>BSBN01000564.1:7500000-10000000 GCA_027924645.1 Cunninghamia lanceolata | reverse complement strand
TGAAGTGAGAAATCATGATCTCTAGGATACCATAATCCATACTCAACTATCCCTTTTAGATATTTGAGAATCCTCTTGATTACCATGACATGAGATTCTCTAGGATCAGCTTGGAATCTAGTAACAAGCCCAACAACATTCATAATGTCAGGTCTAGTTTGAGTAAGATACAATAGTCCTCCAATCATTGACCTATACTTTTTCTTATCAGCCTTAGGAGAGTCATCATCTTTGCTCAATTTACATCTGGTTGTCATGGGAGTACTCATTGGTTTTGAGTCTTCCATCCCAAATTTCTTCAACAATTCTTTCACATATTTGGTCTGTGAAATGAAGATTCCTTTCTTTGTTTGAATGATTGTAGACCCAAGAAGAAATTCATTTCCCCAAACATGGACATCTCAAATTCACTTTTCATTTGATTTGCAAAAGTTTTGCACATACTATCTCTTCCTCCAAAAATGATATCATCAACAAACACTTCAACAATTAAGATGTTTTTATCATCAATTTTGAAGTACAAGTTACTATCAGCAGTACCTTTGTTTAAACTAATCTTCAAAAGATGCTTATCCAATCTTTCATACCAGGCTCTTAGGGCTTGTTTGAGTCCATACAATGCTTTCTTCAACTTGCAGACCATATCACCATGATCAGAAAATTGAAATCCATCCAGTTGCTCAATGTATACTTCTTCTTCCAAGTCACCATTCAGGAAGGCAGACTTGACATCCATCTAATATACATTGAAATCCTTGAAGGGAGCAAAGGAAAGAAATAATCTAACTGCTTCAATTCTTGCCACCGGAGCAAAAGTCTCTTCAAAATCAACTCCTTCAACTTGGGAATAACCCTTGTAGACCAATCTGGCTTTGGTTCTGACTATTTCACCATCTTCATTTAGTTTATTCTAGAAGACCCATTTGGTTCCAATCACATTTTTGTTTCTAGGTCTGGGAACAAGATCTCAAGTGTGATTTTTCTCAATTTGCATCAGCTCTTCCTTCATTGCTTTAGTCTAGCTTTCATCATTACATGCTTCATTCACTATCTTTGGTTCAATCTTTAAAATCAGACAATACTCTTTTGAGTCTTAAGAAATCTTTCTTCTTGTTTGAACACCTTTTCTTTTATCACCTATGATCTGATCTTCAGAGTGACTCAGTCTTACATATCTAGGAATTTTGGGAATTTATTACACTTCTATTTCTTGAACAGGTTCATTCAAACTTATCTCTTCTTCCTGATTCACCAGACCAGTCTGGATCTAAATTTCAGAAGGGGCTTGGACTTCTTGGACCAAAACATCATTCTAATTATCTTCATCATATTCATAAAACCTTGAGGGTTTTTCAATACCTTCATCAACCTTCACATTTGAACTTTCTATAATGTTTCTCAATCTCTTGTTATAACACTGGTATTCTTTGCTTTGAGTAGAATAACCCAAGAATATTCTTTCATCACTTCTAGCATCAAAATTTCCAAGATCTTCATCTCTTTTAATATAACATTTGCTACCAAAGACTCTGAAATACTTCATAGTGGGAGTGATACCAAACTAGAGTTCATAAAGGGGTCTTACCAGTATTGCTTCTGATTTGTACTCGATTAAGAGTATAGATAGCAGTGCTTATAGCTTCTCTCCAGTAGATCTGAGGAACATTTGCTTCCATCATCATGGTTCTAGATACTTCCTGGATGGTTTGGTTCTTTCTCTCCACTACTCCATTTTGTTGTGGAGTCCTTGGAGCAGACAACTGTCTTTTTATCCCATGTTTCTCATAGAATTCTATGAACTCTCTGAATGTGAATTCTCCACCTCTATCAGACCTAAGACATTTTATGTTTAGTCTGATTTCATTCTCTACCATAGCTAAATATTTTGAATTTCTCAAGAGCCACAGATTTCTCTTTCAGAAAAGTCACCCACATCATCTGGGAGTAGTCATCAATTAATAACATGAAGTATCTATCACCTTGCAAGCTCCTGATTCTTGCTAGACCACATAGATCAGTATGAACTAAGTCCAATAATCTAGTAGAAGACTGTTCCTTACTTTTGAATGTGACTCTGCTTTGCTTACCCAATTGACATTCTTTGTACAAACTATTAGTAGGTTTCACCAGTCTTGGAAGTTCTCTTATAGCCTAAGTGTTGCTTATCTTGATGATATTATCAAAATTCACATGACACATTCTCCTATGCCACAACCAACTTTGATCAAATTGAACAAATAAACAACTTTTACCAGTACCAACCAAGTGGAAGATATTACCTTTTGTTTGAGTACTGGATGCAATCTCTGCTCCAGAACTTTCAAAGATCTTGCATTTTCCATTTTTGAATCAGAGATCATAGCCTTTGTCCACCAACTATCCAACACTGAGAAGATTGTGCTTCAGACCTTCAACATACAGTGCATTACTGGTTTTGTTCTTTCCATCAAAAGAAATGGTTCCTCTACCTCTGATTCTGCTAGCAAAATTATCACCAAATTTTACCACTCCTCCTTCATATCTTTCCAAATCTATGAACTTATTTTTGTCACCTATCATATGGTGGGAGCATCCACTGTCAATGACCCAATCATCATTTTCTTCAACTTGGGTAGCCAGAGCTCTTTCTACCATTTTATGATTGATAGATTCAGAGGGCATTGGATCTTCTTCCTTGATGGCAATAAACACCCAGTCACTTTTGGATTTGTTTCCTATCTCTGATTCATCATCTGTTACTCCATCATCATCATCTTCATGAACATGGTAACATTTCTTTTGAAATCTTGATCTGTTAGGATTTGGCCTTGAAAATCTTTTCGGACACCTTGAGGCAAAATGACCTATCTTATTGTAGTTAAAACATTTCAAAGGCAATTTCCCTTCATACTTACTAGATCCTCTTGGCAGTCTTTTTACAATAAGGGCTTCAAGTTGAGCAGCTTCTTCTTCATCTTTTTCCAGATCTTTTCTTTCTTTTTCATACCATGATAGTTTCTTTGAAGAGTTCTCTCCCAGATCAAACTTTTGTTTTCCTTTTACAGAGGCACTAGCTTTGAATGTAGATTCAGTCTTGGGGGGTGTATCTCCAAACTTGGCCAATTTAAATGCAGCTAATTTACCAACCAATTGATCTCTTGTGATGTTTGAAAAAGATCTAAATTCTTTAATAGAAGTAATATTGTACTTGTAAGAATCAAGAAGGGATCTGAGAACTTTGGCAACAATCTCATCTTCATCCAAGATTCCACTAGCACATTAATGCCACAAACAAGCTCATTTACTTTTGGCATAAATGTAGTGATATTTTCATCTTCTCTCATCTTCAGGTTTTTGAATTTTCCTTTCAGATTCTGTAGCTTGGCAGATTTAACATATTTGTCTCCTTCATGCAGAAGTTACAATTTTTTCCAAATCTCATATGTAGTTTTTAGATCAATAACATTTGTCAGCTCTGAATCAGATAAGGCACTTAGAAGAGCTTCTTTAGCCAAAAGATCGTTTTCAACATCTCTGATTTCATCTACAGTTCTTAGACCATTCTATCGAGGAACATACTTCTTTGAAGCCATGATCCAATAATACATTCCCATACATTGCAAGTGACATTCCATGCGGCTTTTCTAAAGAGTGTAAGTGGTTCCATCAAACCTTAGACTATCCTTCTTGTAGGATAACATCCTCGATCTCCTCAAGCAATTAAGCCCTTTTAGAGGAACTTGGCTTTGACACCAATTGTTAGATTCTAGATAGACAACTGAGAGGGGGGGTGAATCAGTTGTCCCAAAACTTTCTTCCTATTAATCACTTAAATCCTCTTTGTAATTCAAAAGCATAATAATGAATCAATCATGGAAACATAATGCAACAATTCAAGAGTAGAAACACATTAACACATATGACACCAAGATTTTAATGTGGAAAACCTGGTTAAGGGAAAAACCACAGGGTGACTAACCCAAGATTGTATTCTTTTTTAAAATAATAAGAAGAATAAATAACACATGCCAATTAGGGCTCACTGCCTGAGCACACTGGTCACAAGAGGCCCACTACCTATAGGAGACACACTGTCTATAGAATAATAAATATTACATACTTGAACTGAAGAATAGCATCTTCACCATGCTTGAGTCAGTTCCATTTAAGCTCAATACTTTTGCTCTGCCTTTCTCTCTACTCCTCTCTACCACACACTCATCTTAACCAAGATACTTTTGAAATGACTTCACAACTTCTTATTTATACAAGACATTGACTTTGGGATAATCATCCAAGTTGGTAGACTTTACAGAGCAAATACAACTTGACTAATTACAAAAGACTTCATGTGGATCATCACACTATTGGCCACATAGATCTGAGACTTCAATATTCTTTTAGGAACATGCCATGCTTCACAGAACATCTTCAAGATCATCCGTAAGATGTGTAACTCATCGGTCGGTAGGAAGAACATCATCATTCGAAAGTAATCCTTCAATTACAATCTCAATCTTCAATGCAGACCATCAACACAAAGTGGACACAATCCAAAGACCTCCACAAGCTTGCCTGAATCACCAAGAACATCCACACTACTTATGCTTACTAAAATCTTTCTCTCCTTCATCCAGAACCTCAAGAACACAGTCTGCCATCACTGTCATATTGGAATAGATGCTTGCAGACCTCCAGACCACAAATCAATTGAGTTGTCAATTCACATTGACTTCCTAAACACTCCACCAAATCTATAGAACAAGATATTTCATTTCTGGATCTCACCAGACCTATCTGTGTCACTCTGTCACCTCTTAACATCTGCCAGAATTGGTTTTACTCAAGTGGCCATAACTTCTTCAAATCTTCATCCAGACCTCTCAAATCTTTACTAGATCATTTTAAGACACATATCTACAACCCTTTTATACGCATCCTCTAATCTTCATCTTAGTTGGGATCTTCACCTCACTGTCTTCACTGTTCTTCTCTGTTCCTAATAGGACTAATTTTCTCAATATCCTTAGCATACAACTCATCCAATCCTTATCATTAATGCAACAAGAGTATGTTGACATCAATGACAACACTAGTTAGGCCCATACTTGTAACATGTCTGTCCATCAGTCTGTGGATGAAAAATTGAACTGAACTTCAAATTTGTCTTCATCTTTTTCCAAAGTGTCTTCCAAAAGTATCCAACAAACTTTGTATCTCTGTCTAAAACTATACTCTTAGGTAATCCATGAAATCTCACAATCTCCTTGAAAAATAGTTCAGCTACATGCATTGCATTAGTTGTCTTCTTACATGATATGAAATGAGCCATCTTTGAAAATCTGTCAACCACTACAGATATCAAATCATGTCCTCTCTGTGTCTTAGGTAATCCAATTACAAAATCCATGCTTATGTCTTCCCAAGGTTTCTCTGGTACTATCAAAGGTTTATACAATCCAGTGTTATGACTACTCCCTTTTACAACATGACAAACTCTACAACTCTGCACAAATCTTTGAACATCCTTATGTATCTGAGGCCAAAAGTAATTTTCACTCACCAAAGCCACTATCTCATCAATGCCAAAATGTCCTGCCAATCCACCACTATGCTTCTCCTTGATCAAATTATCCCTCATTGAACTTCTAAGTATGGACAATTGACCTCCTCTAAACAACATATCTTGTTGAACAAAGTAATGCAACCACTTACTCCTATCCATCACAATAGGTTCCTTACATGCTTTCCAAGGTTCTGCAAAATTAGTGTCTCCCTCATACATGTTCTTCAATTCATCAAAACCCAACACTTCAACTCTCATTTTTTTCAACAAGTTTCTTCTTCTACTCGAGGCATCAATAACTTTGTTTGATTTTCCACTCCTATGCTTCAACACAAAAGTATAACTCTACATGAATTCTACCCATCTCATATGTCTTTGATTTAACTTACCTTGACTGTTCAAATACTGCAAAGCTTGATGATCTATATACAACACAAACTCCTTAGGTAACAAGTAATGTCTCCACTTCTTCAAGGCTTGAATTATGGTAAAGAAACCTTGATCATAAACTAAAAATCTTCTCCTTGCATCATTCAATTTTTCACTAAAATATGCTATAGGTCTACCTTCTTGACTTAACACTACTCCAATCGCATTTCCACTTGCATCACAATCAACTTGAAATATCTTATTGAAATCTGGTAATGCCAAAACATGTTGTTCTATCACTTTTTGCTTCAACAACTCAAAACTTTTATCTACTCCTGATGTCCACTTGAAATCTTTTTTGTCACCTCTCATTGTCTTTGCCATAGGGTTACAAATTGAACTAAAATTTCTGATGAACTTCCAGTAGAAACTAGCCAATCCATGAAATGATCTAATCTCTCCAATGCTCTCTGGTGTAGGCCATTCAACAATTGCTTTCACTTTCTCAGGGTCCATCTTTAATCCTTCTACAAAAATCACAAATCCCAAATATACCAACTCTTCCTTCATGAAACTACACTTCTTGATGTTTATCAGGAATTTCTCTTCTCTCAACCTCTGTAAAACTTGTCTAATATGCCACAAATGTTCTTCCTTTGTCTTACTGAAAATTAGAATATCATCCAAGTATACAATCACAAACTTACCCAAAAATTTCTTCAAGACTTCATTCATCAATCTCATGAAAGTACTCGGTGCATTTGTCAATCCAAAAGGCATCACTAACCAATCATACAATCCTTCATTTTTCTTAAAAGCAGTCTTCCATTCATCACCTTCTTTGATTCTGATTTGATGGTATCCACTCTTCAAATCTATCTTTGTGAAATATCTTACTCCACTCAAAAAATCCATGATATCATCAATCCTAGGTAAAGGAAATCTATGCTTAACTGTGATCTTATTTATAGCACTAGAGTCAGTACACATTCTGCATTCTCCATCCTTTGTAGGTGCCAATACTACAAGTATTATACAAGGACTCAAACTTTCTCTGATCAAACCCTTCCTCAACAATTCTTGTATCTGTATATTCAACTCTTCATTCTCTGTCGGTGTCATTCTATGTGCTACTTTGTTAGGCAAACTTGCTCTCGGTATAAGATCCATGTGATGACTAATACTCCTTATAGGTGGTAATCCTTCAGGTACATTATCTGATATGATGTCTTCAAATTCTATCAACAACTCTCTTATTTCCTCTGGTTATGATTCTTCAACTTCTTTCTGCAATGCTTCAGGCTTCTTAGGAATCAAGGCATAACACATATTCTCATGTCTCAAACCATCCAAAAATTTCCTTCCATCTACCAAACAAATTCTAGCATTCCCACATACCACATCTTTAGGATCATCCTCCAAAGGAATCAAGGTAATTCTCTTTCCATTTGTTGTTATAGTATATGTATTCTTTCTGATGCAGAGTGGCACAAGGGAAGCAACACACAAGGGTTTACTCTATTGTCCTTTGCCCACTCACCCACTTCAAACAGCCTTCAACCAAGCAACCAAAGGCACATTCAAGGGTGTATGAAGGATTTGGTATCCTAGTGATGGCTCCACCTTCTAAGCTTCTCCAACACCTTAGGACAGATCAACAAACACCTTCTATGCAGTTGGTTTGGTCTCCAACTTCCCAAAACTCTTCAACCTATACCTTGACTAGTAAGGCTACTAGCCCTCCAAACTAGGTTTTCTCAACAAAACTTGACAAAATCCCAAAGGTCTAGGCAAAAAAATGATGGAATTGAACACCTTTCAGGGGACCCTAACAATCCTCCAAATCTCCTGCTCCAACTCTACTCCAGCAATCCAGAACGCCTACTAGGTCTCTAGGCCTAATTGATCAATTTAGGCTAGGTTACAAAGCAAGTGCTCAAAATTGGGTGCATAGGTCAGGGGTAGGAACTTGGAATGCTTCTACCATGTCCCTACAACACAAATCCATCATTTATTTGCTCACCCTAACAGGATTCTATCATCTACAACCTCAAATAGCATGAAATTGGCCAAATACAATGAAATACTTGACCTAGGGCATCACCTTAAAAATAGAAGACTGCATTTTCTGACAAAAATCTTTTGGAATCTTATTGTACATACCCCTAGCCTGCATTTCACCAGTTTTTGCAAATTTTCAATGGTGGAAATGCATTCTAGGGCCGGATTTCTATGGCTGCCCTAGAAAACAGGGTTTCTGGACCTGTTTTGAAAGAAAAATCTAGAACTTTTGATCTTGACCACTTCAAGACCTCAAACTAGTTGCATTGGAACCCTGACTCCAAGAGCTTTCATAAAAATATCATTTGCACACGTGAAAAATCCGTACAGTCCATACACAGCAAGAAAAATAGTGAAAAACAGTCAGTTTTCTTGATTTTTGTGCCCAAATTCCGTACAAAAACTTCCTCCTCCGTACTGGAGTCAAATATTCACCATATTAACCCATCCAAGTTGGTTTACAACTTCTATAAATAGTTTGAATAACCAAAATGAAGTTGCAACCGGTCAATGTGTCATTGACACCATTGACAACACTTGACACTATGGAGTTTTTGCATTTTCCAAAGGATGGCGATTTGTTTTTCTTGTCCAATGGAATAAAAACATCCTCCATACTCCCAAAACATGATAAAACACACAAACAATAAAAAAAAACTCAAAAACCAACCCTTATACCTTCTAGGCCTAAGTGGCATAACAAGGATCCAAGTGGACTAAGCACGATTGAGGTTTATATGGTTACCTCAATCATCTTGACCACACAAAAAGGACCATATACTCATGGCTAAATCCTTATTACAATCAAAACCACAACTTTCAAAAAAATGCAAACAAAGTGACTTTAGGAACCAAGGTGCTCCTAGGTGCCCTGCACCATACACCCACTGTCAAAGAGAACTCAAGTCTCTTGAGTTGGAATGCTGTCAAATGTGAAACCTACCTTCTCAATGTCTGCCTTGCTCATCCAAGTGGCATCCTCCTAAGGTTTGTTTAGCCACTTCACCAAATAGTCATGATAGGTGTGCCTTCTAGTTTGTTTTGCAATCCTCTTGTCCAAAATGCACTCAATCTTATTTGGAGATGAAGGAATGAGTTCTTGGAGTGTGTGATCAGTTGGATCTTCTTCAACAACAGTCTGAGGATCAGATCCTTTGTAGGGATAAAGGTCTGAAACATTAAAAATTGGAGATAAAGCAATGCCATCCGGAAGTCAGATTTTGTAGGCATTTTCTCCACATTTCTTGAGCACTTCACAAGGCCCAATCTTCTTCATGAGTAGCTTAGTGTGTTTAGCTACAGGGAGCCTCTCCTTCTTTAGATGAACCATTACTAAATCACCTTCCTTGAACTGCAAATCCCTTCTTTTTCTGTCAGCAAATTGTTTATATTTCTAAGAAGTGGACAGCAATTTCTGTTGTACTTGTTCATGGACATCTTTCATGACTTGAACGAAGTCTTCAGCCAAGGCACTGCTGTTTTCTAGTCCTTTAACCTCCCTTAGTTCCAAAATACCCCTTTGGGTGAGTGCCATAAACAATTTGGAAAGGAGACAGGCCGGTGCTTCTATTGACAGTGTCATTGTATGAGAACTCTGCCTGAGCCAAAATTGAATCCCAACTAGCACCCTGCTCCTTGGTTAGGCATCTTAGGAGGTTGCCAAGTGACCTATTAATCACTTCTGTTTGTCCATCAGACTGAGGGTGATAGGCAGATGATAAGGACAAATTTGTACCTAGTCTCTTCCACAGTGTCCTCCAGAAGTGTCCTATGAACTTGGGGTCTCTGTCTGAGATTATGGACAAAGGTAAACCATGTAACCTGACTATTTCTTTGAAGAAAAGACCTGCTATGTGTGAGGCATCATGTGTGGTTCTACATGGGATGAAGTGAGCCATTTTTGAGAACATATCTACAACCACAAAAATGCTGTCATGTCCATTCTTTGTCCTAGGCAAACCAAGTACAAAGTCCATACTTATGGAATCCCAAGGCTTTGAAGGAATAGGTAGAGGAGTTTATAAACCTACATTTGATGTATGCCCCTTTGCTCTTTGGCAAATTTGACAAGTTTCAACAAACTTCCTTACATCGGTTGGCAATTTTGGCCAAAAATAGTACCTCCTAACCAATTCTAGGGTCTTATCAATACCAAAGTGACCTGACATGCTGCCACAAGGCTTTTCCTTTATTATATTCTCTCTAATATATCCTCTTGGGATACACAACATGCTACCCTTGAAAAGATATCCATCTTGCAACAAAAAATCAGAAAAATCAGTATTATACCTTCCTGTCATGGCCTTGCAAGAGAGGTATGGTTCTTTGAAGTCTTAATCTGTGGTATACTGATCTTTAATGGCATGAATACCTGTACTTTCCAACTGAATAGTTTGCACAACAAGATTTCTCCTGCTTAAGGCATCGGCTACCTTATTGGCCACTCCTTTCTTATGTTTTATAGAGAAGGTGTATGCTTGGATGTACTCCATCCACTTGACATGTCTGTGATTCAACTTTTGCTGCCTGTTCAAGAAGCTTAATGCATGGTTGTCAGTAAAAACTATAAATTCCTTTGGCAATAAGTAGTGTCTCCATTTCCTCAATGACTGAACCATGGCATATAACTCTAGATCATAGGTGGAGTAGTTTTGTTTTGCCTCATTTAACTTCTCACTAAAGAATGCTGCAGGCCTCCCATCTTCACTTAGGACTCCCCCAACAACCCTCTTACTTGCATCACATTCTACCACAAAGACCTTGTCAAAATTAGGTAGCACTAGGACTGGTTTTTCTGAAATTTTTTTCTTTAACAGTTCAAAGGCTTTGTTGGCCTCATTTGTCCATACAAACACACATTTCTTGCCTCCTTTTATGGTGTCAACAAGTGGAGCACAAATGCCACTAAACCCTCTAATGAACTTTCTATAAAAGCTGCATAAACCATGGAAACTCCTTACCTCCGAGGCTATTGTAGGTGTTGGCCAATTAAGAATGGCTGCAACCTTACTTGGATCCATTTTTAGGCTGCCCTTGGAGATGACAAACCCCAAAAATATCAACTCTTCTTGTAGGAAGACACATTTGTCAAGATTGATTCTCAACTTCTCCTCTTGAAGCCTCCTGAGCACTTGATGGATATGCCTTATGTGGTCTTCCTTGTTGTCACTAAAAATCAGTATATCATCCAAATATACAACAATAAACTTGTTAAGGAAAGGTTTTAGCACTTCATTCATCAATCTCATGAAGGTGCTTGGTGCATTTGACAAGCCAAAAGGCATAACAACCCATTCAAATAGTCCTTCATTGGTTTTGAAGGCGGTTTTCCACTCATCCCCTTCCCTTATCCTGATTTGGTGATAACCACTTTTTAGATCTATCTTGGTAAAATACTTAGCCCTACCCAAGCAATCCATTAAATCTCCTATTCTAGGCATTGGAAATCTATACCTGATAGTAATCTTGTTGATGGCCCTGGAATCAGTGCATAGTCTCCATGTTCCTTCCTTCTTGGGTGCAAGCACTGCAGGTACTGCACATGGGCTAATACTCCTCCTGATAAGCCCTCTATCCAACAAGTCTTGGATTTGTCTTACCACTTCAGCATTTTGCTCTGGAGTCAACTTGTAGGCTGCTTGGTTTGGTAGGGTGGATCCAGGGATGAGATCAATGCAATGACTAATCTCCCTCTTTGGTGGAAGGGCATCCTTGCCTTCATCGGCTATCACATCCTGAAACTTCTCCAATAGTTCTTCCACTTCCTTTGGTCCAATCCTCCTAAGAGGTTGCTGCACTTTGACCTTCTTGGGATTCACATCCTTGGGCTTGATGACTACTGTAAAACATCGTGTATAGCTTTTCTATCATACTGCCAAGGTCTACCCAACAAGATATGACAAACATCCATAGGCATAATATCACACAAGACTTCATCATGATAAGATCCAATATGAAATTTCACCAAACATTGTTCACTCACCAGTACCTTATGATCATCCTAAATCCATGCTATCTGATAGGGCTTAGGGTGTTTCAATCTTTCTAGCTTAGTCACCATCTCCTCTAAAACTAGATTATCTGAACTACCACTATCAATCACAACTTTACAACACTTGCCTCCTAATTTGCATCTGGTTCTGAACAAGCTTTTCCTTTGCGGTAGTTCCTCATCTATCCCTGCTTGAAATAGTTCTCTCCTCATTACCAATGATTCTCCTTTCTCTAGTTTGCCAACTGAACTAGGTGATCCAAGAGGTTCTTCTTCCACACAGGCTGCTCTTCAACTATTTTCTATCCTCTTACTTGTACTACTCTGATTACATTCAAATTCTCTGTCCTTCACCTCCACACTTGAAACAAGTACCTCTAAATTTTCTCTTATCAAATCCTCTTCCTTCTCTTCTATATCCTTCATTCTAGTATGCACTAGGGTTTCCTCTCTGGTAAAAATTTCTATCATCTCTTCGGTAAGCATTGTTATCTCTGTCATTCTTCTTAAAGGGGCTGTCAAATTTGTTCTGCTCCACAAATGATCTATCATATCTAAAAAATGTTCTACCTTTTTGAAATTTACCTCCTCTACCTCTCTATCTCTGATCATGTCTCTTATTCAACTTCTCTTCAACTTTCAGGTCAAACTGATATGCTTCTTCCAAAGATGCCATCCTTACCAAACTTAGTTCCTCTTGAATGTTCAATCTCAGTCCACTGATATATCTAGCCATTTTCTCCTTATTTGCTTCACTATGTCCTGCTCTTATGATCATCTTATGAAACTCTTTAGTGTACTCCTTCACAGATTTCTTTTTTTGTCTAAAGTTTTGCAATCTCTTCAACATCTCCAACTCATAGTCAGCAGGTATAAACTGGTTCTTCAACTTTGTCACCATCCGGTACCACTTTGTAATCTTCTCCTTCCCTCTTCTATTTCTTTCCAACTAAACTTCTTTCCACCATATAGCAGCATGTCCTTTCAACTTTGTCTTTGCAAATTTCACCTTCTCTGAATCTTCAATTTCTTCATATTCAAAGTACTCTTCCATGTCATTTATCCAGTCAAACAATTCTTTAGTGTTCAAATTACCAGTATAATTCAGCACATCAACTCTAGGTCTCTTTCCAATCTTTGAAATAGCTCGCAATATCTTTACTTGATCTGATTCTTCTTCTTCATGACCTTCTAAGGTTTTGCCAATTTGTTCAGCAAATTGAAATTCTTCTTCATCATCACTTTCAACATTAGGTCTAGGTGTCAATCCTCTTCGCCTATCATCTTCAACAACATCTAAACAAATTTGCATTGTTTTCATCAATTCCATCATCTCATCCATTCTATTAGCCATTGTACTAACAGGAGGAACTCTTCATAGTGGCATCTTCCTAGGATCAAGTGCAACCTGCCTCAAATTCAACAACTGGGCTACAAGCAACAATTGCCTCTCAATCGGCAATTGGTTGTGCACAAGTAACCTGCCTCGGATCGATGATCTACTCACAACAAGATATTTTGGAATCCCCTTCACCAATTCACTCCAAAGAATCAAACTTTCACTCTAATACCACTTAGTGCAGTCATGGTAGGAGGGTTCACAGAATGAACTGTACGGACCGTACAACAAGAGTAAACACAATGGGAACAACTCAAAGCAATAGAACAAATGTAGATTCAATCATTCAGTATATCATAGAATTCAAATACAGATTGGCCGGCAACATGCAGGCTTACAATTAAGGCACACAGGCCTGATTACATACATCTACAAGATAAATCTTTGAAGCTCCTTTGCACAAAATCCAAACTATCAACTATCACTATGACCTAAACTATTCTCCTAGGGATCTATTACATTATTATATATCATCTCCGGACCAATAGATTCCTCTACATTGGCCAAGGAAGATCACAAACTCCAACGAAGAGTTATAACGTGTTCACGGATAGGTCAGACTTAAATGCATAGAGCGCACCCACAAATGAATGGAATAATGTGTGGACCTCTGAGAAGGGTTGGCCATGAACCAAGAATCATTAAATGATGTGTCATTAGGATCCACAAGTCAAGGAATGATCCACAAGACTTCTCCTATAGCTGATTTGTCTGAGACTGTCAGGAAGCTCTGTTATGAGAAAACAATTGACCTTCTGATAGTAATATATTTCTGGTAATTGATCTAAATGCTCTAAATTCTTGATATGATGTAGATTAATGAATGTAGATGCTAAGTCTAGATCCACAAGATGTGAAATGCCAAAACTAGACCACAAGCTGAAATTGCTTATGACTGAACTGGAAAATGAAAAAACTGAAATGAAAATGTTTTTTTTTTTGTTGATGCAAAATTGTTCTTGAACCAGGGATGCTCCTGCATCACATAAGTTCCCAATCCTCATTAGTCAGTGCTTCCAATTTCTTAGCTTTTTCTTCCAACAACCTCCATAAATCCTTCTGATAGAGATAATCCTCCATCCACATCTTCCATAACTAATAGTTTTGCCCATTAAATTTATCTACCTTCAATTTACCCTCATCCGCCATTTCTCCCATTTAACCGTGAGACTCCCACTCAACTGTGAGACATTCCTATAGATGATAATCGAACACAACCCACTCTAATATTAGTGGTTAGGGTTCAGGTAGATCAGAGCAATAAACACTAACAATTATATGCAGATTAAATAACCCAAATATAACAATGAAGAATAACACAAAAGAGATCAACACAGAATTTTAACATGGTTCACCCAAAATGGGCTACATCCACATAAACTCAACCATCCAATGATTTTATTATCCAGTGTAAAACAGATTACAATCTCAAAAATTCCATCCCGCAACATACATCCTAGCCACTTATTACAAGCTTTTTGGAAGTTTCTAGAATTAGGTTTTTAAAATGTCATTTTTCATTTGTCAGTTAACCAAAAAATTATCTACTAACCTTGAATGTACAAAAAAGGGAAAAAAAAATTTTAGGGTTTGCACCCACGAATCCCTACTCTCAGGGGCTGCCGCCCTCGAACCCCAACAAGGATACATTACGAGTGTACAGTATTTGTATGATTAGTCGCCACATACCAACACAAGGCTTGGACTTGGAATGGTTACAATCTAAAAAGTTGAGAGCCATGGTGCTACAGTGGTGCAAAGACAAACTCAAAGTAAGAAAAAAAGCAACAGATGAGGCTATGACTAAAATTGAAAAATTTATTGAGGTCATTCCTTGTGCCTTCAAGGATAGATCTTCTGTGGTCCTCCCTATTGCTAGGATGGTCAAAGAAAGTTATAGACTCTCTTTATCAGTAGCTAACAAAGCAAGGGATAGATCGGTTGATGAGAATGAAAGTTGCTTTCAAGGAATTTCAAGGAGAGATGACCAAATTCAAAGAGATTCACAACAAGATCAACCAATCAACATTTTCCCAAAAGATGAATATGAAATACAATCAACGGCCAAACCTAAATGATTTAAATGAGGCCATCCTCAATTTCCATAGCCACTTTCCTGGAGAAGTCTGATCTCCTTGTTCTTCATTTCAAATTCATTCATTCATTATTCTTTTAAAGATCTAATAACTCAATTCAAAATGAATTGATCTTGATATAGGTTCTAGGAGGACAACTTGACAAAAACTTGTAAATTATGTTATTTTGGAGGCCTAGGCATATGGATGAGGCTGACCTAGTTTAAGTTTTAAAAATTTGGCTACTCAATAGGGGTATTTAACAACACCTAAGAACGCATTGTAAAAAAAGGTTGGGGGGGGAATATAGAGATTTTCACAAGAAGGCCATAATTTTGCAATCTTGACAAGGCATGCTGTTATAAATAAAGGTGCAAACCACACAATAGAATTTGATTCAAACCTTCTTCATGTCCTCTAAACAATGTAGAATCAATGGAGATTTCAACAGAAAATAAAACCCACTACATAGAAATAACATGCATTAAGAACTAAACACATAAAACATTATGTAACATGGAGAAAACACTTTTGGGTAAAAAACTCCACCAATAAAAAAGGCTCCAAGTTGTATTATCTTCAAATATGAGATTACAATACATGCACTTCCTCTTCTTCTTTAGTCTTCAATCTAGAGGTGCATGGTACTCTCAACTCTACTAAAAATGTAGTACAAATATCCTTATAAAAGGGGGTTGCCTTCTCGGGCAAGAAAACTGAACCCCCGTCATAGACGAATTAGCATCGGTGACTGGATATAAACATGTAGCTAAAATAAGATCATTGTTGGTTAAACCTTTCATCCCTTAAGGGTGATTTACAAACAATATTTGGAGTAATTAATTACATAGGATTTACAAGGTTGATGGCACCTTAATCCTAATATTCTCCCACTTGACATCATACATTGTAAATACCTATAGGAAAACCAAAAATAATTAGGCACTAGAAGCAAGGCCCGTAGCCTCTCTACACAAAACAAATTTCTCTGTGCTCATAGGCTTGGTCAAAGCATTTACAACATTCTCTTGAGTGTCTACCTTCTTCATCTCAATCTATCCATTTGCAACTATTTCTCAAACAAAGTGATACTATACATCAACATGCTTAGTCCGAGCATGATATATAGGATTCTTGAACAAATAAATAGCACTTTGGCTATCACAACCAATCTGAATGATCCTTCAACCAAAACCAATACATGTACACAATCTCCTCAACCAAGCAGCCTCCTTAGAGACATGGATAGCAGCCATATACTATGCTTCGGTGGTGGACAAAGCAACCGTGGGCTGTCTTTTGCTCATCCAACTCATTGCTCTGCCAAACAAAGTAAACACATAGCCACTAGTGGACCTTCGACTATCCAAGTCACCTACCTAATCTGCATCAACAAATCCCTATATGTCTAATATTTTGTTAGCACTATCAGTACCAGAATAAACCAAACAATAATCAAGGGTGTCTGCTAGATATCTAAACACCCTCTTTGCATAATTTCATTGTTATCTACCAGGGTTAGACATAAATATGCTCAAAACTCCCACTACTTGGGCAATATCTGGTCTAGTGCAAGCCATTGCATACATCAAACTCCCTATAGCACTAGCATATGGCACATTAGACATATCCTCTAAATCATCCAAATTATTTGGACACATATCTAATGAAAACTTAGTACCAATGGGCAAAGGAACTCTAGCAGGGTTACAGTCCTGCATACTAAATCTCTACAAAATGGTATTCACATACTTACTCTGAGACAATCAAAGATTTATGTTACCTCTGTCCCTCTTGATCTCCATACCTAGAATATACCTGGCTGCTCCAAGATCCTTCATATTGAATGCATCTGAAAGTTGGGCTTTCAATTCACTGATCATACCCTTAGTATTGCTAAAAAATAACATGTCATCATCATACAATGAATGATTAGAATAGAATCATCAATACAATGAATGTACACATAGTGATCCTCCTCACTTGTAACAAAACCCAATTTCAACACAAATGAGCCAAACTTTTGGTACCATATTTTGGGAGACTATTCAAGACCATAAAGAGACCTTTTTAGTTTGCAAACCCAATGTTCTTTCCCTTTTACCTCAAAACCTGTAGGTTGTTGCATGTAAATTTCTTCCTCAAGATCTCCATGCAAAAATATAGTCTTAACATCCATTTGCTCTATTTCCCAATCAAGAGTCATAATAATGGATAAGAGAAATCTAATAGAAGTTAATTTAGCAACAAGAGAGAATATTTCACCAAAATCAACCCCCTCTCTCTGGGAGTAGCCCTTGGCTACCAATCTAACCTTGTACTTCTCGAATGAATTGTTTGCGGACAATATTCTTCTTGAAGACCCACTTGCAACCTATGGCCTTTTTCCTTTGGACAAATGAACAAGATCCCAGGTGTTACAAGAGTCTAAAGCCATCATCTCCTCATGCATGGCTAACTGCCAAGACTCACTATCATCTGAATGAATAGCTTCCTTATAGGATCTAGGATCATTGTCAATACTCAATAAAGAAAATACACAACAAAAATCTGGTGTGCTATACTTGTCAATTGGGTTCCATTATCTTGTGGATCTTCTGGAATAATAGACAATTCAAGTTCTTCTACATGCTCAAATGTACCAACATCTTCTATTACAATAGATTATTCATCATCATAACTTTCACTTGAGTCTTCTTTTGCTTCTCCACCCTCCAATCCATCATTATGTTCTTCCTGAGGTGCATCCTCATGCTCTAACTCAAAATGCACTCTCTTCACCTTTTCTTCTTTTCCCTTTGGTTGTTCAGGTTCTGAAATAACACTAAGTTTCCTAAAAAATACATCTCTAGAATAGATAATCTTTTAGGTTAGTGGATTCCAAAGCTTATAAACTTTTATACTATCACCATATCCAATGAAAGTACACTTTTTATCTTTTGGATACAACTTAGTTTGTTTTTCTTTAGGCACATGAACATAAACCTCACAACCAAATACCCTTAAATGTGAAACAAAGGGTTTCTTACCTCTCCACATTTCATAAGGAGTTGAAACAAGAGCCTTAAACAGAGATCTATTAACCAAGTAGTTCGTAGTACACACAACTTTTGCCCAAAAGCATTTGTTGGTAACATAGTCAAGCGACATTGTTGATTGGGTAATGTTGTCATTGATGGTAACAAGGAAAACAAAGCATGATGGAGTTAAGGATGATTGGGAACTCAACTTGGAATAGCCTGCATACAAGGTTCTGGTTTGGACTCAAAAGACTAAGGCAGAATGGCTAAGTACTAACAACACAGAGTTAGTAGCAAAGAATCAAGTGGTATTCCTCTACAGTTGATAATCAAGGTATGTGGTTTAGGTATGTTATTCAAGATTGTTTAGAGATACTATGTTCAAGATTACAAGTCTTGATGAATTTTGGAAGACAAGTTGTGACTGGCTTAAGTCTGGGTGAACACAGTTAAGTCAAGAACAGTATAGAGTGCATGAGTATTTTGGTCTGCATTTCTCCGCAAGTGATTGTATTAGTATGTGGTTTGAGGTAGTATGGATAGGTGTCAGAAGCATACAATTGGTGAGTTATAGATTCTAAAGTGATTTGGAAGATTATCTACAAAACTGTAATTTCTGGTAGTTGGTTTGTCAGTACTTCACCAAGGCAGAAGAGTCAGTTCTGAGTTCCACATTTCACCACATAAGGACATCATGATGTGTGGTTGGTAAGATATGATATGTGAGGTATGAGGAATGGTTGATGTGATTATTTGAGTCTCATTTGGTCTGCAGTAAGATATTTGGTGTGACAGTTGATTAAGTCAAGCATGTTCTAGAGAGACAAGCTGACAGGTAGTTAGATTTTTATGTAGAGAAGGTATATTTCTTGAATAATAAATCTAAGTGGTTATATGTGTGGTGCCAACTTATATGAAGATTATACAATGATTGTTTGGATCTGCATTACTATTTGTACACTTGATCAAGTCAACAAGGTAGAATACATTGCATACACGCTTCATGTCTGGCTTGCTGACCTAATTGTGAAATGAATCTTGTTGCGGATATAAATATTTGATGGATTATGATGTAGAACTATGTGTGGTGTGTTGTGCGAACTCAAAGTGTGAAGGATTATGAGTAGAGTGCAGAGAAGAGAAAGAAAAATAGAGTACATGTAGTTGAGTTGAGAAGTAGGGCATACTAGATGAAGACCTTCGAATATGTATATTAAGCCTTCAATGGAACTGTGATCTAGCATATGGTAGATGCATTTACAGCAGTTCATCTTCTAGTAGTGAGCCAATCCTTCTATCTTCTCTTCTCTTGGCAATGAACCTTTGTACAGTGAGCACTTCTTCATAGGGGAGTGAGCACTTCTTCATAGGGGAGTGAGCCCTGGGCAGTGAGCCCTAAGGTAGTGAGCCTTCTTGTAATTCAATATTGAGCTATCATAATATATTGTGAGCTAACATTCATTTTGGTTTTTCCCTTTTTGGGTTTTCCACGTAAAAATATTGGTGTCTATGTGTTATGTCTTTATGGTTGTTGTTCTTATGCTTGTTATGCTTTTATGTTATTAAATTTGGAAATTGGATCAATAAATAAGTTAAGAAGTGGTTTTATAGAATACTGATTCACCCCCCTCCCCCCTCTTAGTATTCCTTACTTTCAACAATTGGTATCAAAGCCAAGTTCCTTGGAAGAAGCCTAACAGCTTGAGGAAGATCTAGGAGAGTTCTCTCATGGCAGCCAGGAGATTTGGAAACTTCTCAAACAATGTTGAATTAGAAGTAGCTCTTAGTGATCTTGAAAAATCTGAAGCAAAAATCAGGGATCTGAAGGATAACATTCAAGAAACTGATGAATGTATTCTAAAGTTGAAAGAACAAGTCAAGAAACTCAAAGAAAAATATAGAGATGTTAGTGAACAATTGATATCATCAATTAAGACCCCGGATGATTTGAAATTGGAAGTTATAGAAAGAGATAAAACAAAAGAATATCTAAATCTGATGGTAAAAAGAAAGATAGAAGAATGTGTCAAACTAGAAAAAGAAGTTGTGAGCCTAAAAATAGACTTGGAAAAAGCCAAGAGCTATGAATAAAAGTTCAAGATAAGTTCTGCAAAACTTGATGAGATGATTGTTAGTCAAAAGAGTTCAGATGACAAGAAAGGCTTAGGATTTGAGAAAGGAGAAAGTTCAAAATCAGGTCAAGAAAACCTTCAGATGAAGCAAAACAAAGGGAACCAATTTAGGAATCAAAGAAGAAGACCTAGAAGACCTCTAGTCAGATAGCCAAATGCTCAAAGGTACCTATCTTTCAATGGTCGTTGTTTTAATTGCAAAAAGTTTTGGTCATAAGGCTACTCAGTGTAGGAGTAGAATAAATCAGAATCAAAATGTTCCATCATTCTCTGGTTAATGCTTCAATTGCAAGAAAATTGGTCATAGATCAAATGAATGTAGAAGTCTAGTAAGAAATGGCTTTCACAATTCAAGGAATATTCAATCATTTAATGGAAGATGTTTTGCATGCAATAGATTTGGACATATGGCTAATCAATGCAGAACAAATCCAGTCAATGGAAGGAATCAAGGACAAAGGAATGTGGTATGCTACAATGCAACAAGTTTGGACATGTTGTAAGATTTTGCAAAAGCAAGAATGTGAGAAGAAACCACTATGTTGAAGAAAGGAAAACAAAGCAGAGGAATTATAAGGTAAAGGAAAAAGTTGATCCAGTTGAAATCAAGAAGGAAATAAGAAAGTTTTGGATTAACAAAGATGTTGACAATATCAAGGACAGATCCACACCAGCTTCTGGTGCAGATACTTCCTCCGAGAAGTAAATTGGGAGCTCTAGCTCAAGGGGAGCTGTGTTGAAAATCCTATTGTTATATGGAGCCTAATCAGACTCGGAGGTTAAATTTACCCCACTTTTATTAGAGCGGTTTCCCCCCAAATTCCTACAGGGTCAAGGGGCAGCGCCCCTTGTGGGGTCCAAGTTTTTTATTATTTTATTAAGGCGTCAGGAGTTATTTTTTCATTGGCTGACATAAAAAAACCCTGTTTTGTAACCGACAAAAGTCATGATAAAAATGGTTAAGGGTTAGGGTTTCCATTGATGTATTGTAGCATTTTGCAGTGGTATTGAGTTGCAAGGATTGCTAGATGTAATTGGTTTGATTTACTGGATAATAATATTGGACTCTCTGTTGGTGGATGTAGCCCGAGTTTGGGTGAACCACATTAAAAATTGTCTCTCGCTATTATTATTTCTATGTATTTTCATTCCTCTATTTAATCTTTATTTGCATTTAATTGGTATCTTCTATCGGCTAACCCTAACAAATCCAAAACCCCCAGCCAGAAAGTTAGTGCTGCAATCCGGTGCTAAGGTATGTTGTGAAGAACTCTATGAAAAAGCCTCTGAAAGAAATTCTAGTAGAGAAATATCTAATGTGGAGCATTGTGAAGCAATTTGGATTGACTGTGGTTGTTAGATAAATGTTTGGCAGCTTTTTGAAAGACAGCATTTATGACGATTAAGTTAAGGCTTCAAGGGGTTTAAAGGCTTGGATTTGTAAAAGAGTAATCACTTTGCATTCAAACTATCAAGTGTCTAAGGAAAATTGAAGCAAAAATCCAAGCAACTCAGAGATTTTTGAAACAATTCAAGCTAAATCAATCTCAGGTAAAGGAAACCCTAATCTGAATAAAGATGTATTTTCCATTTAAAACCTTGCTGCAAATTTGTTTGATTAGTCATGGAAATGGCAACACCACAAGTGGTGGATATCACTGAGTGAGCCCAACTAAAATTCAAGAAACATCCATTCAAATCAACCGAAGTTGATCAAATGGGTGTATCTTCAGATATTCCACACAGAGTTATTCATGTGGAGGATGTTAGGGCTTACATCCATGTTGCCCTAGAAGAGCATGGTGACAGCAGATTCTCATACCTATATCTGAAGCATCTAAGTGGTGATCATTTTGAGCTAAAAGAAGAATACAAAGCTCCAGAGGAGAAGAAATTCATTCAATATATAAAATTCCCCACATTTGCGAAAGATGAATGGGTCCGATAAGTCTTAAGTAGAATCCATGATGAATTCACGTGGTTGGGACAGCCCTTCAAGATCACCAAGGATGCAATTAGGGCTGTGACTGGACTAAGCTCTACTAGTAGTGTTCCCCTATTGAAAGATGTGAAGAATGATACATTAATGGCAGCCACCAGAGTGAAATTCGATAAAAGGGCTTTAACAATCAATGATATTGAATATCATGTTGTAAGATTTGCATCAATGGTGTTAGGATACAAAGTCTATTTCACCAACCGGGAGAACTCTATCTCTAGCATAGCTATATACACCACCTATCAGATGATCAAGGAAAATGTAGAATATGATATCTATGAATTGCTCTGATAGAAAGTGATGGAGAATTTGAAAAAGAAAAAAGAAAACAAATATCCCTTCAAATTGGGTATGTTGATCAACTATTTGTTTTTCTACTTCATGCATGAGTTTCCAAAGATGAAGAACTTATTTTGGTTAAATAGTTAGCTAGTTTATGTACAAATTAGGGATCATTTAAATAGCATTGGAAACTATGATGAACAAAATATAGCTTTATGGGGCTATTTCAAGAACTTCCAAAGAATGATGCAATCAAGAGAAAGAATTCCAAAAGCAATTTTGGAAAAATACAAGAATGACATATGCTTTATTGTAACCAAAGACTAATGCATGATGGAGGTTGTTGAGCCTAGAACAATTTGGGTTATGCCAATGGGCTATGAAGTAGATGTAGCTATTTTGGATAACTATGCACAACACATGCTAAGCAAGCCTCGGGACTCCAAAGAGGAAAGATTTGGAACATATAAAGAACTGTCTGCTAAAATTCATGTTGAAGTAAGAAAACCTGAAATCTCCAAGAAAATGCGGAGAGTGACCGAGGATTTTGCCCTGAGACAAGGCTTCACAAAAGAACAAGTAAAAGAGGTAAGAGAAAATGCACAAGCTAAAAAGGTAGCAAAACAAAAGAGAGAAAGTGAACCAGTCAAAGCTCTGGAAGAACCCAAGAGAAAACCAAAAAAATTAGAGGTGTCAAGAAGGAGAACTAGAGGATCTACCTCTGTAGAAGCTGCATCTATTTCCTTTGATCCCACACCATATACAAGTGTGGAAATTCTTGCCACTAGTCACAAAAGGAAGAAAACAAAGGCTAAAAGAATGCATATAAGCATTGCAGTCGATGAGGAAGAGATAGAAAGATATGAAGAAGTGAAGAAAATGAAAACTGAGGCCACCAAAGCTTCCAGAAGAAGCACGAAGAAACCCTCTGGTAAGGGTAAATCTGAAAGAAGACCAGGGTAAGATGAGATAGGAGAAGCCACTATAATTCTCAAGGATGTCCTGAAGGCTATAACTGTTGATGGAAACTTAAATCCCATAGCCCAACTATATGACGAGTATAATGATCTAGACAAAAGAATTATTGAGACTGCTGTTGTCAAATACCTGGACATCTATAACAAAGCACTTATTAATATTATTACTGATCTCCCAGATAGCTTGGACAGTATAATGACTGATAGAAAGGAAGTTGCTATGGCCAAGGATGTGGAGCTCAGAGAATATACATTGATAAAATTATGTCCGAAGATCTCACCAGAAGACAAAGCAAAAATCTCCAAAGTGCTGCAAAAGGAATTCAGAAAAAAGAAAAGGATGAATACACTTGTGTTAGATGACATTGAGAAAGTAGACAAGGATATAGAGGAAATCACCTTGAAAGTGTTGAGGAATCATCATCTCCCAACAATATATGACAATGATGAAATAAATACTGGAGATGATACATCTGTTCTGGAAGTGAATTTGGACCAAGGGTTAGATGACAAAGTGGCTAAAGAGAAAGAAGCCCCTGCTATAGTTATTGAGACTAGTATCCCTCCAGAACAACAAGCAGGTGGTAAGACTAAAATGGGGAAGACTGAAAAGATGGATAAAGCTGATGATCAAGAAGAGAAACAATATAGGGAAATACCTGCACCAGAACAAAAAGATAGTGCAAATAAAGCTATGGATTTAGATGCTCTAGAGCTAAACCAAGAAGAAGAAGTCTACGGTATAATAAGAGACACTGTAGAATCAATTAAAGACTTTTTGGAGAAAGAGAAATGGGTCTTGGATGAGCTAGAATTTTTGCAAGGACCAATAAACCTGGACTCAATGTCCCCTATACAAAAATTCAAATTGGTATCAATTGTGTAGGCAAAGGCATAGGAAGAGATTTTGAAGTCTCACATATAGGACAATAAATTGATTGGTGAAGCATCCAACATTTTGGAGAAGCTGATGCCATCATATCAAAAGGACACTTCTTTGTCTTCAATCAGTCAACTAAAAGAACTCATAAATTCTCTAAGTAAGCATTTTGAATCTTTTGAGAGATCTGCTGAGACAAAAGTAAGACAAGAATTGATGAGAAAAGATTAAATGAGTTGAATAATATGATAATAAATGACAAAGCTCTCCTAGACAATAAAATGAAAGGCATATAGAATTCTATCAAAGAAGCAAGTGACCTGTACAAGTTTTGTCTCTCTTGGTTGGTAGCCACAAAAGAGCTAGAAGAAAAGGTAAAGGATCTAAAACAATAGCTAATAAATATTTCTAAAGCATTTGATCCAGCAGCTGAGTCGATGCAGCAAAGAAATACAAGTAATTAATATTCATAATGAGTTAAGTGATATTGTAAATAAGAGGGATCGGATGCAAAATAAAATGTGTTAGTTGAGAGGACAAATTAGTCCTAAGTTAGATTCAATGATCAATATTGTAGTAGAAGCACAAGCAGCTTCACAAATTGACACAAATTCTAATGTGCAAAGGCAGAAGAATCAGTCTTTTTAATAAATGGTCACATTCAAATTTTGGAAAGGGCTAAGAAATGATGGGATGAATAGATTAAACAATTAAATATTGTGTATAAGGATATTCTCTCATTGACAACTAATTGAGTTGAAAATTGTATGTGTACATATGCAGCAGAGTATGAAAATTTTTGCAGTTTTGACATAATTTTGACTCTTGTACATATACCCTTTGCCATTGATGTCAAAGGGGGGAAAGAATACTAGTGAAAAATGGGCAAACATCTTAGGGGTAGAAGAAATATAGAGTAAGGGGGAGCAGATACACATTTTTCACTAAGTGTTTCCATCAATGCCAAAGGGGGAGATTGTTGGCAACATAGTCAAGAGACGGTGCTGATTGGGTAATGTTGTCATTGATGGAAACAAGGAAAATAGAGTATGATGGAGCTAAGGATGATTGGGAACTCAAATTGGAACAACCTACATACAAGGTTTTGGTCTGGACTCAAAAGACTAAGGTAGAATGGCTAAGTACTGACAACATAGAGTTAGTAGTAGAGACTCAAGTGGTATTCCTCTGTAGTTGATAGTCAAGGTATGCCATTCAGGTATGTTATTTAGGATTGTTTGGAGATAATATGTTCAATATTACAAGTCCTCTTGACTTTCGGAAGATATGTTGTGATTGGATTAAGTCCGGGTGAACACAGTTAAGTTAGGAATAGTGTAGAGTGCACGAGTATTTTGGTCTACATTTCTCTGCAAGTGATTGTATTAGTATGCGGTTTTGAGGCAGTATGGATAGGTGTCAGAAGCATACAATTGATGAGTTATAGAGTCTAAATTGATCTAAAAGATTGTCTACAAAACTCCAAGTTCTGGTAGTTGGTTTGCCAGTACTTCACCAAGGTAGAAGAGTCAGTTCTGAGTTCTGTATTTCACCACATAAGGACATCATGACCTATAGTTGGTAAGATATGATTTGTGAGGCATGAGGAATGCTTGATGTGATTCTTTGAGTCTCATTTGGTCCGCAGTAAGAATTTTGGTGTGACAGTTAATTAAGTCAAGCATGTTCTAGAGAGACAAGCAAACAGACAGTTAGATCTTTATGTGGAGAAGGTATATTGCTTGAATAATAAATATAAGTGGTTATATGTGTGGTGCCAACTTGTATGAAGATTATACAATGATTTTTTGGATCCACATTACTGTTTGTACACTTGATCAAGCCGACAAGGTAGAATACATTGTATACACGCTTCATGTCTAGCTTGCCAACCTAATTGTGAAATGAATCTTGTTGCAGATATAAATACTCAATGAATTGAGATGTAGAATTGTGTGTGGTGTGTTGTGTGAACTTGAAGTGTGAAGGATTATGAGTAGAGAAAGAAAAATAGAGTACATCTAGTTGAGTTGAGAAGCAGGGCTTAATAGATGAAGACCTTTGAATCTGTATATTGAGCCTTCAATGGAATTGTGATCCAAGATATGGTAGATGCATTTATAGCAGTTCATCTTCTAGCAGTGAGCTAATCCTTCTTCTATCTTCTTTTCTCTTAGTGGTGAACCTTTGTGTAGTGAGCACTTCTTCGTAGGGTAGTGAGCCCTAAGGCAGTGAGCCTTCTTGTAATTCAGTATTGAGCTATCATAATATATTGTGAGCTAACACTCACCATGGTTTTTCCCTTTTTGGATTTTCCACGTAAAAATCTTGGTGTCTATGTGTTATGTATTTAAGGTTGTTCTTATGCTTATTATGCTTTCATGTTATTAAATTTGGAAATTGGATCAATAAACAAGTTAAGAAGTGATTTAGTGGAATACTAATTCACCCCCCCTAAGTATTTCTTACTTTCAATAGCATTTGTTCAACTATGATTCACTCAACATACTTCTAGCTCTTTCTATTATTGTTTGATACATCCTTCTTGCCACTCCATTCTATTGTGGTGTATATGGAGTAGTCTTCTATCTAACAATATCCACATGCTTACAAAATTCATCAAATTCCTTAGAACAATATTCCCCTCCATTGTCAGATCTCAAAACCTTTATCTTATAATATGATTGCTTTTCAACTAAAGCTTTAAATTCATTAAACTTAGTGAAAACTTCATATTTGTGACGCATAAAATAAATCTAGGTAAAACTTGGGACATCATCAATGAAGTAAACAAAATATCTAGATTTTCCAATTGATTCGGCATCCACTGGACCAAAAACATCCAAATGAATAAGTTCCAATTTATCAATAGATTTATTATTTCCTGAAGGAAATGGAGATCTATTCTATTTTCCAAACACACAATGTTCACAAAAATTGAAACTCTCATTAGAATAAGATAAACTGTCTAACAATTTTTTATTTAAGATAGTCTTTAAATGAGATTGACTTATGTGGTTCAATCTACGGTGCCACAACATACATGTATTTTTAGTATTAGCCTTAAATGCAAAAGAGGCATTACAAATAGTAGTGGCTTCTATTGAACACCTAGAATATTGAGAGGGGGGGTGAATCAGTATTCTATTAAACCATTTACATATCAAACATTTAATCCATTTAACATATTTAATTCCAATAAAGGAAATTAAGCATAAAGCAAATGGCCACAACTCATAACACATAAACACTAGATTTACGTGGAAAACTGAAGAAGGGAAAAACCACGGTGAGGATTAGCTCACAAGCCAGAAGAAAGGCTCACTATCGAAGGGCTCACTACCTAGAAGAAAGGCTCACTACCAGAGGGCTCACTGTCCTAAAATTGAACTGTTATAATTGTATCTAACATATGCATGGAGTATAGTTCCATGCTAGTTCAAAGTACTGGAACAACATTTGTCACATTGTTTTGAAATATTAGACTCTATTGCTCTGCATTCATTCAATTCACTTCAATAGACACTTGTCGCATTACACCTTTATTCACACTATTATTCACATCACATTCATATCATACACACACAATCATGATCTCTTGACACTTATTTATATTGTCTTCAACCTAGAGAACATTCTCCAAGGTTGACATTACACCTTAACACAAAATACTCAAATTCGATCTGGACCTAAACACTCCCACGGTGGAAAGAAATGAAGGAGGACCACAACACATCTTAGCTTGGACCTAAATTCAGCCAAGCACACTACTCCACACTTTGACAATCACCAAAGCAACTCCAAAATTAGTGTAGACACCCAAGGTTGGCCAAACCTATGTTAACATAATGAACTTTTAAGTACACTCTTCCTCAAACCCAAAAATGACTTGTGGACCACATGCAAGGCTTCACCATGATCTAGAGTATTCCACAAACATCTTGAAACATCATAAAAACCAACAAATTCCTCTGCAACCACTTTCACCTACCGCATAACATTATCTTGTTTATCCAGCATGCTTAACTATCTCTGTCATATACTGTATCTCTAGAAATTGACTTTTGGAGTACCAAACCATGAATAACTTCAACAGAAGAAAGATATAAACCTTATAAGCACAATTATATAACCACAAGGTCTAAAACTTCTTTGCAGAGAAATGTGGAGAAAAGACATTTCTCCCAAGCACCTCTACACAACTCAAAAACACAGTCCACACACTGGTGAACACAATTTTCTCTACACAATGAACCAGAGCACCAAATTTGGAATATAAAAATTCTTAACACCTTTGAACAACATATCCAAATTGCAAAGATAGATCTTCAACATAGAGGAAATGTGGAGCAAGACTAGAATGCTACTCTGTAAGTTGAAATGCCACTTTGACACATTGTTTCCTTTATTAATCAAATTTTCTAAAAAGCACTTGGAAACAAACCAACAAAAACATATTCCTAAAAACTTCAGCATCTCTTCAAGGCAACCACATCATCCTTAGCAAATAAACTTGACCAAATAGCTCACACATTGCAGCAACCTCATCTCAGAGACAATATCCATTCAACACTAACTACTCATATTCTTACACCATAAGCAACTCACACAATTGACACCAATGACAACACAAGATTGTTGACATCAATGACAACACTAATTACACATACTTGCAACAACTTCTATCTTAAACATAGTTCCCAATCTTTTCCCCTTCACTACCACCAATTTTCTTCTCACCAATCGGCAACCATGCTTATCAAATGTCACATGCATTTCCAAATCATTCAACTTTGAAATAGAAATCAAATTTCTAGCCAATCCAAGAACATACAAAATATAGGGAGGGTTTTAATTCTCCCATCACTGAAACACAACATCACCTTCCCTTGTCCAACAATAGGATATGTAGAGTTGTCCCTGAGGTACACATTTCCTCCATCATATTCTTCGTATGCAGAAAACTATTCTTTATGTAGGGTCATGTGGTATGAGCATCCTGAGTCAACCAACCAATGATCATGAGAAACAACATTACATGCAAAAAGTAAAACCTCATCACCTACGTTCAAAGACTTATCAGTAGTATAATCCCATTGTTTCTTCAAGTTTCTACATTCCTTTTTCACATATCCTCTCTTTCCATAATTCCAGCACTTAACTCTATTCTTGTTTCCAGGAGTCTTAGAATGACCCTTATCTTTAGACCCCTTCTAATCTCCTTTTAGTCCTCTTTCCTTAGACCTTCCCCTAACACTGAGAGCATCCCCTGAACTATCTAAACTTTTCTTCCTCAATTCTTGTGACAACAAAACTGAAACAAGAGCATCCAACTTTGGATCTATGAGGTTAGTAGTGATAGCCAAAATAACATTCTCTCATGACTCAGGAAAAGAACAGAGAAGCAATATACATTTATCTTCTACATTCACCTCAACATATATAGATGTTAGTTGACTCAATAACAAATTAAATGAATTCAAATGCTCTAAAACCGATTCACCCTCTTTCATTTTCATGGAAAATAACTTACACTTTAAATAAAGCTTATTGACCATTCTCTTGGCTTGGTAGATCTCACCCAAATGCTTCCACAAGTTATGTGTGGAATTCTCACTCACAACATTTAGTAGAATAGAATTTGCAAGACACACCTAAATTGTACCTCATGCCTTTTTATCCAGTCTTTCCCTCTCATCAGGAGCAATATCATCAGGTTTCTTCTCTTTCATAACAACCAACCACTAGTTTTTTTCTTCTAGCAAAGCCTCCATTTTTAGCTTCCACAATTCATACCCCATGCCATTGAACTTTTTAATGTCCAACTGAGAGGTAGAAGCAATAGTGGATGAAGCCATGATATCTACACAAGATCTAAAAACAAACAACAATTGAATCTCCCACTGTAGCTAAAAAACTTTCACACTACCACCCAAGAATCAAAATTGGCCAAGCTCTAATACCAATTGTTAGAAATGATGGTGTAAACCACACAATAGAAATATGATTCAAACCTTATTTATGTCCTCTAAACAATGCATAATCAATGGAGATTGTAACAGAAAATAAAACTCACTACACAAAAAACATGCTTAAGAATTGAACACATAACACAATATGTAACGTGGAGAAAACCCTTTCAGGTAAAAAACTCCACCAAGAAAAGAGGCTCCAAGTTGTATTATCTTCAAATATGAGATTACAATACATGCACTTCCTCTTCTTCTTCAGTCTTCAATCCAGTGGTGCCATGTTACTGTCAACTCTACTAAAAACATAGTACAAATATCCTTATAAAAGGGGGTTTCCTTCTAAGGCAAGAAAACTGACCCCCTATTGTGGACGAATTAGTGTCAGTGACTAGATATAAATATGTGGTTGAAACAAGATTGTTGCTAGTGAAACCTTTCATCCCTTATGGGCAATTTACAAACAATATTAGGAGTAATTAATTACATAGGATTTACAAGGTTGATGGCACCTTAATCCTAACACATGCAAGGGGAAAATTGTACATTATTTTTAGTGTGAGAATCTTGTTGTCATATGTAATCTATCAATTTTGTTGCCAATTAATAGAAAGCATCTATTTTTCTCTTTTCCTTCCATTTGGTGGTAATGTGTTTGAATTTTCAGTTGTACTTGGTGTATCTTGGTGAGATAAAGCTTAATTCTCATATCTTAATATGAGATTGAGGAATAAGGTTTGTTTATTGTGCATGTAATGTTGTGTTTTTATACTTTTCATTCTAACTTCTTAGAAATTCCTTAGACTCTTGCATCTAAGATGTACATGATTATGTGAAATAGTGACCATTGCATTTCAGGTTATTCTAAAATCTTACCAGATTTACTAAGTAAAGTGGGATCAAATACAAAGGTTGTCCATTACTTTTATGTTTTCTTCATTTAAACCTTAAACATCCTTTTGTATTTTCTTTAGTATTAGGTTAGTTTAGGATTATATTTAGGAGTTTCAATCCTAAGGATAACACTTATCTATACAGAGACTCCATTTCTTTGGTCCAAAATTATATTTACTAGCACATGACTCTTGAACGAACACTCACATAGACCACTTACTTGCTCCAATATTGCTATGACCCAACCAATAGGGACATTGGAGGAAACTAATCTCTTAGATTAGTCACCTTTTCAGGAGTAGTGTGATCTTCATTATACTTGATTTGATGTGCCAAAACAACCATCAACAAAATTGGTTCTAGGAGGGCCTGATAAAACTAGATCTATCAAGGGTTTCCCTACCTGACCAATGAAGAAGGTTGACTAGATCTTCATCTATTAGGGGAACATATTTTGAAGAGCTTATACAACATAGAAAGACAAGGATTGATTGTGGCAAGAGAAAGAGATGGAGCACTAGGTCAGAAAGCCCTATTGGATCATAAATCCTAGGTGCTTCCCTTAATACAACATAGATTACTAATGTCCTTTTTTGATGCTGATCACTCCCCTCTTGCTATTATTGAAGATATCCATGATGTGCCAATAAATCCTAATAAAATTTTCCCTGAGTTCATATATGGAGAAGGAAGGAATGCAGAGTAGAATATTCAAGCCTTCAAGGAGGCTATTATTAGGGCTGGCATACAACCACAAGATGTAGTTTGCATACTCTTTCCTTACTCATTAGAAGATATGGCATATTCATGGTACTTGAGCTTGCTATCTAGATCTATCACAAGTTGGGTTGAGTTATGCATTCAACAATCAATTCAAAATTTACACAGATCCCTCAATTGTATATCATCAATTTACTACTTGCAGTTTGGAATGAAATGAACCCTTGACTATGTTTAATACTACATTCCATAAACTATAGAAAAGAATTACCAATCATTATATAGTTACCAAAACAACTATAGTTCAAATATACCTTAGAGCTATTGATCCCCTAACTATAGTGTTGCTAAATAGAACTAGACAAAAGATTGATACTTTGGCTAAGGCTTACTTGGAAGCAATCAAATTATATTGGGAAATGCACCCTATGACTAGGGGAGCATTGGGAAATCTATCTTCGGTTGGTTATCCAGGAATTCCAAATCTAATACCAACTTTGAACAATGCTTTGAGAAATAACACACTATTGATGAATCATATCCCATGTGTTGTTCCACAAGGGCATAATCATTTTGCACATCCATAGCCCTCGAATCAAGTTTTTCCTTCCCCAATGATCCCATATCATGGGTAGATCTAAAATGCTCCCATGATCTCAGCTGCTCCTCAAACATCTAGGATTTTATTCTTTGAGCAGTAGGCATTAAACCAAGTCCATGTTATCAAAACACACCTAGATAGTCAGGTTGGTTCACCATCCATTGGGGACCAGTCAAATACAAACCAGACTTCACATTTAACATATGAAATAGAAGCCCTTAAGAAAATCTTGGCCCATGTGACAAATGAAATTACAAGGATGAAAGTGAACCCTCCTCAAAATTACAATCATAATAATTTCCAAGGGCAAGGTTACCACCAAAACCAAAATTAGAATCAGTGTTATAACCATTACAATCAAAATTTCCCAAATAGAAGTTTCAACCAACAAAGACCTAATAGATAGTGGAACACTAGACCTAACAATGGGGGATGCCTTCCCTATTAGATAACACCAATCAAGCCAATTCTATGAACTTTATTGAATTAAATCATTTCTCAAATTGGTGCAAATTCATGACACAACTATTCACTCAGAACTAAACTACCCTAAAATGGAGAAAATGTCCAAAATAGCCCATGTAGATAAGTAGGTCAACCATGAAGATAAGGTGAGGGAAGACATCTTGAAGTCCAAGGAGGAAAGTTTGCAAATATGAAGGAAAAAAAGATAGGAAGGTGCAGGAAAATCATGCAAGATCGAATGTAGGAAATGGAGGTACCAAATGGAGTTAGCAACCTTGTAGAGAATTCTTGAAGAACTGAAGGTGGGAATTAGATATGGGAAGTGAAGGTGTTTGATTTGGAGATTCAGAGGCAAGGCAATATCTTGCAAAGGGATCAAGAAGAATGCGAAAGAATGATGAGGTATTGGAGGTGGAAATGTAACTGAATCTAAGAGGAGACTCCACAAATGAGAAGGAAGGCGAAAGGAAGAAATACATAGGAAGACTTCAGAACATGATGTTAGAATGAGATATAGGATAGGAATTGAACATATTGTCACACCCCATTTGTTTTTCCTATTTAAATATTTATTAAATTGAATGATTAGGGAATCTAATTGAGTATGATAATTATCTTTTGAATTTTAACTGAAATGGTTCTAGTAATGATTAGCATTTTTGAATTTATAGTATATGTCAATTTGATGATGACTAATTATTGTTTATGTTTTGTGAGTGCAACAAAAAGTAATGACACTCTCTCAAGTCAGAGAGAGTATCATCAAGGAGAAGGTTCTAGACATTTGAAAGTGATGAGTCATGAAGGAATCTTTCACACACTCACCTAGGTGCATTAGCTTAGGTTGCATTGTGTATGGGTATGCATCTATGTTTATGCATGTCTTTGTGTGTCTATGCATGTGTGCATGTGACAATCTATGTATTAGATTTTTGATTGGCTTTGATTTTGAGAAATATTATCAATGTTAGGTTAGATCTGCCCTTTTTAAGACTATCAATATATGGTGAAGTAGATGAGTTCTCCAAGGATAAGTCATATTTTCTTCACAATATTTCTTAACAAAATTGAATTTGTTTTATATAGATTTATTCTCATCTTTTGGGTCAATGTGCATGGTTATCTTATATGTGAGTGATTCACATTAGTATTCTCGCACAGGTATTCATGCTCACATATTTATGCATAGATCCATATTAAATATGAAATTTCAAGATAAATCTCATATGTGCCAAGAAATATTCAAAAGACTTGACATGTCATTGCCACCATGAAACAAATCCTCAGATACATTGGCCATGGTTTAAAATTGATTCTAGTTTACACATCTTTTGTGTTGTTAGGCATTTTTTTATCTACCCTATCTCCCATAACTTGCATTTTAAAACATAATTGTCAAATTTATACACAATGTATACAACATGTTGAATTATATATCAACTTCTTCTAAAATAAATGGTGGCTACCTCTTCAATTATTTTAGTATAATAAAGGTTATACAACTATGTGCATTTTAAAGGACAATCTTTTCAGCTATCCCTAAAAAATTGCTTGATTGGCATAAGTGACTATCAATTTTAAACCTTGGATACAAGAAGATACATATTAATTGCAATATCATCTTAAAAGGAGTCCTTAAGATAAATATGATATCTGCGAAGAGGTATCCAAAAGGCCAAGTATGCCAATAATTATATTCTTTAATTTTATTGGGGCTCCAATGGTACTTTGAGTCCCGATACCTTAGTTCATAACAAATCCATATTAAGATGTGTATCTCTATATGTGTTTGTTATTAAAAGATACATATCTATAAAAAGGTATTCACTTGAGCACACAATTTTATCTATACAGAGAGGGGGTCAAATTTAATTGTCTTTTGACCTTATTAACCCTTTTAAAATTATATGAAATGATAGGGAATTTTTTGTGTAGCAAGAAAATATTTCTAAAGATTTTTCAAAAAAACCATTTTGTGCTATTCTGCAATAATGGAATTCCATGTGATGACACCTATTTGAGGCCTTCTTTCAAACGATTGATGTGCCCTATTTTTGAGCTTCCACATTTAGCATACATGTTGAGTAGAGCTTTTCCAACTATAATATCTGGCAAAAATCTACCTACCAGGAGGCAAGAATGGACATCTATACCCTATGGGAGAGGGGAGAGTAATTTTGACATGGGTAGGGAGGATGTTGGTGAAGGTTGTAGAACCTAGCTTTATGCTGACCAGTGCATTTGCTTAAAAGTTTCTAAGGACTTTTCAACAAATCAATTTTTGTACATATCCTGCAATTGTTGCATACCATGAGAAGATGCCTTTTGGGGCATTATTTCAAACAATTCATGTGCAATCTATGTGTGTCCTTCCACAATCATGGTTATTTTTTTTGTAATTTTCATATTTAAATTTGGGTATTTAGACTTGAAAATTTTTTGCAGCCATTTCCACTGTAGAAATATATAAACATAACAAGTAGGGTCCTAAGAGGATTTAGCACTGACAATTATCTTTTATGTTGACATTTGAAATTGATAATTCATACTTGACATTGATTGTTGTGATGCATGCTTGAATGGTTCGATGCCATAAGATTTGTTCTAGGATGTGAAATATATATCACTTTCTTTATTGTATGTTAGTTGGGAGTTTCCTCTCTACAAGCTATAGATGGCATTTTTTTAGTATGACTTAAACTTTCATGACCTTTTTTTTTGGTGATTTAATTAGATACTTGAAGCTTTTCTATTATTTTCTAAACATTCAATAAATTGGTGCAAAATCATATAATATATATTTTTTACTATAGAAAATGTTTTCTTGTAGGATTATATAAAATTGGATTCCTTCTAAGAATGATCTCCATGTCTAGAAAGTAGAAGAAGATTTTGATACTAACTTCAGAGCAAGAATTAGGGTGGGAATCCATGAATGGATTTAGATAGAAAATCAATCACAGAGCATTGATAAGAGATGGGAAATGAAGGTGAGGAGGAGGTTAAGTTGAAAGACAAAATTTGAGCCAAAAGTATCCTGCATTATTCATAGAAAATACCTATTCTTTACCCTCGAGATAATCACCTAGTTTGTCTATAAAAAGACTTATTCATGGAATTTCATGAGAGTTAAATTATTTTCCATGATACAAAGAGTATATCTTAATGGTATATCAATCTTAGTGAAGAAAGCATGGGATGATCTTATAATCTTATTCAACGAGGCATTGTCAAGAATATAAGGTAATGTGGGAATAATTGTAAGAAGTGGGAATTATTGTCTTGATAAGCATTAAGGGTGTTTTGATTTGGATTTGGAGGAACTTGTTTGGGTAAGAACCCAACACCTCACATTTAAGAGTTTTCTCTTTTTATGAATATGTGTGTTTCTTTTACATAAGAATTATTAGATTTTATGTAGGACCATCCCAGGTTGAAAGGAAATCTTGCATCAACCAAAAATATTTGATTTTTTTCTTTTCTTGCATTTTAGTCAGTTGTACTTTCAGCATTTTGCACCAAATTCTACCACATCATCATTTCATAGCTTACAGAGTAAGATAAAGATTCTACACTATGTCATCTGCATCATATTCAGATTTCATGAGGTTTAGAATTGTCTGTGGAGAGTTATCACTATCAGAACGTCAACAGAACTCATAGAACAAAGCATTCAATATGATCATACAAGGTTTGTAGAGTATTTCCGTGACTTGTAGAGCTAAATAGAACATATCACAGGGTAGTATGCGACCAAATAGATCTTCATTGAGAACCACAACACATTTCATCCATTTGCAAAGCATTACCACATGATTTAGGTTGACCTACATGTTTCATCAATCATTGGGTTTTAGAACTTCTTAATACTAACGCGAAGCATTCCTTGAGTTAGGAGATGATATATAAGCCTTCATTAGATGTATTTGGGGATTAGAGCATATGATAGAAATTTTTTAGTCTTTAGTTTTGATTTTGCGGAAGGCACTTCAAAGCTATATCTTTCATGTAATTCTACTGGAGGAGAGGCCTATGAGCCCATAACAGTCTGCATGTTACCAGCATATAAGTATTGTAATTGTTTGAAATATAGAATCAATATATATGCATTTGTTGTTCCATTCTATGTGTTTTCAGTTGTGTTTACTCTAAAGCTGCATGGTTGGATAGTCCATTCTCTAGACCCTCCATTCGTGATTGCACCAAGATTATTCTTTTCTGTTAATAGAGAATAAAATTATTATTCAATCTTTAATTCAAAGTAATCCTAGGTGTATTCATAAAGACTTGGAAGTTTATATCTTCACTTAATTAGAAATGGCTTCAATCTAACACCAATACTTTTGAAGGTAAGTCCATGCCAATTAAAAAAGTTTGACAGAATGCCAAAAAAAAGGTTTGATAGAGTGTTTAAATAGTATCAACTATCTTAAGATCAATGAACAATAATTTTTTCAAACTTAAGATTAACTTATGTTGTATTACTCATCAATAGATATGGTTTTATAATGAGGGAGCGTTTTAAAGGTTTTTGTTCTCTTCCATGACTTGTACTAGATGCCTATACTTAACCTTGAAAAAGGTGTACTAATATGATATGAGTATGCTAGTTATTATAACTCATTGTACGGTAGAAGTTGTAAATATTATTTATGGTATTTGTTAAGATCTCCTCTACTGTTGACCAAAGTTAGAAGTGTATCAATATTACTTGCCAATTATTTTATGATGGAAATTATAGATTGTTATAGTGATCATGGTTAAATGTCAATATATCATTATGTGATAAGGATAATAATTAGTGCATCGATAGTCATTGCTCCATACTGCTTGAGGCATTAATTGCCATTACTTGATTGTGCGGGTTTATGAATCTATTTTAAAACTGTAAAGTTGAATCTACTCCCAACTATGTCATGACGAGGTAGTAAGACCTTTTGTTCTTGGTATCACCTAGTATTGAGTGGATTTAGGGAATTGTGTTTGTGAAGTGGATTAACATCCTTGGTGGACTATTCAGTAAACATTATTACCTTGGTAATATATTACTTAAATTAAACTTAAGGGGTTGAATGTTAAATATGGACTTTGTCTTCTAGATATTTTATCCATCCTGTTGAATGTCAAGATATCATGGTGAGATGATTAGGAAATTCTTATGTTGTTTGCTTTGATGACCATTGATTTACATAAAAATATTTTATAGATCTATTTAAAAACTATATGTGTTGAAAACTGGTGATTTAGAACATTTTATTTGTTAACCTAAGAGATGAGTATGGATGGGTGTCGTTTATGGGAACTTAGAGAATGTAGGTTGTACTGCCTATAGAAAAGATGTTATAGACATAGCTTGAAAACAATCATGAGTGTATTACTTTTCTTGATTTATATTATCTCCCATAGTATGTTTATTAATGGACACGTGCATTAGATTTATGTTGCATGCACATATAGGTATGGTAGGTTGTCAATGATTCACATGGTACACTAGATTCCTTCATGTGTGTTGGCCACATATCGCTAAATCCATCATGATGGGTTGAGATTCTCCAATGGAGTAGCATATGGAAGCTTAATGCTTGTGGCAGGGTGGATATCACCTCTCTCTCTCACTCTCCTTTGCAAATTTTGTGTATGGCTTCAGGCAGTGTGAACCTGAAGCAGTAAATGTAAATGTATTGGTGATGTTGTATTAAGTGATACTTTTATAAAGAGCCTATAAGGCCATGTTGATTTTTATGGACTATGTCCTAAATATATTTTAAATCTACTTGCCTAGCCTTATTGTATCATTCATTGATTATTGTATTATCCATTGATTGAAAATATTTGATGTGAGATAATTTTGATGAAATTAAAAAAATTTACTCCCTTTTTATAGTAATGAATTATTATTTTTTTCTTGTTATATGTTGGTCAGATCTTACATACGGTATCATAGCTCTGGGTTCAACACTAGGGCCTAGAGTTTACTTCACAAATGTTACAATTCTTTGAGAGTACAACACATTGAGTATTTGAAGGATCCTAGAATTGGATTAGAGTTATGTAGATGAGTCAGAGTCTTGCTATCTCTTGGATGGTTTAGTATGGGAACTGAATAAGTAAATGAGGATCATTGACTAGTGGTTAGTGAGATTTAAACTATCAAGTACATTGTGCAAGTCAGTTTAGGTTTTATCCCCTAAGGTCCTACATTGTTGACTTAGAATAAGAAATTCTTTTATCTTCTTTTGTTTTGGAAATAAGGAACAATCCATGAGATATGTTATTATTTATATGACTTGTGAAGTCATGTAGTTTATATTATTGTTGCTATTTTGTGACTGATGCATTTTATGATTGTGATTTTCTCATGAACTTAATATTGTTAGTTTAAATAGTGTCATTATCAAACTAGTTTAGATATCACCTATTTGAATGTTTGACCTATTCACACATACGCTTAAGTTTACTTAGTCTTTTAGGAGTTTATCTCATTTGGACATGTGTACTCACACATATGAGACACCTCTTTATTTTTGGCTTTCCACTTGCCCTCACAAATGTCATGTGAGTTAGACAAGTGTTGCATACTTGCAGGGGTAGTCAGTAGTTTAGTCCTACCTTCCTACCTCCTTCTCCTTGCCTATTTATGCAAGGATTCTCATTGTATTTTACACACTCTCATTGTATATGATAGATATGCTTACTATTCTCCATTTTTCACTTGTGGAAGGTTATATTCTTTGTCCTTGTTGATCTTGGCTACTCCAACATGGTATTAACCCATGCTTACACATTCCTTCCCAAATTGGTGACTCCAGCACTTAGCCCTATCATCAGAGCATCATAAAGCCATACAAACCTCATCATTGAGTCCAGAAGGCTAGAGAAATGAAGAATAGCCTTTCATTTGACATTTTTTGGTAACTGATTTTTTGCAAAAAAAATTGCCCCCATGCTTGAATAGTACAATTTTTGGTAGAAAAAGAAAAAAAATTAGCAGAGAGCAATATTGCCCTCTGTCATTTTTGTATTCTGGAAGATAACATTTAATGTTAGCATTTAAAATCAAGGTTCACCTTTTTCTGCTAACCTTAACATATATTGTAACCGTGACATAAATAATAACATCAATTATTTAGTACTACAACTACATTAAACTACCAACTGTAACCACTAGCGGTTAGAAAAATGCCAAAGTCAACTTTTACACCAAGCAGATCACTAGAGCCTTTCAAAAGTGCCTAAACTAGGCATTTTTTTCATTTTACCACAACTTTCGCCCACGGAGGTGAAATATTGAAAAGTTATAGTCAATGGAAAGGTCTTTCCATCCACTTCACTTTGGTGAAGTCAAACTTTGTTTTTCCCTTTTTTGATGGGGTTTTAATCCCCGAACCCCATTGTACTCATAATTTTTGACAGGGCATAACTTTTGCCCATGATATAAAAAATTAGCGAATTATTTTTTAAATTGCTCAAAATTTCACAAGGAATTCATTAATGTATGTAAAATTCAGTTTTGGATAGCCATTTTTCAAACATTTTTAAAAATCTTTGTGTGTTATAAATAGATGATTTGGCTTCCAAACTTGCACAAATTATACTTTTTCTCTTGCATATCTTTATGTGGGGCTTCTAAACTAGTCATAATCATTTTTTGGGGGGGAAAACTTTTATTTCTAATTTGATACTGCTTAAAATTTGATCATGTATCGCACACACAATCCTTTCCATTTGAGTATTATCAATAAACCTCATAATAAATGGAAGATCAAATGTGGATGTTGTGGGCTAAAATGACATACAATAGAAGAATGTCATCATCACAAAATTGATGAACTAAGATGACAAATTATTCATGCATATCAACTTTCTATTGATCTTATTAAAGCACTTGCAGAAAAATCTCATCTCACTAAGCCATCTTGTGAGACATTAAATTAGTTGGGTATGTACATTGTAGTCAGATGACTTAAATTGAGATCCCATCTACACCATCATTACCTGTTGCTACATCTGAATCCAAAGTTGATATCTCCATGGCTTCTCGTGGTTCTCTACACTAGGATATGGTTATCGTCTTTCCAGATCCACCACCTTGGGATGCATATCTACCTGATATTTCATGTCTTTTCATAGAGTCCCATATTGCATATTTCAGAGAGACCATTGAGGACATTCATCTTCTATTCGATGCCAGCTTTGATGAAGTTGCATCACCATTGTCTTTAGTTATGATTGCTCTTACCTTGCCTACATCAACTTCTATAGTGACCGATTCTGTAGATATTTATGAGTCCACATATTCAACTCCATAATTATGTATTTTGACATCCTCTGCAATAGTATCAGATTCTTCTAGGTCTAGTTATCACCATACAACTATGATCCTTGTACCTAAATCTCAAAATTTGTTACACATCATCATTGGCTTGGAGATCATTGAGAATTCTTCGAAGACATCATGGGCATCATATGAGTCTTTGAATCATGTGCATAATTTAGAGACCTTCATACTTCTTCCTGTATGTTTGTATCTAGAATGGGAAGATTCTTTACACACTTTTGTGGTTTGATTTCTTCTTAAGGGGAGAAATGTTGTTCAACATTTGTGGATCATCTTCAACATCTAGTCTCAAGCATCTATTAGCACTACATGAGGTATTTTAAGAGGACGCTGCATGGTTAGTCTTCTCATATCAGTTTTGGGAGGATCCATCTCTTCTCATGGAGTTCTTTACTTCACACTTTCTGGGGAGGTCACATAGACCTTCTCGTCTTTTCTCTCCTATGGGGAGAACATATCTTGTACTTTAGTGTTAGAAGTAGTCCTTGGGGGGTCATGTATAGTCTTGTTTCTATCTTTCTTCATCACTTGTACAATTCTATTTGTATAATTTCTCTTTTGGATAAAAGTTTTTTCCCATAGGGTTTTCTTTCTTTCTCCACTTTATGAGAAATCCATTTGTACATGGGCACCTAAAATGGCCTAGTAGCTAGGACCCATCTTTGTATCCTCCCTAAGTTGCACTTAAGGGGGGTGTTAGTGTAAATAGTGTCATTATCTAACTAGTTTATATATCACCTCTTTGAAGGTTTGACCTATTCACACATAGGCTTAAGTTTACTTAGTCTTTTAGGAGCTTGTTTGATTTCAACATGTGTACTCAAACATATAATACATCTCTTTCTTTTTTGCTTACCACTTGCCCTCACACATGTCATGTGAGTTAGACAAGTGTTGTATACTTGTAGGGACCTAGTCAGTAGTTTAGTCCTACCTTCCTACCTCCTTCTCCTTACCTATTTATGTAAGGATTCTCATTGTATTTTACACACTCTCATTGTATTTAGATAAGTGTTACATACTTGTAGGGACCTAGTCAATATTTTAGTCCTACCTTCCTACATCCTTCTCCTTGCCTATTTTACGCAAGGATTCTCATTGTATTTTACACACTCTCATTGTATATGATAGATATGCTTACTGTGCTCCATTTTTCACTTGTGGAAGGTTATATTCTTTGTGCTTGCTGATCTTGGCTGCTCCAATAGATATGAGTAGGAAAATTGTTGGACTCATGCTTTTATAATTGACTATATTATATAAATTTTTGTATCTATTAGGTTCTCATTTGAGATTTCAATTTGATTAAACCTTTTATTATGAGAAGTTTTATACTTACACTTTCGCGATTATAGTTTTGGTTAATTTTTTGTATAAAATTTAGTGTTGATTTACTTGCTAGTGATGACTACAAGTAGTATGGGATGCTTGTATGTCATCACAAGTGGTAGAGAACTAAGGAGGAACTATGGCCTCATTATGAATAGTAAGAATCATGGAACTATTTTGTATATGTTAAAGTGTCACATATGAGAAGATATCTATAACAAGATGAACATATTTACTATTCATATATGTTCAAGTGTCACATATAAGCAAGCATGAATGACAAGATGAACATATTTACCATTTGTATAAGTTCAAGTGTCACATACGAGCAAGTATGTATGACAAGATGAACATATTTATTGTTCATATATGTTCAAGTGTCACATATGAGCAGGTATGTATGACAAGATGAACATATTTATTCTCCTTTTATGTGTGTGTTGTGATCTTCTTGAAGTAAACACTTAGTCAATGATGATTGTTCAGGTGTCACATACGAGTATTCATGAATGACAAGATGAACATATTTATAGTGTCACATATGAGAAGGTATGCATGACAAGAAGAACATATTAGTTATATATGTCTTTTGTGTGTGTAATTGCATGTAAACTTGTGAATGAGATAGTTTGATTCTCATCTACTAGAAGGTAAATACCTTAGACAACATCATAAGACTTATTTTCAACCTATTTTAGAAAGCAAGGTATAGGTTGATATGACAAACTAGTTGTATAACAACTAACCATTCTTGTAGAGATAGATATAATGATCTCAAGATTAAAATGTAGTAGAATCCTAGAAGTTTTGCTTGCATGGTATTATGGAGTATATTTATTACTCTTTTGAAATTTGAAAATCTAACTATGTGTAGCTTTACTCCCTAGCTATGATTAAAATAGTGGTGTCTAAAAAGATTATAAATATCTTAGAGTAGAGTACATGTATTTTCATGAATAATGTTTGATCAAGTTGTGATTGATCTCAATGATATTATATGTTTGTATGAATTTGATAATATATTGAATTAATTTTGCATCTAGTGATGAGGGATGTTGATATGATCCAATAGCTAATATTCTTTCAAGTTTATTAATTTTGTTACTAATGAGCTAACACCAGTATGATTGTTTGATTGATGACTAGACATAGGATCATGCTAGGTACATTTTGGAGTTATTAGAAAAATAGTTAGGTATTCAAACTAAAAAAGTATGATAAACTCAAGTTTGAAGAAGTTATAGTAACTTATTAACCTTACACTTAAGGTGATGCTAAATAAAGTTTTTATATTGAATACTTGACATTGTTGATGATTATTTCTATATACTATAGGCATCAGGACAATGACCATTCTTAGAGGGGAAGGATGACACATCTTGTTTGTTTTTCCTAGTTTAATATTGATTAAAACAAATAATTAGGAAAGATAATTGAGTATGATAATTATATTTTGAATTTTAACTGAAATGATTCTAGTGATGATTATCATTTTTGAATTTATATTAGACATCAATTTAATGATGACTAATTATTGTTTATGTTTTATGAGTGCAAGAGGAACTAATGACACTCGCTTAGGTTGGAGAGAGAGTATCATTGAGGAGAAGGTTCTAGCCATTTGAAAGTGATGAGTCATGAAGGAATGTGTCATACATTCACCTAGGTACATTAACTTAGGTTGCATTGTGTATGGGTATGCATCTCTGTTTATGCATGTCTCTATGTGTCTGTGCATGTGACAAACTCTATATTAGATTTTTGATTGTCTTTGATTTTGATAAATATTATCAATGATAGGTTAGATTTGGGCCTTCTAAGACTATCACTATATGGTGAAGTAGATGATTACTCCAAGGATAAGTCATATTTTCTCCACGAGATTGCTTAACAAAATTGAATATGTTTTATACAGATTTATTCTCATCACCTTGGTCGATGTGCATGGTTATCTTATCTATGAGTGCAACACATTAGTATTATCACATGGGCATTCATGCTCACATATTTACGTATAGATACATATTAAATATGAATTTTCAAGATGAATCTCATATGTGCCAAGAAATATTCAAAAGACTTGACATGTCATTGCCACCATGAAACAAGTCCTCAAATACATTAGGTGTGGTTTAAAATTTACCCATGTAAGGTTTAAAATTGATGCTAGTTTACACATTTTTTGTGTTGTTAAGCATTTTTATCTACCCTATCTCCAATAACTTGCAATTTAAAATATAATTGTCAAATTTATGCACAATGTATATAATGTGTGGAAATTATATATCAACAACTTCTAAAATAAATGGTGGCTACCTCTTCAATTCTTTCAGTATATTAAAGTTCATACAACTATGTGCATTTTGAAGGATAACTTTCAACCATCCCTAAAAAATTGCTTGATTGGCATAAGTGACTATCAAATTTTAACCTTGGATACAAGAAAATACATATTAATTTCAGACTCATCTTAAAAGGAGTCCTTAAGATGAATATGATATCTACCAAGAGGTATCCAAAAGGCCCAATGTTCTAATCATTATATTCTTTATTTTTATTGAGGTGGTAGTGGTAATTTGAGTCCCAATACCCTTAGTGCATATCAAATCCATATGAAGAGGTGTTTCACTATATGTATTAGTTATTAATAGATACATATCTATAAAAAAATATTCACCCTCTCACAATTTTATCTATGTAAATAAGGAGTCAAATTTAATTGTCTTTTGAGCTTATTAACACTTTTAAAATAGTATGAAATGAAAGGGAATTTTTTGCATAGCAGGTAAAAACTTCTAAAGCTTTTTCAAAAAACCATTTTGTGCTATTCCACATTAATGGCATTCCATGCAATGAGACCTCTTTGAGGATTTGTGATGTGCCCTATTTTTGGGCTTCCACATTTGACATACATGTCAAGAAGAACTTTTCCAACAATAATATCTAGCAAAACTCTACCTACCAGGAGGTGGGAATGGATGTCTATACCATGTGGGAGAGGGGGAGAATTGTGAGGATACTGGTGAAGGTTGTGGAACCTAAATTTATGCCTGCCAGTTGCATTTGCTTAAAAGTTTCTAAGGACTTTTCAACAAATCAATTTTTGTACATATCTTGCAATCATTGCATACCATGAGAAGACGCGTTTTGGTGCATTATGTCAAATAGTTCATGTGCCATCTCTATGCATCCTTCTTCTTCAACAATTAGGGTATTTTTCTATAATTTTCTTCTTTAAATTTTAGTAGTTAGAATTGAAAATTTTTTGCAGCGATTTGTACTGTAGAAATTGTTGTCAGAAAAAGTAACCTTGGGGGACTTTTTTCCTATTAATGTTTAGCTCCTAGGTCCTGTAATTGCATTAGAGCATCTTGTATGTTATTTCTGACTCCTGATGAGAAAACCCTTGGGTCTTGTGACAAATAGGACCTTAATGAATCTTGAGCAAAAATAGCAGGGTGGACTTGGGTGCTAGCGCCCTAGTCTAGCCCTATTTTGGGTTTGCTCTAATTTCAAATGTCAATTTTATGACCATTAATTAGGTCCTATGCCAACATCTAAAGTTTGAATTATGAAATTCTTAGTGGGAATCTTTGTAGTTGCATATATAAGCATGATTATGTTTCATTTGCAAACTAGATGGACTTTATGCATACTTGTGATCATATAGCATTCAAAATATTCATTATGTTGTAGAGTAGAGCATTTTTATTGTGTTTGTATTTGCAAATTGGCATCCATCTCCTCATGGCATGAAGAGCATCTTCCTCCCATGAGATCTTCACTACAAGGTGATATCTATTATGTTTTCAATCATGTATCATTTAGATTTTTGCCTATATCCCACTAGGATATGCACTCTCATCTGACAATAGTGTTCATAAGACTTGAATGTCTCACAGGGGCTTGACCAAGACAAGCCTCTAAACACCACAACCCCCTCCCACACTCCTTGTGATTGCAAGTTATAGGTGTCAAGTTCTATGGAGTGGAGTTGCAAGAAGGAGTAGCAGACATAGAGGACTTAGGATCTAAAAAGAAGTAGGACACTAGTTCTTTTCCTGGACTAGGGCACTAGTCCCCATGTCCTCCGCATCAGAATTTCTAGAAACTAAAATTACAATGCAGATCAGTGTCGAAAGGAGATCAGGATCCCTTAAAGAAATGGGTACCTTGGACTTGGGCATGAGTCCCCGTGTCCCTGACTTCTCCACCTTTCAAACTTTAAAAAATAGTAAGTTAAATATCTCTGTCCCTTATCTCAGTCTGAAAGGATTTTCCGTAATTTGATAATTTGCCTACTGATTTGCATAATTAGGGTTTCTAGGTATAATTGAGCATTAGATAGAGACATTGTTTGATACATCCAATAGTCCACATCTTCCAAAGTGGCTTCCCAACATGATAGGTGATTGCTCTCATTTAGTGGAGATTCAACTTGGTTGATAAGCACTTGGAATGTTTGTTGGGAAAGTAAGATTACACACAAACCCTTAAAACCAATCACCCTCTTTTTACCATACAAAATTTTTTGGTGAACCCATGTTTTTGAAATTTTTGGCACCTTTATGAGTGTTGTTTGATAGATTTTCATTCATTCATCTTATTGCATTCAAAAAATTACAAAAAAAATTGAAAAATTTGCAAACTTTGAAAATTTTGGCATTTTATGCTTGCATTTTAGCATAATTTGATTTGGCATTCAAATTCATTAAATTTATGTCATTTTCATTATATCTAATTTAATTTGCAGAAATTCATCATTTAGAATACATTTGCATTGCATTTGTGTGCTTACTTTGACAAAAAATGCTTGAAATTGTGCATTTTTCATAAAAACCTAGTTTTGCATTAGCTAGGGTTTGTAGTCAAAATCTTGTTTGAGATTTTACTACCACTTTAAAACACTCATTAGGACTTGTTTCTAATATTAGTATGGCATTATAGTGGTCTTCTTGCCAAATTTCATGTCTAGGGTTTGAAAACCTTGCATTTTCACTAGATTTGGCCTTATTGTCTCTCTAGATTTGCATCACAAGCACGTTGTAAGGGATTTTGATGCATTAATTGGTTGTTACTAGGGTTATTATCTTCTTCCCCTCCTCATATTCCTTACAACACCCTTTATACTAGGCCTTTCCATTAAAAATTTGTGAAAAATTACATATTTTAGCTATATTTTCACTAGGATTTGACCTTGAGTGGCACTATAAGCATGTTGTGATGGATTTTTTGGCATTAGGTGGCTGTTATTACTGTTATATTTTTTTTCCATCCTAATTTTCCTCAAAACACCCTTTGTCATACTCTTTTGCATGGAGATTTGGTGAAAAATTGCACATTTTGGCCTATTTTCACTAGGTTTTGACTTATCATCACTCTAGAGTTGCTTCAAAAGCATGTTGTGAAAGATATTTTTGCATAATTGAAATTTTATTAGGAATATCATTTTCTTTACTCTTTGAAAATTTTCACAACACCTTTTCTCCTAGTGATTTGCATTGAAAAAAATTGAAAAATCAAGCATTTTAGGTCATATTCATACATACTTTTGCATTTGCTCTTGCATAAGTTTTGAAAACCTTTAAAATATGAATTGGAATTCATTTGAAAACATACACATGGATTCTCAGTACAACAATAATGTTAGGCTTCTTCTTAGGCCACATTTGAAAAGATGTTCCCCTGAACTTGAAATAACATTTACACCTCATGACAAAGAAATGGTAGATATTGAAGGGCCTCTTTACATTACAGTGAAAATAATGGAAATACCTATGATGGAACACTTATAGACCCTAATTGCATGACTAATGTGGTTATAGAATAGTTCCTTCTTAAACATGATTTGGCACAAAACTATTATGATCCGTCAGATTTGAGAATTAAAACACATAATGGATCTTTGATGAAAACATTTGGATTGGTAAAACTATTATTCTCAGTTTATGACAAAGTCATGGATCAATTATTTGATGTCATCCCCTTATCCAACCTCTTTCATGCAAAACTAGGACACCCATGGCTTAAGGCTATGAATGTCGTCCCTTCAACTATTCATAAATGTTTAAAATTCCTTGTGCATGGAGAGATCCGTACTATCCATCGTAACACATACCAACCTCTAGTTAAGAGCAAGAATTTCACTCTTGATCACTTTTAGCCGCAACTTGAAATAGAACTTGAGCCACGAGGAGACCAATCCTTCCTAAATTATAGATGATACAAAGAAAAACAACTAGCTAGAGTGGTCAGGCCTCGTTTACAAACAATGAGGGGTGAACAACACGTGTTTGAGGATCCCCTTAGAGAAAAAGGAAAATGAACACAAGACTACTATGGATATGATGAGATAATTGGTGTGATAGATGTGGATAAGGAAAATTTTCATAAATCACCTCGTCCATGGAGAGATGGTATCTACACTGAAGTTCCTCCTTTGACATCCTTACAAGGATCGAGAAGCTTTCATAGACAAAAAAATATTACACCAAGACCAATGAAATTTGAACATGGTGCTTCCTCCTCTAATGTGCAAAACCCTATGGAAAAGCATAATGATGCCTTTGAAGAAGTAAGTACTAAAACAAGAAGGAATAGACAAGCAAAAGAAAGGAGGAGGCGAAGACAAGATTTTGCCCAACAACTTGATGCTCAACAAGAAAACATCCAACCTAACATTGAAACAAACATAGAAAACATCAACACCAAAGAATTGGAAGATAAACACAAAAGTTGGGCTATGATACCTTACACACCTCTTTCCTCTAGCATCCAAAATTGGGAAGAGGATGATTAATTTGCTGGATGATTAATTTGCTCGATGACAACCATTAGTGTAGTTGTCCCTATAGGTAAGTATTTCTAACCCTTTACCTCTGTGATGTGTTTTCCCCTATGATGTGTTATGTGTTGTTTAGGCCTCCTAGGATGACCCTTGATACTCTCGTAAGGTTAAGGATACTGGGAGACTACCTCTGTTGTGACCCTTCTTCTATTTGTATCATCATTCTTCTATATTGCTTCTCCTTTATTTTCATTGTTGTGTGTTGTGTCTTACAGACATAGCATTGCGGTTGGTGACTTGGGGGCACCCTCCTACGTGACTATCCCTAAGACACTTGTTTTTCCTCTCTTGCTTCATTGTTTCCCTTCCTCTAGTGATTCTATCTAGCAGGCGGATGACGAAAAATATTTTATACTGATGCAGACCTAGTGTCCCTATAGCGAGTAATCAAAAAATGGACCAAGTCCATACATGATGATGGGGTTGATATATATTATCTGATGCTTGGCTAGTAGAATCACTCTATGTAATCTTGATGTTGTCTTATCGCAATTACAAAACATAACAATACTACTACTCCATGCACTTTGTCTATCTTGAATCTTGCATTCCTTGTTCTCTATGTGATTGATCATATGAATTGTTGTTTATCATGATTATATGAACACTAACAATTTTCTTGCAGGAATGTGTTTGTGGGAACATTTGGTGATCATAAAGTACATGTCACCTCTGGGGGGCATGGGCTTTGCGAGAGCTCATGTTCCCTTGTGTGTTTTCTTCCTACCTTAATGTGCTTGATATTGGTACACGACATTAACCACCTTAAGGTGGGGGCATATATAAGGTAAGCTGTCTGTTGTAGATGTTAGCAATGTGTGTTTGTGAATCTTGAAATCTATTACAATCACTTAAGCCCTCTATGGAGGTGGGATATCGTGCATATCCTTTTTATCTTAAGCCCTCCGTCCAAGGCGAGGATTGTGCATTTCTCAAGGAGAGTGCACAATCCTGTCACTTTCAAAAGTTCTCCAAACAGATGGGGAGCGGTTATGTGACTAACCTAATGTGTGCATGTAATGTGCTTGAGATGGTGATGAACCTAGAAATAGGCACACTCCATCCCTTGTCTGTCATGTTTTCCTTGTGTCTTCCATGTGTGTGTGTATTGCATGTTTGTTCCCAAGCATAGTCTAAAGACCGGTGGCGATGAGTCCCTCCTATGCTTTGGGATTTGTTTGGTGTGCTTGATTTGTATGGCATGTTTATTCTCACGTGTAGTCTAAAGATTGGTGGTGACGAGTCCCTCCTACACTCTAAGAGTTGTTTTATGTGTCTATTACCCCATGTGCAGTCTAAAGACCAATGGCGATGAGTCCCTCTTGCATTTTGGGTTGTGTGTTTACTTTCCTTGTACTTGCATTCTACAATTCATATATGAGAAAAAGAAAGAGAAAATAATAACTGCATTCACTGTGTTTTGCATGACTGTAATTATCTTCTCTGTGTTTTGTGTGCCTGTTAATGTCTTCTATGTGTTTGGTGTGTCTTCTCCGTGCTTGGCATGTTTGTTGTGTTTGTTAACCATACTTTAATACATGTATTGGCCTTACATTTATACATACATTAAAGTGGGGCTAAATGTTATGTTAGAAAAAGTAACCTTGGGGGCTTTTTCCTATTAAGGTTTAGCTCCCGAGTCCTGTAATTACATTTAGAGAATCTTGCATGTTATTTCTGACTCCCAATGAGAAAACCCTTGGGTCCTGTGACAACTAGGACATAGGGGGCTGCACTTTAATTAATCCTAAGTAAAAATGGCAGGGTGGACTTGGGCGCTAGCGCCCTAGTCCAGCCCTATTTTGAGTCTACCCTAATTTCAAATGTCAGTTTTATGACCATTAATTAGGTCCTGTGCCAACATCTAAAGTTTGAATTATGAAATTCTTAGTGGGAATCTTTGTAGTTGCATATATAAGAATGATTAGGTTTCATTTGCAAACTAGATGGACTTTATGTGTAGTTGTGATCATATAGCATTCAAAATATTCATTGTGTTGCAGAGAAGAGAATTGTTATTGTGTTTATATTTGTAGATTTGACATCCATCTCCTCATGGCATGAAGAGCATCTTCCTCCCATGAGATCTTCACTACAAGGTGATATCTATTGTGTTTTTAATCATTTATCATTTGGATTTTTGCCTCTATCCCACTAGGATATGCACTCTCATCTGAAAATGGTGTTCAAAAGACTTGAATGTCTCTCTAGGGCTTGACAGAGGCAAGCCTCTAAACACCACAACCCCCTCCCACACTCCTTGTGATTGCAGGTTACAAGTGTCGAGTTTTATGGAGTGGAGTTGTAGGAAGGAGTAGCAGACATAAAGGATCTAGGATCTGAAAAGAAGTAAGACACTAGTACTTTTCCTAGACTAGGGCTCTAGTCCCCATGTCCTCTACATTGGAATTTCTAGAAACTAAAATTATAGTGCAGATCAATGTCAGAAGGAGATCAGGATCCCTCAAAGAAACATGTACCTTAGACTTGGACGCGAGTCCCCATGTCCCTGACTTCTCTGCCTTCCAAACTTTGAAAAATAGTAAGTTAAATATCTCTGTCCCTTATCTCAGTCTGAAAGGATTTGATGTAATTTGATAATTTGCTTACTGATTTGCATAATTAGGGTTTCTAGGTATAATTGAGCATTAGATAGAGACATTGTTTGATACATCCAAGAGTCCACATCTTCCCAAGTGGTTGCCCAACACGATAGGTGATTGCTTCCGCTTAGTGGAAATTCAACTTGGTTGATAATCCCTTGGAATGTTTGTTGGCAAAGGAGGATTACACACAAACCCCTAAAATCAATCACCCTCATTTTCCCATACAAAATAGAAATATATAAACATAACAAGCAGGGTCGTAAGAGGATTTTGCACTAGCAATTATCTTTTATTTTGACATTTGAAATTGATAATTCATGCTTGACATTGATCCTTGTGATGCATGCTTGAATGGCTTGATGATATATGATTTGTGTCAGGATGTGAAATATATATCACTTGCTTTATTATATGTTAGCTGGGAGTTTCCTCTTTGCATGCTATGGCTATCATTTTTTTAATATTATTTATAACTTCATGACAATTGTTACATCCCCAATTTTTGTCTTGCTATACTTTTACTTTTTTACATGTACATAAGTAAACTTGTTGTGATGTTTAGATTAATGACAAGGAAAAACATGGATTTTATTGAATGACATTTATTGAAATCATAGGAATGATTATGTTATTATCAATTTAATATATGTATTATGAGATTTGATTTATTAGTTGAATTAGTTGAATAATGATGCACTGATCACATATTGTTTGGTGACAAGTGAAATAGGATTTCAGGTTATCAGATGACTCTCGGAGAAAAGAGAGAGAGAATATCTTTCCAGGAGAGAAATATAGACCTTAGGTTATGAGTGGTTTATTTGCCAAATAGAGTTATAAGTGTATAACGAAAATGTGAACCAATGTGTCATAAGAGGTAAGCCTTGTCTTGTCAGTTACTTCTGAACTTAATCAACAGGTAGTCGATATTGTTTTCAAATCTTTCTAAGTTGTATTAAGTAGTCTTAGGTGTTAATAACGTTAACGACGTTGTTTGAGCTTGATTTATGACTATTTATGTTTAACGTAAATATTACGACATTATTGTCGTAAAATGGTTTTCATATTATTATTTAGTTACTTGACGTATTATAAATGATTCTTAACATTAAGATCATATAGTCAAGTTAAGAATACATGAATTATGTCGACGGATTGTGATGGAGAGACAAGCTCAAACCAATCACATTATTCGTATTTCCTTGTTTAAATATTATTATTGTATTGATTAAACTATAACCATATGTATATTTGATGTAATCAAATATATATAGATGCCTTAACATAGTAAGGGGATAATACCTCTTAAATGCATCAATGGTAGTGATGAAAATGTAGGTTGTTTATTAGTAAACCTTCATTAGTGAAAGAAGTGGGTCGAACCACTCATAACATGATCATTAAAGATCAATTTTATTTTTAAAAGAGCATCGGCTTCATCCTAATGAGATGACTATATAAGTTTAACTGTCCAACCGAATGAGCCTATAGGTGGCTATCTCTATCGACATGTGTTCATTTTGCTAAGAAATTGATTTGCAGTTTGGACTAAGTCTCTTAAGACTGTTATTATGCAATCAATGTTGCAACTGATTTATAGTTATGGAATGAATGGAGAGAAACTCTATAAGAGTCATGCCCAGTCCGCTTTAATAAGAGGGAAATGACTCAACTTTGGGCGGGAGCAAAGAAACAGATAGAAATAGAGTACAAGATGAGAATGTTAGGGGAATAGAGTAAAAAAATAAAAATGCATTGTGGAATAGTGATCCAACTAGAGGCGTGAGGAAGTACACTCATATAAGGCGTCGGTCTGTGTAATATTTACATACCTCTGTCAATACAAGAAACCATTAATTTCAGGTATTCCTCAATTGATTATTTGATAACAATGAAGGAAATTGAATAGGATATCTTAGGAATTATATTATAGTTTTGTGGTGACTGCATGTGTTCACCTAATTTATATTACATGTGTGTGATAGTTGATAATTCGTAGACTCAATGAGGGAAGAGTCATAGTTATCTATTGGGAAAATTAAGTCATTCTATCTCTGTTTGAATGAGAAATAGAATGCAACTATAGAGTCGACTATGGTAGTACTAGTGAGTACATGATATAATTAATGAATTCGACCACTTAGATATATGAGAAACTATTATTATATCCAATGCTTGAAATGAAGAATAGAACATTCTTCATTGTAAAAAAATGGGTTAAGTTGTCATTTACATTGATAATAGATCATCCTTTGATTGAGTTGGTAAACAGTCAATAGAATGATGGTGAGTTAACAAAATAATAGGACTTTCAAGTATTATAGAGACTAATGAACTTTTTTATTATACTATCAACTTGAGCCATATAGTATTGAGATAATAGCGACTTAATATATTGTCTTGTTTAGACTATATATATAATGGAAATTGTTATCCATTCTTGGAAACTAGATTCATAGGAATCTTTAGTAAAACTATTATAACACATCAAATGAGAATAACTTAGAGTTACTATGGGAAATAAAATAAGGTTCTTATGAGAATCCGTTGATGTATATATTGTATTTATTATTCACGTTATTCTAGAGAAGATCCAATACAATGGAATAGACTTATTCAACTACGGGATGACCTTGTAGGAAAGGCATATTGGGTATGTTTTACTTTATTACATTAGTATAGGTATTGGACAAGGGTTAATATTATTTAAAAGAACTATAGTTTTCTTACTTTTTGGTTGAATTAGTCATAAGTCATTTATGAATCTAGGTTGCCTAGCAAAGAGATAAGGTTATATAGCATTATTAAATTAGCCATGGGACAATTGGATAACCTAGAGCTGATTATGACCCAACTGAATAGTTTAGTCATAAGGGACTTACTAAGGTCTAAAGATATTATTATTATGTCTCATGGATTAGACCATCACATGATTAGGAATTGGTATAAGAATAAAACTATGAGAATATGGCAATATCCACATCGAGTAGGGGTGGGTAAACATAATGACTACTTTCATTATGAATGCTATTGATATTAAAAACTTTAGCCAAAGTAATGCATTTGTTTTCTACATGCATTGTCGGTACACTATATTCGGATTGCTCATCCTATCAGAAATCATACTTAGCTAGAGGGTATTGAGGGTTGTATGGTTGATAGAGTTGAGTAGAATACAACACTATGTACTTGAAAAAGGAAAATTACCATTGGTCACCTAAGGTCTATATTCCTCGTGAAGGGTAGGGCCACTTCCTATGTGGAAGAAGTCTGGGAGACCGCTGGTCTATGGATGGAGGTAAATCACTGGAAAGATGCTCTCTCTCCAAGAAGGAAACATGCCAGGAGTTGTGATAAAGATGTCAGATATTCAGATGCAGTATTTATTCAAAATTTGTATATGTAATGGTTTTACATTTGTAAACATTGTAAATAAAAAGACAATATGGGTATATTGTATTTTGTAAAAAGAAAATCTTGTAAATGTAGTACTTGATGTAAAGTAGTACTTGATTTAAAGTTAGAAAATGTCCCCTTGGGGGCTTTTCCCTCATAAGGTTTAGCTCTCGGGTCTTTAGAGTGCATTTAGGACATTTTAGGTCATATTTTAGCATCCTGATGGAATGAGACCTGGGTTCCTTGGAAAATAGGGCCTAGGTGGACCCCTAGAGCTGTACCCTACCCAAAATAGGGGGGATGACTTGGGCACCCACGCCCTAGTCCTACCCTATTTTAGGGCAGCCTCAATTTCTGGGTGTCGGTTAATGATCGTTATTGGGCCCCTTTGCCGACACAGGTAGTTTGAATTTCAAATATCTTAGCAGAAGTGCTTGTAGATGCATATATAAGCATATGTAGGCATTCATTTGTAAACTAGATTGTTATGGTGAACTCTAGGTATTCTCAAGGTGATTCAAGGATTTCTATTATATTGCAAGAGTAGACTTGTATGTGTGTTGATATTTGTAGATTTGAGCATCAATTCCTTCATGGCATGAAGAGCATCTTCCTCCATGAAAGCTTCACTACAAGGTGACATATCATTGTATTTTTATCATTGATTCCTTTGGTTTTTGGCCTCTGCTTCACAAGGGCACACCCTCTTTGGCTGACAACGGTGTTCGGAGACTTAAGTGTCCTCCGGGGTTTGACTGAGGCAAACCTCTAAACACCATAACCCCCAAAAACAAGTCTTGTGATTGCAGGTTATAGGTGTCGCATCTGGGAAAAGTGGAGTTGCAAGAAGGTTGGAAAGACATTAGGGATTTGGGATTTGAAGAAAATACAGACAAAGGAGCACTTCTGGGACTAGGGCGCTCGCTCCAGTGTCCTCTGCACACTGATTCCTGAAAATAGAAGTTACAGGGTTGATCAGTGTCTGAAGGAGGTTTACATTCCCCAAAAAAGTAGGTACCTTGGACTTGGGCGCTCGCTTCAGTGTCCCTGACTGTTCCACTTCATAACATCAAAAATAGGTATTCTGTAATTTGGCATTTTACTCTCGTTTGCAGGAGCTTTTTCCGTAATTCATTTATTTGTTGTCATATTTGCTTAATTAGGGTTTTAATGGTCAATTGAGCATAGAAGAAGGAAAAATTCATAATTAATTCCCTAATCCATATTTTTCTACATTTGAAAGTGACTCTAAGGTATGATAATGCTTTCCATTCAACCCTAGATCCTTTAATGTATAGTGGAGAGGCGGATTTAAACATCTAACCCACAAAAGATTAAAGAATCCATTTTTCCACTAAACATTTTGGTGAACCCTTGTCTTTGAACTTAAATTAAAACTTTCTGAGTGTTTTTATGTATATTTGGTGTGATTTAATTCTTTCATTTGGTCATTTACCTAATTGCATTGAGAAAATTTCAAAAAAAAAAATTGAAAAATTGGGAAAATACAAAAAAATTGCTTTGTTGGGCTTACTAATTTGTGTCAATTCTTCCTAAATTTTATTAATTCATGATTTTTGCATCAGATTTGATATAAGTTACAGAAAAATACAAAAATTCAAGATCTTGCATTGCATTTTTATCATTTAATTGCTAGGGTTTTGTGGAAATTTTGACAATTTTTAGATAACCTAGTAATTCCAAAATCTAGGGTTTGTAGGTGAAATCTTTTATCAGATTTTTCTACTAATTTTAGAAGCTCATTAAAATTTTCATTTGGCTTTAGTCTTGCATTTTAGTGTGAATTTTCATTTAAATTTAATTTATTTGCATTTTTGCATTGAAAATTTCAACAAAAACTAGCAATTTTGGTGCAATTTCATTAAATTTGCATGGAAATTTTGCATGATTAAGCTTGAAAATAATTTTCAGATCTAAGAGTATTTAATTTCCATCATAAATCATACTTAAAACTATTCACATAGCATTTTGTCTCAAAATTTCAAACCTAGGGCTTCAAAAACGACAATTTTCACTAAAATTGGCCTTATCGACTCTCCAAACTTGCACTACAAGTGTGTTGTGAAAGATATTTTCACACTAATTTGATTTTATCAGGGTAATAATTTTATTCCCCTCATAAAAATCTTCACAACACCCTTTTTATGGGCTCTTGTAGTGAAAAAATGGCAAAAAACTACACATTTTGGCTATTTCGGCCCTAGGGTTTGACCTAGTTTGCACTCCAAGCATGTTGTGATCAGTTTTATGGATTGAGGTGACTAATATTATTGATATTATTTGTTTTCCCTCATGAAATTTATTACAACACCTCTTTTGCTAGGTCTTGGAGTTGAAAAACCATGAAAAATAGCCTATTTTTGCTATATTTTCACTAGGGTTTGACCTTAAATTGCACTAAAATCATGTTGTGTTGGGCATTTTGGCACCAAGTGACTGTTATTACTGATATTATTTTCTTTCCATCATCATTCTCCTCACAACACCCTTTGTTATGCTCTCTTGCATCAAATTTTGGTGAAAAAAGTGCCTATTTTGACATATTTTCACTATATTTTGACTTGGCATTATCTTGGATTTGCATCAAGAGTGTGTTTAGAGTGAAATTATTGCTGCATGAGTTTAATAAATTGCTACCCTAAGATAAATATTCCTTTAAGAAGAAGCATAAGACACATGGGATCTAGTGCTCTTGAAGAAATTGATACTTTGAACACCTTTACAAAAGGAGAAACTCAAACATTACAAGACATGCCACCCATTATAAGTACAATGGAAGAACAAAATTTTCATGATGTTGATGATACTATTGAGGCAACAGGATATGTATTAGATGAACAAATAGAAAAATTGGTTAAAGACGTAGTCGAATTTCAATCATTTATGGAAAATGAAAGAATAGCTGAAGAAGCCATTCCTACAATTCATAACATAAGAGAATTGTTAAAAGAAGGACAAGATGGTGTTAATGCACTTCGTGGTCTAACACATATCATGCAAACCAATATCATTCTGATAACCAAATGTGCACAAATGATAAATAACACTTTATCACCATCTCATACTCAATTTTCCATACCTATACCAAATACAGGAGTATCCACTTTTACATCAACGATCTTAACAACTAATGCGAACACTTGTAGTAATGCTACCACTAGTATTGGAGTATCTAATGGCACTAATTACAAATTTGTGAGATTTAATTATTAGAATTTGATTCCTAAAAGGACATCTTCTATGAATAATTGCTCTCAACCTCCTATCTATTCCACTCATTTCCAACCACCTATTACATACTCGTAACCATCTTCCAGTTATCAATATGGGCAACTACTGTTAACATATTCTCAACCTCCACATATTGTGTCTCAAGCTCATTCACCTCCTCATTTCACTTCCAATTCCTCACAACAAACCGCATCTCCAAATGATGTCATCCTAAACCAACTTTTAAAGGGCATGACTGCTTTGCAACAAAAGGTAACAAACATGACAATTTCTTCACAGCCTAGTCTACCGACATATCATGCCCGTAATTCATTATCATATGCAATATTGAGAACCCCTATGCCTAAGAGGTTTGAGACTCCTCGCTTTGAAAAATATGGTTGAAATGGAGATCCTAATATCTATGTGGTAGCATTCATAGCTATGTGTAGTGATTTCTATTTTGAAGAGGATTTGTTAGCAAAAATTTTCCTGCGATCTCTCAAAGATACTACTCTAGAATGGTTTTGCTTTTTGCCTCCAAATTCAATTCACTCATTTTTGCAGTTGATTGATCAAATTTTACAACATTTTCAAGAAAATATCGGACCCCAAGTCACTCTTATTGACTTGGTTCAATGCAAACAAGGTCCCAAAGAAAAGTTGACTAAATTCATTGGTCAATATCAAGGACTTTATGCGCAAATTCAGTATCAGATGAAAGATGAAGATGTTTAGAAGATATTCATTACAAATCTACAACCTAATATTTGTGATAAGATTCTCTTGATGAAGCACACCTCCTTTCAACATTTATGCACCGCCCTTCATGATTATCAACTTTCATCTAGTCAGTATGAAAACCAAAACTCATCGGCTCAAGTTGGACAATCCATGGGTGGATCATCACAAAACAACTTTAAAAGGAACAATAACATGGGTTCATCAAGATTAATGGATTAAATACAAATGTGTCTGCTGTAAACAATCCAAAGAAACATTCTTATCAATTGAGGAAGTTTACTTTGATATTTGAGTTCTATCATTCTATCATGAATCAAGCTTTGAGTAATAACATTCTAAAGCTTCCCCTGATTAAGCCTATTGATCCTAGTAAACAAGGACCTTACTTTGATGCTAATGCCTTTTGTCATTATCATCAGATGCAAGGACATGACACTAAACGATGTATGTGTCTTAAACATGAGATATAGGACCTTATTGATTCAAATGCCATCCAGGTATCAGGTGTGAATGATAATAGAAATAAGTTAGTTGCTCCGCTGAATTAGAATTTACAAATCTTCACTAATCCTTGTCCTAAGCATACCAAAAATAATATGGTGGAACAAGATTTAGTGGAAGTAGAAAAGGATGATTACTTGGACTATGATAGTATCATGGGAATGATTGAAGTGAATAAGAAACAAATGGATAACCCACCTCATCCATGAAGAAATGGAATCTACGCTGAGGTTCCTCCTCTGTTATCCTTATATGGATCAGGAGATAATAAAAATACTTTTGAAAGAAATAACAACAACTGATACAGATGAGTAAGAGGGTACAAGATGAATCCTTCTACTATTCTAGAAAGATGTACCAACGAAAACTCGCCAAAAATTGGAAGAGAGCAAGACAACAATCAATAGTCAGAAATAATAGTGGTTCTCTCTCTCATAAGCAACAAAAAGTTTCATTTAAACAAGGATTTAATGAACAAACATCATATGATAACAAACAAAACTTTCAAAAGAACCACTCAAGTTTTGCATTAAACATGATCAAGTACCTCTCCAAGAGGTTCGAGAGCTCCAACATATAATATGAAGACCCTACAAGTAAGTATCTCTAACCCTTTATCTCTACCATGATGTGTTTCCCCCGTGATGTGTTATGTGTTGTTTAGGCCTCCTGGGATGACCTCAGATTCTCCTGTAAGGTTCGGGATACCAGGAGACTACCTCTGTTGTGACCTTCTATTTGTGTCATCATTCTTCTATATTGCCTATCTCTCTGATTTCATTATTGTGTGTTGTGTCTTACGGACATAGTGTCATGGTTGGTGACTTGGGGTCACCCTCCTACATGACTGTCCCTAAGACAATTGTTTCTCCTCTCTTATTTATTATTTCCCTTCCTCTATTGTTTCCACCTAGCGGATGGATAATCACAAACATTTACACTGATGCAGACCTAGTGTCCCTTTCGAGAGCAATCAAAAATTGGACCTAGTTCCTAATATGACAATGGGGTTGTATATTTTATCTGACGCTTGGCTAGTGGAAGCACTCGTGCTTTCCACATAGTGAATTCTATGATGTTTCTATCACATTTACAAACATTAACAATACTACTACTCTGTGCACCTTTGTTTGCCTTTGAATCTAGCCTTGGTGATACTCGATTTGGAGAGCTTCGTGATATAGCCCCTAGTTATCCTCAAACTTCAAATTCCTTGTATAACCTTGACTCTTTGTGTGGTTAATCATATGCATTGATGTTGTTATTTATCATGATTTTGTAGACACTAACATGTTTCTTGCAGGGATGTGTTTGTGGGAACATTTGGTGATCGCAAAGTACATGTCACATTCGGGGGGCATGGGCTTTGCAAAAGTCAATGTTCCCTTATGTGTTTTCTTCCTAAATGTGCTTGATATTGATAACTAATATCAACCACCTTAAGGTGGGGACATATAAGGTAAGCTGTCTGTTATAGATGTTAGCAATGTGTTTGACCTCAGATGCATAGACCTGTGCAAGAGTAGTGCATCATGCATCCTGAGCTTGTTTGCAATCAATCAATCAATCATATAAGCCCTCTGTAAAGGCGGGATATCGAGCATATCTTTTTTCTTAAGCCCTCTGCAGAGGTGGGGATGGTGTATTTCTTAGAGCATATTGCATCATCCTGTCATTTTCAAAAGTCCTCTGCGGAGGTGGGGAGTGATTCTATGACTAACTCAACCCTTAAGCATGTTTTCGGTGATTGTTGTGGTGAGCCCAATCATCCGTGTGTGCCTATAATGTGCTTGAGATGGTGTTGGACCTAGAAATAGGTACACACCATCGTTTGTCTGCCATGTTTTCTCCATGTCTTCAAGTGTCTATGTTTTGGCGTGCTTGTTTTGTATGGCAGGTTTGTTGCCCCATATGCATAGACCAGCACCTTGAGTAGTGCTTCGTGCATTTTGGGAGGTTTTGTGTGTATTGTGTGTGTTGCCCCATATGCAAAGACCAACTCCATCAAGTAGTGCTTCCTACATTTTGGGAGGTTTGTTTACTTTCCAGTACTTGCATTTACATTTCATATATAAGAGAAATAGAAAAAAAAAGATATCATTTTTGTCTTCCATGCATTAATGTGTCTTCCATACATTAACTATCTGCTCTGTGTTCTACGTGACTGTAACTGTCTTCTTCATGTTTTATGTGCTTGTTACTGTTTTCTATGTGATTGGTGTGTCTTCTCTGTGCTTGGTGTGTTTGCTGTGTTTGTGATCTTACTTTAATGCATGTATTGGCCTCGCGTTTATACATACATTAAAGTGGAGGCTAAATGTAATGTTGGAAAATGTCCCCTTGGGGGCCTTTCCCTCATAAGGTTTAGCTCTGGGGTCTTTAGAGTGCATTTAGGAAATTTTAGGTCATATTTTAGCCTCCACTTTAATGTATGTATAATGTTGGAAAATGTCCCCTTGGGGGCCTTTCCCTCATAAGGTTTAGCTCTCGCATCTTTAGAGTGCATTTAGGAAATTTTAGTTCATATTTTAGCATCCTGATGGAATGAGACCTAGGTTCCTTGGCAAATAGGGCCTAAGTTGACCCCTTGAGTTGTACCTTACCTAAAATAAGGGGGGAGGACTTGGGTATCCGTGCCCTAGTCCTACCCTATTTTAGGGTAGCCTCAATTTCCAGGTGTCAGTTAAGGACTGTTATTGGGCCCCTTTGCTGACACGGTAAGTTTGAATTTCAAATATCTTGGTGGGAGTGCTTGTAGATGCATATATAAGCATATGTAGGCATTCATTTGTAAACTAGATTGTAATGGTGAACTCTAGGCATTCTCAAGGTGATTCAAGGCTTTCTATTGTGTTGCAAGAGTAGACTTGTATGTGTATTGATATTTGCAGATTTGAGCATCAATTCCTTCATGGCATGAAGAGCATCTTCCTCCATGAAAGCTTCACTACAAGGTGACATATCATTATGTTTTTATCATTGATTCCTTTAGATTTTAACCTTTTCCTCACAAGGGTACACAATCTTTGGCTGACAACGGTGTTCAGAGACTTAAGTGTCCTCTGGGGTTTGACTAAGGCAAACCTCTAAACACCACAACCCTGAAAACCAAGTCTTGTGATTGCAGGTTATAGGTGTCACATCTGGGAAAAGTAGAGTTGCAGGAAGGATGGAAAGACATCAGGGATTTAGGATCTGAAGAAAAGATGGACAAAGGAGCACTTCTGGGACTAGGGTACTCGCTCCAGTGTCCTCCACAGACTGATTCTTGAAAATAGAAGTTACAGGGCTGATAAGTGTATGAAGGAGGTCTAGATTCCCTGAAAAAGTAGGTGCCTTGGACTTGGGTGCCCGCTCCAATGTCCTCAACTGTTCCACTTCGGAACCCCGAAAATAGGTATTCTATAATTTGGCATTTTACTCCAGTCTGCAAGAGCTTTTTTTGTAATTCATTAATTTGTTGTCGTATTTTATTAATTAGGGTTTTAATGGTCAATTAAGCATAGGAGAAGGAGAAATTGATAATTAATTCCCTAATCCAAATTTCCCTAAATTTGAAAGTGACTCTAGGGTATGATAATGCTTTCCATTCAACCCTAGATCCTTCAATGTATAGTGGAGAGGCGGATTTAAACATCTAACACACAATAGATTAAAGAATCCATTTTTGCACCAAACACTTGATTATTTATTGAATAAAAGAAAATTTTTCTTTATCTCATTTTTACCATGTTGAGTTACTCTATGGTAAATTTTTGGTTTTTACTATGTTAATAGAATGTGGATGTTACATATGGTATCAGAGCTACCAAGTTTAGCACTAGGGCTTATGAGACCACTATGCTTGCCTGTAGTCAACATTATACGGTTAGCTAATGTTTGAAAATTTATGTGCCAGGATGGTACGTTTTAAGAAGACAGCAAGAAAGTCTGTTAATTTGATTCAACATTTCCTTAAAGAAAAAAGAGAACGTGAGGCTATTATCGAAACCTTTGAGGGAACCAATGATGAGAGTGACATTTGTTTAAGTGATACTAAAACTCTGGTGATTGCCTTAACTCAAATTAAGTGAGTAAGAAGGAAAGAAAAAGAAAGAGTTAAGATCACTGCCAAAATCATAGAGTATATGTTAGATGAGGAAACAACTATGGTTAGGCGAGATCTCCGCATACCCTCAACTATTGAGATCATAGAAGTTAGGTCCGATAGTGAGTTAGAGGGTTATATACCTTGAGATTATGTATCTGAAAATGAGTCTGAGGGATATACTCCTCTTGAGCATGACTTTTGAAGTCATTTCTTGTATAAAGAAGAATACTCTTTACTTTTGAAAAGAAATAAATAAATAAGAAGAGTTGTTTTTGTACCAAACTATTGTTTAAATTGAATATTATGTTTAGATTTAATGGGTTACATTATAATCTTGAACTAATGGACAACTCAATATTCTCAAGTGTTAGAAATTGATAAACATGGTGTGGACAATAATTAATCAAGGAGAAAGTGAAGAGGAAAACCACCCGACAAATAATAAGCTCGACCAAATCATAACCATGCTAGAGGAAACCAAGAAAAGATTGGGTGATTCGGAAAAGAAGGTGGATGATAAAGGGAATACTGAGGGAGGAGGTGAAAACTCTCATGGTGAAAGTGAAGAAAATTATGAAGATCAAAGTAAGAGTGCTGAACCTCATAAAGAGGCTAGGGATAGATTGACCTTGGACCTCTCAAAGGATATGAAGAAGATTGTTCCACCAAAATTTGATGGGGCAGAAATCAGAGATGCTGCAGAAGCTTAGTTAACAGAAATGGAAAAGTACTTCAAGATAAGAAATTACTTGGAGCTGACTAAGGAAGTATGGGGAGCATTCCAACTAGCAGGAGAAGCATCCACTCGGTGGATGAATAAAATGATGGAATTGAATTTGAGCTCTCTAAGGGTAACTTGGGATGAGTTTGTGGAACTCTTTCGTAAAAGATAGTTACCACAACTCTATTTTGATCAGAAACTGATTGATTTTCAAAATCTTCAACAAGGAGATATGACAGTGGTAGAATATGGAGAAAAATTCACTCGACTCCTAAAATATGTTCTGCAATATCAAAAGGATGAGAGATTCAGGATCAGAAAATTCATCATGGGCTTAAATGCTCAAATTGGTGGTGAAGTAGATGTACATGGTCCCACAACAATGGATCAAGTGTACAAGAAGGCGATCAAGCAAGAGTAAAAGCTGAAATCCATCTCAGCTTATCGCGATAGAAGCCACAAGAGGTTTAATGGAACTCCTAACAATCAACCCTACAAGAAAAGATATGAAAATAGCTACGATAACAAGAGAAAAGATAAAGCACCTCAGAAGAGCAAAGGAAGATCTGGCAATGAGAAGAAGAATGGCATCTACAAAAGAAATGAGGATAACAATGGGAAGACTTTAGATGAGAAAGGACCCATTGGAGGATGCTTTACTTGTGGGGGTGACCACTATGCAAATCGTTGCCCAAAAAAGAATCAAAATGGACAACAAAAAGGTACTACACTACCTACTCAACAAGAAGCATTCCAGTAAAGGATTCATGCATCTCTTAACAATCATCAAGAAGAGTATCAAATCACACCCATTGAGATGACAAGTACTTTTTTTGGAGTCCCTATATCTATTTTGATTGATACAGGAGCTACAAAAAACTTTGTTTCTCCTAGAATTTTGAATAAATTTCCTAGAAAAGCTGGTTACATGTCCAAACCCTGGTCATTAGAATATGCTAACCAATCTAATGCTTAGGTAGAGTAATGTTTGTTTGAATCCAAAGTTGACCTTCCTAGTTTCTCAACTGAAGTAAATCTGTATGTAGCTCCCTTAGGTTCCTATGATGTGATCCTAGGAATGAATTGGTTATGGAAACATAGAGCTAAGGTTGACTATTTCTCAAAAACAGTTGAATGCTTAGATGATTTGGGAAATTTGACCCAATTCCAAGGGATTCAAAGAGAAGTTAAAATAAGAACTATCTCTGCCAAACAATTAAAAAGGGACAGAAGGAAAGGTTGTCAGTTGTTTACAGTTAAAATGGAACAAGTGGACGAAGGGGTAGAAAACCTTAGTTTATCTTTTGGGGAAAAGTATCCTTTTATTCAGGAATTTCAGGATGTGTTTCTAGAAAAACTACCAGGATTGCCTCCCAAAAGGGTTTTTGATCTTTCTATTAACATTAAACTAGGATCTGAGCTAATATCAAAAGCACCCTACCGTATGACAACAACGGAGTTAATAGAATTAAAAGCACAACTACAAGAATTGTTGGCAAAGGGTTTAATCAGACCCAGTGTTTCACCTTGGGGTGCTCCGATTATTTTTGTTAGAAGGATGGAACCCTTCATTTGTGTATAGATTATCATATGCTTAATAAAGCAATGGTAAAGAACAAATATCCTTTGCCACATATTGATGATATTTTTTATTAGATGCGTGAAGTTGCTATGTTTTTAAAGATTGATTTGCGATCAAGATATCATCAGTTAAGACTAAAAGATGAAGATATTCATAAGACAGGTTTTAGAACCAGATATGGACATTATGAGTTTACTGTGTTGCCATTTGGTTTGACAAATGCACCTGCCGCATTTATGAATCTCATGAATAGTATATTTAGAGATTCTTTGGATAAATTTGTTTCAGTCTTTCTGGATGATATACTTATTTATTCTAAGAATGAGGTAGAACATCATTGGTACCTACAAATAGTTCTGCAAAGGTTAAGAGAACATAAGTTATATGGGAAGCTATCTAAGTGCACATTCTTTCAGAAGGAGGTTCAATACCTAGGTCATATTATATCAGCTAATGGAATATCTGTTGATCCTGCAAAAATCACAACTATTCTAGATTGTCCTGTACCAACAAATGTGCATGAGGTGTGTAGTTTCATGGGCCTGGCAGGCTATTATAGAAAGTTTGTTCTAAATTTTTCCAGCATTGCTAGTCCAATTACTTCCCTGCAAAGGAAAGAAAAGAGATCTAAATGGACAGACAAATGTCAGGAAGCATTTGATATCTTAAAGGAAAAGTTAACTTCAACTCCAATCTTGAAAGTTTGTGACTCCGAAGGACAATTTGAAGTAATTACAGATGCCTCGGGAGAAGGATTAGGAGTTCTTATGCAAGAAGGAAGAGTCATAGCATATGAGTCAAGGAAATCAAAATCCTATGTCAAAAATTATGCACTGCATGATCTGGTATTGGCAGAAGTAACTCATGCCTTACAAATGTGGAGACATTATCTATTGGGAAAGACTTTTGTACTTACATCAGACCATCAAAGTTTTAAGTGTATTTTCTCACAACCACATTTGAATGCTCGACAAAGGAGATGGTTAGAATTGATATTTGACTACGACTTTAAGATAAACTACATCAAAGGAAAAGAGAATAGAGTAGCTAATGCTTTGAGTTGTAGGAGACATATAGATTCTATTATTTCTATTCGTAGAAATTTCAAGGATTTGGTATTGCAAAATTTGTCAGGTGATGAGTTTTATGAGCAGGTTAAGCAGGCTCTGAAAGATAATCCTAAAGATCCAAGATATGATGGTTTTCTATTTGAGTTAGATGGACTATTGAGGTATAAAGATAGAATTTATGTACCTAATTCAACTAGATTAAGGGATTTAGTATGGAAAGAATTTCATACAACACCCTATTTAGGACGTCCAGGAGTGAGCAAACTTCTAGCAGATGTTAAACCTCTTTATTTCTAGAAAGGAATGAGGAATGATGTTGTAAGATTTGTAGCAAGTTGTTTAGAATGCCAAAGGGTAAAAGTAGAGCATCATCGTCTTGTAGGATTGTTGTATCCACATGACGTGCCAGAGTGGAAATGGCAAGTTATTAGCATGGACTTTGTTCAAGGAGTTCCTATGTCAAGGAATAGACATGATGCCATTTTAGTGGTGGTTGATAAACTCACAAAAGTAGCACATTTCATACCAGGAAATTTAACTGATGGAGCACCTGTGTTAGCTCGTAAATTTGTGCAAGAAGTGTTTAGATTACATGGCTTCCCTGAAAAGATTATCTTGGATAGAGATGCATGTGTAACATCAAGGTTTTGGGAAACTTTGTTTTCTACGCTAGGGACTAAACTTAATGTGAGTATAGCTTACCATCCCGAAACTAATGGATAAACTAAGAGAGTTAACCAAGTCTTGGAAGATTTGTTGCATATGTATTGCATGGATCAGCAATTCAAGTGGGAAGAATACTTACCACTTGTGGAATTTGCTTACAATAATTCATATCATTCTTCTATTAAGATGGTGCCACTTGAAGCATTGTATGGAAGAAGATGTCAAACTCCTATAAGTTAGGATAAGCTAGAGGATAGGATTAGCATTGGACTAGAAATGTTATCTGAAATGGAAGAGAAAGTTAAGCTAATCAAAAAAAGATTAGCAGAAGCCAATGATAGGAAAAAGAGCAATGCAAATGCAAAACGTGTTCCAAGGCAATTTTCTATTGGAGAAAAAGTTCTTTTGAGGGTTAAACCTCAGAAGAGTTCTATTAAGTTTGGGAAGTCTTCTAAGTTGGCCCCTCGATATGTGGGACCCTTTGAAGTGCTTGAAGTAGTCAATCCGGTTGCCTACAGAGTTGCTCTACCACCAGCCATATCTAGAATGCACAATGTTTTTCATGTGTCTTATTTGAAGAAATACATTGCAGGTAATAATCATATTTTGACTAGGAATTCTTTACAGATGCAAGACCTAGGGGTGGTCACGATCGAGCCACTCAAGGTGTTAGAAACACGTAAGCTCTGCTTGCGTAACAGAAACATCTTGCAATGCAACGACCAATGGGACTAGTATGCTAAGGAAAATGCTACATGGGAGGATTACCATGAAATTTATCAAAAATTTCCTCATTTATTTAAAAATGTTAACAATTAAAAAAATGAACTTGTTTTTAGTTACTTTTTAATACCTTATATCATCGAGGGTGATGAATCTTTAGGGGAAGGATATGTTACATCCCCAATTTTTGTCTTGCTATACATTTACTTTTTTACATGGACATAAGTAAATTTGTTGTGATGTTTAGATTAATGACAAGGAAAAACATGGATTTTATTGAATGTCATTTATTGAAATCATAGGAATGATTATGTTATTATCAATTTAATATATGTATTATGAGATTTGATTTATTAGTTGAATTAGTTGAATAATGATGCACTGATCACATATTGTTTGGTGACAAGTGAAATAGGATTTTAGGTTATTAGATGACTCTTGAAGAAAAGAGAGAGAGAGAGAGTATCTTTCCAAGAGAGAAATATAGACCTCAGGTTACGAGTGGTTTATTTGCCAAACTGAGTTATAAGTGTATAACAAAAATGTGAACCAATGTGTCATAAGAGGTAAGCCTTGTCTTGTCAGTTACTTCTGAACTTAATTGATAGGTAGTCAATATTGTTTTTAAATCTTTCTAAGTCGTATTAAGTCATCTTAGTCATTAATAATGTTAATGAAATTGTTTGAGTTTGATTTATGACTATTAACATTTAACATAAATATTACGACGTTATTGTTGTAAAATGTTTGTCATATTATTATTTAGTTACTTGACATATTATAAATGATTCTTAACATTAAGAGAATATAGTCAAGTTAAGAATATGTGAATTATGTCAACGAATTGTGATTGGGAGACAAGCTAACCAATCACATTATCTATATTTCCTTGTATAAATATTATTATTGTATTGATTAAACTATAACCATATGTATATTTGATGTAATCAAATATATACAAATGTCTTAACATAGTAAGAGGATAATACCTCTTAAATGCATCAAAGATAGTGATGAAAATGTAGGCTATTTATTAGTAAGCCTTCATTAGTGAAAGAAGTGGGTCGAACCACTCATAACTTGATCATTAAAGATCAGTTTTATTTTTAAAAGAGCATCGGCTTCATCCTAATGAGGATGACTATATAAGTTTAACTGCCCAACTGAATGAGCCTATAAGCAGCTATCTCTATCAACATGTGTTCATTTTGCTAAGAAATTGATTTACAGTTTGGACTAAGTCTCTTAAGACTATTATGCAATCAATGTTGCAACTGATTTACAGTTATGGGTTGAATGGAGGGCAACTCTATAGGAGTAATGCCCAGTCCTCTTTAATAAGAGGGAAATGACTCAACTTTGGGCAAGAGCAGAGAAATAGATAGAAATAGAGTACAAGATGAGAATGTTAGGGGAATAGAGTTAAAAAAATAGAAGCACATTATGGAATAGTGATCCGACTAGAGGCGTGAGGAAGTACACTTAGTTAAGGCGTCGGTTTGTGTAATATTTACATACCTCTGTCAATACAAGAAACCATTACTTTTCCTCAATCGATTATTTGATAACAATGAAGGAAATCGAATAGGATATCTTAGGAATTATATTATATTTTTGTGGCAACTGCATGTGTTCACCTGATTTATATTATGTGTGTGTGATAGTTGATAATTAGTAGACTCAACGAGGGAAGAGAGACAATTATCTATTGAGAAAATTAAGTTGTTCTATCTCTATTTGAATGAGAAATAGAATGCAACTATAGAGTCGACTATGGTAGTACTAGTGAGTACATGATATAATTAGTGAATTTGACCACTTAGATATATGAGAAACCATTATTACATCCAATGCTTGAAATGAAGAATAGAACATTCTTCATCGTAAAAAAAATGGGTTATCATTTACATCGATAATAGATCATCCTTTGATTGAGTTGGTAAACGATCAATAGAATGATGGTGAGTTAACAAAATAATAGGACTTTCGAGTATTATAGAGAAGAATGAACTTTATTATTGTACTATCAACTTGAGCCGTATAGTATTGAGATAATAGCTACTTAATATATTGTCTTGTTTAGACTATACATATATAATGAAAATTGTTATCCATTCCTGGAAACTAGATTCATAGGAATCTTTAGTAAAACTATTGTCACACATCAAATGACAATAACTTAGAGTTACTATGGGAAATAAAATAAGGTTCTTATGAGAATACATTGATGTATATATTGTATTCATTATTCACGTTATTTTAGATAAGATCTAATACAATGGAACAGACTTATTCTACTAAGGGATGACCTTGTAGGAAAGGCATATTGGGTATGTTTTACTTTGTTACATTAGTAAAGGTATTGGACAAGGGTTAATATTATTTAAAAAAACTATAGTGTTCTTACTCTTTGGTTGAATTAGTCATAAGTCATTTATGAATCTAGGTTGCCTAGCAAAGGTTATATAGTATTATTAAATTAGCCATGCGACAATTGGATAACCTAGAGCTAATTATGACCCAACTGAATAGTTGTCATAAGGGACTTATTAAGGTCTAAAGATATTATTATTATGACTCATGGATTAAACCATTACATGATTAGGAATTGGTATAAGAATAAAACTATGAGAATATGGCAATATCTAAGTCGAGTATGGGTGGGTGAACACAATGACTACATTCATTATGAACGATATTGATATTAAAAACTTTGGCCAAAGTAATGTATTTGTTTTCTACATGCATTATCGGTTCATTGTATTTGGATTGCTCATCCTATCAGAAATCATCCTTGGCTAGAGGGTATCTAGGGCTGTATGGTTGATACAATTGAGTAGAATACAACACTATGTACTCAGAAAAGGCAAATTACCACTAGTCACCTAAGGTCTATATTCCTCGTGAAGGGTAGGGCCACTTCCTATGTGGAAGAAGTGTGGGAGACCGTCGGTCTGTGGATGGAGGTAAATCACTGGAAAGATGCTCTCTCTCTAAGAAGGAGACATGCCAGGACTTGTGATAAAGATGTCAAATATTCAAATGCAGTATTTATTCCAAATTTGTATATGTAATCATTTTATATTTGTAAACATTGTAAATAAAAAGACAATATGGGTATATTGTATTTTGTAAAAAGAAAATCTTGTAAATGTAGTACTTGATTATTTGTTGAATAAAATAAAAATTTTATTTATCTCATTTTTACCTTGTTGAGTTACTCTATGGTAAATTTTTGGTTTTTACTATGTTAATAGAATGTGGATGTTACATATGGTATCAAAGCTACCAAGTTCAGCACTAGGGCTTATGAGACCACTCTGCTTGCCTGTAGTCAACATTATGTAGTTAGCTAATGTTTCAAAAATTTTGTGCCAAGTTGGTACATTTTAAGAAGACAACAAGAAAGTCTATTAATTTGAGTCAACGTTTCCTTAAAGAAAAAAGAGAACGTGAGGCTATTATCAAAACCTTTGAGGGAACCAATGATGAGAGTGACATTTGGTTAAGTGATATTAAAAATCTGGTGACTGCCTTAACTCAAATTAAGCGAGTAAGAAGGAAGACAAAGAAAGAGCTAAGATCACTACCAAAATCATAGATTATATGTCAAATGAGGAAATAACTATGGTTAGCCGAGATCCCTGCATATCCTCAACTGTTGAGATGATAGAAGTTAGGTCCGATAGTGAGTCAGAGGGCTATATACCTCGAGATTATGTATCTAAAAATGAGTCTAAGGGATATACTCCTCTTGAGCATGACTTTTGAAGTCATTTCTTGTATAAAGAAGAATACTCTTTACTTTTGAAAAGAAACAAATAAATAAAAAGAGTTGTTTTTGTACCAAACTATTGTTTAAATTGAGTATTATGTTTAGATTTAATGGGTTACATTATAATCTTGAACTAATGGACAACTCAATATTCTCAGGTGTTAGAAATTGATAAACATGGTGCAGACAAGAACTAATCAAGGAGAAAGTGAAGAGGAAAACCACCTGCCAAATAATAAGCTAGACCAAATCATAACCATGCTAGAGGAAACCAAGAAAAGATTTGGTGATTTGGAAAAGAATGTGGATTATAAAGGGAATACTGAGGGAGGAGGTGAAAAATCTCATGGTGAAAGTGAAGAAAATCATGAAGATCAAAGTAAGAGTATTGAACCTCATAAAGAGGCTAGGGATAGATTGACCTTGGACCTCTCAAAGGATATGAAGAAGGTTGTTCCACCAAAATTTGATGGGACAGAAACCAGAGATGCTGCAGAAGCTTGGTTAACAGAAATGGAAAAGTACTTCAAGATAAGAAATTACTCGGAACTGACTAAAGTAGTATGGGGAGCATTCCAACTAGCAGGAGAAGAATCAACTTGGTGGATGAATAAGAAAGATGGAATTGAATTTGAGCTCTCTAAGGATAACTTGGGATGAGTTCGTGGAACTCTTTCATAAAAGATGGTTACCACAACTCTATTTTGATCAGAAACTTACTACTTTTTAGAATCTTCGACAAGGAGATATGATAGTGGTAGAATATGGAGAAAAATTCACTTGACTCCTTAAATATGTTCTACAATATCAAAAGGATGACAGATTCAGGATCAAAAAAATCATCATGGGCTTAAATGCTCAAATTGGTGGTGAAGTGGATGTACATGGTCCCACAACAATGGATCAAGTGTACGAGAAGGTGATCAAGCAAGAGCAAAAGTTGAAATCCATCTCAGCTTATCATGATAGAAGCTGCAAGAGGTTTAATGGAACTCCTAACAATCAACCCTACAAGAAAAGACATGAAAAGAGCTACGATAACAAGAGAAAAGATAAAGGACCTCAGAAGAGCAAAGGTGGATCTGGCAATGAGAAGAAGAATTGCAACTACAAAAGAAATGAGGATACCAATGGGAAAACTTTAGATAAGAAAGGACCCATTGGAGGATGCTTTACTTGTGGGGGTGACCACTATGCAAATCATTGCCCAAAAAATAATCAAAATGGACAACAAAGAGGTACTACACTACCTACTCAACTAGAAGCACTCCAGCAAAGGATTCATGCATCTCTCGACAATCATCAAGCGGAGTATCAATTCACACCCATTGAGATGATAGGTACTTTGTTTGGAGTCCCTATATCTATTTTTATTGATACATGAACTACAAAAAACTTTGTTTCTCCTATAATTTTCAATAAATTTCCTAGAAAAGTTGGTTACATGTCCAAACCCTGGTCAGTGGAATATGCTAACCAATCTAAGGCTCAAGTAGAGCAATGTTTGTATGGAGCCAAAGTTGCCCTTCCTAGTTTCTCAACTAAAGTAAATCTGTATGTAGCTCCCTTAGGTTCCTATGATGTGATCCTAGGAATGAATTGATTATGGAAACATAGAGATAAGGTTGACTATTTCTCAAAAATAGTTGAATGCTTAGATGATTTGGGAAATTTGACCCAATTCCAAGGGATTCAAAGAGAAGTTAAAATCAGAACTATCTCTGCCAAACAATTAAAAAGGGCTAGAAGGAAAGGTTGTCAGTTGTTTGTAGCTAAAATGGAATAAGTGGAGGAAGGGGTAGAAAACCCTAGTTTATCTTTTGGGGAAAAATATCCTTTTCTTCGAAAATTTCAGGATGTGTTTCCATAAGAACTACCAGGATTGCCTCCCAAAAGGGTTTTTGATTTTGCTATTGACATTAAACTAGGATCTGAGCCAATATAAAAAGCACCCTACCGTATGACAACAACAAAGTTAATGGAATTAAAAGGACAATTACAAGAATTGTTGGCAAAAGGTTTAATCAGACCCAGTGTTTCACCTTGGGGTGCTCCGATTATTTTTGTTAAGAAGGATGGAACCCTTCGTTCGTGTATAGATTATCATATGCTTAATAGAGCAATGGTAAAGAACAAATATCCTTTACCATGTTTTGATGATCTTTTTGATTAGATGCGTGAAGCTACTGTGTTTTCAAAGATTGATTTGCGATCAGGATATCATCAGTTAAAACTGAAAGATGAAGATATTCATAAGACAGGTTTTAGAACCAAATATGGACATTATGAGTTTACTGTGTTGCCATTTGGTTTGACAAATGCACCTATCGTATTTATGAATCTCATGAATAGTATATTCAGAGATTATTTGGATAAATTTATTTGTCTTTCAAGATGATATACTCATTTATTCTAAGAATGAGGAAGAACATCATCGGCACCTGCAAATAGTTTTGCAAAGGTTAAGAGAACATAAGTTATATGGGAAGCTATCTAAGTGCACATTATTTCAGAAGGAGGTTTAATACCTAGGTCATATTATATCAGCTAATGGAATATCTATTGATCCTGCAAAAATCACAGCTATTCTGGATTGGCCTATACCAACAAATGTGCATGGGGTGCATAGTTTCATGGGCCTGGAAGGCTATTATAGAAAGTTTGTTCTAAATTTTTCTAGCATTCCTAGTCCAATTACTTCTTTGCAGAGCAAAGGAAAGAGATCTGAATGGATAGACAAATGTTAGGAAGCATTAGATCTCTTAAAGGAAAAGTTAACTTCAGCTCCAATCTTGAAAGTTCATGACCCTAAAGGACAATTTGAGGTAATTATAGATGCCTTAGGAGAAGGATTAGGAGGAGTGCTTATGCAAGAAGGAAGAGTCATAGCATATGAGTCAAGGAAATTGAAATCCTATGAGAAAAATTATGCACCGCATGATATGATATAGAGTAGCTGATGCTTTGAGTCATAGAAGACATATAGGTTCTATTATTTCTATTCATGAAAATTTCAAGGATTTGGTATTACAAAATTTGTCAAGTGATGAGTTTTATGAGTAGGTTAACGAGGCTCTGAAAGATAATCCTAAAGATCCAAGATATGATGGTTTTCTATTTGAGTCAGATGGACTATTGAGGTATAAAGATAGAATTTATGTACCTAATTCAGCTGGATTAAGGGATTTAGTATGGAAAGAAGTTCATATAGCACCGTATTCAGGAAATCTAGGAGTGACCAAACTTCTAGTAGATGTTAAACCTTTTTATTTCTAGAAAGGAATGAAGAATGATGCTGCAAGATTTGTAGCAAGTTGTTTAGAATGCCAAAGGGTAAAAGCAAAGCATCATCATCCCGCAGGATTGTTGTATCCACATGATGTGCCAGAGTGGAAATGGCAAGTTATTAGCATGGACTTTGTTCAAGGACTTCCTATGTCAAGGAATAGACATGATGCCATTTTAGTGGTGGTTGATAAACTCACAAAAGTAGCACATTTCATACCAGGAAATTTAACTGATGGAGCAACTGTGTTAGCTCGTAAATTTGTGTAAGAAGTGTTTAGATTACATGGCTTCCCTGAAAAGATTATCTCAGATAGAGATACGTGTGTAATGTGAAGGTTTTGGCAAACTTTGTTTTCTGCGCTAGGGACTAAACTTAATGTGAGTATAGATTAGCATCCTGAAACTGATGGGTAAACTGAGAGAGTTAACCAAGTCTTGGAAGATTTGTTGCATATGTATTGCATCGATCAACAATATAAGTGGGAAGAATACTTACCACTTGTGGAATTTGCTTACAATAATTCCTATCATTCCACTATTAAGATGGCACCATTTGAAGCATTGTATGGAAGAAGATGTCAAACTCCTATAAGCTAGGATAAGCTAGAGGATAGGATTAGCAACGGACCAAAAATGCTAGCTGAAATGGAAGAGAAAGTTAAGCTAATTAGAAAAAGATTGGCAGAAGCCAATGATAGGCAAAAGAGCTATGCAGTTGCAAAACATGTTCCAAGGCAATTTTTTGTTGGAGAAAAAGTTCTTTTGAGGGTTAAACCTCATAAGAGTTCTATTAAGTTTGGGAAGTCTTCTAATTTGGCCCCTTGATATGTGGGACCCTTTGAAGTGCTTGAAGTAGTCAATTCGATTGCCTACAGAGTTGCTCTACCACTAGCCTTATCTAGAATGCACAATATTTTTCATGTGTCTTATTTGAAGAAATATATTACAAGTAATAATCATATTTTGACTTGGAATGCTTTACAGATGCAAGACCCAGGGGTGGTCACGATCGAGCCACTCAAGGTGTTAATGCAAGGTCCAATGGGACCAATATGCTGAGGAAAATGCTACATGGGAGGATTACCATGAAATTTATTAAGAATTTTCTCATTTATTTAAAAATGTTAACAGTTAAAACAATGAACTTGTTTTTAGTTACTTTTTAATACCTTATATCATCGAAGGCGATGAATCTTTAGGGAAAGGATATGTGACATCCCCAATTTTTGTCTTGCTATACTTTTACTTTTTTACATGGACATAAGTAAATTTGTTGTGATGTTTAGATTAATGACAAGGAAAAACATGGCTTTTATTGAATGTCATTTATTGAAATCATAGGAATGATTATGTTATTATCAATTTAATAAATGTATTACGAGATTTGATTTATTAGTTGAATAATGATGCACTGATCACATATTGTTTGGTGACAAGTGAAACAGGATTTCAGGTCATCAGATGACTCTCGAAGAAAAGAGGGAGAGAGAGAGAGTATCTTTCTAGGAGAGAAATATAGACCTTGGGTTACGAGTGGTTTATTTGCCAAACTGAGTTATAAGTGTCTAACAAAAATGTGAACCAATCTATCGTAAGAGGCAAGCCTTGTCTTGTCAGTTACTTCTGAACTTAATCAATAGGTAGTCGATATTGTTTTCAAATCTTTCTAAGTCGTATTAAGTCATCTTAGTCATTAATAATGTTAATGACATCATTTGAGTTTTATTTATGACTATTTACGTTTAACCTAAATATTAGGATGTTATTGTCGTAAAATGGTTGTCATTTTATTATTTAGTTACTTGATGTATTGATGAAGGGGGTAAATCATAAAACACACAACAATAGAAATAGAACACAAAAAATAGAATATTTATTTATTGATCTAGGCAACTCATTACATTATAGAATCTCAAACACAATCAGAGGAATCAACCCTTCACAGGCTGCAACACATTACAACTTCCTATCCCCAAGACTCTAGAATCATCTGCCTTCTGTAACCCCAAATTAGCTAGGGTTTCTGTTTTCCCCCTATTCTTGACTCCACACTTGCCCCCTTAACTCTACTACCTCCTAGGGTTCCCAAAAATGGTTATTAATAGCCTTTTTGGCAGCCAACAACCTAATTTTGAAATTTGCATCTCCCTCCAAAAATAGGTCAACTTCCGGGAGCCATAACTTTTGATCCGAGTGTCTGATTGATGAACCGTTTTATGCGTCAAAAAGCTCGTGGAGTGCTCTATGTGCTAAGAACTAGCTCTGCTAGTTCTAGACATTTTTAGGCTTGTATGGGGCTATTTAGTGCCTCAAACCTGAGTTTGAATAATTTTCAGGCATTTTTCAGGAAATGAAAAACTTTAATATCTTTCTGCTTGTAAATGATCTTTGTGTGATTCCTTCTCCAAAGGTCTTATATTTCTATTATGTAACTTCCTGTAAATTTTCACTTCAATCTGTGCCCAAATGCAAACTTTTTAAAAATAACAGGTTACTATTTTTAGTAGTTTGGAAAAACTAAAAGTTCTACATCATTATTCAAGTGATTATGGAACCAGAACAACAAATTTTGAAAAGAAATAGAAAGAACATCAACAATTTTGAAACACATCTTTTTTTGGGTGATGCAAGATTGCCCTTATACTGCTGGATGCTCCCGCATCAGACACCTAGGGTAATTTAAGAAGTGACCCTGTCACGTCTCAGGTGTTTGTGTGAGGAAAACCTAAATGGTCAACCTCTGCCTTAGACAACCAAGAAGAATCTTCAACAAGTCTTCCTTTCCATTTCACCAGATATTCTTCATCTTGCATGTTCTGAGTACTTCTTCCCACATGGCTATCGAAGATCTCTTCTATCTCCTTTGTTGAAGTAGATGCCGGAATACTCCATTGTTCTTTTGTTGGTCCATCCTCTGATCCACCTTAATGATATTCTGATAAATCAACAATGTTGAAAATAGGGGAAATGGTGATCCCACTCGGCAGCTCTACCTCATATGCATTTCCTGAATCATGTTTCTTTAAAATTCTGCATGGTCCAAATTTCTTCATTTTCAGCTTATTATATGTTCCAATTGGGAACCTTTCTTTTCTTAAGTGAACCATGACTTCATCTCCTACCTGGAACTCCTTATATCTCCTCTTTTGATCTGCCTTAGCCTTGTACTGAATATTCATCTTGTTAATGTGCCTTTTCACCTCTTCATGCAAATTCTTCATGTGTTTTGCAAAGTCTTCAGCCTCGACACTTGTCTTTTCTCCTTTGTCTGAATTCCTTAACTCTGAAGCATTTCTTGGACTATTCCCATATACAATCTAGAATGGTGATTTACCAGTACTCCTATTAACAGAATTGTTGTAAGCAAATTCTACCTGTGGTAAAATCAAATCCCATCCCTTGGGCTTATCTCCTACTAAGCATCGTAGTAGGTTACCCAGACTCTTATTCACCACTTCACTCTGTCCATTAGTTTGTGGATGGTGTGCAGAACTAAACTTCAAATCTGTCTTCAACTTCTTCCACAATGTTCTCCAGAAATAACCAATGAACTTGGTATCTCAATCTAAAACTATGCTCTTTGGTAGACTGTGCAATCTCACCACCTCCCTAAAAAATAACTCTATAATATGAACCACATCATTAGTCTTCTTGCAAGGAATAAAATGTGCCATCTTTGAGAATCTATCCACCACCACAAAAATGGAATCATGTCCTCTCTATGTCCTTGGTAAACCAAGAACAAAATCCATACTGATAACATCCCATGGCTTCTTTGGTACAGGTAATGGCTGATATAGCCCTATATTCTGACTTGTTCCTTTTGCCATCTGACACACTCTGCAACTCTACACAAATTTCCTCACATCCTGCTGCAACTGTGGCCAATAATAATTTTCACCAACAATAGAAATGGTCTTATCTCGACCAAAGTGTCTAGCCAATCCTCCACTATGCTTCTCCTTAATCAGGTTCTCTCTCATGGAACTCCTTGGAATGCACAACTGGCTTCCTCTAAACAACATGCCATCTTGGATTATGAAATCCAACCATTTTGTCCTGTCCAAAGTAATAGGTTCCAAACAAGCTTTCCAGGCCTCTGCAAAAGCTGGATCTTCAGGATACAAACTTTTGAGCTCTTCGAACCCAACAACCTCTATCTTCATTTCTGTCAACAAATGTTGCCTTCTGCTCAAGGCATCTGCAACTCTGTTGGACTTCCCACTCCTGTGCTTCAAAACAAAAGTATAGCTCTGCAAAAACTCAACCCATTTTAAGTGCCTTTGATTCAACTTTCCTTGACTATTAAGATACTACAAAGCTTGATGATTAGTGTATAAAACAAACTCCTTTGGCAACAAATAATATCTCCATTTCTTCAAAGCTTGAACTATTGCATAAAACTCCTGATCACAAACAAAATACTTTTTCTTGGCATCATTAAGCTTCTCACTAAAATAGGCAATGGGCTTACCTTCTTGACTCAAAACAGCTCCTATACCACTACCACTAGCATCACAATCTACCTGAAATACCTTATTGAAATTTGGAAGTGCCAAAACAGGTTGTTCTATGACTTTCTGCTTCAATGTATCAAAGCTCTTGTCTGCTCCTTTAGTCCATCTAAACTCTTTTCTATCCCCTATCATTGTCTCAGTTAAGGGGTGCACAAATGCTACTAAAATTCTTGATAAACTTTCTGTAAAAACTTACCAAACCATGAAAAGATCTTACCTCCATTGCACTCCTTGGCGTAGGCCATTCAATAATAGCCCTTACTTTTTCTGGGTCCATCTTAAGACCTTCCTCTGAGACGACAAATCTTAGGTATACCAACTCCTTTGCAAAACTATATTTCTTCAGATTAATCAGCAACTTCTCCTCCCTCAACTTCTCTAAAACTCTTCCGATATGCATCAGATGCTCATCCCAAGTCTTACTAAAAATCAAAATATCATCCAAATAAACAATAACAAAACTCCCCAAAAATTCTTTCAGTACCTCATTCATGAGCTGCATGAATGTGTTCGGTGCATTAGTTAGCCCAAATAGCATGACTAGCCACTCATACAATCCTTCTTTGGTTTTGAAGGCTATCTTCCACTTGTCTCCTTCTCTGATATGGATCTGGTGATACCCACTCTTCAGGTCAATCTTCGTGAAGTACTTGGCTCCACTCAAATAGTCCATTATGTCATCCATTCTGGGCAATGGAAATTTGTACTTGATCATGATCTTATTGATGGCTCAAGAGTCTATACACATTCTCCACTCTCCATCTTTCTTTGGTGCTAGTATTGCAGGTACCACACAGGGACTTAGGCTCTCTATTATCAATGCCTTCCTCAACAACTCCTAAACTTGTCTGTTCAACTCTTCACTCTCTGTTGGAGTCATTCTATGGGCTACCTTGTTTGGTAAACTAGCGTCAGGTATCAAATCCATTTGATGACTTATCTTCCTTACTAGTGGTAAACCTTCTAGTACATTATCAGAGATAATGTCCTAAAATTCTTCCAACATATCTGAAACTTCTACTGATACATCTTCACATTTCTCTTGACTAATCTTAGGAATCAATGCAAAGCAATGATACTCATGCTTCATACCCTCCAAAAATTTCCTACCATCTACCAAGAAAATTCTAGTAGTACTACATACCTTTTCTTCCACCTCCTTCAAGGGCTTCAACTTATGACAAACTCCATCCTTTGTTAGGGAATATGTGTTTACACAGCCATCATGGACAGTGCTCCTATCATACTGCCATGACCTCCCCAATAGCATATGACATGCATCCATCAGTATGATATCACACAGCACCTCATCATGGTAGTCCCCAATCTTGAACTTCACTAAACACTGCTCATTAACTAAAGCTTGGTTGTCCTTCTACAACCATGCAATCCGATATGGATGTGGATGTTTTCTTCTTGTCAACTTCAACTTGTCAACCATCTCCTCTGAAACAAGATTTTCAGTACTTCCACTGTCAATAATAATGTCACAACACTTACCTTCACATTTGCACCTTGTGTAGAATAAACTCTTCCTCTAATTGGGTTCTTTCTCCTCATTCATAAAAGTTCTTCTAACAACTGGGGTTTCTCCCCTTTCAGTATCTTCAGAATGCTCAGAATGAGCATCTTCATCTACATGTGTAACTCATGCATTGCCTTCAGGTCTTCTATTTGTCCTTCCTTGATGTTGTGGATACTCGTATGCTCGATGCCCTTCTTCTCCACATTGGAAATAGGTTCCTATGAAACCTCCTCTTTCGGTTCCTTACCCAGGTCTGCCTCTTCCTCTTCCTCTTTGTTCACCATTGTTCTGGTCACGAGGGCGGTAGGTATTATCTCCTCTCTAATTTTGACTTGTGTTGACTTCTTCACTTTTCTTTAAATCTTCATTTCGGCCCCCATAGGGTCTTCCACCAGTCCTACCACCTTGATGTCTTCCCCTTTGCTTGCTGTCAAATCTTTTATTCAGCTTCTCTTCCACCTTAAGGGAAAACTAGTATGCATCTTCTATGGTGGTCATTCTGACCAAGCTCAACTCCTCTTGAATACTTGACCTCAACCCATTAATGTAATGGGCTACCTTCTACTTGTTGGGCTCTGCATGGCCTGTCCTGATAGTAATTTTATAAAACTCTTCTATGTACTCTTTAACAGACTTGTTACCTTGCTTCAGTCCTTGTAGCTTCTTCAACAGCCCCATCTCATAGTCCACAGGAATGAACTACTTATTTAGTTTCTCCACCATCCAATCTCATCTGGTGATCTTTCCTTTTCCTCTTCTATTCCTCTCTAATTGGACTTCCACCAATTATTGGCATGGCCCTTAAACTTTGTTTTTGCAAACTTGACTTGATCTGGGTCCTCCACATCTTGATATTCGAAATACTCCTCCATGTCGTTGATTCAATCAATAAGCTGTTCTGGATTCAAATCTCCAGAATATGTAGAAACTTTGATCTTGGGCCTCTTTCTAATCTTCGAAATAGCCCTCAACAACCTAACTTCTGCAAGATCTCCTGTAGCTTCTTGTTCTTCCTCGGATAGCTCTTCTTCCTCTTCATCCTCACTTTCTTCTCTTGTTCTCAGATCAAACCCTCTTCGTAGCTCCTCTTGCAATGCATCTATTTGCCTTTGCAGGGCTCTAAAGCCCTCTTCCATCAAAGTATTCCTCCCAATACGATTTCTTCATGGAGGCATCTTGATCTCCATAGCAAACCCACAACCTTAGGTCTTGGTGCAAACTGCCTCATGGTCGACGATATGTCTACACACTCAGGAACCCTTGCTTTGATACCATTTGATGAAGGGGGTAAATCATAAAACACAACAACAAAAATAGAACATAGAAAATAGAATATTTCTTTATTGATCTGGGCAACTCATTACATTACAGAAACTCAAAGACAATCAAAGGAATCAACCCTCCACATGCTACAACACATTACAACTTCCTATCCCCAAGACTCTAGACTCATCTGCCTTCTGTAACCCCAAATCAACTAGGGTTTATGTTTTCCCCCTATTCTTGACTCCACACTTGCCCCCTTAACTCTACTACCTCCTAGGGTTCCCAAAATGGTTATTAATAGCATTTTTGGTGGCCAACAACCTAATTTCAAAATTTGCATCTCCCTCCAAAAATAGGTCAACTTCCGGGAGCCATAACTTTTGATCCAGGTGTCTGATTGACAAACCCCTTTATGCCTCGAAAAGCTCGCAAAGTGCTCTACGCACTAAGAACTAGGTCTGTCGATTTCGGCCATTTTTAGGCCTGTACGGGGCCATTTAGTGCCTCAAACCTGAGTTTGAATAATTTTCAGGCATTTTTCAGGAAACAAAAACTTTAATATCTTTCAGCTCGCAAATGATCTTTGTGTGATTCCTTCGCCAAAGGTCTTATATTTCTGTTATGTAACCTCTTGTAAATTTTCACTTCAATCCATGCCCAAATGCAAACTTTCTAAAAATAGCAGGTTACTATTTTTAGCAGTTTGGAAAAACTAAAAGTTCTACATCATTATTCAAGCGATTATGGAACCAAAACCATAAATTTTGAAAAGAAATGGAAAGAACATCAACAATTTTGAAACACATCTTTTTTGCGTGATGCAAGATTGCCCTTACACCACTGAATGCTCCTGCATCATGTATTATAAACGATTCTTAACATTAAGACGATATAGTCAAGTTAAGAATATGTGACTTATGTCAATGGATTCTGATGGGGAGACAAGCTCAACCCAATCACATTATCCGTATTTCCTTTTTTAAATATTATTATTGTATTGATTATGTAGACACCCTAAAATGACCAAGTCGTCCAACTGCTTGCATTCTGTCATTTCTTCCTAATCATCTGCATTACAACATTAATTGAATAATCTAATTATTTAATTAATTTCACCAAATTCTTCTAAATCACATACTTTCGACATTAATTGAATAAATTCTCTTTATTTAATTAATTAAATTAAATTCCTCTATTATTCTTCCACAATTAAATAATTTCAATTATTTAATTAGATAATTATCTTCTTTCCAAATCTCAAGTCTCCATTAATTAAATATATCCCATTATTTAATTAATTCATCACAAATTCCCTTTTATCCAAACAATTAAATAATTCTCAATTATTTAATTAAACCAAATCATTCTTCTAAATTTGAATAAATCAATCAAATTTATTTAAATCCTCTCAATCTCCAAAAATAAAATACAATCAAATATTTTATTTATTCTTCCAAATCATGCACAACAATTAAATAAATTTATTTATTTAATTTTCTTTCTTATCTTCAAATTCTTCAAATATCTCTCAAATCTTCTAAAAATAAGTCTTCTTCTCCATGCACACACAATTAAATAATTTATTATTTAATTTCTCTCAAATCATGCAAAAGCAAATCTTAAGTTGAGTTTTCTATTCACTCAACCTTGTTTTTATCAATTTCTCTTAAATTAGAAAAAAAACTTTCTAATTTATGAAAAGCATGTCTTATCTTTAAAAAAGAAAGGGATTAACTCAAATAAAATAGCTTTTGTGTGACACTTGTCTTCTTCTTATTCGTTGCACATTCCTCAACTATTCTCCTCCGTTGATTCTTCTGAATTATTTGGACCATTGATCAATCTTTGTTGAAACCTATATAAACCCCCCTCATCTCCTTCATTACCTCTCTCTTCGATCACTTATTCTCAGGCATACTTAATAGCGCTTTGAGCATACATCGCATCGATTGAGCAATTTCATGATCTTTTGACATTGATCTTTGAGCACACTACTTGTTTGTTGCAACCATGGTTTTGCAATACTATTGAGCAATCCACATTCATCCAAAGGGAACAATAAAAATCTCGGTAAAAGCTTTCATGTTTCATTGATTATTATTAATGGCTTTTATTTAGATCAGTTCTCTTTATGTTATTGGGATTTTGATTTGTTTAGTTTATCATAATCAATTTTCCTCATACACATTCTGGCACGCCCGGTGGGACCCACTAATCCCTCTTTTTCTTTGAGAAATTAATTTTTTAAGTACAGTACGGAATAGCGCATCTCGACACAGAATAGCACCTTTGGTAGAGCAATACAGCGCTTTTGGACCGTCCCGCAGCGCCTTTGGTAACACAGAACTGCGCTTTTGGTAATACAGTAAAGTGCACTTGAGAAAATAGAAAAGTGCTTTTGGTAATACAGTAAAGTGCACTTGAGAAAATAGAAAAGCGTTTTTGGTATAACAGTAAAGCACTTTTGGTATAATAGTAAAGCGCTATTGGTATAACAGTAAAGCACTTTGGTTAGGATAGCAGGCTTGCAAATTTTAAAACCCCATAACTTTCTCAAAACTTAACAAAATTTGATGCTCTTTTTTGAAATTGCATAGAAAATCATAAGGAATCCATTGGTGATATTTAATCTGTTGTATCTCATCATTTTGTTACCAATTTTATGGATTTCACTTTGGTTTTCTAGGGTTTCTCACTTATTGTTAAGGTTTTGACCTGATTTCTGACATCTTGTTGTTTTCTTTGGAACTAATATTACTTGTTGCAGCGTCTTATTACTTATCAACATCATAGATCATCACTCAATCATTCAATCATTAGCTTTTTTGATGAAATATTATTTTTTGCAGGCTTGTTATTACACTGTGCATTTGGTAGTACAGTAGCTCACCTTTGGTAGAAAAGTAGCTCGCTTTTGGTAGCAAAGTAGCTCTCTTTTGGTAGCAAAGTAGCTCTCTTTTGGTAGCACGGTACCACGCTTCTGGTAGTACAGTGCATTGCTTTTGGTAATACAGTGCATTGCTTTTGGTAGCACAGTGCATCACTTCTGGTAGCACAGTGCAGTGCTTTTGGTATCATAGTAAGTCGCATTCGGTAAGACAGTAACTCACTTTTGGTCAATTTGATTTATTTTTGCTAACTTGTGAGTTTTGTGGAACTAATTTACTTGTTGTAGCTTCTTATCACTCACATAGAGCAAAAAGGTTTTTCTAATATGTTCATGCAGGGCAAGCATTGAGGAAATCTTGATTTATCTCACTAAGTCTTAGAAACATATTGCCTTCTTAAGGGATAATTAAACAAATCATTTCAGTAATCTAAGTCTTAGGAACATACTGCTTTTTTTAAGGGACAATGGACATGTATGTGAAAACACTCAATTTTCTAAGGGACAGTGGACATGAATGCCAAACACTTCAATTTTATAAGGGACAATTGACAACTACAAACATGTGTGTGCCTAATTTAGTTGCACCTTATTTTTCTTATAACAGGACAATTGAACCTTTGTTTGACGTGCTTGCTCTTACATTTTAGTATTTCCTTTAGAAGGGTCTACTTTTGGATTGCGTTTCATCCAAAATGGACGACCCTAAGCAGAGTTTTCCTTTGAACCACTATATAAGAGAGAGAAGGCGAAAGCCAAGTCCTAATCGACGTCAACCTTACCTTGTGGTGCCAAACTGAAAAGAGGTGTACTAGCTCTTTGTGGAAATGATTTTCACATTGAGCGAAGTGTTTGATACTCTTAGTAGGATTGGTTAAAGCTTTTAGTAGCTTGTCACATTGCTCATAAGGCGTTGGTCCCTCAAAGTTACTAAGAACCATTCTAGATAGAGACTACCCGATCTACCTCTGAACATTGCGGTAATCATCAGTGCAAGGGGAATCAATTTAAGCCCTTAAGATACTCACCATTGGCTCACTTGAGAAGAGATAGTATTCCCTTGGCCATAAATCTCTTGTGACCTACTTGAGCTTTCCAAGGGGAGGGTGAGATATCCCTACCTATCGTCTCTCGCAAAGATACAAAATATTTGACACCTTTATGGAATGATATTTTTATCGACAGAGTATTAAGCTGTGAGCTAATCTAATGCAATGAAACCTTGTCTCTAGGGATAAAAAGTGCTTCTTATTGATTGCAATTGTCTTATACCTATGGAAACATTAGGCTTTTTTGTGAGCCTCAAACATACACTATCTATTGCGTCAGTCCTTTTTTGACCACTTATTTGCTATGTTTTCTCTTGCCAAAAACAAATCCAATCAGAACCATAACCAAATCTATCAAAATTGCCTTTAAAAACATTAGACACTACTTCAGCACCTCTGGTATTATAGCAGCTCGCCCTTGGTGGTACAGTAGCTCACCTTTGGTATAGCAGTACCTCACCTCTGGTAGCTCAGTCCATCACCTTTGGTATTACAGTAGCACGCTTTTGGTTGCACAGTCCTGTGCCTTTGGTCAAATAGTATAGCGCCTTTGGTCCAGTGAATTGTGCATCAGAGTTTGTCTTTCTCAAAACACAAGCAAAATCTCAGCATTACCTTTTGTCCTAGTGTATTCCATGGTAACCACTAGGCTCTAGCAAACTATGAAGTCCAAGCAAGTTGTCCCTAGGAAGCGCAAATCGTCTCCTCACACACCGCAATCAGGTTGTCTCAACATTACTCCCAAGGTCACTCCTAGAACACCCGCGGAAAGATCTACCAATTCTCCCAACATGCTGTGCCTTGACCACCCTAGCACTCCTCATGAGGGTAGGGTCCCTTTGGTAAGTACACCTCAATATACCACCAGCTTGCCTCTAGATTTTGTGCCACAAGGATATACTACTGATCAAGTCACTCCTCAAGAAGGTAGGGTCCCTTTGGTAAGTACACCTCACTATACCACTGGCATGCCTCCTGATTTTGTCCCCTAAGGTTATACTACAGATCTAGCCCCACCTTAAGAAGAGAAACACTTTGAAATGGGTCAATCCTCTCAAGAAGATGGGCAAGATCTTGATGAATTCATACAAGATCCTAGAGCTGTAGCCGCCTTTGACAAAATCCTTAGTGAAAACCAAGATCATTTCTTTTGCTTGTTAGTAGAGCAAGGAGCCAAATTACCTTAGGATTTTGATCTTTTCAATCTCAAAGAGACAAACAATACCCTAGACACCATACAAGTGGTGCAAACCATGTCAACAGTGACCACGCCTTTACCCAAACAAGGCTCACAAGGGAAACAATGGTACAATATAAGAATCCCCTTTTTCAAAACCCAACAGGAAAGAGGGCCTTATCACCACTTCTGACTCCTATGGAAATCTACAAAAATCAACAAGATACTCTCCAACGTCAAGCAGAGCTAGCTAAGCAAGCCACCTTAGCTCAATCAAACATACAACACACTCCTAAAGTGTCCACACCAACCACAAGTGGAATTTTGGTTACTCCTTCACGAATAGGTTTCCCACCAAATTACAATCTGGGGAACAACTATGTAGCCATGCAACAAGGGTCTCAACACATACCACCTCCCATATCATCAAACCTTCATGTCTCTCAACCAATTAGAGTCATGCAATCCCCCCCACAAAATTCTTCTGCGCTCATCCCTAATCAACCATCTCAAATCACATCTACCTACGTCCCTCCCTTACTATGATCATCAACACTAAATTTCTTCAATATGTTGCCTATCCACCCTCAACATTCCCAACATCAAGTTTCCCAAAGCTATGTGCCGCCATTGCAACCTAATCCAACGCACTTTAGTTTTCCTCCACCCAATTCTTTTCTTCAACCATCACAAAGCCAACATTCTTACCTAGCACCACCTTCACCTCTTCCAAATCAAAACATCCAATTCCAACCCAATCCGAATCCAACATACAATGCATATGACCCCAACCAATCTTACGACCCTTATAATAACAATGCTCTTGGCTTACACTACAATCTTTTGTATGGGTAGCAACAACCACTTCTAGGACAACAGGAGATGTTGCCAACCCCTCCCACAGTGATGGAGCTAAAAATCAAGGAAGTTCAACAATAGCTATCTGATCTTACGTTTGGCCACACCAAGGAGACGTTCTCTTTAGAAGAAGTGTGTCTTTATCCTTTTGATCGGTCATTACCCATGATCCCTTTTCCTCAAAATTTTACTATTCCTAAGTTTGATAAATACAAAGGAAAAGGTGACCCAAAAGACCATCTCAGGGAATTCTATCTTGCTTGTTTCGAGGTCTCACATAACGACACATATCTTATGCATCTCTTTCCTCGCAGTCTTGGAGGTCAAGCAATAGAATGGTTCTCACACTTACCTACAGGTATCAAGTCTTTTAATGAGCTAGCAGAGAAATTTGCCACCCATTTCTCCTACAACATAGAGCATGAAATCTCCATGACTGATCTATGCAACAACAAACAAAAGAATGGAGAAACTTTCATTTCTTTCCTTCAACAATGGAGACAAATGGCTAGCAAATTCCCTTTCAAGATTCCAAAGAAATAGCTTGTTAGCATATTTGTGCAGAACCTTAACCAAGAGTTAGGTTTTCATTTGCAAATTCTTAGTTCTACAACCTTCGATGAAATTACATACAAGGGAATCAACATTGAAAAGGCCCTTATTGCTAAGGGTATGGTCAAAATCTTCAAAGAAATGAAAGACAATGCTTCTCATCAACAATCGAGCGATAAACCCAAATATTGGAACAAAAACAAAAATGTGGTCAACGATGGGGTGGTCGACTCTAAACATGTCCAAACTTTGCAAACACCGCTGCAGCTTTCCAAACCAAGTCAAGCTCCACCTCAACAATAGCAACAACAAAGGCAACCTTATCAAAACCAACAGCAACGATAACAAGAGTGGCCTCAACATGATTACCCTCCGCGGCGTCAATTCACTCCCTTGGGAGAGCCCATCAAATCGGTCCTATAGAAGATTTTACAGAAAGGACTCATCACCCTACCTGATGCTCCCTCATATGGCAAACCTATTTACAAAACTGCGCGATACAGAGAAAATGAATACTGTGAATTCCATAGAAGCAAAGGGCATAGAACCGCATTGTGCATGAAACTCAAGCACCTAATTCAAAATCTCATTGAAGGCAATCAAATATCTCTACAAGAAGATCCACCAGCTCAGCACATGAACAAAGATCTCGATATGTACAAGGAACCATTCCCTCATCATGGTCCACCTCCTCCTTAGGATAGAGGTAAAGGTATCAATCATGCTTCCACTTCCTTTGATTCCATTGTAGGTCATTTTGAAGAGAGTCGAGTATCTACCCTTATAATCAAAGGCAAATCTATGGATTGCGTTGTTACAACTCGTCGCGGTCATGTCACCATTCGTCGTCCTACATCTAGTCTTCTGGCTCAATCTGATTATAATCTTGTCAAATATCTAGGGGAAATGCCAGCATAGATCTCTATCTTGGACCTCCTACGGTCATCACCTGCACATAGAGTGGTGCTAGAAAAAGCCCTCCAAGAGTCTTCGATTCCTAACAACATAGCGGTCGCGAATTTCCAAGCTATAGTAGGTAACATTGCTTCACCCCACAATGTGGTCTTTTCTGAAAAGGACCTCCCATCCCATGATCCGTGTCATAATGATGCCCTTCATATTGAAGTTCTCATCCATAAGCGCAAAATCAAACGTATACTCATAGATGGTGGTGTTGGTCTCAACATCTGTTCTTTAAAGTTACTAAAGCAATTGGGATACTCTGAGGATCATGCCAACACTGATGAAAGTATTATAATCAGGGGATATGATGATGCTGAACACTGTTTAGAAGGTATTATCCACTTGCCTATACAACTAGGCCCTGTCATGCTTGAAACCAGATGTCAAGTCCTTGATATTGAGCTGCCGTACAACATTATCCTTGGCCGCCCATGGATCCATGCAATGAAAGCTGTTCCCTCCACGTACCATCAATCTCTAAAGTTCCCATACAATGGTACAGAGATCACTATCCCAGGAGACCACAATCCTTTTGAATTTTGTCATGTCTTGCAAGGCAGTTATAAGAATTGCAACCAAGTGCCTAACAATGCAAAAGCCCTTGAAACCCCACTATATGTTGATCCTACAACTCTGACACAAACCTCTACAAGTGAAACTAATCCTATTCCTAAAATCAAAGCACACATCCATGATATAGGCTTTGGAACTTATGATATCTCAAAATCTTGTTGTGTAGGGCGGATGCCTTTATCTCCAAAATCTTACGGCTAACCACCCATTGCCAAAGTAACCAAAAAAGTAGCTATTCCTCCCCCAGCATTTCTAACCCAATTCCAATAGGGACGGTTATTGGAGGAGGAAACTATTGAGGACATTTCTTCTTAGCTTTATAAGGAGAAAGAACCAGTCACAATACCAGTCAAGCAATATGGCAACGGCTTAAGGATAGTAAAAAACATGGGCTATAAAGGCAAAGGTGGCCTCAGGAAATAGAATCAAGGAACTATGGAACCCATCATTGTGACAAAGAAACTAGACAAGAAGGGTTTAGGATTTGGTAAGAAGGTACCGCGCACCTTGGACATCGAGTATATCCTCGATGAGGTGGCCGAAACTTTTCCCGCCGATTCGACGTCTACTGAGGATATCATCAATGACTCTTCCCTCCATATGACCAACCTATTCACATAATCCTCCATTTTTACACTATCCTCCGTATCCTTAACCTCCACCACAAACACCCAGAATGTCACACTTGTCTACCCTGAACTTATCGATTGGGACCAACAAGGGTCCCCCATTATAGATGTATTTCAGAATGACGAAGCTTTAGCTGAGTTCATGGGACTTTGAGAAGGTATCCCTCTTGGCAATCATAAAGTAGGTTTTGTAATGGAACTAGAGCCAACAACTTATTTTGGTGAGAATGCCTAATCCTCCAGTCACAAAAATAAAAATAAAGATAGATCTCTAGGTGAAAACCACACTGTGGCACCTCCTGATCACAAAATAGTAAAAACAAAGGACGTATCCAAAGGTGAAAACCCAATTGTGGCACCTGAGGATGCAGGATTTGACCTTCCCCTACCATCTAAGTATCAAGAGAAGTCAGCTCTCCTAGTGGAAGATTCTACAGAGATAAACCTTAGCACAAAGCAAAACCCAAAGACCACATTCCTAGCAGCATCACTATCAGAAATAGAGCACAGGAATCTTAACACATTCTTCTTACAATGAACCATCAACTTTGCATGGACCTATGCTGATATGCTAGGGTTAGACCCTAAGCTAGTTGTTCACTATCTCACAGTTGATCCAAAAGTTAAACTGGTCAAGCAAAAGCTGAGAAAGATGCACCCACAGATAGCTCTCTTGTAAAAGTGGAAATACAAAAGTTGTTAGATGCAAAGTTCATATGACCTATTGACTATTCAAACTGGGTATCAAACATTGTACCTGTGTCTAAACCCAATGGGTGCATCCGCATGTGCAATGATTTTAGAGATCTTAATAAATCATGTCCCAAAGATGACTTTCCACTACCGAACATTGATATTATAGTAGACTTGATAGCAGGTTGTGAAATGCTTTCTCTCATGGATGGATTCTTAGGCTACAATCAGATAAGGATAGCAGAAGAAGATCAACATAAAACAACTTTTACTTGTCCTTGGGGTAATTATTGTTGGTGTGTCATGTCGTTTGGTCTAAAGAATGCAAGAGCAACCTATCAGAGAGCAATGGCAGTGATATTTCACCTCTTTCATCATATTATGGAGGACTACGTGGATGACATACTAGCTAAATCTTCTAGGGCAAATCACATACAAGTTCTAGGACAGATCTTTGACAGGCTCGAGAAATACCAAGTAAGACTCAATCCAAAGAAGTGTGTCTTTGGTGTAACATCAGGAAAGCTGTTAGGGTATATTGTATCTCACAGAGGCATCAAAGTAGACCCCGCAAAAGTAAAAGCTATAATGGAGATGCCTCCACCAAAGAACCTCAAAGCATTAAGGAGCCTTTAGGGAAGGTTACAATCCATTAGGCATTTCATCTCACAGCTAGCAGATAAATGTCAACCATTTCAACACTTACTCCGAAAGGATGTCTCATTCCGATGGGATGATAAGTGTCAAGCAGCATTTGATCATCTCAAAGAGTATCTAGCTACACCTCCTGTATTGGTTCCACCATTTACTGATAAACCTTTGATATTATACATCTCAACTACAACTTCGGCCCTAGGGGCTCTTCTAGCACAAAATAATGAAACAGGAAAAGAGCATGCAATTTATTATATCAATAGAACCTTGGTGGGATACGAACTCAATTATTCACCAATGGAAAGAGCTTGTTTAGCAGTCGTGTTCGCTTCCCAAAAGTTGCAGCATTACATGTTGAACCAACACACAAATCTTATAGCCCAAATTGATCCCTTGAAGTATCTACTAGCAAAAGCAGCTCTTACAGGCAGACTAGCTAAATGGGTCATGATCGTTAGTGAGTTCGACATTGAGTATATGGATCGTAAAGAAATCAAAGGACAAGCTCTAGTAGATCAACTAGCAGAAGCACCCATGACAGATACACACCCTATGGTAGCAGACTTTCCAGATGAGAATCTATTCACTTTTTCTAACTCAATAATGTGGAAATTGTACTTTGATGGTTCCTACACACAGCATGGATCAGGGGTCGGCATCTTATTCATTACACCTTAGAATGACTATATTCCAAAGTCATATCGGCTTGTATTCCCTTGCACCAACAACATTGCCGAGTATGAAGCACTCCTTATAGGTCTTAATACAACAATTCAATGGGACATCACAGAATTACAAGTGTATGGAGACTCACAGCTAGTCATTCGCCAAGTCACAGATGAATACCAAACAAAAGATAAAAAGTTGGTCCCCTACAAGCAACTAGTGGATGCCTATAAACCACACTTTTCTAGCATCACATTTGAGAAAATTCCAAGAGAGCATAACAAAGCTGCAGATCCTATGGCTTCTGTAGGGTCACTAATTGACATGCCAGCTAATACACAGAAATGTGAATTCTTGATCGAGCAATTGTTGATACCAGCCATTGATGTTCCAGTTACTGAAATCATTTGTGAACTTGTTGGTCTCAATTCCCCATGGTACGAAGATATCTATGAATACCTTAAACACAATACCTTTCCCCCTGACCTATCATCCACCCAACGCAAAACCTTTATCTGTCGATCCTCTTGTTACACCATTTTGGGTGATACACTATATCGCCGGAGTCTCGATGGTATCCTCTTACGATGTCTTAACGCGGAAGAAGATGAAGCTACCTTATGAGACATACACGAAGGTGTCTATGGCACACATTTTACTAGTCCTAATCTCGCTAAGAAGATACTGAGAACAGGTTACTACTGGCCTACAATAGAGCAAGATGATGCACAATTTGCTAAGAAGTGTCTACAATGCCAGCAACATGGAGATTTGATTCACGCACCAGCTCATGAATTACAACCTGTGACAACTCCTTAGCCTTTTTCTCAATGGGGTCTTGACCTCATAGGACAAATCCACCCATCCTCATCCAATGGCCACAAATTTATTATTACCACCACTGAGTACTTCATGAAGTGGGTTGAATCCATTCCCATGACCTATATCACCGGTAAGCAAATAGCCAAGTTTATCCTTAACTACTTCATATGCCGGTATGGTATCCCCCAAGCTATTATCATTGATAATGGGAGACCATTCAAGAATCAAGATGTCCATGCCTTGTGCACACAATACAATATCCAACATCGCTTTTCAACTCCCTATTATCTACAGAGGAACGGCCAAGCCGAGTCTTTTAATAAAACCATTCTCAAAATCCTCAAGAAAATAGTCAATGAAGCGGGTCGTGATTGGCACTTGCACACTCAATCCCGCCCTATGGGCCTACCGCACAAGTATTAGAACACCAACTGGTGCCACACGATATGCCTTGGTCTATGGCTCTCAAGCCATCCTACCTATAGAGGTCGAGATCCCATCCCTCAGAGTATCCACGCAGGACCTGATCGGCGAAGAAGAGTATCGCACTTCCAGATTAGCTGAGCTCGAACTACTAGATGAGAGGCACCTTGCAGTGCTTAATCATCTCCATGTCTATCAAAACTACCTCCGGCATAATTACAACAAAAAGATCAAAGAAAGACAGTTTCAAGTTGGTGATCTTGTACTTAAAGAGAATCAAAGAAATCAAGCAGATTGAGAAAAGAAGGGCAAGTTTGAGCCTAATTGGTTAGGTCCCTTTATTGTATAGTAGTATATGGATCAGGAGCTTATACTTTAGCTACACCTGACAGCATTCCTCTAGATGAGCCACTTAATAGTGTTCATCTTAAGAAGTTCTATGCCTAATCTTCAGAGTATTCCAAAAAAAAAAAAAATCCGTCCTCTGGTGAAAACCTAGCAAACAGGTGCCTTGGATAAGTACCATAGTTAAAACTTGGCAAACAGGCGCTATGTGTAGAGTCAGCACCCATTGTCTATCGAGTCTTGTTCATTTTTGGTTGTCACAACGTACTTCATCCATCCATCCATAATAAAACCATTGACTTTGTTTACATTTCCATCTCCCTATCTAGTATAGCTTGGAAATTTGTCAATGTCCATCGTCATCATCCTACGCCTTGATCTGTGTCAATAGTTAACACTGTCTTGTCCTAGGTCAAGCTTTCTATGTCTTCTTCATCAGTCATCCATGCAAATTCCTCTACCAGAATGGGGGCAACTCTTTCCTTAACTTGGGTCTAGGATTGGTTCCTTGTTCGTGGTTCACAACATGCTCGTCAATCTTTTCTCCTTTCCGCAGATAGCATCCTGAGAGGACTCGAACCCACAATCGCCTGATTTGAGATAATCCCATTCACAACCCTTATATCGTTTTCATTGCAAAGCTTGATCAACAGTCTCTATCTTCCATCTCCTCTTCTTCTCTCTGGTACTATCTGTGAAACCCACATGTTAGATATCACTAGTCATAACATCTATATCATCATAATTCTCTCTCATCATACATCTATAAGCATCATATACACAACATACATCATCACATAAATCCATAATCATACATACATATCATCACATCCATGACATCAAGAAGTGCATACACAAAAACATGAACAGCAGTGAGCATAACAAATCATCATATATCTCATGTGAAGGTCATCATAATACAAAATGTACATGTCTACATCAATAGTCCATATATACATCAATATAGTACAGCAAGGATATCAAGGGCCCGCAATATACACATCAGGATGCACGCAGGCATCAATCCAAAATGATACAATATACATATATACGTGCTCTAGCGGGTAGAGCTACCCTCTTGTTGTGGCCCCTGTCCTCCACCTGTGTTCGGTGCAGGTCCCCCTGCTGCTCCTCCTCCCCCTGGTGGCACCCCTAGTCCTCTAACTAAGGATAGTGACTGCCCTGTCCTGCGAGACCTGAATGCCCCGAATCTGCTCCTGTCTCTGTAACTGGGTGCCTGTTGAGCTGCTGGCACTGCACCCACATAGAGCCCCCTGTAGTACTCTGCCTCTCTGTCTGCTAATACTAGCTCTCCCTGCACCTGGACGAGCTCACTGTATAGGGTCCTTTGATCTGCACCTAGTGCACGGTGTGCCTCATCTCTCTCTCACCTCACTCTATAGAGTGTGGCCTCTGCTGTCAGCCATAGCTGTACCTCTAGATCCCTCTCCCTCATCACCTAGGCTAGCTGCCCGTCATCTGCTGCTAGTGTGGCTGGCAGCTGTATCTGTACCTGTGCCTATGCTTGGACCTGTAGCTGTGCCTGTGCGTGTGCCAGGGCTGTCTGTACTGCTGTTGCTACCTGTGTCTGCACCTGGACTAAGGCCTCGGCCCGTCTCACCTCAACCCTCGCGGCATCCTTGTCCCTCCTCAATCGTACCATCCAAAGCTCTAGTCGAGTCCTCCGGGCTGTCTCCTCCTATATCAGCCACTTAGCCCTCTCCAAATCAGTCTCTATGGCTGGCTACCCCTCCTCTGCCATCTCCACATCTACCTGCTGGCCACTGGCCTCTCCAACTACCTGCTGTCTGGTCGCTCTAGCCTGTCGTCTGATCTTGGCCTCTACACCTGGGACTAGTACCTCCCCCACTGCCCCTGCCACACCTGGTGTCGTTAACCACACCAGCCTGTGTGTCTGCCAGTATCTGTCATACTCTGGTAGTGTACCTAGATCTGCCAGTCCTGTATCCCAATCCCATCTCATGGGGACAAGTCCCCGTACCTCTGCCAATGTTGTCACTACTGGAATTTCTACATCCTAGTCCCCAACCTCCTGCCATGTCCTGGCATGGGTCGCCTCTCCAACTGGTAACCCCTGTGGAAGTCCAAACTATTTTAATACCCACTCTGGCAGGTATCTCTCAATCATGTCTATCCATCTCCCAAACAGATACCGAGCCTATCTGCAGTACATCAGCTACTCATGCTCGTCCTCCCACTCCTCGCATAGTAACCATAGCCTCTAAACAAATAGGTCCATCTCATTGATTTGCCACCTCCAATGGCTAATAGACCCCAGCCTCTGATGTGTAATCACTCCCTCATATAGGAATGTGTATGGCTCTCCCCTATCCTGATGGTGTTGTGTCATCGGTTGAATCACTGGGATATGCTCCCACACCCACACCTATAGAAGAGTCACCCTTGCTGAGAGACTCCTACCTCTCCTGTATACGTAGTGGTGCATATCGTGGTACAACTGTCCCAGCACACATGGGCCCCATGCATACTGAATGCCATGAGTGAACATCCCAGATAGTACAGTGCCCCAGCCAACTGATAATCCTCTAGATCTCTTGTCTAGGCAAAGAAAGCTGCCAATCAAGGAAAATACTATCCACCTGATCCTGTTGCAGAGTCTCGAGACGTCTGCCCACCGAATCTCTTCATCGTCTATCTGCAAATCATCGGTGCAAAATACCTCTACCAAGCCTACCTCGCCCCATGCTGGGTCAAAGTCCACTCTCTCCCTATCAATCCGAATCCTCAGGATGTGATACACATCCTCCAAGGTCACTGTCGCCTCCCCTATAGGAAAGTGAAACAAGCCTGTCTCATTGCGGAACCTCTCCACCACTGCTGTCACTAGGGCGAGAATCACCCTAATGTGAGTCAAGTGTGCAACATGCCATAATCCTGCGTGCTCTAGGAACGTGTCCTCCTCCCACGTCAGTTGTACTACCTCATGTGCTATCACGTGGTGTCGCTCTCTCGACATCAATAGAGGCATAATCCTCTGCATCCACAACAAACCACTTGTTAGTCAGTTTAACCATTCCTCAATAGTCCTACCAACTTCTACCCTATGATGCAAAACCCTAAGACTAGCTCTTCCCTTCCTCCAACCTAAGTAGTCAACCCTTCGGTCAACCCTACCCATTGCATTCTTCTACCCAAACCAAGGGTGCCTTGCTTTCCACAAGAGCGCTCCATTGTGTTACCATAAGAGCCTCACTGCACCTACAAATGCGCTTTGTTTTTCTATACTGGGTGTGACTTGTTTTCACCAAGTATGCTTCTCCATGCTACCAAACACGCCGCTCTATGCTGCCAAAGGCGACATGATTTTTTTAATCCTTCCATCCACGCCTTACTTCCCCGCCAACTGCGCTGCACTACACTACCAGAAGCGCTGCAGCTTTATACCAAATGCGCTGCGGTGTGGAGCCCTACATCCAAAAGTGCTTTGATTTGACCAAACGCATTGTACCTACCTACCAGACACGTTGTGGCGCGCCAAAAGTGCCTTAACCGACTACCAATAGCACTAACCTAGCCTAAAGCGCTTTTGGCAAAACTGAAAACCCTACCTAGACCTAGCCCTAAACCCCACCAAAAATGACAAATTCAAATGGGGTTTTTGGACACTTACCGCTGTTGGAGCTCCTACTGGCCTCCTGTATGTCCGCACTAACTCCGCCCAATGCCTGTGCACTGGAATCGACATCTCTCCTCGCTGTCAGCTCCTTCCACTCAACTCTCTCACCCTAAGCTAGGAGGCTCTACACTCTAAATTTGGAAGCTCCTAGTGTGCAAATGAGGATTGTGGTCCCCATGGGACCTATTTATAGCATCCCTCCCTCTTTCTTCTATCTTCCCCACCCCTACTGCTTTTCCTTCTAAACCTGCTCACACACTCTTCTCATCGAGCATCAACCCAGTCCTTCTACCGCTTCCTTGTCCTCCCGCTGGGGGGGGCATACACTAGGGCAACTACCTACACTGGGGCATCAAAAATTGTATCATGTCTTCAACTATTGATTTCTTTGAAGCAACGCTATAAACTGTGTTGCATCAAAGAGGGGCAAAATGTAGACACCCTAAAATGACCAAGTCGTCGCACTACTTGCATTCTCTCATTTCTTCCTAATCACCTGCATTACAACATTAATTGAATAATCTAATTATTTAATTAATTTCACCAAATTCTTCTAAATCACATACTTTCGACATTAATTAAATAAATTCTCTTTATTTAATTAATTAAATTAAATTCCTCTATTATTCTTCCACAATTAAATAATTTCAATTATTTAATTAGATAATTATCTTCTTTCTAAATCTCAAGTCTCCATTAATTAAATATATCCCATTATTTAATTAATTCATCACAAATTCCCTCTTATCCAAACAATTAAATAATTCTCAATTATTTAATTAAACCATTTGAATCATTCTTCCAAATTTGAATAAATTAATCAAATTTATTTAAATCCTCTCAATCTCCACAAATAAAATATAATCAAACATTTTATTTATTCTTCCAAATCATGCACAACAATTAAATAAATTTATTTATTTATTTTGCTTTCTTATCTTCAAATTCTTCAAATATCTCTCAAATCTTCTAAAAATAAGTCTTCTTCTCCATGCACACACAATTAAATAATTTATTATTTAATTTCTCTCAAATCATGCAAAAGCAAATCTTAAGTTGAGTTTTCTATTCACTCAACCTTTTTTTTATCAATTTCTCTTAAATTAGAAAAAAGATTTCTAATTTATGAAAAGCATGTCTTATCTTTAAAAAAGAAAGGGATTAACTCAAATAAAACAGCTTTTGTGTGAGACTTGTTTTCTCCTTATTCATTGCACATTCCTCAACTGTTCTCCTTTGTTGATTCTTCTGAATTATCTAGACCGTTGATCGATCTTTGTTGAAACCTATATAAACCCCCCTCATCTCCTTCATTACCTCTCTCTTTGATCACTTATTCTCAAGCATACTTGACAGCGCTTTGAGCATACATCACATCAATTGAACAACTTCACGATCTCTTAACATTGATCTTTGAGCACACCACTTGCTTGTTGCAACCATGGTTTTGTAATACTATTAAGCAATCTACATTCATCCAAAGGGAATAATACAAATCTCAGTAAAAGCTTTCATATTTCATTGATTTATTATTAATGGCTTTTATTTAGATCGGTTCTCTTTATGTTATTGGGTTTTTGATTTGTTTAGTTTATCATAGTCAATTTTTCTCATACACAGATTAAAATAAAACCATATGTATATTTGATGTAATCAAATATATACAAATGTCTTAACATAGTAAGAGGATAATACCTCTTAAATGCATCAAACGTAGTGATGAAAACATAGGCTATTTATTTGTAAGCCTTCATTAGTGAAAGAAGTGGGTCGAACCACTCATAACATGATCATTAAAGATCAGTTTTATTTTTAAAAGAGCATTGAAGCTTCATCCTAATGAGGATGACTGTATAAGTTTAACCACCCCAACCAAATGAGCATATAGGTGGCTATCTCTATTGACATGTGTTCATTTTGCTAAGAAATTGATTTACAGTTTAGACTAAGTCTCTTAATACTGTTATTATGCAATCAATGTTCCAACTGATTTACAGTTATGGCACAAATGGAGGACAACTCTATAGGAGTCATGCCTAGTCCACTTTAATAAGAGGGAAATGACTCAACTTTGGGCGGGAGCAGAGAAACAGATAGAAATATAGTACAAGATGAGAATGTTAGGGGAATAGAGTAAAAAAACAAAAATGCATTGTGGAATAGTGATCTGACTGGAGACGTGAGGAAGTACACTCAAATAAGGCATCAGTCTATGTAATATTTGCATACCTCTATCAATATAAGAAACCATTACTTTCAGGTATTCCTCAATCGATTATTTGATAACAATGAAGGAAATCGAATAGGATATCTTAAGAATTATATTATAGTATTGTGGCGATTGCATGTGTTCCCCTGATTTATATTATGTGTGTGTGACAGTTGATAATTAGTAGACTCAACGAGGGAAGAGACACAATTATCTATTGAGAAAATTAAGTCATTCTATCTCTGTTTGAACAAGAAATAGAATACAACTATAGAGTCGACTATGGTAGTACTAGTGAGTACATGATATAATTAATGAATTCAACCAGTTAGATATATGAGAAACCGTTATTATATCTAATGCTTGAAGTGAAGAATAGAATGTTCTTCATGGTAAAAAATGGGTTAAGTTGTCATCTACATTGATAATAGATCATCCTTTGATTGATTTGGTAAATGGACAATAGAATGATGGTGAGTTAACAAAACAATAGGACTTTCAAGTATTATAGAGAAGAATGAACTTTGGTATTATACTATCAACTTGAGCCATATAGTATTGAGATAATAGCGACTTAATATATTGTCTTGTTTAGACTATATATATAATGGAAATTGTTATCCATTCTTGGAAACTAGATTCATAGGAATCTTTAGTAAAACTATTGTAACACATCAAACAAGAATAACTTAGAGTTACTATGGGAAATAAAATAAGGTTCTTACGAGAATTCGTTGATGTATATATTGTATTCATTATTCACGTTATTTTAGAGAAGATCCAATACAATGGAATAGACTTATTCTACTGAGGGATGACCTTATAGGAAAGGCATATTGGGTATGTTTTACTTTGTTACATTAGTAAAGGTATTGGACAAGGGTTAATATTATTTAAAAGAACTATAGTGTTCTTACTCTTTGGTTGAATTAGTGATAAGTCATTTATGAATCTAGGTCGCCTAGCAAAGAGATAAGGTTATGTAGCATTATTAAATTAGCCATGGGACAATTGGATAACCTAGAGCTGATTATGACCCAACTAAATAGTTGTCATAAGGGACTTATTAAGGTCTAAAGATATTATTATTATGACTCATGGATTAAACCATTACATGATTAGGAATTGGTATAAGAATAAAACTGTGAGAATATGGCAATATCCAAGTCAAGTAGGGGTGGGTGAACACAATGACTACGTTCATTATGAACGATATTGATATTAAAAACTTTGGCCAAAGTAATGCATTTGTTTTCTGCATGCATTTTCGGTTCACTGTATTCAGATTGCTCATTCTATCAGAAATCATACTTAGCTAGAGGGTATCTAGGGCTGTATGGTTGATAGAGTTGAGTCAAATACAACACTATGTATGCGGAAAAGGAAAATTATCACTGGTCACCTAAGGTCTATATTCCTCGTGAAGGGTAGGGCTCATATGTGGAAGAAGTGTGGGAGACTACCAGTCTGTGGATGGAGGTAAATCACTAGAAAGACGCTCTCTCTCCAAGAAGGAAACATGCCAAGACTTGTGATAAAGATGTCAGATATTCAGATGCAGTATTTATTCCAAATTTGTATATGTAATGGATTTACATTTGTAAACATTGTAAATAAAAAGACAATATGGGTATATTGTATTTTGTAAAAACAAAATCTTGTAAATGTAGTACTTGATTATTTGTTGAATAAAAGAAAAAATTTCTTTATCTCATTTTTACATTGTTGATTTACTCTATGGTAAATTTTTGGTTTTTACTATGTTAATAGAACATGGATGTTACAACAATTTTTTTGGTGATTTGATTAGAGGCTTGAATCTTTTCTATTCTTTTCTAAACATTCAATGAATTGGTGTGAAATCATGGAATATTTTTAGTCCCTGCCTTAGTAGAGGACTATTGTTTTCACTCACCAAAAAGAGCATGTGTTTTCTTCAAACTGCATGCAATTTAGAAAATATTAAATCCATAGCTAAGGTTTGAAATATTTTATTCTTTTTCCCTTGATTGATGGCATTTTTTTGTAATGCCCCATCATGCAACCCTAGAGCGTTAGACTAACAAGTGCAAAATAATAGAAATATTTTTTTTTGAAGCAAGTAAATGCATTAATCATCTACACTATTAGCAACATTAAATAAAATGAACAGTTAACACCTCTAGGGAACATAACTGCATCAGAAAAACATAAAATTATAACAATACAAGTGATATACATTATAATACAACAGCAGAGGATCTACATCATTCATTTGTAGAGATGAATAATTACAAAGGTTCAAATACAATATTTACATGATTACAAGATCCCTGATTGATTACATTAGTTTACAGTATACAACAAGATTTACAATTCTGAAAGTATGAAGGAACTCTGGGAATGCAAGTACAGTCTGGAACTAGAGAATCATCTGCAGTGAACATGAATTAGGTCAACCAAGATCAACCAATGGATTAAGCTCTTCCACCCAACCATGGGGAACCTTGAGGTCCACCCCTTCAAGCTAGGAGATAATAATGAGGTCCCGTAATGACAATAGTCAAGAAGACAGAAGGCTAAGAGTGTAAGGACTACACATGACTCCAATACAACACAGATCAATATGAAAAGCACAATTAACTTAATCAACACTTCTAGAGGAAAATATAACAAATGGGGCAAATACAATCAGAGAATGCTAGGCTATAGTAGGAATGAGTGTCATCGCATGGTCCTAACATGGGTTACCCTGACAGCCTCTAGCTAGATGCTGCCCCCCATCCATGGGTTACCCTGACAGTCTCTCACTAGGTGCTGGCCCCCATCTATGGTTACCCTAACAATCTCTTACTAGACGTCAGCCCCATAGGGTGACACACGCGGAACTAACATTCCTTTCGTGAGGACAAGGAAGTTGATCTTGCCAACCAGGCCTTCTCATCCCATCCTTAGCCTAAACGAGCACTACAAGCATGGGTGAGGAATCCAATTACCTTAATTAGTGTGAAAACTACCCAACCCTTTAAATTTATTATTAGGTTATCACTGGATTAATAACTTCCAATGGGTTACCCTAACAGCCACTTTGGGCGCCGACCCCACATTGAAAGCCACTCCCCCCTTCACTACATCTAGATTCTCAAAGTCCAAAACATAAATCAAGCATGAACTATCACATTTCTCAAAATATACATTATTTCACATTACACAGAGCAAGGCATTCCCATCTTGCATGATCATCATAATCACATGGATAGGTAAACTGAGCAAGGCATAAATCATCTTGCACATGTATCATACCAACATGAATAAGAAACCATATTTTGTGAATGCATTTCATTCAACCCACAAGATGTACATATAGCCAATCCCCACATAAACTCATCCTCCTAGGCCTTTGGAAACCACTATCCCCACATGACATCATAAAAAAAATGCACTGGTCACACATCACATTCTCTTTCCAAAGCACAACATAAACCAAGGTCATTCAACAATATTTCCATTATAATACCACATATGCAACATATGATATGATGCTCTAATATGATTCTTTAAGAATGTAACCTTATCCTAATCATGATCAAATGTCTTATCAACTTCAAGTGAACTATCTCCACAATGTAGGACCAAATATTAAACAATTTTTTACACAACAAACACTCTTACTACCATTCTCATTATCATAAAGCAAATCTTATAAGACAGCAAGGATACACTAGAAAACAAGTTATAAACCTATTCCACAATATAAACTATCAAGATAACTATCACAAATAACTCATATGGTTAGATAACAAAGATATATTTACGATGATAACTCATACTATCTAATTCCCAATACAAGAAGTCATTTATAACTAAGTTCTCTTAAACAAATTATCATTTTCTAAAATACAAACCTTATCATATTATACTATATATATCCTACTGAAACATTATACATATATTATCAATGATCACCAAAAGATCAGTATTAGCTAATTTAAGGCATGACACTATTTTTCAATAAATAACGTTTCTCTAACCATATCAGAAATAACAACCATATTACCATATTTTACCAAGTAACAATGGCCCTAATACATGAAAGATATAACTAAAGGCTACAAATTTCACTATTATATAACTAAGCCACTTTTACCCTAATATAGATAATAACGATCTACATAACTTGAAAGAGAATTAAACCTAAATCAAGGCATATCAAGTTCTACCTATGTCCTGAACCTTTGGTAACTAACCAAGACAACTTACACTTAGTCCTAATTTGACCAAGATCCAACTTACACCCAAGTTCACAAACATAATGAGATTTTGACTCACAACACCTATTAATGGAGTGCAACACTTGTAAATCAATCTCCAAAACAATATTTATAACCTATACCTACATCTATTAATCACAACTCAACTTAACAAGACCATAATAAAGATCTCATAGTAAAATAACAGTCTAAAAGAATTCATCAACATACACATAAAGATTTAATTGAGTTAGAACAAATGTAACCATTACGATCAATATGCGCTACTAGAAGGGTTTTCCATAATCATAACATGAAAAGATACTAGACAGGCGAAATCTGAAACTAAACTAATAACATAACCCTAATAATAACAAAGCAATATTAGATCTACATGATTGTCAGACTACACCACATTGACAAATAAACTTATGACATAATTCTTTAATATGATTCTAAGTAGAAGATTTAAGTATCTAAATAAAATGTTTTAACGAAAGGATCTAGTTATTTCCTCCTTATTAACTAAATGTATTCAACTAATAATTGGAAATCTTGAACTAAATTCAAGGACTTATCAAAGCTTAGATACATTCTAAACCTATAGCTCGACTTGGTTATCAACTCATCTTAGAAATTATTTAGCAAGTTCTAAAGTTGCCTCTAACAAAATTATCATGTTACTTTACCGCTATAAGAAAAGCAAACTTACCTTAAACGTTGACGTCTCAATTTTCTAAGTTCTTTCTATTTTGAATTAGATAGGAAGAACTTGCTAAACAATATTCATTCTTGCAACTGGCCTATTACACGGTGTGGACTATAGTGAGATGCAAACAAGGATTTGGTTAAATCAAAATCCTAGATAACAGAGGCACACAAAAGCTCACACTTATCTATTTTTATTTTTATTTTTCCACCACACAACATTAAATTATATTAATTACATTTATCAAAAATACTTCACAATTAACTATTTTATTTGAGGCAACAATAACCAAACAATATCCACAAAATAACCCAACTGCCAACCATACCTGACTACTATGAAAATCAGAAAGCAAGACCACCACAACAATGACTGACTGTCTCACCCCAAACCGACAACACTGACAGGGTGCACAATTGGGTACTCATCCTCTTCAAGGATGATGGCTAAGCTAAGGGAACCCCATGTTATCTCCTTTCAATAGTTCCATTGGTATGAAGGCACGCTCGGACCTATTAACTCAGGTGGAGTCGATGCCTGGTACATGTAGTCTGCAGCAAACTAAAGTGTCGTATATAACCATATATCCCATTATCCAATAGGCACATAGTGACAGGGAATCACAGTGTAGTAGGGTACTTGTTGTGAGTAGTATTACACGTCACAATATCCATATTAAATAGTTCATCAATAACTAATTTATTATGTGTCAATTAGTCACATAAACCAACTTATATAATCAACTAACCTGTAACTAAATATATCAAAAGCATAATGTACCAATCGTAAACATTGATAGTATTATCATAGTAATGTCATCAAGGTAGTAAACTCACCATCAACACCCCTAACATACCTGAAACATTCTGAGTAATTCCATTCATCCTCCTACTCCTTAATGCGACCGCTTGCACATCCAAGGTGAAACTAGAGGGGCACTACATTTTTTCATTGGAAATTATTTTACCCTTAGTAATTTATTCTCCACTGTATTTAATTTGAAATATTTTATTCTTTTTCTCTTGATTGATGGCATTTTCTCATTGGGACATTATTTTACCCCTACTATTTTATTCTCCATTGTATTTCATTCTCAGGTGTACGTTGGAGGGTTTGGGTACAATGGTAAGTGGCCTACAAAAAGATGCGTGTTGTGTTTGGTTGAAATTACATGTTGTGTTGCAGAGTTGTTCAAAACAAGTGTTCACAGTTTTTGAGTTGGGCGGAGAAGACTTCAATGAGTTTTTTTGGTTATGCTCTTTCCTGCTTTCACAACGATGGCAATTATGGAGATGAACACAACAGGGAGAGGGGCATGGAAGAGGCTAAAATGCAGGTGATTCATTCCTGCAGTGCCTTGGTAGGGTTATCAAGCAATTTGTTCTATTGTCTACAGAAACTAACATTAATTCTTTTGTGTTTTTCCTATGTTTTTTCTTTGTCACAAGTAGAATATAAATTAGGGGTTTCTCTGGTGGTCCATGAGTAGTTTGTGCAAAAAAAATGGAACCCGTTGAAGCTGAGCAATTTTTTTCCCAACTTTTGTAGCAGTTAGAGTTACCTTAGCCATTGTTCCCTTTGTCCCTCACTTTACATTTTTGTTTGCCCTTTTTTTAATAATATGGTTTTTTTTGGTAATCTTTTTTTCTTATTGATTACTTGCAATTTTTGTTGGTTAAAGATTTGACAATTTTTTAATATTTTCTTCTGATGCTTTGGCACACAGATGCGTGTTCTTGGAGTTGGTCGAGTGGCATTCTGTAAAAAATTCACGTGCCTTGCCTATGCTTCCACATTTTTCATGCATGCATACTAGGGTAGTTGCAACTATAATATCTGGCAAAAAATCTAAGTGATGATTTAATTCTTTAACCTTTGTCAATGATTGTTTTTAATATCATATTTCCTGGCACGTTTGTGAATAGGTGGTTGACGTTTAGAGTGTACTAAGGGCTAAGTGCAGATATGTGCAGCTACAGCTACAATAGGCGTAGGAGTTGTGCCCCTTTTCTTTATGGATTTAGAGGCATAGTGGACTAGAATATGTGATGGGATAGCAACAAGGGTTATGTTGGTAGCAAGCTTTGATCTTGTGCAAGAAGGGCAAAAATATGGAGGGGGAAGCTGGGTTGTATTTTTCATTTCGGTAGGAGGGGATTTCATTTTATAATGTCAGAAGGAATTGATACTTTTATAGTTTTATTTTGTCCTTAATGCCATTATCACATTGTAGATAATGCTTGTTTCAATAAGAATGGTCAGAATTGTTTATAATCTTGGCTTCATTATGAGTTGTTTATATTTGCAATTTGAATATAAGAGTTTCATTTTAGATCTTTTTGTGGTGTAAATTTCTCTAATTCATGGTTTGTTTTTTCTTCAATCAATGGAGATGATGCCATAGCTGAGACGGAGAGTGATTTTATATGTGCTTCCCTAGACTGGTGGCCACCTAAAAATGTGATTATGGGACATGTAGTTGGGGAAATGCTTTCTTTTCTTAATTTGGTGTAAGTCTGTATTACACTCTCCTATTTTCACTGCTTACACTAGTCAACTTTGCAAAAAAATTTATATTTACTGGTCACTCTTACCCATGGATAAGGGTTAAAATTGCCATTAATCAATTGACTTTGGAACTCTTTCATTTCTCTTTGTATTATTGACTTATTTTGTAGCTCAGAATTTGCAAAGCTCTTTACATTATGTGAGGTTTTTTCTTTTTGTTTTTAAATTTTACTTGAAAAATACTCAATATTTTTTCTGACAAAAATTGTTTGGCAATTGTTGTGTGATGGGATTGGCTTGTGTCGTAGAAAAAAGTAGCGAGTTATTATTTGTTCATGATAATCTAATCATAAAAATTAACAGGTTGCCCTTTGTCTGAAAGAAAATTAGTGGGCTATTACTTTTTGGTGATAATTTGATCTATTATTGTTATTTTGTTTTAGAACTTCATTGTTTTAGATGGCAGGATGGGAATTTAGGAACCACATCATTGGGCATTCCTTATACATTATTCACTATACGCTCATTTATAGCAACACCTATAGTTAGAAGGCCCAGTTCAAATAATTCACTTATTCTTGGGACTTCAAGCTACTAGTTATTCAATGCAGCTAATCTGTAGCCAACATGGTATGATTTTGAACCTACTAACTTTGTTTACAATCACTGCAACTTTTTGTAAGCACCTTCATAAGCATTTTTCGGAACTAAAACACTAAAGCATGCTAATGAATAATACTAATAAATACTTTCATTGGCTAAATTAACACATGTTTGCCTTGTGATGTGATTTGTTTTAAAAAGTTGAATCCAACATCCATTCTTTGGTGTGTAATCAAGCCTATCTATATCAGTTTATATTTGCCATTTTTGAGCCCCAAGCCTAAAAATATAGCCCTTGTGAACCCATGGTATGTGGTATTATTGCTTATTTTTTTGTTCCATAGCTTTTTTGTTTTGATTTGTCTGCAACATTACAACCATTTGACTGCCTGGATTTTTATTATGTGGATTTTGTGGCCAAGACTACGTCCCAACAATGTTTGACAACTTCAGTGCACATGTGGTGGTGGATGGGAGTACAGCGGGTCTTGGCCTTTGGGACATGGCAGGTAACACTATGTTAGGTCTCTGTTTTCAATTTTAAAGTTTTTATTTTATTTTATTTATTTGTCAAATAGTTCATATTTCTATTTTATTTTATTTGAAGTGAGTTATTATTTATTTCTAAGGTAATCTTTTTTGAAGCGCTTCTCCAAGGGAAAAGGTGCCAAAAATTGAAAAAAAAAACAAAGTAATTTTTTTCACCAAAATGGCATGCTTTTCCTAAGGCATGCATGCCAAGGGAAAAGGCGCCACTAATGAGGGCACGAATGCCACAAGGAAAGTGGCACCAAACAAAAAAGCAAATGCCAATTTTAGACTTGGCCGATCAAGCCAAGAAGGAGCACACCTCTTGAAGGATGACTCATGCATTTTTTCAAGGGCTATAAATAAGAAACCAACTTCACTTCACTTCACTCTTCAAATTTACATGTTTAGGGCAAATAAAAGTAGATTTGAGGGTTTATAAGACCAAAGCTTCATTTGTGAATGCATTATTGTCATAGAATCTTATATTTTTAAAGATTGAAGTTGGTTTTGCTTTACTACAGCGAAGGAGAATCCATTTTTGTTCATTCTCAGCCATATTGAAGGGGTTTTTTAAGGCATTTCAAGGAAAAGCATCCATTTTTGCGCAGGTCCAACTTAAAAGAAGGCGATTTTTATTGTTTTAGAGCATCTAGAGACCCATTTTCAAGAGGTTTTCAAAGGAGATCTATCATATTTTGCAAAGGCAACATTGAAAAGGTTAAAATAAGATTTTTCATCATCTTTTTCTTGATTTTTGAGCAGAACTAGCAACCTTCTAGGGCACATTTTCTACTTAAAAGTATCATTTTTAGTGTTTTTGTGCTTACCCAACACCAAAAAACACTTCAAATCAACATTTGCAGCCATTTCTAAGGGCTAAATTGAAGGGAGAATTTAGAATTTTCATTTTTCAAGGAAAATTGTACACTCTTTCTAAAACATCTGAGTTGGACAACGAAGAAAAAGGTCTGATGTTTTTGGGACAGCGAGCTTAAAAAGGTTTGATTTTGTATTTTCTAGTGTGGGACAGCGAAAAGGAACAATTCTTCAAGCCTCAAAGTCACCATGCAATATTCTTCCATCACCATTGAGGCCAAATCAACACTCATTCATGAATATTCAAAGGTGAAGGAGATGGATTTATGCGAAGTTTCCCCCAAGGGTTTTTTGACTTGGATACTATGATGAAAGCTAGTAGTACTATAGCAAAGATGTACCTTTTGGCTGAAATCACAGTAAAATTTGATAAGGATGAAAAGGAGTATATGGATCTGTCACAGACAATTGAAGATGCAAGTGTCATCCTATAGATGAAGACTATTCACCTTGACTCCATTATTATTCTAGATGAGGCTAAAGTTGATGAATTCGAGAGAAATCGCAAGTCCTAGAGTTAGCCATTTTTCAGTATCTGCAGGAAAATCTATTTTGGGTAGCTGGAGGGATTTCCAAAGTAGTTTATATTTTGAGAACTAACTTTGCTTTTCAAAGATAAATTTATTTTTGGATTTGTTTTGGAAATCATGTAAAATATCATTTTGTGGAACTCAAATTGTAATAACATGCAAGTTCAGTTAACTGAATTGCATGAGACTTATTTTATATTTTTAAATGCTAATAAGATCACATGCTTGTGTGTAGTAGTAGGGTTAGGTTGTAGAATATTAGTTAAATCTTCCTTTTATTTAATTGTACCTTTTGTTTTAGGGTATAAATACGTGTATTCTACACACTTAATTTCTTAATGGTAAATGTTGAAGCTCTTATTGCTCACATATTCTTGTTCAACTGTGTTGTGTAGTTTATTACTTTGAGAATGAATATATGCATTATCTTTGTGGAACCTTTGTGTTGTTGAGATTGAGAGAAAGTGTTTATGATTTTATGCTTAAACATTTATCTTTGATCTTCCTTTGTTCTTAGTTTTTTCTTTCAAATCAGATCACCAATGTTCCTTTGATTTCTTTGAGCTCTGGTTTTACATAGAGAAATCAAAAGTATGCTTTTAGATTAGTTATTCTTTTGCAATACTCATAAAACTTCTTTAGGATTGTAGAAGAGCTTGAATTGCCTTGTTCTCATGCCTTGAGAAAATAGAAAGATAGGTTAATTGTATTGTCCTTTTAAAATTTCTTGTCTAAGGGAGCTTCCCCTCCTAATTTGAAGAACAATCTTACTGTACATGATGTTCCATTTTGAGTTGCACTGAAAGGTACGAATCTGAATGCTAAAAGTTTTTGGCACCCATTGTGGGGCATGAGAAAATTACTTCGAGCTAATGCTCTATTTTGCATATATGACCATTTGGTGCCCTATTGCACCTGTTTTGTAGCCACACGTTAACCTAGTCCAATAGGAGAAAGAAGATATCATCAATAGCCTAAGAAGATTTGTTTTCATTGAAAGAAAAGATCCAGCGCATTAGACAGCCACAACCACTATACTTGACAAAGAAGAAAGAAAGGAAGATCTCAAAATAGGAAGACTGATGTTGCCTCCTCCGACGTGGGATTAAGAAAATCTAGCTTAAAATGTATATCAAAGGCAAAGAAGGAGAGTCAGTCTTGCTAGCCCATTTTCGAAACATTTGATTCCACAAACAGTGAAGGCTAATCTTCTATAGATCCTGACATAATAGATCCATCAAGAGAAGCCATGGCTGACAACAATCACAACAACAACAATGGAAACCGAAGGCATGCACCTCCTTTACCATGGGGAAATGCTATTGGTCCTCTAGCTCTCACCAGCAACCATGAACTTCCTGAGGGATCAAGGAAAAATTTTCCTAAGTTTCATGGTGATGGGCAACAACATCCTAATGAGCACATTTCTACCTTCACCACTGACTGTGGGATTCTCAACATTGCACATGAAGATGTTGTAGTTTTCTTATTTGTGGAGAGATTATGAGGCACCGCAGCTGACTAGTTCAATCACCTTGCTGCCGGTTCGATCATGAGTTGGGATTCCATGAGCAAGAAATTTCTTGCTCATCTCAAGTTTGTTGAAGACAACCATGTCTTGTTTGCACAACTATCAAACATCAAGAAAGACAAAAGTGAGCCGATGCGAGAGTTTGTGGCTAGATGTCTGGTTGGAAAAGTTGCAAACAATTTGAATCCTTCATTAGAAATTCTGCTAAGTTGTTTCACAGATGCACAATCTCCAGAAGTATCTTTCTATCTCAGGAAAAGACACGCTACAAAACTGCAAGAAGCTCAAGAGTATGCTATTGAATTAGAGGATCATATGATCACTTCAAGAAAAATCCAAAGAGATTCAATCAAGCCATCGACACCATTAAACATTGTATCGCTTTGACAAATTCCATCTCCTTCAAATATGCAAGATTCTTTCATTAACTATGTCAGTGATCAACCTGCTTCACCTATGCGTCAAGTAGCTTATGTGTGTCAAGAGGCAGATGTGTCTTTTGCGATACAAATCTATTGCTTGTTTCATACCACAAACCAACATGATGGAGAAAATTTCCCTGAGATGAGAAGGTTCATGCAGATGTCAAAAACTTCAATTAAAAACCAAGGATTATTGGATGGTCCTAAATATCTTTTTAATGAATCCAATGGGGGCTCTATGATGGGATTTACCTAGTGTAAACTAAATATCCAAAGGAATGATTTTCATAATCATTTTTGAAATGACCACATGTGTCTACATATTCAATATCTAAAAATGGAACAAGAATTAGAAGCTAACATTTTGCCTATGTTGTGCCCATGTTTTGAGGTTGAAGAAGGATTGTTGATAGAAGAGGAACTTGATGTAATGCAAGTGTTGCATATTTTCTCTAAGGATGAAGAAGTGCAACAAACTCTCAAGATCAGAGTTGTAAGGAAGTCGTAGAGAGCAATGGTGATTCCAATATGTTCTTATCTTCTTTTTAAGGGTGGTTTGAACATCCTGTGTTTGATGCAATCAACAGAGGTGACCAAGATTATCTTTTTGAAGATTTTTCAGCTCTGATGATAGAAGTTTCTACAAGCACTAATGATCAAAAATCTCAGTTGAGGTTAGGAGAAGAGATCAAGGTCTGGTCATCGGGAGTTGGTGTTTTCACTCAAGACATTAAAGAAGCATTGCAACCAAAGCAAGAGGAAAATTTTCATGTCAAAAATGATACATTCATTGAAGGTGATTTCTCTATGGAAGCTAGTGAGACTCAAAAGGATGAATGGTGAAGTGTGTGTCTAGGTAAAGATGTTATTCAACAAGTGTACTCTGATGATGATTAGGTGCTGGATAACTCAAATCTTGATGATCTATCATATTCTAATTCTAAAGATTGGATAGACGAAGACATTGTTTAAAAGGATCATGAAGAAGAACCCGAATCATTGGATAAATTGTTGATGACAGTTGTGGATCCTGTAAGTCAAGAACCAGTGATGGAAATTATGTATGAACAACTTCAACCTTTTCTAGAGGATGATACATTAGTTGAGTTCAAGGTTTCATATGTTGAAGACATGGATGAAGAATGTCAAGTTCTATATTTGGTGGCTACCATTCCCACAAGCATACTTTGGCCACAGGACCTTGGCTCATACCTTCAAAAGAAGGTTATGTACCTTCACTTGTTGCAGAGATTTTTCACTATGGAAGGAGATGGTCAACTAGAGCTAATGCATATCAATTGGTTCATCATGAACTTCTCATGGCATGATCGTGTCTACCCACCTTAATCGTGGCTCTTCAAGAAGGTGTTGCAAAGGAATAAAAGCTATGTGCTGCCAAGACAAATTTCCCAACTCAAGAGGAGAGGTTCTTATTTTTCTAAACCTATTGATGGTTTTGTGTAACACTTTTTGTTTTCCTTGTCCTCACTCAAAAAAGAGCATTTTTGTGTCAAACTATCATATTGTGTTTCCCCTTTCTGTAATGTATTCATTATGTAGTATTATTTTTCCCAGTTATGTATCATTTATTTGTCATGTTTTGTTAGGTAGACCAGAGTTCCACCTTTAGGTGATTTTAGGTAAATATACCAATTCTATTTCCCAATTGATAAGACATTGATCTATACTGAAAACCAGAGATTTTAAGGTCCTCCTATGCTGCAAGTATACACCATGGTCCCCAGACAGAGCCTAATGTTGTACCAATACAATTTTTTTTGTCTATGCATACAAACACCCTAAAAGTGATGTCAAAACACACCTCTCAAGCACCGTGTCACCTTGTCATTATTTTCTAACCCCGTAGGTACAATATATATCAAAGGAGATCGAAAGAATGCTAGAATGAAGAGAAATTTCAAAGAGCCAAAATGGCTACAGGCTATGAAAGATTGTCTAGAAGTGGTGGTCAAAAGTGTCAATTGAAGACAAAAACACTTCAAAGGAATGTTGAAAGGCACACAGGAGACACCTGACAACTCAAAAATTAATTTTGAAAATTTTAAAAAAATTGAAAATTTTTCAAAAAATTTCTAATGTAAAATTTTGGTGCACGTTTCCTAAGGCGTGTGTGTCAAGGCAAAAGCGCACCTGGGAAAAAGGAGAAAAATTCTAGTGCAAGAAAGTTCTATGCACCAATTGATGAAGGATCACTTCAAAATTCACTATAAAAAGTCCACTTTTCTCATGGAGCGTGCTCCAACTCCAAAGTGCTCCAAAGTCAAAAAAATGCCTAAGGCATGAAGAAAAGAGCACTCTCAAGGTAAAGCGCGCTCCAACGTCAAAATGCTCCAAAATGAAGGTAAAAATTCTAAGGTATGGAAGAATCCAAGGCGAGATCAAAAGCGCTCCCAAGTGCATTTGGAGCACTTTCACCCCAGAGCGCGCTCCAAGGACAAAACACTCCAAGAGCGGAAAAAGACCAAAATTTCAAAGGTAAAAAATTGTGTTTTTATCAAAAACTTTTTGAAGGAAATTTTTTTTTTTGCACTTCTCCAAGGGAAAAGGCGCAAAAAATTGAAGAAAAAAAAAGCAAAAATTTTCACCAAGGTGGTGCACTTTTCCCAATGCACGCACGCCAAGGGAAAAAGGTGCCACTAATGATGGCACCAACCCCACAAGGAAAGTGGCAACAAACAAAAAAGCAAATGCCAATTTTAGACTTGGCCGATCAAGCCAAGAAGGAGCGCACCTCTTGAAGGATGACTCATGCTTTTTTCTCAAGGAATATAAATAAGAAATCAACTTCACTTCACTTCACTCTTCAAATTTCTGTTTCTAAGGAAAATAAAAACACTCTTATTTTTAGAATAAAAGCAGATTTGAGGGTTTATAAGACCAAAGCTTCATTTGTGAAGGCATTATTGCCATAGAAGCTTATATTTTTAAAGATTGAAGTTGGTTTTACTTTGCTACAGTGAAGAAGAAGCCATTTTTTGTTCATTCCTAGCCATATTGAAGGGGTTTTTGAAGGTATTTCAACAAAAAGCATCCATTTTTACACAGGTCCAGCTTAAAATATGGTGATTTTTATTATTTTGGAGCATCTAGAGACTAATTTTCAAGATATTTTCAAAAGAGATCCGTCATATTTTTCAAAGGTAGCATTGAAAAGGTTAAAAATAAGACTTTTCATCATCTTTTTCTTCATTTTTTAGCATAACTAACAACCTACCTAAAAGTATCATTTCTAGTGTTTTTGTGCTTACCCAGCACCAAAAAAACACTTCAAATCGATATTTGCAACCATTTCTAAGGGCTAAATTGAAGAGAAAACTCAGAATTTACATTTTTCAAGGCAAATTGTACACTTTTTCCAAAATTCTAAGTTGGATAGTGAAGAAAAAGGTCTAAGTTTTTGAGGATAGCAAGCTTAAAAAGGTTTGATTTTGCATTTTCTAGTGCGGGACAGTGAAAAGGAACACTTCTCCAAGTCTCAAAGTCACCATGCAATATTCTTCCATCTCCATTGAGGCCAAATCGATACTCATTCATGAATATTCAAAGGTGAAGGAGACAAATTTATGCCAAGTTTCCCCCGAGGGTTTTTTGACTTGGATGCTATGATGAAAGCTGGCAGTATTGTAGCAAAGATGTACCTTTTGGTTAAAATCATAGTAAAATTTGATAAGGCTGAAAAGGAGTATATGGATCCGTCAAAGACAATTGAAGATGCAAGTGTCATCCTGCAGATGAAGACTGTTCACCTTAACTCCATTATTATTCTAATTGAGGGTAAAGTTGATGAATTTGAGAGAAATCTCAATTCCTAAACAGCCATTTTTCAGTATCTGTAGGAAAATATATTTTGGACAGCTGAAGGGATTTCCAAAGTAGTTTCTATTTTGAAAATTGACTTTTCTTTTCAAAGATAAATTTATTTTTGGATTTGTTTTGAAAATCATGCAAAATATCTTTTTGTGGAACTCAAATTGTAATAACATGCAAGTTCAGTTAACTAAATTGCATGAGACTTATTTTATATTTTCAAATGCTAATAAGCTCGCATGCTTGCATGCAACATTAGGGTTAGGTTGGAGAGTATTAGTTAACTCTTCCTTTTATTTCATTGCACCTTTTGTTTTAGGATATAAATAAGTGTATTCTACACACTTAATTTCTTAATGGTAAATGTTGAAGCTCTTATTGCTCACATATTATTGTTCAACTGTGTTGCGTAGTTTATTACTTTGAGAATGAATATATGTATTATCTTTGTGGAAAATTTGTGTTGTTGAGATTGAGAGCAAGTGTTTATGATTTTATGCTTAAACAATTATCCTTGATCTCCCTTTGTTCTTAGTGTTTTCTTTCAAATCAGATGGCCAATGTTCCTTTGATTTCTTTGAGCTCTAGATTTACTTAGAGAAATAAAAAATATGCTTTTAGATTAGTTATTCTTTTGCAATACTTAGAAAACTTCTTTAGGATTTTAGAAGAGCTTGAATTGCCTTGTGCTCGTGCCTTGAGAAAACAAAAAGATAGGTTAATTGTATTGTCTTTTAAAAATTGCTTGTCTGAGGGAGCTTCCCCTCCTAATTTGAAGAACAGTCTTACTGTATGTTGGTTTTTTTTTCTAAACTGGATGCTTCCCAGTTATCCCTACAAGGTAGCCATCATTGATCAATAGGATTTCTGGGCCAGGGGCCAACAGTACAGGAGATAGACCTTATAAATATCTCCTCTCCATCTTTAGGCTCTGTAGAACCGAGGCGGGTATTCCCTATTCAACATCCATGAAATATGCATGTGAACTTACTGGGATGTTGACACAAAGCAGATAAATCCTCTCTTATACAGACCAAAACTATGAAATAAGTGCAAAGGGGCTAGCTTTGGGCCTATGCTCAGTTGTGAAATAGAGGATTTTGGTCCTAAAATTACTTCTAATGTCCTAAAGGTTTATATTTAAACTTTGAATTTGTATTTTGTATTTGGATGCAAGACTGGGACCTTGGATTGTAACCTCAATACAAGACCAGACTGGTGCCTATCTCGGGGCTCGAAGTCAATAGACATACACATGTGAATGATTACCATACACTTGAATCAATATCTAAGTTTCAAGGGGAGAATTTTTAGTGTCTACCTTACAGATACTTCCCAAGACTGAGTATTTAGTCATTCATACTTAATGATATCCCTATTGTAGCATACCTTTCCCAACGCTTAACCTAAAACATTTAATCTGTTCCTTGAACAAAGATAAGAGATTAAACATTCAACATAGAAAATCCATGTTCCTGAATCCCAAATAACCCTTAGCTATTTAGATTCAAAAGAAAAGATGCCCACAACTTAGAGACAAACAACTAAATACATGCAACGATGCATTTCTCATATAAAAACAACATGAAACTAGCAAAACTATGCACAAAACATTCAACATATGATTCATCAACTCACAAGACACCAAAACAAAGCCACCAGCAAAGCTATACCTTATTATTCCACCAAAATTTGCCCAGTCTTCCCCCCAAAAATGAGTAACATAGTTGCTTTTTATAGGAAGAATGTGCACTCAGCATTAAGTACAACGTCATTTCAAAATTCTACCAGCTATAGTGCACCATCGGAATGGCACCTAAAACATTCAATGCTCCAGGTAGAAAAAGGAGGAAGAATAGGTGAACTTAGGAAACAAGTAGCTAACTGGAGATTTTCCCATTAAAAATGGTAGGTGGCCCTTCATTCATCAACCATGGCCTCTGCAAATTTGTCATTAATGGCCAACCTACTCGCGGGATGTAGCAACTTCAGAAAATACGACGGTTGCATGCTTTGCAATTCTTCTCACTTGAAATGCGACTGCGGATACAAAGGAATCCCTTCTTCCTTGGACATCTGAAATAGGGCCATAGATTTCCTCATCATTGCCAAGATCAATGGCTTCAAACCGCTGACAAGTTGTTGACCAATTAAAACGTGCCACACAGGTAGATTTTTCCTTTTTGACTTTTTACAGCATGAACACATTCAAATTTTGTATATATAGTTGCATATACATACAACTGCATTTGGACATGTGGCAGCATCTGATTGGATCTCCATCGCTGAATATTTGCATCTCCGTCGGCAAGAAATTGCATCTTCTTTTGCACTTGTGGTTGTATATGAGATTGTATATACATACAATTGCCACGCATACAAGGGTGGACCCCAAATCACCATGAAACAAATTTGAAAGCACCATCGGGTCTGGCCTTGTATCTAACTCCTCTTGTATATCACCTTGTATATCATACATACAATGTGCAATATACAACCCACGGACCCCAGCCACTTATCTGCCACAACAAAAAAATTTATTCGCGTCTAGGATTGTACATGTGCCTTTTGTATCTTGCATTGTATATGCACATACATATAATCACGGGACACACAACTGCGCAGGGCCCACCATGCTTTTGAAGACTATTGACTTTGGTTGCTCCCGCTTTGCATATTTCATTGTATCCTCCATTGTATATTTGATTGTATATTGGGTACATACAACCCCAATATACAACCGCGGATTTCACCTGGCTTATAAATACTGCTAACTTTCTGGCCACATCCTCCCTTGCACATGCCTACTTGTACATTCACTTGTATATGCAGTTGTATATCAGAGATACATACAATGCAAGATACAAAGGAAACACATTGACTCTTCAACTTTGCCATTGTATGCACCCGCCAAGCCCGATTTGATAATATTTGAAATCTGGGATTGTATGTTTTGCATTGTATATCCTTTTGTATAAGTCACATACATACAATCCTTTTGCCAAAAACCTGTGGGCCCAACCACTATTTTTCAACCCGATTTGAATCCTTTTTGATGTCTGGTATTGTATCTACCCGTTGTATATCAAATATACAACAACATATACATACAATACTTTGATATAACCGCGGAATCTAACCTGGAATATGCGATATACAACCACATTTTTGCATCCAGAAAAACATCTAAAAACCACATACAACCTTTATATGCATACAAAGATGCATACAACCATTTTCTCCACTTTCAGAAGCTGATTTAACTCCAATTTTGGGTCCGCCAATGTACATTTGAACCTGTGCATTATATACACTCCAGAACATACAATGATACATGCAACCGTGGACCCCACCACTGCATAGAAATTTTGGACCTACATTTTTTGATGCGACGGGAAAAGGATGCAACTCAAGGCGAAGGGGGTCAATGACACAATAGAAGATACAATGCAGAAGGCTGAGGGAATTAGAATTTTGAGGTTTTAAATAAAAAGACCAATAGATTTTCAAGCTCAAAACCCTAACCCTAGGTAGGCACCACCATTGGCTCTGACTGAGGACGTGCAGGCGCAAGGCTACAGTGAGAACAAGACCAACTCAGGACAGACCAGGAAAAATGCACAAAAGCAAAACCCTGACCACACAAGGAATGTACAGACTATTCACACCTAATTTACAATGTGCACACAAGATATTCATTCATGAGAAATAAGCTTTAAGGAATTTACCATGCACAGGCAATTCCAGTAGTTCACCGTTTAGGGCCTGGAGAAAGTAGGACTCTTCTCCATGAGTATTGCTGATTTGATATGGACCCATCCATAAGGGCACAAATTTACCATGCTTGCCCTTATCTTGACTCTTTGCATTCCAAACAAGGACCAAGTCGCTTATCTGAAACTTCCTTTTTATAGCCCTGTTATCAAACAAATATTTCACCTTCTGTTGTTTCTTGATATTTGTCTTCTGTGCTTCTCTTCTAATTTCATCCAATGCAACCAGTTGATTTATACTTTCATTCATTGAGTCCTCAATCTCTTTATCATTTTCTTGTATGAATCTATAAACTAGCAAGAGATTATTCATAGGTAACTTAGCTAGTGTGCCATACACTAGCTCAAAAGGTGACCTTCCAATTGCTTTCTTCACTGTTATCCGGTCAGCCCATAGTGCCATCTTTAGCTTTGAATCCCATGCCCTTTTGTTCTTGTCTACCATCCTTTTGATGATTTTCATAAGGCTTTTGTTACTTGATTCTGCTTGACCATTTCCTTGTGGATGATATGGTGATGCATATGACAAATTAATCCCATAGTTGTTGCAAAAATCAACAAACTCACCAGATCTGAAACACATGGCGTTGTCTGTGACCATTTTGACTGGCACTCCAAATCTGATAATAATGTGTTTGAAAATGAAATCCATCACCAACCTGCTTGTAGCTTTCTTAGTTGGAATGGCTTCAATCCATTTAGTAAAATAGTCAGTAGCGACCAAAATCCAACTATGTCCTCCACTTGATCTTTCTAAAATTTCCCCTATAAAATCAATTCCCCATTGCTGAAATGGAGCCTCCATAGTTATAGTTCTAAGGGGTAATGCACCTTCATACTTAAGTTTTCCTAAGAACCTTTGACAGGGATCACATTTTCTTACCATCCTTTGTGCATCTGAGAAAAGGGTCAGCCACCAATAGCCTGCTCTAAGAGTTTTGTGAGTTGTTGTCTTGGTAGTGTAGTGTCCACCACACATTCCTTTGTGCATGTCATTTAAAATATCTGTAGCTTGATTTTCATCCAAACACCTAAGTAGTACACCATCAAGATTATTCCAATATAATTCTCCTTGAATAATGATGTATTTGATAGCATGTAACTTTAAGGTCCTTTTTTGACTATCACTGAGATGCGAAGGACAATTCAAATTTTGCAAATAATACACAATATCCTTGTACTATCTAGATTCTGACATGTTAACAACTTCATCCTGAACTACATTTACCTGGCATGCCTCCAAATTTGATTGTGTCATCATCTTAGCCAAACCCTGTCCCCTTACCAATTTTGTAATTTGTATCTCAATGTTGAACTCTTGTAACTTATTAATCCACCTGCATCTTCTTCCTGTCACTTCTTGCTGAGTGAAAATGTCCTTAACTACTGCATGGGGCACATATGCAACTATCTGAGATCCTACTAAGTATGGCCTAAAGCTTTTGACTGCCCTAACCAATGCATATGCCTACTTTTCCATGATATCATATTTCAATTCGGCTGCCTGCAACGACATGCTAAAGAAAGCAATAGGTTGCTCAAAACCATCTTCATTTTTCTGTAATAAACATGCAGCAATAGTGTGAAAAGAGGCAAATGAGAACAACTGAAGTGGCTTAGAAAAATTAGGAGATCTCAACACAGGAGCCACCTTTATAGTTTCTTTGATGTTCTGAAATGATCTAGTTGCTTCACTTTCCCATTTGATAGTTTCACCCTTCTTCAACATTTAAGAAATATCCTTTGTAATCTTTGCAAAGTTGGGAATGAATCTTCTAACAAAGTTAATCTACCCAAAGAAAGACTGAATCCCTTTCATTGTTTTAGGTATTTGAATTCTGTCAATTACAGCAACCCTTTCAGGATCAATCCTAAATCCATCCTTGGAAACAATGTGTCCCAATAGTTTTCCTTCTACTACCCCAAAAGTACATTTCCTTGGGTTAAGTGAAATGCCATATTCCAATGCCCTAATAAAAATTTGTTCCAGATGCATGCAATGTGCTCCTCCTTTTTTCAATAAGCAATTAAATCATCCTGATATATAGCCAAAATTGAGTCAGTTAATCCTGCGAAAGCAACATCCATAGCCCTCTGAAATGTAGCACCTGCATTTGTTAGTCCAAATGGCATTCTTACATATACATAAGTCCCTCATGGAGTGGTGAAGGCAGTCTTATATTGTTCAGATTCTTTTACCTTCACCTGATTATATCTTGAAAATCCATCCATCATGGATAAAAGCTCACAACTAGTTACCTTTTGCAACATAGCCTCCATGTTAGGTAGTGGATAATTATCCTTTAAAGAAGATACATTCAAATTCTTGAAGTCCACACAAAGTCTTATATCACCATTTTTCTTTCTAACTAGGACAAGATTGGACACCCAAGTTGAGTGTCTAATAGGCAGAATTATTCCAGCCTCCCTAAGCTTTACAAGCTCTTCTTGCATTTTTGGAGCCAAAGTTGGGTTGATAGGTCTTTGTTTCTATCTGAATGACTTAGCTCCAGGCTTCAAAGGAATCTCGTGCTGAAATAAGTCTTCTCTATAAGCTTTTAGGTCCTCATATGACCATGCAAAGACATGCTTATATTTTTTCAATAATGCAATCAACATACTCCTTATGTGTGGCTTGAGTTGTTTGCCAATACATACCCTTTTGGGGGCATGGCATGTCCCCAAGTTTATTTCCTCCAAACCATCCTTGATTGTAGGAGATGCCTTCTTAACAAACTGGTCTCTATTGTCAAATGCTCTTTCTAAAGTAACTAGCCCTCTGGGGATTTTATTTGTTTTAAGTTGAATTACTTCTTTCCCCAAAAGAGTTTCTTTTCCATTCACAATTTCTACAAAGTTCTAAAAATCAATCTCCTAGTTCTCGTATTCATCTATGCAATGCAAGAACCTCAACAAATCTCTATCATCATCAAACACCTTCCAACTGCATATATTTTCTGGTATTGCAGGTCTAATTTTAACTTCAACATTTGTAACATCAGACAGAGTGACATCATCCGGCCTTATGGCCACATTAGCTAAAAAGTCTACCATGACATTCTTTGATCTTTCTATCCAATTTATTGAGAAAGCATCAAATAATTCACTTGTTTCCCATACAACATGCTTATACTATTTTAACCTTTTATTTTTTAAAGCATATTTATCTCTCACCTGGGAGACAATTAATTTTGAATCTCCAAACACTTTTAGCATCTTAATCCCATGCTTCAAAGCAACATTTAATCCTAGTAGCAGAGCTTCATATTCTAAAATATTATTTGTGTAGGCAAACTTTAACAGGAAAGAGAATTTTAGAAGCTTACCTGCTGGAGACAAAACACAACTCCAGCACCAGAACCCTCCTTTGAACAAGCTCCATCAAAATACATAGTCCAGAGACCCTGTTGGTCAAGTTCTTGAATGCAAAAATCTCTCCCTTCGCTTCCTCAATCATCTGAGACAATTTTGAAATTCTCACAGTCAGTATCCACAAAACATATATGCTCTTCTGAATCTTGATCTTCAACTATTTCTGGTGACCTCTCTTCTCTGACCAGTTTGACATCTCTACCATTCATTAGGATCATGGCATATGATCAATCTAACTGTATACTTCCTCTAACCAATGCTGCCCATCTTCTTGACAACAGCATACCATACTGTGGCTTTATGTCAACTACTATTATGTTCATTCTGTAAGTCTTTTCTGGATATGTTGTTAGCATAAAATCCACATCCTTCATGATTCCTATAACTAGTACCTCCCTAGCATCCATTGCATAGCATTTTCCACATGCCTTATCTATTTTCAATCCATCTTGTTGCATGATAGCCAAAGGCATAATATTTGTTGATGCTCCTGAGTCAAGCATACAATTCTTGATTACTTTTCCATTGATAATAAGGGAGACATAAAACGGTTCAACCTGTGAAGGGTATTTTGTCATTGTCACCCCCAAATAGACTTCAGGAACCTCATCCTCATCAATACACAAGGCTTGTTTCTTACCCTGAGTCTCAACATTCTGCTCGGCCTGACAAGCTACTCCTGAAATTAGGGACAATGCTTTATTCCTGAATTCTTCAACTTTCATCATCTCCATCAATGGAACAGAGACCTTTATCTGGGATAAAATCTGAGTTATGTCAAAGGGAGCATAATTTTGTATAACAGTTGTATCTTGAGCCGTGGTTTTTTTCTTATCCTGAGCTGATCCAGCCTTAATTTTAATGGCCTTCTGACTATCATCCATGACCTGAGAATTCTTATTTTGATCCTCATTTTGGGGAACTTCATTTTCTGTTCTTTGAGAATCATGACTTGGGTTTTGCTTAGAATTTTTCTTATTATTATTCCATCGCGTCTTTTGTGGTTTAGTCCCTTTATGATTATGCATTGGTTGATTCACAAAGGTGTCTTCTAGCTGATGTGGATCACCAACCTGAGCCTTACCTCTAATGTTATAGTTGCTCTTGACCTGAGCCCCTGCTGCAGCTTTGAGAGCTCTAATCTCTTCATCAAAAGGCCTTCTCAAGTTATTTATAAAGATGCATGAGTCCTGAGCATAAGCATAGTTATCTTCATCATCCTCATCACAGGAAATCTATTGGCAGACCTAAGTCACATAATTCATGCTTTCATCAGCATCATAAGAAGAATACTCCCCATTTGTGAACAACATATTGACACTATCATCCTCCATATAGTGTGGCTCATTGCATTCAACACAGGTGACAACATTATTATACAAATATTGAGAAATCATATATTGCGATTGTGAGTGAGTCATTTGACAAATTATGCACCATGGGGTATCATCAACAATGTTAACATCTTTCTTCAAAGGATCAGGAGTTTCCTTAACATTTTGAGCTCTTTGATTAGTGTTGCTATTTGGGAGAACGGGTTTACCATTATGCCAATTAGTGTTATATGGCATATCATGCAATGATGGTCTCTTCTCTTGTCTTTGGTAAACCTGCCTTTCGGAACCTATCCCCTTTTCATTTTTAGCAAGTCTATAACTTAGGTCCTTAACAATAGTTGTCAATTTATCCAATTTCTCTTCGGAAGTAGATGCATTACCTTGAGTACTTTGAGACTTATTATTCAAATTTTGCAAAATCTTTACATCATCCCTTCTATTTGTCTTACTAGATGTTTTCCTATTATTTTTAATGTTGGTTACAATTCTAAAAGCATCCCTGAGGCTAGTAGGACCCTTATCTCTTAGCCCATAAGATGTTTTAGCATCAAAAGCATTTATGTATAGTACCATGCACATTGTTTCATTAGGCCTCATGTGAAGTGGTAATTTGTTCAACACTCTAGTGAACCTAGCATTAAAATCTGCAACATGCTCATTTGACCCCTTAGCAATACTAGTGAATTCATTTATAAAAAATCTTGGATTAGTCTTATCACCATATTGTTCTTTAAAAATCCTTCTGAAGTCATCCCATGATGAGACACTCTAGTCAGGAAGAATTTTATACCACTCTCTAGCTTCATCAACTAAGGACTACATAAACAATTTCATAAAAACATTTTCATGTTCAACCTCAAAGTTGTCCATAACATTCTGAAAGGCCTTCAAATGATCTTCCCCTGACACAACATTGTTTCCTGAAAACTTTGGTATCTAAGACCTTACATGTTTATCAAAGGGGTTGGGGTAGCCAGGAATACCATTAAAAACTAGCTACCTGAATCTATCCAACTGCATAGGCTGTCTACCAAACTGATTAACATTTGCATTCCTATTAGCATTCTAATTTCTCACATTGTTCAACAGTACCCTAACATTGTTTGTATTTTGTCTCTGATCATTCTGTTGATTCTGAACTTCATTTCCTTGTTGGTTTCTCAACACATTTGCATTATCAAGGGTGGGAACTGAATCATGTTGAGCAATTTTTAGAGCTTGCACCTTTTGTCTCATATCATCTCTAATCCTCAAAGCCTGCAAATATTCTAATTCAACCCTCAGGATCTTGATTTCTTCAGGTAATTCTTCATCTTTAGGTATAGAAGAGGATGGTCCCTTTCCATTTCGGTCATCATCATCATCCCTTGGGGACTCAGTTTCTTCAAATCTATCAAGGGGATCTAAGAAAGGGCATTCTCGAAACACCTCTGATCTCATTCTCAATCTATCACCTTGTTGTCTTTCATATACATATTGAATTTCAGCCTCTTTGTTTGAAAGATAAGGTGCCTGCTGCTCTGAAGATCTGGGATTATCTTGGGTATTATCATTGTTTCTAGGGTTGGGAGAACCTTCTTGACTGGCTTGAACGGTCCCTTTTCTCCTATACATCATTTTTCTGGGTAATTCTTCAAGCAAAGGATTACGCAGGGATCTTCTCCCTTGCATACAAATTTCACCTTACCGGTTGGGAGATTTGTTCGGAGTCACCACCTACACTAGGAAATAGTTTTTTAAACCAAGGTTCTCACACAAAGCAGTCCCCAATAGTCGCCAAATCTATTGGTTTTTTTTCCAAACTGGATGCTTCCAAGTTATCCCTACAAGGTAGCCATCATTGATCAATAGGATTTCTGGGCCAGGGGCCAACAATACAGGAGATAGACCCTATAAATATCTCCTCTCCATCTTTAGGCTCTACAGAACCAAGGGGGGTATTCCCTATTCAACATCTGTGAAATATGCATGTGAACTTACTAGGATGTTGACACAAAGCAGATAAATCCTCTCTTATATAGACCAAAATTGTGAAATAAGTGCAAAGGGGCTATCTTTGGGCCTATGTTCAGTTGTGAAACAGAGGATTTTGGTCCTAAAATTACTTCTAATGTCCTAAAGGTTTATATTTGAAGTTTGAATTTGTATTTTGTATTTGGATGCAAGAATAGGACCTTGGGTTGTAACCTCAATACAAGACCAGACTGGTGCCTATCTCAGGGCTCGAAGTCAATAGACATACACATGTGAATGATTACCATAAACTTGAATCATTATCTAAGTTTCAAGGGGAGAATTTTTAGTGTCTGCCTTACAGATACTTCCCAAGACTGAGTATTTAGTCATTCATACTTAATGATATCCCTGTTGCAGCATACCTTTCCCAACGCTTAACCTAAAAAATTTAATCTATTCCTTGAACAAAGATAAGAGATTAAACATTCAACATAGAAAATCCATGTTCCTGAATCCCAAATAACCCTTAGCTAAATTTAGATTCAAAAGAAAAGATGCCCACAACTTAGAGACAAACAACTAAATACATGCAATGATGCATTTCTCAAACAACCATTTTGTCCACTTTCAGAAGCCGATTTAACTCCAATTTTAGGTCCACCAATGTACATTTGAACCTATGCATTTGATACACTCCGGAACATATAATGATACATGCAACCGTGGACCCCACCACTGCATAGAAATTTTGGACCTACATTTTTTTGATGCGACGGGAAAAGGATGTAACTCAAGGTGAAGGGGGCCAATGACACAACAGAAGATACAATGCAGAAGGCTGAGGGAATTAGAATTTCAAGGGTTTAAATAAAAAGACCTATAGATTTTCAAGCTCAAAACCCTAACCCTAGGTAGGCACCACCACTGTACATGCTGTTCCATTTTGAGTTGCACCAAAAGGTGCGAATCTAAATGCTAACATGTCTCATTATATTCTTACATGTGGTCATTTGGTTCAGTAGTGGTATTTCTTTTATCTTTTTTGTTTTAAAAGAATTTTAAGTTGAGTGCTTCAGGAATAAACTGTGTGTGAGTTTTTATCTCAACTTTTCATTTCAAACTCCATGATCTATAATTAGGAGAAAAAGTAGGAAAAGAGAGCAAAAAAAATGGTAATTTGTAGACTGGGTGCTCTAAAATAGAAGTAGGGGCACGTGAACCAAACATTTGCTAGGAAAAAGAGAGAATTAAAATTAAAAATAGGAATAAGATACATAAATTCAACAAAAACCTCAAGAACTTAAAATTATAAGTGAGATGACTAAGTAACATAATAAAATAAAGGATGAAAAAGTAAGAAAGGGAAAAAAGTAAATGAAAGAAAGAAATAAACCACAACTAGAATGAAGGACACAAACACAAACAAAAACTAAGCACAAAAACAAACTCACACAGGAGCTAAAACAAACTAGAGATTAAGGAAAAAAGAAAGAAAGAAAATATATTGTAGAGAGGGGTAATATAAGAAAAATAAATGTCTATATGTAAGAGATGAACAGATAATTAGAGAACATCAAATAAACATCATATATATATAAAGCACCTATATAAAGATATAAGCCTATGTGAATATTTAAAGAATGAAAAGAAATAAAAATAAAAATACATAAATATATGAATCAATGAAAATAAATAAAAATATATATCAAAAAGATATATACAATTTGGAATAGAAATGTCAAATTGCATATAAGTATGAATGTATGAAGTTAGATAAATATATATATATATATGCATAACTATCTAAAAAGCATGAAAATCTGACAATGTACAATTACTTATATATATATATATATATATATATATATATATATATATATATATATATATATATATATATATATATATTGTGACAGTATTACATTGTGACAGTATTTTAGTGATAGGAATAGGATGGGATGAAGACAGTAGTCTTGTAGATATTGCAGACATGACTATACCTACTGTCAATAGAAGTGGATCACTATGAATAGGTATATGCCCTTAGATGTCTTCACTATCTCCTTTTCACTAATCTAATGAAGACTAGTTACATCTTGACCTTCCAATCTCATGATTATCATGCAGACTTTATAGAGAAATGATCAGACCTATGGTATTCTTAGTATGGCTTGGAAGTAGTGATGGGATCCAAAACTAAATACATAGGGTTTATGAACATTAGTGATTAAACCTTCAAAACTATACAAGATGATCTCTTGTTGGACAATGATAGCCTTTAAAATCATAAGCATGCATACATGACTTCACACCTATCTAATGAAATAAATACATTACTTGAAGACAACTCGCAATGTTTTCTTCCCTATAGGATACAGTAAAGGTATTGAATACTTCAATGTAACTCGTTTATTAGATCCCTGCTCGATGGCTTATATCTTTCTTTCAAGGGCTCCTACCCTTGGTAAACCTCCTCCATGAATTGTGACACTTGGTCCTTTTATTATATTTACCTTAATTAGAATCAATTATAAATCTATTTCTTGGAAATTATGAGCCCCAACAACTTCATTAACTTGATAACAACTTCAATATGTTTATATTTGGTGGGGCCCTATACTTTCTACAAATAGTGAACATTATCTGAGACAAATGAGGAGAGTACAATCATTTATATAACTTTTTAAAGTTGGTGGACACAATTTCTGAAATGACAGTCATGATCCTTGAAAATATGGTAAATGCATGACATTACCATATTGAAATAGATCCAATAGTTCTTCTCAATTAGATATATAGGTTCTTTGTATACATCCCTTCATTCTAAGGGGAATTTCTTTAAGTGGTTTGTAATTGTGTAGCAACTCAGTCTTCAATTCCTGAAACTCATTTGGATTCCTCTGAGATCTTCACAATCAAATACAAAAGCATCCACAATTTCTCTGAACAATGCTTGTGAACCTGATTCTTTTACTATCCAATAGTTTTTTTCAATTAAACATAATTGAACTTTTTAACACATCTATTTTTTCCATGCTCTTCTCTTGCTCTATGTTGGTTGCATTTGACAGGGACTCCTACTGCTACACAACTCTTGTTTTTACTATAGAAAACATTTTCTCTTAGGATTATATATAAAATTGGATTCCTTTGAAGAATTATCTCCATGTCTAGAGAGTACAAGAAGCTTTTGATACTAACTTTAGAGAAAAAATTAGGGTGGGGATACATGAATGGATTTAGATAGAAAATTAATAACAAGACATTGATAAGAGATTGGAAATAAAGGTGAGCAAGAGGTTAAGTTGAAAGACAAAATCTAAGCCAAAAGTATGCTAGATTATTCATAGAAAATACCTATTCCTTACCCTCGAGCTAAGCACCTAGTTTGTCTAGAATACAAAAAGTATATCTTAATGGTATATCAATTTTATTCATGGAATTTCAAGAGAGGTAAATTGTCCTTCAAAATACAAAAAGTATATCTTAATGGTGTATCAATCTTAGAGAAGAAAGCATATCATGTTCTTATAATCTTATTCAACTAGACATTGTCTCAAAAAAAAGAAAGATGTGGGAATTATTGTCTTGATAAGCATTAAGGGTGTTTTGATTTGGATTTGGAGGAACTTGTTTGGGTAAGAACCCAATACCTCACATTAAGAGTTTTCTCTTTTTATGGATGTGTGTGTTTCTTGTACATAATTAAGAATTATTACATTTTTCTTTTTTATTAATATAGATAAAAATTATTATTAAATCTTTATTTTGAAGTAATCTTATGTGTATTCACAAAGTCTTACGAAGTTTATGTCTTGAGTTAATTAGAAATGGCTTCAAGCTAACACAAGGACTTTTCAAGGTAAGTCCATGCCAATTAAAAGGGTGTGATAGAATGCTAATTAAAAAGGTTTGATAGAGTTTTTAAATGGTATCAACCATCTTAAGATCAATGAATGGTAATTTGTTCGATCTTAAGAATAACTTATGTTGTATTACTTATCAACAAATATGGTTTTATAATGAGTTGGAGTGTTTTAAAGGTTGTTGTTCTCTTCAATGACTTGTATTGGATGCCTATACTTAACCTTGAAACAAGTGTATTGATATGATATGAGTATGCTAGTTATTATAAATCATTGTAAGGTAGGAGTTGTAAATATTATTTATGTTATTTGTTAATATCTCCTCTATCATTAACCAAGGTTGGAAGCATATCTAAATTACATGCCAGTTATTGTATAATGGAAATTATAGATTATGATAGTGATCATGGTTAAATGTGAAGGTATCATTATTTAATAAGGACAATAATTATTGCATCGATATTCATTGCTCCATACTACTTGAGGTATTGATTGCCATTACTTGATTGTGTAGGTTTATTAATCTACTTTAAAATTGTAAAGTTGAATCTAGTCCCAACTATGTTGTGATGAGACCTAGTAAGACCTTTTGTTCTTGGTATCACCTAGTGTTGAGTGAATTTAGTGAACTATGTTTGTGAAGTGGATTAACATTCTTGGTGGACTATTTAGTAAACATTATTACCTTGGTAATATATTACTTAAATTAAACTTAAAAGATTGAATGTCAAATATGGATTGTCTTCTAGATATTTTATCCATCCTATTGAATGTCAAGATATCATGGTGAGATGATTAGGACATTCTTATGTTGTGGGCTTTGATGGTCATTGATTTGTATAGTAGGATTTTATAGATCTATTTAAAAATTCTGTTGAAAGATAGTGTTTTAAAACATTTTGTTTTTTAACTTGAGAGATGAGTATGGATGGGTGCCATTTATGGGAACTTAGAGAATATAGGTTGTACTACCTATGAAAAATATGCTATGGCCATAGCTTTAAATCAATAATAAGTGTATTACTTTGCTTGATTTAATTCTCTCCCATAACATGTTTATTAGTGGGCATGTGCATTAGATATATGTTGCATGAGCATATAGGTATGCTAGGTTGTCAGTAATTCACATGGTGCACCAAATTCCTTCATGCGTGTTGGCCATATATTTGTAGATCCTTTAGGATGGGTTGGGCTTCTCCAATGGAGTAGCACGGGGAAGCTTAATGCTTGTAGCAGGGTGCCTATTACCTCTCTCTCTCTCTCTCTCTCTCTCTCTCTCTCCTTTGCAGATTCTATGTATGGCTTCAAGAAGTGTGAACTTGAAGCAGGAAATGTAAATGAATTGGTGATTTTGTATTAAGTGATACTCTTATAAAGAGCCTATAAGGCCTTGTTGATTTTTAAGGACTAAGTCTTACATGTATTTCAAAGCCTTATTGTATCATTCATTGATTATTATATTATCCATTGATTAAATATAATTGATGTGAAATAAATTTGATGAAGCTAAAAAAATTTACTCTCTTTTTATAGTAATAAATGAATTATTAATTTTTTTATTGTTATATATTTGGTCAGATTTTACATGTCTAGTTTGGAAGGGAAATTCTAAGAAACTAGGAAGAAGGTAAAATAAAGAATTGTAGAAAAGGAACAAAGGTTAAGATGTTAAGTGACTACAAGAAAATGGAAGAGGTCAAGGACTCTAAAAAATGCAAAGTGTAAGAAGTTTAGAAGAGGATGACTTGAACAAGAATTTTGTGGAAAGGGACAAGAGGATCAGATGTGGTAACCCAAAATATGAAGTTCAATAGCTTAGTGGTATTCTATAAATTAGAAGTATAAGATGGAGAGAGAAAATGAAGGACTTGATAAGGTTCTACACAACTTCTATGCAGAATAGGAGGTGGATTCAAGATATTGAATAGGCATAATACATCTAGTAGCCAATCAAAAACCCACAAAATAGAAGAAATGAAGGAAATAGAGGAAGTGAAAGATCTAATGAAGTTTAGTGGAACTTTTATGCTAAAGAGGATGGAGGAACCAGATGGAACGCAAAGAGAAAATATCTACTAGTACCCAAAAAGTTTGCAAAACACTAGAAACTGACTTAAAACTTCCCAAACTTTGAATATTTCTTGGATTTTTACAACTTTAACATATGGTAGGAACATGGGGGATGGCCTTGAACAACCTCAAGGAAGAATTTGTCCAAGGGAGGACCTGTTAGAGGATTTATTAGATCAATTATATATGATGAGAAAATAGGGTAAGTGCACAAAGGAGAATCGTACTTATGAATTTTGTATTTTTTCAAGTTGGGTCCTAAAACACCGCATCTATGTTTCTTGTCTTATAGATTTTAATAGACCACACATTGTTTAATAGATCCATGATTCAACTTTAGAACAAGTATTTGAACCTTGTGTCAACTCCTAAGGTTACCTATTTTATTTTGTGTCCTAAGAGTGGTCACATGTGAAATCACATTGAGTTTGGAGACTCATAGCTTGAGGTACATTGAAGGAGGTGAGTTTTCACGTTACTAGTGAACCTACATGCTACAAATGTGATGCACCCAATTATGAGTCCAACTAAAGATAAAATCATTTAATTTTAGGACCATTAAACCTTACCACACTCTTTTATGATGGTGTAATACATTTTTATGTGGTACATATCATTCTACACCCACCTATTTAAAGAGAAGTCCATTTCATTTGAAGGGGCATCAAGATAGTCATTTAGCAAGCTTTAGGAAAATAGTCTCAAGAATATATTGACTATTAAAATGATTTTGAGATCTCATAAGATCTATTTGCAATCAAATAGCTAAGGCCTAGCATGTATTAAGCTTCTGAAGCTATCTTGTTTTGAATCGATATAACTAAATCAAATCTTTTGTGTGAATTTTGTTCTTCAACTATATTTTTTTAATTAATTGATTACATTCATTGCATGGTTAGACAATACTTAATTAGACCCTCTGTTGGTATCTTAATAAGATTAGTTGTCATTGATCTCAAAAGTATGTGCAAGAAAGATTGGTTGTCATTGTATATATTCCAGAGATAGTCAATATGCAGTAATATTAGTCAACATTGCAGGATAAGGAAGAATGGTAATCATCTTGTTGTCTAAGTGTGATGTGGAGGCGAGTACACCTATTCTAACATGTTTTCTATATGTCTATATTGATAACTTACCATTTTGGTGTACCACACCTAAAGACAAGGTGACAAAGTTTTGCTAAGACATTTACAATGTATACCCTAAGACAGAGTCACAATGTTTTGGTCTGCATTCCTACACAAAGCAATATTTAGTCTTGCGGTTCATAATATAAGTTAATTGAGATAGGAAGGCATTGTATCCAATATTTTAGGTCATTATACCCTCAGCAGAGAAAGTTATCAATGACAGAGTTTTGGTTAGTGCTCAAATAGAATCAAGCAATGATGGAAACCTATTGGAATGCTCCACATTCCTCCAGAAAAGAAGTTGTGCCCATGCAGTTTTGAGAACATGATCAGAGATGTGTAATACATGCTTCCTTGTAGTATCAAGTGTTCTGATGGTCTGCAAGGTCAGTTTTCAAATGACATAAATAATACAGATAGTTCTGTATGTCTAAGTTATTCTCAGTGCACATGCTTGAGTACTTGCAGAAGATTGAGAGTATACATATCAGTAATATGAGTGTATGTGGAGATTCTACATGTCCCAATACATCTTAGGTTTGAATCACATAGAATTCCTTCTTGTTTCCAGTACAACACAAAGTATTCAAGTTAGTTTTGTAAAGAGTTGTGTTTGACTGCTCTCTAGATTGCAGTATAACTAAGTTAAGTCTTAGATTTCCTCCATAAGAGATAGATGTGGTTGTGTGCATATAGGAATATGTTTATATTTGTGTATAGGATCATTCATAAGATCTTTAGATGATTTGGTATACCAATATGCAATATCCTAAGTCTTGATGTGTTACAATCAGTCCATAATGCTTTGTTTTCATCAATTCAATATATTTCTTGTCTTACAGATACATATAATGATCAGATACTTCAAGAAAAGGGTGCATGGATAGTTTTGACAAGGTACATTTCTCATATCTTGGTCTACATCAAGTTTTTGGTGTCTCCCTGATGGTTCAAAGGTGGATAGTTAGTAGTGATAGTGTTGTTTGGGCCGACAGTCTGGTTTCTTCATATGCGGTGGATCCTGATTATTTGTTTTGATATATAGAAGGATGTGATGTGACACATTTTGAGTCTTGTTGTGATGTGTTGTGATCCACAACCTATCTTCTCTTCATATTGTATCTCATTGAAACTGACCCATAAAGAATCACATGTTTCATCTAAAGGTCTATCTAGTGCCAACCTAATTTAGGGTTTGAGTTGTTGCAGAGGATATATATAGAAGAACAAAGTCATTTGTGAAGTGTGTGAATATGAGAGAGATGTATATCAAGGATGAAGTGTGTGAAGTCAATATGATGGAGTAATTGTGCAGAAAAATGGGACTACAATATCAACATAAGTTAGATGCTTCTTTCACAGTAGTTCATGTTTATGTTCTCATTGTAATTTTCATGTATCCTGCTATCAGAAAATGAGTCTCCTTAGTAGCTCCTTGTATCTTTCTCTAAGGTTGAAGCCTTAGTCTACAAGTCTAGTAGGGAGTAGTATCTTCCTTGGGTTGTAGCCCTAAAACAAAGTTGCAATCTTTTACAACAGTGAGCTTATTATATTGTGAGTTAATCCTCACTGTGGTTTTCCCTCATTGGGTTTTCCATGTAAAAATATTGGTGTCCTTGTGTGGTGCATGTTTTACTTTCTATTCTTCATCTTTTGGTTAAAATGATTTAATGGTTATGTTGTAAATGGAATTGATTTAAAAGTTAAAGATAGATTGATTCACCCCCCTCTCAGTCTCTAGATGTGTTCAATAATTGGTATTAGAGCCAAGTACCTTTGAAAAGCCTAACAAGATGAGGTAGATCCTGCAATTGAACACATGGAATCTAAAGCTACGTCTAAAGATGTATTTACTCTAGAACTAGATCTAGAAGCAATAGAACCTAAAGGTTGGGACCTCAACCTAGATGAAGTAGACCTTGAAAGAGAACTCCGATCAGCCCTTAAAGATCTAGATGAATCAAGGGAGATGAACATGAAATATGAGGTCATGCTTGAAAAATGTGAAAAGAGAATTGACAAATTGAAGATACAAGATGGAAAATTAAAAGAAAAAATTAGCAAACTGAAAGCTCAAGTAAAAGAAGAAAAAGGATGTGGAATTAACCTCAAGAAAGCAAATGAAGTGATCTCTGATTTAAAAGTCAAAATTGAAGAAAGCAAGAGGATTGAAGACTGCTTAAATACCAAGCTCAATGGGAAAGCAGCTGAATGTTCAAAACTTGAGGAAGAAGTTGTCACTCTAAGAAAAGAATTGGAAAAAGAAAAAGAACAAATTGACAGAGGATTAAAACTGAAAGGAGGTTTTGAGATTCTTGATGAATTGATCAACTCTCAAAATCCATCAAAAGAAAAATTTGGTCTTGGTTTTGAAAAGAGGAAAAGTCTTATAATCGGTGCATCTGCAAATTTGTATGAAAACTTCAAAGTAGAAGGAAAGTTTGAAACAAATGAGGAAAAAACCTGCACTGAAGATCCTAAGAAGAATGCCTCCAGAGATGCAAAAGGAGATGAATTCATTCTTGTTTTGAGACAAAGAAAGAATAAGAACTTTAGAAAGACTGCTCCTAAACAAACTGCTTCTACCAGGTATCTTCAAGATTTTGATGGTAACTACTATGCTTGTAATGAGTTTGGTCATAAGCTATTGAATGTAGAAATAAGATGAATCATAATTCATTTAGGCCTCCAAGGTACAATGCTATGAACTCTTATTCATTTCATGGTTAGTGTTATGCTTACAATAAGGTTGGTCATAAGGCTGATGAATTTAGAAGTAAAGTGATGAGGAATAATAGGAATAATTCTCAACCCTTCTATGGTTACTGTTACACATGTAACAAGTTTGGCCACAAGGCTGCTGATTGTAGATCTAATATGAGAAGTGTTCATGCTCAACAATCTAGCATCAACTGCTACAATTTCCATAAAATGGGGAACATTGCAAGGTTCTGCAAGGGAAAGAATGTGATGCCTGCTCCTCAAAAGAAGATTGACATTGGTCAATAAAAGAGGGAAATAAACAAGACATGGAAGAAGAAGGAAGAATGTGAAGTAAAGGAAGGATATGTACCTCTACCTGATGCAAATGGATCATCTGGTAACTAAATAGAATGTATTAGTTCAGGGGGACTTGCAAGTGCAAATCTTTTTCAAACCCCTGAATGCATAAGATATTGAAATCTTTAGCATAATAGCTAAAGGTCATATGGATATGTTTGGTTGGTGATATGACGACGTTTGATCAAATTTCTATAGCAAATGGACTCTTTGTGGAGGATTGTTGAATGGTCATAGATCTCTATATAGTAAAAAGTTGCTTATGACAAGAACAAAGATTGCAATTAATGCGAAGTAGCTAGGGTTGGTGAGAAGCCTATATAGTAGTTACTTGATCAAATTTGATCTCATTTGAATGAATTCAAGTGTGTTTAAGAGCCAAAGAAGAGCAGAAGGTTTTCAGCGGAGCTTGTGTGTAAACCCTAACGACAACATTATCAGGTATTCTTCAAATTTTTTGGTTAGACCCTAGTTTTCTGAAAGAATTATCATGGAAAACTGGTAGTAATTGATGTTGTGGAGAGGCTGAGGCCAAAATTTAAGAAGAATTCATACAAATCCATGGAAATTGACAAGGATAGAGCATTTTCCTGCATTCCCATCAATGTACTACATACAGAGGATTTTCGGATATACATTCACTCCTAGCTAAATGAATACAATCATTTGAAATTTTAACAATTCAGGAACAACCACCTCCTAGGTGATGACGTTCAGCTTAAGATAGAGCATGCAAATGTTGAAGCCAAATGCTTAGGAATATGGAAGAATTTCCCAATTTTTGTTATGAGGATGATTGGGTCAGAATTATTTTGAGCCAAATTCATGAAGAATTCCTCTATCTTGATCAACCCCATATGATCACAAAAGAAGCTATTAAAGTTGTGACTAGATTGTGCTCCTTTGGACCTGTACTAGTTCTAAAGGTGGTAAAGAATGAGGTGGTAATGAAGCTTACCAATGCAAAATTTGACAAAATAACCCTTACATTAGATGATATCATTGACCTATGGGTCTGGTATGCCACAATGGGCATTGCATATAAATTATATTACACCAACAGAGAAGGTTCAGCTACCGCATTTACCATCTACACTATTCATCAGATGGTTAAAGAAGGAAAGTACCATGATATGTGTGAGTTGCTGTGACAATAATTGTTAGATAATCTGAAGAGAACAAAGGAAACACATTATCACTTCTAGTATCGATCTCTAAATTTTTGTCTCATGTTTTATTTATTGAGAGAACTATTTGGTATGAAGAATGTAGTCTGGAGAAGAGATATCCCTGTTGCTCAATAGTTTAGGGATCACATGCAGAGCTTTGCAGACTCTAAGCAATGCAATACTATGTATTAGGGATTCTTTAAGAATTTCAAAGATGAAATGCAATTGAGGGAGAGGATACCATCAAAATTTGTAGAAAAATACAAGAATGATATAACTTTCATGGTGGATAAGGATAATTGCTATATAGAGGCAATAGAACCAAGGACTTTCTAGACAACCACATTGCCTTATGAGGTGTTTGAATATGATTTGATTGGATATGCTGATATGTTCCTTAGCAAGCCTAAGGATCCTGCTGCTAAGAGATTTGGGACTTATGATGAAATTACCAATAAAACAATCAGGAAGGATGTGGAAGAAAAAGCAAAAAAGTTGAAATCAAAATTGGAAGAAATGCTTGACACTCTTGAGGGTCCTATAGGTGCAAACCACCTTTTCCTCACAAACTCCTAGAAGAACAAGTAGGGTTGCTCCTGCTGCAGCTACTTCTTCCAAACCTTTCGGATCAACTCAAACTCCTCCTAGCAATGGAAGAACTACATCTAAAGCACCAATACAATACAAACCAAGACCATAGAGAAGAAGAAACCAAGGCCTAAGAGACAGGAAAAAGGGGTAAGATTAATCTAGTAAATGTAGAAGATATTGAAGAGGATGAAGAAGAAAAAGAAGAATCTTGTGTGCTTGAGAGAAGAAAGAAAAGAACAAGAGAAGAAGAAGAAGAAGAAACTTCCAAAGGAAAGGGAAAAGACAAAGCAAAGAAATCAAAGAAGACTCCTCCAAAGGAACCTAAACATAAACATCTACAGCTTGAGGCCACTATTAATGCAATTGCACAGCATGGTGCTCTGAAGGAACTTGTAGAGCTTTATGATGAAATGCCTTCTGATGACAAGGCTACAATTGAGGAGGCTACTATCAAGTACATGATGGCCTTTGATGTGGCCCTAATTGAGTTCATTGATCATATTCCTGAAAGTCTTGCAAACATACTCACCAACAAGAGAAGTGAAGCCATGGCAAAAGAGGCTGAGATGAGGAAACAAGTAGTTGAATAGGTTGGTCCATCCATCTCTGATGAAGAAAAGATTAAAGTATCTCAAAAACAAACAAAATAATTTAGAGCAAAAAGAGAAATAAATATTCTTAGGGGAAAGGACAAGGAAGATATAGAAAGATTGGAAAAGGAAATATTAGAGAAAAATGCCAAAATTCTTGAAGAGATGAAGAATGATGAGGTAATTATTGAGGATATATCTGATGATATAGATCTGTCAGCCTTTGAAGATAATGCAGAAAGTGGTGATATGATTGAGAAAGATGGTAAGAAAAATAAGGAGATTGCTCCTCTGAAAAACATTGAAACACAAAATATAGAGGATCAAGGTAATGCGGGTACACCTCCTCTAGAAAACACAAAAGCACAAAGATCGGGAGATCAAGATAAAGTGGATATACCTCCTCCAGAGAATACTGATTCTGGTATAGAATATGATAATCCTCCTCTGGAGAATACAGGGAAAGATGAACAAAAGAAAGAGGATAACCCTAAGGAGAAACAAGATGAGAAGATTCAAGATGAAATAGAGAAGAAGCAAGATGAAAATGTTGAGGATGATTCTATGGATATAGGTCAGAGTTCTTCAGGATCAAACTCATTCAAGGACCTATTAGATTTGTAGATGTAGTGTCAACCTATAATTATACCTTATCTTCTACAGATTCCCACTCATGAGGGGAAAGTAGATTTGTCAAATATTTCACCCCTCCATAAGCTACAACTTGATGACATGTTCTACATGCTTCTGCAAGAAAAGAGTTCTTGCAAGAAAATTTTAAGAAGACTAGTTTAGTTAAAGATACAGTGAAGTTGATTCAGGAAGGATTACCAAAGGTAATCATTGACTCCTCTCTACCTCCGAAACAAAAGTTAAAGCTATTGATGGATTCTTTTGAGGATCATTTTTCTCACATTGAACAAAAAGTAGAAAAAGAGGCATTAAGGAAGATAAATGATAAAAGGTTGGTTGAGATATCTGATAAGTGTGCCAATGCACATAATAAACTACAAGAAAATTTGAAGATGTTTAAGGGATGCATTGATGAAGCCACTGCTTTATACCTATTCTGCTTGAAATGGCCTAATTCCACCAAGAACATCAAAGCTCAGATTGACTCCATTGAGTCACATATCTCTAAATTGGTCAAAGTATATGATTTGCCAAAAGATAAGGATGGATCAACTAGCGCATAAATTGAAAATCTGCATTCACAGATGTCATTACTTCATGACCAAAGAGAGTAGATAAAGTAGCTTGGTCAGCTAAGGGAAGCAGTCAATTTGAGACTTGTTTCATTATCAGGGTTACTAGGTGAACCTAAAAAGATTGAATAGAAAATGAAGACCCCAACCAACATGGATGAGTCTGAGGACTTATGTATGCAGTTTGAATGCCAGAATCACATTCTTTCCTTAGAAAAAGAAAATTGGGTATCCACTCTTACTTAAATCAAGGTAGTCTATAAATCTATTCTACCTTCTAAGTGAGTTGAAAGAGTATTGAAGACAAGACAATTTTGGCTTTGTATAAACTTGCAGAGGTTTATGATGTCTTTCTACATAGCATCAATTTTTGGGGCATCTCCATCTTAGGGGGAGTATTGGTTGTAGAAATCATATAGTAAGGGGGAATTCATACGGTTTTTTGGGTATAAGTAAAAGTTATTAAACCCTTTGTCCTTGATGTCAAAGGGGGAGAAAGATGAATGTACATCTAAGGGGGGCATGTTTGCACATCATTTTGGTTTTTCCATCAATGATATAAAGGGGGGTATTGTTGGCATCTTGATAAGATTAATTGTCATTGATGTCAAAAGTATGTGCAGGTAAGATTGGTTGTCATTGTATATATTTCAGAGATAGTCAATATGCAGTAATATCAGTTAGCATTGCAAGATGAGGAAGAATGGTAATCAACATGTTGTCTAAGTGTGATGTAGAGGTGAGTACACCTGTTCTAACATGTCTTCTATATGTCTACATTGATATCTTACCAATTCAGTGTACCGCACTTAAAGACAAGTTGCAGAAGTTTTGCTAAGAAATTTACAGTGTATACCCTAAGACAGAGTCACAATGTTTTGGTCTGCATTCCTCCGCAAAGCAAGATTTAGACTAACAATTTAGAATATAAGTTAGTTGAGATATGAAGGTATTGTATCCAAGATTTCAGGTTATTATACACTCAGCAGAGAAAGTTATCAGTGACAGAGTTCTAGTTAGCGCTCAGACATATTAAAGCAATGTTGGAGACCTATTGGAATGCTTTGCATTCCTCTAGAAAAGAAGTTGTAACCATGTGGTTTTGAGAACATTATTAGAGATGCGTAATACATTATTCATTTCAATATCAAGTGTTCTGATGGTCCACAAGGCTACTTTTCAAATGATAGAAGTAATATAGATAGTTCTAGATGTCTAAGTTGTCCTTAGTGTACATGCTTGAGTACTTGCAGAAGATGGAGAGTATAGAGATCAAAACTATGAGTGTATGTGGAGATTCTACATGTCCCAATACATCTTAGGTTTGAAGCACATACAATTCCTTCTTGTTCTAGTACAACACAAAGTATTCAGGCTAGTTTTATAAAGAGTTGTGATTGACTGCTCTTTGAATTGCAGTATAACTAAGTTAAGTCTCTGATTTCCTCCGAAAGAGATAGATGTGGTTATGCAAATCTGGGAATATGTTTATAATGGTGTATAGGATCATCCATAATAGTTTCAAATGATTTGGTATACTGCAATGCAATATCCTAAGTCTTTATGTGATATAGTCAGTCCAGAATGCTTTGTTTTCATCAGTTCAATATATTTCTTGGCTTGTGGATGCATATAATGATCAGATACTTTAGGATAAGGGTGTATGGATAGTGTTGGAAAGGTACATTGATCATATCTTTATCTGCATCATGTTTTGGTGTCTCCATGATGGTGCAAAGGTAGACAGTTAGTAGTGATAGTGTTGTTTGGGCTGACAGTTTGGTTTCTTCATATGCGGTGGATCCTGATTAGTTGTTTTGGTATAGAAGGATGTGATGTGACATGTTTTGGGTCCTACAGTGATGTGTTTTGATCCTCAACCTATCTTTTCTTTATATTGTATATGATTGAAGCCAATCCATGGAGAATCACATGTTTCTTTATATCTTTCATCTTATCTCATGTGTTTAACTCTTGGCCTTTGATCTTAACACAATTTTTTTGTACCACGTATTTTTAACAAGATTTAGATTTTGACCATGTATTTTTTGGACCACATACTTTTTTGAAATTTAGATTTTGAGAGCACAAAGTCTTTTTTCATAGTCTCTCACAAATATTTGTGCAAAATATTTCCCAACAATGGAAAGATAGAAAAGGAGAACCCTTATAGAAAGCCTAAAACTAATAGGGGAAAAGTTAGCCCAAAGATCCTTTCCCTTTCTCTCACCTACCTTATATTGTTTTACAAATGAAACTGTTTCTTGATTTGTAATTGTTTTTTGAAAAATAGAAATACATAAAATAAGCTTTATTCTTTATTTATCTTTTATTATAAGAATAAAGTTTATTTTATAATTAAAAAATGACTTAAAAAAAGTCACTTTTTCAAATAAAGATAAAAAGAAACATATCAACTTTGAACTTCTTTCTCTTTCTCTCTAGCTTTCTTAAAATCCTGTCTATTGACTGTGTCATTTATCAGGGAATTTGATTGGGAAGAAGCCATTTTTACCTTATAATTTCTATAATTAGTGACTATCAGAGCTATAGCTTTTCTGTTCAAGATAGTCATAATGTTAAGACATATATTCCATGTAGATAATATTTCACCAATGTCTTCAATTCTTTTGTGAAAATTAGAGATTTCTTTCTAGAATGAAATTAGTGAAGTAGATATAGTGCTTGATTTCTCCATGGTGTTCCCATCTACAATGTCCTTGAATAATTCTTCTAAAATAAATCTTTGAACTTCTTCTTCACAACTTCAACCTTAGCTAAATCAATCTCATATTTAAGATGTCAGCATTTATAGAAAGACAATTTGCTCTAATATCCATTAGGATTGAATTGCAAGTTTTAATAAACTTATTATACTTAGACAGAGATTGTTTAATTACCAAATTTTTTTATCATATTGGAATTGTGGATTTCTCAATGATTCTTGGTCAAAGTTATATTGTTTTGTATAATCTAGTAGGCATTCCCTAGATCAAAAAATAAGTGCAACACATTAGTGTTGGTTTCACAATAGGAAGACCATTACATCATAGTAAGTTGACTAACACCATTTAAATGGCTCACTCTACATCAATGCTTTAACAAATGACTTTCCTTAGTTGAGCCATTCACTTGATTAGAACACCCTAATGAAGTAGATGACATGGACCTTAGGATTATCCTCCATAGAATGAACAAACACTTGCACGCTAGGACTATGCCAAGATAAAATAATGTGTAATGCTTTCAACACTACATCATTGACCAAACATTTGTAACTTTGTGCTATCGCATAAAAAAATGTACACAATACCACATCATCACACAAATTATAGTAGCACTTTGCACTCTCATACAAGAAACTATTTTATTTTGTGTATCACCACACAAATTTTATCAACCCTTCACATACATGTGAGAGAAGTTGCATTGCTTCATACAACACATGGTGATCTAATACCAAAGTTGATCAGAGGGAAAGAGTGCAAATTAATTGACAATCTACAAGCTTACAAAATACATAAATTAAACCTTAAAATAAAAGGAAAATATTCAGTCTATAGGCATAAAATACTTCTAAGAGAACTTTGGTATTGGAGAAGATAGTATAATGGCATGTATATAAAAAGATGTTGGTTGGTTCTTCTCTGCTTATACCTTACACAATGTAGGTATTTATACAAGTGGGTTTTTAGTTACACCTATATGATGTGGAAAATGTAAAATAATAAATGGGAAATCAATCACAATGAAAGCTCCTATTTCACAATCTACATCACATCAAAAAAAGCAAAGGGCTATCAAAATCAAAATAAAACAATGAAACAATGTTACCATAATAGCCCTTGATGCACCATGACGAATGATGGATGTGCTCCAATGATCCTTGATGATGATAATTGATGTATAAATGTTGATTGCTCACACTAGCAGCATAACAATACTCAATTCAGTTAGGTCTTGCTAGGAGAAATTTAGATAGGTGTGCTCTAGGAGAAAATGACTTGATCGATAGTGATATTTATATGATGTTGGATGTGGGAAGGATATGACCTATTTGGATGAGGTCGGCTAAGACTCATAGATAAAAGTGTATAAGGATTAAGATAGGTGAAAAATAATTAATTAAATAATTTTATTATTTAATTAATTATATGACAAAGTAGGAGAAATAAATTAATTAAATAAATAAAATTTATTTAATTAATGTGGCTAAAGGATGGACTAAATTAATTAAATAAATATAAATTATTTAATTAATTTAGGAAATGGACTAAGATTAATTAAATAAATAAAGATAATTTATTTAATTAATTGGATAATGAAAGGGGCCTAGGATGAAAGTGTTGCAAGATGGTGTCTAACTGAAGTTGTAAGGACACTTGGTCAAATCTAGGTGTCTACAACACCTTAACAATGTATTGATAGTTGTGACACTTGTATGGTATACTTTATCATGTGGACATGGTGGCAATAGGTGCCAAACTCTTATGGTGCTAGTTTCTTGTCAAGCATCTTAGCTAGTAGATTAGAACACATGAAGGGCTCTTCCTGCATGGTTAGGAAATGAGACTTGTATGGTAGGTTTACACCTAAAACCACCAAAATTAAGAAATATCATTTGACAATCAGGGGATGGGAGTTTCAGATGAAGAACTTTGGATACAACTTTTTGAGCAAGAACAACCTAAAACTTCTCAGCATGCTCCAGAAAATGAACAACCAAGAGAATAAGTTCCAATGAGGAACATGGAGAACCATAATGCACATGAAGAAACTCCACTAAAAAACATGGAAAGTTGTAATGGAGAAAGAGAGGTAGAGAGTACATTTACTTACCCCATCAACTTAAATCTTGAAGAAGATGCCCCTATGGAAAACATCTCCCCGTCAATTTTACCCACCTCTTGGAGAATGGTTATAGAGGACCCAGATCAACTTTTATTTGAGTTTAAAGTTCTTTGTCAAACCTATGATTACAAAACTGATAATTAAAAATTGAAGTTATTTTCTTCAACCCTTAAGGACTCAATGATGATATGGTTCATGGGACTCTCTATAGGATCCATTAACTCTCGGGAAGAAATAGAGATAGTGTTTTTAGATAAATACCAAGATTACTATTTATTAAGAGATAGAAATGAGGAGCTCTTCCACTTACAAGAGAAGCAAGATGATAGCCTATAAGATTATTTAGAATGATTCCTCTTTTTCTTAAAGAGTGTGGTGATATATTAAACCCTGAGTTGGTTAAAATAGTATTTTTGAGAGGATTGGATGATGAACTAGGAGGAGCCTTGGACCTAGTGGGAAAAGGAGATGCCACAAAATTGAGCCTCCCAGAAATCTCAAAATTATGTAGAAATTAATCTCATACTAGGGGAGGGATTAGGAAATCCAGTCTAATAAAAGGGGAAAATGAGATGGGACAACTTATGGAAGAACTTGCTAATTTTAAAATGGATATCTTAGTCCAAATCAATACCACATTGGATGTGATGCAAGCTAAGAGAAAAACATAGAAACATTGTTTATCTATTACCCCAGATGTTGGAACAAGCACCTTCTAAGAGAATTCCCTTTGGACAAACTAACTATATGCCAAATATGTGACAAATACCACTCTACAAATCAATGTGAAATCATGTAAGTCATAAAGAATTCAAAGAAAAAGGCACCACTAGTTAAAGAAGAGATAAATTATATGGGACAATTTTAGGGTGGAAACTTCACATATAGTCAATCCTCAAACCAACCCACTTGCAACTCAACATCAAATTGGAATAGCAACCCTTGGACAACACCTTGGCCTAGACACTAACAATCACAACAATGGGGGCCTTATTAATTGGGACCCCAGAAGTAGCCTAATTAAACATAGTTGAATTCTCAATGGCCTAATCAACCACATCAATCATGGTATCCTCCAAATCTGGTGTCGAATTGGAACCTATCTTATAATCATTTTTATCAAGGACCTCAACACAAGCAAAATCAACAACAACCTTTGCTTCATCCTCCCTAGAACACACAATCTCAATCTCAAACAAATGTAGTTGCACAACCACATCTCATTTAACCAATTGCAAACCCCAAAAATTATCACCCTTCCACTCCTCTTCTAAAAATATGGCTAGTATTATTGCCATACATTGCAAAAGCATTCAACTTAGATCAAGAAGAAAGATTCCTAGGTTGTCGTAGCTCTCTATCAATGACATATTTGATAATCAAGAAGCTACATTTCCTAAGAACAAAATGGATTCTGGTGATCTTGAATGTTAACAATATTCCAGAGCTAACCTTGAACAACCATCCAAAAACCTAGCAAAATCCTCTGGAGTTTCACTTAAACATCCTTTTAGAGAAACAATAGGGGCACCTTCTAGTGCCTTTTCAAAACCTTCCTCTAGAGAACTACTACAACTGACTCTAGAAATACTATCTCGATATTATTCTAGAGAAAACCCAACATTATTTGCTAGTCCTTTGGACCAATCTCTAGAGACAAGCTCCAAAACAACAAAGGATGCGAAAATCTCTCCCATTTCAAAGCCCCAACTCAAATCTATTCTGGAGCATGCTCTTTATCTAGAGAGGTTCTACAAAATTCCAAAAACTTTGACTAAGACAATGCCATTAATCAAAACATATCTAGTTTAGGAAATAAAAATGTTGAATATGAAGATAGGAAATAGGAACCCTCTCATCCTCTATCATGTCAATGTATGAAAAATAAGATCTTATATAAAGGCGATGAACACTAACTATCACATAGAAGCATGAATACATCCTCAACTTGATATCTGAACACAAACACCAAATCCAATGGTAACAAATAGACTTCAGTAGCTACCAAGAACTCACAAATGGTTGGAATAGTAATCATAGCTAGTTGCTAACACATATAATAACCATACATAAAATATAAGGCATACTCATTATCACAAGTAGAGCTTCTACCATCAACATATCCAACCCAATCCATAAAGACACATCTCTTCATATACACTAAACTACACAATAAAGTCCTCTAAGGTGCCAAAACAAACATAGATATATGAAAAAAAACTTGAAGACCTTCAATGTCGTCGTATAATATGAACATACAACAAAGGACACATATACATCCTCAAAATCCCACTACATGGGCAATGCCAAATTTGAAAATGATCAAAGCATAAAAAATTTCACCAATAGTACTCACATAGAAGGGTGCGGCTAATGTCATCAATATCATCTAATATAAAGGAACATACACTGATGCAGAGGCATCCACACTATATCATTCGCATATAGCATGAATGTCTGCAGACCAACCTCATCATCATCATCTTCGCCATCATCATCATATTCCGCTTTATACTGTCAGCATCATCATGTTTCCTAAAACCAACAGCATCATCATATTTCGGACACTCGCAATTGTCCTCCTGCCGACTACTGTTCATCTCCGCTTTCCTTCTAACATCATCATCATGATGTTCAGCGGGCGCACACATCCTCCGGTTGCACTGTTCATCGGGCTCCGAACTCCATCGTCATCATCATATGCAACACTTCCTTCGTCAGCAGGATATTCAACATCCGGTTGTCCCAAATATCCTGATGACGTTCACCTTCAACAACTTGCCTTCGACGCTCCACTGCCCGATGACACAAGCAACAGCATCATGATATAAATTATCCGGTTCTCTTCGAAACCTCCTGATGACGCTAATACACTTTCTGCCGATGCCGATACTTAACGACAGCAGGATGAACTCGCATAGGTGGGGATATCTCAATATCCTGATGACGACGACGTCATATCCTGATGACGATGACGTCACCCAATATCCTGATGACCTTCTCAATACTTAGTCAAAAAATCCGAACTTTCTCTCCCGCATCTACTCGCGATATGCGGATGTTTGGCACTCCCAATATGATGATCCTGATGCCGATACACTCCTCGGCTCCTCCAGATGATGATCACCCCGACGAACCCGCACTTCATGCGCTCAACTGCATCATGTTCATCTTCACTTATCCGGATGATGATGTCTAACCCGACTGCAGGATATTTGCAGAAATATCCTGATGATGCTGTTTTCGCAAACTTCTTCACTTAGCGAAATCTCTCTTCGCCGATCCACCAGGGATGACCCGATCCAACTCAGGGCGATCTTCCAACTCAGTCAGCTTATCAACTCGACCTAGCACATGAGGATGCTAGGGTCTTCAACATCTCTTGACCGCGATCCTGCACACCTGCATGCAAACAGAAAACAACCTACAATCTAACCTACTGTACATTGCCATTCCACCGATCAGATGAGTCAACCGGTGGAATGGATCAGTATATCCATGAAAACCTCTCAAACCAGCAATCGATCAAGCAATGGAATGCAACAGAGGATGAACACAAACAGGAATACTTTATTCGATTTCAAAAGATGCAACTACAATATGATGTTCCTCTCGCTCTGTCTCACTCTCGCAAAGTCTGATCGATGATATCTGTCTGTCTGTCCAACATCAACCGATCTCATGCTTATAAAGACTTTCCCTATGAGTACTACTGACCCAACTCCAAGCGGCTGGGAACTCTCCAAGCGGCTGGGAGATCCCACCGAACATACATCATGACAGCTGTTATAACTAACTAGCTAAAAATAGCAAAAGCCTGGTCAGCATGATCTTATCATGATCAGCATGACCTTATTACATGCAATTGGTCTAACAGACCTTCTTGGAAACACAAACAAGACCTAAACTACTAACTGCCTCATCAAGACCAGCTGTTAGGTAGGTGCTCCTGCACCATACTCCCCAACAGAAAAGAACTCATGTCCCATGAGTTGAGTATGTGGAAGTCCTCCACCTTTACACTTTGCCTTGTCAATAGTCTGACCTGCTCCAGCTTTATCCTCTGCTGGCTCTTGGCTGCTCCAAGACTTCTGAACTGTAACTTGCTTTCTGGCAAGTAAATCTGCATGCCTGTTGATGTAGGCCTTTCTCTCACATACCCTGTGTTTGTCAGGTTGCCTAACCAGAACCTCTGGCTGAACTACCTCTTGAACTTCTGAAATGTTCAACTGTATCTTCCTGTCAACCTCTATAGGACAAGCAATAGTTCCAACTATGACAACATCCTTGTCATGCCTCTCAACTGGTTGCTGTGTACAAACCTGTTTCTGCACCTGTTGCTGACCTCTGTCAGTCACAACTGAAACTTTCTTCAGCTTGTTGTCTGTAACAACTCCTTTTCCTACAGTATCCTGAACTGCCTTCATGCCTGCTCCCCTAGGCATCTGCATATACTCCTTCTTTCCTATTAAAATGATTTGAGCTGCCTTCTGTACTGCAGCTTTTGCCTGCAATGGCATCAACTTAATAGTCTTCCCATCCTTCTGGATGGTGTAGGTATTAGCATACCCATCATACAGTACCCTTCTGTCAAATTGCCATGGTCTACCCAGCAGTAGGTGACAACATTCCATAGGCAATATGTCACACAAAATTCTATCCTGATATGGTCCAATCTGGAAATCCACATATGCCTGCTCAGAGACAAAAAGTGATTGCCTATCACTCACCCAAGATGCCTTGTAAGGGTGTGGATGTGGAATTCTTTCCAACTTCAGTTTATCCACCATTTCCTGAGATACCATGTTGTCTGTTGAACCAGTATCAATGACAACCTTACATACCTTACCTTTGCTCTTACATGTGGTTTTGAAAAGAGCTCTTCTTTGCATCATATCCTTTGATGCCTGCCAACTAATTCTCCTTAACATCAATGATTCTCCACTCTCTGGATAGCCAAAATTCTCAGGACCTCTGTTTGAACTCTGTGCACTTTCTTCTTCTTTCTCTTCTTGTACCAGTTGTACCCTCTTGTCACTTGTTCTATCATTTCTGGATGATGAACCTTTGTTTTCTGGACATTTGAAAGATGGATGACCAAACTCTCCACAGGTGTAACACTTTCCTGAAAATGTAGTAGAACCTCTACCACCTCCAAATCTTCCTCTATTACCTTTCCATCCACCTCTGAAATCAGACTGTCCTTGTCCTTTACCAGTGTCTTCTTGAACCTCATTGGTTTGCTTTTGTGCAGGGGCTGCTCCTCTTCCCCTATTGTTTCCTCTTCCTCTCATGGACTTATCATGTCCTCTATTCAGCTTTTCTTCAATCCTGATTGCCATTTGATAACAATCCTCCACATTCTTAGGGTTAGCTAACACTAACTCATCCTGTATGTTAAACCTTAAACCAGCCAAGTACCTAGCCACCTTTTCTACCTCATTCTCATGATGACCAGATCTCATACTCAACAGGTAAAATTCCTCAGTATATGATTTCACATCCCTGTCTTTCTGCTTTAAAAATTGCAGCTTCTTAAACATCTGGATTTCATAATCCCTTGGCAAGAATTTACCTTTTATCCTTGCTACCATCTTATCCCAAGAAGTGATCTTAGACTTCCCTTGCTTCCTTCTCTCAGATTGTACATAATCCCACCATACCAAAGCATGACCTCCTAACTTGGTCTTTGCAATCTTTACCTTCTGATCCTCAGCAACATCTTCACACTCAAAGTGATTATCCAGTGCAGCAATCCAATCTAACAACTCATCTTCATTCAAGCTCCCAGTATACTTGGAAACATCAACCTTCACCTTAGGTTTTTCACTCTGTACTGCCTTTAGCAGTTTTGCCAGTCTCTGGTCTTCAGCATCCAGATCTTCAGCTACCTCTTCATACTCTTCAACAGTATCTGCATCTTCTTCCGACTCACTGTCTTCCACTTCCCTCTTTTTGTTCTTTTCCAGGGCTGTCAGCCTGGCTTGAAGTGCTTCAGCAAGCTCCTTCATCTTCCTCATCTCTCTAGCATGTTTCTCCTTCAGTTCCTGCAACTCCCTTGCAGTACCACTACCTTTAGGAGGCATTTTGTCAACCTCACAATCAACACACAACTCAACTCTATCTCTACCTCTGCCCTTTCGGTGACAGAATCAACACACAACAGCCCAGACCTTTTGCTGGGCTCTGATACCACTATGATGCAGAGGCATCCACACTATATCATTCGCATATAGCATGAATGTCTGCAGACCAACCTCATCATCATCATCTTCACCATCATCATCATATTCCGCTTTATACTGTCAGCATCATCATGTTTCCTAAAACCAACAGCATCATCATATTTCAGACACTCGCAATTGTCCTCCTACCGACTACTGTTCATCTCCGCTTTCCTTCTAACATCATCATCATGATGTTCAGCAGGCGCACACATCCTCCGGTTGCACTGTTCATCGGGCTCCGAACTCCATCGTCATCATCATATGCAACACTTCCTTCGTCAGCAGGATATTCAACATCCGGTTGTCCCAAATATCCTGATGACGTTCACCTTCAACAACTTGCCTTCGACGCTCCACTGCCCGACGACACAAGCAACAGCATCATGATATAAATTATCCGGTTCTCTTCGAAACCTCCTGATGACGCTAATACACTTTCTGCCGATGCCGATACTTAACGACAGCAGGATGAACTCGCATAGGGGGGATATCTCAATATCCTGATGACGATGACGTCATATCCTGATGACGATGACGTCACCCAATATCCTGATGACCTTCTCAATACTTAGTCAAAAAATCTGAACTTTCTCTCCCGCATCTACTCGCGATATGCGGATGTTTGGCACTCCCAATATGATGATCCTGATGCCGATACACTCCTCGGCTCCTCCAGATGATGATCACCCCGACGAACCCGCACTTCATGCGCTCAACTGCATCATGTTCATCTTCACTTATCCGGATGATGATGTCTAACCCGACTACAGGATATTTGCAGAAATATCCTGATGATGCTGTTTTCGCGAACTTCTTCACTTAGCGAAATCTCTCTTCGCCGATCCACCAGGGATGACCCGATCCAACTCAGGGCGATCTTCCAACTCAGTCAGCTTATCAACTCGACCTAGCACATGAGGATGCTAGGGTCTTCAACATCTCTTGACCGCGATCCTGCACACCTGCATGCAAACAGAAAACAACCTACAATCTAACCTACTGTACATTGCCATTCCACCGATCAGATGAGTCAACCGGTGGAATGGATCAGTATATCCATGAAAACCTCTCAAACCAGCAATCGATCAAGCAATGGAATGCAACAAAGGATGAACACAAACAGGAATACTTTATTCGATTTCAAAAGATGCAACTACAATATGATGTTCCTCTCGCTCTGTCTCACTCTCGCAAAGTCTGATCGATGATATCTATCTGTCTGTCCAACATCAACCGATCTCATGCTTATAAAGACTTTCCCTATGAGTACTACTGACCCAACTCCAAGCGGCTGGGAACTCTCCAAGCGGCTGGGAGATCCCACCGAACATACATCATGACAGCTGTTATAACTAACTAGCTAAAAATAGCAAAAGCCTGGTCAGCATGATCTTATCATGATCAGCATGACCTTATTACATGCAATTGGTCTAACAGACCTTCTTGGAAACACAAACAAGACCTAAACTACTAACTGCCTCATCAAGACCAGCTGTTAGGTAGGTGCTCCTGCACCATACACAATGATCTACAAACCTGTAAACTAAACCATAACAAAATAACTCTCTCACCACTAATCTTCATAGCTCTCCCAAGTTATCCACATCATAAAAGATGGAGACTAAAGAACCTCCATACTATTACTAAAAAAATGAACTATAATAACAATAAATGAAAACAAACATAGTGAGCACAATAGCTCCATGCAAACCTTAACCCCAATTTCAAATAAACATGAACCTCCAAGAAGAAGCACTAGACCATAAAGAAAACCTATAAATCAAAATCATGTCCTTCTACCAATGCCTCTAAGTGCTAAAGTTAGGATAAGTAAACCTCATTCTAAAACCTCAACTAGACAAGCCTTCTAGACATCTAATTGTTCAACCCTTCTAGCGCCTTCTCAAAACCTTTCTCTGGATAACTAATGTAACCAACTATGGAAAGACTATCTTGATATTATTCCATAGAAAATCTAATATTATTCACTAGTCCTTTGGACCAATCTCTAGAGCCAAGCTTCGTAATTTAACAAAGGATGCAAAAATCTCTCACATTTCTATTCTAGACCATGCTCTTTATCTAGATATGTTCTAGAAAAATAAAAAAACTTTGACTAAGCCAATGCCATTACTCAAAACAGAGCTAATTTAGGAGATAAAAAGGTCGAGTATAGAGGTTCATTTACTTCAAGTCATCAAAGAAATTCTTGAGTTAAACTAGTTAATCAAGAAACTCTACATTAAAACTCCAAGAAGGAAAAACAAGCAAACTAATACCATGCAAGTTGCAACCTATGCTAGAATTTGTGTCAAAATAAACCTCAACATGCATTTGAAGAGGGCAATTAAGTTGAAATAAGTTTTGGGAGACTAGATTGAAGAATTAGATTATGAATGTCTTCCTATCAAATGTTTCAAATGCTAGAAAGTAGGACATATGACTAAGAAGTGTGATAGAGGGAATTTTTAAAAGAGTTTTGATAAGAGGGGGATGAGAAGATGTAAATTATAGAATCCCAAGATTAGGAGGTAGTAAAGATCAAGAAGATTGTCTTTTGGCCATTGCTAAAGATGCAGCTAATAAGGTGCTTCACAAGAGTAATGCTCCTCAAAAAGATGGAGGATTAGAGCCAAGAGAATTAGTGGAGGTGATTAATCCCAGGCCAATTGTAGAGGTTGGGACTAAGGATGAGAAGATGAAGATTGGGGTAGAATGTGATTAAGATTCTTCCAAGGATTGCATAGGGGATAAAGAATCTAAATTAGAGTGGAGTATAGCAACTAAAAGGGTTGGCAGAATGGTGGGATGGTTTAGTTCCTTGGTTGGATGCTGGTGCTTTAATGTTAAGGGAAAGAATATAGAAGTGAGCAAAGCTAAGTTAAAAGTCATGGAGAAATTGGAGAATGGCACACAAGCATCTATTTAGAAATTTGTGAAGAATGAAGGCAAACACCTCCTTATAAATAAGAGATTATGAAGGTGTTAAGTTGGAATATTTGAGGGCTCAATTCCCTCAAGAAGAATCACATACTAAATTGGTTAATTGAATTCGAAAGCCTAGCTATTGTGTTGGTGTAGGAGACCAAAGTGGATAAGTTGATGATTCAATATTTTTAAGATGTTAGAAATTAGGAAAAGGGATTGTGGTGGACTCTAATGGATTTGTGGGAGGTTTGGTAATGTTATGGGATTCAAGAAGGATTACTAGTAAGTTGGTGTCTCAATCCTTCAATTATTTGAATGTCAATTGTGCTAGTGTTCACGATAATGTCACAGTGGTAGTATCCTTGATGTTAATGGTCCAAATTCTAAATAAAAAAAGTCAAAGGCATGGGAACAAATTAGGATATGAAAGAGGGATTTAAGAATTAGAATGAGCTATTGGAAGAGAGTTTGAGCCCCTTCTATAGCTAACAAACTTTTAATAAACTCTCCAAAGGAATTACTAGTTAACTTGAACATCCAAATAGAATTATAATAGGCTTTTATTAATATTTTTCTTTATAGGTATGGCTCCCAAAAGCTATTTTAATTATAAAAAAATTAAAAATTGCTCACAAAAGAAAAATTTAAAGTGAAGAACATAGATATTTCTATGTTTTTAGTTCTAAAGTAAAACAAAATTATTCTTAATTAAATAAATTAACTCATAATAAAATGAAAAAAAATTAAATAGATACTAAAATTTAATATTCATATAGAAAAATAAAACAACTCTTGAAGTGCAAGCTTTCATTAAATTATAAATAAAATACTAAGTAAAATTAGGAAAATAATTTATTTTTATTTACCTTTTTGAAAATAATACTATTAAAATAATTATTTGTTCATTTCTATTCTTTTTGAAATTTTAATCTTTACACATTTTATTAATAAATTTCTTGTTTTAAAGAATAACTATGTGCTTAACAAATTAATATAGATATTTTAAGTACATCTATATTTAAAAGGCATCTTCTATATATCATTGTGAAAGCCATCCAAATAAAATCCCTCAATGAGGGTTACACTTTCTTAGTTATTTATTCTTGATGGACCCTTACCCACTATATTGTTGGGTTCAGTGAAGCCCAAATTGGCAAGTTTCTTTGTTGGGTTCGATGAAGCCCAAATTGACAAGTTTCTCTCACATATTCGAAAAGGATGCCTTTTGCAACCAACTTCTTTTTGCATGTATTCACAAAATTAGAAGTTGTCCTTTTTGATGGATTTTTCCATTTATTGGAGATGAGACTAATTTATAAATAGTTGGCTGCTGCTTCAATATGTATTGTATTCAGAATTAATAAAAGAGATAATCCCTAAAAGTGGACGTAGCTATTATTGGGCAAACCATTGTAAATCTTTTGTTCTTCTGTGTCTTTTAAATGTTTTAATTTCTATTCTTATTTTCTGCAATTTTTCTTTTCATTTGCTTCTGCAATTTTCATCAACAATTGGTAGCAGAGCCTGGTGGAGAAACTTGGTGGAGAAGCTCGGTGGTGAAGCGGTTCCTTGGAGATTGCTAAAGATTTTTTCAGAGCTATGGACGAAGTAGATATGGAAGAGAGTCCCAACTGGGATGATTGGGTTGAAGCTCTCATGTCTATGTGCCATGGCCATGAAGAGAGTCATGATGAAGTGAGAGCTATTCATCAGATGTTTTTAGATGAATTAAATGATGAAACTAATTTTATTATTGAGGAGTTTCTTGGTATGTTGGAACTTGGCAGTGAAATGGAGTAGATGCAAGAAATGAAAACTATTGTGGCTCAGTCTGGAGAAGAGGAAGAGTACGAAGTCACAGATTCAAACACATGTTTAACGAATGGTCTGTCTGTAAAGAAAAAGTTTAGATTTAATTTGCCAATTGAAATAGATGATTTGGCTACTGAAGTCTTTATGAGTGGCAGTGTTTATGGAATCCACATGGTTTTTGGGGGCTCTGGCACTGGAGAGGTTGGAGTGGCTACAACGTTGTCCATGGATGAGCGCATAATGCTACCCACGCACACCCACGGGAGGAGCGTTGCAAAGGAGGCAGAGGGTTATGGCGCCAGGCGGCTTGGCAGTTGTGATATTGATTCCCCGAGCATTGTGAAGTGACCCATTTGCAGACACCTAGCTAAGGGAGCAAATTCTGGCAGAGTAGCCGATGGTGGCACATTTTCGGTGGGATCACCATACTTGGGGATCGACTTGGCTATTTTTAGTGGTGTCGTGCATGTGTTTTGTGTGGCTAGAGTTTTTGCAGTCGCTACAGATCATGGGAATACTGACGAATACGCTCGTGTACACCATAATCTACTCATATTTTCTGTGGAGGAATATGGGATTGCCTTACAAGTCTACGGATGTGGCAGCCAGATTGCAGCTGGTTCATCTTAGATTTATTATTGGTGGTGATGATGCTCGGTAGGGGTGTGGTGTAAAATGTCAAAAGTTGTCTAATGGGAAGAAGAAACGGGGGTTTCTTGAGACGCCGATGATTGTAGTGGAGATGGTTACAATGGTGGATTGTTGGGGTTATAATATGACCGGATCATTTCTAGAAGGTGTTAAGATTGATTGGGAAGCTTGGAAATGATTTATACGAAGTGCCCTTGAACAAAGGTTAAAACCTTGCAATACGAGTTTGTTTTCGAAGTGACGATACAAGTGGAAATCTAAGGGATATCTCTGAGTAGCTATTTGGTCTTCAAGTGGGAGATTGTTGGGTTCAGTGAAGCCCAAATTGGCAAGTTTCTTTGTTGGGTTTGGTGAATTCCAAATTGGTAAGTTTCTCTCACATATTTGAAAAAGATGCCTTTTGCAACCAACTTCTTTTACATGTATTCACAAAATTAGAAGTTGTCCTTTTTCATGGATTTTTCCATTTATTGGAGATGAGACTGATTTATAAATAGTTGGCTGCTGCTTCAATATGTATTGTATTCAAAATTAATAAAAGATATAATCCCTGAAAGTGGACATAGTCATTATTGGGCGAACCACTGTAAATCTTGTGTTCTTCTGTGTCTTTTAAATCTTTTAATTTCTATTCTTATTTTCTGCAATTTTTCTTTTCATTTGCTTCTACAATTTTCATCAACATATATTATGTCCTTATTATTTATTAATATTATATATTTTAAACCCTTTGTTTTTCTTTCATGGACATACATTTCTATTTTCCTTTATAATAGGGTTATGCAGTGCCTCACTTCAAAACATGATTACATTTTCAATAATTATTACATACAACAATTCCTTACTTCAATACATAGAGTTGAACAACACATCATGGAATTGCCTAGTATTACACAACGGTATGGAATGCTAAAAACTGTAGAAAAAGCTAAAATATTATGACAAAATATATTATTTAATTAAAAATATATTAAAAATGGATTTTTTAAAATATTTTTTAATCATACGATTTAAATCACAAGTAGCTAAAACCACCACATTAACACTAAAATTCTTAAATATCATCCACTTCAAATGTCAAAGGTCAATTTTGGCCAATAAAAATAGGACAAATATTTACCACTTTTTGTTGTGAATGAGGTGTAAAATTATTATTGATTGTTTTGACCATTAAAATGGATGATATTTAAATAGAATGACACCAAATTACCAAAATTTAGTTATCCACCATTCTCTCAATTTTCTTAATAACAACTAGAAAGATTTAAAGAACTGGTTAAGAATGAGCTTGGGATCAAATGAACACATCATCCAAGAATGCTTCTACTGACTTATGCATTGAGGAAGGCATTGCCAAAACCCTTCCTTTAAATTGTATGCAAACACCTTTGGATCACATACATGGCTAAAGCACAAATGATCTCCCACACAAACACAATTCCAATACCAACCTGTTCCACCAATATATTCAGGGAGAAACTCTGGAGACATCCTTGCAAATTCTTTCCATTTCCAAAGCAACTTATCTTGGTCATCCTGAAAAAACTCCCAGATAACAATGCCCACAGCCCCCAAATTATATGGACGAATACCCTTCTTGAGTAGAGCGATTGAGTCACTTAGGCCAAACCGGTGAAAGCTTCTAAAGATCGCTACCACTAGAAGGGAAGACCCGTATGGAACCATACATAAAAATTCAACACCAGAATATTCGAGAAGTTTGGTAGGTAACGGAGCTATTGTAACAGGCTTAATAAAACCATCGATATTGTAACCGACAATAGTCATAGGCCTCGCTGCCCTCCAGAAAAGAACACTATTGCATTCAACCATTTCTTCATTTAATATATGAGAGCCCGTTTCCCCTGAAAACTGAGATTTAAGCTTCCATGAATCTTGAAAATAGTGGTAGATTTGGAAGGAAAAATCCCCCCTTCTGTGCTCCAACGCCACTACCAAATACGGCTCTCCGTTTCCCCCTCGTACAATATAGTTACAGCAGCTATACGCATCGATTTCTATTTCTGCATAAATTCTCATGAGCGGATTGCAAACGCATAATTTTGGGGTTCTTCCAAAAAGTAGTAACCCTAGCCCTGGACGTGATAAGTTGTAATATATCATATTTGGAAGGAAAGAAAGAGAGATATTCAACCATTTTTGTGTGGAAAAGCAGTAGGCCACACAATGCCAACTTCCTTGGAATTCTTGACCACAAAGAAGAAGCCATGGATTTTTGGGGGGCAATGAAGACAGAAAGCTGTGCGAAGGCAAAAGAGATTTCCATTCTTTGCAAACTAAGCGAGAGAGGCAGATTGATTGTAATGGAAGCTTTACAAAAATGCATTCTTTTACATCCCGACACAGCTCAGATACACCACTCTGCTCTCCGTCTTCTTCAACTGCTGAAATCAATTGTTGCTCCATTGCTTTCCTAAATAATGGATTTTGTATTCTTTCTACCCGGGATTTCTTTCTATGCATTCATCATGCGTCCGCATCCACTTCCTTTTATAGGTGTTTGACATGAAGAGCTCTGCTGGTTAAGAGCAGCCGACTGTAGAAAATAAAATTTAAAATAGATAATGATGATAAAAAATAAGTAAAGTTCATCTGGAATCAAGTTTTGATGAGTGCAAGGTCTCAACAGGGCAGAGATTGTCGAAGCCCGCACTGGAGAAATTGATGGAATTGGAGAAGGACAGTGGATCAAAGAAACTGGCAAAGTAATCAACAAGCTTCCTAGTGGGGAGGAAGATCACAGGAATATGGAGGAGGAAACAACACGAGGGTGGCAGAAAAAGTCAAGTATGGAGCTAGGGCACAAGAACGGAGGTCTGATGAGAAAATTTTTGAGAGAGGGTAGAATCTTGATCAAATTTTCGTAATAGGAGAAAATGGGAAGGAAGAAGTAGCGACAACAAACATAATTCCTTTACAACCCAGGAAATTCGTAAGTTGTAAATCTTTCTTTATTAATTCAAAATAATTCCTTGGTGTGGTGGAGCGCCTTAGGAAGTGCACCTTTTTCATAAAATGGGTTCTGGACTGGCCCGCGAGATGTAAGGTTTAGGAGTGGTGCGAATGGAATTGGGGAAATGATGTCAAAATTAGATCATTGCCTATAGGATTTTTCTTAGTAGAATGTGCTTCGGAGGAAGTGAAACAGAAGATCCTTAACAGTGGCCCCCTAATGATGAAAGAAGTACAAGCTTCTACACAGCAGAGTGGTCACTGAATTTTGACCTGATTATTCACAAAATGGAGAAAACACTAATGTGGATTCGACTTTACAACCTTCCGACAAAGTATTGGGATCCTAAAATACTAAAGCTCATAGGAGAACAGATTGATACATTCATCAAAATTGATGATCAAATAGAGCTAGGGGAATTTGGGATGTGTTTCAATAGATTTGAATGTCACCTTTCTAGAAGAGTTGGAGATTAGGATAGAGTTCAATAGATTTGATTGCCAGGATATGTGTCTCAATAGATTTGAATGCCACCTTTTCAGAAGAGTTGGAGATTAGGATAGAGTTGGGGATTTGGAGACAAAAGATCAAATTGGAGAAGGAATTGGTTAGATGCAAAATTTGTCACATTGGAGGCCACAACATTGTAGATTGCAAGAAAGGGAAACCAACCAAGGAAGCAGAATCAGGGGAGGCCTTGGAACCCATTAAAGAAGGAGAGAAGCCCAAAGGAATAGATACAATGGCGCCTCCAAGGGTGGACAAGGTTGGAGGTGAGGGAAGCGAGGAGGATGAACTAGAGGCAGCTTCTTCTATAGATAGGACCCAGGAAAGGATGGAAGATCTTACTGGGGGGAATGTGACACAAGTGATGGTCTTAGCCTGAAGGGAGACACTAGAGTGTCCCCACGTTTGAAGCAACAGTGAGTGAGGCTCTCAAAGGTGTTTTCCTTGAGGGTAGCCTAGTTAAAAACAAATGAGAAGGGAGCTTCTCTAGTAAAGTTGGGTTATTAGAGGAGACCATTGACGAGGAGGGAGAATCGAGTGACTTCTCTGATGAGGAGATAGAGAATCTAGAGGAGAAGATCATTAGACAAACAAAATCCAAGAGGACTAAAACAAAGACTGAGGAAAAGAATGGGAGGGGAAGGAGGTCAAATAGGGAGTAGTTGGAAATTATTGGTAATGCAAAGGGCCAAATGAAATTGAGATCCAAGAAGGGCGTTAGCCTTCCTCAAGAGCCATGAAACTCCTAACATGAAATGTTAGGGGCTGTAACACCCCTAACAAATGTCGTGAAGTCAAGCATTTCATGCTGACCTTAGACACCAATATCCTCTTTCTATAGGACACCAAATTGTAAGCTAGTGAGTGTTAAAACATGTTCTCAGGTTAGAGTAATAAGAAATGTTGGGGTGAGAGTGCAATTGGGGCTTTCAGGGGATTGGGTGTAATTTGGAACACAAGAACGGTGGAGATGGAGTTATTGAAAAATTATCAGTCCTGGCATGTTCTTTTTGCCAAGTTTATTCCTAGGAATTTGAAACTTGTTTTGATTAATGTCTACGGGCCCAATAGTAGCACACAAAGAGCAAGGGTGTGGGAAGAAATTTCTTCAATTATCTAGGTAGGGAGAGATGAGTTGCTTATTGTAGAAGGAGACTTCAATTCCACAAGTAGACCAGAAGATAGAAAGGGAGAGTGAATGTGATGACTCAGGCATAGTTAGATTTCCAAAACTTCATTAACAATGCCCTAATCGATGTAATTCCCAAGAATAGGAAATTTACATGGTTGAACAGAAGGAGGGGTACCTCTGGCATAGCATAATGTCTTGATAGATTTATGATTTTGGGGAATTGGTTATCATTACCCTTCATCCAGGAGAGCCTTATCCTCCCAACTTCAGGATTGAACCACTTCCCTGTAATGCTAAAATTTGTGTCAGAAAGATCTCTAAAATGATGCTCTTTCAAATTTGAGGATATGTGGCTTAGGGATCCTGATTTGGGAAATTTGATTGAAACCTGGTGGAAAGAAGCTACAGTCCCTAGTGGGTCCAAACTTTTTACCTTCTTCAAAAAGTTGGGGAGAATCAAGGAGAAGCTAAAAGTGTGGAATAAGGAGCATTTTTGGAATATATATGAGGAGAAAGGAAGATTGGAAGCAAAATTAACAATCTTAAATGAAAGAGTGATCAAGGAAGGAATATTTCATGATGATTTATTAAAAGAAAAAGAACTCAAGGAGGAACTCACTAAAGTTCTAGCAAAGGAGGATGCTTTTTGGAGGCAAAAGTCCAGGGAATGCTGGTTGAAGGATGGAGACAGGAATACCAAGTTCTTCCACATGTCAACAAAGTTTAGGAGGAACCAAAACAGAATCACAAGAAATAAGAATAATGTAGGAGAGGTGGTGAAAGATGAAGAACAAATTGGAAAGGTGGTAGAGAATTACTTCAAGTCTTTACTGAATGAGGAGGGGCCATGAAGGGGGAGGAGAGAGGCAGTTTTAAACAACCTTCCATGTTTGATAAATGAGGAACAAAACAACTGGATGAGGTGCACTTTCACAAAGGAAGAGATCAAAGCCGCAACATTTCATATGCATCTAGACAAGGCCCTTGGTCCAGATGGCTTCCCAAACGACTTCTACCACAAGTTTTGGAATATCATAGCAAAGGACTTGGTCACGGTGGTAGAAGAAGCAAGGAAGAATAGTATTATGCTTAAAGACCTAAACAATACTTTCCTAATTTTAATCCCTAAGAAAGAGAATGCATAAATAATGGAAGACTTTAGACCTATATCCTTGTGTAATTCAGTATACAATATTATTGTCAAATCAATGGCAAATAGACTAAAGGAATTACTACCCTGTCTAATTTTAGAAGAACAAAGGGGTTTTACTCTAGGGACGTCAATCATTGAAGGAATAATACTTACTCATGAGGTGATTCACTCTATCAGGAAGAGTATAAGGGAGAGGATGATAATCAAATTGGATATCAGGAAGGCATATGATCAGGTGGATAGGGGTTTTTTGTTAAGTGTCCTGGATCGGTTTGGTCTATGCCAGGAGTGGATTAAGTTGATTCGAAACTGCATTTCATCCCCAAGATTCTTAGTAATCATTAATGGGGCCCTGACGGATTTTTTGAAGTGACAAGAGGGTTGCGGCAAGGTGACCCCTTGTCTCCCCTCCTATTCATTATTGTTGCAGAAGCTTTGGGGAGCTTAATTAAGAGTATGACCAGTAGGGGGATTTTTCAAGATGTAGCTATCACACCAAGTTGTGAGCCAGTTATACACCTACAAATTGAAGATGATACACTCTTGTTTGGGGTTGTTAGATGCAAGGAAGCCTGTGTGATTAGTAGAGCAATGGATACTTACTGCTAGGCATCAGGATAACAAATCAACAAAAGGAAGTCAAAAATCTTCTTTCTCAACATGGATGTCAAGAGACAATAGGAGATTAAAAGGATTCTGGGATACAAATGCAGCCCTTTGCCAAGAAAGTATCTGGGTATTTCATTATTTGGAGGTGCTTATAGGTCACATTTATGGGAGCCAATTGTTTCAAGCATCACCAAGAAAGTATCTTCATGGAAAGGTAAGTGGCTCTCCAATGTTGGACACATCCTTATGCTCAAGGAAATTATCATGACCATCCCCATCTACACCTTATCTTTCCTGAAGATGTCAAGGAAGATATGTGTGTCCATTGAGTAGAAGATGCAAGACTTCTTTTGGAAAGGAAATTCGGAAGGGAAGAAGTTTCCACTAATTGCTTGGGATAAAATCTGCAAACCCAAACAAGATAGAGGTATTGGACTAAGGAGCTAGCCAGAAATGAATATGGTGCTGGGAGCAAAGCTAGTGTAGAGCCTTTTTTCAAATCCCAATCTAAGATGGACCAGAATCTTACAGAATAAGTACTTAGACTCGCAAGATCCCAAAGAATCCTTACTGTGGCCAACCCACTAAAAGGCCTCGCCATTTGGAATTTCATCTTGGATTCTAGAGATCTGATAAGTAAGAACTTAACTTGGGAAATAAAGAGCGGGAGGCAAGCGTTGTTCTAGGAAGACTCTTGGAATGGCTTCCCAACTTTAAGCGAGCTACCGGACATTGAACTGCAGGTTAGAGAAATCTTAACAAGAACATGGGGGATTCGTGTCAGAGATTATCTATCACCAGTGGAGAAGGTATTTGTGGTGGAGAATTCGGATGAGTGGCAGTTGGTGCAACATGAGGTTTAATAATTACAAAGGATGGCCTGAGTATGCGTTTTAATGGTGAAGCTCAGTTTCAAGCGTGGGAGTTGATAGCCCCAAGGTGGCAAAGGATGAAGTGTAGGTAGCAGAATCATGAAAAGGGACTATACTTGGCTATTTAACGGGGAGCCAATGCAGGTAATGGCAACAAAAATGGAGATGCCCATGAGTTTGGTAGCAAAGGGAGGCAGATGTTGTTTAGAGGGGAGATCTTAGAGAGTATATTAAGGAAAATCTTCAAAACTAGATCAAGCATTGTCTTGCTGGGAGTGAAGATGGTTCTCGGTGATGTTTTCATCACAGGGGGATATAAGTTCCAGGTCAATTCTGATATTTTTTCTATGTTTACAGCAGTCATACTCAATCTTTGAGAGGAGAAGGATATCATTAGGGCCATTCTAAAAACTGTAGTGTTTGCCAAGTAGCGGGGTCATGTGGAGGCGTTGCTGGAGGTTGCGGTAGTGGGTATCGGGTTTTAGCCAGTCTAGGGGATATGGTTGGTGCTCCTTCCCAAACACAACAGTCCTTGGATCCCCTTCGTGGTGGAGGCAACCAAATACAACGTGAAGCAAGGAGGAAGAAAGCTTCTTAGGGGCTGAATTTCTTAAGGTAGTGGTCGAGGTGGCGAACGACTGCTTGGTTGATTGGTCGTTGCGCTTACGGAGGAGAAGTGAGAGGAGGGTGGCGAGGAGGTACTGAGTGGAGGTGGGCCTGCAATGATGGTGCTTGTGTAATGCTTTGGATAATACTATTAGTATGTAATATAAGACCACCCATAATGGGGGCTATGTAGTAAAAATATAGACGGTCAATATGTAAATCTCTCTACAACAATTTAGTAAATTCTAGTTTGTAAATTTTGGCCCTCTTTGGAGCAACCCTGTTTCATTTTTTTACTTCTGGTTAATGGGTAGGCTCCTTACAGGCCAATTGGCAAATAGATAAATAAATAAATAGTTCTTTGTATAGAAATAAAGTAAACAATGTGACATAAAAAATAATTCTTAAATAGAAATATAAATTTATGTGTTCATGTAAAAATAAAATAATTCTAAATTAAAATAAAATAACTCCTAAGTAAATAAAATAGCTCTAGACTAATATTTCCATGTTTTAGATAGATGTATTCAAGATATTTGTTCTAATAGAATATAAAAACATCTATAAATATGTAATAATGTGTCATTTACTATCATCTAACTAGATATTTTAGTTTAACTTGACATATATTGAAATTGCAAAGCTTCTAGTAAACAACTATGTATAGCATTTTTTATTTTGCATCAAGACATTTTGGATTACACTCCATGATCCATCATTAGGAAGAGAATGAAAATTCCTTATCCCAAATGTCTTGATATAGGAAAAAAAAAGCTATACACAATTGTTTATGAGAAGTTTCAAAAAAAAATTTCATGGAGTGTGGAAATATCATGTCTTCAATTGACATATAATACCAAATTATGTACAAATACTCATCATCTTATACCAAAAATACAATGGTAAAAAATATCTCCACATGGGACATGAATCAATCTAGTTCATTGTACATAAATATTATATATCAAAATATTATGCTTTTAGAAAAAAAGAATGAAAGAGGATATTGACATGATAGTGGACTAGACGACAGGCCATGCCTTACTTTCTTTTAAATGGATGACTTTTTGGGTTATAATCAAATTCTAAGAAACCCTAAAGACTAGCATGAGACCACTTTCACATCCCCTTGGCGTAATTTTTGTTGTGTTTTCATGCCATTTAGTCTAAATAATCTGAGAGATACTTACCAGCGTACCATAACTTCATTCATAATATCCTTGAAGATTATGTTAATGACATCTTGGCTAAGTCTATCTTATGCTGAGATCATGTGAATAATCTGTCTCATCTTTGAATGTCTTCAATCATATAACATGCACCTAAAGACTCATAAATGCATTTTTGGCACATGGATAGTAGTAATATTTTAGGGTTTATAGTTTTGTAACATGGCATTGAGGTCAATACCAAGATAATTGATGCTATCGTGATATGCCACCCTGATGTATATTTCTAAACTATGTAGTCTGCAAGGTAAGATTTGGGTCATTCACTAATTTATCTCCAAACTAGTAGATTGTACCCTTCACTATACTAATCTCCTCAAAAAGGATGCTCATATTTCCTAGAATGAGGATTTTTAGAAGGCCTTTGAAAGCATTGAGTACCTAGCCATTCCACCTGTTCTGATGCTTGATATCTTAGAGCATCCTTTTCTTCGCTACACTTATACATTATCTCATGTTGTAGTTGCTCTCTTGGCTCAACATGATGATGAGGGCAAAGAACATGTAGTTTATTATATCATTCATACCCTCCTCGATTATGAAACTCTATATTCTACAATAGAGAAGTAGTGTCTCTCTTTGGTCTTAATCAAACCATCTTCGATATTGTAACCAACAATAGTCCTGGGCAGCTCTCCCCTCTAGAAAAGAACACTTGCATTTAACCATTTCTTTATTTAATATATTAGTGCCCATTTCCCCTGATAACTAAGACTTAAGATTCCAAGAATCTTGAAAATAATTGTAGATTTGGAAGGAAATATTCCCCCTATATTGTGGTCCAATGCCACTGCCCAATACGGCTCTCCACTTCCACCTCGTACAATATAGTTATAGTAGCTATATACATTGATTTCTATCTCTACATAAATTCTCAAGAGCATATTGCAAACACATAATTGTGGGGTTCTTCCAAAAACTAGTAACCCTAGCCCCTACACTTGATAACCCTAGCCCTAGGTGTGATAAGTTGTAATATCTAATATTTGGGAGGAACAAAAGAGAGATATTCATCCATATTTGTGTGGAAAAACAAAAGGCCACACAATACCAACTTCCTTCAAATTCTTTACCATAAAGAAGAAGCCATGGATTTTGGCTTGTGGGTAATGAAGACAAAAAGTTGTGTGAGAACAAAAGAGAATTCTATTCTTTGCTAACTATGCAAGAAAGGCAGATTGATTGTAATGGAAGTTTTCAAAAAGGTATTCCTTTATATCTTGACACATCTCAAATACATCACTCTGATCTCCATCTTCTTCAACTACTTTCAAATACATTCTTGCTCCATTGCTTTCCTAAATAATGGATTTTATATCCTTTCTACCCATGATTTATTTCTATGCATTCATCATGCTTCCACATCCACTTCCTTTTATAGATGTTTGACATCAAGAGTTTTTCTTAGTCGATATTGGGTTAAGAGCAGCTAACATTAGAAGATAAAATTTAAAATAGATAATGAAGATAAAAATAGTATAGATAAAAATGAACCCACTATGGATCAAGTCTTGTTGAGTGCAAAGTCTGCGACACCATAAGGGATGAGGTCAAGATCATGCCCTAGAAAAATTTGGTGGAATGGATACCCCTTAGTCCTTGGCTCTCAGCAAAAGAGGTTCAGCCTAAGGCTCGTGCTCCCAAATCCAATAGTAGAAATGAATTTGTGGATGACCTCCTTCAAAAAAAATAAGTACAGATATTTTAAATATATTTATGGAAAAGGTTTAAAAAGAAATATGTTTTTGGAGGGATTATTTTAAATTTGTCATATGTAAAAAGTTAATAGGAGAAGAAGGGCATAAATTTGATGGTTGTATGGTAATATTTAGACATTTTTTGTTGTAAAATATAATCAAATTTTTAAAAGATTCTATAACATGAAAGGAAAGATTTTGGATAGATTGTCAAAAATTTTATAGAATTATGATGATATATATATATATATATATATGGTTTATATATAGTTTTACTTATACTAAGATATCATAGTATTTTAAGGGCACCTTTGAATAGATAATTGTCATTAAAAAACTACTTGACAGGCAAGGTCAACTGTCAAATTTAAGCCTTGGGCCCAACTATTAAGTCCTTTTTCTTATTAACTTTTTATATAAGATGAAATTATATATATATATATATATATATATATATATATATGATATTTTTCAAAGTAAAAAAATAAAAGAATTATTGAAATAATGAATGGTAGTTTTTATAAAAGAAAATTTAAATTTAAATACAAAAGTAAAATAGTTCCTCCTGTAGAAATAAAGTAAACAATGTTATATAAAAAATAATTCTTCAATAAAAATTGAAATTTATCAGTTCATGTAAAAAACAAAATAATTTCAAATTAAAATAAAATAACTCCTAAGTAAATAAAATAGCTCTAGACTAATATTGCCATCTTTTAGATAGATGCATTCAAGATATTTGTTCTAGTAAAATATAAAAATATCTATAAATGTGTAATAATATGTCATTTACTATCATCTAACTGGATATTTTAGTTTAACTTGACATATATTGAAATTGTAAAGCTTCTGGTAAACAAATATGTATACTGTTTTTATTTTGCATAAAGACATTTTGGATTACATTCTGTGATCCGTCATTTGGAAGAGAATGAAAATTCTTGATCCTAAATATCTTGATGCAAAAATACATTATACATAGTTGTTTACAAGAAGCTTCAAAATTCCATTAAATGAACTGTGGAAATATCATGTCTTCAATTGACATATAATACCAAATTATGTACAACTACTCATCATCTTAAACTAAAATTACAAGTAAGAGTGGTAAAAAATAGCTCCACATGGGACATGAATCAATCTAGTTCATTGTACATAAATATCATATATCAAAATATTATGCTTTTAGAAAAAAAGAATGAATTGCCTTCTATTGAAATCCAAAAGCAAAATGAACCACTCTTGATCATAGTTCATATAAATTTTGTTGCAATAATATGTACCCTCATAGATAATGGTTTTGGTCTTAATGTTTTTGCGGTAGATTTGCTAAACCATTTAAACATTGACACATCTTGTATTTCTCCTTCAAATTTAGCAAATAGGGGCCTTGATAATATAGGTCGGCAAGCCCTTAGGACTCTCACCTTACCTATAGAGTTAGGCCTTGTCACATTACCAACTATAGTACATGTGATGTTTGGTGCTCTCTCTTATAACCTCCTACTAGGTAGGCTATGGATTTATGCCATGGGTGTTGTTCCCTCAACCTTACACTAGTCTATAAAATTTGTTCATGGGAATAAAACTTGATCTCTATTTGTTACAATATTGTGAGCAAACTGAGTTGAGACAAAAGTTCAACCCTTCCCTAGTACATCAGAATTTAATTCCCCTTTTATCATCACATCAAACTATGCCCTCATTGACCCCTATTAATGACATGGCAAAGGATAGGCCATTCTCTTCAACTAGTGCATCGATAGATGACAATTGGGGTCCATTAAACTTTATACCTTCTTTCATTTGAGAATACAAAATAGGCACGTCACACTTTGATACCTCTCAAATCCTATCCCAAAGTGGCTTTGTTAATTAAGATTGAGATAGAAAAGTTGTAGAAAGCTGGTTTTATCTTCCCTATTAATAATTCCTATTGGATTCAAACATCGTGCCTATTGCTAAACTAGATAATCATATTCGCATTTGCATTGACTTTCATGACCTAAACAAAGTGTCTTTGAAAGATTATTTTCCTCTTTCAAGTATTTAAATGATAATGGACTCGACGAGAGGTGATGCCTTAATTTCTTTTATGGATGAATTCTTGGGTTATAATCAAATTCTAAGAAACCCTGAAGACTAGAATAAGACCGCTTTCACATCCCCTTGAGGTAACTTTTTTTACATTGTCATGTCATTTAGTCTATAGAATGTGAGAGCTACTTACTAGTGTGCCATGACTTTGATATTTCATGACTTCATTCATAATATCCTTGAAGATTATGTTGATGACATCTTGTCTAAGTCTATCTTATGTTAGGATCATGTGAATAATCTATCTCATCTTTGAATGTCTTCAATCATATAACATGCACCTAAACACTCATAAGTGCATTTTTGGCATGGATAGTAGTAATATTTTAGGGTTTATAGTTTTGCAACATGGCATTGAAGTCAATACCAATATAATTAATGATATCATGAATATGCCACCCCGATGAATATTTATCAACTTTATAGTCAATGAGGTAAGTTTCAGTCCATTCACTAATATATCTCCAAACTAGTAGATCGTACCCTTCACTATGCTAATCTTCTAAAAAAGAATGCTCATATTCCTAGAATGAGGAATTTCATAAGGACTTTGAAATCATTAAGGAGTGTCTAGTTAGTCCACCTATTCTGATGCTTGCTATCTTAGGGCATCCTTTTCTTCTCTACACTTCTACATTGTCTCATGTTGTAGCCACTCTCTTGGCTCAACATGGCAATGAGGGTAAAGAGCATGTAATTTGTTATATCAATCATACCCTCCTCGATTATGAAACTTGATATTCTATGGTAGAGAAGTAGTGTCTCTCTTTGGTCTTTGTCACCCACAAGCTAAGACATTATCCACTTCATGTAGAAATACACATAATTGTTAGGTTTGACCCTCTTAAGCATTTATTTTTTAAGGTAGATATATTAGGGTGTTTCTCTAAATGGGTTATGCTCTTAACTAAATTTGATTTAGATTTTATCTCCTAGAAAGCCATAAAGGGGTAGGTCATGGTTGATCATCTAGCTAAGGCCCTCCCTTCCTCCTCATTCCCTAGCTTCAATTTATTCCTAGATGATCATATCCTTCTTATAGATGGTGATTGTCTGTGGGATTTATTTTTTGATGGTTCTAGATGTCAGATGAGTTCTAGGGCCGCTGTAATATTGATCCCTCATAAGGGTAAGTTAATCTTGATTTCTTTTCATCTAAATTCTAAATGCATGAATAACATTGTTGAGTATTAGGCTCTAATTACCAATTTGTATGCCGCTATTTCCCTCAACATAAAAGTCATCCATGTCTATGGTGACTCACGGTTGACTATTAAGAAAATCACTAGTGACTATCAAGATAAACAAGATAATCGTTCTCAGTACCATGATTTGGTCTTGTCACTTCTTCACCATTTTTCATCCTTTTCCATTGATGATATTCCATGAAAAGACCACCATCATGTGGATGCCATGGCTAGTGTTGCCTCCCTAGTGTTCTTTGATGACTCAAAGGATGACTATCATTTTGTGATTCACACTCTCTCTTTGCCCACTATTGTGGATGATTCAATGTTAGATACCCTCTTCTGTTATAACAATGATTAAGAAGAGTGGTGTTCTTATATTTTCAATTATTTGCGTGATGACACTTTTCTAAGTGATTCTTTTAAGAATGTGTGTATTTGTATCCATAAACTTGCTTCATGTTATACTATCCTTTCCAAAGTTCTCTACAAGAGGGGTTATAATAGCCTCCTCTCTATTGTCCAAAAAAGTTTGAAATACCTATGGCTCTTTAGGGGGCTCATTCTAGTGCTTGTTATGGACATTTCAGCAATATGTCCCTAGTACAAAAACTCTTGCACATGGGGTATAATTCATAGAGCATGGAGAATGACTCCTTCACTTTCATCAAGAAATGCCCTCAGTGTCAACATCATAATATTTGATTCAACCTCCTATGCAAGAGATCTACACCTAGACACCTCCTTGGCCATTCTCTATTTTGGGCCTATACTTAAAGTTGGGAAAATTTTGCCACATTCCTCTTAGGGACATGTCTTTATCATCGCAGCTATAGTTTACTTATACTAAGTGGGTTGAGGTTGTTCCTCTTTAGTCTACCACCACTGAGGTGATTTGGAGGTTTCTTCTTGATAATATAATTGCTTGCATTGGGTAGCCTTCTACTTTGGTCTTTGATAATGAATCCTCATTTAATAACAAGGAGGAAAATTAGTTTTTAAAGAAATTCCACATTCAACATAATTTTTCTATGTCGTATTATCCTCAGTCTAATGGATAGGCTAAGGATTCTAACTAGTAAAAGCACCAAAGGTGCTATCAAATGGCCGATAGGCACAAATATTTGTAGGCCTATCCTTAAATAGTATATATTTATATTTTTTTCTAGAAAATAATTAAATGTAATAGTTCGTGGACAAGGCTATATATACTATAAGAAAATATTTTTTTTTGCAAATAGAAATAATGAAATGGTATTAAATGAATAACCACATGAACTAAATCATGAAAACATCATATATTTCTTCAGATACTTTGTCAACAAGTCCATTAAAACAAATAATTTGAATATCTCCATCATCACTGTGAACAACATCAAAACTAAATACTTTTCCTTGTCCTCTAGCATTACTGAAGTGTCGAACTGCCACTTTGTTTATCACTCTACATTTGATAGTCCATCTTTCATGGAAAGGTGTTAACACAATTATTGGAATGGAATGAATCACCTTGTTTACCATGTGCATTGGACCCATATTTAAAGAGCAACCACTATGCATATCAGTGAAGTGAGTAATATTTGAGGATGGCAATGCAACATCATTGGACTGCAATTTTAAAAAGGTATTACTTCCGACTAAGATTCTATCATCAATGGTATGCTTGAACGATACAATTTCAACATCTGGTTCAACAATATCCATGTTGAGAATGACCATAAACCTATGACAAAATTTTAAAATTTTGTTATTGTTGGTAATATAGATTGTAACACGTTTAATATCTAAACATTTAAAAAGATCTTACATTTGATTGTGTATATTTTTACATTTATAGTCATTGATTTGTAATTGCTACTTGAATCACCAATTCATTAAAGGAGGGGTGGAGAATATCCCATAAGGCAGCTACTGAACCTTGGTTAAATCTAGTGAATATATGGTTTATGCAAACCCACAAGAATTTTCTTAAACATCAGTGACATGTACATTCATAATTTACAAGTATTCAATATTTCAAACCCCCACTTATTCATGTAAACATTTTTAGACCCATTTACAGACCATGCATATTCATAATTTAAAAGTATTTAGTATTTCAAACCCGACTCATTCATGCAATCATTTCCAAACCCAACCTGATGACAATAGTTAAGAGAAATTCCTCTTCAATTGGAACTAATGGATTGAAGAAAACAACAAATTACCAAACACATGCTAACCCATAGAAATCTATTGTTCTATATATAATAGCAGGATAAACGCGTTACTGTCAAACACACTCATGCAACTTCAAAAGAAAATGCATCTTTTAAAGGATTTTGTGCTTTTTTCATTTTTTTTCCTACAATTTTTTTTTGTTTTTTATTTTTTATTTTGTCCAATTTCTTTTTTGGTTATAGTTTTTGTGATTTTCTTATTTTCAAATTCTTTTTTAGTTTTTTTTTTTTTTTTTTTCCAATTTCTTTTTAGTTTTTATTTTTTATTTTTTCCAATTTCTTTTTTGGTTTTTATTTTTTATTTTTTCCAATTTCTTTTTTGGTTACTTTGTTTTTGTGATTTTCTTATTTTCAATTTCTTTTTTGGTTTTTATTTTTTATTTTTTATTTTTTCCAATTTCCTTTTTGGTTTTTATTTTTTATTTTTTCCAATTTTTTTTGTTCCATAGTTTTTGTTAATTATTATTTTTTTTTGGAAATAATAAATTTTTTGGACTACCAAAAATTATTTCATTTTTGGACTACCAAATTTTTGGCAATTACAAAATGGTGCACATATAGAATAGCAGGAAAAAGGCATTACTATCCAACACACTCATGCAACTTTAAAAGAAAATGCAGCTTTTAAAGGATTTTGTTATTTTTCCATTTTTTTTCCTTCAATTTTTTTTGATTTTGATTTTGATTTTTTATTTTGTCCAACTTCTTATTTGGTTCCATAGTTTTTGTGATTTTCTTATTTTTCAAATTCTTTTTTAGTTTTTAGTTTTTATTTTTTCCAAAAAAAATTTAGTTTTTATTTTTATTTTTTTCCAATCTCTTTTTTGGTTTTTATTTTTTATTTTGTCCAATTTCTTTTTTGGTTCCATAGTTTTTGTGATTTTATTATTTTCAAGTTTTTTTCCAATTTCTTTTTTAGTTTTTATTTTTTTATTTTTTCCAATTTCTTTTTTGGTTCCATATTTTTGGTTAATTAATTTTCATTTTTAAATAATAATTATTTTTGGACTACCAATTATTTTTTGGACTACCAAATTTTTGGTAGTTACGAAATAGATTATTATTATTTTTTTTATGGACAACCAAAAAATTATGGGACTATCAAATTTATTTTTGGCAATTACAATTTTTGTGCACATATAGAATGGCCTATCGACCAAATAAAATGATCAAGCAAATTCCTCTAAAAATGGTCAATAAGCACAGTAAGGATTGGCATGTGCAACTTTCATATGCTTTGTGGGCCTATCACATAAGAATTTGTATTTTCATGGGCACTACTCCTTTGAGCCTTGTATATGGTGTCAATGCCATCATGCCCCTATAGTAGAAATTATATCCCTGCAGGTTTCTTTGCAAGGGCTTATCGATGATAAGAACTATCATAATCAGTGTCTCCATCAGCTCAAAATTCTTGATGAGCATCGTGTTAAAGGGATTTAAGAATTAGAATGAGCTATTAGAGGGGATTTTGAGCCCTTTCTATAGCTGACAAACTTTTAATAAACTCTCCCAAAGAATTACCAATTAACTTGAACATCCAAATGCTATAAAAATTGTAATATTGTAATTGTTATCACTAAAGTATGCACCTGTTGAGTTTGAGGACAACCCAACTACCTTGTGAAACATGGGATGATCTCACTAAGTGTGGGCTCAGATAAGTTGAGATCAACCTCCAAAGAGGTTTGGTTTCCTTGATGAATCACCTAAAACTAATCTACTCTATTGTTGTTTCTTGGGAAAAGAGAGAAAGAAAGTGACATGAGTTGAACTAAAACTGGGAAAGAGGTGATACACAAGATATTGGCGAATTGTACCTGTTGATTTTTGTACATATGGGTTTGAAAACAAGTTTAAACTACTCACAACTTAGTTTTGACATACAATGCATAAGTATTTCATAACAAAGTCTTGTGATACAACAATTTCTTTGAAGGAAAAGGTTTGTTTCCAAACCTTTGATGACTGTTTTGACATACAACATAGGTTATGACCTGCATCTACACATGTTTACTCTTTGGAGGTGTTTGCAATGAGACATGAAATCAAGGATTTGAATATAAATCATATAACCATATCAATAATTTTGATCAACACACAAAAACATAGATACCGAGAAGGAAAATGATTGTTTTATTACTCAAAAGGTACTTACAAACTATTGTAAAAGTTTGATATGGTATATTCTTCTCCAAAATATGAGATTACATTGATATTCTTGAGTTTCAATGCATAGTTTTGACTAGAAAGAATTGAAAAATTACAATACTAAGTCTCAACCTGAAACAACTCCCTCCAAATACTAGGAAGAACTTAAAAATTATAATACTAAGTCTCAACCTGAAACAACTCCCTCCAAAAACTAAGAACTGAAAAAATTACAATACTAAGTCTCAACCTGAAAGAACTCTCTCCAAAAACTAGGAAGATGTTACATCCTGAACTTAGGAAATTTAGCTTAATCTTACTTTTATGTGGTAATCAGGATGATTAACCATAGTTTAATGATTAGATGTTTGAGGAAAAAGTCTGATTTAATCTTTGATTATGTGGATACTGACTAATGTTAGTTAGACATGAGATTACATATTGATATGATTATTTAATTATTATGATTTACAAATTAGATGATGATACACTAATCATGATTTTGTGATGGTGAATGTGAACAGGAAAATAATCTTCCTTTGAAGATAGAAGGAGAGTATCATCTGAGAGGAAGAGATAGATGTCAGGAAAAGGGTTAAATTTCCATCTAAGTATCAAATTTTGTCCTTATGAATCCTTGCAATTAGGGTGAGTTGCATCTCTCCTTGTTAGGCATTTTCATTTCTGTATCAATTTGACAATTGGATTCTTCTTGACGCCTTCAATGTCGATTTGACTAAATGACGATGTTCACAGAATGTCCATTTGAGTCATTTGCCAATTTTGACAAGTTGTCGAGAACTCCCTTGATTCCATATCCATTTTTCATATTATCATTTGTGATTATTATATCTTTGTATATTATATATATGTCTTTTGGTGATCTATTCTCTAAGGGGGAGTGGTACTCAACCCTAAAGTCATATCTTAAGAATGTGTCATTTTCTAATGGTGTTAACATTAATAACAGCTTGGTCAATTTGATAACCCTTAAATTTTATATAAGGGAATACATATAAGTTATAATTGTTTTAACCTCTTAAGAGGTTGAGCAAGTCTTGGTATCCATATTATACTAATATTAAATATTTTCATGTTTTTATGTGGCTCGTGGCTAGCCACCACCCACGAGGAGTGGGGAGAGGGAGTGGTGGTTGAGTGTTACCTATACTCAAGCCTTTTCCATAGACACCCTATCCATGATGGGTGAAGTGGATCCATGGGATCCCATGAGGTGGCAAACACTAAGGCCATGCATAAACTAAAATTTGAAAGCATGCAAGGTATCAGTGGATACCAGTTTGGAAAGAGGCTTTCTTGATTTTTTTTTTCTTTGGAGAGTTATCAAAGAGGAAGAAGGATATAGAATTTTGAGGGCATCGAGTGATAGTGCTGCTACAACTGTAGTGTAGAAGGAAATGGTATAAAGACTCCTCGTTGATGAAAGAGGGTTTGTTATAAGTGAATATTGCATTGTTTCTTGGCAGCAATAAATGCATACCATGTTATTTTTGGAGAAGTTATTCTTCCTTGACAATTATCATTTTATATGTTCAAACACTATGCGTATATGAACTCTTGTGTTTGAGTACAAAGGAATGCCAACTTTTGTGAATATCAATACGTCATAGACCAAGTATGTGGTATCAGGGACTCATGTAGAGTCCTTGAGATAGATTTTTTTTTTAAATCAACCTATTACACCATTGAAAGTACCCTTCTAAATGACATGAACTGAGAATAAACTTTGGGATAAGACAAACAATGTGTTCATCAATCGGGTAAGGTCAATAGTCAAAAAACATGATTGAACTTATGTCATTGTGAAAATACAGGAACAGAGTGACGTGGAGTTGAATGTCCATGGGATGGACTATGATAGTAGTGAAATTATTTATCCAAGACCAACAAAGGTCAAATTATGTTACTGTAGGATGAGACAGCTTCTAATTCGAGTCGAGGTGGTGGACATATGACAATGTTCATTGTGAAACATCTATGTATGTAAATCTTTGGCCAAAGTAATGCATCTGTCTCTATGTGCATTGTCGGTCCACAGTACTTCAAATGGAATAATGTCTCTAGTAGTGTCATATATAGTTAGAGTGGATTTATAGTTGTGTGACTGTGAGACATTGTGAAGGACACAACACTAGATACACAAATGACAAACCTAATGGTTCCTTATATCTATACCTTTCATGAATGGTAGGGTCACTTCCAAATAGGAAGTTGTGCGAGGGACCTCTAGTCTGTGGTTGGAGGAAAAGCACTTGGATGATGCTCTCCTTCCCAAGTAGAAGACACGTCGAGACTTATGAAGACAGCTGTCAAAGTTCCAAATGTAGTGCTTTTCTTTATATGACCTGATAGTCAGTCATTATGTATATTTCTATACTGATGCCTTGAGCATAGATTTGTACATGTATAGTGAAGATCATTCACTAATGTGGTATCATTGGATTGTGAATCTAAGTTTTGTTATGTTCTGGAAAAGAATAAATACTTAATTATTATGATGAAATTAATTCATTCTTGTTTAACTATGATTATGTTAATCATGATGCTTTCTTAATCTTAGTTAAGATGGTTAATTATGGATATTTTGAGTAATGTGTGAGGTTGCATGTTACATATGGTATAAGAGCTACTGGGTTCAATACATGGACCTATGAGCTCACTACATAATGAATTATCTTTATCCAACATTAATGGTTGCTAATGTTTCGATGTTTTTATGCCAAAATATTAAGGATAAGAACAACACTCAGGAAGAAGGTAACAGAAAATGGACATTACCTTAAGGTCTTGAGGAGCGAGCCTCAAGAATGAAATGCCTTGAACAAACTGGTTTCCTAGTATGTGCATGGTTGGTTGATAATGAGACCTTCACTAATGCTATTGAATGCATCAACCAGGAGTTGAGGAAAGTAGTTAGGATTGCTACTCCTAACTCTAAAATTAAATCAATGGGACCCTCTACATCTAAGGGACTAGTCATGGAAAGTAATCCTAAGGATTCTAATGTTAATAAGGAGGTTATGGATGAGTACCTACGTGTACATCCACATCCTAAAACTGATATGATAAATCTCAAGGTTGAGAAATGAACATGGGAAGGTATCCCAATCTGACAATGACTTGCAGTAGCAAGATGTAAACAAAATTTTGTAAATTTTGGATGGATTATATGTAATCTATGAAAAACTATAATGCAATTGAAAAATTTAGGCAATCTTTCCTTTCTTGTTAAAGATAAAATGAATGAGAGTAGATTTATATTGTGAATGGATTCAATGATCTAGAAAACTAATCCATGATTAATTTGCAAACCTCAGGAGAAGTAGATTGCAGTAAGGTTCATATAAGAACCAAGATGGGAGATAGCCAAGATGAAGGGCAACCTTAAGGCCACTATGAATCTAAACTTGACTAGATCCTCACTTTTCTTCAAGAGACAAGAGCGAGAGTAGGAACTCTCAAGCAGAAGGTCAAGGGTTGGCAAGGACCCAAGCGGGAAGCCTATTATGGGGGTGATGATGAGGCACATCATAATGACACCACCCAAACTGAGCATAGAGAGAATAACTCTGAGGCCAGACAAGAAGAGGATAGAAGAAGCCATATGGCTTTGGAATTATCCTGGGACATTAAAAAGGTTATGCCTCCCAAGTTTGATGGGTCTATAAGTGGAGATGTTGTGGAGGCATGGCTTATGGAGATGGAAAAGTATTTTGAAATAAGAAATTACACTAAGATCACTAAAGTGGTATGGGGAGCATACCAACTGGTGGGTGAAGCATCCACATGGTGGATGAACAAAAAGATGGAGTTAGGCTTGAGGTCTACAAGTCTAACCTGGGATAGGTTTGTGGAACTCTTTAGGCAAAGATAGTTTCCTCAATTATCTTCTGACCAGAAGCTTATAGATTTTTAGAATCTGAAATAGGGTGAATTATTTGTGAATGAATATTGGGAAAACTTCACTCACCTACTTAAGTATGTGCCAAAATACCAATAGGATATTTCACATCCAAAAGTTTATAATGGGATTGAACACCTAGATTGGGGGTGAGGTTGACATCCATGGTTCCATTTCAATGGATCGTGTCTATGAGAAGGCCATCAAACAGGAAAAAAAATTGAAAGCTATGTCTGCTTATAGGGAAAGGAACCAAAAGAGGTATAATTGGTCCCAATCCTCCCAATCTTCTAAGAAAATGGGGAAAAAGTAGGATTTTACTGAGAAAAATGATTAAGGGGCCAAGAATAAGCAAACTGAGTCCAAGGGGGAGAAGAAGGGAAATAACCACTCCAAGAAAAATAGAGATAATTCTGGGAAAGCTCAAGAAAGATGAGGACCCGTGGGAGGGTACTATACATGTGGCAAAGATCATTACACCAACCAGTGTCCTAACAAGACATGGGGAGCATAGCCATGAGGAAACCCTCTACCTTATCAACACACAGTGTTCTAGCAATGCATTCATGCAACCTTGGAAAATGGGTAGGTCGAATACCAAATTACTCCCATTGAAACTATAGGTATTTTATCTAGTCTCCCCATTTTAGTTTTGATAGATATTGGTGCTACCGAATGTTTTGTTTCCCTTAAAATTTTAAGAAAATTTTGTAGAAAGGCTAGATACATGGCAAACACTTGGTCAGTAGAATATGCAAATCAAACCAAGGCTTAGGTAGAGCAATGCTTGTTTAAGGCTAAGGTTGAACTTCCTAATTTCTCCACTGAAGTGAACCTTTACATAGCCCCACTAGGCACATATGATGTTATCCTTGGGATAAACTAGTTATGGAGACATCGAGCCAAAGTGGACTGTTATGCCAAAATAGTAGAATGCCTTGATGACTTAGGAAACAAAGTCTTCCTAAAAGGGAACCTTAGGGAAGTCAAACTAAGACAAGTTTCTACCCTACAAATGAAAAGAGTTCAAAGAAAAGGATGCCATCTTTTTATTGTCAAGATGGAAAAGCTAAATGGTTTTGAGGAAACCAATTTCCAAGATGATTTAAAGTTTTATGAATCTCATAAACTCAATGAAGTTGGGAAGGAGTCCATAGATCATGAGAGATCATATATGGATAGGTATTCTTTTCTTAGAGATTTGGAAGACATATTTCTAGATGAGCTATCAAGATTACCTCCTAAAAGAGCTCTTGATTTCTCCATAGATATAATTCCAGGATCGAAACCTATATCTAAAGCTCCATACAGAGTGACCACTACAAAGTTAATAGAGCTAAAGGCTCAATTTCAGGAATTGTTGGATAAAGGATTGATAAGACCCAGTGTGTCCCCCTAGGGAACACTAGTAATATTTGTAAAAAATAAAGATTGTACCATGTGGTTATGTATAGATTACCACATGTTAAATAAAGTAACAATTAAGAGTAAATACCCATTCTCCCGCATTGATGATCCTTTTAATCAAATGAGAGGTACAACAATGTTTTCTAAGATTGATCTTCAGTTTGGGTACCATCAATTGAGGTTGAAGGATGGGGATATCCATAAAATAGCCTTCAGAACAAGGTATGGACATTATGAGTTCACTTTCTTGCCTTTTGGATTTACAAATGGACCTATAGTGTTATGAACCTAATGAATAGTGTGTTTAGGGACTATTTGGACAAGTTTGTCCTAGTTTTCCTTGATGACATCCTAATCTACTCTAAGAATGATGAAGAGCACCTTCAACATTTAAGGATTGTTCTTCAGAGGTTGAGAGAGCATAAACTATATGGCAAGCTTTCTATGTGTACTTTCTTTCAAAAAGAAGTGCAATATTTGGGCCACATAATTTCAGCTAAGGGTATAGCTGTGGACCTAGCTAAGATTAAAGCTATTTTGGAAAGGTTGGTACCAAGGAATATTCATGAGGTCCGAAGTTTCATGGACTTGTAGGTTACTATAGGAAATTTGTGAAAACTTTTCAAAAATTGCATACCCTATAACTTCCTTACAGAGAAAAGGCAAGAGATTTGAGTGGTCAGATAAGTGCTAGAAGGCCTTTGACCAACTAAAGGAAAAATTGACTTTAGCACCAATTTTGAAATTACCTAACCCAGAGGGCCAATTTGTATTCATTATTAATGCCTTAGAGAAAGGCTTAGGTGGTGTACTAGTCTCTAGGATGGACAAGTCATTGCATATGAATCTTGAAAATTGAAAACTTATGAGCAAAACTATGCCCCTCATGATTTGGAACTAGCAGCAGTCATTCATGCACTATAAATGTGGAGACACTACTTGCTTGGAAAACCCTTTGAGTTGAAAATACCATCAAGGGCTCAAATATCTATTCACTCAACCATGTCTAAAGGCTCGTCAAAGAAAATGGTTGGAGTTCATCGTAGATTATGATTTCAAGATTAAAGAAAAGAAAACTGGGTGGTAGATGCCTTGAGTAGGAGAAGGCATATCTCCTCAGTGATCTCCATACATTCTAATTTTACGAATCAGGAACTACAAAAGTCTAAGAGAGATGAGTTTTATGAGTAGGTAAAACATGCCTTATGGGAAAACCCCCAGAATCCAAAATATGATGGGTTTTACCTTGAACCAAATGGGTTATTAAGGTATAAGGGAAGGATATATGTACCTAACTCTATGGAGTTAAGGAATATGGTGTGGAAATCTAGGTTCATTCTGCACTGTATTCGGGACATCCTGTAGTAACAAACTTACTTGCCAATGTGAAACCCTTATATTTCTAGAAAGGAATGAAGAGGGATCCTACATGTTTTTTAGCTACTTGTATAGAATGCCAGAGGGTGAAGATGAAAGACCATCACTCGATAGGACTTTTATACCCTCATGAAATTCTTGAATGGAAATGGTAAATCATAAGCATGGACTTTGTGCAAGGACTTCCTATGTCAAGGAACCAGCACAATGCTATCTTGTTTGTGGTAGGTAGACTCACCAAAGTGGCTCATTTTATACCCTAGAACTTGACAGAAGGGGCACCCATCATAGCCCACAAATTTGTTCAAGAGATTTTTAGATTGCATGGCATTCCTAAGAAGATTATCTGAGAGAGGTATTCTCAAATGACATCAAGGTTTTGGAAAGCCTTATTTTATTCACTTGGAACTCAGTTGAACATAAGCTCTGCTTATCATCTTGAGACAGATGGTAAAACTAAAAGGGCAAACCAAGTGCTAGAGGATTTGTTGAGAATGTATTGCATGGATCAACAATACAAATGGGAAGATTATCTTCCTCTGGTGGAATTTTCCTATAATAATTCCTATCATTCTGCAATTAAGATGGCTCCATATGAAGCATTATATGGAAGAAAGTGTTGAGCCCCTATAAGTTGGGACAAGCTAGAAGATAGGGTCAGCCTTGGTCTAGAAATGCTATCATAAATAGAAGAGCAAGTCCATCTAATTAAAAAAAGGCTAGCAAAAGCCAATGATAGGCAAAAGAGTTATGTGGATGCTAAGCACATCGAAAGGCATTTCTCAGTGGGAGAGAAAGTCCTTTTAAGGGTAAAATCTCAAAAGAGTTTGATTAAATTTTGGAAGACATCTAAATTGGCACCTAGATACATGGGTCTCTTTGAAGTTCTCGAAGAAGTCAACCCAATTGCATAAATAATTGCTCTACCACTAGCCCTTGCCATGATACATAATGTTTTTCATGTTTCCTATTTGAAAATGTTTAATGTTGGAGATAATCAAATTCCTATTCTTGATTGGAATACCATATGGGTGAAGGACCCAGGGGTGGTGGTGATCGAGCCCATCACGGTGCTTGAAATGTGTAAGCTACACTTATGTAACAAAGAGATAACCCAATGCAAGGCCTAGTGGGACTAATATGCAGAGGAAAATACCACTCTGGAAAACTATGAGGATATTCAGGTGAGATTTCCCCATCTCTTTTGAAAAATCCTTTTATTATGCTCACAAAACATTTTTCTTATTGTGTTGGTTGAGTCTGAAGACATTTAATCATCAGGGATGATGATTATTATGGGGGGGAGATATGTTACATCCCCAATTTATGATTTAGGTTAATCTTATTTTTGTGTGGTAATCAAGATGATTAACCACAGTTTAATTATTAGATGTTTGATTAAAATATCTAACTTAATCTTTGATTATGTGGATACTGACCAATGTTAGTTAGACATGAGATTACATATTGATATGATCATTTAATTATTATGATTTACAAATCAGATGATGATACACTAATCATGATTTTATGATGGTGAGTGTGAACAGGAAAAGAATCTTCCTTCAAAGATAGAAGGAAAGTATCATCCGAGAGGAAGAGATAGATGTCGGGAAAAAGGTTAAATTGCCATCTGATTATCAAATTTTTTCCTTATGAATCCTTGCAATTAGGGTGAGTTGCATCTCTCCTTGTTAGTCATTTTCATTTCCATATTGACTTGACAATTGGATTCTTCTCGATGCCTTCAATGTCTATTCAACTAAATGACAATGTTCACAGAACGTCCATTTGAGTCATTTGCCAATTTCGGCAAGTTGTCGAGAACTCCCTTGATTCCATATTCATTTTTGTATTATGATTTGTGATATATATATATATATATATCTTTCGGTGATCGATGCTCTAAGGGGGAGTGGTACTCGACCCCGAACTCATATCTTAAGAATGTGTCATTTTCTAATGGTGTTAACATTAATGACACCTTGGTCAATTTGATAACCCTTAAATTTTATATAAGGGAATACATATAAGTTATAATTGTTTTAACCTCTTAAGAGGTCAAGCAAGTCTTGGTATCCATATTATACTAATATTAAACATTTTCATGTTTTTCTGTCGCATGTGGCCAGCTAGCCACTACCCATGAGGAGTGGGAAGAGGGATTGGTGGTTGAGTGTTACCTATACTTGAGACTTTTCCATGGACACCCTATCCATGATGGGTGAAGTGGATCCATGGGATCCCATGAGGTGGTGAACACTAAGGCCATGCATAAACTAATTTTTGAATGCATGTAAGGTATCAGTTGATACCAGTTCAGAATGAGGCTTTCTTGATTATGTTTTTCTTTGGAGAGGTATCGAACAGGAAGAAGGATATAGACTTTTTAGAGCTTTGCTAGTTAAGAGCAGCCGACGGTAGAAAATAAAATTTAAAATAGATAATGAAGATACGAATAAGTATAGATGAAAATGATGAGGCCAGGATTTTGCTCCGGCAAATTTGACTGAATGGATACCACTTGGCTCTCAGCTCAAGAGGTTCAACCCAGGGCTCATGCTTCTAATAGCAAAAATGAATTTGCGGATGACCATTAAAAAAAATAAGTACAAATATTTTTAATATATTTATGGAAAAAGGTGTTAAAAAGAAATATAATTTTGGAGGGATTCTTTTAAATCTGTCATATGTAAAAAGTTAATAGGGGAACTAGGGCCTAAATTTGATGAGACATTTTTGTTGTAAAATACAATCAAAATTTTAAAAAGATTGTATTACATGAAAGGAGAGATTTTGGATACACTCTCAATTATATATATATATATATATATATATAGTTTTACTTATACTAAGATATATCATGGTATTTTAAGGGCACCTTTGAATAGGTAATCGTCATTACAAAATTGCTTGATAGGCAAGGTGGATTGTCAAATTTATGCCTTGAGGGAAAGGAGTTAATTATTAGGGCCCAACTATTAAGTCTTTTTTCTTATTAATTTTTTTATATAAGATGAAATGAAAAATATATATATTTATTATATTTTTCAAAGTAAAAAAAAAAAAGAATTATTGAAATAATGAATGGTGGCTTTTTTAAAAGAAAATTAAGATTTACATACAAAAGTAAAATAGTTACTAATATAGAAATAAAGTAAACAATGTAATATTAAAAATAATTCTTAATTAAAAATTTAAATTTATGTGTTCATGTAAAAAATAAAATAATTCTAAATTAAAATAAAATAACTCCTTGGTGAATAAAATATCTCTAGAATATAAAAATATTTATAAATATGTAATAATGTGTCATTTAATATCATCCAACTAGATATTTTAGTTTAACTTGATATATATTGAAATTGTAAAGCGTCTTGTAAACAACTATGTATAGCATTTTTGTTTTTTGCATCAAGACATTTTGGATTACACTTCGTGATCCATCATTAGGAAGAGAATGAAAATTCCTGGTCCTAAATGTCTTGATGCAAAACAAAAAGCTATACATAGTTGTTTACTAGAAGCTTCAAAATTTTGTTTCATGGATTGTGGAAATATCATGTCTTCAATTGACATATAATACCAAATTATGTACAACTACTCATCATCTTATACAAATTTAAATACAAGAAAGAGTGATCAAAATATAGCTCCACATGAGACATTAATCAATCTAATTCATTGTACATAAATATTACATATCAAAATTTATGATTTTAGAAAAAAATATGAATTGCCTTCTATTGAAATCCAAAAGGAAAATGAACCAATCTTGATCATAGTTTGTATTAATTTTGTTACAATAAAATATACCCTCATAGATAATGGGTCTAGTCTTAATGGTTGTGTGGTAGATTTGCTAAACCATTTAAACATTGACATATCTTGTATTTCTCCTTCTAATTTAGCAATCAGGGGTTTTGATAATATAAGTTGGCAAGCCCTTAGGACTATCGCCTTACCTATATAGTTACTCCTTACCTATATAGTTATGCCTTATCACATTGTCTATTGTAGTACATGTGATTCCTATTGCTCTCTCCTATAACCTCCTACTAGGTAGGCCATGGATTTATGCCATGGGTGTTGTTCCCTCAACCATACATCAATATATAAAATTTGTTCATGGGAATAAAAATTTTACTATAATATTTGTTTCCTAATTGTTACAATATTGTCAACAAACTGAGTTGAGACAAAAGTTCAACCCTTCTCTGGTACTTCAGAATTTAATTCCCCCCTTATCATCACAACAAACTATGCCCTCATCGACCCCTATTGATGACATGGCAGGGATAGGCCATCCTCTTAAACTAGTACATCGATAGATGACAATTGGGGTCCCTTAAACTTTACACCTTCTTTTATTGGAGAATACAAAATAGGCACATCACACTTTGATGCCTCTAAGATCCTAACCCAAGGTGCCTTTGTTGGTTAAGGTTGAGATAGAAAAATTTGTTGAAAGCTGGTTTTATCTTCCCTATTGACTATTTCCCTTGGATTCAAACATCATGCCTATTACAAAACTAGATAATCATATTTGCATTTGCATTGACATTCATGACCTATTTATGGATGGCTTCTCAGGTTATAACCAAATTATAAGAAACCCTGAAGACTAGCATAAGACCACTTTCACATACCCTTGGGGTAATTTTTATTATGTTGTCATGCCATTTTGTCTAAAGAACATGATATCTAGTTACCAACGTGCCATGACTTTGATATTTCATGACTTCATTCATAATATCCTCGAAGGTTATATTGATGACATCTCAGCTAAGTCTATCTTATGCCAAGATCATGTGAATAATCTTTGTCTCATCTTCAAATGAATGTCTTCAATTATATAACATGCACCTAAACACTCATAAGTGCATTTTTGGCACGGATAGTAGTAATATTTTAGGGCTTATAGTTTTGGAACATGGCATTGAGGTATATACCAAGATAATTTATGCTATCATGAATATGCCACCCCAATGAATATTTGTCAACTTTGTATTCTACAAGGTAAAATTCAGGCCATTCGCTAATTTATCTCCAAACTAGTAGATCGTACCCTTCGCTATGCTAATCTCCTCAAAAGGGATGCTCATATTTCCTCAAATCAGGATTGTTAGAAGGCCTTTGAAAGTATTAAGGAGTATCTAGCCAGTCCACCTATTCTAATGCTTGATATCTTAGGCCATTCTTTTCTTCTCTACACTTTTGCATTGTCTCATGTTGTAGCTACTCTCTTGGCTCAACATGATGATGAGGGTAAAGAGCATGCATTTTACCATATCAGTCACACCCTCCTCAATTATGAAACTTAATATTCTAAAATAGAGAAGTAGTGTCTCTCTTTGGTCTTTTCTGAAAGGAAGCTAGGTGTGTGGAAAACACTTCCTACACTAATCTAATGAGGAGAGGGGTATGAAAATTCAAAACTATCCTAACTATTACAGCAATGTTAAAGCATTAACATGAGATATTGCAGAAAAACACAAGAGCCAGAAAGAAGATAGAAGAAGAGAGACAAAGATTTACGGTGGGGAAAACCCTTATCAGGTGAAAAACCCCACACTCAGAAACCTGCACAATGTATTAACAAATCTGAAAGAATGTTTACAATAAACTTGCAATGCAAGCTTCAATGGTCTTCGACACTCGTGTCTGGAATCAACCTAGTAGCATAATAGTACCTGTAAACCTGTGATGCAAACTCCATCTCCAAACACCTGTATATATAGAGAAGTAGTACAATGCAGGTAGCTTCTAGAGCAAGTCACACAAGGAATTTGTCCAAATCCATGTGGCCCAATTTCCAAGGCCATAAAACATGCGTATGACACTTGTAAGTGATTCTCTTTCATCCATTACAACCCCCCAACTTGGGCACCCCAAATTTACCCAATTAAGGTATGACAGATGCTCTTACAATGTCATAAAATCTGTCATATATGACAACTCTTATAGCTATAAGAGAATCTGTCATAACAGTCTATTAATAGCAGATTCTCTTACAACCTTGTCATAGTCAAATTTGGGTGCATACTTCCCCATGCAAGATGCTTTCGGACACTTGTCTTCACCTGTCATATAATCTTCCATTTCTGGCCCTTACATGTCATAGATTCTGTCATAGGAATCTATCATAACTCTTCGCATCATAAACCTCTTACAACACTCGAAAGATGCCAACACATGGAAAAACTCTTCTACCACAAGGTAGAATGCCTATCTCCTCATATGAGGATAAAAATTACATGTGATCACCTTCCATGTAGGATGACACATCACCCTGCCAACTCCCACAAAGTGAGGAAATAGGATTTGCATCCAAATTACAATAATAGGCAAAAAATAAATACAATTAAATAATAAATGCTAGAAACTTGCAAAGGTTGAGATACCTTAATTCCTAACTTTCTCCCACTTGTCGAACACCTTTCAAGAGCCAATGGAAATAACAGGGTTTAACTGCTATAGGCTGAGAGGCCCATAGACTCCGAACACCATCTGAACTTCTCTGTGCTCATTGGTTTTGTTAATGCATCTGCAACATTCTTCAAAGTATCTACCTTCTCCAAATTTACCTTTCCATCCTCAACCATGTCCCTCACAAAGTGAAACTAAACATCAATGTGCTTGGTTCTAGCATGGAAAGTTGGATTCTTTGCAAGGCAAATTACACTCTGACTATCACAACTGATCGTGATCTGACCTGCATCAACACCAATATCTGAACACAATCTCTTAGGCCAAATTGCTTCCTTACAAGCATGAGTTGCTGCCATATACTCAGCTTCTGTCATGGACAAAGCAACAATAGGTTGTCGCTTACTCATCCAACTAATAGTACCACCAAACAATGTAAAAACATAAGCACTGGTGGATCTCTTGCTGTCAATGTCACCTACCCAATTTGAGTCCACAAATCCACAAATATCAACAGAATGTGGAGGTCCTGAAACATTACCATGATAACAAATGGAATACTCAGAAGTACCCCTCAGATATCTAAACACTCACTTAACTGCATCCCAATGAACTCATCCAGGATTAGCCATAAATTGACTAAGGACTCCCACTGCTTGGGCAATGTCTGGTCTTGTACAGACCATAGCATACATCAAACTACCAACAACACTAGCATAAGGTACTCTGCTCATGTCCTCCACCTCACTAGGAGATTTTGGACAATCCTCAACAGACAACTTTGTCCCCAAGGAAACGGGAACACACAATGGTCTACAATCTCCCATGCTGAATCTGTCCAACACGGTCTTAACATACTTACTCTGACTTAACCAAAGTTTTCTGTTGGCTCTGTCTCTTCTGATTTCCATTCCTAGAATGTACCTGGCTGCCCCTAAATCTTTCATTTCAAACTGATCTGACAACTAAGATTTAAAATTAGAAATCATATTCTTACCCTTCCCAATGAGCAACATATCATCAACATACAGTGCAACAATGAGAATACGATCACCATCAAACTTATAATAAACACAGTGATCTGATTTCAATCTCACAAATCTAATTAACAACACAAAGGCATCAAACTTCATGTACCATCTCCTAAAGACTTCTTAAGTTTGCAAACCAAATTTTCTTTACCTTTTACCATGTAATGCTCTGGCTATGACATGTAGATTTCCTCCTCCAAGTCACCATGAAGGAAAGTTGTCTTCACATCCATCTCTTCTACCTCCAAGTCATAAGCTGCTGCAAGTGACAACAGGAATTGAATGGATGTCAGCTTTGCAACAGGAGAGAAGATCTGACCATAATCTATACCCTCCACTTGTGAATACCCCTTTGCAACCAATCTGGCCTTATACTTCTCAACACTACCATCTGTACCAATCTTCTTCTCGAACACCCATTTGCATCCAACGGGTTTCCGTCCAGGAGGCAAAGGCACCAAGTCCCAAGTTTGATTCTTTTCCAAAGAAGCCATTTCTTTCTCCATGGCCTCCTTCCAGGAACTTGCATCCTTCATATCCAAAGATTCTGATACAGTTCTAGGTTCATCACTGTTAGTGATTAAAGCATAAGCACAACTAGACTCAAGTAATGTAAAACCAAACCTTTTAGGTTGCTTTGTTATTCGTGTAGACCTCCTCAAGAGTTGAGGTTGAGGTTCAGCTTCTTCTTCTTCTGAGCTTTCAGAGTTGCTAGAGCTCTCCTCATCATCAAGTCCAACATTGTCTTTCCGTTCAGTCTTCTCAGGGGTGAGAGGAAACTAAACAACATCCTCTTTCTTTTTTTTCTCCTGGCTGCAAAATAGTGGAAGAAGGTGTAAGCTCTCTGAAGATGACACTTCTGTTGTACAACACTTTTTCAGCCACAGGATCCCAAAGCTTGTATCCTTTCACACCAACACCATAGCCAATGAAGATACACTTAACAGCTTTGTTCTCCAACTTTGACCACTTCTCCCTAGGCACATGTGCATATGCCTCACAACTAAAAACATGAAGATGCCTTACTGAAGGATTTCTACCATACCACACCTCCATGGGTGCCTTTCCAACAAGAGTTGATGTAGGAGATCTGTTTACCAGATAACAAGTAGTGGCAACAGCTTCAGCCCAAAACTTTTGTTCTAGACCAGCTCCACTAAGCATACTCCTAGCCTTCTCCATCAGTGTCCTATTCATCCTCTATGCAACTCCATTTTGCTGCGGTGTGTATGGAGTTGTATTATGTCTTTCAATCCCAAGTTCCTTGCAATACTTATAAAATTCTATAGAATAGAACTCACCACCATTGTTAGCTCTCAAACATTTAATCTTTTTACCAGTCTAATTTTCAGCAAAGGCTTTAAACTCCTTAAACTTGCTATAGACTTCAGATTTGCTTCTGAGAAAATAAATCCATGTCCTTCTACTGTAATCATTTATAAAAGATACAAAGTATACAAATTTTGGTAACGAAGGAACATTAACAAGACCAAACACATCAGAATGAATGAGGTCCAACACACCAGAAGACTTATGAGAACTCGAGTAAAACAGAACACGGTTTTGTTTTCCATAAATGCAATGTTCACAAAAGTTGAACTCAAGATTACAATCATCTAACCCCTCAATGAGGTTCTTATTTTTTAGGGTACACAGACCCTTCTCACCAATGTGGCCAAATCTCTTATGCCATAACATTGTCTTTTCTACAGGAAGTTTAACTTCCAATGCACGATTACAACCATCAGGACTAGAAACAATAGATTTCTTCACTGCTCGTTTAGATGGTGGGGATGAAGTGACTGCTACCCTCTTCCTTGAGTCAGAAGAACTATTACATTGTGCAATGCATGCTTCCAGCTGAAATAGAGTACCTCTCTGAGTACCCTTAGCAAGCGCCATAGATCCTCTAGTCATCTTGCATCCTTCTTTCGAAAAGACAACCTGCACACCTGCATCATTCAAACTACTTATAGAAAGCAAGTTCCATGCTAAGCCTGGGATGTGCATAACCCCAAAGATCCCCTTCACTCGACCATCAGGGAATCGAATAGAGACTCTTCCATGACCAATGATCTTCAAATGAGAGTCGTCACCTAGATACACCTTTCCACCATCGAACTCCTCATACTTAGTGAACTAGTCTCGATGCGAGGTCATGTGGAATGATGCACCAGAATCAATTAGCCACACATCATTAGATGCATGGGTTGCCAGGGCTGCGATGAAGGCATCATCGTCATCTTGTGATTTGTCAGAATCTGAATCAGGACCTTTCTTTTTCTTCTTCTCCTCTTTGCATTCCTTTCGAAAATGCCAGGTCTTTCCATAGTTCCAACAAAGAGCCTTGGACTTTCCAGGAGATTTGGAACTCCCACGGGATTTGGATCTACCCTTTTTAACTTTCTTGTCCTTCTTCTTCCCTTTCTCCTTGGATCTTCCACGAACTGCAAGGGCTTCTTTGGTTGCCTCAGAAGACTTTCTCTACATCTCTTCAGATAACAACGAAAAAACCACCTCTTCCATTTTGAATGTGGATGTGGTGCTTCCAATTGCCATGACAAGATGATCCCATGAGTCCGGTAGAGAACAAAGTAGGGTCATACATCGATCCTCCTCCTCCATCTTTACACCAATAGATGTCAATTGTGCAACTAGCATGTTAAAGGCATTCATATGTTTAGCCACGGATCCTCCATCCTCTATTCGAAGAGAATACAACTTCTTTCTCAGGAAAAGTTTATTGACAAGGGATTTGGCTTGATACACATCCCCCAACTTTTTCCAAAGGAGTTTTGCAGTGGTCTCTTCATGGACATTTAACAACATAGAATCGACAAGACTAAGTCTTATGAGACCCTTAGCCTTCTGATCCTTTTAATCCCAGTTAGCTTGTGACATTGTAGCTGGTTTAGTTCCATTCACACTATCCCAAAGGTCTCGGTCAACTAACAAGTCTTCCATCTTGAGCTTCCACAGCTCGAAATTACTGTCATTGAACTTCTCTACTTCAAACCTTCCTGATGTGCTTGCCATCTCTTTGCTGTAATAAGATACAAAATGCTCTGCACAGACTCCCACTCAACCTAAGATTAGCTCAAAAAACCCCTACCCAACAACTAGGACCAAAGGTGATTAAGCTCTGATACCAACTGAAAGGAAGCTAGGTGTGCGGAAAACGCTTCCTACACTAATCTAATGAGGAGAGGGCTATGTAAATTCAAAACTATCCTAACTATTACAGCAATGTTAAAGCATTAGCATGAGATATTACAGCAAAACATAAGAGCCAGAAAGAAGATAGAAGAAGAGAGACAAAGATTTACGGTGGGGAAAACCCTTATCGGGTGAAAAACCCCACACTCAGAAACCTGCACAATGTATTAACAAATCTGAAAGAATGTTCACAATACACTTGCAATACAAGCTTCAATGGTCTTCGACACTTGTGTCTGGAGTCAATCCAGTAGCATAACAGTACGTGTAAACCTGTGATGCAAACTCCATCTCCAAACACCTGTATATATATAGAAGTAGTACAATGGAGGTAGCTTCTAGAGCAAGTCACACAAGGAATTTGTCCAAATCCATGTGGCCCAATTTCCAAGGCCATAAAACATGCGTATGACACTTGTAAGTGATTCTCTTTCATCCCTTACAACCCCCCAACTTGGGGACCCCAAATTTACCCAATTAAGGTATTACAGATGCTCTTACAATGTCATAAAATCTGTCATATATGACAACTCTTACAGCTGTAAGAGAATAGGTCATAACTGTCTATTAATAGCAGATTCTCTTACAACCTTGTCATAGTCAAACTTGGGTGCATACTTCCCCATGCAAGATGCTTTCGGACACTTGTCTTCACCTGTCATATAATCTTCCATTTCTGGCCCTTACATGTCATAGATTCTATCATAGGAATCTGTTATAACTCTTACGCGTCAAAAACCTCTTACAACACCCGAAAGATGCCGGCACATGGAAAAACTCTTCTACCACAAGGTAGAATGCCTATCTCCTCATATGAGGACAAAAATTACATGTGGTCACCTTCCATGTAGGATGACACATCACCGTGCCAACTCCCACAAAGTGACGAAATAGGATTTGCATCCAAATTACAATAATAGGCAAAAAATAAATACAATTAAATAATAAATGCTAGAAACTTGCAAAGGTTGAGACAGCTTAATTCCCAACATTTTCCACCCACAAGATAAGACATTATCCCCTTCATGCAAAAATGCACATGATTGTCAGGTTTGACCCTCTTAAGCATTTATTTTCTAAGGTAGATCTATTGGGGTGTTTCTCAAAATGGGTTATGCCCTTAACTTAATTTGATTTAAAGTTTATCTCCCAGAAGGCCATAAAGGGGCAAGTCGTGGCTAATCATCTAGCTGAGGCCCTCTCTTCCTCCTCATTCCCTAATTTCAATTTATTCCTAAATGATCACATCCTTCTTATAGATGGTGATTCTCTATGGGATTTATTTTTTGATGTCTCTAGATGTTGGACAAGTTGTAGGGCTGATGTAATATTGATCCCTCCTAAGAGTTAGTTAATCTTGCTTTCTTTTCATCTAAATTCTAAGTGCATGAATAACATTACTGAGTATGAGGCTCTAACTGCTAATTTGTATGTCGCTATTTAGCTTGACATAAAAGGCATCCATGTCTATGGTGAGTCATAGTTGTATATTAGAAAAATCACTAGTGACTATTAGGACAAACAAGATAAGATTTCTCAGTACCATGATTTGGTCTTGTAACTTCTTCACCATTTTTCATCATTTTCCATTGATGATATTCCATGTGAAAATACCAACATCATGCAGATGTCATTGTTAGTGTTGCCTCCCTAGTGTTCTTTGATGGCTCAAAGGATGAATATCATTTTGTGATTCACACTCTCTCCTTGCCCACTATTGTGGATTATTTGATGTCAAATACTCTCTTCTGCTATAACATTAATTAAGAATAGTGGTATTCTTATATTTTCAGCTATTTGCATGATGGCACTTTTCTAAGTGATTCTTCTAGGAATGCTTGTATTTGTATCCATAAACTTGCTTCATGTTATACTATTCTTTCCAAAATTCTCTACAAGAGAGGTTATAATAGCCTCCTCCTCTATTTTCTAACAAAGTTTGAAATACCTATGGCTCTTTAGGAGGCTCATTCTAGTGCTTGTTGTGGACATTTTAGCAGTAGGTCCCTAGTGCAAAATCTCTTACACATGGGGTACAATTGGTAGAGCATGGATAATGACTCCTTCACTTTCATCAAGAAATACCCTCGATGTCAACAACATAATATTTTCATTCAACATCGTATGTAAGAGATCTGCACCTAGACATCTCCTTGGCCACTCTCCATTTGGGGTCTAGAGGTAGTTGGGAAAAGTTTTCCACATTCCTCTTAGGGACATGTATTTATCATCAAATCTATAGTTTACTTACACTAAGTGGGTTGAGTTTGTTCCTGTTTAGTCTACCACCACTAAGATGATTTTTAGGTTTCTTCTCGATAATATAATTGCTAGCTTTGGGCTTCCTTCTTCTTTGGTCTCTGATAATGAATCCTCATTTAATAACAAGGAGGTAAATTAATTTTCAAATAAATTCTACATTAACCATCATTTTTCTATGTTGTATTAACCTTAGTCTAATGGATAGGCTAAGGATTCTAGCAAAATGATCGAGCAAATTCCTCTAAAAATGGTCAATAAGCATGGTAAGGATTGGCATGTGTAGCTTTCCTATGCTTGGTGAGCCTATCACACAAGAATTTGTATTTCCATGGGCACTACTCCTTATATCCTTGTCTATGTTGTTGATGCCATCATGCCCCTAGAGTAGAAATTATGTCCCTACAAGTTTCTCGCCAATGGCTTATTGATGATAAGACCTGTTGTGATCATTGTCTCCAATAGCTTAAAATTCTTGATGACCATTGTATTAATTCTCTTAGACATCTTCAAGATTATCAAAAGGATCTTAATTGAAATTATAATCATTTTTTTATTCACCATTCTGTCCAAGTAGGTGACTTGGTTTTATTGACCATTGCATCCAAATTCACAACTCTTTAAGAAACTACCACAACCAATTAATAAAATCTCCACATAACTCCTGATCATCATCCTATATAAAATTTCTCCATCTCCACAAAATCCAAATACCATAACCCTTGAATAAATCTCCACAACCATCCTACGAAATTCACAAATAACTAGGGAACTCGTGCCCAACAAATCACAAGAATCATTTCGTAAGAAATCTCCACAACCTTCCTCCACAATTCACAATCCACAAATCACAAGGGCACTCATGCCTAAAATATCACAAGAATCATTCCCCAAGAGAGGGTCCACACCTCTCTCAACCCTAACACATGGGTGGATCTTAACCCAACTAGGAAGATCCACTCCTAATACAACCCAAACCCCCAAATACACAAATAACATACAAAAAAGATTATACTCTCATACACAAGAAATTTCATACAAATTATATCAATCAAATGTATTTCCATTTACACAAAGAATGTAAATCAAAAGACCAAAGAGTGCTCAAACCCTACCTCACGCTTCTACCAAGTTTGGAGAACCCTTGATCCAATATCTTCTATGTGTCTCTCCAAGCTCACATGCTCATCCATGACTCCTCTCAAAATCATGAACTTTCTCTCAGTAGCCAGAAAATCCCCATCAATATTTTCTTTTCAAAAACTAAAAAAAAAAGTTGATCCGTCAACATGCAAAAATGATAATATAAAAGAGCCCAAGAGAGTGTACGTGGGAGAATCTTCTCTAAATATAATATCATAACTCCCAATCTCATCACACATAAAAAAACAACTGATTTCCACCCTCTAGATGCTTCTAAAGCATCTTTTAAACATTAAATTATAAACTCCACTAGTAGACTACCACTAAAGGGGTTTATTTTTACACTATTAATAAATAAAATGACATTTTATGATCCTAAAAATTTCTCTTAAATTCAATCTGAGATTTAACATTTAAGAGAATTTTCCCACACTTCAACATAAAATGACAAAAGTCAAATAAGAAATATAATAACACATTCATAATCACAACACTTAACACATAAAGAGCTTAATCCTCTCTTAGGATGAGGCCTAGGTATACTGGGGAATACATAACAATAGTTTCTTGGAAAGCCTCCATGATTTTTCCATTGACCATAAAATTAAACCTACACACTTGCACACAAACATTAATATATCCGAGATAATATCCGAAGCAATAGTTGTAATTCAATTAATATATGCATCATCAGTATTCAATAATTTAATAATAGTATCATAATTAAATGAATATTAAATAACAAGTTTAATTTATTTTATTAATACAAAATTGCATAAATAAATAATATTTAACCAAATACAATCTAGATTTATTATACTTAATTATATTCATTTTAAAATCAACCCGTATTGATAAATTAATTCTAATTCAAAGACTCTAATCTAGAAAATATGAACAAGTCCATAATTAACTGACCAATTCATGTTTGCAACTAGTAATCAACTACCATTCCAAACACCGTCTATAATGAAAACAAGGTAAAATTGTACATCCAAGAGTGTTTTACACAAACAAATCCATTAAAATAAGATGAGAACAAGAGGGAAAGGAGTGGACCTCACACTCTCCTACCCTAAGATTATATTCCTCCTAGAAGCCCTCAAAGATTAGGCAAAATAACCCACCATTTGGTCAAGGTAATGGACTCCTATTCCCACATGAGAAACTATAAAATTCTAAGGTCATCAATGAATAATTAAAACCATGGTGATTCCTTTCTTAAAGAATACATCATACATTGATACAAGAAGAACAAATAAAGCATCACTACATACATTACATCCATAAGAGAAAAGTATTATAATATTAAATAGCTCATATATTAACACACATAGAGTAAAGTCATACGAATTCATACTAAAACCACAATAATTATAATGTTATTATTTATCTAATCGACTAGTTGTTTATCCTTCCATATCTTTCAATATATAAAGACTAATAGAATTTAAAGCCCAAAGTAAATACTGTTGATGGTGGTTTTAGCACTACCAATGCAGGTATGATTGCTGGGATCACACCTCTCTTGAAAAAGGTATCCTATCCAAGATAGGACTGCCCCAAGGATAATCTAGCTAGGTCTTAGTGTGCATAGAATGACTCAGTTGGATGTACTAGCTATTCCTACAAGGGGTCTTACATGAAATGTAGAGTTTATGAAAGATGGTAGCAATGTATATGCAGAAACTCTAGGTGGTTCAGACTCTGAAGTCTGAAATTTCAGCAGATGGGCAATGAAATGCTGCTCAAACCCTAAATCTACCAAACTTTATGTAAATAAAATGCAAAAATAATAAAAGAGAGAGAGAAAGGGTTAGAGATTTTATAGACAATTGTAGAAATGATCAACACACAGATAGACAGATTCCCAACAATAAACAAATCCCTATTTAACCAAGCAACCCACAATGCCATAAAGATTGTGCAATCTTCTAAGGAAATGTGATGATTTTCAAATTGTAGAGGGTTTATCAAACACCCAATCCCTGGCACAGCTCAATGAAGTCATACAATCGAACTTGTCTCATAAAATATGCCCAGACTAACCATGCACAATGACATACAATCAGCAAGTCATTAATGGTATGGACAAGAAATCCATCGAATATCTTAAGAATTAATCACTAATGCAATTGAATATTAACTAATTTCAGATTGACATGAACCATGAAATCTGAAATAAAACAATAGAGAAACACAAATTCCCAGCAACCTGCAAAACTTGCTTTGTATTGACTGTGTTTTGGCAGAGTCTCAGCAATTCATTATCAAATCTTACTTACAATGAGAGAAAAGAATGGCCCTTTTATAGATAAGGCACCATACCAAGTTTTTCAATGGATGGTGGAGATTAACTCAACAATAATGGTCTAGATTATATGGCATTTAATGAGATACAACAATTTGTTTTATTTTCAGATTTACTTTTGTCCTTTAGGAAAAAGACAAAAAATAGTTTCCAAATACATTGAATCTGGACAAAATGGATACCCATTTGGATATTCATCCTAAAGAGCCACTTTCCAAAGTGAAAAGAAGTCAAAATAAGGTCATATGACACGAGATTCCAAGTGCTAACTTTTATGTTTTTAGCTCTTGTACCTCATCTGTATCATCTTGAACATCATACTAATCTTCTCTTGCAGGTGCAGTAGCAATTTGATTGATAGAATGTCGATTCTATAGTTCTGGGTCAGCAGGGTACCTCTGTATGTTCATCCTTCAAAAATAGCTCCAATTGACTCCTTTATTCTCCTAGACCTACAATTGACAAGGCAAGCGTTACTTTCATCTTAAACAATCATTTTTCATCATAACAAGTAAAGAAACATCCATTTACAACTTTTAACCTGGCAGAATAGACCCTTTTCCCTTTGAATTTTTTAGAAAAATGGGTAATTTATAGGGCTAGCACTAATTTTGGGGCTCTCCAACCTTCTAGATAGAAAGTGTGGAAATGGGCTAGGTATGACCTAGCACAGATTTGAGGTCCATCAGACCTTGCGCTAGATTTGGGTGTCAGTGACTAAAGGCATTGATTTTAGTTTCTACCAACCTAGTGCTAAATTTTGGGTCAACTGACTTAAGGCAGAAAGGGTGGTTTTTTATGCAGGTTGGAGGAGTCCACTTTCAGCACACAGTGCATAAAGCTCATAGAAAATGCTTGGCACTACTTTTGAATGAGACTAACATGTGCGAGTTCAGCAGGTGATAGACATAAGTTAGTGTAAGCACTTTTTGATGCAAGTCAGTGGATGGTGGATCTAGCAAAAGTGATTATGAAGTCAGGTCAGCGAGAGATTCTAATGATGTTGACCTTGCAAATTTTGGCAATATACTAGATAAATTCGGTGAGGATGCTTCTTAGTGCAAGTTGGTAGGTCATAAATTTTGCATAGAGACACTAAGTAAGTTAGCGCAGGATTTTAATAGCTTCAAGTAGCACAATTTAGGGAGGTGACTGACTGAAGGTTAGTAGAAGGATAATCTCGTGCAAGTCAATGGAGTGATAGTTTAGCGCTAGACCAGGGTTAATCATTGGCAGAGATTTTGGGGTTCTAGCAACTTAGCATGAATTTCAATGATGTCTGAACAAAGTCGGTAGAGGCAAGTTTCTGCACTAGGTCAGTGGATTAGGGTTTTAGTGCTAAGGTAATAAGAATAAGCTTTGGCATAGACTTCAACTTGCACTGAGTTGTGCGGGCTTTCGATGGTACTGTACAGTGTTAGTTGGACCACTTTTTAGCACATAGCAGTGAGACATGATTTTAGCACAAAGTATGTGAATGGGGTCCAGCGCAGATATCCAGTGGCATAAGATATTAGCACAAAAGGTAGTAAAGGATAATTTTATCATAGAAAGCAGTATATGACTACTTCTTAGGCATAAACTCAATCAGGACTTCTCCAAATCAATCATAAAAGACCTCAAATGACTCCAAACATGCCAAATACTCAAATTTGGAATAAATTTTGCATTCTAAGCACAAATTCACCTTCTCATCATCACAAGTAACAAAGGGTAAGCCAAAGAAAAAGAGGTGGTCTCTATTTGGCAAAATGGGGCATGTGTGTAAGGCACAACAAATGGCGACTCTGCTAGAAAATGCTTCGAAGCATTTCAAAGATAAACTTTTGGTTACGAACCCAGAACCCCTGTGTTTCCCACATGTTAATCAAGAAGACATGATACCCTATCAAAGAAGCAGACTCAATAACTAGGTGCAACAATCCATATCCTAAAAACCTAAGTGTGTGCAATTGCATTAATTCCCATCCCTAAGCAAGCAAGCTCATCTAAGATCCTTTACATTTAGCTACATGATTAGTACACACCTTATGAACTACCTAGACATTGCCACACTGCCAGCAAGCATCTATAGCCCCAACAGATTTGTCTCAAAATTCCATTCAAGTAGAGCCCTACTATCGATCAGGTGTCCATATCCCTGGTATAGGTTACTTGATTGTCCATCTAATTGAGTCATAGTGTGTGATTGTAATTCTATTTTGATTCTTTTTCTTTTCATACTTTGATATTTCATTGAGCTTAAATTTGGTAGAGTACAATGTAGTACCACTACCCTTGCAACACATGCTTTCAACAACACTAGTTATGTTGTTAAATCAGCTAGCTGGGTGTGGACTCCTGATGGTGGCAAAGGTGGACCTTAGATTTTTCACTTAATGCAAGATCACTAAGAGTAACTTAGGCACTTCGAGATTATTTAAGAGTGTAAAAGATATATGGTTAGAAAATACTTCAAGTGCATAGAATAATGATTCCTTTTCTATGAACAGACATCATACCCCTTGGTGTAACAACGGAACCCATAGTAAGACCTAAGCAGAAACTTCAGCTTCTCAAAGAAATGTTCTAAATTACTTACCCAACAAAGGACCACTTGCAGGTCTGCATAGTTGCCACCATATTCAGGAAACAAAGATCCCCAACAAAGCAAGCGCAGTAGGCAAAAGGCAATGCAAAGAAACCAACTAACCTAAGCAAAGAAAAGCTACTCTAACCAAAGCAAAATGAGCAACAACTAACAACTAGCAGAAACTAACAACTAAGGAAAAGCAAAAACTAAACTAAAACAGCAAACAACTAATTAAAACCTAACTAGAAACAAGAAATACTATGTACAAAAGCTTTGGGCAGCAAGTATTTACACTCCCTTTTGACTTATTTCTTAGGGCATGCAGAAGTAACAAGGTGCGAGTCAATGTCCTAAGTCTGGTAAATTCATCTTTGTACACTAAATAGTTGGGTATAAGCAAGTTGGGCTAATGTTCAGGGTACCAATCATATACAATTAGCAATTGAGACAATTCATTAGGGCCATGATCAATCCAAATGCAAGTTGTCTTACCTAAATCACCATAATTGAATTGATAATTAGAACCAAGTGGAGAGAGGGAAGATACAACCTGATTTGTAGTACCATCAATTGGAGATATAAGTTGATCACCTTGCTACATTGTACCATATACCTTATCATCTTCAGAGCATTTCAGCTCGTGTTGGGTCATATCATGTGCATCAGGTACCTCTGGATCACTGAATACTGCTACAACCTCCCAAACAAACAAGTTTGGACAACCTTCTTCAGAATGTGGATCATTTGGATGAATTCTACATGAATTAGTTAAAGCAAAACTTCTCATATGTGGTGAATTTCCATGCAGTAGCATATCCTTGCTCATTGTTGACACTAAATCAATGATGTGATCCAGTGATTGACATGAAAAAGCTTCCAAGCCATCACTCTGCATGAATGTTTGATTTTCATTCTTAGATTGCAGACTTATGTTCTCATTTGTCATCATTGGATCAACATCAGTCAGATGAAATTCTTCTTTGTTGTAGGTGTGAATAGAATCATCCTAATGAACATATGATATATTTGAAGCTACTCCATCAAAATTAGTCATACTTTATGAAAAAGATTTCTCTGTATCATCCATTGTCTATAGCAACAACATGTCTCTTTCTTCTTGTACAACAGGATTCATGATGTCAATGTTATCTTGGAGTGATGCATCATCCTTCTCTTCTTCATTTGACTCAGCTTGAGACTCTTCTGCAGCAATTGTACATCAGTTTGATATGACTAATCATGGTAATACACTATGTTGATATACTCATAATCTTGATCACTTTCCTTTGGGCCATTTAATTATGGCTCAAGTATGTCATCTGGAACAATTTTCTACATTGTTGTCCATGACTGTTCTTCATTTTGAAGACTGATTTCTTCTTGTTCTTGCACATATCTAATTCAATCAAGTTACTATTCAAACTCAAAATTATTAGCCAGTTGATATGAATTGTTGTTCCCCACCTTTGTAGTAGCAAATTCAGTCTCAGGGCCTGATGTTTGTGAAGTATTTGATTGTTGATCGACATCTTCAATACGACTATATATTGGGTTTGATCCATTGTCTATCTTATCCAGCTCTTTAGTAGTAGAATTCTAATCATGTACGTTGCTTTGTTCATGGTCTTGTGACTGAAAACTATGCTTCAACCATGTTGGAAGGTCTAGTGAATAAAAACTAGGTTTTAACTAGTCAGGGACCATATACTCCTTAGTTGGGTGACCTACAAACCACACACATTATCTGCCATCATCATTCTCATCTTGGTATGTATTTTGATGGACAACTTGAGGAACTTCAGGCTTTCCCTTGTGAAGACTATCTTTTTGACCGTGATCTCTTATGAATGGATTTTTAGGTCATGCAACATCAATTCTTTAGGTGCTTTCACCTGAGACATGACTACTTGCATGTGCATCCACCTGTACTGTAGCTCTTCCATGTATTGCCTTGCACTAAATATATCTATTATGCACATATCCCATTTCAGGCTTGTATATTTCAAAGATAGGAAGTAGTCCTTTTAAATGTAGGTCCAATCTTTGGATGAAAGTTAAATAGTCAATCTTGTCATGTAGTTGTCCAGGATGTACAATGCAGACCTAAGGGAAACTAAAATCAAGCAATGTCAATGGAGGATACTTCATTTTGATTTGCCTATCCAACACTTCTTTGAAAAGTGGGATGTTCACTTGGAAGTTCTGTTCATGATATGATTGCTGAGTTGGTCCTCTGAAGAATGAAGGGATTTCATGACTAAAACCCTTATGTGTATCGATTAAAACTAAATTTCATGAATAGTTAATTCATTTCAATAGGTGCAATGAACACCAAAATTGAAAGCCTGCATCAAAATCTTTGTCCATGCCCTCCTTATAGCGCTAATTCTATTGATTGTGTTAAAAGAGAGGGTCATGCAGATGAAATCAACCAAACAGAGGATCTTTAATAAATGGAGCAATGTCTTGTTTCAGTAATGGCTTTGGTTAGCCCTCCTTCTAGCGCCAATTCTGTTGATGGTGTTTTTAGCGCATAACAATGCAGGTATGATTACTGGTATCACACCTCTCTTGAAAAAGGTATCCTATCCAAATAAGAATGCCCCAAGGATAATACAACTAGGTCTTAGCTTGCTTGGAATATCTTAGTGGAATGTACTAGCTATGCCAACATGGGGTCTTACATTTGATAATAGGGTTTGTGAGATATGAAAATAGTATGTATGCAAAAACCCTGTGATACTTTCAACAGATTTGAGATTTGATTGCTACTATGAAACCTAAATCTAACAAACTTTATGTAAATAAAATGCAAAAGAAAAAGGGAGAGAGAGAAAGGGTTAGAGATCCTATAGACAATTGCAGAAATTCTCAATGCACAGATAGATAAATTCCCAACAATAAACAAATCTTTGTTTAACCAGCCAACCCACAATGCCACAGAGATTGTGTAATATTCTAAGGAAATGTAATGATTTTCAAATTGTAGAGGGATCATCAAACACCCAATCCCTGGCCCAGCTTAATGAAGTCATACAATCAAACTTGTCTCATAAAATATGCCTAGACTAACCATGCACAATGACATACAATCAGCAAGCCATTAATAGTATGTAAAGGAAATCCATTAAATATCTTAAGAATTAATCACTAAAATAAGACAATAGAGAAACACAAATTCCTAGTAACCTACAAAACTTGCTTTGTATTGACTATATTTTTGCAGAGTCTCAGCAATTCATTATCAAATCTTACTTACAATGAGAGAAAAGAATGGCCCTTTTATAGACAAGGAACCATACCAAGTTTTTCAATAGATAATGGAGATTAACTCAACACCAATGGTCTAGATTACATGGAATTTAATGAGATACAACAGTTTGTTACATTTTTGGATTTGCTTTTGTCCTTTAGGAAAAAGACCAAATAGCTTGCAAATACATTGAATCTGGTCAAAATAGATACCCATTTGGATATACATGCCAAAGAGCCACTTTTTGAAGTGAAAAGAAGTAAAAATAAGGTCATATGACAAGGGATTCCAAGTGTTGACTTTTATGTTTTTAGCTCATGTACCTCAACTCCATCACCTTGAACATCATACTGATCTTCTCTTGCAGGTGTAGTAGCAATTTGATTGATAGAATGTCGATTCTGCAGTTCTGGGTCAACAGGGTACCTCTGTATGTTCATCCTTCAAAAATAGCTCCAGTTGGTTCCTTTATCCTCTTAGACCTACAATTGACAAACCAAGCATTAATTTCATCTTAAACAATCATTTTCCATCATAACAAGTCAATAAACATCCATTTGCAACTTTTAACCTGGCAGATTAGACCATTTTCCCTTTGAAATTTTTAGAAAAATGGTCAATTTATAGGGCCAGCGCTAATTTTGGGGGTCTTCAACCTTCTGGATAGAAAGCGCAGAAATGGGCTAGGTCTGACCTAGCCCAGATTTGAGGTCCATCATACCTTGTGCTAGATTTGGGTGTTAGTGACTAAAGGTGTTGATTTTAGCTTCTACCGACCTAGTACTGAATTTTGAGTCAACTGACTTAAGGCAGAAGGGGTGGTTTTTGGTGTAGGTTGGAGGAGTCCACTTTCAGTGCACAGTGCATAAAGCTCATAGAAAATACTTGGCTCTACTTTCAAATGAGACCGCCTTGCGCGAGTTTAATGGGTGATAGACATAAGTTAGTGTAAGCACTTTTCGACACAAGTCGGTGGATGGCAAATCTAGTGCAAGCAATTATGAAGTCAGGTCAGTGCGAGATTCCAATGATGTTGACCTTGCAGATCTTGGCAATATACTGGATAAAGTTGGTGAGGAGGCTTCTTACCACAAGTTAGTAGGTCATGAATTTGGCATAAAGACGCTAAGTAAGTTGCTGCGGGATTTTTATAGCTCTGACTAGCATGGATGTTTTATGCGACTAACTAGCGTGATTTAGGGAGGTGACTGACTGAAGGTCAGTAGAAGGATAATCTCGTGCAAGTTAGTGTAGTTATAGTATAGCACTAGATGAGGGTCAATCATCGGCAAAGATTTTGGGGTCCCAGCAACTTAGCGAGAATTTCAATGATGTTTGACCAAAGTCGGTAGAGGCAAGTTTTCATGCTAGGTCAGTAGATTCGATTTCTAGTGCTAAGATAATAAGAATAAGCTTCGGTATGGACTTCAACTTATGCTGACTTGCACAGGTTTTCAATGGCGCTGCACAGAGTTAGTTGAACCACTTTTTAGCACATGGTAGTGAGACATGATTTTAGCGCAAAGTATGTGAATGGGGTCCAGTACAGATATCTAGTGGCACAGGATATTAGTGTAAAAGGTAGTAAAGGCTAATTTTAGCACAGGAAGCAACAAATGACTACTTCTTAGGCATAAACTCAATCAGGACTTCTCCAAATCAATCATAAAAGACCTCGAATGACTCCAAACATGCCAAATACTCAAATTTGGAATAAATTTTGCATTCTAAGCACAAATTCACCTTCTCATCATCACACGTAACAAAGGTTGAGACTTCAAGCCAAAGCAAAAGAGGGGGTCTCCATTTGGCAAAATGGGGCATGTGTGCAAGGCACAACAAATACCATCATATGAATCAAGTTACCAAAACATTATTTCCTACCTTAACCATATCAAGCTTCTCTAATACTTTTCTTACTAACTTATATATCTTAGTTACATATAGAACATACAATGACTTCACACTCTTCACAACATGAGACTCGCATAAGGGGTTTTATGATGACCAGTATCCAAATAAATCTAAGTAACCATAGGGTCAAGAATTCATAACCTAGTAACTATACTAGCTTGGAACGAAAGAGTTGACACCCAAGTACTCATAGTACCAAACAAGTCTCACCTCTCTAAAAAAAATGATACCATACATATCCTAGTGCTATAAATCAAGAAGGGGGTATACATTCATAAATTATAAGGAAAATAATTATGACTATCCTATATCGATCTATTATTAGACCTGATGTAGCCAACAACATACACTCAATAGAATTGTGCCATTAATCATGTGTGAGAGCCAAAGATTTGAAATTACTAGAAAATAAAAAAACATCTATTCACCAACTCTGCTGCTACAATGAGAAAAAAATCTCTTATATCCAAGAAAACAAAAAAATAAAAAAATTACCTTTTTTGGCAGATTTCAAGAATTGTTAGATTTTGCCATTTTAGGTAATTTTGCATGCATATCTTGAGAATCTAGTTTTTTCCAAAAAAACTTCCTAAAAATAAGGTAGGGCGAAAAGCCAACTAACATCCTAAATTTGAAACATGAGTTTCAAGTTATTAAACAAACAACTTTTTAAAAATCTAGGAAAAAACACTATATTGTCATTTTGAGGGCCAAGATGAAAGTTTCAAGCCCCAAAAAAGTGCTAAGATGGGGTCCAACTGACTAGGGTGGGTTTGGAAACCACGTGCCACCTCATAATGCATCCACCTATAAAATTTCATTGAAAATCCACATCCGAGTCAAAAGTTATGACCTCCGGAAGTCCCTACATCATTCTCCTCTGGTTGAAAAGAACGTAGCTCCTACAAGTGAGTGTCTTTGAATGACTGCCACTTGACTAGAGAAAAACCTCTGCACTTCCCACTATACTAAATACTTGTTGTAATTCCCTTGCCGAGTGTAGATAGTTTTCTTATCAAGAACATGTGCAATCTTTTCCTTCTTCTTATGGGGAATGTGGTGGTTCTATGCCACTTCTGGTTGACTATCTTCAGCATCATCCTCACCATGGAATGCATATAAATTAGAAATATTAAACACGGGAGAAGTATAGAGATCATCTGGTAAACTGACCTCATATACATTATCATTGATCTTCTTTGTAATTTTGCAAGGACCAATTTTCCTATACTTCAACTTGTGGTATGTTCTAGTAGGAAACTGCTCTTTTCTCAAATACACCATCACTAAGTCACATTCATTGAATGTCTGATGTTGTCTACTAGCATCCCTTGTATTCTTGTACCTTTCATTGCTGTGTTGCAACTTCTGTCTCACATCTTTCTACAACTATTGAAGGTGTTCTGCAAATGCTTCCCCATCATCACTGACCCTATCTTTCATTGGTAGCTGTACCAAATCTATTATGCCCTTCAGATTCTGACCATACACAATCTAGAAAGGGGATGTTCCCATTGATCTGTTAACAGAACTATTATAGGAAAATTTGGCTTGGGGTAATGCCATGTCCCATTATTTTGGCTTTTCTCCAACAATACACCTCAACAAATTTCCCAAACTTCGATTAACTACCTCTATTTGTCCATCTGTTTGAGGATCATAGGCACTACTAAACTGTAACTTGGTCCCCACCTTCTTCCATAAAGTCCTCCAGAAATGACTAGGGAATTTAGTATCCCTATCAGAGGTAATAGTCTTTGAAACACCATGTAGTCGAACAACTTCTAGAAAAAATAACTCTGCTACCCTCATTGCATCATTAGTTTTCTTATAGGAAATAAAATGAACCATCTTGGAGAACCTATCAACAACTACAAAAATGGATTCATTACCTCGTTGAGTATGTGGAAGTCCCAACACAAAGTCCATGCTCAAATCTATCCATGGTGCAGTTGGTACTAGTAGTGGCATATACAACCCTATATTTTGTGAATGTCCCTTAGCCACTTGGCAGATCCTACACCTTGTTACATACCTAATTATATCCCTTTTCATCTTTGGCCAATAATATTTATCTTCTATCAAGGCTATTGTCTTGTCCTTGCCAAAATGTCCAGCCAACCCACTACTATGAAATTCTCTGATAATGTTTTCCCTCATAGAACCAACTGGAATGCATAGTTGTTTTCCTTTAAATAGATACCCATCTTGCATAAAATATTCCCCCCTAAAGTGATCCAAGTTACCAGATAATGGTGTCTTCAGTTGTTCCACAATCTCCCAAAAATCATCATCAAACTCATACAAACATTTGATGGCATCAAAACTAATCACCTCAGTTTCCATTGTCGTCAAAAGTGCAAAATGCCTACTTAATACATCTACAACCTGATTTTGTTTTCCAGACTTATGCTTCAACACAAAATTGTAACCTTGAAAGAAAGAGACCCACTTGGCATGCCTACAATTCAACTTTTTCTGTGTGTTCAAGAATCTCAATGCAATATGATCTATAAACAATACAAACTCCTGGGGAACTAGACAATGTCTCCAATGCCTCAAGGCTTGAACAATTGCATAAAATTCCAAATCATAAGTAGAATAATTATTTATCACTTCATTCAACTTTTCACTAAAGAAAGCTATAGGTTTTCCAACTTGGCTAAGTACAACACCTATTCCCACATGGGAGGCATCACATTCTACTTCAAATACCTTATCAAAATTTGGCAATGCAAGTACAGGTCCTTATGTTACCTTTTTCTTCAAGTACTTAAAGCTCTGCTCAGCACCCTTGGTCCATACAAACTCTCTTCCTTTGGTGCAATCTATTATAGGAGCTACAATACTACTAAAATTTTGAATGAACTTTCGATAGAAAGTGGCCAAGCCATGAAAATTTTTTACCTCTGTGATGCTGCCTGGACTAGGCCATTCTAGAATTGCCTTGTCCTTTTCTAGATCCATTTTGATACTATCTTTAGAAAATACAAAGCCTAAAAAAACCAAACTGTCTTGCATGAACCTACACTTCTTCAAATTGGCATAGAGCTTCTCCTCCCTTAATACACCAAAGATGATCCTCAAGTGTTGTAGGTGCTCTTCTTTACTATTACTAAATACCAAAATATCATCAAAATAAACTACCACAAACTTAACAATGTAAGGTTGTAGTATAGTGTTCATCAACCTCATAAATGTGCTAGGTGAATTTGATAACCCGAATGACATGACCATCCACTCACATAATCTGTCTCCAGTCTTAAAGGTTGTCTTCCACTCATCCCCTTCTCAAATTGATATTTGGTGGTAGCCACTTCATAGGTTGATCTTGCTGAAATACTTGTCCTCTGCAAGGACATCCATCATGTCCTCCATATGAGGTATAGGAAACTGATACTTGATGGTAATCTTATTAATTGCTCTACTATCAGTGTATATCCTCCATGTTCCATCTTTTTTTTGGGTCAACAATGTAGGTACAGCACATGGGCTCATGCTCTCTCTCACCACACCTTTACTTATGAGTTTTGTTACTTGCTCATTCAACTCTACATGTTGTGTTGGATTCATCCTATAAGCTGCTTAGTTGGGTAGAGTTTCTCCTGGAATCAAATTAATGTGATGTTGACTATCTCTCTTTGGCGATAGACCATCAAGTAATTCATCAGGCACAACATCAACAAATTATTTCAATAGCGAGCTGCTACTTCCGGGGGAACTGAAACATCTTCCTCTTTGCCTTTTTTCACTATTAATGCACAACAACACCCTATCACCTTCATTTATTTAACAAGATCTCTTTTAGACAACATGGTCTCACCTTTTCCTTCATCCTTGAGAGGAACAAAATCACCTTAGATCCATCTTTCCAAAAGGTGTATGTGTTTTTCTCTCCATCATGCATAACTTTTCTATCATACTACCATGGCCTTCCCAATAACACATGATAGGCATCCATTGGGACATCACACCATATCTCATCCTGATAGATCTTCCTGATGCTAAACTTAATTAGGCATCTTTTATCACCAGTGACTTCATTTCCCTTTTTAAACCATGCAATGCAGTATGGATGAGGATGTTTTTCATAGTGTAAATTCAATTTTTCTACCATTTGTTTAGAAACCATATTTTCACAACTACCTCCATCAATAATAACTTGACATACCTTGCCACCCAAAGTGCATCTGGTTCTAAAGATATTGGTTTGAAGCCATGAACCATCAGAGCTTTTGGCTTGTGTTTTCTCCTTCTCTGGAATCACCATTGCTCTTCTCATCATGAGATTTTCTCCCACATCTGGTGGAACCTCTAGTTCCATCTCTTCCACTTCATGCTGCTTTTGAATTAGGTTCACCCTAGGTTGTCCTTGATTTCTTTCTTGCATGTTATAATTTGAGCATTCAAATGCCCTATGACCTTCTTCTCAACATTTGAAACAAGTGAAAGGCCTTCTCTAGTTTTCCCATCCTCTATCACTACCATAACCTCTACCTCTTTGAAATCCCCTTTCTTATTCTTGATTCAGAGGATCTTATCGAGAGTCTACATGTTTTTTCAATCCATGGGATGACTCTCCCCTGCCATAATTCAAACCTCCTTGAAAATGGGGTTCATGTACCCCTTCTTCCTCCTCTATTCCTCTGATGGTATTGTCTATTTTGTTTTTCTTTAGCCTTTAAAGCCAATTGGTAAGCCTCTTCCTTACTGTTGAGTCAATGCATGCTCAATTCATCTTTAATAGAGAATTTCAGGCCATTCACATATCTAGCAGCCATCTATTCATCAATTTCTTGATGCTCTATATGTATAGATAGCGTATAAAACTCATTTGTATAATCTTGCACAGAAGAGAGGTTCTACTTTAAATTTTGAAACCTACAAAAAAGGGTTCGCACATAATATATGGGAAAAAAAAATTTCTCAACTTCTCCATTTTATTCCATGTCCTGATCTTATCCTTACCTTTCCTTGTTTGTTCCTTTTGAAGATGATCCCACCAAATCATTGCATGACCCTTTAATTTGGTGCATGTGAATTTCACCTTCTTTTCCTCTGTCATGGATTTCCATTCAAAAAAATTTCTCATGTCATTCAACTAGTCTATCAACTCCTCTGGTTTAAGACTACCTACATAATCTGAAACATCAACCTTGACCCCTTCATTTTTCCCTTCTAAGGCCCTGAGCATCCTCTCTTCAAAACTCATGCCTTCTAATTCTTCTTCTTCATGTTCTATATCTTGATCTACACCTCCTTGACTTATCTCTTCATCAGATTCATCTCCTCCTCTACCCATTCTTTGGTTTTCCATTTGTGTTGTAAGTTCTCCTACTTGGCTTTGCAGATTTTGCATTTCTCTATGCATCTGGGCAAGACCACCTCTTCCTCTCCCAGCCATCTTCCTACTTTGATACCAGATGATGTAGCCAACAACATACACTCAATAGAATTGTGCCATTAATAATGTGTGAGAGCCAAAGATTTGAAATTAATAGAAAATAAAAGAACTTCTATTCACCAACTCTGCTACTGCAATGAGAGAAAACTCTCTTATATCCAAGAAAACAAAAAAAATTAAAAAAATACCTTTTTTGGTAGATTTTGACAATTGTCAAATTTTGCCATTTTAGGTAATTTTGCATGCATATCTTGAGAATCTAGTTTTTTCCAAAAAAAACTTCCTAAAACTAAGGTAGGATGAAAAGCCAACTAACATCCTAAATTTGAAACATGAGTTTTGATTTATTAAAAAAACAACTTTTTAAAAATCTAGGAAAAAACACTAAATTGCCATTTTGAGGGCCAAGATGAAAGTTTCAAGCCCTGAATAAGTGCCAAGATGAGGTCCAATTGACTAGGGTGGGTTGGGAAACCACACGCCACCTCATAATGCATCCACCTATAAAATTTCATAGAAAACCCACATCCGAGTCAAAAGTTATGACCTCCAGAAGTCCCTGCATCAAGACCTCAATAATCAAAAGCTTAATAATATAACAATTAAGATGTAGATTTGTATTAGATGGCATAAGTAACATTTTACTTAACATAAAATAATAGAATTCTACTTATCAAGATGTATATGTTGATAACTGAGAGGGGGGTGAATCAGTTATCTTAATTACTTTAACTTTCTGCCCTTCTTAAATAATTAGTGCAACATCAAATCATATAAGCAAACATAACCATGAAAGCAGAAATAAGATAAATACACATGACACAATGATTTTGATGTGGAAAACCTTGTTAAGGGAAAAACCACGGGGTGACTAGCCCAAGATTGTATTCTTTGTTAAAAGAATAAGATTGTACAAAATGGCACTTGCCAATTAGGGCTCACTGCCTGAGCACACTACTCACAAGAGGCTCACTACCTACAAGAGAGATATAAAATAACAAGATACTTGAACTGATGAGAAGCATCCACACATGCTGAGGTTCAGTTTTGATTAGGCTCAATACATTGATCTGCTGCACTTCATTCTTCCTCTTCTTTGGTGCTGCTGTCCAGTCACATTCTAGACTTGTATTGCTGCTTCCAAATGATTCTCTGCTTTTCTTCACACACCACTACTCACCACACCCTCCTTCATACCAAAATCAATCTAGTATATATATCTGCACCAAGGATTTCATCCAGTTTCTAGTCGTCATTCGGAACACTCAATATTTTCCCAAATTTTGATCTGTCGACTGAATCCTTGCATACCAAGTGATGCATACCAAGAAGATGCTTATACAAGTTATCAATCATGTCAGCCAATTATGAATGATACCTCAAGAAACTTGATCACCATCAATATCTCATCTAAATTAAGGTTTGATGCTCTGCTGGTCAGGTCTTTTACAATCTACTCTGTCAAACAGTAACTTAATACTCAGATGCTCATATCTCTTCACTCTTTCATCACCGGAGGCTCAATCCCTGGATTCTATTAGCTAAGGTACTCCTCTTGACTTCCCCAAATCTGCACTTTACTGGGATACTTCCTCTGAGAGTTCCAGACCTGATTGTCGGACCTTGCTGCATGCTTTGTTCTTGCTCACTGGACCAAACTATTCTTCAATCTGACTTCTGGTATAGACATACCATATCCTATGGATGCATGGGATGGAATTTGTTTCCATCAATGACAACACTCATGAAGCCATATAGTGTCTCTTGCCAACAATCTCCCCCTTTGGCATTGATGGCAACACTTAGTGAAAAATGACTAAGTGTTATGCTGTACTCGCCCTTGGCTGATGCTCTGTTCTAATGTACACTTTTCTGGAGCTCCCCTTAGCTGGATTCCTCATTTTTCACTGCTCCTCACTCCCCCTTTGAAATTAATGGAAAAGGGTGGGGTCCGCACACCAAAAATTGTAAAAATCAATCTATACTTAGCCGCATCAGTATATAAATACGTTATACTTACATATACTTAAGTATATCTACAAAAGTGTTTTTCAATTGTACAAGTTATGTTACCCAACTCAGCTTCATCCTGTCCAAAATTGAGATGTGACCACTCAACAAGAATGCAAAAGCTTCTGCCCTCTTCAGATCTGTCGGATCACTGGTCCGAGCTGTGGTTTGAGCATCATTTAGGGCCTCATGCATGGCCTCTAACTTAGGGATAATTATCCCTCTAAGTTCACTTAGCCTGCTGACTCTATTTTTCCTCTCCTTCTCAAGCTTCTTTATTTCATTTATGACTGCAATGGTTTGACACTCTTGATTTATTATGGAGGAAGTGAGAGGATCAAAATTTTGAGATAAGCTTGACATTTTATCCTCTTGCTCTTTTACTTTCTTATCTATATCCTTTGTTACTTTAGACCAGGATAGGCAAAATTTATATATGTCTCCGCCATCTTTGAGAGAATTTTCTAAGCTCTTTATCCCAATCTCCATATTTCTCCTATCATTTGTTATTAGCCCTTGTACCTCAGAGAATTTCTTTTCCAAAAACTTATTTCGGACCTTTTCTTCTACTCACTTTTCTAAGGAATCAAAATGCGTATGAATAGAATTTACAAGAGACTTTAGATTACCAGATGTGGAGGCCAAAGGATCCTTTTGGGAGGATGGCATGATCTTTTCCAATACACCAGATGCATCTTCTATGAGCTCACAGTCTTCCATGTGAGACTTCATGAGTTTTTCTTTCGCCTTTGCTTGAGTAAAGGATGCTAGCTTCATGGTTTGAACCGGGGAGAGGAAGTCAAAATTGAATGGACCTTGAAGTAGTTCCGGTTCATCAAATTTCATCATCTCTTTGGTCAAGAAATCTTTGACAGTTTCTACATTGTCTCTTGATGGAGACAAGGTCTTCTTTCCTTCTGCAGTCTCAGAACTATCTCCTGGGGTCTTCTCTGTTTGGTCTTTTTCTTTTTCCTTTACTTCTTCTTCTTGACTAGTTTCTCCTTTAATCTTCCTTCTCCTTTAGATCCGAAGTCTGTAGGGGAAACTGGAGGAGAGATGTTTGCTTGTTCATGAACTTTCTCTTCCGGAGCAGAGGAATCTAAGTCCTTAGTTTTCTTTTCACTTGTCTCCTTTGCCTCTTCTCCATTTTTCACAGTAGATTCTTCTTGTTCATCTACGATAGAGGGTTCATCACCTAAATCCTTTATAATATGAAGATTGAATCTTTTATAGGCATTCCAGAGGATCTCTTCTGTTTATTTTGTGGCTTTGTCAGTCTCTCCAAGCATAAGCTGATTCATTCTAGCTTTGCTCCGGAACTCATCCTTGCAGTCCTTTAAGATAATGTTCATCTATTTAGGGGTAATGGATGGATAGAGCTGAATAGCAATCTACTCCCAGATTTCTAGGTCTTGTGCTTGGTCATTATTTTTTCTTATTTCAAGTTCTTTCTCTAAGCATTTTAGAATCAGAGATATAATTTCAATGAATGCTTTGTTGTAGATGTTCAAATACCTGACTGTGGCATCTTGCATTATCTTCTGATCAGGTTCACTATATTCATCATAAAACTCAACAATTGGCTGCAGGTTTCCATCCACAATAACTGATTTGATGATATCATCAATGCAGAGAGTAGGTTTTTCAATGAATTCTTCTGCCTCTTCTTCCTTATCTTCACCAGATACTTTCTTCTTCTTCTTCATTTTCTTTACCTCCTCATCTGACTTAGTCTCTTCATCATCCTTTTGGCTGGCATAAGACCTTGTTGCCTTTTTCTTGGTTCTCTTCTCTCCTTTTCTAGATGTCTGAGCTTTCAGTTTTGAAGCTTTTTGACCCTTGGCAGGTGCAGAGCTTTTGGATGATTTGGTCTGGGAGGGGGCTTGCACCGAAGCACTTTCTTTTTCAGTTTCTTGCCTTTCTTTCTCCACCCTTTCCATCTTTTCTTTGTTTGCATCAAGTGCCTCTTGGCAAATTCTTCTACCTCTTTTCTCACTTTTCTCTTCATCTCTAGTTGTCTGAGCTCCACATGAATCTTCACACCCAATTCTTCAAAGGTTCCAAACCTTTCTACCTTATGATCCTTGGGTTGACTTAGCATGTGTTGAACATGCAGCTCTACAATTTTCTCATCTACCTCATATCCCATTGGCATGATCCACACAATCCTTGGCTCCACTACCTCCATTAGGCACTGATTAGTATCTATCATAAAGCATACTGTATCCTTATACTTTTCAACTAGAGATTGGGGGATTCTCTATCTGGTTTGCATCATATTCTGAAAGTTTTTAAAGTAGCCCCAGAGTGTTGTATTCTGTGCCTTGGCATCACCAAGCCCATGTATATAATCTCTAATTTGAATGGCTACTGGTCTATCATTCTGCCATACCCAACCACTGGATCCGAGTAGTTAATTCATGAAATAGAAGAATAGACAAAGTATCAAGCCACCATATTTAAAGGAGTTCTTCTTATCCTTCTTTATCTTCTATAGATTCTCTAGAAGTTGGTTTAGGAGAAGCTCACAAAGATCATAGTCAACATTTTCTTTTAGCATCTGATAAGCTATGTAGATTGCAGTTCCGGGTACTGAATTTTCCCTGCTGGAGTGGTATATCTTGTAACCAATTATCATGGATGCAAATTTGATATCCAGATCAGTGATATCTTCAATTGTCATTGCCCTCTTGTTAAAATTTGATCTGGTAGCCTCACTCACAGTTTGGTTATTGATAGACTTGAGAATAAGTAACCTTCCGGATGAGTGTAAACTAGTTACTGCCCTAATAGTATCTTTTGTGATCTTGAATGGTCCATTCAACCACATGAAGTTATCATGCACTCTGCTCAAAACATATTGGACCCATTCATCTTTTGTAAAATAGGGGAAATGAATGCACTGTACAAAATGCTTGTCCCGGATGGCTTTATACTGAGGTTTGAGTTCAAATGAGTCATCTATCAAATGCTTGTGATAGATATTAACCATCTTAGATTCCCCAAATTCTTCAATATTCGCATGAATATATGCCCTAACATCTTCTAAATGTAAAACCCCATGCGGAATGCTGGAAAATGATCCTAAGGGATCCACTTCTAGAGATTTTTAGGGATGCTTCTTAAATTTAGGGCGCGACCTATTAGAAATCTTAATAACATTCGGAGTGGCCATCTTGAAGATTCAGAGAGAGATTTCAAGAACAGAAAATAGCTTTTATGCTTTTAGGGTTCATGAAATGAGCTGAAGAGATCACCGGTTGACTTGAATTATGTGTTTGATCCTTGAGAGAGATGAAGTAAAACTTGTTTACAGAGCTCTTCTTATCCTTTTTACTAGTGCAAATGTGTAAATGATGAGTAGATGAACCTTTTTATCTCTAAGCAAACCCTAATTCCGTATTGCAATAAATGCGCAACTTAAATCATTCTGGTTGCCTTGCTCTCCTTGTTCTAAGAAAGATCTTTTCCGGATCACTGAGATATACTTAGAGTTATTCTTGGTAATTAATAACAAACTATCTTCCTTTCCCCAAATATTTGATCTATCCGTAGATCAAGATACCTCAAATTTGAATCATACTGGATCTAACTGTGATAATCCTATTTTTACTGGATGACTATTAAACCAGATCAATCTTGGAGGATTTGACTCTTTAAATCTTCTTGCGGATCTTCCATATCTTTACCAATCTGTCTTTAGATGTTTCTCTGAGAACCCTTTAATCTGCAACTTTTCTTGTGCCAATTTCAAGCACCAATTATCTGGCAGGGGAGATTTGTTTTTCTTTTGACTCCCCCTGAGCCAGAGCTCATCTTATTTAGTTTCTAGAAGGAATATCAGCACCAAATTTTGGCGTGGATCCATCCCCAATATTTTTTGTACTTCTCTTTACCCAAATCTTGTTCATCTCCTTTTGAATTTCTTCTGCATTCACTTTTCTTTTTCCTTTGTTTTGAATTTTATTATGATGCACCAGACCCTTTTTGTCCTGATTCTTACTTTTGCAAAATTTAGCAATATGACCAGATCTATTGCAATTGTAGCAAACAACATTTCTTTGCATATTTGACTAATATCCTCTTGATCTACATTGATTGGCCATATGTCCCATTCTATTGCATGTAAAGCATCTACCATTGAATGAATTATTCATTTGCAAATTTCTACATTCTTGAAATTTGTGACCATACCTTTTGTAGTTAAAACACTGTTCGGAGAAAGGTGAGTTATTCGGATTCATTCTTTTTCTACACTGGTTTGTTTTATGACCAAATTTATTGCAATTGTGGTAGTATCCATTGAAGGATGGATATCTTTGAGCATTTGGTTACCTTACCAGAGGTCTTCTAGGCCTGTTCCTTGGATTTCCTGATCTAGAGTTCTTCTGATCGGATCCAGAGCTTTCACCTTTCTCATATCCCAAGCCTTACTTGTCATCTACCCTCTTTTGGCTTTGAAGAAGAACTTCAAGTTGAGCAGAGCTTATCTTGAATTTCTCTTTGTATTCATTTGTTGTTTGAAGATCCCTTTTAAGAGTGTCAATCTGATTCTCAAGTTGTTCTTCATTATCTCTTGCTTCTTCAAGATCAGTTTCTAGGTGCCTAATTATTCTATCCATTTTGTGGCAGTCTTCTGACTTCTCCTTGAGAGATTGTCTTAGATCATCTTCAATTTTTCTTTTATCTTCAATTTCTTGGGTGAATTTTATAACCCCTGATTCCATTTCATGTCTTACCATAATGATCTCTTTTGATAGCTTCTCACATAACTTATTCTTCTCTTTCAGATCTTCATCAATATTATTTACTTCACTTTGATTTGCCAACTGTTGAAGTAGTTCCTTTCTCTTTTTCATAGAGATACTTAGTTTCTCTCTTCGTTCATTTATGAAATCATCATCTTGTTTGAGTCTTTCCTTCAACTCATTGACTTCAAAGTGGGATTGCTCAAGATCATCTAGGGTAGATTGAAGTTGTTCCCTCATACCATACATATCCATTGGAATTTCTAGATCTTCCTCAAGCTGTTAGGCTTTATTTGGAGGAACTTGGCTTTGATACCAATTGTTGATAACTAAGAGGGGGGTGAATCAGTTATCTTAATTACTTTAACTTTTTGCCCTTCTTAAATAATTAGTGCAGCATCAAAATCTTATAAGCAAACATAACCATGAAAGCAAAAATAAGATCAATACACATGACACAATTATTTTGACGTGGAAAACCCTGTTAAGAGAAAAACCATGGGGTGACTAACCCAAGATTGTATTATTTGTTAAAAAAATAAGATTGTACAAAATGGCACTTGCCAATGAGGGCTCACTGCCCGAGCACACTGCTCACAAGAGGCTCACTGCCTACAAGAGACTCATTGTCTACAAGATATAAAATAAAAAGATACTTGAATTGATGAGAAGCATCCACACATGTTGAGGTTCAGTTCCGGTTAGGCTCAATACATTGATCTATTACACTTCATTCTTCCTCTTCTCTGGTGTTGCTATCTAGTCACATTCCAGACTTGTATTGCTGCTTCCAAATGATTCTCTACTTTTCTTCACACACCACTACTCACCACACCCTCCTTCATACCAAAATGAATCTAGTATATATATCCACACCAAGGATTTCATCCACTTTCTAGTCGGCATCTAGAACACTCAATATTTTCCCAAATTCTGATCTATCGGCTGAATCCTTGCATACCAAGTGATGTGTACCAAGGAGATGCTTATACAAGTTATCAATCATGTCAGCCAATTATGAATGATACCTCAAGAAACTTGTTCACCATCAATATCTCATCTGGATTAAGGTCTGATGCTCTGTCGGCCAGGTCTTTTATAGTCTACTTTGTCAAACAATAACTTAATACTCAGATGCTCATATCTCTTCACTCTTTCATCACTGGAGGCTCAATCCCTAGAATCTATTAGTCAAGGTACTCCTCTTGACTTCCCCAAATTTGCACTTTACTGGGATACTTCCTCTGAGAGTTCCGGACCTAATTGTCAGACCTTATTGCATGCTCTGTTCTTGCTCACCAAACCAAACTATACTTCAATCTGACTTCCGGTATAAACATACCATATCCTATGGATGTGTGGGATGGACTTTGTTGCCATCAATGACAACACTCATGAAGCCATATAGTGTCTCTTGCCAACAGTATAAACATTACTTATATTAAAATAATGTTGGGAATTGAATTAACATCGTACATGTTACAACTGTGGGTGATATTACATATATATCTTTAGAAAAGTATATGTAAAATACCCCAAGGATATTGTTACCATTTTTTCACCATAGCTCAAAATTGGCAGAGCTGGTGCAAATTTATTTTTAGAGTGAAGGTTAACATTCTTCTGTTATAAGTTATTTGCATAATTATTGTGTTTCAGAGATATTGCAGTTTAGTTGTGTTGATTAAGAAAAGAAAAGTTTCAAATCATTCATTGGATTGTAGAACATTCATAGGACAGATAAGTATTTCATTCACTACAATCGTTATTCATATACAATTGAAATACATAAAAGGATAAACATTGCACTGAAAGAAATAATGACAGATCAAATGTCCCACACAGGTCGTGGGTAATAGCTGAACAAATGCAAGTATAGAGAAAATTCTATGCATCTAAGGATAAGAAAGAGAAGGTCATAGAGATCATTGCCTTGAAGGTCTTCAATCTTTAAAGTTGTCTTCTGTTCCTACTCCTGATCTTGAGATGAACTTGCAAAAATGTGAAAAGGTCCTCTTAGAGCTCCAGTTATGAGATCTCTATGTCCTATCAGAAGAGACATAACAATTTGCCTATAATACATTGATCAATGAAAATCAACCACATGCAAGAAGAATTGAGAAAGAAACAATCATGGAACTTCATTGTTTTATTCTAATCTGTTTGTTTCATGTGCAGATATAGGATAAGTCATGTAGCTGTATGAAGACAAATCAGCATGTGTGTAAAATGAGGCTCCCATAAGGGTTAAGCCCAACATGTTGCTTCTCCTTAATCTCAAAAGGGATGGAATGGAAAAGAAAAGATCATTACTCATATTGTTTCATTGCATGACAAACTAAAGGAATATCAAAGGCAATCCGATGCATCAGTTTCCAGTTCAGGACATATTAATAATTGTACATCAAGTAATGAAATGAAACCATAAAGATTAATTGAACTAATCCAGGACAACATTTAATGCATAAAACAACTGTCATCATTCCTTCATTTACCATTGGAGAAATGGAATTCACATGTATCTCATTTATCTATCTTTCATGGTATTTGTAGACACATTAAGAGCATCAAGTACATTTCCATCATTTGAATGTCAAAGGTTGCCAATGGATAATATCATGCAATAGTACATGACTATTTTGGTCATGACATAACATCAGAGATAAATATCATTTTATGCATGATTTGAATGAAGTCAAGAGTGCAAGTGGATAGCCACCAAAGAACAACATATGCTTCCATGCCACTTGTATGTTGAAGTAAGGTACATTCATCATATGGAGCAATCACTCATTCAACATGAGATGGTCTTATATCATAAAGAGACCAAGATAAATAAATAGCAGATAATGGAGCAGCCAAGGAATCAGAGTACCATATATTCTAGTTCATTTATGTATATTCACATCAATATATCAAACAGTGCTGAAGTAAAGAGACAAGTTGGAACAACAAATGCCAAATGAATCCATAAAAAGATGCTCTGATAGATTATATCTTTCTCATTTTGTGATTATATCAGGACATGTATAGTAATCACCTTGCAAATCTGTATGATGAAGGAATGTGATGATTGCTACAGAATAAGGTAATCAACAGAATTGTTTAAGCAGTGGCATCATTTATCAAATCATCTACATGACAACATCAGTTTCTATCTGGACAACCAATAAATGAAAGCAGCCAAATCATGTTTTTCTAGAGCTACAATGAAATTGACTACAATGACAAATCTCATCATTCAATAGTGTTATTATGCTTTTGTTTGAGACATCAAATGTGTGCTACAGGATCATCACCAATGGTCAAATAATCTACATGTGTCATCAATGAAGATTTTCCATAACTCAAACAACCATGAGAGATGTCATACTTTATGTGGTGTATGAAAAGGAACAATGAATTGAATCAACATCACATGTATATGCCACAGGTTAAATAATCATTTCAGGTATGTGCATATAGAAATGGTGTCATCCTTAGAAGATGAAAAGACACAATGAAAAATAGCAGTTATTTGATATGTTTCATCATGACAACAATGTAAGAAACCCCAATGTCCATATACCTCAGCAGTATTGAGGTAACTATATTAGATAAATGAAAAAAGAGGGTAACTGCTAAATACATTATATACAACATGTGAAATCAAAATGAGACATCATCTATAGTGGAGAAAGGATGATACAGAAAGGAACTGAGAGCTTTCAAATTCATTACTATAGGAAAACGTAAAGCCAAACACATTTTGTGCATAGACCCATTTGGGTTTTATTCCAAGTTCAAGACTATGCAAGCCATAACCTCTTACATAATAACAAATACAGAGGTGAAACATATGTATTTGAGTTATAAAAGGGTTGCACATAGGTAGAATCCATTTTTTCTTCATGATTGTTAGAGTCATACAACTTTTATACACTGCTAGATGAGGGTTTTGAGCCATGAAAGGAGAAAACTATATACAAGAAGTCACAACCAAAATGAAATGACAAAGAAATGCAAAGATATTTTTTGCTAGCCATAGCCCCATGGCCTCAGAAACACTTGTATATCAAAAGGAGAAGCTCAGACTTATATGGAGGACCATAGTCGCAACCATACAGAGTTACAAACATTTCCTCATAATATGTCGAACCCACCTAGGGTTTTTAGAAACAAGAACAATATACATGGGTTCTATGCAGATACAAAATTATATGGAGTGATTTTGAGCCATGAAAACATAAAGACTACATAGAAATGCAAAGCTATAGCCATGGTAAAAGTATGCCATTTTTCCTTAAAATTTAGAAAACCCATTTCACTTTCACTGAATAACACAACTATAGAAGAATGGAAGCTCATGGCCACGAGTTTCAACCACAGAAGCTACAGATGATATGGAAAAATGAAATATACAGTGATAGCTAAGGATATTACCTGTGCATGGAGACAATGCATAATGGGACAGAGCCAAAAGGCTTTCTTTTTTTCTTGATTTTCCTCTCAAGAATGCAGTAATGATGGCTAGAATACAGAGGAGGAATGACAAGTAAAACAAATGTAAACAAGTTCATCAGAGACAACACATAGATCGTGGCTGTAGAAGCCTTGTAACCTCATAAATTCAAAGAAAATGAAAGGAATCAAAGAACAAGAGTTATATTTGCATCAAGAGACCTATTACCTTTCTTTTCCTACAAAGATCTATGGAGGCTGAGCACCAAATTTCCAGAAGATGAAATTTTCATGCTTGAAACCCTAGGGTTTCTTGTTGGTGGTAGAGAACCACATTCACAAAATGCTAAAGTCAAAATGACCCCAAAAAGATAGGGCAAGATTTGTTTTGTCATTAGGGTTACAAGTGAAGCCCTAATCGAATGTTGGAATTTCATCACATTCATTTTTATTTTGAGGCATAAGTTAATACCCTCGTGGTATTAGGTGTTCACAACATGATGCCTAAGTCCATGACTTAGAGAGAGATCGAGCCCATGGCTCCCTCAAAATGTTTAATGCCTTAAAGTTGTTTAAGTCACCTTGAGAATGTACTTTATGCCTTAGCCCTTGGAGATAGAGATGGGGTTCATACCTAGGGAATAATATGAAAACCTTTCATTTTGGTATGAGACAAGTCCACATGCCACACATGCCTTAGAGATTGCCAAGTCATGTGTAGATGAGCCATCAGGCTTTTTCATTTTTGCAAATATCATATGATCCCCATAATTATTTTTATGATTTTTATGGAAAAATCAAACAATGTAATTGTAATTGGCGAAATTATAAGCCATGGAGATTTATTTTTTGTAAATCAAATCGAATAGGGGATAGAATAAAACTGCCAGAGATGTAAAGTTTGTTTTAAGGCAATCATTTATAAATTGTTTTAAAATCAAACTATTTTTAGGCAGTTAGAACTAGAAAAACAAATCAAATATTCCTTTCTTGATTTGTTTTATTTAGAGGCAGATAAAGACAAAAACTAAGATTTCATGGGCAAAGACCTGTAGATTTTTTGTTGGGCCACATCAGGGAGTCTTTTGGCACTTTGCTTTCACAGTTTGGACTCATTTTGGGAGCTTTTATTTTGGCTTTTCTAGGGAGCTCAAAAATGGACTTGGAGGTCTATTTTTAGGATCTTTTTTCTAGCTTTCAGGGAGAGATTGATTTCACAGGATATATGTCAGAGATTCACTTCTTTTTTAGCAGTTCCAGTTAGAGTTTTACAGCATAGAGTAGAGATCAGAGTGCAGGGATATCAGAGTCTTCCTCTCACATTGAGAGTGTTGTATTTAATCTATGTACTCATTATTCCTTCAGATATAGAGCAACAATTTTTCCTTCACTTTTTGACTCACTTTTGCAAAACTAATTTGATATTACACTGTGATAAACATTTATCCTCTATTTTTGTCTTGGTTTTGTGATAGGTTATGTAGTTTTTTGCTTAATTTAGGTTGTATGTTGTGTTTGATTAAACTTTCATGTGAAATATTTATGAATTGGGTAAAATCAAAGTGTTGTGAAGATTAATGCTCTGTGGTCTAATTGTGAATAAGATCTGATAGGAATTTAGTATTGGTGCATCACCTTAGATTTCATTTCAGTTATTTACTTTAGTTTACCTTGCTCATCCCTTTTCCCAGATAAGTCACCAGATTAGGAAAAATCACAAGGAGAACCAGCTCACTCTAGAGATTCCCTCTCAACATAGATCACCCATAATCTAGGAGGGTTTCCATGTGTCAATAGGTAGCTAAGTCTTCTGTGAGATTAGTAGGGTGCATATTTGATTGATAACAGTTTTTGGCACGCCCAGTTGGACTCTAAAACTAATTTCAGAGAAGTTTATACCCTCATAGCTATTGTTCTGGTATATGCAGTACCATTCTAGCCTTTGGAGGCTTTCACAATATACCTAGTAACTCATTATCTTTGGTCTTGCATGCAGATTAGTGTTATCAGCTTATGAAAACTAGATCCAATTCTAATCCTTTTAAATATTTACAACTGTCCCCACCAAGAAGAAGAGGCAGATCAGCAAGCAGAATAACTGATTCAGTAAGGAGATCAAAATCAACACCCCCAACTTCAACATGAAGAAGCAGGAGTCTATTGCTGATAGTATAGATACCCATAATGGCTAGGTAGTATGCATTCGCCCCCTACAACGGACGCATCCGATTGCAACTTGCTTAGCGTGATGATATTCTAATTACATCCCTCAAAGGACTGCCATATTTCACCAAAGAAGATCATACTATAGCTGTTGAGCACATTTAGGATGTGGCAACTCTTTGTTCTGTACATAATGTCACCTAAGAAAATGTGGCAATCAGACTTTTGGCTGCATTGTTGAAGGGGAAAGCCTTACAATGATTAAGAGGACTTGCTGAAAATTCAATAACATCGTGGGATCTACTAGGAGATGGATTGCACAAGCATTTTGAAGACAAATCCAATCACCTCTCATTGCTAGAGCAGTTGACCACCATCAAAAGGGTGCCCCACAAACACATGGCAGATTTCAACTATCAGTTTCAAAGAAGCTAGGATAGAATCCCTGTAACGGTAAAAGCCCTGCTAAGGCATGCATTTTTGTTTTATATTAAAGATTTGAATGGTGAAATTTATGTAATGTTCTAGTCTATGGGAGGGACCACCCTTCCATATTCTTTTAAGATTGTTGTTAGAGTAGAAAATTGCCTTATCCAAGTAGGGAAGATAGCCCCGAGGCCTCCCTTACCATTTTCCTAGAAATCCAGCCATCTGTACCAATAACAGTGTCTCCTCTAGTTGTTGTACCACCTATTCTAGCAATAACACACCAGCCTACAGCCCAAGAATCCACCGCACTAGTTCAAGATTTCCAAACACTTAATAACAAACTGAAAACCCTTAGCAATGAGATTGTTAATATCAAGAAGCAGTTTGGTCAAGAGTATAGGCCTAACCAAGCCCCGTATCAGCCAAATCAGTAGTATAGGTAGCCTTTCCAAGTTGATCCTCAAGGTCAAAGAAGAAACTAGGTGAGTGCGAGATCATGATGGGCTAAATAGTGGCAATTGAGAAAAAACTTGTTGTATGAAAAAGTGCAAACATTTAGACTAATATTTAGATTTGGATGGAAAGGATGTTAATATTTATAACTCAAATATGGATTCCCTACAAAAATACCTTGGGATTACCTAATATTTAGGCAAGTGGGAGTCCCAAAACTTGCCAAAGAAACTTCCAAAACCACCCATTTAGTGATCCTGAATTTTTTCACAATTTCATTCTTGAGGCTGACAGACTTTTTTGTAACTAAATTTAATCAAATGAAAAGGGTTTATAGAGGAAGCTATTAAGATTCTAAAATTATAATAGATGCCTCATAATAATTTTAATAGGTAATTATTATTAATTTTCTACATACGCTATGTCTAATTTCCTAATAGATATACATATTGAAAAATATCCATAACTTTCAACATATTAATCCTTTTTTAAATCCAAAAGATGCGCCACATTCTATGATTTATTGGGTATACATTAAAATTAAAAAAATTTGATTTTCATATATCTTTGACCAAGTTAGGTTGGCTGGAAAAATAATTTTTCATATTTTAAAAAAGTCACAGTAAAAAATTCATAAATAATTATTTATTTACTTAAAAAATTCAAAAAAATATGCGTCACATCCGCTCATGTGTCCTTTACTTAAATCTAAATAATGGAGGAAAGATATTATCTTTTTTTCATACTTAGGTTGGTCGGAATGACACATACATTTTGTTTTTTAAAAAAAATTATTAGTGCTTCATTGAAATATCCATTTTTCACCAAACTATTTTTAAAATTTAAAAAAAAAAATAGTATCCCATAAGCTACATTCAATTTGTCATAACTTTTATTACTATCTTTTTTCTATATTGTGTAGATAACTCACTCAATTTTTGACATGAAGTTACTTAAATCTGTTTTTCACATTTACATTGCCACTTAGTGGTAGTGTTTCCATCATGATCCTGCACTCACCCAAGTTCTACAACCCTCGACCCTTGCAATCTTACAATCCAAATGCTGCTAGCACCTTAAAGGATCTTGTGCCCACTCGGAACAATTTGGCTCAAGATAGTGACTAGTGTTATCCATGTCACCAACTGCATAATCAAGCTGTGTGCACAAACGGTGTAAGAAATCAGGCACTTATGGTGCAGAACAGCTATGCAAGTTCGGAAGGAGTCTCCAATGAAGTTTCATCTTAGTAAAATGATGCTGATATATCCTTAATGAACTGGCAAGATTCTAATTTCTGTGGTATAAGTTACGCACAAGGCCAAAATCAGAAAAATACTCTTGTTTCAGCTAACACGAGGTCAAAACAAAGGGCTACAGATATTAATTAGCAAGATGCAATGGTACAAAAGCTGCCTGTGAGAGATAAAAAATATAATTTTTCATCACAAGCTGCCCCTATGTCACACCAGAAAGTGCAAATTTTGCAAAGGGATCAAACCGTACTGGTAAAAGATTAGTTCAAAGTACAATCACAGCCTTCACAAAGGCAGAATGATGCTGTTGCTGTAAAAGGACAGCAAAAGGTAAATCCTATTTCTTTCAACATAGTAGATCATCTTAAGAAAGCTACAATGAGCATGTCAGTTATGGATGCATTGCACATTCCTAGCCAAAAGAATCTGCTACAGGAGGCATTGGCTGAACTTTCAATTTCTAAACATTCTAGTCAAGACAAGGCCAAAGTTGTACTTGCCAATAGCTTAGAAATGAAGAGTGGACAACCAAAAAATGAGGTAAAGCCTCCTCCTTTCTATCTAAGTCTCATTATTTGTGATAAACTTGTTCATAACTGCATGATAGACTCTAGGGCAAGCAATTCAGTCATGCCCAAAAGTCTAGGTAATTCACTAGGACTGGTTTATGAGCCCCTTGCAAAAGGAGTAGTCCAATTAGATGGGTCTACACTTAGTACTGGAGGAATAATTAGGAATCTACCACTTACATTGCATGCCTATCCTAATTTTGCAATCCATCAAGACATTTACATCATTGATCTGCCACCTAGCTTTGCATTATGCCTATCTAGGGAGTTCACTGCTAAATTAGGTGGGTTCTTATCTTCCAATTGGTCCCACTTATTCTTTAGAACAAGATATGGTACGAAAGTAACCATACAATCTAAACCACTTGGTAAGGATCATGTTAAGCCCTATGTTTCCATCCCTATAAATGCTAATCTATACATCACCCGCAGGGAGTAGGATGAACCCATGAGCCTAGATCTCAATGTACCTATAGAAGACATAAACTTAGATGATTTGGTAGCTGAAGATCATGAAAGTGATCCCTTTTGTCACACAGATGAGGTAGGATTAAGCATCTATATGATACAGGAACTTGATGCAGTGATTCCTAATCTGATTAAGGACCAAAGTTAGTTGGAACAACAAGAAGATCAGCTTTAGAAGCTGTACTTTGATAGATCAAGGACCAAAACAGGTCCCGGTGGAGGTAATATGTTGAATTCACCTGAAGGGGACAAGTACTATGTAGCCTTGAGGTTCACTTTCAGCTAAACAAACAATGTGGTTGAGTATGAGGCCCTGATTCATGGTTTGAAGTGGGCCTGTAAAAGAGGTATCAAATCTATCTAAGTTTATGGAGATTCTAAATTGATCATTAATTAGGTTAGAAATCTGAATGCTACTGAAAATGATCTGCTCGAAAAGTACAAGCATAGAGTGTGTGATTCAATTGAATTTTTTATGCATTTAATCTATTTTTCAGTTCCCATAAACCAAAATAAGTATGCAGATAAACTTGTAGCCTTGGGATCTTAGTTTGAGATTCCTAATCAGATTTAGAACATTGAAGTACAACCATATGTTAAAATAGTTGTCAGACCTTATGTACCTGACAATAGTGTTTCCTGACAAGTATTTGACAGTGATGATCAAATCTTAAATTTTTTGAGTGTAGAAGCTGAATTTGCAGTTGATAATCAACATAAATACCAACAGCAATTTGAAGATCAGATTGTACAATTGAGATCCAACAAGCTGCCCAAGGGATTGGTGACACTAGAATCAGTGTTTAACTCAGATGACTAGTTTAGAAAGGACAAGTGCAGTATGATGGTGAAATAGGAACACTATGATGTAGTAGAGATTTTCAAAGATAAGTTGTTGAAACTCGGAAAGGTATGCACTGTTATCCTCAAATTTAGTTTTGCTTAATTTGTAGGATGACCCCTACAAAACTTGTATGTTTTGTAGCCTACAACACTAAGCACGTAAAATGAGGTGAATCGCATTTGCCCTCATGCATGGTCTCCTAGCCTCAGAATGTCCTTTCGAGTGTCAACTTGTGTTAGTTTCTTGAATTTTGTAAAACAAGTCAAATTAAAAATTTCACTTTTTAGGAGTTAGTAAATTTTTGTCATATGTAAGGGCGGCAATTTTTGCCTTCATTGCATCTTCATATGCACTGGCAGAAATTTTTCCCTCCATTGCATCTTCATATGCACTGGCGGTGATTTTTGTCTCCATTGCATCTTAATATGCACTGGCAGTGATTTTTGCCTCCATTGCATCTTAATATGCACTGGCGGTGATTTTTGCCTCCACTGCATCTTAATATGCACTGGCGGCGATTTTTGCCTCCATTGCATCTTCATTGCATCTTCATATGCACTGGCGGTGATTTTTGCCGCTCGTGCATGCTAATCCTTTTGTCACATGCAAGGGTGGTGATTTTTGCCACCCGTGCATGTTAAGCCTTTTGTCACATGCAAGGGCGATGATTTTTGCTGCCCGTGCATGTTGTTCCCTTTGTCACATGCAAGGGCGGTGATTTTTGCCACCCGTGCATGTTAATCTTTTTGTCACATGCAAGGGTGGTGATTTTTGCCACTCATGCACAAAAGCAGTTTCCTCCACATTCAAGGGTGGTGATTTTTGCTGCCTGTGCACTCACTCCCTAAAAAATTTCTAACTCTGCGAAAATTTTCAAGTTGTTAACTTTAGCTCGCTTTCACTCAGTTTTTTACTCTAATCACACTTTAGCCCTTCAAAGCCCATGCAAATGCTCAGTTCGCCCTCGCTACTGCAATTTCAAATCAAAAAGACCAAAATTTTCTTTCCACAGATGAAAAGATAAAGGCATTCAATAACATGATCCAAAGGAGTTTGAAGATCAAGCTTTCTCAGTGGCTTCTATGGATAAGTTGTCAGATATACAATGGACCTTAGGCATTCTCAAGGTAGTTCTAGATAAGCATGAGAAGGCTTCTACCCCCATGAAAGATTCAATAACAAGGACTTGTGTCATTTCTGAGAATACTTCTGGACCAGATAACCTTGAGATGCAAATAATGTGGACAATGTTTGAGGATTTTCTGAAGAAGGATGGGAATGAGAGTTGATGAAAGTGATCATGCCTTAGTTTATTTTTGTATTTTCACATGTACTTTATTTTTAGTTTTGGACATTTTCACATGTATTTTTCTAAAATGTAATTACATGTGAGACAAACGAAGTCCTAAGTGAAATAGGACTCTTTTGTTGAATGAGTCAAAGTAGTTGTAAGTTTCCTATTTTTGCTCCAGGCTCCTCCCTATAAATAAAGAGGGCCTCTATTGTAATAGATATCTTTAATCTTATGCAACAAAGTGCTGCCCAAATTGAGACTCAACTTTGAGACTTTGTGTTCAAATTGTATGATCAATTCCAATCAATAAAGAAGGCGAGTTTTGATATCAAACTTTGTGTTGAATCAAATTTGTATGAGTGAGGATGTACATATGGCATTTTTGCTTATTTCTCTTGTTGATTGATTGGATAAAGTGGTGCTTGGTTATTACGATTGGAGGACGTTCAAGATAAGTTATATAAACTTTGTGTTATATTATTTCCTTGAATCTATGTGTGTTGAAAGCGTTTCTTGGTGAAGGATTATAAAGACTTTGAGCTTGTAGTTGTTCACTTTGTATATGAATCGTGTTGAGAACTTGTAGACTTTGTGCTATGATTTTCAATCACATTCACATGGATCAGTGGTGTTGTTAGTTGACAGACATTGTGCTCCAACTGGTGATACGGTTACTTTTAAAATCTTTCTGGGGATAATTTGAAGACTTTGTACTTGAGATTATTCACTTGGTTCATGAATCTTTTTGTGAAGTAAGTTGAAAGACTTTGTGCTTCAACTTATAAGAATATTGTTGATTATTGTTTAAGTGTAGAAGCATTTTTGAATATTACCGTGAAACATTGTAAACATCTTTTCTGAAAGAAGAGAAAAGGATGAATGTAACACACCCCCAAAGCTAGTATTTAGTGTAAATAAGTTTGGAATAGTTAAAAGGGAACCTCCCCTTGCTGAGAGGAGAGATTTATCTCATCACATTGTGGTTGATATAACCATTTTGTCATTAGTTAGCTAAATGACAAAATATTCACCCAACAATTTTTGGCGACTCCACTGGGGATCGAACGCGCAACCAAGAGCCTCTCACCATTGGTTGAAGCATACCGGCCTCATCTTTTGTAATATATTTTTATTATATCTTCTCTAAAGTATTATCAAGGAGTATGGTTGTGCCAGGTCTATGGGGAAATACATTTGGTGCTTTGAAATTGACTCAGCCTCTACATGAACTACCTTGGGGTTCACCTAAGAACTTTCCCAAGTTCTACGGGGATGGTAAACAACATCTGGATGAGTACATTGCAGCATTCTACATTGCATGTGGTGTTCTCAGAGTTGAGTATGAAGATGTTTCTGTAAGACTATTTGTAGAAACACTCCAAGGTGTTGCAGCTGATTGGTTCTATCACCTTGCACCTAGAATTGTCACTGGATGGAATACACTTTGAACCCAATTTGAAGCCATATTCAAGCCAGCAAAAGATGATTACACCTTGTTGGCCCAATTTACTCAAATGAAAAAGGAATCGAATGAGCCCATGCATGAGTTTGTAGAAAAGTTCAATAAGCTAAAGAATAGGATCCCAATTGTCACTCAACCCACAGCTAAGAACCTAAAATGCTTCTTCATCAATTCACAATTGCCAGGAGTAAGTTTTCTTTTACGAAGGGTAGCACCAGTTGATCTTACAATTTCTCAAAGTTTAGCAGTTGAAGTGGAGGATGATTTGATCTTGGTGGGAAAGTTAAAGAAGGATTCTATTGGGCCTAATGAGCAGCCCTTTTTGGCTTTACCTTCTACCAGCACCATGCATCCTATGGTGCAAAAGTTGGCTGATAAGCTGTTAGCTCTAAAAAAATAGTTGTCACAGAGTTTTTCCATTCCCCTCTATAAGGGCATTTTGAGGAAGACATTCCCAAATGCTCTGAATTACCAAGGCAATGCTTTAATGGATCAGAATCAAAACATGTTTCCTCCACCACAAGGAAGACTTGCTTTAGAGGCACCACCTGTGGATGCAACAATCTTCTATTATGAATCAGAGAAAGATGATCTTCTTCAATCTAAATATGATCAAGGAGAAGATGATGCTAATCTTTTTACGGAAGGTGAGAAGCAATTAGCTAGCGACTCTACCATCGGGTTCCTAAATTTGGAATATGAGATGGGACAAGAAGAAGTTACTTTTGGTGAATCTTATGATGTTCTCACATGGTCACAAAATACATCAAATCATAAAGATGTGGTTGGTGACAAACAAGTAAGTACACCAGATATTCTCACTTCATCCTATGTTCCTAAGACTAGTACCCCCAATGTAAAACCTCAAGATGAGAGTTTTTCATCTTCTATAGCAAGTCCATATCAACTTGTTGGTATCACAGATCATGTTGAGGAGACACATATTCATGCTTGAGGCAAGAATACCTATTAAGGGTATTATGTAGGAGGTTCATCCTGAAAGGGAGGCCAAGTACACTGACAAAATCTGAGGATCCAAAAGCTCAGAATCTCTTTGAGGTTTTTGATATGTGTACTTATTTATTGACCACTAATGAAGATCCTGAGTCATTAGATAGTGCTTCAATTGAAGGTCTAGAAATAGATGGATCATCCTCTTCGAGCAAAGAGACTTTGCACCTAAAAGGAAATAGGATTTCCAAAAGACTGGTTTTTCTAGAGAAACCTTTTGATGAGCATGATCGCTTTGTCAAACGACGATGACAGTTGGGATTGAATTCACCAGCAAGAGTGGGACAATTCAATCTGGATGTAGAAGAAGATCCCAAAATGTCAAGCACTATGAAATGTTACTCATTCAATAGTAAAAGAAAAAGAAGTGGAACATCTTTTCTTCTGCCTAATAGCAAACAACATCTGAAGCTATTCTCAAAGTGAAGCGGCAGATAAGTTCATGAATTTTTGTACAGTTTTTGTGTTTTTTTTTGTTGTTTTAGTCATTTTTGTGTTTTCATGTCTTTTTGTTGTGTCGCCTGACTCTATAGCCCAATGGATGGATGAAGGCACTTTAGAGACTGGAGTTCTTCTCCCTTCAATAATTTCAAAGGATGATCAAAGGAAGTTCCCCAGTTAGAGCCAGTTGTTATCCTCAAATTTAGTTGCACTCAATTTGTAGGATGACCCCTACAAAACTTGTCCATTTTGTAGCCTACAACACTAAGCATGCAAAATGAGGTGAATCACATTTTCCCTCGTGCATGGTCTCCTAGCCCCAGAATGTCTTTTCGAGTGTCAACTTGTGTCAGTTTCTTGAATTTTGTAAAATAAGTCAAATTGAAAATTTCACTTTTTACGAGTTAGTAAATTTTTGTCATATGCAAGGGCGGCGATTTTTGCCTCCATTGCATCTTCATATGCACTGGCAGCAATTTTTGCCTCCATTACATCTTCATATGCACTGGCGGCAATTTTTACCTCCATTGCATCTTAATATGCACTGGTGGTGATTTTTGCCTCCATTGCATCTTCATATGCACTGGCAACAATTTTTGCTCCATTGCATCTTCATATGCACTGGCGGCAATTTTTGCCTCCATTGCATCTTACTATGCACTGGCGGCGATTTTTACCTCCATTGCATCTTAATATGCACTGGTGGTGATTTTTGCCTCCATTGCATCTTTATATCCACTGGCGGCAATTTTTGCCTCCATTGCATCTTCATATGCATTGCCAGCAATTTTCGCTGCCCATGCATGTTAATCCTTTTGTCACATGCAAGGGCGGCAATTTTTGTTGCCCGTGCATGTTAAGCCTTTTGTCACATGCAAGGGTGGTGATTTTTGCCGCCTGTGCATGTTGTTCCCTTTGTCATATGCAAGGGTGGTGATTTTTGCCGCCCGTGCATGTTAATCTTTTTGTCACATGCAAGGGTGGTGATTTTTTCCACTCATGCACAAAAGCAATTTCCTCCACATGCAAGGGCAGCAATTTTTGCCACCCGTGCACTCACTGCCTACAAAATTTTTACAAGTTGTTAACTTTAGCCCACTTTCATCTAATCACACTTTAGCCCTTCAATACCCATGCAAATGCTCAGTTCTCCCTCGCTGCTGCAATTTCAAATCAAAGAGACCAAAATTTTCTTTCCATAGATGAAAAGATACATGCATTCAATAACATGATCCAAAGGAGTTTGAAGATCAAGCTTTCTCAGTGGCTTCTATGGATAAGTTGTTAGATATACAGTGGACCTTGGACATTCTCAAGGTAGTTCTAGATAAGCATCAGAAGGCTTCTACCTCAGTGAAAGATTCAATAACAAGGACTTGTGTCATTTCTGAGAATACTTCTGGACTAGATAACCTTGAGATGCAAAAAATGTGGACAATGTTTGAGGATTTTCTAAAGAAGGATGGGAATGAGAGTTGATGAAAGTGATCATGCCTTAGTTTATTTTTGTATTTTCACATGTACTTTATTTTTAGTTTTGGACATTTTCACATGTATTTTTCTAAAATGTAATTACATGTGAGACAAAGGAAGTCCCAAGTCAAATAGGACTCTTTTGTTGAATAAGTCAAAGTAGTTGTAAATTTCCTATTTTTGCTCCAGGCTCCTCCCTATAAATAAAGAGGGCCTCTATTGTAATAGATATCTTTAATCCTATGCAACAAAGTGTTGTCCAAATTGAGACTCAACGTTGAGACTTTGTGTTCAAATTGTATGATCAATTCCAATCAATAAAGAAGGCGAGTTTTGATATCAAACTTTGTGTTGAATCAAATTTGTATGTGTGAGGATGTACATATGGCATTTTTGCTTATTTCTCTTGTTGATTGATTGGATAAAGTGGTGCTTGGCTATTATGATTGGAGGACATTCAAGATAAGTTATATAAACTTTGTGTTATATCATTTCCTTGAATCTATGTGTGTTGAAAGCATTTCTTGGTGAAGGATTATAAAGACTTTGAGCTTGTAGTTGTTCACTTTATATATGAATCGTGTTGAGAACTTGTAGACTTTGTGCTATGATCTTCAATCAAATTCATGTGGATCAGTGGTGTTATTAGTTGATAGACATTGTGCTCCAACTAGTGATATGGTTACTTTTAAAATCTTTCTAGGGATAATTTGAGGACTTTGTACTTGAGATTATTCACTTAGTTTGTGAATCTTTTTGTGAAGTAAGTTGAAAGACTTTGTGCTTGAACTTACAAGAATATTGTTGATTATTGTTTAAGTGTAGAAGCATTATTGAATATTACCGTTGAACATTGTAAACATCTTTTCTGAAAGAAGAGAAAAGGATGAATGTAACACACCCCCAAAGCTAGTATTTAGTGTAAATAAGGTTGTAATAGTTAAAAGGGAACCTCCCCTTGTTGAGAGGAGAGATTTATCTCATCACACTATGGTTGATATAACCATTTTGTCGTTAGTTAGCTAAATGACAAAATATTCACCCAACATGCACTAAAGATGAACATCAGTCATTTATTCAGTTATGTCAAGATTTTTCTAATGATTTTTCATGGGAGTATAAAGAATTAAGGGGATGTGATCTTGGTCTAGCCCATCATACCATCTAATTAGAGCCTAATGCCAAACTTGTTAGGCAGAAACAAAGACCCCTGAATCCCAAACTTGAGCATTTAATGAAGGTTAAGTTAAAGAAACTAATTGAGAGCAGTATCATATTCCCAATAAAACATACTTCATGGGTTTCCAACTTGGTCCCTATCAGAAAAAAGAATGGAGAAATCTGACTTTGTGTTGATTTCCATTATCTGAATTAGGCCTCAATGAAAGACCACTACCCTCTTCCTTCCATGGAACAAATATTGCAAACTATTTCAGGTTTTGATAGATATTCCCTGTTAGATGGTTACTCGGGTTACAACCAGATTCTGGTCAAAGAAGAAGACCAATATAAGACTACATTCATGACTAAGTGAGGTACCATGGCCTATCGCAAAATGCCATTTGGTCTGTCCAATGCAAGGGCAACCTTCCAGCGGGTAATGGACATGGCCTTCCACGGCCTTATGAATAGGATAGTGCTGGTGTATTTAGATGACATAACTATTTTTTCTAAAGATTCTAATGATCACTTTGACCACTTGAAGTAGATTTTTCAAAGGTGCAGAGAGTTTGGAGTTTCATTTAACCCCAAAAAGTGCATAATCTCAGTTCATGAAGGTAAACTTCTTGGCCATATTGTTTCAAAACAAGGTATTTCAATTGACCCTGAGAGAGTTTTAACTATTCTAGATTTACTGTTGCCTGCACATAAGAAAGGTTTGCAGAGATTTCTTGGTAGAATTAATTTTGTGAGGAGATTTATTCCAAACATTGTAGCTTTGTTATAACCTCTCACTGCCATGTTGAAGAAGAATGTGCCATTCAGCTAGACTAAGGAAGGAAAAGGAAGCTTCAAGCAAATCAAAGAAGCTCTCGCTGCTATCCCTACCCTCATTAATCCTAATTATGAGAGGGATTTTGTCTTATATGCTTTTGGAGGTACTAACACCATCTCAGCAATGTTATATGAACAAAATGATGAAGGTTTGGAGCAACCACTGGCATTTTTTAGCTAGGTACTGCATGACTATGAGGTAAAGTACTCTTTTGTTGAGAAGCATATTTTTGCTATTGTTAGAAGTCTCAAGAAATTCAGACACATGCTATCCAATAACAAATTTTTTTTAATGGTTGCTCACCCTACTATAAAGAGTTTCTTACTTTACAAAGATATAAATGATAAGAGGGTTGGTTGGATAACCAAAGTTATGGAGTTTAACATTGATATCAAGGTAACCAAGATGATTAGGGGCAAGGGGTTATGCGAGTAGCTTGCTGAAAGTGAAGAGCACAATCAAGAACATGAATAGGACACAGAAGTAGTACTGAATAATAGTGTACCAACCACTGTACTAGCTCCTACAAATAGCTAGGTGCAGTAGATGATACACGATTTACAAACCAGTCAATGCCCCAAAGGTTTGGATAGGGTAGGAAGAAGATATTTTAGGTTACAAGCTACTCTTTATGCTATCATTGATGGTATTTTATATAGGAGAGATTTTAATGGCATAATTTTAAGATGTATTGGACCTGATCAAGTTGATAAACTATTAGAAGAGTTTCACAATGGACCTTTAGGAGGCCACTTTGGAGCTAGAACAACTACCTTGATGATTATGCAAGCTAGTTATTATTGGCCTGACTTGTTTAAAGATGCTTTTTCTTGGGTGAGAAGATGTGAGAAATGCTCATTAATTGTAGGTAGGCAAAGGCTTGCTGCCTTACATCTGCATCCTATTAAAGTTGAACAACCATTTGCAAAATGGGGTTTGGATTTACCAATAAACTCACCTTCAAGTGCAGGCCATAAGTGGATCTTGACTGCCATAGACTATTTCACCAAGTGGACTGAGGTTGTTGCTTTAAAAGAAGCAAATGAATCTATTGTTCTTAATTTCTATCAGGATCTGGTATCAAGATTTGGTATACCACATTCAATTATTTATGATAATGGTTTGGCTTTCATTGGATTAAGAATTTCATATTGGTTTGTCAAAAATAACATCTTTTTGAATACTTCTTCTAACTATTACCCACAGGGTAATGGGCAGGCCGAATCTACCAACAAGAATCTGATAAGAATCATCAAGAAGACTATTGAAGACAACCAAAGAACATGGCATGGGAAGTTAAAGCTGGCTCTTTGGGCTGATAGAATTACACCCAAGAGAGCTACTAGTTGTTCTCCATATGTACTTACTTATGGCAAAGAGGCTAGATTGCCTATTTTAGTTGAATTACCCACATTGACTTTCATCAAAGAACTTGTGCTGCTAGAGGAATAGCCTTTAGTAGTCATGCTAGCTCAGCTTATGGAGTTAGAAGAGACTAGAAAAGAGGCCTTGAGGAAGCTTGACATACATCAAGCTCAAATGAAGAATGCTTTTGACAAGAGGGCAAGACCGAGAAGCTTCATTGTGGGTGATTTGGTGTTCAAATGGAATGAACTAAGAAGCAGACCTGGAAATCATTCCAAGTTTGATGCAATTTGGGATGTGCTTTATGTTATCATAGAGTGCAAAGAAAATAGTGCATTTCAGCTATCCAAGTTAAGTGGAGAGGTGTTGTCTATCCCAGTTAATGGGATCCACCTCAAGTATTGCCTCTAAGGATAAGTACTACCATTGTATCATAGTAGAGTAGAGTTACAGTTAATAAGTGCTCGTGCACATTTTCTTTAAGTATTTTTGTTTCCCTAAGTGCTATTGTACAAGTTCTTTTGGCCATTAGGGCCTGTTAGTTTGCTTTTAGTTTAGTTTGTTTTCAATTTTTTGTTGCTTTTGGAACTAGTTGGAGAGCTGAATTGTAGTGTTTTCTAAGTTTGAGAAGAGCAGAGTATGACTCAATACCCAATGAATGAGCAAGGCAACTGATCTAATGCTTAGCAAGAAAGCATATAGCAGAAGTCACCAGAAATGTTACCATTTTTTCACCACAGCTCAAAATTGGGAGAGCTAGTGCAACAAAATCATTTTTAGAGTGAAGGTTAACATTCTTCTGTTATAAGTCATTTGCATAGTTATTGTGTTTCATAGATATTGCAATTCAGTTGTGATGATTAAGAAAAGAAAAGTTTCAAATCATTCATTGCATTGTAGAACATATTAGTGCCTGCATAAGCATTCAGGTTTCAAGTATTTAAATTTACAGGCACCTTCCATAAAATCCAAAAATTTCTAAGTCTTTTAGCCTTTGCAGTTGAAAAGTGCAAAAAACTTAGTTGCATGCAATGTATCTTTGTATATACATGTATGTTTGTATGTACAAGTGCACTAGTTGACTCCTTGTCATCCTCTTGTATACGTCTAGTTGACTCCTTGCCCCGAGATAGGCACCGGTTTGCCCTTGTGTAGTAGTTATGATCCAAAACCCCCTTGTCTTGCATCTAAAATATCAAAACAAATCATTTCATAATTCCAACCTGTTAGTTGTAGGAGTAGAAATAGGACCCCTGCATACTCTCATTCTCAACTAGTTAGATATGTCCAAGAGTGTTGCCAAACTTGTGATCCATCATGCAAATCTTGGTCCAAACATGAGAGTATTCTGCCTAAAAATGTAAAGGTAAATCATTCTGTCATTGGGCGAATCAAGGTTAAATCTTTAGCTATAGGGATACCCCCCCCTTGGTGCGGTAAAACTAGAAGTGAAGGGGAGGTAGCTCACGTAACCTCCTATATTTGTTGGCCGAATTTGCCTGTGCATTGGAGCTGGCAAACCCTCTATCAATTTGGGAACTAACAAAATGGCGACTCTACTGGGGAAGAGTCAAGTGTTTTGAAGGCTGGAAGACCTAGTTTCCAGTAAAGTTGTTGCAGCAATACCAAATAAAGACCATGTGGTGCTCTATTGGGGTGATGAATCCAGAAAACAAAAGTGCCTTGTTGATATTCTATCCTCTTTGTGAGAGGTGGTGACTCTATTGATTGAACCTATCAATACTGCAACATATTTCTAGGTATTCCATCTTTTCATTCAAAATAATGAGTTTAGAGCAGCAAACCTGGTTGTTCTCTCAAAGAAGACCATTTTTTATTGAAAGGTATAAAGCTTCAAATTTCAAAGGAATAAATGGTTACCCAAATGTTATTCCCAATAAGATTAGAAAATGTTTGCCAAAATTTAGTGGATCAAACTCTGAATCTGCAAACAAACATCTGCAAAAATTTTGCAATTTGATAGAAGATTATGAGGTAGAGGTTGAAGATGTAGTAATGAGACTTTTTGTTTAGTCATTAGAGGATGATGCTAGGGTCTAGTTTTCAGACTTACCTGTGTGTTCAGTTTATTCATGGGTAGATTTAGAAATTGCATTCCTAGAACAGTTTGGTGAAAGATTTGATTTAGCCTCATTGATCATACACTTCATGAATATTCAAAAGGGAGATGAGGAACTGGTTCCAGCCCTTAATCTTAGGTTTATTAAGTTGCTCAAGCAAATTCTTGAATATATGAGACCCAATAATGCATTGTGCTTAACAATTTATTTGGCTACATTTGATAAGAAAATGAGTTATAGATTGAGAGATAAAGAACCAGCTACACTTCACCAGGCTTTTAGATTTGCTATAGATATTGAAAATAATCAGAAATATGGAATGCTAGTAGGTTTCATGGCTACAAGTTGTCAAAAAAGCTATCAAAGTGAATATATTTCATCTCTCCCAGTGTGTTCATTGAAAGATGATTTTGTAGAGGGAAATATATTTCAGAATAGTATGTGTAGTCATGATGTGATGCATAAACATGAAGAAAATGTTGTAGAAAATGTGGGCACATCCTATAATGATGAAGACAAAGATTGTTATCAACCTCTAGAAGAAAATCCTGTAGTTGCAAGATGCTCTTCAAATGATGAAATGAAAGATATACATCAAGTTGCATCCTGCACCAATAGGCATATCCCAGTTATTCCTGATTATTTATATGAGGTGGATATGCAGAGCTTCAGTCTAAATATAGAAAACATTGATTCAAGGAATGGCAGTGAATTGTTAGTGATTGTCAGCATTCAGGTGCATATGTGAGCCTTTCAGATGATGAAATATATATGGATGCTGAGTATGAGTGCTTCTTTGAAGATTATGACCACCTCCATAATGCAGAGGTTAAAAAAATTAATGTTGATTATCAGTGCATTGGTGAAGAGGAAAATCAGGGTCACTATTTAGATGTGAATGGACAAGTTGTAAATGTGTGTGCTCATACAGTTGGGGATAGTGTTGGTTGCAGGGGTGAGTATGAGGTTTTTAGTGAAGGGCTGCATTCTGAGCTATTTTTGCCTTCTTTTGAGACATTCAAGCTGATGATAATGTATGCTGATGAAGCTTGTTGTAGATTTGTCAAAGAAAGAGAAATGGGCAGTAGTATAAATAATTGCAATGTTGGGTGCTGCAAACAGTCAAGTGTTTTTAGGCTTCATTTGAAGAAATCAAAAGAAAATCAAGTACTTGACAAAGGAAAATTCTAGTTTTTCCTTTTTGGTGGCCCTGGGCTGCCATGTAAATTTTAGAAATATATTTTGTGATGCAGGTTGGTGCAGTGTTTGACTATGTTGCCCAATGGATAGGGACTGGTTTGCATCCCAAAAATCTATAGTTCTCACCATTACTACAAGAGGCATGCGTCCCCAGATAGAGCCAATGTTAATGCCTGCATAAGCATTCAAGTTTCAAGTATTTAAATTTATAGGCACCTTCCATAAAATCCAAAAATTTCTAAGTCTTTTGGCCTTTACAGTTGAAAAGTGCAAAAAATTCAGTTGCATGAGTGTATCTTTGTATATACATGTATGTTTGTATGTACAAGTGCATTGTGCATTGGTGGGCTCAAAGAAATTTCAATCGGCCTTAAAAAATGGTGAAAAAATCAGTTATATGCATTTCGCAATGCATACCGGGCTTAAAAAAGGTGCATATACATTGAGGAATCTTTCACAGATTCTAGGAATATTCCCTACTTGTATATCAGGTTGCATGTATATTTTGTGTTGTATGTTCAGACATACAATGGCTAGATACAAAAGAAAACATGCAAAGAAGCTAGACATTATCGACATACAAGTGAAACATACAAGTGTCAATATACATTGAGACAGATGCAATGGTGAATGTATGTTCGACATACAATGGAAAAGATACATTGCAAATATACAAAAGGGGCATATATACATTCTCTACAATGTAAATATACAAGGGGTCTTGTATGTTCAACAACATACAAAGTAGCAAAGATACATGTGGTGGGGTCGGCCTCATATACAAAGTGAAATGTATATGTAGTATACATTTGCTACATACAAATGAACAAGTGCAAGGTGGACGCGGTGAAGATAGTTAATTGCATTTGTGAAGCAGGTGGTGTCCATGCATTGTATGTTGGGTTTGTATGTTCCAAACATACAATCGAAACATGCAAAGGGAAAAGATACAAATAGTGGGACCCACCAATCGCACATACAAGTGAGACATGCATTCTAAAGATGCAAGCCGGACCCAATTTAAAAGTCAGATTTGGCTAAATCAGCACTGGTGTCTGCGGCTTGCATGTATATTATGCATTGTATATGCCGACATATAATTTGAAGTGCAATGAATTAGATACAATCCAAACCCGATGGATATTTCAAGCTGCTTCATGAACATTTGAGGTCCGTGGCTTGTATGTATATGGCATTTGTATGCCGATATACAAAGGGATGAGATACAAGGCCCAGATTTGAAAACTATCCCAATTTGTTTCATAAACATTTAGAATCCACGACATCTATATTGGATTGTATGTATGCAATATACAAAATAGAGAGATGCAAAAGGTGATACAAGCCAGACCCGTGTAGAATTTTGATTTGTTCTATACAGATTTGGGGTCTGCCTTGTATGTTAAACAATTGTATGTATATGCATTGGCATATACAAAGGATTTGAAAGGTAGGAAAGCAGGTAGTTGTATATGCATTTGAATATGCATATATAAGGCGAAAAGAGGCACAAGTGGCAGACAAGGCAAAATGAGGGTCAGCGGTGGGAAAAGTCAATGAAGTAAGAGGCATCTGCGTGGCATATTTCCATTCGTTGACGACTAGTCAACATGATTTTGAGCCGTAGATCTTATTGGAAGGAAGGAAATCGGTGGCCCTGTTTTAAACTGACGAAGGAGGGTTTTTCAAACATGTCCATGGTTGCATCTTCAGGCGGGAAAACCATAGAGTACGCAATTAGCTGCATTTCTAGAGGCCACGGGTTGGTATTCCATTAATGGCAGGATTGCAGGGAGGTATGAGTCAAGAGGACATGCTAACTACCACATTGATGAGGAAAATCTTTAGGCGGCGATGCAAATCCTGATCTCACCTGCTTTTCCTCCTCCTTCTCTCTGGTACATTTAATTTTGGGTGCCATTTCATGGTGCGATGTATTTGGCAAATTTTGAAATGACCCTATAATTATTGCTGAGTACACAGTCTTGTTATAAAATGCAAACTATGTTACTCATTTTGTTGTTGAAGACTTGGGCATTTTTTGGGAGAAAAATAATGAAAGACAGTGCATTTCTTGTCTATTTTATCTCTGTTGCAGTCTATGAGTTGCATTTGGGTGCATCTTGAACATATGTTTAGTCTCATGTCATTTTATATGAAAAATGCGTTATAGCATGTGTTTATCTGTCTGTCTCCATTTGTTGTATGCATTTTCTTCTTTTGAATCTAGTTGCTAAGGGTTTCTCAGATTTTAGGGTATAGATTTCTGTATCACATGCTTAATCTCTAACTTCCATTCAAGGAGTGGATTAAATTATTTTAGGTTGAGTATGGAGAAGATTGTATGTCAGCTGGGATGTTTGTAAGCAGAGACAATTAAATACTTATCCTTGGGTGGTGTTTGTAAGGCAAATGCCAGTTTTAACCCCTTGAAACTCGAATGCTAGTTGCAACCCATCCTCTTGTATACATCTAGTTGACTCCTTGCCCTGAGATAGGCCCCGGTTTGCCCTTGTGTAGTAGTTATGATCCAAAACCCCCTTGTCTTGCATCCAAAATATCAAAACAAATCATTTCATAATTCTAACCTGTTAGTTGTAGGAGTAGAAATAGAACCCCTGCATACTCTCATTCTCAACTAGTTAGATATGTCCAAGAGTGTTGCCAAACTTGTGATCTACCATGCAAATCTTGGTTCAAACATGAGAGTATTCTGCCTGAAACTGTAAAGCTAAATCATTCTATCATTGGGCAAATCAAGGTTAAATCTTTAGCTATAGGGATACCCCCCCTTGGTGCGACAGAACCAAAAGTGAAGGAGAGGTAGCTCACGCAACCTCCTGTATTTGTTGGCTGAATCTGCCTATGCATTGGAGCTAGCAAACCCTCTACTGATTCGGGAACTAACAGAACATTCATAGGAGAGATAAGTATTTCATTCACTATAATGCTTATTCCTTTACAATTGAAATACATAAAAGGATAAGCATTGCACTAGAAGAAATAATGACAGATCAAATGTCCCACACAAGCCGTGGGTAATAGGTGAACAAATGCAAGTATAAAGAAAATGCTATGCATCTTAGGATAAGAAAGAGAAGGTCATAGCCATAGCCATCAATGCTTTGAAAGTCTTCAATCTTCAAAGTTATCTTCTGTTCCTCCTCCCGATCTTGACATGAACCTGCAAAAATGTAAAAAGGTCCTGTTAGAGCTCTGGTTATGAGATCTCTATGTCCTATTAGAAGAGACATAACACTTTGCCTATAATGCATTGATGAATGAACATCATCCACATGCAAGAATAACTAAATAAGAAACAATCATGGAACTTCAATGTTTTATTCTAATCTGTTTGTTTCATGTGTAGGTATAGGATAAGTCATGTAGCTGATTGAAGACAAATCAGCATGCGGTATAAAATGAGGCTGCCACAAGGGTTGAGCCCAACATGTTGCTTCCCCTTAATCTCAAAAGGGATGGAATAGAAAAGAAAAGATCATTACTCATATTGTTTCATTGCATGACAAATTGAAGGAATATCAAAGGCAACTAGATGTATTGGTTTCTAGTTCAGGACATATTAATGATTGCAGATCAAGTAATGAAATGAAACCATAAAGATGAACTGAACTAATCCAGGACATCATTTAATGCATAAAAAAACTATCGTCATTTCTTCAATTACCATTGGAGAAATGGAATCACAGGTATCTCATGTATATATCTTTCATGGTATTTGCAGAGACATTAAGAACATCAAGTAAATTTCTATCATTTGAATGTCAAAATTTGCCAATGGATAATATCATGCAATAGTACATGACTGTTTTGGTCATGACATAACATCAGAGATAAATATCATTTTATGCATGATTTGAATGAAATCAAGAGTGCAAGTGACATCCACCAAAGAACAACATATGCTTCCATGCCACTTGTATGTTGAAGTAAGGTACATTCATCATATGGAGCAATCACTCATTGAGCATAAGGTGGTCTTATTTCATAAAGAGACCAAGATAACTAAATAGTAGATAATGGAGTAGATAAGGAATTAGAGTACCATATATTCTAGTTCATTTAAGCATGGTCACATCAATATATCAAACAATGTTGAACTAAAGAGACAAGTTGGAACTGTAGACACCTAAAATTGGATTGCTCTGCAAACTAATTTCCCATATCTCTACACTAATTTATCCCTCCTATTAATTAAATAAAGTCATTTTATTTAATTAATTTATCCCCAACCATTTGTCTATCCCTTGTGATTAATTAATTCATTTAATACCTTATGACTATATCCTCATTGATTTAATAAATATTCTCAATATTTATTTGATTAATTTGTCCATCTCCCTAATTCATATTAATTAGATAAATCATTCTTATCTGATTAATCTATCCTACTAATCAACCTATCCCTAGCCTAATTGATTAAATAGCAATTATTTAATCTATCTACCCTAGCCTACCTATTTCCTAGACCTAAGTTAATTAAGATAAACACTTAATTAACCTTGCTTAGCCTATCCTTCCACACACCTTTGAATAAAAAATCAATCTTTTATTCAAATGGTCAAATCCTCCTTACTCATCATTTATCACCCTCTTACACATGTAAGAGTACATCTTCACATCTCCACATAAAAGTGAATTTTTAATTCACTTGTCCTATCCACTCTTCCCAAAAATGAATCTTTAATTCATTTTTGTCCTCCACACCTTTCCCCATGGAATTTAAAATTCACAAATAATGAGAGCCCTCCAATCCCATTGACCAAATTTCAACCCTTGATCTCTCTCATCCACTCCCCTTGTGACACTTGTCACAAGGCTATGACTTCAATCCAAACCCTAATTCTCAACCATTTCTAGCCCTTGATCTCATCTTTTAATCCTCACCCTCCATCTTCATTTCCAAAAATCTATAAATGAGACCATCACCCAAGCCATTCACAACAACTTCTTCTTGCATCCTTACCATGCCCAAATTTCTCTCAAATCTTCTCATCATACCATCATAATGCCAAAATCACTCTAGCCATATCTCTAATCTATCAATCCATCATCCAATCCTTTGTCTACATTGTGTTTGAGCATTTGAGCAATCCACATACATTCTAGTCTTGGGGTAAAATTTGAGGAGCTCTTGGGTGCAACTCCTTCCCTACTTGGATTTGTGACTCATTGTGAAGGTATAATCGTTTGTGTTTGCATTTGATTTATATTTCATCTTCATTTTGATTCATAGATCACAGGAACAATAAATGCCAAATGGATCCATAAAAAGATGCTCTAACAAATTATATCTTTCTCATTTTGTGATTATATCAGGACATGTACAGTAATCACCTTACAAATCTGTATGATGAAGGAATGTGATGATTGCTATAGAATAAGGTAATCAACACAATTGTTTAAGCATTGTCATCATTCATCAAATCATCTACAGGACAACATTAGTTTCTATCTGGACAACCAATAAATGAAAGCAACCAAATCATGTTTTGCTAGAGCTACAGTGAAATTGACTGTAATGCCAAATGTCATCATTCAATAGTGTTATTATGCTTTTGTTTGAGACATCAAATGTGTGCTACAAGATCATCACCAATGGTCAAACAATCTATAGGTGTCATTAATGAAGATTTTCCATAACTCAAATAGCCATGAGAGATGTCATACTTTATGTGGTGTATGAAAAGGAACAATGAATTGAATCAACATCACATGTATATGCTATAGGTTAAATAATCATTTTAGGTAAGTGCATATAAAAATGGTGTCATCCTTAGATGATGCAAAGACACAATGAAAAATAGCAGTTATTTGATATGTTTCATCATGACAACAATGTAAGAAACCCCAACGTCCATATACCTCAGCAGTATTTAGGTAACTATATCAGATAAATGAAAAAAGAGGGTAACTACCGAATACATCAGATAGAACATGTGAAATCAAAACATGACATCATCTATAGTGAAGAAAGAATGATATAGAAAGGAAGTGAGAGATTTCGAATTCATTGCTATAGGAAAAGGTAAAGCCAAACACATTTTGTGCATAGACCCATTTGGGTTTTATTCCAAGTTCAAGACTACATAGGCTGCGACCTTTTGAGTAATAACAAATACAGAGGTGAAACATATGTATCTGAGATATAAAATAGTTGTGCACAGGTAGAATCCATTTTTTCTTCTTCATTTTTAGAGTCATACAACTTTTATACATTGCCAGATGAGGGTTTTGAGCCATGAAAGGAGAAAACTATATACAGAAGTCACAATAAGAACAAAATGACAAAAAAATACAAAGATATGTTTTTCTAGCCACAACCCCATGGCCTCAGAAACACTTGTATATCAAAAGGAGAAGCTCAGAGTTTTATGGAGGACCATAGTCGCGACCATACAGAGTTACAAACATTTCCTCATAATATGTCGAACCCACCTAGGGTTTTTAGAAACAAGAACAATATACATGGGTTTTATGCAGATAAAAAATTATAAAGAGTGATTTCAAGGCATGAAAATGTAAAGAGTGCATAGAAATGCAAATCCACAGCTGTGGTAAAAGTATGCCATTTTTCCTTAAACTTCAAAAAACCCATTTCACTTTCATTGAATAACACAGCTATAGAAGAATAGAAGCTCGTGGCCACGGGTTTCAACCATAGAAGCTACAGATGATATGAAAAAATAAAATATATAGTGATAGATAAGGATAGTACATGTGTATGGAGACAATGCATAGTGGGACAGAGCTGAAAGGCTTTCTTTTTTGCTTCATTTTCCTCTCAAGAATGTAGTAATGGCGGTTAGAATACAGAGGAGGAATGACAAGTAAATCAAATGCACACAAGTTCATCAGAGACAACACATAGACCACGGCTGTAGAAGCCTTTTAACCTAAAAAATTCAAAGAAAATATAAGGAATTGAAGAACAAGAGTTATATTTGCACTAAGAGACCTGTTACCTTTCTTTTGCTGCAAAGATCCATGAAGGCTGAGCACCAAAATGCCAGAAGATGTAGTTTTCATGTTTGAAACCCTAAGGTTTCTTGTCAGCGATAGAGAGCCACATTCACAAAATGCTAAAGTCAAAATGACCCCGAAAAGATAGGGCAAGGTTTGCTTTGTCAATAGGTTTACAAGTGAATCCCTAATCGAATGTTGGAATTTCATCACATTCATTTTTATTTTGAGGCATAAGTGAATACCCTCATGGTATTAGGTGTTCACAACATGATGCCTAAGTCCATGACTTAGAGAGAGGTCGAGCCCATGGCTCCCTTAAAATGTTTAATGCCTTAAATCTATTTAAGTCACCTTGAGAATGTGCTTTATACCTTAGACCTTGGAGATAGAGATGGAGTTCATACCTAGGGAATAATATGCAAACCTTTCATTTTGGTATGAGACAAGAACACATGCCACATATGCCTTAGAGATTGCTAGGTCATGTGTAGATGAGCCATCATGCCTTTTCATTTTTGCAAATATCATATGATCCCCATAATTTTTTTAATGATTTTGATGGAAAAATCAAATGTTGTAATTGTAATTGGAAAAATTAGAAGCCATGGAGATTTATTTTTTGTAAATCAAATTGAATAGGGGATAGAATAAAACTACCAGAGTTGTAAAGTTTGTTTTGAAGTAATCATTTATAAATTGCTTTAAAATCAAACTATTTTTAGGTAGTTAGAACTAGAAAAACAAATCAAATATTCCTTTCTCAATTTATTTTATTTAGAGGTAGATAAAGATAAAAACTGAGATTTCATGGGCAAAGAAAGGTAGATTTTTAGTCAGGCCACATTAGGGAGTCTTTTGGTACTTTGATTTCACAGTTTGGACTCATTTTGGGAGCTTTTATTTTGGCTTTTCTAAGGAGCTCGAAAATGGACTTGGAGGTCTATTTTTAGGAGCCTTTTTTCAACTTTCAAGGAGAGATTGATTTCATAGGATATATTTCAGAGATTCACTTCTTTTTCAGTAGTTCTAGTTAGAGTTTTACAGCATAGTGTAGAGATCAGGGTGCAGGGATATCGGAGTCTTCCTCTCACATCGAGAGTGTTTTATTCAATCTATGTACTCATTATTCCTTCAGATATAGAGCAGTAGTTTTTCCTTCACTTTTTGTCTCACTTTTACAAAACTAATTTGATATTACACTGTGATAAACATTTATCCTATGTTTTTGTCTTAATTTTGTGATCGGTTATGCAGTTTTTTGCTTAATTCAGGTTGCATGTCGTGTTTGATTAAACCTTCATGTGAAATATTTATGAATTGGGTAAAATCAAAGTGTTGTGAAGATTAATGCTTCGTGGTCTAATTGTGAATAAGATCTTATAGGAATTTAGTATTGGTGCATCACCTTAGATTTCATTTTAGTTATTTACTTTAGTTTACCTCTCTCATTCCTTTTCCTAGATAAGTCACTAGATTAGAAAAAAATATAAGGAGAACCAACTCACTCTAGAGATTCCCTCTCGACATAGATCACCCACAATTTGGGAGGGTTTCCATGTGTCAACAAGTAGCTAAGTCTTCTGTGAGCTTAGCAAGGTGCATATTTGATTCATAATAGATATCATTCTCAAGGTGCCTATCCCACTTAAATTACAAATCTAGTAAAAAATAGGCTCCTCAAGAATAATATATCTCAACATCTTTTACATACTTTTTTCTAATGATAGGTACATTCTAGTATTTACTACACTTTTAATACAAAATATATATAATAACAATAAAATATACATTACTCTCTTCAATATATATATTAGCATACCTATCTTGAGAAAAATCTAAGTAAAAAGACATCAATATATCATTCTCCAAGAATCTATTACACAAAAATCACAATACTAGTATAAATAGGCACCTCAAGAATGATATCTCTCTTTGTCTTTTACATAGACTTTTCTAAAGATAGGTATGCTAGTTATATCCAAAAGTACATAAGGGAGGAGATGGATATAATGTCATGATTGTTAAATAAAAACTATTAAGAGCTCATATTTATTTTTAAAATGCAAATATATCAAAATTTTAAACTAACTTTAAAGTGAATAAAATAAATAAATAGTTCTATACTAAAATAAAGCAAAGATACCATTTTTTTTAAATATATAGTAAATAAAATAGTCTTAAATTAAAATAAAGTAACTTATAAGTAAATAAAAAAAAGTTCTATCTGTTAGAACAAAAGATTGACTAACGCATTGCTAATTACAAATTGGAGTAATAGATTATGAACAAGGTAGTTGTACACATAGGGTAGAGAGGTTGAGTCGACTTAGGAGTCAACTTCAACACTCAACTAGAGGTGGAAGAAAGAGTGTAGACAAGTGTCTTGGAGAGTTGTGTTGGACTCTTTAAGTCAACACCTAACCACCTAAGGTGGCTTAACGTCATGTGTGGAATAATGCATAATTAGTTATTTAAATAATAAGTAATATCATTAGTATTTCTACACTAACACTATGTTCTTTCTATTTTTTACATTGAGAGATGTTCTATAGTGGCAAAAAAGAGACTCATGCCATATTGAGAGACTGTGTACACAATGAAAGGAAATTACTTGTTATATACATTGTGTAAGGGGTAAAAAGTAAAATCAATCATCAAGGAACAATCCCTATAGCCAGTATGTAACATCAAAACATCCATGTACTCTATCAAGATACCTGCAATAACAACCAAGGTGACCACCATCTCAAATAGGAACCCTCTCATCCTCTATCATGTCAATGTATGATAGATTAGATCTTATACAAAGGTGATGAACACTAACTATCACATACAAGCATGAATCCATCCTCAACTTAATATTTGAACACAAACACCAAATCCAATGGTAACAAATTGACTTGAGTAGCTACCAAGAACTCACAAATGGTTGGAATAGCAATCATAGCTAATTGCTAATACATCCAACTAACCATATCTCAAAAATAAGACATACTCATTATCACAAGTAGACCTTATACCATCAACATATCCAACCCAATCCCTAAAGACACATCTCTTTATATACACTCTCCTACACAATGAAGTCCTCAAGTTAAAGGTACCAAAATGAACATAGATATATGAAAAAAAACTTGAATACCTTCAATATCACTGTATAATATGAACATACAACAAAGGACACATATACATCCTCAAACTCCCACTATATGAGCAATGTCAAATTTGAAAATGATCAAAGCATAATGATCATAGCTCTCCCAAGTTCTCCACATCACAAAAGATAGAGACTAAAGAACCTCTATACTATTAATTAAAAATAATAATGAGATATAATAACAATACATGAAAACATAGTGATCACAATAGCTCCATGCAAACCTCAACCCCAAATTCAAATAAACATGAACCTCCAAGAAGAAGCACTAGACCACAGAGAAAATCTATAAATCAAAACCATGTCCTTCTACCAATGCCTCTAAGTGCTAAAGTTGGGATAAGTAAGACCTCATGCTAAAACACCAACTAGAAAAAGCCTCCTAGACATCTAATTATTCAACCCTTCTAGCACCTTCTCAAAACCTTTCTCTAGAGAACTAATACAACCAACTATGGAAAGACTATCTTGATATTATTCCACAGAAAATCTAACATTATTTGCTAGTCCTCTAGACCAATCTCTAGAGCCAATCTTCATAATAATAAAGGATGTGAAAATCTCTCCCATTTGTATTCTGGATCATGCTCTTTATCTAGAGAGGTTCTAGAAAAATCCAAAAACTTTGATTGAGTCAATGCCATTACTTGAAATAGAGCTAATTTAGGAGATAAAAAGGTTGAATATAAAGGTTATGTTACTTCAAGTCATCAAAGAAATTCTTGAGTTAAACTAGTAAAACAAGAAACTCTACATGAAAACTCTAGGAAGGAAAAAGAAGCAAACTAATACAATCCAAGTTGCAACCTATGCTAGAATTTGTATCAAAATAAACCTCAAGATACCTTTGAAGAGGGAAATTAACTTGAAATAAGTTTAGGGAGATGGGATTGAATAATTAGATTATGAATTCCTTCCTCTCAAATGTTTCAAATGCTAGAAACTAGTACAAAGGACTAAGAGGTGTGATAGAGTGAATTGTTTTTTAAAATGATAAGAGGGGGGATGAGAATCTAATAATAGGAGAATCCTAGGATTAGGAGGTTAGTAAAGATAAGTAAGATTGTCTTTTAGCCATTGATAAAGATGTGGCTAATAATGTGCTTCACAAGAGTTATGCTCCTCAAAAAGATGGAGGACTGGAGCCAAGGGAATTGGTGGAGGTGATTAATCCTGAGAAAATTCTAGAGGTTGGAACTGAGAATGAGAAGATGAAGATTGGGATAGAAAGTGATTAAGATTCTTCCAAGGATTGAACAAGGGATAAAGAATCTAAATTAGAGTGGAGTCTAGCAACTAGAAGGGGTTGGCAAAATGGGGAGAAGGTTTAGTTCCTTTGTTGGATGTGAGTGGCTTCAATGTTAGGGCAAAGAATATAGAAGTGACCAAAGGTAAGTTAAAGATGATAGAGAAAATGGAGAATGGTACACAAGCATCTATCTAGAAATTTGTGAAGAATGGAGGCGAACACCTCCTTATAAATAAGAGATTATGAAGGTGTTAAGTTGAAATATTTGAGGGTTTAATTCTCTCAAGAAGAATCACATACTAAAGTGGTTAATTGAAATCCTAGCTATTATGTTGGTGTAGGAGACCAAAGTGGAAAAGCTGGTGATTCAATATTTTCAAGAAGATATTTGTGGACTCTAATGGATTTACAAGAGGTTTGGTAATGTTATGGGATTCAAGAAGGATTGTTGGTAAGTTGGTTTCTCAATCCTTCAATTATGTAAATGTCAAATGCGCTAGTGTTTAGGATGTCTCAGTGGTAGTATCTAATGTTAATGGTCCAAATTTTAAATTAAAAAAGTTAAAGGTGTGGGAACAAATTGAGGAGATGAGAAAGGGATTGAAGAATTAGAATGAGGTATTGGAGGGGATTTTGAGCCCCTTGTAACTAACACACTTTTAATAAACTCTCCAAAGGAATTACCAATTAACTTGAACATCCAAATACTATAAAAACTATAATATTGTAATACTATAAATAGACCCTCCAATGAAGTAGCCAATTAGAATTATAATAGGCTTTTATTACTATTTTTCTTTACAAGTATGACTCCCAAAAACCATTTTCAATGATAAATTTAAAAAAATTGCTCACAAAAGAAAAATAAAGTAAACAACATAGATATTTACTATTTTTTAGTTCTAAAGTAAAATAAAATTACTCTTAATTAAATAAATTAACTCAAATAAAATAAAATAATTTAAATAGATACTTGTTAGAGCAACCCATCTAGGAGCATCTACAAACCAAGAGAAAAACCTTCACGAATGAGAGAAGTAACACATAGGAAATATATTTCCCCAGGAGTGAAGAATATACATTAGGTATGAGATATATTGCAATGTACAAACCCATATATAAATAGCCAGGTGAAAATGAGGTATAGGAACACCCAACCCCAACTACCTCAATGGAAAAAATAATATTAGCCTAAGAAAAAATTTAATCCTACTCTAACACCCCCCTTAAGTGCAACTTAGGGAGATTATTATGCAATATGAAATGCAAAATGGGTCCTAGCAACAAGGCCATGTTAGATACCCATGTACAACTACAATGGCATGAAATGCAATCTCTAACAACTGGAGAAAAGGAGAAAAACCCTATAGGAGAAAACTCCTCTCCAAAAGAAACTATGATGAACTTGAGAAAAGCCCTTATGAATAGGAACTAAATCCCAAGTATGATTCTTCATTAAGGAAGAATACTCAATCATAGCACTTTCCCATTCCGAAACACCTAAATCATTTGAAAACTTTTGAGGATTAGTAGAAATTGCATGACTCAAAAGATTGATACCTAGAGTTTAGGAATGAGTGCAACATGTAGCTATGGAATCACCTATAAGAGAACCAACATCCTCAAGAAATGTACGATTCCATAATAGTCTTATGGGTGTAGGTGGAGGAGGAGATGGAGAAATGCCAACAACAAGATCAATACCATCATCAAGAACATCATCATCATCTACAGGAAGGAAAACATCATCTAAAGAAGAAGTGGGAAGAAGAGAGAAAGGACCCTATGATGGAGAATCTTTCAGAGTGAAAGACTCATCAAAATGAACATCACGATGAAAATGTACCTCTCGAGTGATAGGATCAAACAACCAATAACCCTTCACATCATCACAATAGCCAAAAAAAATTAATCGTTGACTTTTCTTCTCCATTGCTTTGCACCTCCCATCTGGAATGAATGTCCGTGCATCACTATCAAATACTTTGAAAAAGGACACCTTAGGATTGACATGAGACCAAGCCTCCTTGGGAATCATGTTCTACACTTCCTTGTGAGGCATACAGCTCTAAATATAGTCGACACAATTGACAACCTCTACCCAAAATGCTAGAGCCATGGATCAAGACTGAAGCATACAATTAGCCATCTCCCATAAGGTTCTATTCTTCTACTCAGCCACACCATTCTATTGAAGAGTGTATGGCACTATGTGCTCATGAATAATACATCGAGCATGGAAAAAATCTTGAAATGCCTGATTGACATATTCTCTCCCATTATCAGCTTGAATCTTCTGAAGGGAGTGCCCTAACTGCTTCTCCACAAATGCAAGGAAGGTCATGAAAAATTGAAGAACCTCATCCTTGTACTTCAAAAAGTACACCCATGTGTGCCAAGAGAAGTCATCAATAAAGGTGATCACATACTTAGCCCCTGAAAATGAAGGAGTTGGGAATGACAAATGATCACTATGCACCAACTCAAGGAGTACCAAAGCATGTGTGGCCATACCCTTTGGAAAAGGATCCCTATGATGTTTTCCAAGAACACAACCTTGACAAAATCCATCAGAACAAGAGATATTGGGTAGACCAATCTCCAAATTATCTATGCTCATCTATTGAAGATATCTATAATTCAAGTGTCCAAACCATTCATGCCAAAGCTTTCTCACAGAATATGCATGAGCAATAAGGGATGATCCTGATGAAGACTCAAATCCATAAAACCTATACAAACAAGCCACATCATCAACTGTCCCTATAGAAATAACCTTCTCAACATCTTACAACTCTCAGATAGTCACATCAGTGGGAGAAAACTCAACTACCTTCCCATCACCATGATGACAAATCTAATAGATAGAAAGCAGATTCTATGAAATATCAGGAACAAGAAAAACATCATCAATGCAACCATCTTGCTTATGAACTAAGCTTGTTCCTACAACTGGAATTTGTGAAGAGTTCCCAACCACAATATGAGAATTACTACAAGAGGAAATAGAATCAAGAAGATCCTCAACATGAGTCATATGATGTGAAGCACTGGAATCAAGAATCCAATTGTTACTGGTAGGGGATGAAGCCCTTGCTGTGAGAGCTTGCCCTTTTCCCAAGGAAGAAGACTTAGGCATGGCAATATTGTGCTTCCTCATAGCTTTCTCCAATGTTGCTAAGATCTCAAAATAATGTGCATCATTATGCCCTGACTTTCCACAAAAGGAACAATTTTCCTTCTTCTTCTTAGACTTAGAGGATGACTCCCTAGAATTAGGAGGAGATGGAGGATTAGTCTTCTAATCATTCTTCACCTTAGGTTTGGAGGTAGGCTCACCATCTATAGATGAATGTCTTGGGCTTCTTCTTGTTCTTACCCTTGCCCTTAGAAGATTGAGCCATCAAAGCATGACTCTTAGGAAGAGCATCCATATGAATCAACTTGACTTGCTCCCTAGTCAATCAATCACAAAATACCACAAATGAAGGCATCTTATGGTCTTCTCCCATCTCATCCATAGTAGAATATAAGGTAGAGGAAAAGACTTGAAAAGGACCTCTCAACTTAGACAAGATCAAGAAAATACATTCCTTATCATCTTTAGCATGACCACATACTTTCAATTGCGACAAAATTGACCTGAATTGGGCAAGGAAATGGGAAGGCATTTGGAGAGAGAGAGAGAGAGGTAATATCAGCTTCAAGTTGCAAGATCTTGAACTTATTGACTTTACCATTCAACTCAGAAAGCTTATCCCACACTTATTTAGGTGTCTTACACTTTGCAATGTGAAACAACAAATTATCAGACACATGGAGACCTATGAGTCCTCTAGCCTCATCCATTTTGTTTTTATGAATAAATTGGTCAAATGGTTTTGTGAACTTAGGTTGATTGGCATCTAACATTTGCCAAAGATCCCTAGGTTGCAACAATTGTGATATTTTTAGCTTCTATGTGTGATAGTTGTGTGGAGTGAGAAATTCAATCCTTGGGTTTGACATGATAAACAAGGGGACAAAAAGGGACCAAAAATGTAACATACACCCCCCATAATGAATGAAAACTAAATTTGCAACTTCCAATCACCAAATTTGCCAAGTAAAACTAAAAGAAGTAACTGAAACAACTTGCAACTTCAAGCTACTTGAACTACCAAAAAATGGTAAAATTTTCAAAAAATACCTCATTCACAGTGAAGTTCATCGAAGCATCTTTTCGATGATATCTTGTTTGTCAAAAATGGACTCTGCTTGCAAAAGTTGTGCAAGTTTAAAAAAAATGCCTATTTGAGGCTCTTCCAAACCAAGCACCCAATCCCACCATGCAACCACATTTATCTTTGGCAACAAAAAAATGGGCCCTTGAGGGGCAATAGGTGGTGATTTTCCATGCCACATGAAATCACCAAGCTAGACACAACCAATTGAGCTTTGCCAATTCACACACGGAGAGCTTCAAGCCACCAACAAACAACATGCACCAATGGCTGAGTCAAACATCCAAGTCAACAAACTCTAATCAGGCCTTCTCAAGGTTGACACCACTTATGCACATGGACGAGGAAGACTTAAGAGCCTTGTGAGGTCAACCTTACATCAAATAGTGTAGGACAAGGGTTATTTAAAGGCCAAAAGGACTTCTAGCATAGACCATGTGGGACTAAACTCCGTACGAAGTGTAGAAAGAATGTGAGTGTTTCCCACCTCCAACAACAGTGCTCATCAAAATGCTAAATATTTTGCTAGACTTTAGAAAGTATAAAGTCTGTTGCAAATATATATCTACTAAAGAGCTTCGTAGGAGACCCACGCATGAAGAAAAAAATATAGATTTTGATCAAAATGGATAGTCACCTCCTCCAAAAAAAAGAAAGAGAGAATTGATGCCCAAACATGCCAATGCTGATTTAGTGACCTCCAAATGATTATCGTTGGCCTCTAACTACCCAGATTACTACTACAGGTAGATTGACTTCCAACTATGCTCTCCAACAGCGGTGATATTGCCCAGCCAACAGAAAGTGAAGGATGCAAACGCCTGGCCCATGCAATAGAATAGAATGCCTCACTTGGCAATGTGAATCATCTTCTTATGTGCATTGATCCATATGCGCCAATCTTATCGCCCAACAAAAAGAAATAGAGACACCAAACCAAAGAACTAGATCTCTATAAAAAAAATGCCACAAAGGATGCCTTTAGCAAGAACTCGCTAGCAAACATGCAACTCCAAAAAAAATAGTCAGATCAGAAAACACCATGCCTGGTAAAGATTAAAGAAAAATATCGGCAAAAATGGGGACTCTGAAATTTAACAAATTTCAAATGCCAACCAAAAAATTTAGCCGAATAAATAATCTCCAACTCTGATGAAAACTCTTAGCATGGAAGGTGGTTGTAGAAGACGGGCTCTGACACCATGTTAGAGAAAATGTAATGACCCACCCCTTTCTGAGACTCAATTTTTTTTATTTTTCTGTGGTTTAGTTGTCACTCGGTGTGTTTTGGTTTTTTTTGCATTTTGACATACAACCATACATGTGCATATATTCAGAAATAACATGAAATGACAATACCCAGAAGCTAATATTTAATGGAAATTCATTAGAGAGTGAGTTTAAACAATACCCATATGGAGAAAATAAGAGATATCAAAGAAACTTGCATACCCACTTTGATAATATAAAAAATACACTGCTTGGATGACTACTACAACATCTGAGTTATATCAAACACATTGGAATGTTCATACAATTCAAGATTTGTTCATGAAATATACAAATAACACCCTCAATATGTAATGATGCCCAAAATGAGAGTAATACAATGCATGCAAGGCTCAAATGAAGACCCCAAGAAACCCCATGTCCTCTATTGGGCTGGTATAGCCCAAACAACAATACAAATCTACTCTTCCAGTGATTTTTACCTCCTCAATCACCTCCAATCTGTCCAAAATCTGATGTTGATATGGCCGCAACCAGAATGGTAAGAAAAAGAAATGAAAAAAAGCTTACAAATAGTCACAAACTCCTTCATGTGGTACGACCTGTTGGCTGAAGTGGTATGACCAGCTAGGAGTGAAAATATTTGACAATAAGCACTTCAAATCCTCTGAAAATTATTGGTAAATGATCTTCAATATCATCTCTGAATTACTGTATGAAGAAATCAATGATTTTCATAAAGTAAACCCTCCACGACAATGCATCAAATCTGCTCAATATGCACAAGCATAGCCTCTGAAATAAGACTATCAACAAACAACCTTGGGATGTCTTTCAATCCTATAGTTGTTGATCCTCATGATGGATTTCATCCTCACGAAGCCAAAGGAGAGCTAAAGTTCAACCAACATTCACCTATAGAAGAGAATAATTTCCAAGCATATACAAAAATGAGCTCAAAGCCCCTTTTATTCTCTCCTTCACTTCCATTTAGAACTTGGGCAATTTAAATAACATTTTAAATTTCACTTTATTTCCCTTATGTCTCCCTAAGTTGGGTGCTCCGCATTACTTTATTAAAAATGCATTTTAATTCTTTTTCCCCAACGGCCTTTTATGAAGTCACTTTAATATTTTAATTAACATTAAGTTATATCTTTAATTTAACTTAAATGGCATTAATGTTAATTGAAATAATATAACTTTGTCCACGAACTCCAATGGGCAACTCAAAGAGTGACCAATCATGAAATGACATGGAAACTATGCCATATGAGAAGTCAGTGCTGAGCGGAAACTGTGCTAAAAATAGTAAGAATGGCTCAAAAGGTCTAAAACACTTGGAAAGACATCACCGTGAACCTCCTGACATTATTGAGCTCAATGCAACTCCTAGAAAGGTCTCGAGATGACTGAACTACCATGTCACCAAAATAGTGTCCAAAATAACACTTACTATAAATAGCAGTATTCTCCAAGGACCAAAGAGAATAAACCTAGAAAACCCAGAAAGATCGCTGCCATGTGAACACTTACTATAAATAGTAAGTATAGCCAAGTTGTTTGAAATCCCTTCGGAAAGTGTCGTACAGGCCACTAGATCACCTGAGCACATTGGTGACATCAAAATAATCCTCTGATCAGGTTCTCACTAAACTAGAAAGTCAACTCCAACTGTGATGCAAGGGGACCCAAAAATGGGGACATTATAGTCTGCCCTCCCCAAAGATTGCTTGTCCTCAAGCAATGCCAATACAACTTCAAAACAACCAACTGATCCAAACTAGAATCAAGATGATTCCCAACTCCCAAGTCAACCTAGGATATTTGTAGCACCATCTACTCAAAGCACTAGCTTGCCATGTGCCAACACAAGAGACCTAAAAATTTCATGTAAGAAGAGTACACAAAGACTGACCATACTCAATCAACTCCTCTGGAAATTGTTCTTCAAGAGAACCAAACTGACACATCATAGGGATAATCTCTAGAAAGTTAACATTGACTCTCTTACTCCCATCAACTATTGAACTATAACCCAACATGATCCCAAAGATCCAAGTCAATGTTAGAACAAAACCACCATGCTGACGCTACACCATTCTAATAAAAACTGTAAAAACATTGTGCCACAACAACACTCTACTCTCCTGGAACCTAGGAAGGTAATCATCATCAAATCCCAAGCTATGATACCTATAAGGGTTGAAACCTATACCATGAAACATCTCTTGCTGAAGCATCCTAGTAATGTAATCCATGTACCAAACATGATCTTGGCCAACTGGAAGAAATATTTTCTCAACCCAAAACCATACTCCTCAATATACCTGCTCAAGGTGTCATGCAAAGTCATAACTGCAGATGCAAACTCATCTAATCTTCTTGCAAAAAGGAAAGCAATCCTTTGCAAGAGTTTAACAAATTCACCAACATTACACCATATGGAACTAACATGTCTCCTCTATGATAATCCGATACCAACATGAAGACTAGCAAAAACACTTACTATTCCAATTCCAAGGGTCACTGAATGATGAACCAAATCATGTGGAAGTTCGTTGTCCTGAACCCACACCGAGAGTAAACTATTAAAGTTTACATCACAAACCTTCATAAGATGAACTCCTTGATTTAGGAAGGTCTGAAGTAAACAATAATGGTTTTTGTTCATAACTAGAATCAGTGGAGTACAATCTAATTTTAGTTCTCTACACAAAGGATGATAGTAGCACCAATGAATTTCCCAAGTATAAGCATGCATGAAAAACATTTTGATGCACCAAAACAACTAAAAAGTGGCTGGGAAACACCTCCAAACAATCTCCAACTGAAATCTATTACTTCCTTGACAAAGAAGAAAGTGTCAACTCCCTTGAATGAGAGCAAACAAAAAAGTGAAGTGACTGACTAGCAACCTGAAAATAAGCTCAACACTGGAATTTTGATTCATGCTTTGCCAAGTAACACTTCCAAAAGTAACCATTCATTCATTACTCCAATCCTTACTTAAAATCTATCTCCAATCCATTTGTAGATAAGCAAATGAAATCACCAAATGGATGGTAAAGAAAGGAACATCATTAATTCTGAAATTTTCATCCTTATACCTCTAAATGTCATACCAGCCTTTCATAATGAGCTCCATCAATCCTTGTTGAGGATCCCAAGCATGGATACCCAACCAAGAATAAACTCTAGCATAACTAGAGCATAACTCCAAGTGCCATCCATAGCAACATGCACATCAAGTAAGTTTGTGCCCCTTTTGGTAATCTCTTGCAACCCATCCCTAAAAGTACCAACAAGTAAGGTGCAAGGAGAAATTGTTGTCTTCAAAACCAACCCCAAAGAAAGATTAATATGAGATAAAACATCATTCAATCCAAAGGATGGATTTCCAAACACACAGATATCATGTTTAGGTCCTCCTTTCTCTAGAGCTACATAAGTAACAAGATTGAAAGCTCTTTTACTTGCTATTGTTTTGAAAATTCCAACAAGCTCTAGAACATTGTTTGGAAACCTTTCAAAATCTGAAATGTTAAAGTCTCCATGAATCAACACATTCCAACTAAAATCCTCATCTTCCACCCAAGTTTCACACTCCTTATCAGGCTGTCTCCCTAGAGGATTACTAACCACAAGGCTTGGCACTTCCTTGTGATATGCACCCAAATCTTCAACAAGTGGTATGCTACAATCTTCATGAAATATATCATCCTTGTTGAATTCTTCTTCATAAATTAGTGAACAACTTGGCTCCACATAAGAATATTTTTGGAGCTCTTCAATGCCTTCAACTAGTTTCTTGATCTCCATGAACCTTGCATCTGCTACTTGTTCCTTGTTCATGGCTGCAATAGTTGACTAATTTTCAGCTTGGTAGAGAGAGTGGTGACCTAGGCTAAGATCAAGGAAAATCCCATCAACCTCTTTCTCCTTCTCTTGGTAGGCACCATAGGTTTCCTCTGCAAACTTAATGGCATTATCCTTGTCAAAAAGCAAATATAAATAATCTGATTTCATTACCCATAAATCTTCTTTGATGGTTTGTAGATTTGCAAGGGTAGCTCCATCCTTAATGGCATTCTATCTCTCCTTAACTTGGACCTTCAAGAAGAGGTCTTCAACTAAGTTGTGTGTGTTATCAAACCTGGTCAAGGCTTTCATAACCTTCTCTTCTAAAACCAATAATTTGTCCCTTAAAACTTGTAGGTCTTTAGGCCCTTGATCATAATTAGCAAAGAAACTTTTCTCACCAAATCTCAAATTTTCTAATTTGTCTTCATTGACATGAATTTTAAAATCAACTTCCTTGCTAAATTCTTCAACTTTTGAATTAACTTCATTAGAATTATTTGGGTGTTTAGAGTTACCTAGTAATTTGGAATTTTTGACCAATCCAATTTCACCATTAGTGATTTCAAAAATTTTACCATATGCATACCTTCCAATGGTGTCATCATAGAACACATACACATCTTTTTCAATTTCAAGATGCTCATCATTATTTGCTGATCCAAAAATTATATCATGTTGAAAACTACATGCAATACCTATTATAGAATCTGTCCCATCATTTGTAGCTGCATGTACTTCAATGAGGCCATATTCGTACTTTGTCATGCATGTCTCATGAAGTAAGTCATTTTCTCCTTCGTAGGAGAGTTCTTCATCTCTTCTATCAAACCTATCAATTAACCTCTCTACGAACTCAACATAAGAATCAATTTGGTCATGGCCCAAAGTAACTAACCCACGGTACCACCATTTGTGTGCACTACCATCCAAGAGTAAAATTGCATATTCAATTGCTTCATCTTCAGCCATAGGATTAAGCTGAAAATAAGTGTCAAGTTTTTGTACCCAAGCTCTTGCAGTAGTCTTTCCGGAACCATCAAAATAAGAAATGGACAACTTATCCACAATCCTCTACAAATCATGGTTATGTGGCCTTCCACCTCCATCTCTATGGGTTATATGCCTCAACCTAAAATCCAAATAATCACGGAATGATATTTCAGCCTGGAAATAAGCCCCTAAAGTTCTCAAATATGTTATTATTTGGTTTAGCAATCTTGCTCTGTTAGTTCATTTTCAATTGGAGGATTATTCCTTGGGGTAAAGTTAGGCATAAGAAGCCCAATATTGGTTGTTCCAGCAACAATGTGCTAATGATAGCCCTATTATTGACTGGGTTATTCCTATTTGCACCATTATTTCTGGTTATTTCTTCCATGTGCATTGTTTCCAACATTATTAGTATTGTTCCCTCCATTATTCTGATTGCCTCTACTATCATTTGCATTGTTCCCATTGTTGTTTGGTACTAATTTGATGAGAATTTGGGTCAATTCATTTTGTGATCGGTCCATTCTATCAAACATGTCATGCTGCCCTCTAGCCAAATCATTTAGTACATGCAACAGACTTGTCATATCAACTCTTCCCTCATCGTGATGATCTCTACTAGATCTACCTTCTTGATCACCCATAATTTCTATCACTACTTCTTCTAAGTGGGTTCCTAAGTGTTGTTCTTCAAACTCACATAAATGCAAATGCAAATTACTCACATGCAACTGCTGCTTGGCCCATGAAACTGATATGCAAGCAATTGGGTAGTCTCAAAAACTAACATGCAAGTACTAGGTACTAACATGCAACTAAAATTTCTAACATGCAATTCTACACAAAATAGCAAAATAGCAATCCGACAGGCTGGCAGGAAAACCAGCTCTGATACCACTGTAATGTCCCACCCTTTCTGAGACTCAATTTATTTTTATTTTTCTGTGTTTTAGTTGTCACCTGGTGCATTTTTGGTTTTTTTTCATTTTTGACATACAACCATACATGTGCATATATTTAGAAATAACAAGAAATGACAATACCCACAAGCTAATATTTAATTGAAATGCATTAGAGAGCCATTTTAAACAATACCCATATGGAGAAAATAAGAGATATAGAAGAAACTTGCATACCCACTTTGCTGATATAAAAAATACAGTGCTGGGATGACTACTATAGTAGCTGAGTTATATCAAACACCTTGGAATTCTCATACAATTCAAAATTTGTTCATCAAACATACAAACATCACCCTCAATATGTAATGGCATCCAAAATGAGAGTAATACAATGCATGTAAGGCTCAAATGAAGACCCTGGGAAACCCCACATCCCTTATTGGGCTTGTATGGCCCAAACAACAATACAAATATGCTCTTCCAGTGCTTTTTACCTCCTTAATCACCTCCAATCTATCCTAAATCTGATGTTGATATGGCTGCAACCAGAATGGTAAGAAAAAGCAATGAAAAAAAGCTTACAAATAGTCACAAACTCCTTCATGTGGTACGACCTATTGGTTGAAGTGGTACAACTAGCTAGGAGTAAAAATCTCTGTTAATAAGCACTTCAAATCCTCTGAAAATTATTGCTAAATGATCTTCAATATCATATTTGAATTACTATGCGAAGAAATCAATTATTTTCATAAAGTAAACCCTCCGTGACAATGCATCAACTTTGCTCAATATGCACAAGCATAGCCTCTAAAATAAGACTATCAACAAACAACCTTGGGATGTCTTTCAATCCTACAGATGTTGATCCTCATGAGGGATTTTGTCCTCACAAAGCCAAAGGAGAACCAAAGTTCAACCAACATTCACCTATAGAAGAGAAAATAGTTTCCAAGCATATACAAAAATGAGCTCAAACCCCCTTTTATTCTCTCCTTCACTTCCACACACAACTTGGGCAATTAAAATAACATTTTAAATTTTACTTTAATTCCCTTATGTCTCCCTAAGTTGGGTGCTCCACATTACTTTATTAAAAATGCATTTTAATTCTTTTTCCCCAACGCCTTTTTATGAAGTCACTTTAATATTTTAATTAACATTAAGTTAAATCTTTAATTTAACTTAAATGACATTAATGTTAATTAAAATAATATAACTTTGCCCATGAACTCCAAGGAGCAACCAAAAGAGTGACCAATCATACATTGACATTGAAACTGTGCCACATGAGAAGTTAGTGCTGAGTGGAGACCCTGCTAAAAATAGCAACTTGCTAAAAATAGTAAGAATGGCTCAAAAGGTCTGAAATGCTCGAAAAGGCATCACCGTGAACCTCCTGTCATTATTGAGCTCAATGAAACACCAAGAAAGGCCCTGAGACGACCAAATTTCCTTCTCACCAAAATAGTGTCCAAACTGACACTTACTATAAATAGCAGTGTTCTCCTAGGACCAAAGAGAACAAACCTAGAAAAACCTAGAAAGATCTTCGCCATGCGAGCACTTACTATATATAGTAAGTACAGACAAGTTGTCTAAAATCCCTCCAGAAAGTGTCATATAGGTCCACTGGATCACTTGAGCACACTGGTGACATCAAAATACTACTCTGATTAGGCTGTCACTAGCCTAAAATGTCAACTCCAACTATCATGCAAGGGGGCTTGAAAATGGGAACATTACAACAAAGCATCCAGGAGCATCTACAAACCAAGAGCAAAACATTCATAAATGAGAGAAGCAATACATAGGAAAGCTATTTCACAAGGAGTGAAGGATATACATTGGGCATGAGATATATTACAATGTACAAACCCAAATATAAATAGCCAGGTGAAAATGAGGTATGAGAACAACCAACCCCAACTACCTCAATGGCAAAAATAATATAATTAGCCTAAGTAAAAACTTAAGCCTACTCTAACACTACTAAAAATTAATATTCATATAGAAAAATAAAATATCTCTTCACATGAAAGCTTAAGTGATAATAATTTACTTTAATTAAATTATAAATAAAATACTAAGTAAAATTAGGGAAATAATATATTTTTATTTATCTTTTTAAAAAAAGAAATACTACTAGCATACCTATATTTAAAAAATATATCTAATGTACGCCAAGAGATATCCTTCTCGAGGTGCCTATTCCACCTATGTATGGTAAATTGGTTTAAAAAAATAGGTGCTCTGAGAAGGATATCTCTCAGCATACTTTAAATATACTTTTTAAAAATATGTATGCCAGTAGCATCTCAAGCTGCAAGCTTAGATCTAACTATATTATATATCTTAATAATTATTAAAAATTATATAATATAATATTATAATAGATATATTATTATAATATATTATATATTAATTATATATAATATAACCCTAACCCTAACCCTAACATTAATCTTTACAGTACTTGTTCTAACCCTAACCTTAATTCTACGCTTAGATCTACTTAAATCTAATTCTATTTTTAATTCCAACCCCTATCCCAACCCTAATTCTAACCATAGGTCTATATAGATATAAATGTAAATGACTTTTGGTGTTTTATTAGAACCATAACCCGAACCCTAACATTCAAGCCAATACTAACCCTAGTTGTAACCCCAACCCTAATTCTGATTCTAATTGTATTTTTAACCCTAATTATAACCTAAACCCTAACCCTAACCCTAATTCTAACACTAATTCTAACCTTAATTCTAGTTATGTAATTTTAACCCTAACCTTAAATCCAATTTTAATTCTAATCTTGATTTTATTCCTAACCCTGATTCTTACCCCAATCCTAATTCTATTACTAATTCAAACCCTAATTCAAGTCCAAATTATAACTATAACCCTAACCCTAACTCTAATTCTAATCCTAACCCTAATTCTAACCCTAACCTTAATTCTACCCTTATAGATATGTCCCTTTATAATATAATAGGTATGCTAGAATTATATATAATATAACCCCAATGTTCACCGTAATTATAACTGTAGCCCTACCCTTATAGAATTATATGTCCCTAATGTTCACCGTAATTATAACTGTAGCCCTAGCCTTGATTCTAATCATAGTTTTAACCCTAATTCTAACCTAAATCCTAACCCTAATCCTAATTCTAACGCTAATTTTAACGATAATCCTAAACCTAATTATAACTGTAATTGTAATTGTAACCCTAAATCGAATAATAATTCTAATCTTGATTTTATCCCTAACCCTAATTCTTACGCCAATACTACTTTATTACTAATTCAAACCTTAATTCAAACCCAAGTTATAACTATAACCCTAACCCTAACCTTAATTCTAATAGTAATTCTAACCCTAACTCTAATTTTAATCCTACCCCTAATTCTAACCTTAATGATCACCTCAATTCTATTCCTAACCCTAATTCTAACCCTACTCTAATTCTAACCCTAACCCTCATTCTATCACTAATCTTAATTCTATCCTTAACTCTAACCCTAATTCTAACTCTAACCCATGTCATAAAACTCATTCCTCGCCTCAATATAATTAGTGTTCCATTGTCCCACATCAATATTTAAAAGTCAGACTGCATCACATGGAATTGGTCCTTGAATTTCAAACTTTAAAACTTATAATTTTCTTGACTCTTGCCCATTTCTTTCCCACCATGAGCTGACTTTGTACACATTTTGTATGATATATCACTTTTAGGGTCTTAGATATGTGATTTTTGATGGCATTATCATTTTTTAAATCTTTTGAGGGATTGTATTCTTACATATCGTTATTCCATTATTATATCTTTTCTTATAGAGTTTTGTGTTATGTTGAGATCTATCCTTTACCCACCCTAACTACCCTTGTTAATCCCATTAGGTTTCCATTTTCATATTTAAAATACCACTAATTCTAACCCTAAGCCTAATTCTAACACTAGAGTTAGGGTTAGGGTTGGGGTTGGGTCATTTCAAATGATTTCATTGGTGCAATATTAATTTCCAAATTTATATTAATAGATAAAACTATTTGGTATGGAGTAATTATTTAAAGACATCATTTGACATCATAATCCAAATATATAATATGAAGCATTTCAATGCAAGTACATTGCCACCCTAGTACTTGTACACATAAGAATTGTATTTGTCAACATAATATTCTTATCTATTTCTTTGCAAATACTCTTACCTTTCAAAATTACACAAATAAACATATCATGGTTGTTAGATTTGAGTTTCACAAATCACTCATGTTTTGTTTGGATCTCTTAGCCTTGTTTTAGGATCTTACTTTTTTAACACCAAAATTACACTCTCTTTGTTCAAACTTTTCTTATTTAAAAGCCAAAAAAAATCATATATTAATTTTTTTAGTAACAAGCTTGTAATCTAAATATTTTCATAATCTCAGTGCATTTCTTTCCAATTTGTAATCTATATTATATTGTGTTATGTGAATTTTTCACAATACAATTGAATTGCATACCCAAACTAAATTTCATAATAGTTGTATTTTCAATGCAACCTTGGAAATGTTAGTTCTTGTTGAGACAATTTGGTATGTATCTTGTTAAACACATTTTAATGGTGTTTATTCTTCATATTTTCACCTTGTAATCTTTCATGCAACCTGGGAGATAGAATACAAAAGATTGACATAATTATAATATTAGAGAATTGTATGATTCTAAGCTCATATGATGTTTGATAAAATAATTCAACTGAATGTTTTATATGTATACAAAGTTGATAGAAATAGAACAATTAATATAGTAGTTAGAAATTTTTCCTTTTTGGAGGATCATGCATTTAATATCTTACAAAGATGAAATTCCCAATGTAACCCTAATTCTAACCCTAATTACTAATATAGATTATATGTTACTATTAAAAGTAATAATACTATATATACATTGCATATATTTAGTTTTTTTTCTAAAAGTGGTTGTAGTAGTTAGTATAAGGGCCCATGAATAATGTAATTAATTAGTTTTGTATATTTAGTTTTTACTTCATCACCAAAAACTCCAAGATAAAGAATGAATACTATTTTTAACTTTTAATATAACACTTAGCAAATTTATGAAAGAAAATAAAATAGACATTAGTGGGCTTGCATAAATATTGTTAAAAAGAAAACTAAATTCATGTAAGGGACATATTTTTTTGAGAATATATATTATAATGTTTGTAAATTGTAAAAAGTAAATAAAATAACTTAGGTAATGAGAAGTTCCATATTATGAAAAATTATTTAATTTAATTTTTAATATTCGAGCAATATGAAACGATTTATGCATACACCATTAACAGCAAGCCAAAATAATTTTGAGAGAAGATTATTTAAATTTTTATCAATAGTTATTTTGATTTTGATTTTTTTGTGGCTTCTTGATTTTTATTTTGTGCTTCTTCCTTCTGTAATTCATGATTTTATTTCTAGCGTTTCCTTATTCTACTCTAAATTATCTAATTGTTTTCCATATTGGAGAGTTGTTAGACATTTATGTTATACATATATGTTTTAATTATTAATTTGTATTTGTGGGATATATTTTTGTAATGTTTATGATTATTATTAGCCCATGCCTAAAGCAGGGACTAATGTTTTCATTCAACAAAATGAAATTAGTTTGCCTCTTAGAAACAACACCATGAGAAAAATGTCGTCTTTTTCTATGGTTTGCATAGACTACATTTTTTAAATGGAATTTTTTCTTTTTTCTGATTGGTCTATGATATTTTTGTATGGGTTTTTTTTTTTCATTTGTAAAATAAGCAGAAATACTATGGCGAATAAGAAACGAGAAAAAAAATTAAGATTTCTAATGTTCAGAGGGTTGTAATATAAATGCTGACATCTAGCAAGAGAGGTGAGACGCAATATTTAAATGTAGACATCTGGCAAGAGATGTGAGCCTTGACATTTAAATGCAGACATCTGGTAAGAGATGTGAGACTTGACATTTACTCAACAGTTCACGTGGCTTGTCTATGCTTCCACATTTTTCATTCATGCCTACTAGGGCAGTTGCAACTATGTCCATAATGTGTTCAACAATCTTCTTTCTCTGTCTCTATCATGTGCTTACTACAAACTAGAACATTTCTTATCACCTTAAAATATTTTAATTTAACTTAAATTTGGTCTAAAGTTGGCTCCAGTTCTTTAAACCTTGGATGGATAAATTTCAAAACAAAATCTGCTAGGACTTCCAGTCAAATTTTACCTCCTCATATGCATGTTTTGATTAAAACAATTTTTTTCATAAACGAGAGCATTGCATTTGACGCTTCCTTGTGTCACATTTTTCCCTTTTTCATGAGTTTAGATGAAATCTGTGGTGAAATATTATGCATTTTCTTGAAATCAATGGAATTTTAAGTTTCTTCGATTAAATCAGAACAATTTGAGCTTTTGTGACTCAGACTTCACCTATCTGTAGTGAAATTTGAAGTTTTGGTCTTTGATTGTGAAAGTTTATGTTAATGCCCTCATGTAAGAGCTATTTAATTTTACCTGAGTTAATTTAATCCCTTTTTCATAACTGCAAAGAATTTTGTGGTGAAATCTTGGCGCATTGAACTGTTTTGAGCCTGTTCTACCTTAGCAACCTCGTGTTCTTTCTTTTTGGAAACTATATAGGCAAATGCCCTATGAATGTTTGCAATTTTGTTCATCCTAGCCTTTAAACACTATCTTTTGGTATTTGAACAACTATCTACTTTAACTCCTCAAAAAAATAAGCACTGGATAAGCAAATAAGGATAGTAATAGCATTATTCTGGTATTTGCCTTTTAAAACTTTTGGCCACTATCTCTTAGTGGTGTTTGGAACCTTTGGGTAAAAGATAGCACTAGCAACATAAGAATCTCAATTATATTTTCTAATGTAGTATTATTGACTCTTCGTGATTAGCTTTTAAAGTTTAAATCATTGTAGCATATTCCAGTAATATTCTTCTAGTTAGATGCCTTTTATTTTATCAGTGATCAGCTTTTTATTCACCAGCTCAGAGAGAGGGTTTCTGAGCATCAAATTTAAAGAATATATTGAAGGCCTTTAGAAAACATTGGACAATAAGAAGGAAAGGCTTGAGGTGTGAGTAGTAGCACCAAGATGAGATGGTGATGTCTTTGGAAAGAGAGCTAGAGCAGGTAATGAGCCTCAAAGGGGGTTCTCTTCTTGGAAATAAGTCAATATTGAAGAGTGATCATTTCCCTGGATGTTAGAACAAGAGGTTGCAGCCTCAAATCGATGGTGCTTCCAATTATAGATGGGTATGTCTGTGAGGTTCTTTTATATTCTCAAGCATGTATTACAACACTGTTAATTTCTATTCATGTTTAAATTTATTAGGACCAAGAAAATAGATTAATCTATATCATTCTTCCATGGTGATTCCCTGCAAATTTCTCTAGGCCTGTGTTTTGATGGATGCATTGGTTTCTATTGTATTTGTTATTGGTAATGCTTGTCTTTTTGATGATTGTATTTATTGGATTGTTGGAATTGTCATTCATTAAGTTTTTTCATTTGTTTTAAATGTTAAAATACATCCAAGTCAAGCTCAAGATGGAAAATAGTTTGCATCTATGTACCAATTACATGTCACGTCTCATTGTTATGGACCATATTATTATTATTCTAGATTAGTGAACATTTACCATGATTATTTTACTTTGAGTAAATTCCATGTGTGTGAAGGTAATTATCATGATGTTATATTTGCGTAAATTAGACAGTTGATTTAATATTAAATATTATCGATATGATTATAATGTTTTGCTTCGGCTATGTTTTGGGGAACTAACCTATTGATGTCGAGTTGAGTGTGAATGAATGCAGGTACTTATCAAAGATGAGAACATGGTTGACGTAGAGGTGTTCTAGCCACTTGGCAAGAATTGTTTGGGATGGTTAACCCTGATGCACTCAGACACTCATGTAGTCTCATAATGCATTTCTGAATGGTTTAATTATGCCTTGTTGTGTGGATAATAAATTTGATTGATGGTTAGATGCTTACAAAATATTGTGTTTTTTTAATTTCTCTAAAAAGCTCTTTGCAAATGCATGATTTGATTATAAAAATTAATGTCTTTTTGAATTATATTTTAAATGGTGTATTGTATTTTAAAATGGTGAATATATATTAATGGATGTATCTTATGTTATTTAATAAATAATTAATAAACGTTTCCTATTTATATAAATATGGATGTTTGGGAAGACAATTATCTTGTTTCTTAACTTCCTATCATAGTTGTGATAGTAAGGTTCTTAAAATATTTATCAAACATTTTGCGATATATATTTATTAAACGAAATAGTTCCTATCATAGATATGACAGTAAGATTAATAAATAACTTAGAATGCTTATTACATTATAAATTATGAATGAAATATGGATTTGGTAATTAAATCAATTCTAATAGTTTTATAGATGTAATTATATGATCAATGATGAATTATTTGCTTTAAAGTATGTTTTCTCGATTGATGTTTTGGGAAAGGGATTAGAGATGGACTTTAAGAGAAATTTGATTGTTTTATCTTATTTATTTATTTACTTATTTCTTCGGGAAAGAAATAGATTTTTATCTAGGAATGCTATTGGGTTATTTTCTAGGCTAGGATGCCAAATGTGGATTATATCAGAGATGGCTTTTCCTCTTTTCAGGAATTGAACTAGGTTACTATGTTTTAAAGGTTTAGATCTAAACAAGTTGTCATTGAAAAAGATGAATATTTTGTCTAGCAAACTTATTGACATATAGATCTACCACATCCTGTCATGAGACAATCTACATTTCATTATTTAGAATTGCACATTAAGACATTAGGTTGCATTGGGTGTTCCCACCTGCCAGCTATTCCAAGTAGCTAGACATTTCGTGTTGGGCTGGGTTTCCTTCGTTTCATGAAGGGATCCATGGAAGTGTAATTGCTTTATGGTTGGGTGGAAAAGCACCCGGTCTATGTTCTCGTCTCTCAACTCACAGGAGGACCACTGGGTTCGTGGCGACCAAAGAATGTATTGATTTATTTATTCTTGTTGTACATGATTATTGTAATTTGTAATTGGATGTATTAGGCATGAATGCCCAAGGACTTTGTATATTATTTTATAGTGCTTTCACCTGGATTGAGCACGTGACTTTTGTAAGATTTAATGACTTTTATTGATTCATATTTATGAGATTTATCTTTTACTTGTGATATTGTAATTAAGCAGATTAATTACATCATTTTATATTTTATATTGTAATTAAGTGGATTAACTACATCATTTTACTTCATTTTATTTTTGTTACTTGTGATGTTGTATTTAACTGGATTATTTACTTCATTTTACTTTTGTGATGGTTTGAGGGCTTTTACATTATAATTCAGATGAAGCATAGTCTACAACTATAGAGAAATGTAGTCTACAAAATGAGATATAATATGAAGTTAGCTTTATGCCTACAACTAGTTATTTCCAAGAAGTGTATTATTAACCATTTCTTGTTTCAGGCATCCCATTCTAAATGCACAATTTTGAAATAAATAGACTATTATGAAGGGAAAATACGGTTCATCTCAGAATGAAGATCTGAGATCAGTAAGTGTTTATAGTAACAATCATTCTCTCTGATTGCCTGAAAACACATACTACTATGCGATAAAGCAGAATCAGACATAGTTCATTTCCCACATTAACCCTTAGAGGAAAGTGATTGCAATTTAAACTAGTTTCAACAACATACATTAAATAGATTCAATAAACAGCATCACTAAACATGAAAGATAGAGCAGAAGACAAGAACACAAAGGCTTACATGGGGAAAACCCTTTTAGGTAAAAAACTCCACACTCTAAAACATAGAGACAGTGTATTATTTAGAAACAAGCATACATGTTATAATACAATATCAGGATCATAGCCTTTACTAGAGATTTGCATCTTGTTCCATCTCTAGAGAAAATCTAATAGCATTTCCTTACATCCAGTAACACCTCCATCTTTAGGTTACAATGCACTATCGCATTAATATAGACTTCACAAACATTTTAGGAAGCCTATCGCTTCAACTTCCACACTAGACAAACCATCACAAATAGTTTAATCATCTTTACCCACCGTTTCCAATCTTTACCACTATACCGTAGGACCCTTGTTGACTAGTCGTGGGACTGCGGTTTACTTCACTAAACACCACTATACCACACAATCTTTCTACTATTATTTGTGGGACCACAAGATGTATTGCACAACACCACATGCAACATGTTAGATCATCATGGGGTGACGGTAACACCGCATTACAACAAGCTTATACTTAGACCATTGCGGGATCACGGTATGTATACCGCATTGCCGCAAGAAATATTATGGACTGTCACAGGGTGGTGGTAACACCACACACCTACTAGCCTCTCCAGTCATCGTCGCAGGATGGCGGTAGCACTGCACTACCGTAGATCAATTTCCAGACTCCTATGGGATGGCGGTAAACATTGCCATCTTGCACCTCTCTTGGTTGCACCTTGCAGTATGACAATAAAAGGCCAAATGCAACACTTAGGTTAAAGGCAATGGAGATAGAGTTTTACAGTGAGTTTGAGACACATTCTCAACATTCTCTGACTTGACAAAGAACTCACTAAACCCCTTCCAACGCTTGAAGTCACTGAATCACATCATCATAGTCATACATGCAATCTTAAGAATCTTAAACAATGCTTCCATGCTCCAACCAAGGCACCCTCAACAACATCCAAGATGTCCACCATCTCAGGCAATAGTTCAAGCCATCCACCAAAGGAAAAGGAATGATCCAAGGCGTATATGCACCAGTCTAAAGAACACAAGCATCAGATCCACCTGATAGCAAAGGCTACATAATATAGCCACCACTCCAGTATCCTCACAAGCTATATAAAAGCATCAACAACATCAACTTCAAAGCTTCAACCTAAACACAACCGTGAAGACATCCTCCAAAAAACAAGATAGAACATCAACTAGAACAACAACTAGGAAACTGATTGCTCTCATCCTACTGATTAACCCATGCAACTGAAAATAGTACACACAACAAGTGCTAATCCATCCAATCACCCATACCTCCAAGGTATACAAAACATAGTAAACTCATGCCATAAATATATATACACCCATAAACTGCAACCATAAAATCCATGTGAAAACCTGTCAAAGAATAACATACACATCCAAGAGCTCCTAGTGCATGGGTAATGCAAATGTGAAAAAGATTAAGGCGTACCAAGTCTACCAATAGCATCATATAAAAATTGTAAACAATAACATGTAGTACCAAGGAACCATCCACAATGATATGCAAAACTTGTAAATCAATAACCTATAAGAACAACTCTCACCATAGGTCTCCATAGCTCTCCTATGTTCTCCACACTCAGCAAAGGAAAAAGATAAAGGAACCTCCATGTCATCACCCAAGAACATAAGTGAAAACACATGACCACAAGCTAGTGATCACAATAGCTCCAACTAAACCTCAAACCACTGTAATGTGAAACCAACTATCCAGGAAGATAAGTGAGACAAAGAGAGACTCTACACATCATATACTTGTAGAAAATCCTCCTACATACACCTCTAAGTGCCAACTGTGTCAAGTATGATCTCCTCCATAAAACCCCAAAGAGAATAGCATAACAACACCCAAAATCATTCAATCTCAAGAGATAAAACATAACATATGTATCATGTAACTACATGGATGTAAGCTTCTAAAAGAAGATCAAACTACTCCATTTCCCATCTTAGGAAATTAGCCCATAAACCATCTCCTAACAGTCCTCATCAATGAATGATATCTCAAACTCAAATGCACAAGGAGATAACCATTCCAAACATCCCTCAAATGAATCCTCTTGAACTAACTACATAGCTCAAGATCCATATCTATGAAAGATAAAGTGTATAGACTCATGCTAAATGATCCTCAAATGAGTCTCCATAATCAATCACCATGGATCGACTCAATCCCATGAGAACCAAAGCACGAAACATAACACATTTTAAAGATATAATGGGCAAATACCTCTCAAATGATAAATTGTTGAATAGACTAATAGTGGGGAATGAGAATGCTCCTCCAAGATATCCAAGCCATCATGACTCCTCCAAAGACAATCTCCTCATAGGTCCCTGTTGAACTCACGTCCAACCAAGTTGTACGGTCTTTGGACTTTATGTTGAAATCTCATCAAGAGTAACCATCTCAACAACACTTCTCTCATCTTAAGAGAAATACAACCTCACCTCATTCTCCATGTATCCAAGAGCACTTGCAAACAATCATCTCATGCTAAACTCCAAATGCATGACTGCACCATCATGAAGTTCTCAAGCATATGACCAATGCACCCAAAACATAGAGAATCACTAGACCATTACCTAAGCTCCAATCATCTAAATCAGGGAGTTGTCTTGACATCATGATCTTACCTTCCCCCATAGGAGATTCCATGCTCCAAGTGAACATAGCATGGTCTCAAGAGGAATGTATCATGTTGAAACTCTAATGCATAAACAAGAGTATACCATGACATAAAACAAACAAACTCTAAACCAACATCACCTATCAAGCACCACTGACACCTCAACCAAAGACTCCATGAGTCCTCCATGGATCCAAGATGTTACACATCTTCAATATCATGAAGATGACCCATCTCCAAATAGTGTCCATGCAAATGCGAAAAAACCCTTCTGCAGCAATAGGATCTAAGAGCTCCTCCTAGTAATGTCTTCAACACTAAAGAAGATTATCCATCACCAAGTGATGAATTCATTGTCATTGCTAAAGATCCCACTAAACTGTGACAACTGAGCTCTCCAAGCATCATGACCAAACATATCCTAACCTAAAAATCCTCTAGGTCCACACATGAACATGTCCATCTGACAATAATACCAAGTGGCACCAAGATCTCCAAAACCAAGGAAATACACCATCACTGTCAAAAGCTTACACAAAACTATGTATCCAAGCTATTCATGACATCGTGATACACAAGCTATAGGTCCCCTTAACTAACTAACCAGGTACTCTAAACCATCCATTCTCTCATCCCAAAGCAACCAAACCAATGCACAAGTGACCATAGACAAGGCTAGCTAACAAGTCTGCATAAACACTAAATCAATCTTGTGGATATAGACAATCCACTTTCAAGTTATCCTACTGTAATCAATAGGTTGTACACACCTACAAAACTACATAACTCATAGATCCAATGTACTAAAACATGCAAACCCATCATTGCACTAATAATAAGAAAACTAAAATTTAAAAAAGAATTACCATGTAGACAACAAGACTCAAGCACCAGATCATTCTCACATCTGATTCACCAATTAGGTCCACAACCCAAGCACCATAGTCTACAAATCCACCAAGCATCACCATAGAAATGTTGAGTGACAAATCACGTACCAACACTCCCATGGAGAGAAAGCATCTCACCTCACACCATGCATGGAGCATGCACTATCTCATCCAGTAATACCCCAAAAGCCAGCGTCTAGAAAATAGCTTAACTATAGCTCCACAAAACCATAAGTTTTTTTTTCTCTTGATTGTGTAAAACTTGTAAAACCACTGTTTCTTAAAAACACCCATGCACATCCACACCCACTTCACATCTGGAAGACTCAAAAGTCTAAAACAAAAAACACCATAACAATTAAACTAGAATAATGGATTATCATAGATAAGCATTAACCATAGATTTTTTTATGAAAATCTATAAAACCCTTAGCTCCATGAAACGCAAATCCGAGCCATGCAAGTACAAAGCATCCTTGAAAGGAAAAAAATAGTTCAGGAACTCTGGGCCCATTTTAGGCCAACTCCACAACCACCAACATGCACATGCATTCAAGGGAGACAGACTATTGTAGAAGCTTCCAGATCATCCAATGATCAACTCCATAGCCTATATGCAATCGAGGTAACAAAAATAGTGCCTTCCAATACCAAGAATAAACACCCAACATAAGCACATTACTCCATACCTGAAAAACAATAGAAACTTCTTCATATCACTAGGGAGCCTCTCACATAGACACCTAATATGAAAGCTTTGTTGCAACACAACCACAAAGAAAAAATCCCACCCCATGCATCGGAATTATTCCACTACCTATCAGGAGCTCCATATCAACATCATTTCAAAGTGACCAACTCCATTTTCTTTGTCTTCACCATCCTTCAAGCTACGTGTTGTCTCTTGAAACTAACACAAAAAGAGAAAACAACTTTCACTCAACAAAGGATCAATCTTCAGTTGATTCCTTCAGATTTCCTCAAGTTTGCTAGACTAAGAAATCCTCATAGAAGGAATACCCAGAACCAAAAACCATGCTCTGATACCAATTGAAGGAAAAATACAGTTCATCCCAGAATGAGCATCTGAGATCAGTAACTGTCTGCAGTAACAATCATTCTATCTTATTGCCTCAAAACACATACTACTATGCCATAAAGCGGAATCAGACATAGTTCATTTCCCACATTAACCCTTAGAGGAAAGTGAAGATTACAATTTAAACCAGTTTCAACAACATACATTAAATAGATTCAATAAACAAAATCACTAAATATAAAAGATAGAGCAGAAGACAAGAACACAAAGACTTATGTGGGGAAACCCGTTCGGGGTAAAAAAACCCCACACTCCAAAACATAGAGCCATTGTATTATTCAGCAACAAGCATACAAGTTACAATACAATATTAGGCTCATAGCCTTTACTAGAGATTTACATCTTGTTCCATCTTTGGAGAAAATCTGGTAGCATTTCCTTACATCCACTCACACCTCCATCTTTAGGTTACAATGCACTGTCACATTAATATAGACTTCACAAACATTTTAGGAAGCCTATTGCTTCAACTTCCACACTAGACAAACCATCACAAACAGTTTAACCATCTTTACCCATTGTTTCTAGTCTTTACCGCCATACCGCAGGACCCTTGTTGACTAGCTATGAGACTACAATTTACTTCACTAACCATTGCTATATCGCATAGCCTTTCCATTGTTCTTCACGGGACTGTGGGATGTATACCACAACACTATAGGCAACATATTATATCATCATGGGGTGGCGGTAACACCACATTACCGCGAGCCTATACTCAGATCATTGTGAGACCACGGTATGTATACCACATTGCCGCAGGCAATCTTACGGACTATCATAGGGTGGCTGTAACACCACACACCTACCAGGCTCTCCAATCACCATCAGGGGATGGCGGTAGCACCACACTACCACAAGTCAATTTATGGACAGACTCCCACAGGATGGTGGTAAACACTGCCAGCCCACACCTCTCTTGGTTGCACCTTGCGGTACTATGGTAAAAGGCCAAATGCAACACTTAGGTTAAAGGCAATGGAGCTAGGGTTTTACAATGAGTTTGAGACACACATTCTCAACATATTATTCTCACCTTTAGCTATGATTTCTTCATAGCGTGCCTCATAATAGGGAATATAATTTATATTCTTAGACTCATGCTAGGAATGATCTACCCTACTGAAGGTTGAAACTAGAATTTCAATAAATGTTTTATTTTTAGAATACAATGTATTTTATATCATTTATATGTAAAAAATCTTACTCTACCATGTAAGATAGACTTAATAATTTTTACCAAAATTCTCATCTGTCTCTCAAGCATTGAAAACATAAATTTTAGAGCTTTGTAAAATCAAGTCAATTGGGAAAGGGTAACTGACCCTGCCACTATGTAGTACAAAGGTCAAAAGGACAACTATAGGAATGACAACCATGTTGCATGCCCAAAGATTAACACAAGAACCCAAATTTTGCCAGCCACATCCTTTAGCAATGCCTGAAATATTGTTTTCAAAAAGCCATTACTTTAAAAAAAAAGTTTTTGCAGTGTTTATTTATGTTATCGTGACTTTAAGATGAATATTTTTGTAGCTTTAAATATGGCTATAGAGGGTAAATCTAAACTTGAAAGAGTGCCTTAGATTTAATCCAAAGGCGAGGAGGCTTCCAGTAGTGAGATGATGCTTGCAACATCATCAATGACATTTTCATTGTTGTAAGCATAGCTCCAAAACTTTGGTATAGAGAATAAAAGGCATCCCATAATTACTACCTCCATCACTATGATTGCCATAAAGAACACCACATACACTACTAAGTGGGTAGCATGAGAGCGTCTATCTCCTAGTTCATTTGGAACCCATGTACTGCCACACAAATATTATGAAAATGATTTGGATTAAATCTTTGACAATTTAATATCCTAATTTTTTTCCTTGAATAGGTTAAACAACTAACATACATAGTCTAAATTTACTAGTTAGCTGTGTTGAGACATGGACCAGCTAGGACTCGAACCTAGGACCTTCCATACGCTGCTGGAGTGCTCTACCACTGAGCTACTGGCCCCTCTTGGACCAGTCCATCGTCGGTCCGGGTGTGGCTTATTTCCAACACCAACACCCCCCCTTTAGCCACACCTCTCGTGTGCTTGGGGCTCCTAGCCTAGGCCTGGCTCTGATACCATGTTGAGACATGGACCAGATAGGACTCGAATCTAGGACCTTCCATACGCTACTGGAGTGCTCTACCACTGAGCTACTGGCCCCTCTTGGACCAGTCCATCGTCGGTCCGGGTGTGGCTTATTTCCAACACCAACAAGCTATAGGATATTCTTAAACTAGTCTAAATTTACTAGTTAGCTGTAGGATATTCTAAACTTATAGTAGCACCAAGACCAAGGGAATCATATATGCTAGAGTACCAGTGTTAAGATTACAAAACATCAAAACTAGATCATATAAAAATAAAGTGGATGCAATAAAATGCCCTTGTTAAGATTCATTCATAATTAAAATTCTCATATCACACTGTATAATTAAAATTCTCACATTAAGCATACATACTAGATTTAAAGAACTAATGTCTCAATTTTTGGATTAGGCAACATGCTTGAAAAAAAAGTAAGAATTTCAAAGGACTAATACTCCAAGCTAGTGACAAACAGAGAATGATGGATTGACAAATAAGTTTAGAAAAATATTCTAGCATAACAAATTGACATATAATTCATCTTCTTTGTGTTCTTTATTTGAGGATGTACTCTTGTTTGTATTTGTAAGGTTGAAATACAATTCCATAAATTTTTAGGTTGTCTGTTCTAACTTTTTTTCATGGGTACTTAACAACTTGTCAAACTCTAAGTTGTTTCTCATTTATTTCCTCATGAATAAAAATACTTTTTTCTGACTTATAATTATTATTAAGTCTCACTTATGAGGTGTAAATTTGAAGTTATGCTCTCTCACTACCATTTGATTTAACTATGTTTCTATATGGGCCTCTTAGGCTAAAATTGGTGTATAAAAGGCCCGATTTAAATCCTCTGTTCTGTAGTTCTTTTACTTTGATTTAAGGGAGTATCTTCCTATCGGTCCCCTTAGGCCAGAAGATGTTATGCCCTTAAACTATCCATATGATGCTCAAATTTCAATTTTTGAAAGAGAGATGTAGCAGAAATTGGAGAAACTAAAAATATTTGTTGTTGGAGCTGGTACTCTAGGATGTGAGTTCTTAAAAAATTTAGCTCTAATGGGAGATAATTGTGGAAATCAAAGGAAGTTAACTATAATAGATGATGATGTTATTGATAAAAGTAACGTTAGTAGGCAATTCCTTTTTCAAGATTGAAATAGTGGTCAAGCTAAATCAACAATTGCAGCATCTACGACAATTGAGATCAATCCTTGTTTACGGATTTAAGCATTGCAAAGATGTGTGTCTGTAGCCACTGAAAACATATTTGGTGATACATTTTGGGAGAATGTGGGAGTTGTTATAAGTGTACTTGACAATATTGATGAAAGGCTTTATATAGATCATAGATGTGTCTATTTTTAGAAACCTATACTAGAGTCTGGAACTCTAGGAACCAAGTTCCACACATAAGTGATCATTCCTCATCTAACTGAAAACTATGGAGCTTCAAGAGATCATCCAAAGAAGCAGATGTCTATGTGCAGTTGCACTCTTCACTACTTTCCACATAATATTGAACATTTTCTTGCATGGGCAAGTTTTGAGTTTGAAGGTCTACTGGAGAAAACACCATCTGATGCAAATGCATTCCTTTCTAAACCAAAAGAGTTTATAACATCTATTAGGTTGAGAAGTTATCCGTAGGTCTAAAATCTTCTAGAGAGTGTCCTCGAGTGTTTGTTGTCTGAAAGATGCTTGACATTTGAAGATTGAATAGCTTGGTCTAGAAGAAAGTAAGGCTAGACATTTGTTATAGTATATAGGTATTTGGTGTTTATTCTATTTTCTGCTTGCTTTATTGAATTAGGTCTTCACATATCATTGAAACTAAAAATTTACAGATTTGAGGACTACCTTGCAAATCGTGTGAAGTAACTTACATACCAATTTCCAAAGAATTTAAAGACAACTAAAAATACCATGTTTTGGGCTTATCCTAAGTGCTTTGCAAATCCCCTGCAGTTCACTTCTAGTGATCCTTCTCACCTTTCATTTGTTGTTGCAGCCTCAATTTTGCAAGCAAAAACTTATGGTATTCTAATTCTAGAATGGGTTACTAACTCAAAGAAATTAGCAGAGGTTGTGGATAAAGTGCAGGTTTCAAATTCCATCCAGAAAAGGGAGTGAAAATTATGACAGATGAAAGTGACACAAACATTAACTCTATAGAAAAAGATGGCACTACAGTTACTGAGAATATGATTAGATGCTAGAAGAGGGGGTTAGACTATTGCCTACAGGATTTCAAATGAATCCAATTTTTTTTCGAAAAGGTTTTTTCTTTTTTAATTTTTTTTTAACTCAAAGTTTCTATTTCTTGTAAATCTTAGCATTCCTATGTGGGAGGGAAGAGGGAGAGATAGAGATGGAGAGAAGGTTTGTTTGAGAGAAAGAGGAGGGTGGGTGTGTGTGGAAGGAGAGAGATTATTACCTATACTTAACTCTATGTTCTTATCTGTATACTTGACTTTATGCTATTATCTATTATACTAAACTGCAGGATGATGATATAGATTATCATATGGATCTTATGGTGGGACTTGCTAATAGGTGTGCAAAGAATTATAACATTACTAAACCACCACATTAACATTGAATTACTATAGTTTAGTTATCAACCATTCTCTCAATTTTCTTAATAACAATTAGAGAGATTTCAAGCACTGGTTAAGAATGAGCTTGGGATCAAATGAACACATCATCTAGTAATTTTGACTTGTACATTGAGGAAGGAATTGCCAAAACCCTTCCTTTAAATTGTATGCAAACACCTTTGTATCATTTGTATTATCACTTAACCTGCTGAAGCACAGATAATCTCCCACACAAACACAATTCTAATACTAGCCTGTTCCACCAATAGAGGGAAAGAATCTAGAGGCATCCTTGCAAATTCTTTCCATTTCCAAAGCAACTTATCTTGGTCATCTTGAAACAACTCCCAAATAACAATACCCACATAATTATATGGGTCAATAACCACCTTGAGTAGAGCGATTGGGTCACTTAGGCCAAACCGGTGAATGCTTATATATGCTCTAAAGGTCGCTACCACTAGAAGGGAAGACCCATATGGAACCATACATAAAAATTTGGCACAAGAATATTATAGAAGTTGGGTGGGTAATGGAGCTATTCTAACAGGCTTAATCAAACCATCTTCCATATTGTAACCAACAATAGTCCTAGGCAGCTCTCCTCTCTAGAAAAGAACACTATTGCATTCAACCATTTCATCGTTTAATATATTAGAGCCCATTTACCCTGAAAAAACTATGAGGCCTACCTTTTTCATTCCGTTCATTTGACTATTTACCTTACTGTTGCTGATACATTTAGACTTGTGGGACTGTTGATCTTGAATTCCTGAACTACTAGACTTTATGATGTTATGGGAAAACTAATTGGGTGATGTTAGATAGATGCTTTATATTATGAGAAAACAAATTGGGTGATGTTAGATAGATGCTTTATATTATGGGAAAACTAATTGGGTGATGTTAGATAGATGCTTTATATTAAGAGAAAACAAATTGGGTGACGTTAGATAGATGCTTTATATTATGGGAAAACTAATTGGGTGATGTTAGATAGATGCTTTATATTATGAGAAAACAAATTGGGTGATGTTAGATAGATGCTTTATATTATGGGAAAACTAATTGGGTAATGTTAGATAGATGCTTTATATTAAGGGAAAACTAATTGGGTGATGTTGGATAGAAAATTATTTTGTGATTCAATCTTGGGATTGGATGTTTGAAATGCAAAATTTAGAATCTGATTGTAATGTGACTTCCCTTATGCGTATGTGAACTTGTGATATTTTATGTGAGTGTATATTTTAATATGCTTTGGCTATTATATTTATATGTGGAATTAACTTTGCAATTGAGTGCGCAGGTATTTCTAACAAACCACAGAAATTGGAGGTCATCCCACACATGATGTTGTAATCCCTTGTGAAACTGATCTAGTTCCACGTGGAACTAAGATCAACCCTATGTATGATGAAAATTATGTAATGTTGAATTGCATGTTGTTAATTGGGTTAAGTCTACCCCTCTTTTAATTTGAATTATAATTTTTGTTGTAAGAATCTTGTCTATGAATTTCATTTTTTTAAAATTTTGAATTTTAGAAACCCTTTTCATGTGCTTTAACTTGACCCTAGGTGCTCTAACTAGGCTAAACTTGACCTTGGGTTGTACCTCATGGGTCTAGGGACCTTTTTGACTTGGGTAACCCTTGGTAAACCTCCATTTGGTCACCTTAACTTCACCCTAAAGTTAAGTGACGAATTTGGAGGCATGAGAGGGAGAGGATGAGTGGTCCCAACACTCAACCCCATCCCTCTCCACTTCCCAAGGTTAGAGATGTCTCCAAGACCCACCAATTGTGGAGGACTTGACTCCAAGTCTCTCTCACAATTGGTGAGGGTACCCTTGGAGTTATGCGGTCCCTCTTGAGAGGAAAGGAAGGGGACACATGTGTCACCCATTCCCTCTTAAGCTCCACTTTTCTCCCCCACATGTTGGAGAGAGGACAAGTGGTAAGGGGTGAGGGAGACTTGGGGATGGGTGAGTGACATGTGTCAACACCCATCCCTTGGGTCATGCTTGTAGTGGGGAGGAAGAGTGTGGAGGTGACAAGTGTCACCTCCCCATTCTTCTAAGCTCATGGATTGAGTTTATTTTAATCCCACTTAGGAGAAGGTGAGGGGTTGTTGAATTTTTGGAAATTTTAATTGTTTGAATTTAAATTTGGTGAAAAAGATAGAGGGAGTTTTGTGGCTTATGTTGGAGGAGAATTTGGAGAAGCTCTACATCAACCTTCTTCCATAATTGGGCTTTTAAAGGTTGGTTTTCAAGGCTAAGGCCTTCCCTTTGTATTTTAGTTTGCTTGCATGATGCATATGTGTGAGATTTATTTTCTTGAGTTATATCTTGTTATTGTGGGGAAAATTTCGTAGGGTATTATAAGAGCCTCTCCCACTTGTGAGAAGATGCTCAACAAGTTTGGGGTAGGGGAGGAGTGATCCTCCTCGGGGTCATTACCTTGTTTTTGTGGTGTTGTAAGCCATGAGAGCAATCTATGTGATTTTGAGCAATATGAGACATGGCTTGAGAGCCAAAATATGGAAACTGTTGGAAATTGTGTTAAATGTGTTAGCTTGAGGCCATAAGATGAAATTGTATTGGGATATTTTGTAGGAGTGGCACTCTTGAGTTGAGTGTGTCCACTCCCCTACCCCTTTGAACTCATCTTGGTTGAGTTCTTGTATTGTGATTTTCCATAAGTGTAGAATTGTGTTTTGGTTGTGTTGAATTCTTTGTTGTGATGTGGAATGAGATGCTAAGTGTGTGGATGGCCTCCCTAGCTCAGGGGTGACACTCTTGTGGGTCTACGGTAGGGAGGAGAGCAAGATGTGTGGTTTTCTTTTTCCTTGTTGTGATATGCAAGTTCATTGGAGCTAAGTGTGAAGTATGAGAAACTCCTTGTCTTGGACTTAATATTTTATTTTCCTTTACTCTTTAAGCTCTTGAGAGAGAGCTTGGCCTACTTAGGAGATTTTACCATTTGTTAGTTGTCAAGGATGAGAACTTGGTTCTCTCTTTTGTTGTAAAGTTATATTTTCTGAAGTAGTCGGTAATCCTTTTTCATTGTATTGTAAGTTATAAATTTGTTGATTTAATTCTTTTCCTTCAAAAGCTTGAATGAAGAAAAAATGTTTTATAAGTTAATTCCTTTGTATGTAAATTTAAAGCATTTGCCAATTAGTAAAGTTGTGGTTTTTATTTTGTGATAAATGTGAAAATTGCATATTGTTATTGTGACAAAAGAGAAAATTAGTTGTTGTTATAGATTTGAACTATCTAAATTATTTGTATTATTCATTCCTTTATAAAAAAAAATGTGATTATTAATGTAGCAATGAATATATTTTTGTTGGAAAAATATGGATTCTTGCCTTATAGAAAATTTGATAAAAGAAAAATGAATTTATAACTTTGTTTATTTTCTTAAAAATAAAGTTTGTAAGTGTAGGAGAAAAAAGATTATGTTGGAAATATATTTAATTTTTATATATTTTGAATAATTCAAATGAATGTATTTTTTAAAAAATGTATCTACAAATAAATTGATTTATTAGGCTGATAAATAAAATTTATAGTTAACATTTTATATACAAAGGATATATATATATATATATATATATATATATATATATATATAGTATTTTATTTCATTTTTAAATAGACTGTGAAATTGAAACTTCTGTGTGTGTATATATATATATATAATATTAAATGAATCTAAATAAAAATAAATAAAATATAAAATGCTGTGTAAAAATTTAATAGACTATTTTTTTTACAGTCGCTTTTTCTTTCAACAGTGAATTTAATGAGATAAAGGTGGGGGGGTTCGAACCCCACACTACTGTGCTTATAATAATTTGGGTGTGGGGAGGGGGGTGCAACCCCCACCAAAACCCATCGTATGGGATGTGGGTGGGGGCTCTATCCCCCTCCCCACACCCCCCACTACTTCTTACCCCGCAGCCCTCGCTCCCATGCAGACTGCACCACCAAACGGCATCCGTTGGCCCTCCCTCTGCCGCTCCCCGCGGCCACTGCAACTTTGCCCCCTGCACAGTCCAAAAACCCTCAGCCTCTGCTGACCCTCTCACCACCGCCGCTCCACCTCCATCGTCGGCCATCATACTCTGCAGCCACCATACCCTGTGGCCTCCTCAATACCGCTGCCACTGTCCTCCACAAAACCTATCAATAACACAAAACAAACAAAATAATATTTAGGGTTTTAACAATTTCACAAATAAAAACCCAAAGAAATGTATAAATACATATTTATAAAAGAAAATCTAGTTACAACAAATATTCAATATATATATATCTGAAGCCATCATATGCATTTCATATGTGGCCATTTAAACTCAACCTACAACAAAGAAACAAAGGCAAAATGAGAAAATGAGAAAATGAGAGAAAAAGAGAAAGAAAGATAAAAGTGAAAACAAAGAGGAGAAAATGATAACAATAGGGTTTTTGCATTAAAGAAAATTATATTTTATTGTTGGAAGGAATTAGGGCAAGGTGGAAATAAGATTGCACAATTAAAATATTAAGAGGTAATTATTTTAAACAATCAGGGTAGGAATTCTAACTCTACGAGAACAATATAAACCACAACATTATTAGTTAAAATTTAATATTCTTTTTCATCCTTTTGGGACAATTAAATTAACAGAGTTAAAATAGACGTTGATATAAACCCAATCAGAAACCTAGCAAAACTATTTTAATGAAGTTAATAAAACCTGTTTATGAGATCTGATCTACTAAGAAATTAGGAATAATGTAAATGATGCAGAGATAACTCTGATTGATAGAAAACATGAAGGAGAATAATTTAATCTTAAATTATAGAAAGCATGAAGGAGAACAGATTGATCAGACTTTGTTAAAAAATGTTTTTAATTATAGAAAACATGAAGGAGAACAAATTGATCTTAAACTATAGAAAATGTGAAGGAGAACAAATGATCAGACTTTGTTGAAAAATGTGGAATTAACTTAATCAACTATAGTACCAATGGAACTAGTGAGATGTAAGAAATTTATTAATCCAAATCAGTAAACCTCTTGATCAAATTAGTTTTAGTACATTAAACCCTACTCATGCCCGTGAGGCGTTATTCTATCATATTTTTCTTTAATTTAGGGTTTCACTAGGTTAGTGAAGTTTAACCCTATTGGCAACATTAACCGCGTCGCTTTGACCCCCTTGTTGGCCTTCATTGCGATGGTATGTGCACGAGAATGCTTTAACCTGCATTCAACTATTATGTTTACACCTTAAGCATAACGCCACCGAGCACGCTTATGTGTGCGAGGGGTTTCTAGGGAAGCATGGAATTTTTTTTTATTTTTCGTGTCATGACCACATGACAGGTGTGATGTGTGTCATGACTGCATGGGAAATGTGGGCATGACATTTGGTATCAAAGCCCAGGTTTAAACACTGGGCGTATTTGGGCACGTTACTTATTCCACAACTTTGATTAATTAGTGCCTACCTTGTTTTGTAGGATGCCTCCCCAATGTGTTTGATGAATGCAATCGCGCAACATTGCGTCTGTTGAGGTGCACAATGATTCCTCAGTAGAGGGACAATTACCAGCAACCTTAGGAGATCCGCCAGTACCACAGGCACTGCCAGTACTTGATATAGGTCCTCAGATTTTACTGACATTATAGGCCATGTTAGAGAGGCTACCGCCAGCTATTCTAGTGCCACATGATGAGGCTCGCGTCAATCCGTGAGAGGAGCGACGTGAGGAGCCACATGTTGAGTCATGTGCTGAGCCACGTGTAGAGCCCCACGTCAATCTGCGAGAGGTGCCATGTATGGAGCCTTTTGTAGAGATACCTGATACTACAGTGGAGGAGGTAGGGTTAGCTTAGAGAGCACGAAGTAAGAGTCCTCCATGGCACCAGAGATGAGATGAGATTGTGAGGATAGAGTAGGTACATCATGGACCTTATGAGTATGGTTTGGATGAGCTAGTTATAGGACTTAGAGATAGAGGAGATTCCATCACGGACCTACTTAGGCTTAATCCACCTACCTTCACAGGAGCTACAGAGGGAACCGAGGCTGAGGCTTGTTTCATTAGTCTAGATAGGTGCTTTACGTTGCGACCTTATGGGAGTACAACGAAAGAACGAGTGGCAGTACACCTCCTGAGAGAGGCAACAGCTACCTGGTGGTGCACTAAGGAGTGCAAGTGCCGGTTATCCTTAGACACACTCACATGGGACACATTCATAAAGCACTTTAATGCTCGTTACTTGTTAGATCATTATAGACAATGCTAGATAGATGAATTCCATGACTTACAGTAGAGAGGAATCACAGTTACATAGTATGAGAGTTGATTTATTAAGCTTTCATATTATGCAGAGTATCTCCACGATGAGAAAATCCTAGTGCACAAATTCATTGGAGGATTGAATCATGGGATAGTAGGACCAGTGCATATGCCAGACCCCCAGACTATGAGTGAGGCTACCAAGAAGGCATATATTGCAGAGGAGATTTAGGGACGAGGGCAAAATTCACGCCAGTAGTTTCAAGGCCATAGTCATCAGCAGCAGTAGAACTTTTGTATACCACAATCCACACCACAGAGAGGAGGATTTAGTTCTCCATCTTTACCTCCTAGGCCTCCACAGCAGCAGCATCAGCAGAGGTCTAGATCCTAGCAGAGGGCTTAGGGAGGACAGAACCGTGGTTGGTAGTAGTAGGGCCTGCGTAGGGATCATCTGCAGGACCCGCAAGGTCTTAGCAATCTTATAGAGGTTCACAGGGGTCCATTGGATGGATTGGATAGTAGTAGTCAGGTAGGACTCAGTCAGGGCAGTTACAAGCTAGGGGCCTGTGTTATGTATGTGGTGGGATAGGGCATTTGGCTAGAGAGTGTCCACAGGGATTTACAGCAAGGAGACAACCCCATTCAAGAGCATTAGAGCAGACTATAGGAGATGTGGGAAAGTCCCACCGCATGTTTGCAGCGGTTGACAACTACCAGGCTAACTTTTAGGCCTTAGTTATTAAGATAGAAGGTATGATCGGGGATGCCCCCATCTCTATTCTTTTTGACTCTGGAGCTACCGATTCTTTTCTGTCTTCATCATTAGTGGAACATTGCAGGCTGGTGGCTTCTAGGCAAGACATTAGGTGGGAGGTTGAGTTGGCCTTTGGGGCAAGGATGTCAATAGATACCTTGGTTCATGATTCTGAGATTTCCTTGGGTTCCTTCAATACATCATGTGACCTTAGATTTATGCCACTAGGATCCTATGGTGTAGTTTTGGGTATGGATTGGCTTGCGGCTCATAGAGCCAAGCTAGATTGTCACCGAAGGGCGATTAGCTGCTTAGATGATCATGGTTCACCAGTTGAGATAGTGAGAATTCAAAAGCCCATGGCTATTCGTATGATATCTTCTCAGCAGCTTAACCGTTGCATGCGGAAGGGATGTTAGATGTTTGCTATCACGATCAGTGATAGATCAGAGGATGAGCCTAAGGCTTCTTTGGATGACCACCCTATCCTGAGAGATTTTTCCAACATGTTCCTACTGAAATTACTAGGTATGCCTCCATGCAGAGAGGTAGATTTCCACATCGATCTAGTGCTGGGTGCAGAGCTAGTGTCTCGTGCACCCTACAGGATGACTACACATGAGCTTATAGAACTCAACTACAGTTAGAGGAGTTACTTGAGAAGGGGCACATCCAACCTAGTGTTTCACCATGGGGCGCACTGGTTATCTTTGTGAAGAAGAAGGATGGGTCTCTTCACTTATGCATGGATTATAGGCAGTTAAACAAGGTGACAGTGAAGAACCATTATCCTCTACCTAGGATTGATGACCTCTTTTACTAGATGCAGGGAGCCAGAGTGTTCTCAAAAATTGATCTGAAATCTAGGTATCACCAATTGTGCATCATAGAGGCAGATATTCATAAGACTATTTTTTGAACTAGATATGGCCATTACGTGTTCACAGTGGTACCCTTTGGTCAGACAAACGCCCCTACAGTGTTCATGAGTCTCATGTATGGGGTGTTCCGCACTTACTTGGATTGGTTCGTGATCATCTTTCTTGATAATATTTTGATCTATTCGTAGACTGAGGAGGAGCATGTGGATCAACTGCGTCAGGTTTTGCAGTGCTTACGAGAGCAACAACTTTATGGAAACCTAGTGAAGTGTACCTTCTTCAGGATAAAGGTGTAGTATTTAGGGCACATCATATCAGGCGATGGCATCTCCGTAGATCCATTGAATATTAAAGCAATTCAGGATTGGCCAGCGCCCACTAGTGTGACAGAGGTCATGAGTTTCATGGGATTAGTCGGTTATTACCATAGATTTGTAGAGGGTTTTTCTAAGATTGGTCACCCCATCACTTCCCTTGAGTGGAAAGGGAAGAGTTTCACATGGACTGAGTAGTGTGAGAGGGCTTTTGAGTTCCTCAAGGAGCATCTTATCAGTGCTCCCATTTTAGCAGTTCTAGATCCTACAGAGGATTTTGTTGTTTGCACAGATGCATCACTTGAGGGTTTGGGAGCCATGCTCATGCAGGGTGGTAGGGCAATTGCATACAAGTCACATAAGCTCAAGACACGTGAGCTAAATTACCCTACTCATGATTTAGCACTCGCAGTAGTTATACATGCTCTTGTTCATTGGAGACACTTCCTTTTGGGCTAACGCTTTGAGCTCCATTCAGATCACCATAGCTTGTAGTACATTTTCACACAGCAAAATTTGAACAGCCGCCAGTGGCATTAGATGGAGTTCTTATGCGAGTACGACTTTGATGTCCATTATATCAAAGGGAAGGAGAACATGGTCGCCGATGCCTTGAGCCCGAGGCACCATGAGATCTTGACCTTGACCTTGAGGGTGGACTTGAGAGAGCATATCTTATAGTATCTGCCTAAGGATGAGTGGTTTCTTGACGTACAGCAGGAGATCCAGAAATAGAGGGCCCTTAAGGGCAGATTCGTAGGATATTCCCTTGAGTCTAATGGTTTGCTTAGACATCGACAACACATCTATGTACCCCGTGCAGGTGATCTTCGTGTAGTGATTCTTTCTGAGGCTCATAGAGCACCTTATGCAGCACACCCAAGGGTGAAGAAGATCCATGCTGACTTGCGACAGTTATACCACTGGGTGGGTATGAGGCAAGACATTACAGAATATGTTGCTCGTTGCCTTGAGTTCTAGAGGGTTAAGGCCGAGCATCAACATCCAGCAGGAGTTTTGCACCCTCACGAGATACCTGAGTGGAAATGGAACACCATTTCCATAGATTTTATTGTCAGTCTCCCCATGTCATCACGCCACCATGATGCCATCATGGTGACGGTTGACAAGTTGACCAAGGTGGTGCATTTCTCACTTGTACGTACGACATACAATAAACCATCTATGGCAAGAGTATTTTTAGATCAGATCATTAGATTACATGGGATGCCTTGCCGCATCATTTCCAACAGAGACTTAGTTTTCACTTCAGCTTTTTGGAGAGCCTTACAACAGGCGTTGGGCACATAGCTCAACTTCAGTTCAGCTTACCATCCTGAGACCGATCGACAAATAGAGAGAGTTAATTAGGTGTTGGAGGACATGCTTTGTATGTATGTTATGGACCACCGGTCTAGATGGGAGGAGTATCTGTATCTGGTTGAGTTTGCCTACAATAATGGGCATCACAGCTCGTTGGGTATGCCTCCTTTTTAGGCTTTATATGGTAGACCATGCATGACACCATTGAGTTGGGATCGAATAGAGGACAGGGTTGCCATTGGTCTAGAGTTAGTTCAGGATACGGAGTAGTAGGTCACACTGATTAGACAGAGACTTCAGGAGGCACATGATAGATAGAAGAAGTATGGCGATGCTAAGAGAATTGATTGGAGCTTCTTAGTGGGTGACAGAGTATTTTTGAGAGTGCGATCGCACAAGAGTCCAATCTGTTATGGAAAGTTCTCTAAGCTCGTACCTTAGTTTGTATGACCTTTTGAGATCTTGGAGTAGATAGGACCTGTAGCCTATCATCTAGCCTTGCCACCTAGCCTATTGCATATCCACCATGTCTTTCATGTTTCATTTTTATGACGTTACATCTCTGACTTATCTCACATATTGGATTGGAGTGCTCTACAGGTAGAGGCAGATGGTCGGCTAGCTTTGGAGCCAATTCACATATTGGCTCATCAGACACTGGGCCTTCAAGGTCAAGAGTTGGACCAGGTTAGGGTCCAGTGGGACATATACGATGAGGTCATAGTGACATGGGAGGATGCAGCGAGATTGAGGGCTCTTTATCTTCACCTCTTTGACAACTTCCAGGAGGAAGTACAGTATTGGGGGGACGATGTGAGGCCTACCTTTTTCATTCCTGTTCATTTGACTATTTACCTTACTGTTGCTGATACATTTAGACTTGTGGGACTATTGATCCCAAATTCTTGAACTACTAGACTTTATGATGTTATGGGAAAACTAATTGGGTGATGTTAGATAGATTCTTTATATTATGACAAAACAAATTGGGTGATGTTAGATAGAGGCTTTATATTATGGGAAAACTAATTGGGTGATGTTAGATAGATGCTTTATATTATGAGAAAACAAATTGGGTGATGTTAGATAGATGCTTTATATTATGGGAAAACTAATTGGGTGATGTTAGATAGATGCTTTATATTAAGGGAAAACTAATTAGGTGATGTTGGATAGAAAATTGTTTTGTGATTCAATCTTGGGAATAGATGTTTGAAATACAGAATTTAGAATCTAATTGTAATGTGACTTCCCTTACGCATATGTGAATTTTTGATATTTTATGTGAGTGTATGTTTTAATTTTCTTTGGCTACTATATTGATATGTGGAATTAATTTTGCAATTGAGTGCGCAAGTATTTCTAACAAAGCACAGAAATTGGAGATCATCCCACAAATGATGTTGTATTCCCTTGTGAAACTGATCTAGTTCCATGAGGAACTAAGATCAACCCTATGCGTTATGAAAATTCTGTAATGTTGAATTGCATGTTGTTAATTGGGTTAAGTCTACCCCTCTTTTAATTTGAATTATAATTTGTGTTGTAAGAATCTTGTCTATGAATTTTATTTTTTTAAAATTTTAAATTTTGAAGACCCTTTTCATGTGCTTTAATTTGACCCTGGGTGCTCTAACAAGACTAAACTTGACCCTGGTTGTACCTCATGGGTCTAGGGACCTTTTTGACTTGGGTAACCCTTGGTAAACCTCCATTTGGTCATCTTAACTTCACCCTAAAGTTAAGTGACGAATTTGGAGGCATGAGAGGGAGAGGGAGAGGATGAGTGGTCCCAACAATCAACCCCATCGCTCTCCACTTCCCAAGGTTGGAGATGTCTCCAAGACGCACCAAGTGTGGAGGACTTGACTCCAAGTCTCTCTCAGAATTGGTGAGGTTACCCTTGGAGTTGTGTGGTCCCTCTTGAGAGGAAAGGAAGGAAAGACATGTGTCACCCATTCCCTCTTAAGATCCACTTTTCTCTCCCACATGTTGGAGAAAGGACAAGTGGTAAGGGGTGAGGGAGACTTGGGGATGGGTGAGTGACATGTATCAACACCCATCCCTTGGGTCATGCTTGTAGTGGGGAGGAAGAGTGTGGAGGTGACAAGTGTCACCTCCCCATTCCTCTAAGCTCATGGGTTGAGCTTATTTTAATCCCACTTGGGAGAAGGTGAGGGGTTGTTGAATTTTTGGAAATTTTAATTGTTTGAATTTGAATTTTCAAAAAAAGATAGAGGGAGTTTTGTGGCTTATGTTGGAGGAGAATTTGGAGAAGCTCTACATCAACCTTCTTGCATAATTGGGTTTTTAAAGATTGGTTTTCAAGGCTAAGGCCTTCCTTTTGTATTTTAGTTTGCTTGCATGATACATATGTGTGAGATTTATTTTCTTGAGTTATATCTTGTTATTGTGGGGAAAATTTTGTAGGGTGTTGTAAGAGCCTCTCCCACTTGGGAGAAGATGCTCAAGAAGTATGGGGTAGGGGAGAAGTGATCCTCCTCAGGGTCATTACCTTGTTTTTGTGGTGTTGTAAGCCTTGAGGGCAATCTATGTGATTTTGAGCAATATGAGACATGGCTTGAGAGCCAAAATATGGAAACTATTGGAAATTGTGTTAAATGTGTTGGCTTGAGGCCATCAGAGGAAATTGTATTGGGACATTTTGTAGGAGTGGCACTCTTGAGTTGAGCGTGTCCACTCCCCTACCCCTTTGAACTCACCTTGGTTGAGTTCTTGTATTGTGATTTTCCATGGATGTAGAATTGTGTTTTGGTTATGTTGAATTCCTTGTTGTGATGTGGAATGATACCCTAAGTGTGTGGATGACCTCCCTAACTCGGGGGTGACCCTCTTGCGGGTCTGCGGTAGGGAGGAGAGCAAGATGTGTGGTTTTCTTTTCCCTTGTTGTGATATGCAAGTTCATTGGAGCTAAGTGTGAAGTTAGAGAAACTCCTTGTCTTGGAGTTAATATTTTATTTTCCTTTACTCTTTAAGCTCTTGAGAGAGAGCTTGGCCTACTTAGGAGATTTTACCATTTGTTAGTTGTCAAGGATGAGAACTTGGTTCTCTCTTTTGTTGTAAGATTATATTTTCTTAAGTAGTGGGTAATCCTTTTTCATTGTATTGTAAGTTATAAATATGTTGATTTAATTCTTATCCTTCAAAAGGTTGAATGAAGAAAAATTGTTTTATAAGTTAATTCATTTGTATGTAAATTTTAAGCATTTGTCAATTAGTAAAGTTGTGGTTTTTATTTTGTGATAAATGTGAAAATTGCATATTGTTATTGTGACAAAAGAGAAAATTAGTTGTTGTTATAGATTTGAACTATCTAAATTATTTGTATTATTCCTTCCTTTAAAAAAAAATCATTATTAATATAGCAATGAATATATTTTTGTTGGAGAAATATGGATTCTTGCCTTATTGAAATTTTGATAAAAGAAAAATGAATTTATAACTTTGTTTATTTGCTTAAAAATAAAGTTTGTAAGTGTAGGAGGAAAAAGATTATGTTTGGAAATATATTTAATTTATATATATTTTGAATAATTCAAATAAATGTATTTTTTTAAAAATGTATTTACAAATAAATTGATTTATTAGGCTGATAAATAAAATTTATAGTTAACATTTTATATACAAAGGATATTTATATATATATATATATATACATATATATAAATATAGTATTTTATTTCATTTTTAAATAGACTATGAAATTGAAACTTCTGTGTATGTGTGTATATATATATATAATATTAAATGAATCTAAATTTAAAAAAAATATAAAATGCTGTGTAAAAATTTAATAGACTGTGTTTCTTCTTTTACAACTGCTTTTTCTTTCAACAGTGAATTTAATAAGATAAAGGTGGGGGGGTTTAAACCCCCCACCGCTATGCTTACAATAATTTGGGTGTGGAAAGGGGGGCTCCCACACCCATCGTATGGGATGTGGGTGGGGGTTCCATCCCCCTCCTCACACCCCCCACTACTTCTTACCCCATAGCCCCCACTCCTGTGCAGACTGCGCCACCAAATGACATCCTTTGGCCATCCCTCTACTGCTCCCCATGGCCACTGCAACTTCTCCCCCTTGCACAATCCAAAAACCCTCAACCTCCACTGGCCCTCTCACCACCACCACTCCACCTCCGTCATCGGCCACCATACCCTGTGGCCTCCTCAATACCGTCACCGCCACCGTCCACAAAACCTACCAATAACACAAAACAAACAAAATAATATTTAGGGTTTTAACAATTTCACAAATAAAAACCCAAAGAAATGTATAAATACATATTTATAAAAGAAAATCTAGTTACAACAAATATTCAATATATATATATATATATATATATATATATATATATATATATATATATATATATATATATATATATATATATATATATATATATATATATATATAATTGTTTGAAGCCATCATATGCATTTCATATGTGGCTATTTAAACTCAACCTGCAACAAAGAAACAAAGGCAAAAAGAGAAAATGAGAAAATGAGAGAAAAAGAGAGAGAAAAAGAGAAAGATAAAAGTGAAAACAAAGAGGAGAAAATGATAACAATAGGGTTTTTGCATTAAAGAAAATTATATTTTATTGTTGGAAGGAATTAGGGCAAGGTGGAAATAAGATTACACAATTAAAATATTAAAAGGTAATTATTTTAAACAATCGGGCTAGGAATTCTAACTCTACAAGAATGATATAAACCACAACGTTATTAGTTAAAATTTAATATTATTTTTAATCCTTTTGGGATAGTTAAATTAACGGAGTTAAAATAGACGTGATATAAACACAACTAGAAACCTAGCAAAACTATTTTAATGAAGTTAGTAAAACCTGTTTATGAGATTTGACCTACCAAGAAATCGGGAATAATGTAAATGATGCAGAGATAACTCTGATTGATAGAAAATGTGAAGGAGAACATTTTAATCTTAAATTACAGAAAACGTGAAGGAGAACAGATTGATCAGACTTTGTTGAAAAATGTTTTAAATTATAGAAAATGTGAAGGAGAACAAATTGATCTTAAACTATAGAAAACGTGAAGGAGAACAAATGATCGAACTTTGTTGAAAAATGTTCAATTAACTTAATTAACTGTATTACCAATGCAACTAGTGAGATGTAAGAAATTTATTAATCCAAATCAGTAAACCTCTTGATCAAATTAGTTTTAGTACACTAAACCCTACTCATGCCTATGAGGCGTTATACTGCCAAATTTTTCTAGAATTTAGGGTTTAACTAGGTTAGTGAAGTTTAACCCTATTGGCGATGTTAACTGCATCACTTCAACCCCCTTGTTGGTCTTCATTGCGATGGTATGCACATGAGAATGCTTTAACCCGCATTCAACTGTTATGTTTACGCCTTAAGCGTAATGCCACTGAGTACGCTTAGGCATGCGAGGGGGTTTCTACAGAAGCGTGGAATTTTTTTTGATATTTCATGTCATGACCATAGGACAAATGTGGACATGACACATGTGATGTGTGTCATGACTACATGGGAAATGTGGGCATGACAAAAAATGAGACTTAAGCTTCCATGAATCTTGAAAATAATGGTAGATTTGGAAGGAAAAATCCCCCCTACTATGCTCCAATGCCACTACCAAATATGGCTCTCCATTTCTTCCTCATACAATATAGTTATAGTAGCTATACACATCGATTTCTATCTCTGCATAAATTCTCATGAGTAGATTGCAACCACATAATTTTGGGATTCTTCCAAAAAGTACTAACCCTAGCCCTGTACTTGATAACCCTAGCCCTGGGTGTGATAAGTTGTGATATCTGACATTTGGGAGGAAAGAAAGAGAGATATTCATCCATTTTTGTGTGGAAAAGCAGTATGCCACGCATTACCAACTTCATTCCAATTCTTTACCACAAAGAAGAAGCCATGAATTTTTGGGGGGCAATGAAGACAGAAAGTTGTGCGAGGACAAAAGAGAATTCCATTATTTGCAAACTAAGCAAGAAAGACAGATTGATTGTAATGGAAGCTTTGCAAAAATGCATTCTTTTACATCCTGACACAGCTCAGATACATCACTCTGCTCTCCATCTTCTTTAGTTGCTAAAATAAATCCTCACTCCATTGCTTTCCTAAATAATGGATTTTGTATTCTTTCTACCCAAGATTTATTTCTATGCATTAATCATGCTTCCACATCTACTTCCTTTTATAGGTGTTTGACATGAAGAGCTTTGCTTAGTCGACATTGGGGTAAGAGCAGCCAACCTTAGAAAATAAAATTTAAAATAGATAATGTAGATAAAAATAAGTATAGATGAAAATGAGCTCACTAGGGATCAAGTCTTGTAGAGTGTAAGGTCCCCAACACTATAAGGGATGAGGCAGAATCATACCCCAGGTGAATTTGGTGGAATGGATACCCCTTAGTCCTTGGAGATCAGCCAAAGAGGTTTAGCCTAAGGCTCGTGTTTCCTAATCAGGTAGCAAAACTGAATTTGTGGATGACCTCTATAAAAAAAATAAGTATAGATATTTTTAATAAATTTGTGGAAAAGTAGTTAAAAAGAAATATAATTTTGGAGGGATTCTTTTAAATATGTCATATGTAAAATGTTAATAGGGGAACTAGAGCCTAAATTTGATGATCGTATGGTTGTATATAGACATTTTTGTTGTAAAATACAATCAACATTTTAAAAAGATTGTATGACATGAAAGGAGAGATTTGGATAGACTCTCAGAATTTATATAGAATTATGATGATATATATATTTGGTTTATATATAGTTTTACTTATACTAAGATATATCATATTATTTGTTTGACAGGCAAGGTCAACTGTCAAATTTAAGCCTTGGGGGAAAGGAGTTAATTATTAGGGCCCAACTATTAAGTCCTTTTTCTTATTAATTTTTTTATATAAGATGAATAAAAATATATATTTATTATATTTTTCAAAATAAAAATAAATAAAAGAATTTTTGAAATAATGAATGGTGGCTTTTTAAAAGAAAAATAAAATTTACATACAAAAGTAAAATGGTTATTTGTATACAAATAAAGTAAATAATGTAATATAAAAAATAATTCTTAAATAAAAATTTAAATATATGTGTTCATGTAAAAAATAAAATAATTCTAAATTAAAATAAAATAACTCCTAAGTAAATAAAATAGTTCTAGACTAATATTGTCATCTTTTAGATAGATGTATTAAGATGTTTATTCTAGTAAAATATAAAAATATCTATAAATATGCAATAATGTGTCATTTACTATCATCTAACTAGATATTTTAGTTTAACTTGACATATATTGAAATTGCAAGGCTTTTAAAATGAGTCGACATTAGAAAATAAAATTTAAAATAGATAATGAAGATAAAAATAAGGATGAAAATGAGCCCACCAAGGATCAAGTCTTACTGAATGCAAGGTCCCCAACACCATAATGGATGAGGCCGCCTGATCATGTCCCCGACGAATTTGGGAGAATGGATATCCCTTAGTCCTTAGCTCTCAGCCGAAGAGGTTTAGCCTAACAAAAATGAATTTGTGGATGACCTACATAAAAAAAAAGTAGATATTTTTAATATATTTATGGAAAAGGTGTTAAAAAGAAATATAATTTTGGAAGGATTCTTTTAAATATGTCATATGTAAAAAGTTAATAGGGGAACTAGGGTCCAAATTTGATGATCATATGGTCGTATTTAGACATTTTTGTTGTAAAATACAATCAAAATTTTAAAAAAATTGTATCACATAAAAGGATAGATTTTGGATAGACTCTCAAATTTTATATAGATCTATGATGATATATATATTTGGTTTATATATAGGTTTACTTATAGTAAGATATCATAGTATTTTAAAGGCACCTTTGAATAGATAATCATCACTAAAAAATTGCTTGACACAAGGTCTAAGATCAAATTTAAGCCTTGGGAGAAAGGAGTTAATTATTAGGGCCCAACTATTAAGTCCTTTTTCTTATTAATTTTTTATATAAGATGAAATGAAATATATATATATTTGTTATATTTTCAAAGTAAAAAAATAAAAGAATTAGAAAAGGAGGGCTCCCAGGGGTTGCACGAGGGTTTGTCTGCAAATCCTCCATGTGCCTCCCATTTGGGGGCCTCTCTCCTTGTTGAGAAATCCTTTGTCTTCCTTGTTTTCTTGGTAGAATTGTAGTCATCTCTGTGATCTTTGATCGATTGTAACTAGCATTGTGGTCTATATTGTTTTAATTGTTTAATTTTTAAATTTCAAACATTTGTTCTCGTGGTATCCTGCTCTCCTCATTGCGTCATTTAAGAGTCAGCCCAGGGGATTGGTGGATGGACATTGGCAAGGGGAGTATAACGTATGGAAAGGCATTAATTTAGGATTGAAGGCTCTTTAGTGCCTATGGAGGACAATTCAGGCAGACAAGACTAGCTAGGTAAGGAAAGATTAAAGTCTTTCAAAGATACAGTGAACGCAGATGATGCTCAGGCAGTTCCAAAAAATGCAATCTTGGCAGTCCTGGATGGTGTCAGAGGACTTGGTCTAAGCACCGAAGAGGGTGATGAAGGAAGTAGACCCCTGGAGTGAAGGCAAGGTGATCCTCCTTCAGTGCCAAGAAAAATTTCTTTAAAACCTAACGATGAACTAGGGAAAGTAGTGAAAAAAGAAGAATCAATATTAATGAACATAGCAGTGTTTTTTACTTGTGTTAATTTAGAAAAATCTCCATTGAGGAAATTCTTTGACAATTGGTTGTTAACAGTTTGGGCAAAAAAATTGGGCATTCACTATTCTTTCTATAGAATGATACAACCGAGAATCTTTGTAATATTTTTTAAATCACATGCTATGCAGAAAAGGGTAATTGAGAAAGATATTGGAATATATGGCCGGCTCTTTTCAAGGCTTGTCCTTGGAAGCTAGATACACCACACAAAGAAATAAGATTATGTTTAGTTCCAAGATGGATTCTGATAAAAGATGTTCCAGTCCAATTTTAGAACTTTTTGCCTCAAATCTTTGAACCATTTGGAAAAATATTAAAAATTGACGAAGCAAGGACCACCCTTCCCCATCTTGATGCAAGAATGCTGCTCTCCTTTGACACAGAGGTTCAAATCCCAGAAGTTCTAGAAATTAATTGGGAGGAAAAAAATTCCTTATGTGAGTTAATAAGTATGGGGGGGCTCAATTCATGCTTCTTGTGCAAACAGGACGGGAATAAAAAAGGAATTGTCTGACACTTAATAGAAACCTAAACAAAGGTAAAATGGGGGTTTCAAAAAATAACCTTGAGGAAAAAGAAATGGACTCTGGGGCTCGAGTTTTTGCACCCCCACTAGAGAATAATAATGGGGGCCAAACAATAAATAATGAGAATGTCATCAAAAACAAAAATTCAGACCCTAATGGGGGCCCTGGGCTCAAAGCATCATATGTAGATGAGGTCAGGAATGGACCTTTGTCTATTGATGATGGTTTGGACTCAAAAGCTATAGAAGAAGATCACCTAGATGGTGATGATTCAAATAGTACCCAAGATGAAACCCTAAGTAGCTTCTCACTAGGGGGTAGATCTTCTGAAGGGTGAATGGAAGAAGACCCTGCTTTTGTTTCACAGATTGTAGACACTTGATTGCAATGCAATGACAACATTAAGGCACTGAGGGAGATCTCCCCTCCCAAATTATACCCTAAGAACAAAGAGGATGGTGTTCCTCTGGGGTATACCTCTGACAATGGGTTTATCTCGGTGAGAAAGAAAAATACACAACCCCTCTGGTTTAGAGCAGAGCATCTTCAAATAGAGGGTCCTTAAGGCTGAGGAGGAAGGTAAAAAAGAAAGAATCTGAGTAGAAATGTTAGCATCATTAAGCCTGGTAAGAAAGGGAAAGATGAATCCATCTAAAAATATTTGGTGGAAAACACTAAGCCTTGAAGAGACCCTCCACCCCCTCAATCTCCAGAGTAATGAAAGCCATTCACTATTGTAGTTGGAATGTTAGGGGTCTAGAGTCCCCTGATAGAAAGTATGTTCTGAGAGACTTTTGCAATAAGAATAAGGATATGGATGTTTTGTTTATTCAAGAGGTAAAGGCAATTGGATTCACCTTAGAAAATGCATTGAGATTTGTATGGACTAGAAAAATACCTAAAAGAATTTGGCCATTCACCCTGCAACTGGTGTGTATGGATCACTCTGAATATTGGGGGTGGATATTGGGTTATGCTCTATATATGCCCCCAATGACTATTTGAATAGAATTGAACTTTGGAAATGGTTAACATCTAATCCCCCAAGGTTCCTTGGATCTTTGGAGGAGATTTTAACATAATAGAATACTCACAAGACAAAAAAGGAGGGAAACCTCTAAAATGGAAAGGGAATGAAAAAATTTTCTAGCTAAAATTTAAAAAGGCACTCAACTTGGTAGACCCAATAGAAGGGGGGGGAAAGAAGAGCAAAGGCATATGGTTCTCTTGGTCAAACTATCAGAAAAAAAAAAAAAGAATTTATTGTAGGCTTGATAGATTCTATGTGAATAAAGATTGCTTCTCTGTCATGCAAAGAACACAAACAAAACTCAAGTCATCCCAAACCCACTATCAGACCATCGCCTTATTAAAATGGTAGTTTCAGTAAAAAACCAAGAGCAAAGTATAAGAAGCCAAAAGGAATCCTTCTTTAAATTGAATTGTGAGTTACTAAAGGATGAAGACTGCAATCAAGGAATTAAATCTCTCAGGAATATATGCAAGGATAGATATGGAGGCTAAGGAAATATAATTTACTAGTCTAGTCTCACTAAAGCTTGTAAAGCTATTTTCCAAATTGTTGGGAAAAAAATATGCCTTAGATGAGAAAAGAGAAGAGCTCTTGTTGCAGGAAATGTTCGTCCAGGTAGAAGAGGAATTGCAAGATAATCCAAGGGATGATGAGCTAAATATCCAAAAGGGAGAAATAAAACATAAACTAAGGAAAGTACAAATAAAAAAGGCACAAGGAGCCAGATTAAGCGCTAAACTCAACTAGTTACCAGATGGGGACAAGGGGACTAAATATTTTTTCAATTTGTTGAAGCAGAAAAACATACAAGAAAATATTCAAGTAATAATAGAAAATGGTGTCAATCTGAACTCTCAAGAGCAAATACTGGAGGCATTTAGGAAGTTTTATGAAACCCTATTTAAGGTATAGGATAATAGAGAAGGCTACAGGGAAACCAGGAATTATGTTGCAGAATTTGTAAAACTAAATTGACCCCAAACACACTAGTAGAAATATGGCAAATAAATGACCAGGTGACTATAACTTTTTGTAACACAACTATAAATGACTAACTTGGTCATCGGTTGAAATGACTAAATAAATGACTATTACTCCTCCATTATATTAATAAATAATATAATATAATATAATATAATATTTATATTATATATTATATAATAATATATTATTATAATATATTTAATATTTTATTACTATATAATATAATATATATTATATATAATATAATATTATAATATATTTAATTACCCTAACCTATCATATGGGTGCCAAAATTTATAGTAATTTAAGACCTGATTAAACTTGAAATGGTGTTGTTGATTTTTCTTTTGAAAATATGCTTGGCACCAATGCACCATTAAGGAAATATCAAAGGTCTCCTTTGTTGTTGCTGCTCAATAAAGGTTAGTGGAAATGGCTCCTACTCCCAACTGAAGCTCCCACTGATAAAATGGAGTTTGGGTATATGGTTTGTGTTAAATAATGTCTCTACATTGAGATTGGAAGAACCCCAGTATCCAGTTGTGCATCAATAATCTGATTTCAAGGTGAGATTTTATAAAGCAATGACTTGGATGTCTGTGTCTCCTATTAAGGAAGTTTCTTTTGAGAAGGCCACACTCGAAGGCTTCCACAGATACCCATCTTCTCTTCTTTATGTGCACTATGCAACAAACCTATAAAAGCTTAAATTAAGCACTTGGACGGTTTGTGCTCAAATATGTTTTTTATCCACGGGATGATTTTTTATTTTCTTTTTGATCTGGCCTCTAGCACTTTAAAATTGGATTTTGTTTGTTTAATGATTTTGATTTTGGTTAGTGAAAATGGCTCCTGCTCCAGCCCACACCAGCAATGGCAACGTGGAAGCACCTCTTCCTCCATCCAAGGATGCTAAGAAAATCAAAGATGAGAAGAAGGAAGAAGACCTGGTATTTATTTGCCTAGTTTTTGTACTAATTAATCTACTCATAGCTAGGGTTAGGGTTTTGATTCATTTTCCTTTTTATGCTTGTTCTGTGGAAATAGTCAGAGCAAGATTTAGCTTTGAAACATCAGTTAGAAGTATATGTCAAAAGACTTTAGGATTCGGATCCAAGACTACAGAAGACGACTCTTGAGAGCATGAGGTATGGTCCTCTATTGTTTTGCCATTTTTATTTTTTCGACCATTTTGGAAACTTAATCACATTTTTAGACTGTCAATTTTTTTCTTTTTCTTTCTTTTAGTATGGAAAAGGGCATGCTTCCCCTTGCAAAAATAAAAAGCATGGATGTGATCTGTCTCCTACACAAAAAGCATGTACCATTTTATGCCCTTCAATCCAACTGCATCTGGGGATTTTTTTAATTCCTCTATCTTTCATCAATCTCCTTACCTCACCGCACCTGCCCACTTCTGGATAGATGTTTGAGAGAAGAACATAAGTTGTGCAACATTTTTAGGATCCAAATAAAAAATAGTTTTGCTGTAAATACTCTTAAGCCTATATTCATATGTGATCTATAGGCACCAAGAAAGCACATCCATACAACTAGCACATATTTAACAGGTATCTCAATGATAAATTTTAGGGTGTCTTCAAGATAGCCAGCACGGGTAAGGAGGTCAACCATGCACACATAATGATCAACTATAGGTGATTGAAGTATGTACAACTCTCATCCACTAAACCTACATGGCTGCATGCACCTAGAATACAAACAAAGCTTACAATGTTAGGATATGTTCCAGAGTGCTTAATTAATTCAAAGAATTTGAGAGCGTCCTTGCAAAATCCATTTTGTGCATATCCTACAATCATTGCATTCCATGAGATGACATCTCTTTGAGGAATTTTATCAAATAGTTGACATTTTTTGTCTATGATTCCATATTTTGCATACATGTCTATGAGAGCATTTCAAACTATAATATCTCACAAGAATCACCCTACCATTATGCTTTAAAGGATGTCTATACCCTGTTCCAAAGATCCCATTTGGGCACAGGCAGGGAGGATGCTGGAAAAGGTTGCAGAATTTGGATTTATAGCTGTCATTTGCATTTTCTTGAAATTTTCTAAAGCTTGTAAAACAAATCCATTTTGTGCAATCCTGCAATCATTGCATTCCATGAGATGACATCTCTTTGAGGCATTATGTCAAACAGTTTGTGTAGCTTGTCTGTGCTTCCACATTTTTCATATATGTCTATCAGAACATTTCCAACTATAATATCTAACAAAAATCTACCTTCTATTATGCCTTGATGGATGTCCATACCCTATTCCAAAGCTTACCATTTTGAAACTATGTATAAGATTTTGTACAACATTTTAGATTACACTCCTAATTTTCTCTCCATACAAAATCATACAAAATCTTCTACATAGTTTACGCCAAAAGCATTCTGTTGACTGTATGCTTCATTATAATGCAGGTCAATGTTTATAGATTACTTTACTTAGCTTTGCCAATAACCTCCTATCACCAATAATCTCTGCAAGAACACTGTCCATTTTTGAAATGATGAAACATGTTTCCATCTCTCACAACAATTTCTCTTGCAACAACCTTGGAGATAAACTTGGTTGTAGTATGGCAGTCATCACATATTCGAAGGTTCTTCACAACTTGAATAGTTGTTCCAGGCGTTGTGTTTAACAATCCAAATGCAATTGCCAACTTCTCACTATGGTGATAGAGAAGTAATTCTTTTTCCTCCTCTTCCAAGTCATTCAGTACTATTCTTCTATCTAGAGAATACCCTGCTGCCTTCATCTCCATAGACAATTCCTCCAACTTTGCAAGGATCTCCTATGTTTGTGGGTGTAGTTTGTCTCCTACACAAAAAGCATGTGCTATTTTATGATGTTGAATCCAACTACACCCAGGGATCTTTTTAATTCCTCTATCTTTCATCATCTCCTTACCATTTGAACCTCACCCCAGTTGCCCACTTCTGCATATATGTTTGAGAGAAGAACACATGTCACAACATTTTTAGGATCCAAATCAAAAAGCAACATTGCTGTAAATACTCCTAAGCCTATATTCATATGTGATTTATAGGCACCAAGAAAACACATCCACACAACCACCATAGGTTTAACTGGCATCTTAATGATAAAGTTTAGGTTGTCCTCAAGATAGCCAACATGGGAAAGAAGGTCAACCATGCACACATAATGATCCACTGTAGGAGTAATGCAATAAGGGTTACTCATGTGATTGAAGTATGTACAACCCTCATCCACTAAATCTGAATAGCTACATGCACATAGAACACAAGCAAAGCTTACAATGTTAGGATATGCTCTAGAGTGCTTCATTGATTCAAAGATTTTGAGAGCATCCTTGCAAAATCCATTTTGTGCATATCCTGCAATCATGGAATTCCGTGAGACCACATTTCTTTGAGGCATTTTGTCAAACAGGTCATGTGCCTTGTCTATACTTCCACATTTTGTATACATGTCTACCAGAGCATTTCCAACTATAATTTCTAACAAAAACTCCCCTTCCATTATGCTTTGATGGATGTCCATACCCTATTCCAAAGCTCCCATTTTGGCACAGGCAAGCAACTAGCAATTGCATTTCCTTGAAAGTTTCTAAAGCCTTTTCAAAAAATTCATTTTGTCCATATCTTGCAATCATGGCATTCCACGAGACCACATTTCTTTCAGGCATTTTTTCAAACAGTTCACGTCTGTGCTTCCACATTTTGCATACATGTCTATGAGGGCAGTTGCAACTACAACAAATGACAAAATTCCTCTATCCTTCATGCTTTGATGGATATCCATACCCTATTCCAAAGCTCCCATTTTGGCACAGGCAAGGAGAATGCTGGCAAAGGTTGTCGAATTTGGCTTTACACATGCTAATTGCATTTGCTTGAAAGTTTCTAAAGCCTTTTCAACAAATCCATGCCTATTGAAAAGTCTTCCTTGATGGAGCATGCTACTTTTGTAAGAGAATCTCCTACTATAGAACTCAATACGTTGGTAGCTAAATGCCTAATTCCTTTCCTGGAAGAGACTTTTTTTTTCCAATTATATTTGGGACTCAAGTTGAGAATTATGAAGTTTATGATAATATTTTCTTTTTGCATCTTGGATCAATCCTTCTAGATTAGTCATAAGCTCTTCTAAAGTTTGCACTTTCTTGGGTGCATCTTCAAGCTCACAAGAAGCTTGCTCCAATGCTCTCACAGCTCCCACAATGTTTGACACTAATCTAGCGGCTGCAGCTACTAATTGGAAAGCATCCATCTTTTCACAAAATATATACTACCTTGTAGTAATGTTTGTTGCCACCAGAAATTCATAACATCTCGCAACCATTAACAATATGTAATGATAATGTTTCTCCTACATGTAGTAATGTGCATAAACCGCAACCATTGCATTCCATGAGATGACATCTCTTTGAGGCATTCTACCAAATAATTCACATGCCTTGTCAATGCTTCCACATTTTGCATACATGTCTACCGCAAGGTTCTTGTTGGGCCTTCGCGGTGATGCAGGGTAATGTTTGATCCCGCAACCATTAACAATATGTAATGATATTGTTTCTCCTACATGTAGTAATGTGCATATCCGGCAACCATTGCATTCCATGAGATAACATCTCTTTGAGGCATTCTACCAAACAGTTCCCATGCCTTGTCAATGCTTCCACATTTTGCATACATGTCTACCGCAAGGTGGAACCCCGCATCAGCACAAAGGCCCAACAAGCACCTTGAAGTAGACAATGCTTCCACATTTTGCATACATGTCTACCACAAGGTGCTTGTTGGGCCTTTGCGGTGATGCGGGGTTACCGCGAAAGCCCAACAAGCACCTTGCGGTAGACATGTATGCGGTCACCCTGGCATCCTTTATGCTTTGATGGATGTCACCACAGTTCTATCCTTGACTTGTTCACTGCATTCACATTTAATGCTTAAGGTGCTTACTTGCACAAAAAAACAAATTTTTAGAATGCCACAACCTCTGGTAGTATTCTCTACGCTTGAAAAAATGAAATGAGTCTGTTGAAAGACGTCTGAAATTTTCAAATAAACCAAACTTTGCAAGCTTTGCTGCCATCCTCTCCGTCTATGCCAAAATGGGAATTTTAAGATAGCAAATTAAAGAAGAAAAAAACAGCAACAAAAAAAAATTTAGAGGAAAATTGTTAGAGTTCGTTGTAACTACTTGGAAATTTAGGCAAAACGAAATGTTATAAAAAACTGCCTCAAAAGAATGTGCTCAGAAGGAAAAGAACCAAAATACTTTACCTATATGGTAGAGTTTATTTAAGAAACTAATTCTAACTCATAGGAATTATAAATAAAATTAGTAATAACAATGTTAGTATGTGCCATATCAGCACCACTTACTTTTAAAGAGTTACTAATTATTAACTCATGAATTACTCTTCTCTTTTCTATTTTATTTTCTCTTCTTATCTGTCTAAAATTTAATTGGGAGATTTCAGCAGTTCATTATAATGTAAAATTATTTTATTTTTAACATATAACATGTTATTTACTTTTATCACTGTTGAAAATTTGGGTAACTTTTCTTTATTTTATTTTATAGAAAAAAAATATAATAAATAATATATATACATTTCTTATTAATAGTTAAATATTCTATTTAGGTGTTAAGTATCTTTCAGAGTTCTGAAGTAATAGATCATTTTTCATTAAACTTTATCAACTTATTTTTTGCAATAAATTAGTTAATTTTTTTTTTAGAATTATTTATTCAATTATTATGTATAAGTAAACATGTTAGATTAGTGTTCTTAGGGCAAGCTAAACTAGAATTAATAAATTTGTAAGATAATTGCTTGTTTCCTTCACCATTATAAATTGGCAAACCTTTCCTTCTAGGTTGAAAGCAAATTGGTTAACAAGTTACTAGATTATCTCTTTCCATTACAAACCCTATCAATCTTGTGTACAACCAAATGCCTAATTTACACCACTGTATTAGATTCTATAAGTATCCACATCCTTTTGTGTCAAGAACTAGAATGTTTCCTTTTATACATCTCAATTTGAAGCACTTAAAATAAAATGCAAACTAGGATGGTTTAAGTGATGAGATAAAATTGTAAACTTGATGTCATCGATTTCAGTTCAACTTAAAACTTGACTTTATCTTAGAAGTACTATCGGTGCAAAGAAAAAATAATTCTAGGTGGTTATGTATTGTTTTAGTTGAGTAAATATTGGGGCATGACACTGTTCCAAAGCTCCCATTTTTGCACAGGTGGGGAGGATACTGGCAAAGGTTGTGGAAGGCCATGTCTTCCTCAAAACCAACTAATGATACTCTAGATTAAATAAGGGTATTTCTGTTTGTGCCTAAAGTTTCATTGTGAGAGGTATAATGGACATGTAATCAACTTGAATGTCCAAATCCTCAAATTGGCCCCCATTGTAGTCTATTAAAGCGAGATTATGTGAATTCATGTCTTGGAATTCCACATACTCTAACTCCTCTGCTAGGCTTGTCATCATGGGGGTACTATTTGCTGCCACCACCTGCCCACCCAAATCATAAATTTTCCCTGCAACATGACATACAGTTTGAGTTTAGTTTTATTTAAATTATAGGTTACAGATGAACTCTGAATCCAAAGCAGTGGTCATTTAAAACTTAGCAAGATAGAATTATGGCTAAATTGAATCGATAATTGGCTTTTGAATAAAAGGTGACAAAAGTTCTTACATCAAGACGAAGATGTTAAAAAATTATTGCAGATTTTCAGAAGCATTATTCAATTCATTATGTGTTGTGGAAGCTTAAGGACCCAATTAAATTTAAACAGTTTATAGAATAAGATCCTATTAGTGCACCCAAAATAAGATTTTGTTAGTCAATTCAAATTAATCTTTCATTAACCAACAGTCATACACACTCTACTTAAACATTATCTCTTCAAATAAAAATAGTTAATAGCAAATTTACATTTAGTCATCCACACCAAAAAGTGGTAAATATTTGTCCTATTTTTATTGGTCAAAATTGACATTTGACTGTTGAAGTGGATGATATTTAAGAATAGCTGTGGATACAAAGAAATGGATTTTTGTTTTGTTTTGATGATAAATTTTCATGTATTTCTCTACTCAAATTTACCAAAGACTTGCACCTAGCTTAGTCAGTCAGAGTTTATTTCCTCAAAACCAACTAATGATGCTCTAGATTAAATAAGGGTATTTATGGATTAAATGAGGATATGATTACATGATTGAAGTCTAAATAATGCCTAATCTATTTAGAAATGAGGAGGCAATGTTTTTAAAATCTAATATACTTAGTGAAAAGAAAAATAAATAATCTAAACCTTTAGAATGATAAATATATAATTAATGTAATATAAGTATTAAATTTTACATTTATTAATGAGTTGAGATTTATAATCAAAGTAAAATAAATGTAGAAAATTAAATAATAGTATCTAGTTTAAAATTTGATGAAGACTATATTGTGTTAAGTATTAGAAATTAATTGGTTACTTTATAAAAGTTTTTTGTGATAGATAAATATTTTTGAATTTGTCAATTCTATATTTGATATTCTAGTTCACTTGTAACGTTGTGAAATTGATCTCCACAAGTGTAGATCTCAACCTTCACCTGGATTTGAATTTGTGTGGATGGATGTAATTTGTGTAACGCCCGCCTTGAACGCCTTAAAGAATACACACTTATGCAATATGAAACAGGAATTTTTTTTTTTTAAAAATGATAAAGTAACGATAACATAATCAATTACGACATATCCTCTAAGGGTCCAAGGCTGCATCACTTAACAATTCAACTAACATAATTCAATATACATCAGTAACTGATCCAAATCCATGCTCAAATAAATAACTTATTCACATTCATAGAAAATCATCAAATAACAGAATCCGCATGATTAAATACATAACTGAAATGCTTTCATATAAGTACATCAAAAGTTACATACATAAAGAATGTTCTGTTACACAAATCTGGTACAAGGTTATGCACTTACATCATCATCATTGGAACAAGTACAACTGGTACAATCCTTTTCCGCATATGATCTTGACAAGAGTAACCAATGGATAAAATAGCTCTTCCACCCGACCATGTGGAACCCTAAGGTCCACCCCCCGAGCTAGGAGTTAACATGAGGTCCCAAACACTGACAGTTAGGTAGACGAAAGACAAACAAGAACAAAGGACGACCAAACGCCAATACAACACATGGCAATAACAATACAGCACAACATAACTTAACTTAACTTTCACTTTCACTTCTAGAGGCAACACAAAACAAATGAGGAGAGACCGAACAAGGGATGCTAGGTTGTAGTAGGGAGAGTGTCATCGCACGGTCTTAACATGGGTTATCCTGACAGCCTCTCACTAGGCGCCGGCCCCCATCTATGGTTATCCTGACAGCCCCTCACTAGGCGCCGGCCCCATAGGGTGACACATGCGGAATCGACCTTCCTTTCACGAGGACAAGGAAGTCAATCATGCCGACCAGGCCTTCCCTACCCATCCTTAGTCTAAACAAGTACTACAGGCCATGGGAGAGGAATCCATTAATCTTATTAATGTGAAATCTACCCTTAACTCCCTAGTTCATTTTTAGGTTTTCACTTGATTAATCTACTTCCAACGGGTTATCCTGACTGCCACTTTGGGCGCCGGCCCCACGTTGAAAGCCACTCTCCTTCCTAACACCTAGTAACCTTGACATCTTACAAGACTTATAACAATACACGTAAATGAACACTGCAAGGCATAAACCCTCTTGCATCAAAATAGAATCATAACATCAATTGTTATCCAGTACTTTTAACATTACAATACTTTATTCTTTTACAGATTTCGGATCTCTCCTTATGACAAAACGGTACAATAAGATCACATGAGGTTTGATATCTCATCCTGAGATTATTACTTTACAAGACACAACATTCAACCTTGACAGTACCTCATTATACTTCCTACTATGTTTGATACACATAAACACTATTACGTCGTAATTACAAAAACAACAATACACAAGTTACAATTACTTAGCAACGACAACTTAGCCTCTGGAATACAAGTTTGAACAACTTCAATCCGACTCATTACAACACTCAATCAATTCCATTCAATTTTAGGAGACGAAAATACTACAATTCATTCTCAATTTAGTGCAAACAGCTTCTGAAATAAAATCAACATTATATTACAACAATTAAATTAATACCTTGCAACTAAATCTCTAACTAATCTTTATTTTACTTCAAGAGATAAATAAATTGATTAACTAAATCGTTACAATAATTGATAAAAGAACCACTTAATTCCTGTTTACCAATCAACACCTCCATAACGATACGATCTTAAATACTTTCCTTCAATCTTGTCCAATTAACCTTATTCTATTAAGGATGAAAGCACTAGGAAAGGTATCTTACGACTAAATGGTAATTACACAAGGCAAATACAATCACGAAATGTTTGTTATCCTTCACATGGTCTTGCAGACATTCTAATGAGCTCAACCAAATAGATTCTTTTATGATGATTTGAAGATGTTTCTGAACTTCAATTACCCTGTCTACCCTGCAGAAACCGTGTACTAGGATATCATAGGACCATGCATTTGGAACACAACCTTTCTCATACATTCTATTGAATATACCATAAGCCACTGTCCGTTTGCCCTCCTTACACATGGATCTGAGTAATAAATTGTAAGCAACGATATTAGACCCAAACGATTGCTCTATTGCTTCTTCCAGAGTTCCTAGACTGAACTCAAGTCTCCCTGCATTAGAAAGCAAACTAACAAATGTCCCAAATAATATAACATTGGGAAATTTTCGTTGCTTACACATGTCTGTGAAGAGATCCCAGGCCTTGTCAATGTTTGCTACCTTAAAACTACAACGCAAAAGTATGTTGTAAATGAAGGGAGAGGATAGATGACCTTTCATCTTCATGTGATCAAAAACCCATAGTGCCTTGTTGAATTCGTTATCCATGCATAAAGCATGAATAAGTTCCTCATAACATTGAAGATTGGGTGTAAATCCTTTCCCGATCATCTCTTTAAATTTTGTGAGTCCTAGCTCTGCTTTGCCTGCATTGCAAATCCCAGTTACCAGAACACTGTATAACTGTCTGTTTGGGGGACGATATGCTAATATTGCTTCAAAGAATGTCAATGCATCTACTATCCTTTTACACTTCAAGTACCCATGTAGCAGGCTTAGATGGTTACTTGAAAGGGGCGTAAGCATATTATCTAACATCTTTTCATATATTCTTGTAGCTATGTCTGATCGACCTGCATTGCAAAGACCTTTTATAAAGGCATCATACAATTTAGCATTGTTGTTTTGAATTGTTACATTCATGTCTAAAAGTTGAACAACCTAATCCGCATGACCTGTTTCACAAAGAACCATTATTATAGCTCTGTACAAGTTACAAGTTACGAAGTAGCCTTCTTCCTGCATTTCAAGCAATAGCTTTGAAGCCATCTCTCCCCTTTTTGCATCACAAAAGCTGTATATTAGTGCATAGTAAATCTTTTTCTCAACAGTCATGTTATTTCTTCTCATTTTGCTTGGCAGTAAGTATCCTTCTTTCTTTCTCATACTCATTGTCATCATCATCTGTCCGGGAAACACTGGAGGGCGTTTATAAGCTTTGATCCTAATGCCATCAACCATATATATGTTGGGTAGATTGTCATCAGTGTCACTGTCTGTTTCGTCTGCCTCAATAATTTCCCGTGGATCTTCATCAGTATCACTTGATTTGCCTGAGAGCTGCGTACAAACTGCCATGTCTCCGCCAATACTGGTTTTATCTTGGTGCACATCATTGGGCGTGAATGCACAGTTTCTGCATTTAAACCCTCCATTGTCAGGGGCTACAACAAAAATTCCAGATGCAATGCACCCACAATGAATAGGTTCATTGCAGAATTGGCAGTGGTTCCAGCCATCTTCACTTCCATGAAAAGCCTTGCAGAAGTTACCCTTTTTGTATACTGTCCCGCAAACATTGCACAGACTTGCCAGCTCACCAGATGAAAGAATCCATCCGTTTCTCCATCTACTAGTCTCTCTTACCCCCACAATACATATTCATACATATTTTCTCCGATCTTCTTCCATCGCCTTTTTCTTTATCGCTCTCAAATTATTTTTCAATAAAACAGTTCGTGTATTGCTTTACTTGGCTCTCACTAGAAAACTGGTTATCATGGGAGGAAAACTCGTTATCATGGGAAGAAAACCTAAAATAGGTCCATATATAGTTTCCAAACCAGTTTCCAGCTTAACACAGAGAAAGATACATTAAAAACATTGATCTGACCTACAGGGACGACTAGCTGTAGCCAACAGCGATTTATGGCAATTCTATCGAGGTGTCCTTTACATCTACAAACCCTACCAAGATTACACCGGTCTGAGAGTGCATACAGAACGATTCAACAACCAGTGGAAGGAAAACAATTAACTTACGGAATCCTTGAGCAGAAATGAAGTATTTAAACCCTAAGAGAAGATGCTGATTACACACTGAGAGGACAGTCTACAGAACTATTTGGAATCAAATAAACTATAACCACATTTGCAGATTCGAAATGAAGTTCAGAGATAAGGCATTCGATGGAACCTGGTTTCGCAATCCACTCGACGAACCTGCTCCAATCGTTGCAGTTCTGAGCTGCTTCTTTCCTTTCACCTGTGCTGCTGTCCTTGATGCACCTACAGCTCTTTTATAACACAGCCTCTCTCCTCTGCCAAGGGCTTGGCACGCGATCCCGTGCTTCTCTCCTGTAAGGAATATGTATTTTTATTTAATTTAAAGATCCCAATTATTAGATATTTTATTTTATTAATATTATTTTTTTAAATGTAAGCACATAAAATCTAATTTCTTTATAGTCGACGCAATTTATTGTTGAATCACAATTTACAAGCATGATTACATATATTTATTTATTTAATTATTTATTATAATTAATATTATATCGAATAATACAAACTTCTTACAAATTTATTTATCAACAACACTCCTCATAAAATAATAATTTATTTATAGCTAAAATCGACAACTAACGACATTATGCCCATTTAACAACATTTATACTCCTTCATAGAATGATTCTAATTAAAGCACAACATTACCACACATACTTAGACACCTGCAGAACTCATTAGACTCCAAGATACAATATTACCTGACAGTAAGACATGAGCGAACGACAACCAATAACCACAAGGATAAACTGACGACGAAGGAACACTGACTAGGGACCTCACGTTAACTCCAACCAACTAATCCATCGGCGAAGGCATGCTCAGATCTCTAATCAGGTGGAGTCGATGCCTAGTACTTGCATCCTGCAGCAACGCACATTAACCATAACAAGATATACATATACATCACATGCAGTCCTATCGTGAATGGAAATCACAGTGGTGTAGGGTGCTCGAGAACGAGTAATACAACACTGTTCCATTCACGTTTATAAATAACAATCAACTATATTGAACAAGGTATCAGATTATTAGTCTACAACATAAAATGATCGACTAATTTGCAATCCCATATAATGAATAACATCAAGGCATCTAAAACATTAGTTCATTTATCAAATTGTAAAGCATAAAGTGACATAATCCATCATCAACATCGGTTATCATAACAATTAGGTTCATACTGAAATAGCAAAATAACTAGAAATCCATCATCAACAATCTAAAAATACTGTCAAAATGTCCAGTACTACTAAGCAACATCAGTCCAAAAGACGATAAGTTGAGGGGCACTACATCCTCCCCCCCTAGGGTGAGGCTTACTCCTGGAAGCCTGCGACAAAAAGGGGTATACTTCTCGCATAAAGGTTATGTCCTCCAAGGGAACTAAAACCATGTCATTAGGATCCCAATGGACCCCTACCTATGAGGGTTAGCCCCTGATGCTATGGAACATGCACGAACTCCAAAGAAAGCTGCTCGTCCCCTACCTGCAGTCTCAGAGACTATCTCTTGATGCTCTATCTGGTGGCGGTCAACTGCTGAGAACACTCTATGAGACCTCCCTGCATCACCCACTGTTGGCTCCGAAGCTGCCGGCCTCTGACTAAGTCCTACAGTGTCCTTCTGTGGGCACTGCCTGGCAATATGACCCTGCTATCTGCAAGAGAAACATCCTGTTCCCCTGCCAAAACCTCCACCACCTATAGGTGCATTAGACTGCTGAAAACTTCCTCTACTAACTACAGGTTGTGATCTCTGAACAGGTTGGTTGGAATGGTAATTCTTGGCTTGTAGCCAATTACTGTTTTTCCCTAACTGAGAAACACCACCTTGCTGTGGTTTGGAATTCTTTGGTTTTGATTGCGAATACTGCTGTTGTTGCTGCTCTCCCTTAGCAAGTACATGATGCCCTCTAGATGCACTTGTTGCTTGAGATTGACCATCTTGAGAACCTAAGCCTGTTGAGGGTGCACTCCCAATCTGAACACCTGTATGACCCCCTAGGGCCATGGTCAAATTCTCCTCCACCAGTCGAGCCTTCTCAACTGCTACCTCCATGGTCTTCAGCTCGAACACACGAACTCCTCCACTGATGCGTGCATTCAGACCTCTAATAAAATGCTGAACTAACATGGCCTCGTCGTTTCCAATGCCTGCATACTGCTTGAGTTCATAAAACCTACACTCATACTGTTCCACTGTCATGGCCATCTGTCTCAACCCATGGAATTCGTCCGCTCGTTGTTGCCTCCAGTGATCAGATAAAAATTGAGCTCTGAACCTTTCCAGAAATAGTTCCCATGAAATTGTCGCAATATCCAGATGCAACTTTTGTTCCTCGAGACGCCACCATGTAGAGGTGAATCCTCTTAGATGCATGATGGCGCATCTTGCCTTAGTATTGCTACCATATGGGTGCATAGCAAAGCATCTCTCCAAATCAATCAGCCATGTCTCTGCTTCCAAACCACTGCCGGAGCCATCGAATGTAGGAGGACGGGCTCTCATCAAGTCTCTCATGTGGCCCGCAAGAATGGCTTCTTGTTCAGCTGTGATCTCTCTCCTTCTAGGAGATCGTTCTCTTTCTCTCTCTTCTGGTTGTACCATCTCCTGCCTTGGACCAAGACGAGCAAGCACCTCCTCAAGGAGCTGGCGTAGTTGAGCACCCTCGGGCTGATCCTGATTCTCTTGATTCTCACTTCCACCTTCTTGTGTACTTCCATGAGGGGAACTAGGAGGAGGGCTGATTTCAACACCTCTCCCATGACCCCTACCTCGTCCACGTCCTCAGCCTCGTACCCTAGGCATCTTCCTGGACAACACATCCAAGAACAACTTCAGGTTGCTAGGCAAGGACTATGAATGAATATGTTCTTCAGAGTTTAAGCAACTAGCATAGCTTAATGGGCTAATTATAAAACCATAGTACCCAATGTTAGTAACTTGGCTCTAATACCAGATGTAACGCCCGCCTTGAATGCCTTAAAGAATACACACTTATGCAATATGAAACAGGAATTTTTTTTTTTTAAATGATAAAGTAACGATAACATAATCAATTATGACATATTCTCTAAGGGTCCAAGGCTGCATCACTTAACAAATCAACTAACATAATTCAATATACATCAGTAACTGATCCAAATCCATGCTCAAATAAATAACTTATTCACATTCATAGCAAATCATCAAATAACGGAATCCGCATGATTAAATACATAACTGAAATGCTTTCATATAAGTACATCAAAAGTTACATACATAAAGAATGTTCTGTTACACAAATCTGGTACAAAGTTATGCACTTACATCATCATCATTGGAACAAGTACAACTGGTACAATCATTTTCCGCATATGATCTTGACAAGAGTAACCAATGGATAAAATAGCTCTTCCACCCGACCATGTGGAACCCTAAGGTCCACCTCCTGAGCTAGGAGTTAACATGAGGTCCCAAACACTGACAGTCAGGTAGACGAAAGACAAACAAGAACAAAGGACGACCAAACGCCAATACAACACATGGCAATAACAATACAGCACAACATAACTTAACTTAACTTTCACTTTCACTTCCAGAGGCAACACAAAACAAATGAGGAGAGACCGAACAAGGGATGCTAGGTTGTAGTAGGGAGAGTGTCATCGCACGGTCCTAACATGGGTTATCCTGACAGCCTCTCACTAGGCGTCGGCCCCCATCTATGGTTATCCTGACAGCCCCTCACTAGGCACCGGCCCCATAGGGTGACACATGCGGAATCGACCTTCCTTTCATGAGGACAAGGAAGTCAATCATGCCGACCAGGCCTTCTCTACCCATCCTTAGTCTAAACAAGCACTACAGGCCATGGGAGAGGAATCCATTAATCTTATTAATGTGAAATCTACCCTTAACCCCCTAGTTTATTTTTAGGTTTTCACTTGATTAATCTACTTCCAACGGGTTATCCTGACTGCCACTTTGGGCGCCGGCCCCACGTTGAAAGCCACTCTCCTTCCTAACACCTAGTAACCTTGACATCTTACAAGACTTATAACAATACACGTAAATGAACACTGCAAGGCATAAACCCTCTTGCATCAAAATAGAATCATAACATCAATTGTTATCCAGTACTTTTAACATTACAATACTTTATTCTTTTATAGATTTCGGATCTCTCCTTACGACAAAACGGTACAATAAGATCACATGAGGTTTGATATCTCATCCTGAGATTATTACTTTACAAGACACAACATTCAACCTTGACAGTACCTCATTATACTTCCTACTATGTTTGATACACATAAACACTATTACATCGTAATTACAAAAACAACAATACACAAGTTACAATTACTTAGCAACGACAGCTTAGCCTCTGGAATACAAGTTTGAACAACTTCAATCTAACTCATTACAACACTCAATCAATTCCATTCAATTTCAGGAGATGAAAATACTACAATTCATTCTCAGTTTAGTGCAAATAGCTTCTGAAATAAAATCAACATTATATTACAACAATTAAATTAATACCTTGCAACTAAATGTCTAACTAATCTTTATTTTACTTCAAGAGATAAATAAATTGATTAACTAAATCATTACAATAATTGATAAAAGAACCACTTAATTCCTGTTTACCAATCAACACCTCCATAACGATACGATCTCAAATACTTTCCTTCAATCTTGTCCAATTAACCTTATTCTATTAAGGATGAAAGCACTAGGAAAGGTATCTTACGACTAAATGGTAATTACACGAGGCAAATACAATCACGAAATGTTTGTTATCCTTCACACGGTCTTGCAGACATTCTAATGAGCTCAACCAAATACATTCTTTTATGATGATTTGAAGATGTTTCTGAACTTCAATTACCCTGTCTACCCTACAGAAACTGTGTACTAGGATATCATAGGACCACGCATTTGGAACACAACCTTTCTCATACATTCTGTTGAATATACCATAAGCCACTGTCCGTTTGCCCTCCTTACACACGGATCTGAGTAATAAATTGTAAGCAACGATATTAGACCCAAATTATTGCTCTATTGCTTCTTCCAGAGTTCCTAGACTGAACTCAAGTCTCCCTGCATTAGAAAGCAAGCTAACTAATGTCCCAAATAATCTAACATTGGGAAATTTTCGTTGCTTACACATGTCTGTGAAGAGATCCCAGGCCTTGTCAATGTTTGCTACCTTAAAACTACAACGCAAAAGTATGTTGTAAATGAAGGGAGAGGACAGATGACCTTTCATCTTCATGTGATCAAAAACCCATAGTGCCTTGTTGAATTCATTATCCATGCATAAAGCATGAATAAGTTCCTCATAACACTGAAGATTGGGTGTAAATCCTTTCTCGATCATCTCTTTAAATTTTGTGACTCCTAGCTCTGCTTTGCCTGCATTGCAAATCCCAGTTACCAGAACACTGTATAACTGTCTGTTTGGGGGACGATATGCTAATATTGCTTCAAAGAATGTCAATGCATCTACTATCCTTTTACACTTCAAGTACCCATGTAGCAGGCTTAGATGGTTACTTGAAAGGGGCGTAAGCATATGATCTAACATCTTTTCATATATTCTTGTAGCTATGTCTGATCGACCTGCATTGCAAAGACCTTTTATAAAGGCATCATACAATTTAGCATTGTTGTTTTGAATTGTTACATTCATGTCTAAAAGTTGAACAACCTGATCCGCATGACCTGTTTCACAAAGAACCATTATTACAGCTCTGTACAAGTTACAAGTTACGAAGTAGCCTTCTTCCTGCATTTCAAGCAATAGCTTTGAAGCCATCTCTCCCCTTTTTGCATCACAAAAGCTGTATATTAGTGCATAGTAAATCTTTTTCTCAACAGTCATGTTATTTCTTCTCATTTTGCTTGGCAGTAAGTATCCTTCTTTCTTTCTCATACTCATCGTCATCATCATCTGTCCGGGAAACACTGGAGGGCGTTTATAAGCTTTGATCCTAATGCCATCAACCATATATATGTTGGGTAGATTGTCATCAGTGTCACTGTCTGTTTCGTCTGCCTCAATAATTTCCCGTGGATCTTCATCAGTATCGCTTGATTTGCCTGAGAGCTACGTACAAACTGCCATGTCGCCGCCAATACTAGTTTTATCTTGGTGCACATCATTGGGCGTGAATGCACAGTTTCTGCATTTAAACCCTCCATTGTCAGGGGCTACAACAAAAATTCCAGACGCAATGCACCCACAATGAATAGGTTCATTGCAGAATTGGCAGTGGTTCCAGCCATCTTCACTTCCATGAAAAGCCTTGCAGAAGTTACCCTTTTTGTATACTGTCCCGCAAACATTGCACAGACTTGCCAGCTCACCAGATGAAAGAATCCATCCTTTTCTCCATCTGCTGGTCTCTCTTACCCCCACAATACATATTCATACATATTTTCTCCGATCTTCTTCCATCGTCTTTTTCTTTATCGCTCTCAAATTATTTTTCAATAAAACAGTTCGTGTATTGCTTTACTTGGCTCTCACTAGAAAACTGGTTATCATGGAAGGAAAACTCATTATCATGGGAAGAAAACCTAAAATAGGTCCATCTATAGTTTCCAAACTAGTTTCCAGCTTAACACAGAGAAAGATACATTAAAAACATTGATCTGACCTACAGGGACGACTAGCTGTAGCCAACAGCGATTTACGGCAATTCTATCGAGGTGTCCTTTACATCTACAAACCCTACCAAGATTACGCCGGTCTAAGAGTGCATACAAAATGATTCGACAACTAGTGGAAGGAAAACAATTAACTTACGGAATCCTTGAGCAGAAATGAAGTATTTAAACCCTAAGAGAAGATGCTGATTACACACTGAGAGGACAGTCTACAGAACTATTTGGAATCGAATAAACTATAACCACATTTGCAGATTCGAAATGAAGTTCAGAGATAAGGCATTCGACGGAACCTGGTTTCGCAATCCACTCGACGAACCTGCTCCAATCGTTGCAGTTCCGAGCTGCTTCTTTCCTTTCACCTGTGCTGCTTTCCTTGATGCACCTACAGCTCTTTTATAACACAGCCTCTCTCCTCTGCCAAGGGCTTGGCACGCGATCCCGTGCTTCTCTCCTTTAAGGAATATGTATTTTTATTTAATTTAAAGATCCCAATTATTAGATATTTTATTTTATTAATATTATTTTTTTAAATGTAAGCACATAAAATCTAATTTCTTTATAGCCGACCTAATTTATTGTTATTTAATAGAATAGTACTATTTCAACAATCTATAATTTTGTACTATACTTTAATTTATCTTATTAATCAAGCTGTGAATCACAATTTACAAGCATGATTACATATATTTATTTATTTAATTATTTATTATAATTAATATTATATCGAATAATACAAACTTCTTACAACTTTATTTATCAACAACACTCCTCATAAAATAATAATTTATTTATAGCTAAAATCGACAACTAACGACATTATGCCCATTTAACAACATTTATACTCCTTCGTAAAATGATTCTAATTAAAGCACAACATTACCACACATACTTAGACACCTGCAGAACTCATTAGACTCCAAGATACAATATTACCTGACAGTAAGACATGAGCGAATGACAACCAATAACCACAAGGGTAAACTGACGACGAAGGAACACTGACTAGGGACCTCACGTTAACTCCAACCAACTAATCCATTGGCGAAGGCACGCTCAGACCTCTAATCAGGTGGAGTCGATGCCTAGTACCTGCATCCTGCAGCAACGCACATTAACCATAACAAGATATACATATACATCACATGCAGTCCTATCATGAATGGAAATCACAGTGGTGTAGGGTGCTCGAGAACGAGTAATACAACACTGTTCCATTCACGTTTATAAATAACAATCAACTATATTGAACAAGGTATCAGATTATTAGTCTACAACATAAAATGATCGACTAACTTGCAATCCCATATAATGAATAACATCAAGGCATCTAAAACATCAGTTCATTTATCAAATTGTAAAGCATAAAGTGACATAATCCATCATCAACATCGGTTATCATAACAATTAGGTTCATACTGAAATAGCAAAATAACTAGAAATCCATCATCAACGATCTAAAAATACTGTCAAAATGTCCAGTACTACTAAGCAACATCAGTCCAAAAGATGATAAGTTGAGGGGCACTACAATTTGCATTGATATATTAATCAAAAAATTTCTCACGTCAGTGTCTAATACTTTAATATGTGTTTTTTTTGTAGTTTGAGGTTACATTGTTCTTTCTTGCCTCCATGACAAGTGATTCTTTTCTACAAACTTGTAAGTTGAAGGACAATTTCATTGCATCTAAAATTGTTTGGGCTCTTCCCTATGTTTTGTGAAAATCTTTCAACACTCAGTAATATATTAAGAATTCAATTCTTGAATTTGAACTTGCATTTGCTTTAAAATTTCTAAAGCCTTTCCAACAAATCCATTTTGTGCATATCCTATAATCATTGTAGTCCATGAGACCACATTTCTTTGAGGCATTCTATCAAACAGTTCACATGCCTTGTCTACATGCTTCCACTTTTTGCATACATGTCTAACAGGGCAATTGCAACTACAACATCTAACAAAATTCCTCCATCCTTTATGTTTTGATGGACGCCCATACCCTATTCCAAAGCTCCCATTTTGGCATAGGTAGGGAGGATGCTAGCAAAGGTTGTGGAATGTCCATGAGATGACATCTCTTTGAGGCATTGTGTCAAATAGTTCCCATGCCTTGACTATAATTCCAAATTTTGCATACATTTATACTAGAGCATTTACATCTATAATATCTGTCAAACATCCCCCTTTCATTATGCTTTGATTTGCTGATAAAGTATGTTTCCGATTTGAATTTTCTATTCAAGTTTCATCTTAACTTTCACATGTTTGGAGTTGGGATTGCTAGCTTCCTAAACCTATAATCAAAGAAAATTCATAGTTCAGAAATTGATTACTAGGAATGGGGTTTGCAAGAATGTTTGTGTAAACCTGATTGTTTATAAATTTGACTTACTCTGTCTAAACAGATCTAAGAAGATCTGTGGAGTCAAGAAAGTAAATATTCTTTCAAAGAACATGTTAAAGTAAGTTACTTATTTGCTTTCTGTTACAAAGGGGCAATTTACTTATTGCATTGCTGGGTTCTGTTTGTACACACCAAGGTGGGAGATGCAACAAAGAAGAAGTAATGCATCAATTAGCAATATTATGCAAGTTTTGATACATTTATTCAAATTTTGAGATGTAAAAGCCCATGATGAATTATTTAGGCTTCATTTTGCAAGTAGTTCTTTCATGTTTTAGAGTTTTATAAGTAAAAAATAGAGCATTGTAACTCATTCTTCTCAGTCACAACACTGAGAAACACAATTTGTAACACATTTTTCAAAGCAAAGATGTATTTAAGTCTTATATTTGCTGTAAAAACACATTTTCTCAATAAAATTTTAGTATTTAACCCTCCTTTATAGCTGTTTCATTATGTGCAAATGAATGATTGATTATGTCTTTTTATGTTTTATGTTTAAACATGAAAAACAATTAAATAAACTACCAATTGACTAAATATACTACCAACTAACAGAAATTGATGACTAAATGACTAAATATACTACCAAATTAATGACTAAAATTTGTTTAGTCATAAATTTTGTCATGATATAAATGACCGGCAATAAAATACCAATGGTCACGTGACTAAATATACTACCAAATTGATGACTAAATATACTAGCAAATTCATGACTAAATATACTACCAAATTTATGACTAAATATACTACCAAATTAATGACTAAAATTTGTTTGGTCATAAATTTGGTTGCAAGATAAATTTCCAGCAATAAACTACCGATGGTCACGTGACCAAACTACTGATCACATGACCAATTTTTGGTAGTTTTTTAGTCATTTATTTCTATTTTTCTACTAGTGACATGAACAAAGAATCAATAAGGAAGAGATAAAAAAAGCTATCAATTCCATGAGCAATGATAAATCTCCTAGAGCTGATGGCCTACTAGTAGAATTTTACAAATCCAACATTGACTGGGTAGCAGATGACCTCCTTGAACTTTACTCTAAAGCAATAGAGAAAGGGACTCTAGGAGAAGACATAACTAAAGGCATTATAAAGATTTTTCCAAAGGAAGAAGATAGGATAGAAATGAAGAATTGAAGACCTATAACACTCCTAAATGTCTCATATAAAATTATAGCAAAAGTGCTAGCCTTGAGACTCAAAAATATCCTCCCAGAAATTATTAGCCCTACACAAACTAGATTTATTAAGGGAAGATATATACTAGAGAACTTGATAACAAGCTGGGAAGCCCTTCAATGGGCTAAAGACTCCAAGAAAAATGCAGGCATACTTCTACTAGACTTTGAAAAAGCATACGACAGAGTGGAGTGGTCCTTTATTTTTATGATGCTCAAAACTGTTGGATTTCTTGAATTCTTTATCAAAATGTTCATGATCCTTTTTGTGGATGCTATAGCTCAGGTGGAAGTGAATGGAGAACTCTCTACCCCATTTAAGATGGGGAGGTCAATAAGACAGGGATGTCCCCTTGCCCCCTCCCTTTTTGTTCTTGCTTCAGAGGCGCTTCATTTCATTTTGAGATCAAAAGTAGTTGAAGGAAAAATTGAAGGCATACTATTACCTAATGGTGATAGGCTTCTGAATGTCCAGTTTGCTGATGATATTGCCCTTTTTCTAAGGGCAGAGAAAGAAGAGATAGAAAATCTAGAAAGAAGGCTTGACCTTTTCTGCCTAGCCTCGGGGGCAAAAATCTCCTACCCTAAATCTATCTTTTTGACTTGGGATGAAACTATTCCTAATTGGTTTATGATAGACAAATGGTAGTGGGGAGGACCTTTAATGTAAGTTAGATTTCTTGGTATTCCTTTTGCAGTGTGCCCCTCTCTTAATGAAATGTGGCATTGGTTTTTTACCAAAATTGAAAAAAAAACTAAAAATTGGAACAAAATGCATCTTCCTTGGCTGGAAGAAAACAAGTCTGTCAAAAAATCCTCTTATACTATCTTTTATTCTTCCATGTGGTTGTTTGCCAACTACCAATTTGAGATTATTCATAAATTGATAAGAAATTTCTTATGGTCTGACAATAAAAGAAAGCCAAAAAAGCATCTTGTAAAGTGGGAATGGTGCTGTGTATGTAAAGAATTAGGAGGGCTGGGACCGAAGAACCTGAAAACCCAAGGAATGGCCTTGGCCTCTAAATGGATCACCAATGCCTTAACTGGGGGAGAACCTTGGAAAGTCCTGGTCAGACACAATATTTATAATGCTGCTCCCTTCAAAAAGTAAGGTTGGGGTAGGATTAGCTTTTATGATGCCCTGATAGGGGAGTCTCTCTCTAAACCAGGGCGTCTATAGTATTTTATAGTATCTGGAAAGTATGGGAATTGGTGAAACCCTTGATTTTGGATAAATAAGCTATCAGTTGGAATAAAGGAGTCATTTGGGGACAAAGTTCTATATGGTGGAATGTCATTCATAAAAATAGGCCTTTAGCCTTGCTTCAAGATTGTTTGGCAAAAAAATGTAATGATAAAGGCCTATCTATACTTACAGACCTATTTGAGCAAGGTTTGCCAAAAGATTGGAAACAAATAGAAAGCCAGTTTTAGTTAGACGACAAGTATTTTAGAACATTCTCCACCATTTATAAAGCATTGATAAGCAAGTTAAACAATAAAATAGAAATAAAAGGAGATGAGAGAATGGGGAAACTAAAGTGGGAAGATGGAACTCCCTTTTCTCAAGCAAATCCAAAGTTGATCTATAAAATGTTGATAAAATTGTAGGACATTCTCCATCACATCAACCTATCTTAGGCTGGATACTTTATAGAAGAAGAACTTATTAGAAATTTTAAACTGTTGTGGTCTAAATTCCTAGAACAAAAGAAAGCTTCTTTTAAATGGTTGCTATTATTAAACAAACTGAACCTAGGAGCTGAGATTGTAATTTGTCCCTTATGTAATGAGTCAGAGTCAGTGTCCCATATTTTCTTTGAATGTTTATATGCCAAGTATGTCTGGTCTTTTATTATGGGTAATATTGACAAATGGTCTCCTTTAGCTGATATGAGTATGAAAGAAATTCTTTCTAGTCTAATCAAAGGTCTGAATGTAAAAATTAAATGTTTTTGGTTTGTCATGTCTTATGAAATTCTATGGTTCCTATGGAAAAAAAGGAATGAAGAAAGATTTCTTGGCAAGGAAAGAGGACTCACTGGGATTCTTTAGGATCTCACAATTTTTAATTTTTTTGAACATGTCACTGTAACAATGGAGATTTCTCTTGGTAGGTTTAAAGTAATAGTTGAAATAGGTACAATGTTCTACAAAGAGGACATCAAAGAAATAGATTTTTGTGTAAAAAGTCCTAGGAAATTTGTTGAGAATTTTTTCAATTCTTATACAGACTTCCAAAACTTATAGATTAAACTGAAAGAATTCGAGAAAGTTGAAAGTGATCTTTATAAGAAGCTAGAGATGTCAAGACAGAACTATAGTCTTAACACAGAGCAGTTAAGAATCTCACCTAAGATTGGAGCTATCCCTGAGCTTGATTCCTATGAACACAGTGACAATAGGCTTCACATATGGGACAAAGAAGAAGAATGGTATGATGACCCTAGGTTGGAATTCAAAAAAGTTGAAATGGAAGACTCTAGGCATGTCACTAAACTAGATGACATCCAAGGGATGTATTATCAATATATGGAAATAGCAGGAGAATCACAGGTTGTAAATCACAACAGGCCTGCTTGGGAGGAGGGAATGTAAGAGAATACCAAAGTCAATGATGCAAGTAGACCCCTCATGCACTTGCTCATAGAGATGGAGGGACAGGAAGCTCTAGATTTGGATCTTAAGACCAAGTCAAGGACGGGAACTTATAGCAGCATATAATCTTAATAGATGATGAATAGTCAATAGATAAGGACTATCCTTTCTAGTATATAAATTAGTTTTTGATCTATAAATTTTTGTATATAGTAGGAAGAAAGCAGTTTTGGATTGATGTATGTAGCAATTTTGGTGTGGTATCTCCAGCCACTTTGATGTAATACCTAGTTATTTTTTGAATAATATTTCTGCTCGATTCACAATCCAAAAAAAAAAATTATTGAAATAATGAATGGTGGATTTTTTAAAAGAAAATTAAAATTTACATACAAAAGTAAACTAGTTCCTACCAGTATAGAAATAAAGTAACAATGTAATATACAAAATAATTCTTAATTAAAAATTTTAATTTGTGTTCATGTAAAAAATAAAATAATTCTAAATTAAAATAAAATAACTTCTAGGTAAATAAAATAGCTCTAGAATGTAAAAATATTTATAAATATGTAATAATGTGTCATTTACTATTATCTAACTAGATATTTTAGTTTAACTTGACATATATTGAAGTTGTAAAGCTTCTCCTAAACAACTATGTATGTCATTTTTTATTTTTCATCAAGACGTTTTAGATTACACTTCATGATCCATCATTAGGAAGAGAATAAAAATTCCAACTATGTATATCATTTTTTATTTTGCATCAAGATGTTTTGGATTACCCTTCACGATCCATTATCTGAGCATGAAAATTCCTGGTCCTAAATGTCTTGATACAAAAAAAAAGATATACACAGTTGTTTACAAGAAGCTTCAAAATTTTGTTTCATGCCTTGTGGAAATATCATGTCTTCAATTGACATATAATACCAAATTATGTACAACTACTCATCATCTTATACTAAAAATACAAGAAAGAGTGGTCAAAATATAGTTCCACATGGGACATGGATCAATCTAATTCATTGTACATAAATATTACATATCAAAATATTATGATTTGAGAAAAAAAGAATGAATTACCTTCTATTGAAATCCAAAATAAAAATGAACCACTCTTGATCATAGTTCATATAAATTGTGTTGCAATAAAATGTACCCTCATAGATAATTGTTCTGGTCTTAATGGTTGTGTGGTAGATTTGTTAAACCATTTAAACATTGACACATCTTGTATTTCTCCATCTAATTCAGCAATCAGGTGCTTTGATAATATAGGTCGGCAAGCCCTTAGGATCATCACCTTACCTATAGAGTTAGGCCTTATCACATTACCTATTGTAGTACATTTGATGCTTGGTGCTCTCTCCTATAAGCTCCTACTAGGTAGGCCATGGATTTATGCCATGGGTGTTGTTCCCTCAACCTTACATCAGTCTATAAAATTTGTTCATGGGAATAAAACTTTTACTATAAAACTTGATCCCTATTTGTTACAATATTGTCAACAAACTAAGTTGAGACAAAAGTTCAACCCTTCTGCGATACTTTAGAATATAATTCCCCCCTTATCATCACAACAAACTATACCCTCATTCACCCCTATTGATGACATGGCTGAGGATAGGTCATCCTCTTCAACTAGTGTGTCGATAGATGACAATTGGGGTCCCTTTAACTTTACACCTTCTTTTATTTTAGAATACAAAATAGTGCAACACACTTTGATGCCTCTGAGATCCTAACCTAAGGTGGCTTTATTGGTTAAGGTTGAGATAGAAAAGTTGTTGAAAGATATCTTTATCTTCCAGGTATTAACTATTCCTCTTGGATTTCAAACATCATGCTTATTGCTAAACTAGATAATTGTATTTGCATTTGCATTGACTTTCATGACCTAAACAAAGTGTCTTTGAAGCATGATTTTCCTCTTTCGAATATTGACATGATATTGGACTCGACAGTAGGCCATGCCTTACTTTCTTTTATGGATGGCTTCTCAGGTTATAATCAAATTATAAGCAACCTTGAAGACTAGCATAAGACCACTTTCACATCCCCTTGGGGTAATTTTTGTTATGTTGTCATGCCATTTAGTCTAAAGAATGTGATAGCTACTTACCAACGTGCCATGAATTTGATATTTCATGACTTCATTCATAATATCCTTCAAGATTATGCTGATGACATTTTGGCTAAGTCTATCTTATGACAAGATCATGTGAATAATCTTTGTCTAATCTTTGAATTTCTTAAACCATATAACATGCACCTAAACACTAATAAGTGCATTTTTGGCATGGATAGTAGTAAGATTTTAGGGTTTATAGTTTTTCAACATGGCATTGAGGTCAATACCAAGATAATTGACGCTGTCATGAATATGCCACCCCAATGAATATTTATCAACTTTGTAGTCTGTAAGGTAAGATTCAGGTCATTCACTAATTTATCTCCAAACTAGTAGATCGTACCCTTTGCTATACTAATCTCCTCAAAATGGATGCTCATATTTCATAGAATGAGGATTGTCAAAAAGGAATTTGAAAGTATTAAGGAGTATCTTGCCAGTCCACCTGTTCTAATGCTTGATATCATAGGGCATCCTTTTCTTCTCTAAACTTTTGCATTGTCTCATGTTATAGACGCTCTCTTGGCTCAACATGATGATGAGGGTAAAGAGCATGCATTTTATTATATCAGCCATACCCTCCTCGATTATGAAACTTGATATTCTAAAATAGAGAAGTAGTATCTCTCTTTGGTCTTTGCCACCCACAAACTAAGACACTATACCCTTCATGCAAAAATGCACATGATTGTTAGGTTTGACCCTCTTAAGCATTTATTTTCTAAGGTAGATATATCAAGGTGTTTGTCTAAATGGGTTATGCTCTTAACTAGATTTGATTTAAAGTTTATTTCCTAGAAGGCCATAAAAGGGCAAGTAATGGTTGATCAGCTAACTAAGGCCCTCTCTTCCTCCTCATTCCCTAATTTCAATTAATTCCTAAATGATCACATTCTTCTTATAGATGGTGATTCTCTGTGGGATTTATTTTTTGATGGTTCTATATGTTGGACGAGTGCTAGGGCCAATGTAATATTGATCCCTCCTAAGAGTTAGTTAATCTTGCTTTCTTTTCATCTAAATTCTAAATGCATGAATAACATTGCTAAGTATGAGGCTCTAATTGCCAATTTGTACACTGCTATTTCCCTTGACATAAAAGGCATCCATGTCGATGGTGACTTATAGTTGACTATTAAGAAAATCACTTGTGACTATCAGGATAAACAAGATAAGCTTTCTCGGTACCATGATTTGGTCATGTTGCTTCTTGACCATTTTTCATCATTTTCCATTGATGATATTCCATGAAAAGAGAACCATAATGTAGACACCATGGCTAGTGTTGCCTCCCTAGTGTTCTTTGATGGCTCAGAGGATGAATATCATTTTTTGATTCACAATCTCTCCTTGCCCACTATTGTTCCAAATGATTTTATGTCAGATACCCTCTTTTGCTATAACATTCATTAAGAAGAGTGGTATTCTTAAATTTTTAACTATAAGAATGCTTGCATTTGTATCTGTAAACTTGTTTCATGTTATACTATCCATTCCAAAGTTCTCTATAAGTGAGGTTATAATAGCCTCCTCCTCTGTTGTCTAACAAAGTTTGAAATACCTATGGCTCTTCAAGAGCCTCATTCTAGTGTTTGTTGTGGACATTTCAGCAGTAGGTCCCTAGTGTAAAAGCTCTTGTGCATGGGGTATAATTAGTAGAGCAAGGAGAATGACTCCTTCACTTTCATCAAGAAATACCCTCTATGTCTACAACGTAATATTTTTACTCAACCTCCTTCTATGCATGAGATCTACACGTAGACATCTCCTTGGCCATTCTTCATTTGGGGCCTAGACATAGTTGGGGAAATTTTTCCACATTCCTCTCAGGGACATGTCTTTATCATCAAATCTATAGTTTAATTACACTAAGTGGGTTGAGTTTGTTCCTCTTTAGTGTACCACCACTAAGGTGATTTGTAGGTTTCTTCTTGATAATATAATTGCTCACTTTGGGATGCCTTCTTCTCTGGTCTCTAATAATGAATCCTCATTTAATAACAAAGAGGTAAATTAGTTATTAAAGAAATTCTACATTCAACATCACTTTTCTATGTCGTATTATCCTTAGTCTAATGAATAAGCTAAGGATTCTAATAAAATGATCAAGCAAATTCCTCTAAAAATGGTGAATAAGCATGGTAAGGATTGGCATGTGCAGCTTTCCTATGTTTTGTGGGTCTATCACATAAGAATTCATATTTCCATGGGCACTACTTGTGTCTATGTTGTCGATGCCATCAATTCCCCTAGAGTATAAATTATGTCCATGTAGGTCTCTCTCCAAGGGTTTATTGATGATAAGACTTGTCGTGATGAGTGTTTCCAGCAGCTCAAAATTCTTCATGAGCATCATATTAATGATCTTAGACATCTTCAAGATTATCAAAATGCTCTTAATTGAAATTATAATCAATGTTTTAATCACCATTCTTTCGAAGTAGGTGACTTGGTTTTATTCACCATTGAATATAAATTCACAACTCTTCAAGAAACCACCACAACCAATTAATAAAACCTCAACATAACTCTTGACCATCATTATATAAAAAATTTCTCTATCTCCACAAAACCCAACAACCATAAGCCTTGAATAAATCTCCACAACCATCCGAAACAATTCACAAATAACTAGGGAAATCATGCCCAACAAATCACAAGAATCATTTCCTAAGAAATCTCCACAACCTTCCTCAACAATTCACAAATCACAAGGGTTCTCATGCCTAAAATATCAAAAGAATCATTCCCCAAGAGATGGTCCACACCTCTCTCAACCCTAACATGTGGGTGGCTCTTAACCCAACTTGGAAGATCAACTCCCAATACAACCCAAACCCCCAAATACACAAATAACATACAAACAAGATTGTACTCTCATACACAAGAAATTTCATACAAATTATATCAATCAAATTGATTTCCATTTACACAAAGAATGTAAATCAAAAGACTAAATAGTGCTCAAACCCTACCTCATGCTTCTACCAAGTTAGGAGAACCCTTGATCCAATATCTTCTATGTCTCTAGCTCCAATCTCCCATGGTCATCCAAAACTCCTCTTTCCAAAATCATGAACTTTCTCTTAGTAGCCAGAAAAACCCCAACACTATTTTCTTTTCAAAAGCTAAAAAAATTTGATCCCTCAACATGCAAAAATGATACCATAAAATAGCCCAGAGAGTGGAGGTGGGAGAGAGAAATTGTAACTCTAGAATCTTCTCTAAATATAATATCATAACTCCCAATCTCAACATGCATAAAAAATAGCTCATTTCCACCCTCTAGATGCTTTCAAAGCATCTTTTGAAAATTAAATTATAAGCCTCCACTAATAGACTAGCACTAAAGGGGTTTATTTTTACACTATTAATAAATAAAATGACATTTTATGACCCTAAAATTTTCTCTTAAATTCAAATCCGAGATTTGACATTTAAGAGAATTTTCCCACATTTCAACATAAAATGACAAAAGGCAAATAAGAAATCTAAAAAAACATTCATACTCACAACACTTAACACATAAAGAGATTAATCCTCTCTTAGGATGAGACCTACGTATATTGAGGAATACATAACAATAGTTTCTTGGAATGCCTCCATGATTTTTCCATTGGCCATAAAATTAAACCTACACACTTGCACACAAACGTTAATATATCTAAGATAATAGATGAAGCAATAGTCATAACGAATCAATATATACATCATCAATAGTTCATAATTTCACAATATTATCATAATTAAATGAAAATTAAATAACAAGTTTAATTTATCATATTAATACAAAATTGCATAAACAAATAGTATTTAACCAAATACTTTATCTAGATTCATTATACTTAATTATATTCATTTTAAAATTAATCTATAGTGATAAATTAATTCTAATTCATAGACTATAATCTAGAAAATATGAACAAGTCCATAATTAACCAACCAATTCAGGTTCGCAACCAATAATCAACTACTATTCCAAATATAATATTAATGTTTACACCATCTATAATCAAAACAAAGTAAAATGGACATCCAAGAGTGTTTTACACAAACAAATCCATTTACATAAGATGAGAACAAGAGGTAAAGGAGTGGACCTCACAATCTCCTACCCTAAGATTATATTCCTCCTAGAATCTCTCAAAGATTAGGTAGAATAACCCACTATTTGGTCAAGGTAATGGATTCCTATTCCCACATGAGAAACTATAAAATTCTAAGGTCATCAATGAATAATTAAAACCATGGCAATTCCTTTCCTAAAGAATGCATCATACATCGATATAAGAACAAACAAAACATCACTACATACATTACATCCATAAGACAAAAGTGTTATAAACTTACATAGTCTATATATTAACACACATACAGTAAGGTCATACCAATTCATACTAAAACCACAATAATTATTATGCTATGATTTATTTAATTGACTAGTGATCTATCCTTCCATATCTTTCAATCTATAAAGAATAATAGAATCTAAAGCCAAAAGTAAAGACCATCATATGAATCAAGTTACCGAAGCATTATTTTCTACCATAACCATATCAAGATTCTATAATACTTTGCTTACTAACTTATATATCTTAGTTACATATAGAACAAACAATGACTTCACACTATTCACAACATGAGACTCGCATAAGGGTTTTTATGAGGATGACCAGTGCCCAAATACATCTAAGTAACCATAGGGTGAAGAATTCATAGCCTAGTAACTATACTAGCTTGGAACTAAAGAGTTGACACCTGAGTACTCATAGTACCAAACAAGTCTCACCTCTTTAAAAGGAATGATACCATACATATCCTAGTGCTATAAATCAAGGGAGTGTGATGCCCCATCATGCAACCCTAGAGAGTTAAGTCAATAGAACAAGAAAATGCAGAAATAATTTTTTTAGAACAATTATATGCAATAATTACTAGATCAACAATACTAATAACAACATCAACTAACATCTCTAGGGACATAACTGCATCAGTAAAACATAGTTTCTTAACAACACAAGTTTATATACATTTTGATACAACAAAGAAGATTGCATTATTCATTACAAGATATGAATAGTTACAAAAGATCAAATACAAGATCACATGATTACAAGATTCATGTTTGAATTACATCAGTTTACCATATACAACAAGATTATACAATTTTGAAGATATAATATAGCTCTGAGGATGCAAGTACAAATTTGGAACTGGAAACACATTTGCAGTGATCACAAATTAGGTCGAGCAAGAAAAACCAATGGATTAATCTCTTCCACCCAGCAATGTGGACTCCCGAGGTCCACCCCCCGAGCCAAGATATAACAATGAGGCTCCACTAAGTCAAGGGATACAAGTAGGCCGATACAAACTTGACATAGAAATTACAGATTTTCAAAGCAAGATAGAACTCCAGAGGCAACAACAAAATATGACAAAATGAAGTAACTAGACTGTAGTAGGGAGAGTGTCATTGCATGGTCCTAGCATGGGTTATCCAGGCTATCTCTCTCTAGAAACTGGGCCCCATCTATGGTTATCCTAGCAACCTCTCACTAGGCACCAGCCCCATAGGGTGACACATGTGGAATTGACACATCCTTTCATGGAGACAAGGAGATCAATCTTGTCAACCAGGCCTTCTCATCCCATCTTTACCCTGTGAGAGCACTAAAGGCATGGGTGAGGCATCATACCTATCTTGTTATGTGATTAGTACCCAGCCCACCTAGATTAATTATTAGGCTATCACTTAGTTACAACTTCCATGGGGTTATCCAGGTAGCCACTTTGGGCACCAGCACCACCATGAAAGCCACTCTCCTACATGCAACTAGAAACCCCTAACCAACAAACAGACTGCAAGGCATCTATCCTCTTGCATACCAATACATTACCTACTCAATTTCAAAACTAAAAACTTAAACAACAATCTTTTCCATATCCCCTTCAAAATCTCATATCAAATGAAATCATTTAAAATGACATGTCACAAAGTTGCACTAGAACTTAGGTAACCAAACCTCTGGAGTTGGGTAAATCTTGAAACAAAAACCACTATTCATATATCCATTTCCCAATATGGAAATCAAAGGTTTAAACGACTTGGCATTTAATAACCATGACATCCTACTAGAACCAAAATAACTACATGACTCAAAACCAGAGAAAATACAATAACTCAATTTCATCATTATTACATGTCGATAATAATTGACAATGGTATTCCAAGGGAGACTTTATACTATATTTAAATTGACCCAAACATACCACCTCCGAACAATTTTAAACATGAAAACACTATAAGGTTAAACTCTCTTTGTAATAAACACCCTAAAATTAATATTTTATTCAATTCTAGAATTATAATATCATCTAAAATTTGTTTAATAACTGGCATTACAATTAAAATCTACATCACATTTGAACTCTAATTTACTCCACTATTCATTTAACAATCATACATCTACTAATCTATTCTTAATAAAGATAATTACTCTATAGGATAAAATATTACAAATCTATCCTAACTATTATATGAATTATACTAATATTAATTTTCATCACTTTTATTATCAATTTAACAATTAACTAAAAAGATAATATCTTAAACAAGATTTACTAAACTTTCATGGAGTATCTGTTAGGAACTTTCTATATAAATTCATTTACCAATGGACTCTTGCTAAAACTTCATCATAAGGAAAATAAATAGTAATATAATTATAATTGAGTCTTTAATCAAGAGAGCTGAAATTGAAAGAAGACTTTTGAGGTTTTTAATAATAATGGAGAATGGTCTGCCAGAAGAAAACATGAGTGAGAGAAAGAAATGTAGACTAAAGAGGCAGGCGATGAATTCATTATAAATTTTTTGAGATTCCATTGAAAGGAAGAGATGACAAATTGTAAGAAGGAATAGAAGAAATTCCTAGAGGAATAAGTGATCTTCAAAAAAAGATCTGGCAGAGGAGGACTTGCAAAGAGATTTCGGCAGAAATGACTCAAGAAATTACAGATAAAAGGCAAGATACAGATTTTATTATCATCATTTTTTATTGATTGGAAAAGCCCAGCATACATCGTATAGCAGCCAAAGAGGAGGTTCATAATTTATTTTTTAGAGAATGCTAATGTTGTTCTTCTCCCACATTGTACGGTCAAGCAAGAGCTTGCAAGAAAGAAAAAAAAATAAAGGTAGAAGAAAATTCAAGAAGGCAGGGCAGGAGGCTGTACGACAATGGCTAAGGGAGCTAATCATTTGCAGTATAAAATTTTGACAAAAAAATTGACCCAATCAACCTTAGTAAAATCTGGCAGAAATGAGAGAATGAAATTTCACAGCAACAAAGGTAAAAGTTAGATAAGAATCAATGCAAATTCTTTCCAATATAAGGCTAAAAAAAACTTGTTTTCTGGCAATAGAGTTTGAGATGCAAATGCTGGGTAAGCTGAATTTTGTCACTGAAGGCAGCAAGATAGCTAAGGGTCTGGTAAAAAAAATTTGAATAGAGCAATTTTCTCATGAATTTTAGGCTACATTACAAACTATCAAGTTCAAAAATACCCACAAGAGATGCAACAGAGATTTAAACTAATATGTTTGATTTGCTAAAAAATACAAGCATACCTAAAATTTTGATCCCAGGCTTCAAAAAAATTCTTCAGCTTCCCGTAACAATATTTTTCCCCCAAATTTTCTCTCCCCTTCTCACAAGAAAACTTCCCTCACAAATAACTTCCCCCAACCAAAAATAGGCAAACTCCATTAATTTTCCACTACCAGAATCCATTTCAAAATCCCACTAACCCCTAAAAAAGAAAGCAATTAAAATTTTCTTTGTGAGAGGGATTTTCCAGGTCAGAAATCTTCATACGACAACTCACTAGCAATAAATTATTAACAAATAATATTTTTCAAACTACCATATGTTATTGAACAATAAAAATTTATTAATAACTTATGACAATATCTTATTAAAATCATTAAAATTATTAATTTAATCTTTATCAAAAACACTTAAACAATATTCCTAATTTCACATTAGTAAATTATGACAAAGAAAATACTTTTATATCTAACTTATTAATATCATTATTATTATAATAGAGAATTCATTTCCAACCAATACACATAGAATGAAACCAACAAACACAAACAAAGACAATTACATAGCAATAATGACCATTAACCAAAGGCAAGAAACATAGACTGATATTAAGACCCATGACGAAAATCTGAAAACGGAGATTGACCTAGGGGACCCCATGTTATCTGACATCCAAATTATCCATTGGTGGAAGGGCACGCTCATACCTACTAAGTTAGTCGATGCCCGCTACCTACAACATGCATCAAAATGATATGTTGTAAATGAGCATGTGCATATAAAACAAACACACGGAGTTAAGGAGTCGTAGCGTAGTAGGGTACTCATACTGAGTAATACTACACTGTCCTTGCTCTAAGGCATTACAATACACATAAACATCTCTAACTAACAATCAGATAACATTCAATCCCATAAAGCATAGTAACATTACTCTACATAATCAACTAACCATCAACTAATCATGTCAAAACATAATATAAACTGTAATGCCAATAATGTCATCACACTGCTCATAACATATGTCAATAACCACATCAGTCAACCATCGTCTATCAAGAACATAATAAGCATAAACCCTAAGTCGAACAAACAAATGTTTCAAAACTATCTAAATGCAATAGCAAAACTATCAACTGTCACAAGCCAAAATGAGGGGGCATTACATCCTCCCCCCAGAATCAAGCTTACTCCTAGAAGCCTGCAAATAAGTAAAGGTATAACCCTCTCATCCTGGAAGCATCCTCCAAGGTAGCAGAAGTCTAATCATTAGGATCCCACTAGACCCTGACTTGCTCCTCGTCTCTTCACCTAAGAGAAAGACTCATGTGCTACAGAATGCCTATGGGCTCCAAAGCTAGATGCTCATCCTGTACCTGTAGAGCAGTCCAATCAAGAACATGAGCAATATCTGGATAGTAAGGTCTAATTAAAGAAACATGAAACACATCATGGATGCGTGAAAGGTTGGGTGGCAAAGCAAGATGATAAGCAAAAGGACCGATCCTCTCCAACACCTCAAAAGGTCCAACAAAGCATGGTACTATATTAGAGCCTTTTTCATAGAGGATTAGACTCTTCCGTAGATGCACATGCAAGAACACTCGATCCCCAATTGAAAATTATTGATCGACTCTATGAGCATCTGCATACTTCTTCTGCCTATCTTGCACTGCCACCAAATGCTCTCTAATTTTCTTCACCTACTGCTCCATATCTCTAAGCATATCCGGTCCTAGAAGAACTCTATCCTCAAGATGATCCCAACTCAGTGGGGTCTGACAAGGACCACCATACAAAGCCTAAAATGGAGACATGCCGATAGAGCTGTGATATCTATTATTATAAGCGAATTCCACTAGATACAAATAGTCCTCCCAACGGCTTTGTCAATCCATCACATACATTCTAAGCATATCCTCAAGCACCTGGTTAACCCTCTCAGTTTGGCCATCAGTCTCTGGAAGATAGGCTGAACTTAAATTCAGCTGTGTCCTCAAGGCATGTTGTAAAGAAGTCCAAAGGGTTGAGGTAAACACCAGATCCCTATTAGAGATGATCCTATGAGGAATCCCATTCAATCTCACTATGTTCTGCATGAACACTTTGGCCACCATAGAAGCATTATGAGGTGAATGGATAAGAGAGAAGTGAGCTACCTTCACCAACCTATCCACAGTGACCATAATAGCATCGTGTCAATCAAAGGATACTAGAAAAATAACTATGAAGTCTATCGAAATGATGTCCCATTTCCATTCTGGAACAAGATGGGGCTGCAAAAGTCCTGCAGGGTGGTGGTGCTCCGCCTTCACCCTCTGCCACTCAAGGCATCTCAACACAGAATCAACAATATCTTGCTTCATACCACTCCAAAAGTACAACTAGTGTAGATCTGTATGCATCTTCTTGACACTCAGATGAGCAGAATAGCTTGCGCAATGTGTCTTTGACATAACTAGGGTACAAAGACCCTCTAAACTAGGAACATAGATATGACACAAATGCCACAAAAGACCATCTGACTCAAGAGAGTAACCAGAAAATCTACCCTCCAAAGGTCTACTCGACTCAGCGTCTGACTTCACATTCTGATACCAACTATTAGTAGGAAGTGCTGCAAGAATCTAACCTCTCAAATCAACTATGAGAGTGACTACTGAGATCTCATGCCTTCACCGACTAAGAGCATCTGCCACAACATTCTCTTTGCCCTAAATATACTTGACCTCAAAGTCATACTCGCACAAAAACTACATCCAACGCCTCTGCCACACATTCAAGTTTGGCTACGTAAAGATATACTGTAAACTACGATGATCACTGTGCACCTCAAACTGATGCTCTAAAAGAAAATGCCTCCACCTAACAAAGGGATGCACAACTACGGCTAACTCCATATCATGAGTGGGATAGTTTAATTCATGATCCTTGAGTTTGCAAGAATCATAGGCAAACACATGACCATCCTACATCAGAACTGCTACTAAACCCTCCAAAGAAGCAACTGTACACACAACAAAGTCCCCGATAGGATCAAGAACTGCTAGAATAGGTGCGCTAGTCAATCGCTCCTTAAGAGTCTGAAAAGTTGCATGACATTGCTCTGACCAAACAAACTTCTTCCCTTTCCTCTGAAGAGAAGTAATAGGATGAGCAATCCTCAAAAACCCATTAAAAAGGGTGATAATAGCCTACCAAACCCATAAAACTGTGAACCTCTGAAACATTAGTTGGTGCAGGCCTATCCATAATAGCTTGGATCTTGGAAGGATCCACCACAATACCCTCTCTAGAAATAACGTGACCCAAATACTTCACCTCTGTCTGAAAGAATTCACATTTTGACAAATTAGCATAAAGCTGATTTTCTCTCAAACACTGCAACACCTGAAGGAAATGCTCCTCATGCTCCTCCATAGTGCTTGAATAGATCAACATATCATCCAAAAACACAAGGACAAACCTATTGAGATAAGTGCGAAAAACACCTTTCATCAGGATCAAGAAAACTGAAGGTGTATTCCTCAACCCAAATGGTACAACTGTAAACTCATAATGTCCATAATAGGTGTGAAATGCTATTTTATGAATATCTACCTCGAAGATCTACAACTGATGATATCTTGACTTAAGGCCAATTTTAGAAAACACCTTAGCTCCCTTAATCTGATCAAACAGATCATCAATCCGAGGCAAAGGGTATCTATTCGTCAATGTCACCTTATTGAGCTATCGATAGTTGATACATAGCTAGAGAGCTCCATCCTTCTTCTTCCCAAAGATCATAGGTGCTCCCCATGGAGAAACACTAGGTTGAATGCATCCCTTGTCTAACAAATCCTCCAACTACAATCGAATCTCCTTAAGCTCCTGAGTAGCCATCCTGTATGGAGCTCGTGAAATAGGCTCTACACCTAGGACAAGATAAATCTTGAACTCTATGTCACACTTTGGTAGCATCCTCAGAATCTCAGAAGGAAAAACATCAGCATACTCTCAAAAGTGGGTGATCATCAAGAAATGTCTCTCGACTCTCCTCCATCTCCAAATCATTAACTGTTACTACAAATAGCTAACATCCTTGATGCATGCATCTCTTAACCTGCATAGCAGAGATCATACGTAGGCAAATTAGTCTCTAGATACCAACTACCTCCACCTCTCTACCAAAGTCATCCACACATCTAACTGACTTACACCGACAATCGATCACTGCCTGATGGGCCTCTAACCAATCCATACCCAATACTATATCATATGAACCAAGGGGTAGGATGTAAAGGTCTACTGTAGTAGATAGAGATTCAATCCTCAACTCACAACCCTGCACTAGAGACTCAACTGTGACCTAAGCCCCAGAAGCTAGCTCAACCTGCCACCTATCATCTTGCCTTCTTGCCACTAAACCGCAATGCTCCACCAGAGAAGGACAAATGAACAAATCAGAAGCACCAGAATCAAAGAGAAGGAAAAAACCAATACCTCACATAAAGCTAGAAGTCTCCACCACAGTGCCCTGATGCTCTACCTCAAGGTTATCAACCACTGCAAAGACTCTGTATGACCTGCCTACATCACCTACCATTGACTCTAAAGCTACCAGCCTATGATCAAAACCTGAAGCATTGCTCTGAGGACACTATCTAGCAATATGGCCCTGTTGGCTGCAAGAGAAGCACCCTATGCCTCTATCAAAAACACCACCACCCTGAAAGGCATTAGACTATTAGACACTCCCCCTACTCGCTATAGACTGCATGCTCTGAGCAGGATGATCAACACGATCTTGTCTAGAATGCTGCCAACTCCTGTTCTTCTTATTATGAAATCTGATACCTTGCTGCCGCTGAGAATTCTTTAGTTTGTCCTGAGAGTACTGCTACTACTGTCCACCCTTTAAGGGCACATGAGATCCTAATGCATGAGCATGTCCACCATGAGAACCCAATCCTGTAGAAGGTACACTACCAATATGCACACCTGTATGTCCTCCAAGTGCCATAGTCAAATTCTCCTCCACTAACATGGCTTTCTCCACTTCTACCTCCATAGTCTTGGGTTTGAAGACATGAACCCCTCCACTGATTTGGGCATTTAATCCCTTGATAAAATTTTGCACTAACATAGTCTCATCATCTTTGATACCCACATACTACTTGATCTCATAGAATCTACATTCATATTGCTTGAGTGACATGGTCATTTGCCTCAGCTCGCGAAACTCATCTGTGTGATGTTGTCTCCAATGATCAGACATGAAATGGGCTTTGAATCTCTCTAAGAATAACTCCCAAGAAACCATACTGATGTCCAAGTACAATTTTTGCTCCTCTAAATGGCACGAAGTTGAAGAAATCCTCTGAGATGCAAAATCGCACATCTAGCCTTGGTGTTGCTCCCATACGGATGCATGGCGAAACACTTGCCTATATCAAGTAACTAGGTCTCTGCCTCTAAACCACTGCCAGCTCCATCAAAGGTGGGAGGGTGTGCCCTTAGAAGATCTCTCATATGATTGGCTAAAGTGGACTCATGTTTAGCTATCAGTTCTCTCCGTCTAGGAGATCTCTCTCTTTCCCTAGCTTCTAGCTGATCTACCTCCCATTCGCCTCTAGGTTGCTCTACCTCTTGTCTAGGGCCTAAATGAGCAAGGGCCTGCTCAAGTAACTGACGCAACTGGGCTCCCTCAGGTTGACCCTGTCCTTCCATATTCTGACCCCTACCTTCATGGGCACTATCATGAGGAGAACTGGGAGGAGGTGTACCACCACCACCTCTCCCACAACCCCTACCTCTACCATGACCTTGACCTCTACCTCTAAGCATCTACCTACATCACCAAAGGATAATTTATTACACAGAGAGGGAAACAATAGGGATCAAATTAATCTACATAGTTTATGCACTAGGTCACATAATGGGCTCAGTTATAACCAAAGTACCCAATGTTTCAACCTGGCTTTGATACCAAATGTGATGCCCCGTCATGCAACCCTAGAGAGTTAAGTTAATAGAACAAGAAAATGCAGAAATAATTTTTTTTAGAACTATATCCAATAATTACTAGATCAACAATACTAATAACAACATCAGTTAACATCTCTAGGGACATAACTGCATTAGTAAAACATAGTTTCTTGACAACACAAGTTTATATAAATTTTGATACAACAAAGAAGATTGCATTATTCATTACAAGATATGAACAGTTATAAAAGATCAAATACAAGATCACATGATTACAAGATTCATGTCTGAATTACATCAATTTACCCTATACAACAAGATTATACAATTCTGAAGATATAATACAACTCTAAGGATGCAAGTAAAAATTTGGAACTAGAAACACATCTGTAGTGATCATGGATCAAGTCGACCAAGAAAAACAAATGGATTAAACTCTTCCACCCAACGATGTGGAACCCTGAGGTCCACCCCTTGAAATAAGAGATAACAATGAGGCTCCACTATGTCAATGGATACAAGTAGGTAGATACAAACTTGACACAGAGATTACATATTTTCAAAGCAAGACAGAACTCAAGAGGCAACAACAAAAGATAGCAAAATGAAGTAACTAGACTGTAGTAGGGAGAGTGTCATCGCATGGTCCTAGCATGGGTTATCCAGGCTATCTCTCTCTAGAAACTGGCCCCCATCTATGGTTATCCTGGCATCCTCTCACTAGGCATCGGCCCCATAGGGTGACACATGCGGAACCGACACATCGTTTCATGGAGGCAAGGAGGTCGATCTTGCCAACCAAGAGTTCTCATCCCATCCTTAGCTTGTGAGAGCACTAAAGGCATGGGTGAGGCATCATACTTATCTTGTTATGTGATTACTACCCAACCCACCTAGATTAATTATTAGGTTATCACTTAGTTACAACTTCCATGGGGTTATCCAGGCAACTACTTTGGGCAGCAGCCCCACCATGAAAGTCACTCTCCTACATGCAACTAGAAACCCCTAACCAACAAACAGAAGCCATCCAAAATAATATGCATGGAAAAGATATTGTGAGACATCTATCCTCTTGCATACTAGTACATTACATAGTCAATTTCAAAACCAAAAACTCAAACAACAAAAAATCATTTGTAGTATAAAATTTTGACAAAAAAATTGACCCAATCAACCTTAGTAAAATCTAGCAGAAATGAGAGAATTAAACTTCATAGCAACAAAGGTAAAAGTTAGATAAGATTTAGTGCAAATTCATTCCAATATAAGGCTTAAAAAAAACTTATTTTTTGGCAATAGAGTCTGAGATGCAAATGTTGGGTAAGCCGAATTCCATCACTGAGGGTAGCAAGACAGGTAAGGGTCTGGTAAAAAAAATCAAATAGAGCAATTTTCTCACAAATTTTAGGCTACATTTCAAACCATCAAGTTCAAAAATACCCACAATAGATTCAAAAGAGATTTAAACTAATATGTTTGATTTGCTAAAAAAAATACAAATAAGCATACCCAAAATTTTGATCCCAGGCTTCAAAAAATTCTTCAGCCTCCCGTAACAATATTTTTCGCCCAAATTTTCTCTACCCTTCTCATAGGAAAACTTCCCTCACAAATAACTTTCCCCAACCAAAAATAGGCAAACTCCATTAATTTTCCACTACCAGAATCCATTTCAAAATGCCACTAACCCCTAAAAAAGAAAGCAATTAAATTTTTCTTTGTGAGAGGGATATTCTAGGTCAGAAATCTTCATACAACAACTCACTGGCAATAAATTATTAACTAATAATATTTTTCAAACTATCATATACTATTCAACAATAAAAAGATATTAATAACTTATGACAATATCTTATTAAAATCATTAAAATTATTAATTTAACCTTTATCAAAAACACTTCAACAATATTCCTAATTTCAAATTAATAAATTACGACAAAGAAAATACTTTTATATCTAACTTATTAATATCATTATTATTATAATAGAGAATTCATTTCTAACCAATTCACATAGACTGAAACCAACAAACATAGACAAAGACAATTGCATACCAATGATGACCATTAACCTAAGGCAAGAAACATAGAGTGACATCAAGACCCATGCCCAGAAATTGAAAATGAAGACTGGCCTAAGGGACCCCATGTTATCTCCCATCCACATTATCCATTGGTTGAAGGGAACGCTCAGACCTACTAAGTCAGGTGGAGTTGATGCTCGGTACTTGCAACCTGCATCAAAACAATATGTTGTAAACGAACATGTACATATAAAACAAACACATGGAGTCAAGGAGTCATAGCGTAGTAGGGTACTCGTACTGAGTAATACTACACTATCCTTGCTCTAAGGCATTACAATACACATAAACATCTCTAACTAACAATCAAATAACATTCAATCCCATAAAGCATAGTAACATTACTTTACATAATCAACTAACCATCAACTAATCATGTCAAAACACAAAATAAATTGTAATGTCAATAATGTCATCACACTGCTCATAACATATGTCAATAACCACATCAATCAACCATAGTCCATCAAGAACAAAGCATAAATCCTAATTCTAACAACCAAATGTCTCACAACTATCTAAATATAATAGAAAAACTATCAACTGCCACAAGCCAAAAATGAGGGGGCATTACATCCTCCCCCCATACTGAGGCTTACTCCTGGAATCCTACAAATAAGTAAGGGTATAACCCTCTCATCCTAGAAGCATCCTCCTAGGTAGCAGAAGTCTCATCATTAGGATCCCACTGGACCCTGACCTTCTCCATGTCTCTACCCCTGACAGCAAGTCTCCTGTGCTACAAAATTCCTATGGGCTCCAAAGCCAGCTACCTGTCCTATCTAAAACATCATGAAAGAACATGAGCAATATCTAGATAGTAAGGTCTAAGTACAAAAACATGAAAGACATCATCGATGCATGAAAGGATGGGCAACAAAGTAAGATGATAAGCAACAGGACCGATCTTGTCCAACACCTCAAAAGGTCCAACAAAGCGTGGTGCTAGCTTAGAGCCTTTTCCATAGTGGATTGCACTCTTTCACGGATGCACACACAAGAACACTCGATCCCCAACTGAAAACTATCGATTGACTCTATGAGCATCTGCATACTTATTCTATCTATCCTGTACTACCACCAAATTCTCTCTAATCTACTTGATGTGCTGCTCCATATCTCTAAGCATATCTAGTCCTAGAAGAACTCTATCCTAAAGATGATCCCAACTCAGTGGGGTTTGACAAGGATGACCATATAAAGCCTGAAATGGAGACATGCTGATAGAGCTGTGATATCCATTATTATAAGCATACTCCACCAGATACAAATAGTCCTCCCAATGGCTCTACCGATCCATCACATACATCCTAAGCATATTCTCTAGGACTTGGTTAACCCTCTCAGTTTGACCATTAGTCTCTGGATGGTAGGTTGACCTAAAATTTAGCTGTGTCCCCAAGGCATGCTGCAAAGAAGTCCAAAGCACTGAGGTAAACACTAGATCCCTATCAGAGATGATCCTATGAGGAATCCCATGCAATCTGACTATGTCCTCCATGAACAGTCTGGCCACCGTATAAGCATTATAAGATGAATGGATAGGAGAGAAGTGATCTACCTTCATCAATCTATCCACAGTGACCATAATAGCATCTTGTTGATGGGAGGATACTGGAAAACCAACTATGAAGTCTATTGAAATGATGTCCCATTTCCATTCTAGAACAAGATGGGGCTGCAAAAGTCCTATAAGGTGCTGGTGCTCTGCCTTCACTCTTTGACACTCAAGGCATCTCGACACAAAATCAGCAATATCCTACTTCATACCACTCCAAAAGTACAACTAGAGTAGATCTACATGCATCTTCTTGACACTCGGAAGAGCAGAATAGGGTGCCTGATGTGCCTCTAACATAACTAGGGTACGAAGACCCTCTGAACTAGGAACATAGATACGACCCAAATGTCACAAAAGACCATGTGAGTCAAGAGAGTAACCAAAAAATCTACCCTCCAAAGGTCTACCTGACTGAACCTCTGACTTCGCCTCCTGATACAAACTATTAGTAGGAAGTGCTACAAGAATCTGACCTCTCAAATCAACTGTGAGAGCAATTACTGAGATCTCATTTCTTTGTTGACTAAGAACATCTACCACAACATTCTCCTTGCCCTGAATATACTTGACCTCAAAGTCATACTCACACAAGAACTCCATCCAATGCCTCTGCCTCACATTCAAGTTTGGCTGTGTAGAGATATACTATAAACTATAATGATCACTGTACAGCTCAAACTGATGCTCTAAAATAAAATGCCTCCACCTCACAAAGGCATGCACAACTGCAGCTAACTCCAGATCATGAGTGGGATAGTTCAATTCATGATCCTTGAGTTTGCGCGACTCATAGGCAATCACATGACCATCCTGCATCAGAACTGCTCCTAAACCCTCCAGAGAAGCATCTGTACACACAACAAAGTCCCCGATAGGATTAGGAACTACTAGAATAGGTGCCCTGGTCAACGACTCCTAAAGGGTCTGAAAAGCTGCCTGACACTGCTCTGACCAAACAAACTTCTTTCCTTTCCTCTGAAGAGAAGTAATAGGATGAGCAATCCTCAAAAAACCCATAACAAAACAATGAACCTTTGAAACATTAGTAGGTGGAGGCCAATCCATAATAGCTTGGATCTTCAAAGGATCAACCGCAATACCCTCTCCAGAAATAACATGACCCAAATACTTCACCTCTATCTAAAAGAACACATTTCAAGAAATTAGCATAAAGCTGATTTTCTTTCAGACACTACAACACCTGACGCAAATGCTACTCATGCTCCTCCATAGTCCTCGAATAGATCAATTAGCATCTAGAAACACAAGGAGAAACCTATCGAGATATGTGAAAAAATGCCATTCATCAGGCTCATGAAAACTGAAGGTGCATTCGTCACCCTGAATGGTGCAACTGTAAACTCATAATGTCCATAACGGGTCTGAAATGTTGTTTTATGAATATCTGCCTTGAAGATCCATAACTGATGATATCCTGACTTTAGGCCAATTTTAGAAAACACCGTAGCTCCCTTAATCTAATCAAACATATCATCAATCTGAGGAAAAGGGTATCTATTCTTCACTATTAGCTTATTGAGCTATCAATAGTCAATACACAGCCGCAGAGATCCATCCTTCTTCTTCACAAAGATCACAGGTGCTCCCCATGGAGAAACACTAGCTCAAATGAATCCCTTGGCTAACAACTCCTCCAACTGCAATCGAAGTTCCTTAAGCTCCTAAGTGGTCATTCTATATGGAACTCATGAAATAGGCTCTACGCTGGGGACAAGATCAATCCTAAAGTCGATGTCACACTTAGATGGCATCCCCGGAATCGTACAATGAAAAACATCAGTAGACTCTCTCAAAAGTGGGTGATCATGAAGAGATGTCTTTTGACTCTCCTCCATCTCCAAATCATTAACTATGACTAGAAAGAGCTCACATCCCTGACGCATGCATCTCTTAAGCTGCATAGCAGAGATCATATGTAGGGAAATCAGTCTCTGGATACCAACTACCTCCACCTCTCAACTAGAGTCATCCACACATCTGACTAACTTATGCCAACAATCGATCACTACCTGATGGGCCTCTAACCAATCCATACCCAATACTATATCATATGAACCAAGGGGTAGGATGTGAAGGTCTATTGTAGTAGATAGAGAGCCAATCCTCAACTAACAACCTTGCACTAGAGACTCAACTGTGACCTTAGCTCTAGAAGCTAGATCAACCTGCTACCTATCATCTTGCGTTATTGCCACTAAACCACAATGCTCCACAAGAGAAGGAGAAATGAACGAATCAAAAGCACCAGAATCAAAGAGAACAAAAAAACCAATACCTCACATAAAACCAAAAGTCTCCACAACAGTGCCCTGATGCTCTACCTGGTGGTTATCAACCACTGCAAAGACTCTATGTGACCCACCTACATCACCTACTATCGGCTCTATAGCTTCCGGCCTATGCCCAAAACCTAAAGCATTCCTCTGAGGATAATGTCTAGTAATATGGCCCTGTTGGCAGCAAGAGAAGCACCATGTGCCTCTACGAAAATGACCACCACCTTAAAAGGCATTAGACTGCTAGAAACTCCCCCTACTCACTGTAGACTATGTGCTATGACAAGGATGATCAACATGATCCTGTCTAGAACACTGCCAACTCTGATTCTTCTTATTCTGAAATTTGATACCTTACTACAGCTGAGAATTCTTTGGTTTGGCCTGAGAGTACTACTGTTGATCCATCCTTTGAGGGCACATGAGATTTTGATGACTAAGCATGTCCACCATGAGAACCCAATCCTGTAGAAGGTGCACTACCAATATGCACACCTGTATGTCATCCAAGTGCCATAGTCAAATTCTCCTCCTCTAACTGGGCTTTCTCCACTGTTACCTCCATAGTCTTGGGTTCAAAGACATCAACCCCTCCACTGATTTAGGCATTTAAGACCCTGATAAAATGCTACACTAACATAGTCTCATCATCTCCGATACCCTCATACTGCTTGAGCTCATAGTATCTATGCTAATACTGTGCAATTGACATGGCCATCTGCCTCAACTCGTGAAACTCATCTACACAATGCTGTCTACAATGATCAGATAGGAAATAGGCTCTGAATCTCTCTAAGAACAACTTCCAAGAAACTAAGCTAATGTCCAAGTGCAATTTCTACTCCTCTAAACACCACCAGGTCGAAGAAAATCCTCTGAGATGCAAAATTGCACATCTAGCCTTGGTGTTGCTACCATATAGATGCATAGTGAAACACTTGCCTATATCAAGTAAGCAGGTCTCTGCCTCTAAACCACTGCCAGCTCCATCAAAGGTGGGAGGGCATGCCCTTAGAAGATCTCTCATATGACTGGCTAAAGTGGCCTCCTGTTTAGCTGTTAGTTCTCTCCGCCTTGGAGATCTCTCTCTTTCCCTAGCTTTTGGTTGATCTACCTCATGTCCCCCTCTAGGCTTCTCTACCTCCTATCTAGGGCCTAAATGAGCAAGGGCCTCCTCAAGTAACTGACACAACTGGGCTCCCTCAGGCTGACCCTTTCCTTCCATATTTTGATCCCCACCTTCATGGGCACTCTCATGAAAAGAACTAGGAGGAGGTGTACCACCACCACCTCTCCCACAACCAGTACCTCTGCCATGACCTTGACCTCTACCTTTAGGAACTACCTACATCACCAAAGGATAATTTATTACACAGAGAGAGAGAAACAACAAGGATAGAATTAATCTACAGAGTTTAAGCACTAGATCACATAATGGGCTCAGTTATAACAAGAGTACCCAATTTTTAAACCTGGCTCTGATACCAAATGTAATGTCCCATCATACAACCCTAGAGAGTTAAGTTAACAAAACAAAAAAAATGTGGTATTTTCATTTTTTTAGAACAATTATATGTAATAATTACTAGATCAACAATACTAATAACAACATCAACTAACATCTCTAGGAACATAACTGCATCAATAAAACATAGTTTCTTAACAACACAAGTTTATATACATTTTGATAGAACAAAGAATATTGTATTATTCATTACAAGATACGAAAAGTTACAAAAGTTCAAATACAAGATCACATGATTATAAGATTCATGTCTGAATTACATCAGTTTACCATACACAACAAGATTATATAATTCTGAAGATATAATACAGCTCTGAGGATGCAAGTACAAATCTAGAACTGGAAACACATCTGCAGTGATCATGAATCCGGTTGACCAAGAAAAACCAATGGATTAAGCTCTTCCACCCAACCATGTGGAACCCTGAGGTCCACCCCCTGAGCTTAAAGATAACAATGAGGCTCCACTAAGTCAAGGGATACAACTAGGCAGATACAAACTCAAGACAAACATTACAGATTTTCCAAGCAAGATAGAACTCTAGAGGCAACAACAAAAGATAACAAAATGAAGTAACTAGATTATAGTAGGGAGAGTTTCATTGCATGGTCCTAGCATGGGTTATCTAGGCTATATCTCTCTAGAAATTAGCCCCCATGTATGGTTATCCTCGAAGCCTCTCACTAGGCACCAGCCCCATAGGGTGACACATGCGGAACTAGCACATCCTTTCATGGAGACAAGGAGGTCAATCTTGCCAACCAGGCCTTCTTAGCCCATCCTTAGCCTATGAGAGCACTAAGGGCATGGGTGAGGGCATCATACTTATCATGTTATGTGATTACTACCCAACCCACCTAGATTAATTATTAAGTTATCACATAGTTACAACTTCCATGGGGTTATCTAGGCAGCCACTTTGGGTACCAGCCCCACCATGAAAGCCACTCTCCTACATGCAACTAGATACCCCTAACCAACAAACAAAAGCCATCCAAAATAATATGCATGGAAAAGAGACTGCAAGACATCTATCCTCTTGCATACCAGTACATTACATAGTCAATTTCAAAACCAAAAACTCAAACAACAATCTTTCCCATATCCCCTTCAAAATCTCATATCAAATGAAATCATTTAAAATGACATGTCACAAAGTTGCACTAAAACTCAGGTAACCAAACCTCTGGAGTTGGGTTAATCTTGAAACACAAAACTACTATTCATATATCCATTTCCCAATATGGAAATCAAAGGTTTAAATGACTTGGCAATTAATAACCATGACATCCCACTAGAACCAAAATAACTACATGACTTAGAACCAGAGAAAATACAATAACTCAATTTCATCATTATTACATGTCGATAATAATTGAAAATGGTATTCCAAGGGAGACCTTATACTATATTAAAATTGACCCAAACATACCACCTCCGAACAATTTTAAACATGAAAACACTATAAGGTTAAACTCTCTTTTTAATAAACACCCTAACATTAATATCTTATTCAATTCTAGAATTATAATATCATCTAAAATTTGTTTAATAACTAGCATTACCATTAAAATCTACATCACATTTAAACTATAATTTACTCCACTATTCATTTAACAATCATACATCTACTAATCTATTCTTAATAAAGATAATTACTCTATATGATAAAATATTACAAATCTATCCTAACTATTATTTGAATTATACTAATATTAATTTTTATCACTTTTATTATCAATTTAACAATTAACTAAAAAGATAATCTCTTAAACAAGATTTACTAAACTGTCATGGAGTTTCTATTAGGAACTTTCTAAATAAATTCATTTGCCAATGGACACTTGCTAAAACTTCATCATAAGGAAAATAAATAATAATATAATTATAATTGAGAGTCTTTAATCCAGAGAGGTAAAATTGAAAGAAGACTTCTGAGGCCTTTAATAATAATGGAGAATGGTTTGCCAGAAGAAAACATGAGAGAGAAAACAATGCATACTACAGAGGTAGGAGATGAATTCATTATAAATTTTTAGAGATTCCATTGAAAGGAAGAGACGATAATTTGCAAGAAGGAATACAAGAAATTCACAAGGGAATAAGAGATCTTCAAAATAAATGTTTGGCAGAGGAGGAATTTCAAAGTGATTCAGGCAAAAACAACTCAAGAAAGTACAAATAACAGGCAAGATACAGATTTTATTATCATCATTTTTTTATTGACTAGAAAAGCCCAGCATAATGCTATATGGCAGCCAAAGAGGAGTTTTAGAATTTATTTTTTAGAGAATGCTAATGTTGTTCTTCTCCCATGCCATACGGTCAAGCAAGAGCTTGCAAGAAAGAAAAAAATTAAAGGCAGAAGAAAATTCAAGAAGGCAGGGGAGGAGGCTGTACGGTGGTGGCTGAGGGAGGTAATCATTTGTAGTATAAAATTTTGACAAAAAAATTGACCCAATCAACCTCAGTAAAATCTGGTAGAAATGAGAGAATGAAATTTCACAGCAGCAGAGGTAAAAGTTAGATAAGATTCAATGCAAATTCATTCCAATATAAGGCTTAAAAAAAACTCATTTTCTGGCAATAGAGTTTGAGATGCAAATGTTGGGTAAGCCGAATTCCTTCATTGAGGGTAGCAAGATAGGTAAGGGTCTAGTTAAAGAAAAAAAATTGAATAGAGCAATTTTCTGACTAATTTTAGGCTACATTGCAAAGTATCAAGTTGAAAAATACCCACAAGAGATTCAATAGAGATTTAAACTAATATGTCTAATTTTCTAAACAAAAATACAAGTAATCATAGCCAAAATTTCAATCCCAAGGTTCAAAAAAAATCTTCAACTTCCCACTTCTTCAGCTTCTCGTAACAATATTTTTGCCCCAAATTTTCTCTTCCCTTCTCACAAGAAAACTTCCCTCACAAACAACTTCCCCAAACCAAAAATAGGCAAACTCTATTGATTTTCCACTACCAGAATCCATTTCAAAATCCCACTAACCCCTAAAAAAGAAAGCAATTAAATCTTTCTTTGTGAGAGGGATTTTCCAGGTCAAAAATCTTCATACGACAACTCACTAGCAATAAATTATTAACTAATAATATTTTTCAAGGTACCATATACTATTCAATAATAAAAAGATATTAATAACTTATGAAAATATCTTATTAAAATCATTAAAATCATTAATTTAATTTTTATCAAAAACACTTAAACAATATTCCTAATTTCACATTAATAAATTATGACAAAGAAAATACTTTTATGTCTAACTTATTAATATCATTATTATTATAATAGAGATATCATTTCTAACCAATTCACATAGACTGAATCCAAAAAACACAAACAAAGCCAATTGCATACCAATTATGATTATTAACCCGAGACAGGAAAACATAGACTGACATCAAGACCCATGACCAGAAACTGAAAACAGAGACTGACCTAGGGGACCCCATGTTATCTCCCATCCACATTATCTATTTGTGCAAGGGCACGCTCAGAACTGCTAAGTCAGGTGGAGTTGATACTCGATACCTACAACCTGCATCAAAATGATATATTGTAAACGAGCATGTGCATATAAAATAAACACACAGACTCAAGGAGTCACAGCGTATTAGGGTACTCGTACTAAGTAATACTACACTGTCCCTACTCTAAGGCATTACAATACACGTAAACGTCTCTAACTAACAATCAAATAACATTCAATCCCATAAAGCATAGTAACATTACTCTACATAATCAACTAACCATCAACTAATCATGTCAAAACACAACATAAACTTTAATGTAAATAATGTCATCACACTACTCATAGCATATGTTAATAACCACATCAGTCAACCATAGTCCATCAAGAACATAATAAGCATAAACCCTAAATCTAACAACCAAATGTCTCAAAACTATCTAAATGCAATAGAAAAACTATCAACTGTCACAAACCAAAAATGAGGGGGCATTACATCCTCCCCACCAGAATCAGGCTTACTCCTAGAAGCCTACAAATAAGTAAGGGTATAACCCTCTCATCCTGGAAACATTCTCCCAAGTAGAAGAAGTATCATCATTAGCATCCCACTGGACCCTGACCTGCTACATGTCTCTGCCCCTGAGAGCAAGTCTCCTGTGCTGCAAAATGCCTACGGGCTCCAAAGCTAGTTGCTCGTCCTCTACCTATAGAGCAGTCCAATAAAGAACATGAGCAATATCTGGATAGTAAGGTCTAAGTACAAAAACATGAAACACATCATGGATGCGTGAAAGGCTAGGCAGCAAAGCAAGATGATAAGAAACATGAACGATCCTCTCCAACACATCAAAAGTTCCAACAAATCATGGTGCTAGCATAGAGCCTTTTCCATAGTGGATCGATCTCTTTCATGGACGCACACACAAGAACACTCGATCGCCAACTGAAAACTGTTGATCGACTCTATGAGCATCTGCATACTTCTTCTATTGTCCTGCACTGCCACCAAATGCTCTCTAATCTACTCAACCTGCTGCTCCATATCTCTAAGCATATCTGGTCCTAGAAGAACTCTATCCTCAAGACAATCCCAACTCAGTGGGGTTTGACAAGGACGACCATACAAAGCCTGAAAAGGAGACATGCCAATAGAGCTGTCATATCCATCATTATAAGAAAACTCCATGAGATACAAATAGTCCTCCCAATGGCTCTATCAATCCATCACATACATCCTAAGCATATCCTCAAGGACCTAGTTAACCCTCTCAGTTTGACCATCAATCTCTAGATGGCAAGCTGAACTGAATTTCAGCTATGCCCCCAAGGCATGCTTTAAAGAAGTCTAAAGGGCTGAGGTAAAAACTGGATCCCTATTAGAGATGATCCTATGAGGAATCCCATTCAATTTGACTATGTCCTCCATGAACACTCTAACCACCATAGAAGCATTATATGATGAATGGACAGGAGAGAAGTGATCTACCTTTGTCAACCTATCCACCATGACCATAATAGCATCATGTCAATGGAAGGATACCAGAAAACTAACTATGAAGTCAATCAAAATGATGTCCAATTTCCATTCTGGAACAAGATTCGGCTCAAAAAGTCATGCAGGGTGCTGGTGCTCCGCATTCACCCTCAGACACTTAAGGCATCTTGACAAAAAATCAGCAATATCTCGCTTCATACCACTCCAAAAGTACAACTGGCGTAGATCTGCATGCATCTTCTTGACACTCGGATGAGCAGAATAGGGTGCCCGATGTGCCACTGACATAACTAGGGTACGAAGACCCTCTGAACTAGGAACATAGATATGACCCAAATGTTACACAAGACCCTCTGACTCAAGAGAGTAACTAGAAAATCTACCCTCCAAAGGTCAACCTGACTCAGCCTCTGACTTCACCTCCTGAAACCAACTGTTGGTAGGAAGTGCTGCAAGAATCTGACCTCTCAAATCAACTCTAAGAGTGACTACTGAGATCTCATGCCTTCACCGACTAAGAGCATCTACCACAACATTCTCCTTGCCCTGAATATACTTGACCTCAATGTCATACTCGCACAAGAACTCCATCCAATGCCTTTACCTTGTAGTCAAGTTTGGCTGCATAAAGATATACTGTAAACTCTGATGATAACTGTGCATCTCAAATCAATGCTATAAAAGAAAATGCCTCCACCTCACTAAGGCATGCACAACTGCGGCTAACTCAAGATCATGAGTGGGATAGTTCAATTCATGATCCTTGAGTTTGCAAGACTCATAGGCAATCACATGACCATCTTGCATCAGAGATGCTCCTAAACCCTCTAGAGAAGAATCTGTACACATAACAAAGTCCTCGGTAGGATCAGGAACTGCTAGAATAGGTGCACTGGTCAGCCAGTCCTTAAGGGTCTGAAAAGCTACCTAACACTGCTCTAACCAAACAAACTTCTTCCTTTTCCTCTAAAGAGAAGTAATAGAATGAGCAATCCTATAAAAACCCATAACAAAACGGTGATAATAGCCTTCCAATCCCATAAAACTATGAACCTCTAGAACATTAGTAGGTGCAGGCCAATCCATAATAGCTTGGATCTTTGAAGGATCCACCGCAATACCCTCTCTAGAAATAACATGACCCAATTACTTCACCTCTATCTGAAAAAATTTACATTTTGACAAAGTAGCATAAAGTTGATTTTCTCTGAAACACTGCAACACCTAATGCAAATGCTCTTCATGCTCCTTCATAGTCCTTGAATAGATCAATATATCATCCAAAAACACAAGAACAAACCTGTCGAGATAAGTATGAAAAACGCCATTCATCAGGCTCATGAAAACTGAAGGTGCATTTGTCAACCTGAATGGTACAACTGTAAACTCATAATGTCCATAACTAGTGCGAAATGTTGTTTTATGAATATCTACCTCAAAGATCTAGAACTGATGATGTCTTGACTTAAGGTCAATTTTAGAAAACACCTTAGCTCCCTTAATCTAATCAAATAGATTTTTAATATGAGGCAAAGGGTATTTATTCTTCACTGTCACCTTATTGAGCTGTCAATAGTTGATACATAGCTGCAGAGATCCATCCTTCTTTTTCACAAAGATCATAGGTGCTCCCCATGGAGAAACACTAGGTCGAATGAATCCCTTGGATAACAACTCCTCCAACTACAATCGATGCTCCTTAAGCTCCTGAGTGGTCATCCTGTATGGAGCTCGTGAAATAGGCTCTATGTCGGGGACAAGATCAATCCTAAAGTCGATGTCACGCTTAGGTGGCATCCCCAAAATCTTAGAAGGAAAAACATCAGCATACTCTCAAAAGTGTGTGATCGTCAAGAGATATCTCTTGAGTCTTCTCCATCACCAAATCATTAACTGTTACTATAAAGAGATGACATCCCTGAAGCATGCATCTCTTAAGCTACATAGCAGAAATCATACATAGGGAAACCAATCTCTGGATACCAACTACCTCCACCTCTCTACCAGAGTCATCCACATATCTGACTGACTTACACCGACAATCAATCACTGCCTGATGGGCCCCTAACCAATCCATACCCAATACTATATCATATGAACCAAGGGGTAGGATGCAAGGTCTACTGTAGTAGATAGAGAGCCAATCCTCAACTCACAACCCTACACTAGAGACTCAACTACAACCTTAGCCCTGGAAGCTAGCTCAACCTACCACCTATCATCTTGCCTTGTTGCCACTAAGCCACAACTCTCTACAAGAGAAGGAGAAATGAACGAATCAGATGCACCGGAATCAAAGAGAATAGAAAAACCAATACCTCGCATAAAACCATAAGTCTCCACCATAGTGCCCTGACGCTCTTCCTGGCAGTTATCAACCGTTGCAAAGAATCTGTGTGACCTACCTGCATTACCTATCGTCGGCTTTGAAGCTGCTGCCCTATAACCAAAACCTAAAGCATTCTTCTAAGGAAAATGTTTAGCAATATGGCCCTGTTGGCTGCAAAAGAAGTAGCCTGTGCCTCTACCAAAACCACCACCACCCTGAAAGGCATTAGACTGTTGGAAACACCCCTTGCTCACTATAGACTATGTGCTCTGAGTGAGACAATCAACATGATCCTATCTAGAATGCTTCCAACTCTGGTTCTTCTTATTCTGAAATCTGATACCTTGCTACGGCTGAGAATTCTTTAGTTTGGCTCGAGAGTACTATTGCTGATGTCCACCCTTTGAGGGTGCATGAGATTCTTATGGCTGAGCATGTCCACAATGAGAATTGGATCCTACTGAAGGTGCACTACCATTATGCACACTTGTATATCCTCCAAGTGCAAATAGTCAAATTCTTCTCCACTAACTAGGCTTTCTCCACGACTACCTCCATAGTCTTGGGTTCGAAGACACGAACCCCTCCAGTGATCTAGGCATTTAAGCCCCTAATAAAATGCTGCACTAACATAGTCTCATCATCTCTGATACCCGCATACTACTTGAGCTCATAGAATCTATGTTCATACTGCTCGACTGACATGGCCATCTGCCTCAGCTCATGAAATTCATCTATGCGACACTATATCCAATGATCAGACAAGAAACAGGCTTTGAATCTCTCTAAGAACAACTCCCAAGAAACCATGCTAATTTCCAAGTGCAATTTTGGCTCCTCTAAACACCACTAGGTCGAAGCAAATCCTCTGAGATGCAAAATTGGGCATCTAGTCTTGGTGTTGCTGCCATACAGATGCATGGTGAAACACCTGCCTATATCAAGTAACTAGGTCTCTGCCTCTAAACCACTACTAGCTCCATCAAAGATGGGACGGTGTGCCATCAGATAATCTCTCGTATGACTGGCTAAAGTGGCCTCCTGTTTAGCTAGTAGTTCTCTCTGCCTAGGAGATCTCTCTCTTTCCCTAGCTTCTAGCTGATCTAGCTACTATCCCCCTCTAGGCTGCTCTACCTCCTGTCTAGGGCCTAAATAGGCAAGGGCCTCCTCAAGTAACTGATGCAAATGGGCTCCCTCAGGTTGACCCTATCCTTCCATATTCTTACCCCCACCTTCATGGGCACTCTCATAAGGAGAATTGGAAGGAGGTGTACCACCACCACCTCTCCCACGACCCCTACCTCTACCATGACCTCGACCTCTACCTCTAGGCATCTACCTACATCACCAAAGGATAATTTATTACACACAGAGAGGGAAACAATAGGGATGGAATTAATCTACAGAGTTTAAGGACGAGGTCACATAATGGGCTCAGTTATAACCAAAGTACCTAGTGTTTAAACCTAGCTCTGATACCAAATGTGATGCCCCATCATCCAACCCTAGAGAGTTAAGTTAATAGAACAAGAAAATGCAGAAATATATATATTTTCAAAACAATTATATGCAATAATTACAGATCAACAATACTAATAACAACATCAACTAACATCTCTAGGGACATAACTGCATCAGTAAAACATAGTTTCTTAACAACACAAGTTTATATACATTTTGATACAACAAAGAAGATTGCATTATTCATTACAAGATATGAACAATTACAAAAGATCAAATACATGATCACATGATTATAAGATTCATGTCTAAATTACATCAGTTTACCATGTACAACAAGATTGTACAATTTTGAAGATATAGTATAGCTCTAAGGATGCAAGTACAAATCTGGAACTGGAAACACATTTGTAGTGATCAGGAATCAAGTCGACCAAGAAAAACCAATGGATTAATCTCTTCCACCCAACCATGTGGAATCCTGAGGTCCACCCCCCGAGCTAAGGGATAACAATGAGGCTCCATCATGACAAGGGATACAAGTAGGCAAATACAAACCTGACACCGACATTACAAATTTTCAAAGCAAGATAGAACTCTAGAGGCAACAACAAAAGATAACAAAATGAAGTAACTAGACAGCAGTAGGGAGAGTGTCATTGCATGGTCCTAGCATGGGTTATCTAGGCTATCTCTCTCTCTAGAAACTGACCCGCATCTATGGTTATCCTAGCAACCTCTCACTAGGCACCGGCCCCATAGGGTGACACATGCGGAACCGACACATCCTTTCATGGAAACAAGGAGGTCGATCTTACCAACCAGGCCTTCTCATCCCATCCTTAGCCTGTGAGAGCACTAAAGGCATGGGTGAGCCATCATACTTATCTTTTTATGTGATTACTACCTAGCCCACCTAGATTAATTATTAGGTTATCACTTAGTTATAAGTTCCATGGGGTTATCCAGGCAGCCACTTTGGGCACTGGCCCCACCATGAAAGCCACTCTCCTACATGCAACTAGAAAGCCCTAACCAACAAACATAAGCCATCCAAAATAATATGCATGGAAAAGAGACTGCAAGGCATATATCCTCTTGCATACTAGTAGATTACATAGTCAAATTCAAAACCAACTTCAAAATCTCATATCAAATGAAAGCATTTAAAATGATATGTCACAATGATGCACTCGAACTCAGGTAACCAAACCTCTAGAGTTGGGTAAATCTTGAAACAGAAAACCACTATTCATATATCCATTTCTCGATATTGAAATCAAAGGTTTAAATGACTTGGCACTTAATAACCATGACATCCCACTAGAACTAAAATAACTACATGACTCAGAACTAGGGAAAATACAATAACTCAATTTCATCATTATTACATGTCGATAATAATTCACAATGGTATTCCAAGGGAGACCTTATACTATATTTAAATTGACCCAAACATACCACATACAAAAAATTTTAAATATGAAAACACTATAAGGCTAAACTCTCTTTTTAATAAACACCCTGACATTAATATCTTATTCAATTCTAGAATTATAATATCATCTAAGATTTGTTTAATAACTAGCATTACCATTAAAATCTACATCACATTTAAACTCTAATTTACTCCACTATTCATTTAACAATCATACATCTACTAATCTATTCTTAATAAAGATAATTACTCTATAGAATAAAATATTACAAATCTATCCTAACTATAATATGAATTATACTAATATTAATTTTCATCACTTTTATTATCAATTTAACAATTAACTAAAAAGATAATCTCTTAAACAAGATTTACTGAACTTTCATGGAGTTTCTATTAGGAACTTTCTAAATAAATTCATTTGTCAATGGACTCTTGCTAAAACTTCATCATAAGGAAAATAAATAATAATATAATTATAATTGAGAGTCTTTAATCCAGAGAGGTGAAATTGAAAGAAGACTTCTGAGGTTTTTAACAATAATGGATAATGGTCTGCTAGAAGAAAACATGAGAGAGAGAAAGCAATGCAGACTACAGAGGAAGGAGATGAATTCATTATAAATTTTTAGAGATTCCATTGAAAGGAAGAGACAACAAATTGCAAGAGGGAATACAAGAAATTCGCAGAGGAATAAGAGATCTTTAAAAAAAAGTTTGGCAAAGGAGGACTTGCAAAGAGATTTAGGAAGAAATGACTCAAGAAAGTATAAATAACAAGAAAGATACAGATTTTATTATCATCATTTTTTATTGGCTAGAAAAGCCCAGCATAACGATGTATGGTAGCCAAAGAGGAGGTTTAGAATTTATTTTTCAGAGATTGCTAATGTTGTTCTTCTCCCATGCTGTACGATCAAGCAAGAGCTTGTAAGAAAGAAAAAAAATTGAAGGCAAAAGAAAATTCAAGAAGCTAGGGGAGGAGGCTGTATGGCGACGGCTGAGGGAGGTAATCATTTTTAGTATAAAATTTTGACCAAAATATCCACCCAATCAACCTTAGTAAAATCAGCAGAAATGAGAGAATGAAATTTCACAGCAACAGCGGTAAAAGTTAGATAAGATTCAATGCAAATTCATTCCAATATAAGGCTTAAAAAAAACTCATTTTCTAGCAATAGAGCCTGAGATGCAAATGCTAGGTAAGCCAAATTCTGTCATTGAGGGCAGTAAGATAGGTAAGGGTTTGGTAAAAAAAATTGAATAGAGTAGTTTTCTCACGAATTTCAAGCTACATTGCAAACTATCAAGTTCAAAAATACCCACAAGAGATTCAACAGAGATTTAAACTAATATGTTTAATTTGATAAAAGAAATACAAGTAAGCATACCCAAAATTTTGATCCCAGGCTTCCAAAAAATTCTTCAACTTCCCACTTCTTTAGCTTCCCATGACAATATTTTTCCCCCAAATTTTCTCTACCCTTCTCATAGGAAAAGTTTCCTCACAAATAACTTGCCCCAACCAAAAATAGGCAAACTCCATTAATTTTCCACTACCAAAATACATTTCAAAATGCCACTAACCCCTAAAAAAGAAAGCAATTAAATTTTTCTTTGTGAGAGGGATTTTCCAAGTCAGAAATCTTCATATGACAACTCACTAGCAATAAATTAAATTAACTAATAATATTTTTCAAACTACCATATACTATTCAACAATAAAAAGATATTGATAACTTATTACAATATCTTATTAAAATCATAAAATTATTAATTTAATCTTTATCAAAAACACTTAAACAATATTCCTAATTTCACATTAATAAATTATGACAAAGAAAATACTTTTATATCTAACTTATTAATATCATTATTATTATAATAGAGAATTCATTTCCAATGAATTCACATACACTGAAACCAACAAACACAAACAAAGACAATTGCATACCAATGACGAACATTAACCCGAGGCAGGAAACATAGAGTGACATCAAGACTGTAACATGCCACTTGTTCTACCAACTAGGATTTACCAATTTTAACTTGAAAGTAAATAAGTCGTGAATTCATAACATGAATAATAAAAATTTTTGCTTCGAACATTTGATATAATGCACATTTGAAACATATTTCAAACTTCTATTGTATAACCAAATTACATTTATCAAAAAAAAAATTCAATATTCAACTTTTACAACTTTTTTTCATAAATTACATAGAAGCTTCAAGAGATTAACTGATAAATAGAATCACATGTTTGTATACTTGTCTGTCTTTAATACTCCCAGCCACCAACTACATGAGGGGAAGCATCACTCAAGTGATTTACCTCCAACCATGGACTAATTGCGGTCCCCCGCACATTTACCAAACAGGTAAATGGCCCTACCCTTCAACAAAGGGATTGGTATAGCAACCCCAAAGTCAAGCCTAATTTGAGCAAGGTGTTGTGTCCTACATTAACAAGTACTATCATACAATGGCTACAACCATCAAAGTATGAAATCCCTACTAGAAATGCAAACCTGGATCACAGTGAACCTAGACAGTGTAAATGTTGGCAATTTACACCACTTTGGCCAAAGTTTTCTTGCCTCATATTCACCCACCCTTCCATCTCGATTGGGAAAGACAACAATATCTATACAATAGTTATTCCCTTACCCATGGATCAACAAATCCCAGGAATAACCCCACTTAACAAATGCATCATTCTCTACACATAGGATATTCCCTTTGCCATGGATCAACAAATCCCAAGAATATATCTACTTAACAATTACATCAAACTCTATTCTAGGTTATTCCCTCCTCTTCCATGGATCACATATCCCAAGGTTAACCTACTACATGCTTTACTAGGATACATATATCGAAGTAATACCACTTGAATCTTATTCTCACTATCTTTCCCTTTGTACAACTTTCCTATATAAATACCAATCAATGATTGGTTCATGATTCCATCTAGGTAAAAACCAAACCATAGACACAATCTCACATTCACAATACAATTTTGCTAACTATATATATATAAACTAGTATACAATCAAAAGACATTAATAGCAACAATTCAATATTGCAATCACTTAACAATAATACCTCATATAATATTTTGAAAACAAGAAAAACATAGAGAAGGAGAAATAAATCCCATTCCTGAGAATATAGCTCCAAATAGATCAGATACTCCTCTGCCAATGGCCTTTCAATACTCTAGATCGCTCTTCCAAATAAAACCACTTATAAAAATAAAACGACAATTTTTGACACAAATGCAAAACTCAAATTTAAAAAGGAAAATCTCTTGATTAGAAAATGGTGCCATTAAAAAAAATGAGGGAGAGTACCCCATTTTATACTGCAACCAATTTAAAAATGTCGATATAATGTCGACATACTTCACCAACTCAACAATGTTGACATATGAAGACATGCTTATCAAAATCTAAATTTAGTTCATAAATCCAAACAACCTTCTAAAAAAAGGTGTTAGATAAAAATTTAAAAAAATAAATAAAATAAAATATATAAAAATTAACATTATTAACTATTCACAAGTTTAAAGGGGCCCGCATGCCTAAATAGTTGTAAAGCTTTACAAACAAAACTTAAAAACTTAAGGTGGGGGCCACGTGCCTTAAAGTTTTAAAAACATGCACATAAGAAAGATTTCCCTTATTTAAAAAGCACTTAAACAAACCTTAAACACCATTCCTCTAAAAAAATACGTATCCCTTTTCTAAAAAGAACTTTAAAGCTTAGATTTATTATATTAATATTATCACCTTAAACTTTCATAATTATTATTATTTATTTTATTATCTTTATTATTATTACTTTTTATAAAACTAATCTTTTATTATTATATTTTTTTTAATAAATCTATTATATATATAATCTTATTGTTTTACTTGCCATTAAATAATATTTACGAAAAATCAAATTCCACAAAATAATATAATTATATTTCTACAATTAAGAGAAAAATAATAATAGTATTTATATTAAATACATATAGAGAGACTATAGATATATAATTATATATATTCGCACATATATAAATTTATCATCGTAAAATCAAATATAACTCATAATCAAAATGCATATAAAGTCATAAAATCTTCATAGACTTATCATTAAAAAAACACAAAAGAGACGATAATTCATGCATAGCCCAAATCGACATCTACATATCTATGAGTAATATGCTCATGAATATATGTAGGTACGTCTACCTACATATGTTCATTCTCATATTGACTCATGTATAAGAATGTATCGTGGACTTGCACGAGCATTAATTAACTCAAAGAAACCAAACACTTAAAAACATGTAGGTTCGAACATCCAATCAAAACTTAAGATACATAACTCAGATCACTTACCACTACCCACACTGACTCGACTCAACTTAGGTCAAATTAGGATGTGTACTGCTCAGTTTAGGCTTCTCTTTTACGTTTACCAGACCAAGTCCTTCTCTTGAGTGATACCTCCCCTCTTTTCTAGAGGGACAACTTGTTCCTGCATCCACTTAGATCATTGCAAGAGTAGTTAACTAATCAAAACATAATCATTAATTAACAATAACACATTTAATACAAGACATTGCATTGTTCTTTTTCTCATCATATTGCATTCAAGATAGATAACACATAGATGCAAAGATTCATAAATGCTTCAATTTTCACAAAATATCTAATCTATAGTAAATGGATAAAAACACATATACAGCTTCATAAATCCATAATCACTCATTTTCCAAACAAATTAACCAAACTAGGTAAATAGTAAGTAGATAGAAACACATGGGGTGTAACATACTTCCCCCCATTGTGAATCATCATCCCTGATGATTTTTAAGTATCAAGTATTATCACCACATACATAAGTCATAAAAATTATCATACTACAAAACATATTAATATCAAGAGATTTCATAATTCATATTAACTTATGGAAACTTTTGCTTCATCTCAGCTTAATCTTTCCAAGTGGTAGAACCTTTTGCATACAGATCCAATTGGACCTTGCACTGCATAACCTTTCTATTTATGCAAGTAGAGCTTACGAACTTCAAGCATTTCAAATGCTTGATCAAAACCATACTTGGTTTCTATACTTGTATACATTCTATGAGTATAATAATCATCAGTTAAGTATATAAATATATCAAATTTGAATCATTAAGAGCATTGTGCCTCTTGGCAATAGCTATTATCAGAATGATTCTGTAATCAATGGATTTGTTAACTTTGAGAACTTCAAAGAGCTCTTCACATCTAGGAGCTTGTTTGGAATACATTCGAAACATAATGAAACTTTTTATGGGGTTGGACCCACAATAGAAATTTTACTCTCTACTCGATAATTGTCTCCGTATATACTTAGCATCAGCGTAACTTTTCTATTCCTTATTGGTTCTTTGCCAATCTTTTCTAATTAGCATGATTTGTTCATCCATTACTGACAACATTTCTGGACTAATGCTAATCCTATCTTCTAGATTACCCTACTTATAGGAGTTCCACATCTTCTTCTATCTAATGTTTCAAGAAGAAAGATATGAATTTTTATAATCCAAACCCACCAGTAGTAGATATTCTTCCCCACTTATAATGTTGATCCATACAATATATTCAAACAATTCTTCCAAAACCTGGTTAATTCTCATAGTTTAACCATTGTCACATGTGCATCTCTATCCGAGATATTCTCCTCAAGATCTCTGTGTAAACTAAACACTTCCTACACAATTGTATGAGCTAAAATTGGTGTTCCACCAAATAAATTCTCTAATATAAAAGATGTTATCTTTATTCTTTAACATTTTAAACAACTTGCTACAAATCTTGCAACATCGCCTTTCATTCACTTCCAAACATATAACAGCTTTACATTCACTAACATCTTAGTGACACGAGTATGTCCTAAATATGAGGCATTAGGTACTTCCTCCCATACCAAATTCCTTAATTCACCATAAAAAGGTACATAAATTCTTCCTTTATTCTTCAATAACCCATTGGGTTCAAAGCAAAAATCCTTCATACCCTTTATCTTACAAATTATCCACGAGTACTTGCTTAACTTGCTCATAGAACTCATCACTCTTGGATCCTTTCACTACTTAGCTTCTAAAGTCAGTTTGGATAGTTACTAATGAAGATATATTCCTTCCCCAACTTAAAGCATTAGCAACTCTATTCATGTTTCCTTTGACATAGTTAATGTTGAAATCTTAATCCGATGTTAATTCTACCACCTCCTTTGCCTTGCATCTAGATTAGGTTGAATAAATAAATACCTTAAACCATGATGGTTTGTTTTCAATTCAAAAGTTTTTCCCAACAGATAGTGTCTTCACATCTATAATACATGAGCAACTGCTTCTAACTCCAAATCATACGAAGCATAATTTTATTCATAAGATTTTTACTTCCTTAATTCATAGGCTATGACTTTCCCTTTCTGATTTAACACTCCACCCAAACCTTCACCTGAGGCATCTGGTATTACCTTCTATCTTTAGAGGAGTAAATTTTCTCATTTCCTGGAATAACTCTTTTGCCATTCTCCTCTTCTTAATCCTTTCAGAACCTGATTGAGATTGTGATCCTTCATTCCCCATGTTTAGTAGCTTGAGAATTGTCTCCTCCTAATCATTTCCTTGTTCTAATATTATGACTCTCTCTCTCTTGTCTTGATAAACATCGCTAAGATTTGATCTAACTTAGTGCCCATATTCTCAACTCCTTATCATACTTCTTCGTTTCCCCACAAAGTTAATTCTTGTTCTAACCATCTTAACAAGATAGTTCACCCCATGGGTTTCTATAAAGATTTAAATTATGTGAATGTTACCCAATGTTCTAAAACTTTTAGCATTTCCAAATAGAATTTCTCATTCTTTATTCAAAACTTTTTCCCAAAAAAAAATTCTTATACATAAGCTTTTGATAAAATAATTTTATTTCATTTATAAAAAAAGGATTTGAATACCCTCTTAGCTACAACTGAGCGGAGTATATCCCTTAGATTCTAGTCCATGATTATCCTCGAATGGTAATAACCCTCAACTTTATCCTCAGATACAAAATTTAGGGGAACATATTCCTCCATTTTATCACTTAAAGAAATTACACTTTCTTCTACCAAAGGAGGAACATAAAGATTCCTAAACAGCATGGTGGAACTCACACTATACTCTGAGAACATATCCTTAGAAAGTGGTAAGGCTTCTAATTTGGTTGGAGAGACCAAAAGAAAACAATTTAAATTTGGCAGCCTTTCTCAGAGTGACAAGCCAAGTTATAAAAAGCTAAGCTTCTAGCGCTAAAGACTTTACAAAGTTTAGGCTAATGATCCACCACTTCCACTCTTGGAATATCGTATAGATACCAATTCCCTACAGAATGCTTTTAATCATCCTTGACTCTCTCACATTCTAGACAACTTGCTATCACTCTTCATTCTCTTTTAGAAATAAAGAGATTTCTCATCGACTAGGAATTTAGTTACTCCTAGATGACCTGATTATGAAAAAAAGAATTTCCTACCTTACAAGGTTTCATAAATCTGAAAGTTAGGAATATACCGTGCATTTTCTACAATTTACTCCCTTATACAATCCATCAAAGGCCCATCCAGGACATGACAGAGGCGAACAACCAAAAGTATTCTAGTATAGCCACCTCAATAATTTAAATCAATGTCAAAGAATAAGCAATTTCATTTTCAACAATAAGTCAAGAGTTTGAGCTCATAAATGGAATTTTGACCAATTGGTCATAAAATAAATAATCTTCAAAATTCGGTGGCTAGACCATTCCAAAAATTAAGGAATAAAACAATGGAAAATTCATGCAAATATTAAAAAAGGAATTTCTCCAAAAATTCAAGAAGTGTTAAAATCAAAAGATATACTGACTATGCACTATGTGACTGACTGAGTCACTAACAAGGGAGTAGATTGTTGTATTACACCTGAGTTTTTCCAAAAACTTATAGTGGTTTAGAGACCATGCTACTAGCACAATAAATCAGTAAGTCCCTTAAAAATTTCACTATACCCAAAATCAAAAGATTAAAACACATCCACCCTTACATCGTGGAAACATTTTATCTTTCATCACATAGATGATATGGTGATATAACGACACATACAAACTTCAATTGGAACACACTTTTTTTTCATTTACAAAACTCTATTCCCTACCTCTCAGAATAGTTTAGTTAATCAAACATGTCTAAATATCTCGGTGATGATCTCATTCTTCATTGCAATTTATACTTTCTATCTCCACCAAGAGACAAATTACATAGCTCTCAACTTTTTGTCCAAAAATGATATGCAAATAACTAATACCTTCTCCTTGCAACTATTTCAAATTATCTTGCAAACTTTATGCAAACTCTTAACAAAAAAAATAATACTAATCCAAATCTTTTCATCAAAATATTGTCCGAGAGGATCCTCTTCATTTATGTCCTCAACTACATATTGACACCTTTTTCCAATAGGCTTCATGAGTTAATAAGGGACTCTTATTCTCCTCTAATTATGCACGATTCTTTGTATATGAAAATTGGTTTTATCATAAATCTTTAGTAGACAAAAGCATTTCCAAGTCTTGTACTATTTTTCCAGGTATTTTATGCCAATACATCACTACTTGTCTTTCATTGATCCTTTTATCTCTCTTGACTCGTTCCAATCCATTCTAGGGTTATACAAGAACCCAACTTATCTATGTATCTTAAATATAATTTCTAAAATATTCCAAACTCAATTGCTTCTACACCTGAGTTAAACTGACTCATGGATTCCTTAATTCCTCAGTTGGTTTACTCTTAACCACTGACTTGATAAGTGTTGGATAATAGTCCTGATAATTTTCTTGGTTAGTCTACTATGCCATTCTCACATAAAACCAATTTCAATTTTGGACTCTCATAGCATAGTGAGCACATAGGTTCCAGAGCTGAAACCCAGGCTCTGATACCACGTGTAACATGCCACTTGTTCTACCAACTAGGATTTACCAATTTTAACTTGAAAGTAAATAAGTCGTGAATTCATAATAGGAATAATAAAAAAATTTCCTTCGAACATTTGATATAATGCACATTTGAAACATATTTTAAACTTCTATTGCATAATCAAATTACATTTATCAAAAAAAAATTCAATATTCAACTTTTACAACTTTTTTTCATAAATTACATAGAAGCTTCAAGAGTTTAACTAATAAATAGAATCACATGTTTGTATACATGTCTGTCTTCAATACTCCCCGCCACCAACTACATGAGGGGAAGCATCACTCAATTGATTTACCTCCAACCACCGACTAATTACGGTCCCCCACACATTTACCAAACAAGTAAATGGCCCTACCCTTCAACAAAGGGATTGTTATAGCAACCTCAAAGTCAAGCCTAATTTGAGCAAGGTGTTGTGTCCTATATTAACTAGTACTATCATACTATGGCTACAACCATCAAAATATGAAATCCCTACTAGAAATGCAAACCTAGATCACAGTGAACCTAGACAATGGAAACGTTGGCAATTTACACCACTTTAGCCAATGTTTTCTTGTCTCATATTCACCCACCCTTCCATCTTGATTGGGAAAGGCAACAATCTCTATACAATAGTTATTCCCTTACCCATGGATCAACAAATCCCAGGAATAACCCCACTTAACAAATGCATCATTCTCTACACAGAATATTCCCTTTCCCATGGATCAACAAATCCCAAGAATATATCTGCTTAACAATTACATCAAACTCTATTCTAGGTTATTCCCCCCTCTTCCATGGATCACATATCCCAAGGTTAACCTATTACATGCTTTACTAGGATACATATATCAAAGTAATACCACTTGAATCCTATTCTCACTATCTTTCCCTTTGTACAAGTTTCCTATATAAATACCAATCAATGATTGGTTCATGATTCCATCTAAGTAAAAATCAAACCATAGACACAATCTCACATTCACAATACAATTTTGCTAACTATATATATATATAAACTATTATACAATCAAAAGACATTAATAGTGATAATTCAATATTGCAATCACTTAACAATAATACCTCATATAATATTTTGAAAATAGGAAAAATATAGAGAAGGAGAAATAAATTCCATGCCTAAGAATATAGCTCCAAATAGATCAGATACTCTTCTGCCAATAGCTTTTCAATACTCTAGATCATTCTTCCAAATAAAACCACTTATAAAAATAAAATGACAATTTTTGACACAAATGCAAAACTCAAATTTAAAAAGGAAAATCTCTTGATTAGAAAATGGTGCCATTAAAAAAATGAGGGAGAGTACCTCCTTTTATACTACAACCAATTTAAAAATGTCGATATAATGTCGACATACTTCACGAACTCAACAATGTTGACATATGAAGACATGCTTATCAAAATCTAAATTTAGTTCATAAATCCAAACAACCTTCTAAAAAAAAGGTGTTAGATAAAAATTTAAAATAAAATAAAATAAAATATATAAAAATTAACATTATTAACTATTCACAAGTTTAAAGGGGCCCTCATGCCTAAATAGTTGTAAAGCTTTACAAACAAAACTTAAAAACTTAAGGTGGGGGCCACGTGCCTTAAAGTTTTAAAAACATGCACATAAGAAAGATTTCCCTTATTTAAAAAGCACTTAAACAAACCTTAAACACTATTTGTCTAAAAAAATACGTATCCCTTTTCTAAAAAGAACTTTAAAGCTTAGATTTATTATAATAATATTATCACCTTAAACATTCATAATTATTATTATTTATTTTATTATCTTTATTATTATTAATTTTTATAAAACTAATCTTTTATTATTATATTTTCTTTTATTAAATCTATTATGTATATAATCTTATTGTTTTACTTACCATAAAACAATATTTACGAAAAATTAAATTTTACAAAATAATAATAGTATTTATATTAAATACATATAGAGAGACTATAGATATATAATTATATATATTCACATATATATAAATTTATCATCGTAAAATTAAATATAACTCATAATGAAAATGCATATAAAGTCGTAAAATCTTCATAGACTTATCGTTAAAAAAACACAAAAGAGACGATAATTCATGCAGAGCCCAAATCGACATCTACATATCTGAGTAATATGCTCATGAATATACGTAGGTATGTCTACCTACATATGTTCATTCTCATATTGACTCATGTATAAAAACGTATCGTGGACTTGTATGAGCATTGATTAACTCAAAGAAACCAAACACTTAACAACATACAGGTTCGAATATCCAATCAAAACTTAAGATACATAACTCAGATCACTTATCACTACCCATACTCACTCGACTCAACCTAGGTCAAATTAGGATGTGTGTGTGCTACTCTGTTTAAGCTTCTCTTTTACGTTTACTAGACCAAGTCCTTCTCTTGAGTGATACTTCCCTTCTTTTCTAGAGGGACAACCTATTCCTACATCCACTTAGATCATCGCAAGAGTAGTTAACTGATCAAAACATAATCATTAATTAACAATAACACATTTAATACAAGACATTGCATTGTTCTTTTTCTCATCATATTGCATTCAAGATAGATAACACACATAGATGCAAAGATTCATAAATACTTCAATTTTCACAAAATATCTAATCTATAGTAAATGGATAAAAACACATATACAGCTTCATAAATCCATAATCACTCATTTTCCAAACAAATTAACCAAACTAGGTAAATAGTAAGTAGATAGAAACACATGGGGTGTAACAAAGACCCATGACCAGAAATTGAAAACAGAGACTAACCTAGGGGACCCCATGTTATCTCCCATCCACATTATCCATTGGTGCAAGCGCACGCTCAGACCTGCAACCTGCATCAAAATGATATGTTGTAAATGAGCATGTGCATATAAAAAAACACACAGAAGCAGGGCACTCGTACTGAGTAATACTATATTGTCCCTACTCTAAGGCATTACAATACACATAAACATCTCTAACTAACAATCAGATAACATTCAATCCCATAAAGCATAGTAACATTACTCTACATAATCAACTAATCATGTCAAAACACAACATAAACTGTAATGTCAATAATATCATCACACTACTCATAACATATGTCAATAACCACATCAGTCAACCATAGTCCATCAAGAACATAATAAGCATAAACCCTAAGTCTAACAACCAAATGTCTCAAAACTGTCTAAATGCAATAGAAAAACTATCAACTATCACAAGCCAAAAATGAGGGGGCATTACATCCTCCCCCCCAGAATTAGACTTACTCTTAGAAGCCTGCAAATAAGGGTATAACCATCTCATCTAAGAAGCATCCTCCTAGATAGCATAACTCTCATTACTAGGATCCCACTGGACCCTGACCTGCTCCACGTCTGTGCCCCTAAGAGCAAGTTTCCTGTGTTGCAAAATGCCTATGGGCTCCAAAGGCAGCTGCCCGTCCTCTACATGTAGAGCAGTCCAATCAAGAGCATGATCAATAACTGGATAGTAAGGTCTAAGTAAAGAAACATGAAACACATCATGAATGCGTGAAAGGCTGGGTAGCAAAGTAAGACGATAAGCAAAAGGACCGATCCTCTCCAATACCTCAAAAGGTCTAACAAAGCATGGTGCTAGCTTAGAACCTTTTCTGTAGCAGATCAGACTCTTTCACGGACGCACATGCAAGAACACTTGATCCCCAATTGAAAACTATCGATCGACTCTATAAGCATCTGCATACTTCTTTTGCCTGTCTTGCGCTACCACCAAATGCTCTCTAATCTGCTTGACCTACTGCTCCATATCTCTAAGCATATCAGGTCCTAGAAGAATTCTATCCTCAAGACGATCCCAACTCAGTGGGGTCTGACAAGGACGACCATACAAAGCCTAAAATGGAGACATGATGATAGAGCTGTAATATCCATTATTATAAGCAAACTCCACCAGATACAAATAGTCCTCCCAACGGCTTTGCTGATCCATCACATACATCCTAAGCATATCCTCGAGGACCTGGTTAACCCTCTCAGTTTGACCATCAGTCTCTAGATGGTAGGCTAAACTAAAATTCAGCTGTGTCCCCAAGGCATGCTATAAAGAAATCCAAAGGGCTGAGGTAAACACTGGAACCCTATCAGAGATGATCCTACGAGAAATCCCATGCAATCTGACTATGTCCTCCATGAACACTCTGGCCACCGTAGAAGCTACCAAGGACTCACAAATGGTTAATATAGCAATCATAGCTAGTTGCTAACACATCCAACATCTCTAAATAGTATCCCATCATCTCTATGTTTTATTCCTGAATCATTTCAATTTGCTTTGATTATTTTATAACATTTTTTTAATCTAATTTTTTTTAGGGGTATGACTGATGCATGTTCAAGAAAACCTTTTGTAGAGGCATAGATAGATATTTACACATAATGAGAAAGCTATAGAATTTTTATTGACCATGATATTTTAAAAAGGGCAACAGGGTAGAAGCATATTGGTGCAAGATCACCCAACAAACTGCTAGTTTTGGGGGGCATATAGCATGCCTAGGAAGAAAATTTATATTTTAGTACTTTTAGGATAGGAGAATAACTCTTCGTTTAGTTGAGAAACTTTGATAGGAGGTCTTCCAATGTAGAGGAGTAGGGGAAATAGTTGAGGTCTTCTAAAACTATATTTTCAAAAAAATGTTTTTTTAGAAAAGAAAGAAAAAAATAAACTTGATTGTGTAATATCAAAACGCTTTCCTTTCATATTTCTGCATCACATGGAAAAGAACCCTAAATTTAAAGAATTTGCAGTTTCATGGGAGAAAAACATGCAATTCCAACAAAATTGTGGTTTCATGAGAGAAAGAAACCCTAACTTTCAAGAATTTGCAGCTCCATTGCAAAAAAAACCTAATTTTCAAGAATTTGCAACTCCATGGTACAAAAATCCTAATTTGCTAGAGATTTATGTTCCATTAGAGAAAGAAAACCCAATTTGCAAGAATTTGCAGTGGTAATTACTAGATTTTTTTTTCAGGGAAACGAAATAGCAATTATTATAGTTCATAAGTAAGAAAAAATTTAAAAAGTGGAAGGAAACTTACTGGGCACATACCGCGAGCAAATCACCTTCCGTGAGGTCATATGAGAGACCACCGAAACAGATATAAGCAGACTATTTGTATTTGGCGTGCCATGAAGCGTCCTCTGATATCCCCGCAGCTGCTTCCCTCGCGGTTATTTTGTGTATGTTTCTAACTTGTGTTAGCAGATTCATAATTTCTTCTTTGCGAGCCTTTCCAACTTGTTGAATAAATGAACGGCAGGAGGCCAGTTAGGAGGAGAGAAGAAAAAAGAGATCAGTTAGTTATGAGGCAAAACCAAAAATTTATCTCTTCAATTTCAAGTGTTTGTTGTACTCTCTTAAAATTTATTTTTTGAGCCAATCACAATAGAGATAAATCATTTCTCAATATTTTTTTTATTGACATAGGAAAAGTTTAAATTTATACTGTTTTGATTGGTTTAGTGTGAATAGATTAATAACTAGATAACACTGGAAAAAAACTATTGCAATAATACTAACTATAGGTACTAATAAAATACTAAGTAAAATTAGGTAAATAATCTATTTTTATTTATTTTTTGAAAAAAAATAGTATTAAACTAATTATTTGTTCATTTCTATTCCTTTTTGAAATTCTAATCTTCACACATTTTATTAATAAATTTCTTGTTTTAAAAAAATAACTATGTGCTTAACAAATTAATATAGGTATTTTAAGTACATCTATATTTAAAAGACTTCTTATATATAAAGACTAACTATATAAAAAATAAAAATCATAAAAGAACAATACATTCACCTAATTTATTAATCATAGAAATAAAAAATCTATACCATATATTATTTAATGATAAAAATATATTCAAAAAATAAATTTTTTAAAATATTTTTTTAATCATACTAAAATCACAAATCACTACAATTTAAATTAGAGGCAGGTAAAATAAATAAATTTGTTCATATTTACCTTGGTTCATCGTGCCTATTGCACTAAAAATAATGAAAAGAATATAGAAAAATTTATTTACCCATTTGTTAGTAAATAAACTAGCATACCTATCTTTAAAAAATCTAGTTAAAAAGATCAGGAGTTATCATTGAGGCACCTATTTTTTATAAGTATATGATTAAAATGGGAGTATGCGCCTTGGCCTCTTTTACATAGATTATTTAAAGATAAGGTATACTAGTTTAATAATAAATATATATTAGAAAATGGATTTACATCTATATTTAAAAGAAAAGAAATGACAGGAAAGATTTTAATAGCCTGCTATCAACAAACAGACCTGGTCCTCAGTTGAGCAAACAATTTAAATTAGAAGTAGGTAAAGCCACCACACTACTTCAATATCATCCATTTCAATGGTCAAACAATCAATAACAATTTTACACTCATCCACAATAAAAATGGTAAATATTTATCCTACATTTATTGGCCAAAATTGACCTTTGACTGTTCAAATAGATGATATTTAAGAATAGCCGCCAAACCATTCTCATAATTTTTTTATCCACCATTCTCTCAATTTTCTTAATAAAAACTAGAGAGATTCTAAAAACTGGTTAAAAATAAGCTTGGGATCAAATGAACACATCATCCAGTAATTCTTCTGACTTGTGCATTGAGGAAGACATTGCCAAAACCCTTCCTTTAAATTGTATGCAAACACCTTTGGATCATTTGTATGACGTACACGGCTAAAGCACAGATAATCTCCCACACAAACACAATTCGAATACCAGTCTGTTCCACCAATATATTCAGGGAAAGACTCTGGAGGCATCCTTGCAAATTCTTTCCATTTCCAAAGCAACTTATCCTGGTCGTCCTGAAACAACTCCCAGATAACAATACCCAGAGACTTATATGGGTCAATAACCACCTTGAGTAGGTCAATAAAGGTCGCTACCACTAGAAGGGAAGACCCATATGGAACCATAGATAAAAATTGGACACGAGAATACTCAAGAGGTTGGGTGGGTAATGGATCTATTGTAACAGCCTTAATCAAACCATCTTCGATATTGTACCCGACAATAGGCCAGCTGGGCAGCTTTCCCCTCCAGAAAAGAACACTATTGCATTCAACCATTTCTTCATTTAATATATTAGAGCCCGTTTCCCGTGAAATCTGAGACTTAAACTTCCATGAATCTTGAAAATAATGGTAAATTTGGAAGGAAAAATCCCCCCTGTGCTCCAACGCCAATACCAAATACGGGTCTCCGTTTCCTCCTCGTACAATATAGTTAAAGCGTCTATGCACATCGATTTCTATCTCTGCATACATTCTCATGAGCGGATTGCAAACATATAATTTGTGGGTTCTTTCAAAAAGCAGTAACCCTAGCCCTGGACTTGACAAGTTGCAATATCTGTTATTTGGGAGGAAAGAAAAAGAGATATTCATCCATCTTTGTGTGGAAAAGCAGTAGGCCACACAATACCAACTTCCTTGGAATTCTTTACCACAAAGAAGCAGCCATGGATTTTTCTGGGGCAATGAAGACAGAAAGCTGTGCGAGGACAAAAGAGAATTCCATTCTTTGCAAACTAAGCGAGAGAGGCAGATTGATTGCAATGGAAGCTTTGCAAAAATGCATTCTTGTACATCCCGACACAGCTTAGATACACCACCCTGCTCTCCGTCTTCTTCAACTGCTGAAATAAATTGTCGCTCCATTGCTTTCCTAAACAATGGATTTCTTTCTATGCAATTATCATGCTTCCACATCCACTTCCTTTTATAGGCGTTTTATAGGCGTTTGACATGAAGAGCTTTGCCGGTTAAGAGCAGCCGACGGTAGAAAATAAAATTTAAAATAGATAATGATGATAAAAATAAGTATAGATGAAAATGAGTCTACGAGGATCAAGTCTTGTTGACTGCAAAGTCCCCTACACCATAAGGGATGAGGTTGGGATAGTGCCCCGAACGAATTTGGTGGAATGGATATCCCTTAGCTCTCAACTTAAGAGGTTCATTGCGGATAGCAAAAATGAATTTGTGGACGAGATCTATTAAAAAATAAGTATAAATATTTTTAATATATTTATGGAAAAGGTATTAAAAAAATATAATTTTGGAGGGATTCTTTTATATTTTTTATATGTAAAAAGTTAATAAGAGAACTAGGGCCTAAATTTGATAATAGTATAGTCCTATATATATAGTTTTACTTATACTAAGATATATCATAGTATTTTAAGGGCACCTTTGAATAGGTAATCATCATTACAAAATTGCTTGACAGCAAGGTCCATTGTTAAATTTAAGCCTTGGGGGAAAGGAGTTAATTATTAGGGCCCAACTATTAAGTCCTTTCTCTTATTAATTTTTTATATAAGATGAATAAAAATTATCTATATTTATTATATTTTCAAAGTAAAATAAATAATAGAACTATTGAAATAATGAATGGCGGCTTTTTTCTTTTTAAAAAAAATTACATACAAAAGTAAAATAGTTTCTCGTATAGAAATAAAATAAACAATGTAATATAAAAAATAATTCTTAAATAAAATTTTAAATTTATGTGTTCATGTAAAAAATAAAATAAATCTAAATTAAAATAAAATAACTCCTAGGTAAATAAAATAGCTCTAGACTAATATTGCCACCTTTTAGATAGATGTATTGAAGACATTTGTTCTAGTAGAATATAAAAATATCTATAAATATGTAATAATGTGTCATTTACTATCATCTAACTAGATATTTTAGTTTAACTTGACATATATTAAAATTGTAAGGCTTCTCGTAAACAACTATGTATAGCATTTTTATTGTGCATCAAGACATTTTGGATTACACTATGATCCATCATTAGGAAGTGAATAAAAATTACCGATCCTCAATATCTTGATGCAAAAAAAAAGAAGCTATAAATAGTTGTTTATGAGAAGCTTCAAAATTTAGTTTCATGGGTGGAAATATCATGTCTTCAATTGACATGTAATACCTAATTATGTACAACTACTCATCATGCTATACTAAAATTACAAGTAAGAGTGCTAAAAAAAATAGATCCACACAAGACATGAATCAATCTAGTTAATCGAACATAAATATTATATATCAGAATATTATGCTTTTAGAAAAAAATGATGAATTGCCTTCTTTGAAATCCAAAAGCAAAATGAACCACTCTTGATCATAGTTCATATAAATTTTGTTGCAATAAAATGTACCCTCATAGTAATGGTTTCAGTCTTAATGTTTGTGTGGTAGATTTGCTAAGCCATTTAAACATTGACACATCTTGTATTTCTCCTTCTAATCTAGCAATTAGGGGCTTTAATAATATAGGTCAGCAAGCCCTTAGGACTCTCACCTTACCTATAGAGTTAGGCCTTGTCACATTACTTACTATAGTACATGTGATGCCTGGTGCTCTCTCTTATAACGTCCTACTATGTAGGCCATGGATTTAGGCCATGGGTGTTGTTCCCTCAACCTTACACCAATCTATAAAATTTGTTCATGGGAATAAAAATTTATCCCTATATGTTACAATATTGTGAGCAACTGAGTTGAGACAAAAGTTCAACCCTTCCCCAATACTTCAGAATTTAATTAAATCATTAATTAAATACTTCCAAACTGAGATGAGTAGGGTCCAACAAGCCTAATTAAGTCTCGTGGGAGATCTAAGTCTCCTGGTAAGTCCAAGGAAAAATGTTGGAACTATGAAAATCCTAGTCATTTCCAAAATGATTATAAGGAGGAGAAGAAAAATAATGATTCAGATGATGAATCTAATAAAACCTCTCAGGATGATGGTGATGCTTTTGTTGTGGCATTAGCTACACATGCATTGGAAGGTACATGGCTTATTTACTTTGGTGCATCTTTTAACATGACCTCACATTGGGGTTGGTTTATGAAATATGAAGAATATGACAATGGGAAGCTGTACCTTGGAGATGATTCTCATCTTAAGATTATTGGCCATGGAAGACTCTTGGTACAATTCCTTGATGCATGACTGAACATGATCAGTGGTGCGTTTCATATCCATAGTTTGGCAACTATAAGTAAATGGAATGATGTGGGTGTGTAGGTTGTATTCTTGAATGGAGGGCATATGATGGTTAGAGGCACTGTGGTGCTTGCTAAGGGGTTAAAATTGACACTTTGTTTCAGTTGGATGCATGCACGGTTTAGTGTAATAGTTCTACTACAATGAAGAGATTTGTAGAGTCTCTACATTCACCATTGGAACCAACAACAAAGAGGTGTGTTGCATCCACTTCTACTAGTCATGCTTTATGGGTACCTAAGGGTGCTCATTATTTGGAGACAAAATTTCCAGTAGAGAGGACAATGTTATGGCACTAAAGACTTGGCTACATAGGTGAGAATGGTCTATCAACAATAAAAAAATAAAAACCTTGTTGAGGGGTTGAATGATTGTAACCTTGAGTTTGATATTTTAAACATTGCATACATGGAAAATAGAGCCATGTCTAGTTTTATCCTAGTTCTCATAAATCTTCCGGAGTGTTGGACTTGATAGTGTATACACCTAAAATTGGCTCGAGTCGAATTAAGTAAATATTTTAATATTTATCTTGATTCCTATTTTCTTTTGTCAATTAAATAAATATTATAAATTTATTTAATTTACTCATTATCCTATAATTAAATAAAGTCATTTTATTTAATTAAATTCTCTAAATTCTTCTTATGTCTCACACCAATTAAATTCCCTAAATTCTTCTAAATATCTAAAGTCTAAAATCCACCTCATCAATCCACCTCATCTATTCCACCTCACCATGTTGCACATTAATTAAATATTCTTAATATTTAATTAGCTAATATCCTCCATTTTCCAAAATAAATCTTAAATCAATTATCCTCCACCAAATTGAATATTTAATTCAATGTTCCCCACTAGCCTTCACAAATGGAATATTTAATTCCATGTTCCCCATTATCTTCCACCAAATGGAATATTTTATTCCATGTTCCCCACTAGCCTTCACAAATGGAATATTTAATTACATGTTCCCCACAAGCCTTCACCAATTGAATATTTAATTCAATTGTCATATTCCACCATTCTCAAATAATGAATCTTTAATTCACCCATAATTCCATGTTCCCCACAAACCTTCACCAAATGAATATTTAATTCAATTGTCATATTCCACCATGTTCAAATAATGAATCTTTAATTCACCCATTATGAATTAAAGATTCACTTTTATTCCTAGCCATCGATCTCATCCCTGGATCCTCACCCTCCATTCTATTTTCAGAAATTCTATAAATAGAACCCTCTTCTAAGCCATTGGGGAGGAACTTCATTTGCACAATCACTATACCCAAAATTCTCTCATTCTTCTCTTCTCAAGTCCACTCTCCAAGTATCCTCCCTTATTGTGTGTTGAAGCTCTCATTCAACACAAACAGGTATTCTAAGCCATTCTTCCTTTGGCATCTTCAAATAAGCAAGCAAGCAAGAAAGCTTCTGAGGGCTTCTCAAATCAAGATCAAAGCAAGATAGGCAACAATGGAAAATGACAGGTAAAGAGATTTGTAAGTATTCTTACTTGTGTTTGGTTTTTAATCCTCTTTGCCTTCACATTCTATTGGTGTTTTGGGTTTTTATGTTTTCATTGATTTGAACTAACATCACATTATCCCTCACACATCTTGGCGCCCACTATGGGGCCCTTGCCCCTTTACTAATCCAAAAAGCTAGCTATTTTAGTCGCAGGTCCGTATAGGCAAAGAAACAGGCGAAGAACAGGTTCCTAGCAATAGTTTTGCGCATATGACCTCCAAAGTTGCGCATTTGTGCTCCGCAGCTACACATACAACCTGCTTGCGCATTTAACCTCCACAGTTGCATATTTACTTTCCGCAGTTACGCATACACCACAGTTGCGCATTCATACTCCACAGTTGCGTATTTACACTCCACAGCTGCGCATTCGATAATACTGCGCATTTGTTCTCCATAGTTGCACATTCACACGCCACAGTTGTGCATATGCTAGTGTTGCATATTTGTTATCCATAGTTACGCATCCAATCCTGACTGCAGAAACTAAAACCAATTTGCACATATACTCTGTACTGTTGCGCATTTGTCAGATTTGCGCATTTGTCCCTTGGAGTAGCGCATATATTCTGATACACTGTGCATATATTATTCTTGTGCATATAGCCCATAGTCTTACGCATTTGTTTCCTATTCTTGCGCTTCTGTACAAAGATGCATACACTCCTTGTTTCTATGCATTTAGGCTGCAGTGTTGCGCATCTGTTTCCTGCTTTTCTGTTGTATGGTTTCTAATTTTTGCATGTTGAGCTAATGTTGGTTTTGCAGGAGTAGTGGCTGGATTAGTTCATCTAGATATTTTGCTTGGTTCATCTAGCCTAACTAGGGGTGAAGTAATAAAATGCATTTCATGACAAAACTACACATAGTCCCTAACTAGGAAGGAAGTAATTGAACCAAATTACTATCTTGCATTGTGTTTTTCTTTTCTAGTTTAATCACTGCTATCTTCTACAAATGAGAAATGAATAATGCTATGATTAATCACTTTCAAAGTTAACAAATGGGAAATGAACAATGCTATGATTAATCACTTTCAAAGTTAACAAACGAGAAATGAACAATGCTATGATTAATCACTTTTCAAGTTAACAATCATGTGAGTGCACAAGTAGATTAACTCATTTAGTTTTTCTATTTTTAACTAGGTTGGGTGAACCACTATTTTCTGTGCTTGGGAATGACAATAGGCTTATGCTCTCCCCTTAACTGGGTGACCAAAGTGTCAGACTTGTCATTCTTTTTGTCAAACCTTTATGGGGGCCTGCCCTTGGATGCACGCTTGTCCAAGTGGGAACGACCCTGAGTGGTAACAGGCTAAAGCCAAGCCCTACCAAGCCACTTAAAATAAATTGTGCTTGGGGTGAAAACCTCAAGCAATGAGTGCTGCTGTGTTACACCGATGGCCAACCTCACCCAAAACCCTCATAGGCGCAACCCTTTGAGGCTGGGAGACTCTATAATAGAAAGTAGTGTTGCTGCATGTGTAACCACTCGAACGGTTGCCCTAATTAAGAACTAATTTGTGTAGCAAACCAAAAACCCCTATTTGTTGATGCAAACGGTAGAGCCCTTGAAGCAGCCTTGATTCAAGTGACTTTAAGTAGAGGTAGTAGGGACAATCCTAAGGTTTGGTGTGGGTACGAGCCTAAGGAAACCTGGATCTGGTATGCATGAGAAGTGAGTGCCGTGGAGGGGAGCTGGTGCTACCAGATCCTAGAGCTACACGCTTTCAATGGCACTGCTAGAGGATTCAACAAATATTGTCTCATCCAGCCTAGGTTGTATTTGTCTTTGAGTCAAAATAATCCAAAAACACAAAAAAATATATAAAAAAATAAAAATCATGGAAAACTTCTATGTGCTTGCTGTGCTTTTGCCATAATTGAATATCAACCTTAGCAGAAACACCAAATTGTTCAAAAAAAAAACTAAAAACACTGAGAAAATCTAGAAAATGATCTAAAAAATCTAAAATTTGGAGAAAACACAACAAAAAGCCAGATTTGCGCATATATACTAACTTTTTGCACATTTGAACCAACTTTTTGCGCATTTGTCAGTATTGCACATCTAGACCCTATTGTTGTGCATACAAAAAACCAGTGTTGCACATTCATATCGACTTATTGCGCATTTACTTCCTGTAATTGTGCATTTACAACAAAGAGAAAAAAAAATCACATCTTCCAAAAAGCCAAATTTGTCAATACTTTTCAAAACTAGTTCAAACCTGTTCTAGTTTTTTTAAATCTAATCAAAGACCTTGCAAAATCAACCATTTCTCCATTTTCTGCACCATCGCTGCTTGTTCATCCACAATTTCACCACCTTCTCCCAAGTTCCCAACAAGGGTATAGTCAAATCATTCTGGATCAAAATCACACCTTAAACAAGACCTAGTGAGCTTCCAAGTATCAAGGATTCCTTATCCTTCTCTATTAGAACTCCACTAGTGGATTGTACGAAAGCTAGTCAACATCAAGTCACGGATTCCTAACATCCTAGCTTTTGACTATCACTTTTGTATATTCACCTTGTTTAAACACCACCTAGATCTAAGAGGAACCTTGCTAAAACCTTGTTCCATCCTAGCAACTTGTTCAAAATCTTCCAATCTCACATCATCCCATCTCTGTACCACCTTGCATGGTCTTGACAAGATTACAAAAACAAAAACAGTTAGAAATGGCCGAGAAAAGTATTTTTTATGGTCACGACGATGACAAAGAACCTTCCATGGAAGAGATCCTTAAAATGCAACATGACACAAAATTTAACTGTCTACTAGATGGAGTACTTGCACAAGACCCTACAAAATTCTTCTTACACCTAGCAAGCTTAGGAGTAAAACCTCCCAAAGATTATGATGTAGAGGCTCTAAGGGAAACTAAAGAAGAAGGAAACCCTGAAGGGAGTAGACAGGGTGAGGTACCCACAAATAAGAGCAAAGCAACAATTGACTCTTTAGATGCTCTTAGTCTAATGAACCAGAAAGTCGAAACTCTCCAACAACAAATTTTAGAAATGGAAAGGGGAACCTCAACAAAACAATACACCCTAGAGGATATTGCACCGTATCCTTTCAACAGGGCACTAGTCATGATACCTTGTCCTGCGAGATTTGAAGTACCTAAGTTTGACAAATATCGAGGGAAAAGTGATCCAAGAGATCATGTCAGAGAATTCAATGTCGCTTGCATAGAAGTCACCCATAATGACACATATCTTATGCGACTTTTTCCTTGAAGCTTGGGAGGACTGGCCATGGAGTGGTTCTCTAGGTTGCCGCCTGGCATCAAAACCTTCAATGAGCTCATCGATAAATTTGTCACCCATTTTTCCTATAATATTGAGCACGATACCTCAATATTGAACCTCTATAATACCAAATAGAAAGTGGGAGAATCTTTCACCACCTTCTTATAGAGATGGAGACAACTGGCAAGCAAGTGTCCTCACCAAATGCTGGAAAGACAAATGTTGGAGATGTTTGTTCACAACCTACAAATGGACCTTAGCTACCAAGTTCAAATCCAATGTCCTACTTCATTTAGCAAGGTCATTGAGGTGGGCCTCATCATAGAGAAAGCCCTACTTGCAAAAGGTCAGATCAAACACTACAAAGACACTCCAAACACCTATGCCAATAATGATAAACCTAGGTTTTGGACCAAAAAAAAAACATTGTGAATGATGGGGTAGTAGATGCCAAAAATGCGGCACCTAAACAACTGATTTTTAACCTATCAACACCCCAAAACAAACCTACGCAAGACAAACCAACGAATAATCAATCTAGATTCACCAACTTTCGAACTAAAAGAATGTTCACGCCCTTGGATGAATCATTAGAGATGGCTCTAGGTGCTTGCCAACAATCTCATAACACTTCCCTCAACACGGGAATACAAGCCCAAGGTCAAACCCCGATGGTGGAACGAAAATGATTTCTGCAAATACCATCGAAACAGGAGCACAAGACAAATGATTGTATTACACTCAAGCATACAATCCAAGACCTAATAGAGCAAAACAAGATATTTGTAAAAGGTCATACCTCCAATAACGACCATCAGGCATTCAAGGATCCTCTTCCCAATTACGAACAAGCAGGACCTTCCAACAAAAAAAATAATGGCTCTAACAATGTGAACTACATGAACGTCGATTATGACTACGTTGTTAACCATATCCATGAAAGTGGCTCACATATCAATGTGATCACTATAAACAAAGACCTAGATTGTAATGTTACTACCCATAGTAACAAAGTTACCCTTAGGGGAGCCTCCGCCCCTCTAACCCATCACTACAATCTCGTGGATCAACTCCACAAAACACCGGCACTTATCTCCATATTGGAACTGTTGCATCTATCTCCTTCCCATAGGACCATACTAGATAAAGCCTTAGCGGAAGCCTCAATTCCCACAAATCTAGCTGAAGAAAAATTCCAAACCGTGGTAGGTCACATCACCACAAAACTGTCCTTATCATTCACTAAGAAGGATGATATGTCTATCACACAACCCCATAACGCCTCCCTCCATATCGAAGCCTTCGTGCACAAACACAAAATCAAAAGAGTCCTAATAGATGGAGGGGCTGGTCTGAATATTTGTACTTTAAAGCTAATCCTTACATTGGAGTTTTCAAAGAAGGCCATAGATCCAAAAAAGAGAATCACCATCAAAGAATATGATGAGGAAGAGAGAATGACGAAAGGAATTGTGATTCTACCAATCAGAGTGCGCCCCCTAGTAAAAGAGGTAGCTTGTCAAGTCCTAGACAGGGATCTGGCATATAACATTCTTCTTGGGCGACCGTGGATACACGCTCTCAAAGAAGTACCTTCCACTTACCACCAATGCATTAAGTTCCCACACGAAGGGCAAGAGATCACCATCCAAGGTGACCCAAACCCCTTTCAATACTACAACTCTATTCAGTCAAAGCCAGAGGTAGTGATTCCAACCAACCGGGCTTCTGCTATCTCTTCATCTTATGTAGACCTAGCTACACTTCCTTCCTCTTCAAGAGCATCTCAACCAAAAATCCAAATCAAAGATAATGGCCTGGGTGAGTACATGGCCTCTCGATCCCTCTGTCTAGCACAATTACCTCTGTCTCCTAGATCACATGGGAGATCCATACTCAGAACACCAAACGCAGAGAAGATCACTAAAGGACCATTTATAAAATGGGGAAGCCTAGAGGATGAGAGCAAGGAAAAAGATATCCTACAATGGCTATAAAAGGATGAAGCTAGCCCCTCAACTTCACAGGACCACCCCGTCATACCAACAGCACAATATGGGCAAGGTCTTCAAATACTAAAGAGTATGGGGTATGAAGGACGGGGTCCACTGGATTCAAGCAAGGATGGCATCACTGAACCCATCCAACCTCATACATTGGTAGCCCGAGACACTATAGGGCTAGGGTACATGGGAACATCAAAAGACACCCAGGCCAATATCAGCAGAGACCAACAAATAGAAGTAGCTACTAGCAGTTTGATTACACACATTCAGAGAATGCAGATGTGGAGCGATACTGATTCTAATGAGTATGAGTGGGATAGCCTCTCTGAGCTATCTTGTGATGAAAAAGATATCGATGTGGTCCATGAGTATGACCCAACCTCCGCAATTGAGGGACAAAGCCCAAGGGCTAGGACACTAGAGTTCATACCACACAATAACCATAGTGAAAATTGTGAGGAAGGAATGAGTCCCCCCTTGACGGACCCACTAATAGAGAGTACCATCACTGACTTTGTCCACTCCTTCAATAACTCTATCAACACCATTGAACCAGACCAACTTGATGGTATCTTACCATTAGTGCACCCTAAACTTATCGACTGGGACCTCGAAGGTACCACCCCTGAACTAGACACCTTCGAAAATGATGACGCGATCATCGATTACCTCAAGCTTAGAAATCACATATCTATAGGAGACCACAAAGCTGGCTATGCTATAGAACTCAACGAGAAGGCCTATTTTGGAGAGAGCGCCAAGCCTTTTAGTCATAAAAATATCAAAATAAAAGAACAATCTAATGGTGAAAACTGCTCTGCGGCAGTGTTAGATCCTCAAAATAGTAAAAACAAAGACACATCCAACGGTGAAAACCTCTCTGAGGCACTGAAAGATGGAAGGCTTGACCCTCTCCCCAATCTTACACATTAGGAGAGATCGTCGATCTTGATAGAACCGGTGGAAGCAATCAATATCAACACAGATGATAACCCCAGAATGGTCCACATGGCAAAGGCTTTAACAGAACATGAAAAACCAGCATTTAAAGACTTCTTCAAAAGAAAACAGATCAACTTTGCATGGACATATGCTGACATGCCAGGGCTTGATCCAAATCTCATCATGCATCACTTATCTTTAGCTCCAGGAGCTAAGCCTATTAAACAAAAGCTCAGAAAGATGCATCTGCAGGTGGCTCTCATGGTGAAGGAAGAACTGAAGAAACTACTAGATGTTAGGTTTATCAAGCCCATAGACTATCCCGAATGGGTTTCAAATATCATACCAATGGCTAAACCAGATGGCAAGGTTAGGATATGTAGTGACTTCAGGGACCTAAAGAAAGCTTGTCCGAAGGATGACTTCCCCTTGCCCAGCATCAACATGATTGTAGATCTCACGGCAAGTCATACCATGCTGTCACTCATGGATGGATTCTTAGGATATAACCAGATAAAGATTGCACCAGAAGACCAGCACAAAACTACATTTACTTGTCCTTGGGGCACCTACTGTTGGTGCGTCATGCCATTCAGTCTGAAAAATACAGGGGCAACATATCAGAGAGCCATGACAATGATCTTCCATGATATGATGCATACTATAATGGAAGACTACGTCGATGACATTCTAGCAAAGTCTCTCACAAGAGAAGGGCATCTAGCAGTACTAGACAAGATCTTTAACAGACTGGAACAGTTCAATGTGCGACTTAATCCAAAAAAGTGTGTGTTTGGAGTTACATCAAGAAAACTACTGGGCTACATAGTATATGCAAATGGTATCGAAGTTGATCCCGCTAAGGTGAAGGCCATAATGGAGATGCCACCTCCTAAAAATTTGACTCAATTGAGATCCCTACAGGGCAAACTACAGTCTATCAGATGGTTTATTTCCCATCTAGTAGATAAGTGCCACCCATTCTCTCATCTACTACACAAAAATGTATCCTTCAAATGGAACGAGGCATGCAAGTAGGGTTTTCAACAAATAAAATAATACCTAATGAAGCCACCAGTATTAATGCCACCAATTCAGGGCAGGCCTCTATTACTATATATCTCAACTACACGAACAGCTCTGGGAGCTCTCCTAGCTTAACAAAACTATGATGGAAAAGAATAGGCTATCTACTACATTAGTCGAACACTCGTCGGATACGAGTTGCAATACACACCAATAGAAAGAGCATGTCTAGCTGTTGTATTTGCCTCGCAAAAATGGAGACACTACATGCTGTCACACTCTATTAAACTGGTGGCAAAGATTGACCCACTGAAATACCTACTCAACAAGGTGGCCTTAACAGGTAGATTATCAAAATGGGTCATGCTTCTCAGTGAGTTCGACATAGAATATGTGGATAGAAAAGCGACAAAAGGACAAGTGATTGTAGATCAATTAGCAGAGGTACCTTTAACAGATGACAACCCCCTAAGCTCTAAATTTCCAGATGAGTCTATCTTCCATGTCAACACAACAAACTGGAAAATGTACTTTGATGGCTCCTACACTCAGCATGGATCAGAGGCAGGTATCTTGTTGATCACACCTAATGGCGACACTATTCCAAAGTCATATAGATTAATGTTCCCTTGCACTAACAATGTAGTAGAATACGAGGCTCTGGTCATCGGCATCAAGCTAGCAGTTGAGTGGAACATCAAGGAACTTCAAGTCTATGGTGACTCACAACTGGTCATTAACTAAGTAAATGATGACTACCAGATGAAGGATGAGAAACTGATTCCTTATAAAAGCATTGGTAGATGACTTCAAGGAGTAATTCACCAAGATATCATTTGAACAAATACCAAGGATCGAGAATGAAGCTGCAGATGCCATGGCTACAATCGCATCTCTTCTTGACATTCCAGGCAATCAAACATGATATGAGTTCTTAGTAGAGCCAGCCTCTTGTCCTGCTTATGACACCCCAGATTCCCATATCATATGCCACATTATAGGAACTAATTCCCCTCTCTATGGTAAAATATTTGCCTATCTAAAAGAGAATACACTCCCATTCAACCTCTCCCGGAACTAGAAAAGAACCTTCATTCGGTAGGCATCCCGGTATGCCATCATCGCTAACACCCTATATCGTTGAGGTCTCGATGGTACTCTCCTTAGGTGTCTAGATAGAGAGGAATATCAAACTGCTTTGAGCGAGATACACGAAGGTATCTATGGGACCCATTCTAGTGGCTCTACCCTAGCCAAGAAACTCATGCGCATGGGGTATTACTGGCCAACCATGGAACAAAACTCTTATTAGTTCGTCAAGAAGTGCAAGAAATGCCAGATCCATGGGAACTTGATACATGCACCAGCGCAGGAGTTACAGCCATTGACAACTCCTTGGCTGTTCTGTCAGTGGGGACTCGACTTAGTGGGCAAGATTCACCCCCCTTCATCTAGCGGACACAAGTTCATAATCACTGCCACTGAGTACTTCACAAAGTGGATTGAAGTTGTGCCCTTAGCCAACATCACCGGCAAACAAATTGCCTCATTCATCCTAAACTATATCATTTGTCACTATGGTATCCCTTCATCCATTATCATAGATAATGGACGACCCTTCAAAAATCAGGATGTCAGGGAACTATGTGACAAATTCCACATCCAACATGGCTTTTCCACCCTGTATTACCCCCAAGGCAATGGTCAGGCAGAGGCATCAAATAAAACCATACTAAAAATCCTAAAAAAGACTGTCAATGATGTCAGCCGCGATTGGCATGTCCAACTAAATCCCGCGCTGTGGGCCTACCGCACAAGCATCTGTACACCCACAGGTGCAACACCATACTCCCTAGTCTATGGAGCTGAAGCAATCTTGCCCATCGAAGTCAAGATCCCATCTTTGCGAGTATCATTAAGAGGCCTCATCCTCAATGAAGAATACAGAGTGGCTAGACTACAAGAGTTAGAACTGCTGGAAGAAAGAAGGCAATAGGCCTTTACCCACCTAAAAGCATATCAGTGAAGAATGTCCACAAGCTACAATCATAAGGTAAAGCCCCGAGTCTTCCAAGTTGGTGATCTCGTCCTCAGAGAGAACCCCAGAAATTAGCCAGATAGAGAAAAGAAAGGAAAGTTCAAACCCAACAGGCTAGGGCCTTATGTCGTCATTACAGCCTATGGATCAGGGGCATATCAATTGACCACATCTGAAGGTGAACTATTTGATGATCCTGTCAACAGCATGCATCTTCGCAAATTCTATGCTTGAAAAACCCTGATGTAAGGTAGTCCTAAAAAAATTAGGAAAAATTGAAAAAGTGATAAAAAATAGAACAAAAATATCAAAAAAATGGAAAAATAACAAAAGGATAGGTACCATGATGAAAACCTAGCAAACAGGCGTCATGTGTACTATGGGCTACACGTGCAAATAAAAGTAAGTGGTGAAAACCTGGTAAACAGGCACTATCTGCGACAAACCACTCCCTCCATCTATGCCGACTTAATTGACTCTTGTCTCCATCACACCAAACTAGTCCATTCATGGTCCAAGTCCTGAACTACGTCGCCTCTAAGCTATCACGTAGGCAAGGCCATTATCAATGCGCCCCCAAGGCTCCAATGTCCCGTCAGTCCCATATCTGGTCTTCCTAGCTATCTAGGTCCACACCACTTCTACATATCCACCATCACCTAGGTCTTAGGTCCATCAGGGTTCACCCCGAACTACGTCACCTCTGAGCTATCACGTAGGCAAGGCCATTATCAATGTGCCCCCGAGGCTCCACTATCCCATCAGTCCCATATCTGGTCTTCCTAGTTATCTAGGTCCACACCACTTCTACAGATCCACCATCACCTAGGTCTTAGGTCCATCAGGGTTCACCCCGAACTACATCGCCTCTGTGTCGTCATGTAGGCAAGGCCATTTAGCAATGTGCCCCAAAGGCACTAGGTCAGTCCCTTAGGGTCTGTCTCTCCACATTTGTCATCATTTCTGTCGATAACTGAGAGGGGGGGGTGAATCAGTTATCCTAATTACTTCCCTTTTTGAACTTTCTTATTAATTAATGCAGCATTGAATCAAACACAAAAGACATTACCATGAAATAAGAAACACATGACACAGTATTTTTGACATGGAAACCCTGTTAAGGGAGAAAACCACGGGGTGATTAACCCAAAAATTATTCTCTGTTAGAAGAATAGGAAATTACAAAAATGGCACTTGCCAATTAGGGCTCACTGCCCGAGCACACTGCTCACAAGAGGCCCACTGCCTACAAGGAGACACACTGTCTACAAAGTGATAAGAATCACAGTCTTGAACTGATTGGAAGCATCTGCATATGCTGGAGTTCAGTTCCGGTTAGGCTTAGTATACTGATCTGCTGCACTTCATCTTTCCTCTATTCTTTATTCTGCTATCATTTCACATACCGGATCTTTCTTGCTACTTCTGCTCTATTCTGCTCTTATTCGCATATACCTTCACACAAATCACACCCTTCACAACTAAATCCATCCTCTATATATATCCGCACAAGTAATTTCATCACCTTTCTAGTCGGCATCCGGACCAGTCTAGTTTCTTACAAACTCTGTTCTGTCGGCTGAATCCTTGCTCACCAAGCAATGCGGATCAAGCATATACTTGTAGATATCATTAATCATGTCGGCCAAACATGATTCATGCCTTCACAACCTTTATCATCAACAGTAACACATCCGGAAAGTAGTCTGATACTCTGTCAGTCAGTTCTTCCTCTGTTTTCACTGTCTCTCAGGAATCCGGTACTTAACTATTCATATCTTTTTCCTTGTCCATCACCGGAGGCTAAATCCTTGGAATATACCACTCAAGGTAGTCCTCTTGACTTCCCCAAATCCGCACTGCACCAAGACACTTCCTCTGAGAGATCCGGACCAATCTGTCGGACCTTGCCACATGCTCTGTTCTTGTTCACCGGACCACAACAATCTTCATTCTGACTTCCGGTAGAGACACACCATGACTTGCGGATATGTGGGATGACCTTTGTTGCCATCAATGACAACAACCATGAATCCATATAGTGTCTCTTGCCAACAATCTCCCCCTTTGGCATTGATGGCAACACTTAGTGAAAAATGACTAAGTGTTTACACTATGCTCCCCCTTTGCTGATGCTCTGTCTTTATATACAATTTCTGGAACTCCCCCTTAATTGGATTCCTCATTTTTCACTGCTCCTCACTCCCCCTTTGACATCAATGGCAAAGGGTAGGGTCCGCACACCAAAATTTTCAAAAATTTTCTATACATAGCCGCATATGTACATACTCACATATACTGAAGAATGTCTACAAAGGATGTCTTCAATTGGATCAGTTCTGTAGCCCAACTTAGCTTCATTCTATCCAAAATTGAGATGTGACCACTCAACAAAAATGCAAAAGCTTCTGCCCTCTTGAGATCTGTCGGATCATTTGTTTGGGCGGTGGTCTGAGCATCACTGATGGCCTCATGCATAGTTTCTAACTTAGGGATTATAATCCTTCTAAGTTCTCCCATCCGGTTAGTGATATTCTTCCTTTCCTTCTCAAGATTCTTTATTTCATTCAAGACTGCAATAGTCTGACATTCTTGATTTATTATGGAGGAAGAGAGAGGATCAAAACTTTGAGATAAACTTTGTAGTTTGTCCTATTCCTCTTTTATTTTCTTATCAATTTGTGCTGTTGCCTTTGACCAAGATATACAAAATTTGTAAATGTCACCGCCATCCTTAAGAGCATTTTCTAAGCTCTTTATTCCAATACTCATAATTTTCCTATCGGTAGAGATTAATCCTAATACTTCTGAAAATCTTTTATCCAAAAATTCCTTCCGGACCTTTTCTTCAGCTGATTTTTCTAGAGAATCAAAATGTGTATCAACACTGCTGACTAAGGTTTTTAGATTACCGGAAGAGGAGGCTATCGGATCTCTCTAGATTGATGGCATAATCTTTACAAGTACTCCGGAAGCAGCCTCTATCAACTCACAGTCTTCCATATGAGACTTCAGGAGTTTTTCATTTGCCTTGGTATTTGCAAATGAAGCTATCTTCATTGTTTGTACTGGAGAGAGAGAGTCAAAGTCAAATGGGCCTTTTAGAAGCTCCGGTTCATCAATCTCTAAAGTTTCTTTGCTCAAAAATTGTTGAACAGTTTGTGCAGTGTCTCTTGCCGGAGACAGATGTTTCTTTTCTTCTGCAGTCTTGGGACTGTCAACCTCTTTATCTTTCACCACTGCTTCCTTCTCCTGTAATTTCTCTTCTTCTTTGGATCCGGAGACTGTAGGGGAAACCGGAGGAGAGATGTTAGTCTATTCAGGGCCCACTTCTTCCGGAGCAGATGATTCCAAATCCGCAGCTGTTTCTGCACCTAAGTCCTCTACAACAGGAAGATTTAACCTTTTGAAGGCCTTCCTGAGGATCTCTTCTGTCTCTTGGGCCACTTTGTCAGTCTCACCAAGCATGAGTTGATTCATCCTGGCTTTACTTCTGAACTCATCTTTGCAGTCTTTGAAGATTATGTTCATTGTCTTGGGATCAATTTGAGGATATAGCTGAATAGCTATCTGCTCCCGGATCTCAAGATCTTTTGCATGAGCATTATTCTTTCTTATTTCTAATTCCTTTTCTAGGCTTTTAGGAATAAGAGATATGATCTCAATGAAAGCCTTATTGTATATGTTTAGATATTTGACTGTGGCTTCCTGCAGAATCTTTTGGTCAGCCTCATTGTAGTCATCATAAAATTTAGTCATTGGTTGAAGGTTTCCATCCACCGTAACTGACTTGATTACACTCTCTAGAGACAGAGTGGGCTTTTCAACAGATACCTTTGCCATTTCATCCTTGTCTTGGCCTGTGGAGGGTTTACCGGATCCTTTCTTCTTCTGCTTCTTTATTTCTTTTACTCCCTCATCTGACTCTGTTTCCTCTTCATCCTTTTGGCTCTCATAAGCCCTTGTGGCTTTTGTCTTAGATCTTTTACCGGATGCCTGGACTTCCGGTTTTGAGCTTTTGGTTGTGGGAGGTGCAGATCTTTTTGATGATCTGGTCCGGGTGGAAGTTTCAACTGGAACACTTTCTTTACTTTTCTTTTCTTCCTCAGCCTTCCTCCTCTTTTCCCGGCTGGCATCAAGTGCCTCTTTTGAGATGCCTAGGCCTTGAGCAATATGCTCAACTTCTTTTCTTACCTTCCTCTTTATCTCCGGTTCCCTGAGTTCTACATGTATCTTTACACTCAGTTCCTCAAAGGTTCCAAACCTTTCTGCCTTTGGATCTTTGGGCTGACTTAGCATGTGTTGAACATGTAGCTCCACTATTTGTTCATCCACTTCATACCCCATGGGCATGATCCATACAGTTCTTGGTTCTACTGCCTCCATTAGACACTGATCTGTTTCTACCATGAAGCATACTGTGTCTTTGTACTTTTCAACAAGGGATTGGTGTATTCTTTCTCTTGCATGCATCATGCTTTGGAAGTTCTTGAAGTATCCCCATAGAGCTGTATTTCTTGCTTTAGCATCCCCAAGTCCATGCAAATAGTCTCTGATTTGGATGGCAACCGGTCTGTCATTCTGCCATATCCATCCACTGGATCCGGGAAGCTCATTCATGTAGTAAAAGAAGAGACAAAGGATCAGATTGCCATATTTGAAGGAGTTTTTCTTGTCCTTCTTAATCTTCTGCAGATTTTCAAAGAGTTGGTTCACAAGAAGCTCACACAAGTCATAGTCTGTATTCTCCTTTAACATTTGATAAGCTGTGTAGATTGCAGTTCCCGGTACTGAATTTTCCCTACTGGAGTGATAGATTTTGTAACCAATTATCATAGCTGCAAATTTGACATCCGATTCAGTGATGTCATCAACTGTCATAGCTCTCTTGTCAAACTTGGATCTGGTTGCATCACTAACTGTCTGATTTTTGACAGACTTGAGAATAGGTAATCCACCGGATGAGTGCAGACCGGTTACAGCCCTAATTGCATCTTTGGTGATCTTGAAGGGCTTGTTCAACCATAGGAAGTTGTCATGTACTCTACTTAGTACATACCGGACCCATTCATCTTCTTCAAAACAGGGGAAATGAATGCACTGTGCAAAGTGTTTGTCCCGGATGGCTTTGTACTGAGGTTTGATCTCAAAGGAGTCATCTATCAATTGTTTGTGATATATATCCATCAGTTTTGATTCTCCAAAGTCTTCAAGATTCGTATGGATGTAAACCCTAATATCTTCCGTATGCAATACACCATGAGGAACACTAGAGAAGGCTCCTAGTGGATCTACCTCCAATGATTTGTAAGGATGTTTCTTGAATGTGGGGCGAGGTCTATCAGAGATCTTAACTATATTCGGAGTAGCCATTCTTCAAAGATTTGCAGTGAGATAATGAAAATGGAGAATACCTTATGCACCTTCGGTTTGCACGGAGTGGTTGGATTGATTTCTTTATGCAATGACTTCGGCAGGAGATCTTTGGTGTGCTTGATGAATCTTTTTGCAGAGCTCCACTTTTCGCTTCTTCTTGAGTGCAGAATGAGCAAATGCTTTTTGAGAAATCCCTTATATTGCTCCACAAACCCTAATATCTGATGGCAATAAATGCTCAACCTATATTATTCCAGTTTGCCTTATCCGGATAGCTTGGAGTATCCCGGATCAGTCCTGATCTGCGAACATCATCCGGATCTTTCCATCATGAATAAATCGAGGTGACATATTACAAGAACATCAAACACTCTGTCCAATCCGCAGAATAAGACAATGTACTTCTGGATCTCTCCGGACCCTTTTGTAATCCTCTGTCATACCGGAGCATCTCCCGGAACAGGTCTTACTTGATCGATCACAGCTTCTTCATAACTCCATGCGGACCTGTGAAATCTTATCTGGATCATCTCAAGACTTATATCTTTAAACCCTTTACTCCGCATCTTGTGCCACATCCGGCACTGGGGGAACAGGATTTTCTTTGAGTCTCCCCCTGAGCCAGAGCTTACCTTTTAATTTCCGGAAGAAATATCAGCACCAGAGTCTGGTGCGGATCCAACCTCTACATCTTCTGAACTTTTCTTCACCCAAATCTTGCTCATCTGATTCCTAACTTCATCCGCATTCATCTTTTGTTTACCCTTGTCTTGATTCTGATTATACACCGGACCTCTTTTGTCCTGATTCTTGCTTTTGCAGACTTTAGCATTATGACCGGACCTATTACAGATTTGGCAAATAACATTTCTTTGCATATTTGACTGATAACCTCTTGATCTGCATTGATTAGCCATATGACCTATTCTATTGCATGTAAAGCATCTACCTTTGAATGATTTGTTTACTTGCATATTTCTGCATTCATGGGATTTGTGTCCATACCTTTTGCAGTTGAAGCACTGTCTGGAGAAGGATGAATTAATCTGATTCATTCTCTTTCTACACTGATTAGCTTTGTGACCAAAGTGGTTGCAGCTGTGGCAGTATCCATTGAAAGATGGATATCTTTGAGCATTGGGCTGTCTTACCGGAGGTCTTCTAGGCCTGTTCCTTGGATTTTCTGATCCAAAATTCTTTTGACCGGATCCGGAGCTTTCTCCTTTCTCATATCCCAAACCATACTTGTCATCTGTCCTCTTTTGACTTCCAAGAAGAACTTCAAGTTGAGCAGAACTTATCTTGAATTTCTCTTTATATTCATTTGTTGTTTGAAGGTCTCTTTTGAGAGAGGCAATTTGATCCTCAAGTTTTTCTTCATTATCTTTGGCATCTTCAAGATCAGATTCAAGATGTCTGATAATCCTGTCCATCTGGTGGCATTCTTCTAATTTTTCTTTAAGAGATTGTTTTAGATTGTCTTCAGCTTTTCTTTTTTCTTCAATCTCTTGAGTAAACTTTATAGTTCCTGATTCCATTTCATGTCTTAACATAATGACTTCTTTTGATAACTTTTCACATAACTTGGTTTGCTCAGTCAATTCTTCATTTGTATTGCTTTCTTCACTTTGTCTTGCCAATTGTTGGAGCAGCTCCTTTCTCTTTTTCATAGAGAGACTTAATTTGTCTTTTAATTCTCTCATGAATTCATCAGCCTGTTTGAGTCTTTCCTTTAATTCATTGACTTCAGAATTTGACTGTTCAAGATCCTCAAGGGCAGCCTTGAGTTGCTCCCTTAAACCATATGTATCCATTTGAACTCCTAGATCTTCCTCAAGCTGTTAGGCTCTATTAGGAGGAACTTAGCTCTGATACCAATTGTTGATAACTGAGAGGGGGGGGTGAATCAGTTATCCTAATTACTTCCCTTTTTGAACTTTCTTATTAATTAATGCAGCATTGAATCAAACACAAAAGACATTACCATGAAATAAGAAACACATGACACAGTATTTTTGACGTGGAAACCCTGTTAAGGGAGAAAACCACAGGGTGATTAACCCAAAAATTATTCTCTGTTAGAAGAATAGGAAATTACAAAAATGGCACTTGCCAATTAGGGCTCACTGCCCGAGCACACTGCTCACAAGAGGCCCACTGCCTACAAGGAGACACACTGTCTACAAAGTGATAAGAATCACAGTCTTGAACTGATTGGAAGCATCTGCATATGTTGGAGTTTAGTTCCGGTTAGGCTCAGTATACTGATCTGCTGCACTTCATCTTTCCTCTGTTCTTTATTCTGCTATCCTTTCACATACCGGATCTTTCTTGCTACTTCTGCTCTGTTCTGCTCTTATTCGCATATACCTTCACACAAATCACACCCTTCACAACTAAATCCATCCTCTATATATATCCACACAAGTAATTTCATCACCTTTCTAGTCGGCATCCGGACCAGTCTAGTTTCTTACAAACTCTGTTCTGTCGGCTGAATCCTTGCTCACCAAGCAATGCGAATCAAGCATATACTTGTAGATATCATTAATCATGTCAGCCAAACATGATTCATGCCTTCACAACCTTTATCATCAACAGTAACACATCCAGAAAGTAGTCTGATACTCTGTCAGTCAGTTCTTCCTCTGTTTTCACTGTCTCTCAGGAATCCGATACTTAACTATTCATATCTTTTTCCTTGTCCATCACCGGAGGCTAAATCCTTGGAATATACCACTCAAGGTAGTCCTCTTGACTTCCCCAAATCCACACTGTACCAAGACACTTCCTCTGAGAGATCCGGACCAATCTGTCAGACCTTGCCACATGCTCTGTTCTTGTTCACCGGACCACAACAATCTTCATTCTGACTTCCGGTAGAGACACACCATGACTTGCGGATATGTGGGATGACCTTTGTTGCCATCAATGAAAACAACCATGAATCCATATAGTGTCTCTTGCCAACAATTTCACCCATAATAAATTGATCCTGGTCTGAACTGGGGGCAACTCCTTGACCTAGTTGTGGATTCCGATTCTTGAATACCATTGTTCTAAAAGGAGATCCCAATAAAGGATTGCGATACTTTCACTAGACACCTAGAACAAAGTTCTTGACACATAACACCAACCTGTCCAAAACAAAAACAAAGTAGAGCACCATATCGAAACAGTCAAAACAATTCTATCTCAATTATGGCAAAAAGACACATCTAATGCAAGAATGTTTTGTTAAACAGGTTAACTTACAAGGTCTTGAATTTTCAGCAATTATGTCTTCCTATGCTACTCAAGGATGCCAATAGCTAGAGATGCTATGATGGGGACATAATTTTTTCTTTTGTCTGCTGCTTGTGGATTAAACTTTAGTAATGGGATGACTTATGTCTAATGACGTGATCAGCAAAAGATCATCGAGGACTCCGAGGTCTAAACATGAAAAGGGGCAATCCTTGTCTGTTCAAATGCAAGAAGTACTCAGGTCATCTAGATTCAATTTTGACTAGATGCTTGTAACAACTTGCTATATCAAAATCTAGGTAAGGGACACTCAGGACATCTAGGTCTAACTATACCTAGATGCTTGTATTCTCTTACCACATTTCAAAAAAAGAAAAATACCAAAAAAGTGCCCAATGATGAAAGCAAAAGACTTGTGAAGATGAAAAAATCAATATCCACATCCATCTCATATCTAGCAACTCCATATCATCCACACAATACTACAAACCCTGCAGTATATCAAAATAAAAGTCAGTATTTCTCCATGTCTTCTTCTATTCCGCTCATCCATATCATCCCTGTGTCGATTGAGTACATCTGGACATATCAAACAAATAGCATATAAGTTGCATATCACACCACATGAGATAGTCATTCGCATGATTACATCATTTGCATACATAATAAATCCATGAGATCAATTTCTATACATTTTAGATCATCCATATACATTGTGCACCCATACATCATATCAAAAGAAAATTAAAAACATAGGTCACATACATATCAAATTGCATAACCATATCCATACACATTAGCATTTTGCATAACTTAAAAGCATTCTAAACATCCATCTAGTCTGCATAAAATATACAAACACATCATAAAATCAAATTGCATCCATAGCATATAAAATATCAGAACACATACATGTAGACCATCAAATAGGTAGATCATCATATAAACATCCAACACATGTCCAAATGTACAATATATCAAAATCTCTGTCCACTCTCAGAGCCATGTCATAAATGTATACAAAATACAAAAACATGGTGATACATGTCTCAGAATCAAAATACATCTATCAACTATCTCAGCCATCATCAAAATGATGCCACAATATGATCAAAACTGGTACAAGTATCTGGGTCTGTCTAACCCTGCTGCTGGGGCATACTGCTCCCTGCACTGGCTGGCCCTCTATCCCGTCCAGACGGTGGTGGGCCCCTCTCTGACCCCACAGACCGAGACCCACCTGCTCTCGAAAGCTCGAGGCTCTCTGACTCGCTGGCATGGCACTGTGATACAAGCCCCAGTAATACTGAGTCTGTGCCTGAGATCTAGTCAGATCACTCTGTAACTGTGCTACCTGGGCCTGTGACTGCTGTACCTGTACCACCAAGAAACTGGAGGTCCCATCGGTACCCATAGCAATCAAAGCTGCATCATGCTCTGCACTCATAGCCCACATACTCGCTAGAGCTCCATCTCTCTCCCAGCTCAACTTGGATATCTGAGTCACATCTGCATCCCGCTGTGACTCTGCAGCTCTCAGATGAGCCCTCAGCTGCCTAATCTGAGTCTGTAAAGACACCAGAACCTACTGCTGCACATCAGCCTGTGGAGCCTACTGGGACTATGCCACCTGCTGTGCTGGCACCTATACCTACTATGCTGACACCTGCTGAGGTGGTGGCATCTATCTCTAGGCTATCCCTGGTTGCACGGGCACCTGAACCTATGCCTGTCCCACTACCTGCTCTTTGACTCTCTGCCTCTGTCTCTGTCTCCCCTCGTCTCCCTGATCTCTCCTCCTCCTCCACCGTCCACCCCTCCCCCTACCACTTCCACCCCCTCTGTCTGAGTCACCCTCATCTATATGAGGAACTACCTCTCTAGGACCTGAGTAGCGCGGAAAAGGATGTGCTGCAAACCACTCCTCATAGTCTGGCGTCATGCTAGCATCTAGTATGTCTCTCCGCATCGGCCAAGCTACATACAGAATCTATCAAAAATTGGCCAATGCTTCCTCATAAGAGGCCACAGGACCCCACCTATACCACTCGACGTATGTCCTAGCAAAATGGGCCGCTCCCTGCGGTCTCCCCTGCACACGGCAAAACTGTCGCTGCACTTGGCTGACAATCTGCCACTCCAAAATCAACCGAGTCCGCCCAATCAGCCACCTCGTCTGAAAATAATAGGGGAGCTCATCTTCCTCATCGTCCCATACGTCACAATCAAGGTACGGCCTCCAGACAACTACATCCACACCATCAAAGGCATGCCTCCAGTACAGAAGTCTCCCCAGCCTGTGCTAGGAAATCACACCGGTGTACCCGTAACTGTAGGGCTCACCCCTCTGCCTCTGAAATACACAGATCAGACATGTGATGGAAATGTGCTCCCATAACCAAAACTGTAAGAGTGACAAGCCTGTCGCTAAGCCTGAGCCGCGATGGTACACTGCTTGGTGCAAGTCTCTATATAAGTGTTCTAGCACACACACACCCCATGCATACCGGGTCACGTCGGTGATCATACTCTCCAACACCCATCCCTAGCTAATGGGGAAGCCATGCACTCTCCTATCGAGGCATACTACACCTCTGATCAATCCAGCCACTATACCTAGGAAGTAGTCATAGCAGTCATACATGTCCTGCCATGAGATCTCCTCCCCTACCAACTCAGGATCATCAAAAACCCACCTGTACTCCTCCAGCCCAGTGCCACGCTGTGACTCATACTCAACTAACTCTCCCTGAATAGGGAGGTGTAGAATCTGATACACATCCTCCAGCGTGATGGCCATCTCCCCTATCGAAAAATGGAAGGTCCCATCCCCACTGTGGAATTGCTCCACGACTGCCGTCACCATCGCCTGGTTCATGCGAACCTCAGGCATGAAGAGCACATGATACAACCCCATAGCACCTAGAGCCTCCTGATCCATCTCGGTCAGCATATACCATTGTAGCAACGGTAACAGGAACAACTCTCGCGATGTTAGAACATCCTGAATATCCTCCTGCAACCAAGAAAAGCATACTGTCAGCGAATATCCAAATCCATATCAAAAACCTACTACAAGCAATCAAGCTATCCTATCATTGACTCAACAAATCAAATTAATCAAATAGCATATCATCTCTCGACTAGATTCTTAGCAATCTCAGAGATCGCTAATCAATTGACGCATCGATCAGGATGCCAATTGGGTTAATTTTGTTAAGTCAACTGATTTGCCTAAAGCACAAATGCGCAAATCCAGGTGGCAAATGCACAATCTCATACCAAAAGCGCAACTTCACCATGAATGCACAACTCCCTGACGCGTATACGCCATTCTGGCACATGCACAACCTATTAGAGTGAATGCACAATTTCCCTACATATGCGCAATACCATAACTCAAATGTGCAATACTAAACATATGCGCAAACTCACCGTGTACATGCGCAACTTCGGAATGAATGCGCAACATCAATGAGCAAATGTGTAATTAGCACAAATGCGCACATTCCAGATATAAAAGCGCAAACTACACGAATGCGCCATTTCACAGCGTAAATGCGCAATCCCACAACATATGCGCAATTTAGGAGCGCATATGCACAAAACTAGGGTTTTTGTGCATTTGTTTTAGTTAGTTTTCCTAGCCATTAATACGCACAAAAATTGACTTTCGACAAGTTTTGAAGAACTACATACCGGGGGTCCTGCCTCTGCTGGCCGATCGAACCGTCGAATCTGCTCAAACTGATGTTGCTTGTGCAGAATATCCATCTCTCTGGCTACCATGCTCTCCTAAGCTCTCCAAAGGACAAATCACCTAAGGCCAAGTGTACAAATGAATAGTTTGTGTTGACCCAACTCCTATATATAGTAAGGGACCCATATCTGCCTATCGGACTCTCTGACTACTTCCCATGGCTGTTTCTCTGAACCATAACCCATTTCTTCACCTTCCTCTTCGTGAGATTGTCCATCTCACGCCCTGCTGTCTTCCTCCTGTCCAATCTCCCGAGGGGGCATCTTGGCATTAAAAATTGTACCAGGGGCAAAAACTGGGGCATGTATCACCATTGAAAATTCTTATTCTTTGAAACAACATGATAAAACACATTGCTTCAAAGAGGGGCAAAATGTATACACTTAAAATTGGCTCGGGTCGAATTAAGTAAATATTTTAATATTTATCTTAATTCCTATTTTCTTCTGTCAATTAAATAAATATTATAAATTTATTTAATTTACTCATTATCCTATAATTAAATAAAGTCATTTTATTTAATTAAATTCTATAAATTCTTCTTATGTCTCACACCAATTAAATTCCCTAAATTCTTCTAAATATCTAAAGTCCAAAATCCACCTCATCAATCCACCTCATCTATTCCACCTCACCATGTTGCACATTAATTAAATATTCTTAATATTTAATTAGCTAATATCCTCCATTTTCTAAAATAAATCTTAAATCAATTATCCTCCACCAAATTGAATATTTAATTCAATGTTCCCTACTAGCCTTCACAAATGGAATATTTAATTCCATGTTCCCCATTATCCTCCACCCAATGGAATATTTAATTCCATGTTCCCCATTATCTTCCACCAAATGGAATATTTTATTCCATGTTCCCCACTAGCCTTCACAAATGGAATATTTAATTCCATGTTCCCCACAAGCCTTCACCAATTGAATATTTAATTCAATTGTCATATTCCACCATTCTCAAATAATGAATCTTTAATTCACCCATAATTCCATGTTCCCCACAAACCTTCACCAATTGAATATTTAATTCAATTGTCATATTCCACCATGTTCAAATAATAAATCTTTAATTCACCCATTATGAATTAAAGATTCACTTTTATTCCTAGCCATTGATCTCATCCTTGGATCCTCACCCTCCATTCTATTTTCAGAAATTCTATAAATAGAACCCTCTTCTAAGCCATTGGGGAGGAACATCATTTGCACAATCACTATACCCAAAATTCTCTCATTCTTCTCTTCTCAAGTCCACTCTCCAAGTATCCTCCCTTATTGTGTGTTGAAGCTCTCATTCAACACAAACAGGTATTCTAAGCCATTCTTCCTTTGGCATCTTCAAACAAGAAAGCAAGCAAGAAAGCTTCTGAGGGCTTCTCAAATCAAGATCAAAGCAAGATAGGCAACAATGGAAAATGACAGGTAAAGAGATTTGTAAGTATTCTTACTTGTGTTTGGTTTTTAATCCTCTTTGCCTTCACATTCTATTGGTGTTTTGGGTTTTTATGTTTTCATTGATTTGAACTAACACCACATTATCCCTCACATAGATAGATTTTGATGGTTTTTGTCCTATTAGTGTTCCTTCGATTTTAAATTTTGTTTATTATGTATCTTTTATTAATGACTATAGTAGAAGGACATGGGTATTTTCCTTAGGACTAAATCTAAAGTATTTAGTTGGTTTACAAATTTTTAGGCTCTTGTAGAAAATTACTCTAGTAAAAAGGTTAACTGTTTGAGGATTGACAATGGCTATGAGTTTTGTTTGGAAATTTTTGACAAGTTCTATAAAAATCATGGAATAGAAAGACACAAGACAAATCCATACACCCCTTAGTTGAATGGAGTTGTAGAAAGGATGAACAAGACATTGATGGAGAGGGCTAGGAGTATGTCTAGTGGGGCCATCTTGGAACAAATTTTTTGAGCAGAAGTAGTTGCTACAACTTGTTACCTAGGTAATAGGTCTCCTACATCAAATCTTGTTGAGAAGACACCTATGGTTGGGAAAAAATCCCTCATTGAGACATCTTTGAGTCTTTGGTTGTGAGGCATATGCACATGTACCTAGTAAGAAGCAGTTAAAGTTAGAAAACAAGGTTTTTAAATTTATCTTCATCAATTATGGTATTAGTGTGAAAGGGTAAATGATTTGAAACCCTATGGCCAGAAGAGTTTTCTATAGAAGAAGTGTTATATTTAGAGAGACGAATCCTTCTTATGTTGTATAGTAGCCAAAAAAGAAAGAAAAGGAAATTGTGGTTCAGCTTCCCCTTACACCTGATAAAGTTGAACCTAAAGCCCATGAAGGACCTAAAGAAGAGGACAACTCTAATAGTTTAGAGAGTTCATAAGAAGAGACATATCCTTCCCCTTAGCTTTTGAGTTATGTCACTAGTTTATTGTCAAACACCTTACCTAGTAGATTAGAACATAGGAAGGGCTCTTCCTTCATGGTCAAGAAATGAGACTTGCACAGTATGTTTATACCTAAAACCACCAAAATCAAGAAATATCATTTGACAATTAGGGGAGGGAAGTTTCAGACAGAGAATTTTGGATACAACTTTTTGAGCAAGATTGACCTAAAACTTTGTAGCTTGCCCCATAAAATGAACAACCAAGAGAATAAGTTCTAATTAGGAACATGGTGAACCATAATGCACATGAAGAAATTCCACTAAAAAACATGGAAAGTTGTAATGGAGAAAGAGAGGTAGAGAGAATATTTACTTACTCAATCAACTTAAATCTTGAAGAAGATACCCCTAAGAAAAACATCTCCCCATCAATTTTACCCACCTTTTGGAGAATGGTTACAGAAGACCCAAATCAATTTTTATTCAAGTTTAAAGTTCTTTATAAAACCTATGATTACAAAATTGATAATTAAAAATTGAAGTTATTCCCTTCAACCCTTGAGGACTCAATGATGAGATGGTTCATGGGACTCTCTAAAGGATCCATTAACTCTTGGGAAGAAATAGAGATAGTGTTTCTAGATAAATACCAAGATTAGTGTCTGGTAAGAGATGGAAATGAGGAACTCTTCCACTTAAAGGAGAAGCAAGATGAGATCCTATAAGATTATTTAGATCAATTCCTCTTTGTCTTAAAGTGGTGTGGTAATATATTAAACCCTGAGTAGGTTAAAATAGTGATGGGGAGTGCACAGCGGGAAACTGCAGACCGGGTCCCAAATTAGTCACAATCGACAAAACTAACAAATGAGCCACCAATCCAACACCATCGGTTGGACAAGGCCCATCGGACAGACTTTCCTAAGTCTCTCCGTGAATAAACTCACATCGATAGCTCAACCAGTTTTAACTTCGGCGAGACTTACTTCTATTAGCCAAGTCTCTCATCCTTCTGTCGATGCCCTAATGGCGGTTAAATCCCTCTCATCTTAACCATGACAGCTTCCTCGCTGAATAGTTGTGACCTTATCAGGGGGACTCTTCCCGTCAGTGGAGCTCTCAACTTGTCTCCCGATGTCACAACTCTTTCTGATAGCATTTACCTTCGGTGTAACCCTCCTTGTCGGTCAGCACTTATAGGCTCTGGCTGATGTGCCGATGAACCAACACCCTCGGTGAGACTTGTTCTATCGGCAAACACTTGCAATCTTTGGCTGATACGCCAGTCACTCTGATGTCACCTTTGATCTTCTTTCATTGACATGACAATTACTATCGGCCACCTTAGGGTTTGCTACGCTGATACAATGATGCATAGTTTACCTTCTTCCGAACCCTAGCACATGGAGATGCTAGGTCAACCTACTATGTGAAACACTCTGTCTAGATCCTCTGCACCACCAAACAATGGAACATAACAGAAAACAACCACAAATAATTATACAATGAACCCATTCCACTGATTTTGATAGAAATCTCACCAATGGAATGCTTCACGATGACATACAACAACAATGGAAAGCACAGAAAGAATAGAAATCTACAGATAAGCAATTTGTAGATACAGGAAACAAAAATCAAATTGACAGAACAGAATCATTTTATTTCTCCTTAGCACAATCACAACCACATTCAACCACACTTCTTCTTTGATCTAGTTACAATCATTCTATTTTTATTTGGTTCATTCCTCTGGGTTTATAAACTCGCCCTGAGGAACACCAACCAATTCGAAGCGGCTGGGAGACCGATTCCAAATGGCTGGGAGACCAACCGTCTTGACATCAACAAAATTTGACAAATGTGACCTAAGTTACTTGGGACTTACAAAATAAACCTGGATACAAACCAAAATGACATGGATTGGTCAATGGACCTTATTACAAAAGAAAACATGATTTTCTAGGTGCTCTTGTACCATACTCCCTGGGTGAAAGTTGTCTCAAGTCCTCTTAGAGACTAACTGCTGCAAATCACCACCATGCTTTTTGATGTCTTCTTGTAGCACCCATGTGGCTTCTAAATCTGGAAGTCCTTACCATTTGACTAAGTGCTCAAAATAGGTCCGATTTCTTGTCTTCGTGGCTGTCCTTCTATCCAAGATGCACTCCATCTTCGATGGTTCCTTAGGTTGTAAATACTACACCCACTCAGCATTGTCTTGAATAGAATCTACGGTACCTTCGCCTATATTAGGACTCCTATATAATGTTAGATCAGCAACATTGAATATAGGTGAAATAGCAATATCATCAAGGAGTTCAATTTTGTAAGCATTAGGACCATATTTCTCTAGAATCTGACAAGGTTCAATTTTTCTCATCATCAACTTGCTATGTTTTCCTGTGGGCAATCATGTGCTTGTTGAGATGAACCATGACCATATCTCCTGTTTGGTACTACACATCCCTTCTTCTTTGATCCACTCTAGCCTTGATCTTCTGACTATTCTTGTGTAGAGTATTTCTAACTTGTTGATGGATCTCTTTCATAGCCTCTGTAAATGTATCAGCATGTCCACTCCTTTTGTCCAACCCTTGAACATTTCTTAATTTAAAAATTCCTCTAGGATGACTACCATAGACAACTTCAAAAGGACTTAGACCTGTACTTTTGTTTGTAGAATCATTATAAGCATATTCTACTTGTGGGAGTACCACATCCCAACTACTGCCATGTTCACTTGTCAAACATCTCAGCAGATTGCCTAATGAATTATTCACAACCTTAGTTTGGCCATTAGTTTGAGGATGATAGGCTCAACTAAAGGACAAATTTGTACCCAATCTTTTCCACAAGGTTCTCTAGAAATGTCCCACAAATTTGCTAGCTCTCTCAGATACAATACTCAAAGGCAATCCATGAATCTTGACAATTTCTTTAAAGAACAAACTTGCAATGTAACTAGCATCATTAGTGGTTTTACAAGGAATAAAGTGAGCCATTTTGTTGAACCTATCTACCACAACAAACACACTGTCATAACTTGTCCGTATCTTGGGCAATCCCATCACAAAATCCATACTCAAACTTTCCCAAGGTCTGTTTGGTATGGGCAAAGGTTGGTACAGTCCTGCAGTGGTTGAGACTCCCTTTTCTCTCTGGCAAATCATACAACTCTCAACAAACCTTCTGATATCAGATTGCATCCTTGGCCAAAAGTAAAACCTTCTTACAAGATCTAAGGTCTTATTGAGCCCAAAATGTCCTCCTAAACCACCACTATGTTTTTCCTTCACAATATTATCCCTCATTGAACACTTAGGGATACATAGTTGACTACCTTTAAACAAAAGTCCATCCTACAATGTATAATCTAAAAATTCACTATGGAAATCATTGGTAAACTCACTGCATACCTTGTAAATCTCCTTGAAATCTTGGTCCTTTTCATACAACCCTTTGAGTGCCTCAACACCCATGCTTTGTAGCTGCACTTCTTGCTCTGTCAACACCCCTCTACTTAAATCATCAGCAACCTTATTGGTTATCCCTTTCTTATGTTTGATGATGAAGGTGTATTCTTGAAGACTTTCCACCCATTTCATGTGTCTATGACTGCACTTTTCCTGTCCATTCAAAAAACTAAGAGCATGATTGTCAGTGTATACAATAAATTCTTTAGGAAGCAAATAGTGCCTCCATTTTTTCAGAGCTTGTACCATGGCATACAACTCTAAATCATAAGAGGAGTACTTCATCTTAGCTTCATTCAATTTTTCACTAAAAAAGGCTACTGGTCTACCTTCTTGACTCAACACTGCTCCTATGGCCAGCCCACTTGCATCACATTCAATGGTAAAAACCTTATTGAAATCAGGAAGTACTAAAATAGAATACTTGGCAACTTTCTGCTTCAGACTTTCAAAACTCTGATCTGCCTCTTTTGTCCACCCAAACTTCATCTTTCCTCCACCCTTGATGGTCTCTAACATAGGTACACAAATATCATTGTAATTCTTAATAAATTTTCTGTAAAATGTGGCCAAGCCATGAAAACTTCTGACCTCTCCTACTGTCCTAGGTGTAGGCCAATTCAAAATAGCTTCTACCTTGGAAGGATCCATTTTTAAATCACCCTTAGAGATGACAAAGCCTAGGTAAACTAATTCTTGTTTCATGAACTCACACTTTTCCAAGATTATCATTAACTTCTGATCTTGCAGCCTCTTCAAGACTATCTCCAAATGTTTCAAGTGTTCTTCCTTGCTCTTACTGAACACCAAGATATCATCAAGGTAGACTACCACAAATTTTCCTATGAATTCCTGCAACACCTCATTCATTAGTCTCATAAAAGTGCTAGGGTCATTTGAAAGACCAAAAGGCATCACAAGCCACTCATACAACCCTTCATTAGTTTTGAATGGTGTCTTCCACTCATCCCTCTCTCTTATCCTTATCTGGTGATACCCACTCTTTAAGTCTATTTTGGAGAAATAAGTAGCCCCTCCCAAACAATCCATTAGATCTTCTATTATAGGAATAGGAAACCTATACCTGATGGTTATCCTATTTATGGCCCTAGAATTAGTACAAAGCCTCCATTTCCCATCCTTCTTTGGGGCTAAAACAGTAGGTACTGCACATGGGCTAAGGCTCTTCCTTATCATCCCTTTGTTTAGGAGTTCTTGAATCTAATTTGCTATCTCTTCATTCTACTAAGGGGTCATTTTATATGCTGCCTTATTAAGAAGTATTACTCCCGGTATGAGGTCTATCTGGTGGGTAATATCTCTGACAGGTGGTAGGGAATCAAGTATATCTTTTGCAATCACTCATTTGTAACTCTCAAGCAAATCCCTGACCTCTTTAGGCCCTACTTCTCTCACATTTTCCTTCTTTTCCCCCTTAGGCTTCACAATCAAAGCAAAACCTACTCCACCACCTTCCTTTAATGTGTCCATGAATTCCTTTTCTCCTACTATCATTACACTAGACCCTACATGTTGTGGATCCTCTTCTACCAATGACTGTATCCTATAAGTCACACCATCCTTCTGGAATGAGTAAGCATTCTTGTCTCCATCATGATGAGCCTTTCTGTCAAACTGCCATGGTCTGCCCAGTAGAATATGGCAAGCATCCATTGGAAGGATGTCAAACAAAATCTTGTCTCTATATCCCCCAATACTGAATTCTACCCATGCTTGTTCATTGATGACTATATGTTGTCCCTTGTTTAACCAACTGACTTTATATGGACTGCTATGGGGTATCTTATCTAACTTCAACTTATTCACTACTTCCAAAGATATAATATTTTTGAGAGAAGGTCAAAGGTTTTCTAGGCCGATACACCGATGCACAGTTTACCTTCTTCCAAACCTTAGCACATGGAGATGCTAGGTCAACCTACTATGCGAAATGCTCTGTTTGGATCCTCTGCGCCACCGAACAATGGAACATAATAGAAAACAACCACAAATAATTATACAATGAAGCCATTCCACTAATTTCGATAGAAATCTCACCAGTGGAATGCTTCATGACGACATACAACAACAATGGAAAGCACAGAAAGAATGGAAATCTACGGTTAAGCAATTTGTAGATACAGGAAACAGAAATCAAATTGACAGAGCATAATCATTCTATTTCTCCTAAGCACAATCACAACCACATTCAACCACACTTCTTCTTTGATCTAGTTACAATCATTCTATTTTTATTTGGTTCATTCCTCTGGGTTTATAAACTCGCCCTGAGGAACACCAACCGATTCCAAGTGGCTGGGAGACTGATTCCAAACGGCTGGGAGACTAACCGTCTTGACATTAACAAATTTTGACAAATGTGACCTAAGTTACCTGGGACTTACAAAATAAACCTAGATATAAACTGAAATGACATGCATTGGTCAATGGACCTTATTACAAAAGAAAACATGATTTTCTAGGTGCTCCTGCACCAAATAGTATTTTTGAGAGGAGTGGATGATGAACCATGAGGATCTTTGGACCTAATGAGAAAAGGAGACATCACAAAACTGAGCCTCCCAGAAACCTTACAATTATGTAGAAACTAATCTCATACAGGAGAGGGATTATGAAATCCAGTCTAGTAATAGGGGAAAATGAGATGGGACAACTTATAGAAGAACTTGCTAATTTGAGAATGGATATCTTAGTCCAACTCAATTCCACATTGGATAGAATGCAAGCTAAGAGGAAAAGAAATATAAACCTTGTCTATCTGTTACCCCAAATGTTGGAACAAGCATCTTCTAAGAGAATTCCCTTTGGAAAAATTAACTATATGCCAAATATGTGATAAAGACCACTCTACAAATCAGTGCAAAATTGGAATAGCAACCCTTGGACAACACTTTGGCCTGGACATCAAGTACCACAACAATGGGGACCCTAGAAGTGGCCTAATTAAACACTGTTGAATTCTCAATGGCCTAATCAACTACAACAATCATGGTATCCTCCAAACCTGGTGCTAAATTGGAACATATCTTATAATCAATATTATTAAGGACCTTAGCACATGCAAAATCAACAACAACCTTTGCTTTGTCCTCCCCAAAACAAACAATCTCAATCTCAAAAAGATGTAGTTGCACAACCACAACTTCTCATTTAACCAATTGTAAACCGCAAAAATTATCACCCTTCCACTCCTCTCTATTCAATAGAGTCTAAAAATATAGCTAGCATTAATGCCACACATTCCAAAAGCATTTAACTCAGATCAAGAAGAAAGCTTCCTAGGTTGTCATAGCTCACTATCAATGAAATATTTGATAATCAAGAAGCTATATTTACTAAGAACAAAATGGATTATGGTGATCTTTAATGTTAATAGTATTCTAGAGCTAACCTCAAACAACCCTCCAAAAACCTAGAAAAATCCTCTAGAGTTGCACTTAAACATCCTTTTAGAGAAACAATAAGGACACCTTCTAGCGCCTTCTCAAACCTTTCTCTAGAGAACTACTACAACTAACTCTCGAAATGCTATATCAATATTATTCCATAGAAAATCCAACATTATTGACTAGTCCTTTGTATCAATCTCTAGATCCAAGCTCCACAATAACAAAGGATGCAAAAATGTCTCCCATTTCAAAGCCCCAACTCAAATGTATTTTGGAGCATGCTCTTTATCTAGAGAGGTTCTAGAAAATTCCAAAAACATTGATTGATCCAATGCCATTACTCAAAATAGAACTAATTTAGGAAATAGAAAGGTTTAATATAAAGGTTCTGTTACTTCAGGTCATCAAAGAAATTCTTGAGTTAAACTAGTTAATCAATAAACTCTACATTAAAAGTCTAGGAAGGAAAAAGAAGCAAACTAATACCATCCAAGTTGCAACCTATGCTAGAATTTGTGTCAAAATAAACCTCAACATGCCTTTAAAGAGGGAAATTAAGTTGAAATAAGTTTTGGGAGATTAGATTGAAGAATTAGATTATGAATGCCTTCCTATAATCAAATGTTTTAAATTTTTCAAATGTGATAGAGTGAATTAAAAAAAAAATTGATAGGAAAGGGGGATGAGAAGATGATAATAGGAGAATCTCAAGATTAGGAGGTTAGTAAAGATAAGGAAGATAGTCTTTTGGCCATTGCTAAAGATGTGGTTAATAAGGTGCTTCACAAGAGTAATGCTCTTCAAAAAGATGGAGGATTCGAGCCAAGAGAATTGGTGGAGGTGATTAATCCTAATCCAATTGTAGAGGTTGGAACTAAGGATGAGAAGATGAAGATTTGGGTAGAAAGTGATTAAGATTCTTCCATGGATTGTACAAGGGATAAAGAATCTAAATTAGAGTGAAATATAGCATCTAGAAGGGGTTGGCAAAATGGGGGAAAAGTTTAGTTCCTTTGTTGGATGCGAGTGGCTTCAATGTTAGGGGAAAGAATATATAAGTGAGAAAATCTAAGTTAAAGGCGATGGAGAAAATGGAGAATATTACACAAGCATCTATCTAGAAATTCATAAAGAATGGAGCCGAGCACCTCCTTATAAATAAGAGATTATGAAGGTGTTAAGTTGGAATATTTGAGAGCTCAATTCCCTCAAGAATAATCACATACTAAAGTGGTTAATTGCAATCCCAACTATTGTGTCGGTGTAGGAGACCAAAGTGGATAAGCTGGTGATTCAATATTTTTAAGATGTTGGAAATCAGGAAAATGGATTGTAGTGGACTCTAATGGATTTGCAGGAGGTTTGGTAATGTTATGGGATTCAAGAAGGATTGTTGGTAAGTTGGTGTCTCAATCCTTCAATTGTTTAACTGTCAAATGTGTTAGTGTTTAAAATAATGTCTCAGTGGTAGTATATAATGTTAATGGCCCAAGTTTTAAATCCAAAAAGTTAAAGGCATGGTAACAAATTGAAGATATGAAAGAGGGATTTAAGAATTAGAATGAGCTATTGGAGAAGAATTTGAGCCCCTTTTGACAAACTTTTAATAAACTCTCCCAAAATATTACCAATTAACTTGAACATCCAAATACTATAAAAACTATAATATTGTAAATAAAACTTCGTATGAAACAACCAAATAGAATTATAGCAAGTTTTTATTTAATATCTTTTTAGTTCTAAAGTAAATTAAAATAACTCTTAATTAAATTAATTAATTCATAATAAAATAAAATAATTTAAATAGATACTAAAATTTAATAATCATATAGAAAAATAAAATAGTTCTTGAAGTGAAAGCTTAAGTAATAATAATTTACTTTTATTAAATTATAAATAGAATACTAAATTAGGAAAATAATTTATTTTTATTTAACTTTTTGAAAAAAAAAATACTATTCAAATAATTATAATTTGTTCATTTCCATTCTTTTTTGGAATTCTAATCTTTACATATTTTATTAATAAATTTCTTGCTTTAAAAAAGTAACTATATGCTTAACAAATTAATATAGATATTTTAAGTACATATATATTTACAAGACATTTTCTATATATCATTTGTTAAAGCAATCCAAATAAAATCCCTCAATGATAGTTACATCCTTGAATGAGAGTTACACTTTCTTAGTTATTTATTCTTGATGGACCCTTACCTACTATATTATGTCCTCATTATTTATTAAAATTAGATATTATAAACCCCTTGTTTTTCTTTTATGGACATTCTTATCTATTTTCATTCGTAATAGGGTTATGCAATGCCTCACTTGAAAGCATGATTACATTTTCAATAATTATTACATACAACCAGGGCTTAAATTTCATGGCTGTATGGCCTTATTTGGCTATTTTTGCTGTAAAATACAATCAAAATTTTAGAAAGATTGTATCACATGAAGGGGTAGATTTTAGATAGAACGTCAAAATTTCTAGAGTTATTCTTATATATGTATTTAGTTTATATATATTTTTTTATAATAAAAATATATCTTAGTATTTAAAGGGCAAGTTTGAGTAAATAACCGTCATGAAAAATTTGCTTGACACATAGGGTCGACTGGATACAACAATTCCTTACTTCATTACATAGAGTTAAACAAAACATCATGGAATTGCTCAGTATTGGACAATAGTAAGGAATGTTAAAAATGTAGAAAAAGCTAAAATATTATGACAAAATATATTAAAAAATATATTATTTAATAATAAAAATATATTAGAAAATGGATTTCTTTTTTTAAAAAAAAATTAATCATACCAAATCAGAGAAATCACAAGTCACTACAATTTAAATTAGAAGCAGGTAAAACCACCACACTCTACTTAAATATCATCCATTTCAATGGTCAAATAATCAATAGCAATTTTACACCTCATCCACAATAAAAAGTGGTAAATATTTATCCTATATTTATCGGTCAAAATTGACCTTTAACTGTTGAAATGGATGATAAGAATAGCCAAACCATTCTCATAATTTTTCCTTTAATTGTTAAAATGGATGATAAGAATAGCCAAACCATTCTCATAATTTTTTTATCCACCATAGTTTGGTTATCCACCATTCTCTCAATTTTCTTAATAAGAACTAGAAAAATTTTAAAAACTGGTTAAGAATGAGCTTGGGATCAAATCAACACATCAGTAATTCTTCTGACTTGTGCATTGAGGAAGGAATTGCCAAAACCCTTCCTTTAAATTGTATGCAAACACCTTTGGATCATTTGTATCATGTACACAGCTAAAGCACATATAATCTCCCACACAAACACAATTCGAATACCAACCTGTTTCACCTACATATTTAGGGAGGAGGCATCTTGTGTTAGAATAAGTCAAACAGAATACAGCTGTGCATGTATGTTTCATAGAGTTTTAGTTAGAAACAATAACGAACTGTAGATCTGTCTCTTAGATCTAGTTAACTGTAGTTTGTTGTCAATCTATTTAGCAGACATTTAGGAATGATAGTAGTTCAATCTGCTATATAAATATTCTTCTCCTATTCAATAAAGAGATGCACTGAGTTCCGTTGTTTTGTCAAGTTCATATCTACTATTCTATTTATTGTTCTGCTGTTATATTTTCTGTTTTGGTATCAGAGCGCAAGAATCTAAGGGCAGTCTCTCTGTTGATAAGAATGAGGCAGGCCATTGACTAGTTTGAATGAAAGTATATTTGGTGGCACGAAAAGGAAGTGTTGAGCAGATACATTTTTCACCAGTGTGAAGCAGATTGAAGCCGCTATTGAAGAAGACCCTCTTCTCCGCATAAGAGTTACCAGTCTCTTTTAATTTTGTGATTGGTTGTGCCCTGAGGAGGAGATGCTATTGAACAAAAGAGGAGTTTCTGCAGAGGAAGGAGCAGCTATAGTTGTGAGCCTTGTTTTTTGAATGAGCACTTTGTCCGGCTCATACCCACTGTGTTGCATATTGTTAGATATCAGATAGAGGGCAACTCTGCCCACTGGTAATTGCTGATAGAATTTTTTTTTAGAGAAGTTTGTGCTCCTTTCTCTGTTAAGTGTCTTGTAAAAGTTTTGTTTTAAAATATGGCACATCTTTCAGATACTTATCTAACTGAATCAAATAAGTTAGATGGTTCCAATTATGTTAATTGCAAGTTCAAGATGCAGACTTTAATGGAAGGTTACAATGTTTGGAGTATTGTAACTAGTACTGAGGCTAAACCAACAGCACCACCTGATACTGTTAAAGATTGGGAGAAAAGAGAATAATCCAAAGCAAAGATTCTCTTGCATATGTTAGCAAAGGATTCAGTGATCCCTCATATTAGAGATATCTCTACCTCTAAAGATACATGGACAGCATTGCAAGGTTTGTATGGGATTACAAATACAAACAGAATTTTGTTTTTAAAGAGCAAATTGCTTTCTATTAAAATGGAAGTAAATGAAAATATTAGTGATTATTTATCCAGAATTAAGGAGTTAAGGGATAAATTAGCTGATATTGGTGAAAAAGTCTCTAATACTGATCTAGTAACAGTTACTTTGAATGGAATGGTTAGTGATTATCATGTCTTTATTACTAGCTTGGCTACAAGGGAAAAGCCACCCTGTTTTGAGAGTTTGGTAGGTATCCTCCTACAAGAAGAAGAGAGGAAGAAACACATGGACAACAAAATTTAGAGTGCTGATTCAGCTTTGATGGCCAAAGACAAGATGCCATTCAAAGCAAAGCAATGGTCAAAGAACAAAGGAGGAGGTAAATTTGAGAACAAAAGGTATCAAGAAGGAGCATCATCCAAATCAAATGTAAAGAAAAAAAGAAATTGTAATTATTGTGGCAAACTTGGTCATTATGCTTATGAGTGTTGGAAAAAGAAGAATAATGAGTCCAAAAACAACAAATATGAGGGTAATTTTGTCAAGGGTGAGAATAAAATAAGTGATAACCTTCATGATTTAAAGTTGTTTATGTCTGATGTTGCTCTTTTAGCTTAAACAAATGAGTCTAATAACTGGTTTATAGATTCAGGGGCATCTATTCATATGTCATGTCATAGAAATTGGTTTACAAATTTTCATGAGAAAAATGATGGTAGTAAGATCTATTTAGGAGATAATAGGTCTCATGATGTAAAAGGATGTGGTGATATAAGTGTGCAACTACCTAATGGTTATGTAAAGAAACTTTCTAATGTTATGTATGTCCTAGGAATTAAGAAAAATTTGATTTTAGTTTCAGCTATTACTAATCAAGGTCTTAAGGTTGAGTTCTTGAAAACATGTTGCCAAGTAAAGGATATCAAAGATAATTGTAATGTGATTGCTGATGGTATTAGAACAGGAGGCTTGTATAAACTTGATGTGAAAGTGGACAGCGATCAAGCCACAGAAGAGCTATGGCATAAAAGGTATGGTCATTTAAATCTTCAAGATCTTATTACTCTACAAAGAAAAGAGATGGTGCAAGGTCTTCCAGTATTAAAGGATGATCAAATTAGTTGAGATGGTTGTGCATTGGGTAAAAAACATAGAAATGAAAAAGGTCTAATCAAAGGCAAAGGCATATTCTTGAATTAATACATTCAGATGTGTGTGGTCCCATGCAAACTCAATCACTTGGAGGAGCATCTTACTTTCTTATATTTATTGATGATTGCACAAGATATACTTGGGTGTATTTATTAAGAAATAAGAGTGAAGTGTTTGAATATTTCAAAGAGTTTAAAAGTATGGTGGAAAAACAAACATCTCATGATATTAAGATTCTTAGATCAGATCAAGGGGGGAATATACTTCAGAAAAGTTTGTGAACTATTGTAAAACTAATGGTATTCTTAAGCAATACACAATTGCCTATAGTCTAGAAAAAAATGGTGTTGCTGAAAGGAAAAATAGGACAATTGTTGAGTGTGCTAGGAGTATGCTAAAAGAAAAGAACTTCCCTAACAATTTGTGGGCTAAAGCAGTTAGTACAGTTGTTTATTTGTTGAATAGAAGACCTACAAAGTATCTAGCAAATAAAACTCCTTATGAAGCTCTTATTGGTGCTAAACCTATTGTTAGTCATTTGAGAATTTTTGGAAGGCATTTTGTCATATTCCAAAAGAGAATAGAAGAAAACTTGATGCAAAGTCTATAAAATATATTTTTATTGGTTATTGTGTTGATCATAAGGCTTACAAGGTGTATGATCCATCTACTCATAGGGTGTTTGCTTGTAGAGATGTTATATTTCATGAGTTTTCTAGTGATGTTCAAGAGGAAGAAAAGGACGATAAAACTACATCATGGAAACTACTTGAAGAAGACAATGGAAGTTCAAATATTGGTGATCAGAAAACCCATGATCAAAGTGGACATGAAGTAAGGCAAGCTGAAGCTACTCCTATCAGCAATGAAGCATTAAGAAGATCAACAAGGCAAGTGAAGGCACCAATCAAGTATAATGACTATGCTCTAATGGCTCAAGTAATGAGTGTAGATGAACCTCAAAATTTTGAAGAAGCTAAGGATCATAAAGAATGGATGAATGCAATGCAAGAAGAATATGATTCAATTATGAATAATGGTACTTGGGAATTGGTTGAATTACCTGCAAATATAATTCCTATAGGCTCTAAATGGTTATTTAAGACTAAGTTTAAAGCTGATGGTACTATTGATAAATTCAAAGCTAGATTAGTTGCAAAAGGATATACACAAAAGGAAGGAATAGATTATGAAGATACTTTTGCACCTGTAGCAAAAATGAATACTATTAGACTTATGATTGCACTTGCTACTAAGTTCAATTGGGATCTTCATCAAATGGATGTTAAGTCAACATTTTTAAATGGTGATCTAAAGGAAGAAATTTATCTTGTTCAACCTAAAGGTTTTGTAAAGAAGGGAAAAGAAAATTTGGTATGCAGGTTAAAGAAAGCATTATATGGTCTCAAACAAGCACCAAGATCTTGGTATGAAAAAATTGATAAATTCTTCTTTCAACAAGGGTTTATCAAGAGTAAAAATGATCCAAATCTGTACATAAAGAATGATGAACATGGGAATTTTGTTTTGATTTCATTGTATGTGGATGACTTAATCATAACAAGAAGTGCTATAAGTTTGATTGATGAAATCAAAGAAGATTTATCACAAGCATTTAAAATGAAGGATCTTGGCAAAATGCATTATTGTTTAGGAATTGAAGTATGGAGACAAGATGGTAAGACTTTGATTATTCAAAGTAAGTATGTAAAGAAGTTGATTTAAAGGTTTAATATGCAAGATTGTAAAGCAGCATGTACTCCATTAGAACAAAATTTCAAGTTATGTTCTGATAATGTTACTTCAGAAGCCAATGGGAGTTTGTATAGACAAATGGTGGGAAGTTTGAACTACTTGACCACTACAAGACCAGATATTTCATATTCTGTCAGCATACTTAGCCAATTCATGGCTAATCCTCTCGAGACTCATTGGATAGTAGCAAAGAAAGTCATTCGATACCTATAGGGTACCATAAACTTTGGCATTGAATATACTAACCATTTGAATGTTGAGTTGACAGGTTATTCAGATTCTGATTGGACAGGTGATCCAGATGATCGTAAGTCAACAACTAGTTATGCATTTAGCATAGGATCAGGTATTGTTTCTTGGAGCAGCAAAAAGCAACCAACTGTTTCTCTCTCATCTACTGAAGCTGAGTACAAAGCATTGTGCAATGCTACCTGTGAAGCAGTTTGGCTAACAAGAATTCTTGAAGATATGGGACAAAAGCAAGGAGGACCAACTCCAATCAAGTGTGACAATCAAAGTACAATCAAGCTTGCAAACAATCCTGTTTATCATGCAAGATCAAAGCATGTAGAAATTCAACATCATTTTGTAAGAGAGAAAATTCAGTCTCAAGAGATAGAGCTGCATTATTGTAACACCAATGACAATGTGGCTGATATATTTACTAAGTCATCGGGCAAAATAAAATTTGTAACATGTAGAAATCTGTTAGGAGTCAAACAAAATTTTGTTTTCCTTAAAGGGCAGTGTTAGAATAAGTCAAACAGAATACCGTTGTGCACGTGTGTCATAGAGTTTTAGTTGGAAACAATAATGAACTGTAGATCTATCTCTCAGATCCAGTTAACTGTAGTTTGTTGTCAATCTATTTAGCAGACATTTAGGAATGATAGTTGTTCAATCTACTGTATAAATATTCTTCTCCTGTTCAATAAAGAGATGCACTGAGTTCCGTTGTTTTGTCAAGTTCATATCTGCTATTCTATTTATTGTTCTGCTGTTATATTTTCTGTTTTCTTGCAAATTCTTTCCATTTCCAAAACAACTTATCTTGGTCGTCCTGAAACAACTCCCAGATAACAATACCCACACCCAGATAACAATACCCACAGACTTATATGGGTCAATACCCACCTTGAGTAGGCCAAACCGGTGAATGCTCCCAATACCCGCACTAAAGGTCGCTTCCACTAGAAGGGAAAACCCATATGGAACCGTACATAAAAATTGGACACGAGAATACTCCACAAGTTGGGTGGGTTATGGATCTATTGTACCAGGCTTAATCAAACCATCTTCGATATTGTAACCATTGCATTCAACCATATCTCTATTTAATATATCATAGCCCGTAATGGTAGATTTGGAAGGACAAATCCCCCTTGCTATGCTTCTTCAGCGCCAATACCAAATACGGCTCTCCGTTTCCTCCGCATACAATAAAGTTAAAGCATCTATACACATCGATTTCTATCTCTGCATACATTCTCATGAGCGGATTGCAAACCCATAATTTGTAACCCTAGCCCTGGAATTGATAAGTTGTAATATCCGTTATTTGGGAGGAAAGAAAGAGAGATATTCATCCATTTTTGTGTGGAAAAGAAGTAGGCCACACAATACCAACTTCCTTCGAATTCTTTACCACAAAGAAGAAGCCATGGATTTTTAGTGGGCAATGAAGACAGAAATCTGTGCGAGAAAAGAGAATTCCATTCTTTGCAAACTAAGCGAGAAAGACAGATTGAATGTAATGGAAGCTTTGCAAAAATGCATCCTTTTACATCCCGACATAGCTCAGATGCGCCACTCTGCTCTCCCTCTTCTTCAACTGCTGAAATAAATCCTCGCTCCATTGTTTTCCTAAATAATGGATTTTGTAATCTTTCTTCCATGGATTTCTTTCTATGCATTCATCATGCTTCCACATCCACTTCCTTTTAGAGGTGTTTTGATATGAAGAGCTTTGCTGGTTAAAAGCAGCTGACGGTAGAAAATAAAATTTAAAATAGATAATGAAGATAAAAATAAGTATAGATGAAAATGAGCCTTCTAGGGCTCAAGTCTTGTTGAGTGCAAGGTCCCCTACACCATAAGGGATGAGGTCGGGTTCCTGCCCCGGGCGAATTTGGTGGGAATAGATACCCCTTGACTCTCAGCTCGAGAGGTTCAGCCTAAGGCTCTACTTCCAGCTAGCAAAAAAATGAATTTGTGGATAACCTCCATTAAAAAAAATAAGTATAGACATTTTTAATATATTTATGGAAAATGTGTTAAAAAGAAATATAACTTTGGAGGGATTCTTTTAAATCTATCATATGTAAAAAGTTAATAGGGGAACTAGGGGCCTAAATTTGATGATCGTATGGTCATATTTAGACATTTTTGTTGTAAAATACAATCAAAATTTAAAATGATTATATCACATGAAAGGATAGATTTTGTATAGACTTTCAAAATTTGTGTAAATTTATGATTATATATATATTCTTTCAAATCTATCATATGTAAAAAGTTAATAGGGGAACTAGAGCCTAAATTTGATGATCGTATGGTCATATTTAGACATTTTTGTTGTAAAATACAATCAAAATTTAAAACGATTATATCACATGAAAGGATAGATTTTGGATAGACTCTCAAAATTTGTGTAGATTTATGATTATATATATATATATATTATTTCAAATCTATCATATGTAAAAAGTTAATAGGGGAACTAGAGCCTAAATTTGATGATCGTATGGTCATATTTAGACATTTTTGTTGTAAAATACAATATAGTTAAAGCATCTATACACATCGATTTCTATCTCTGCATACATTCTCATGAGCGGATTGCAAACCCATAATTTGTAACCCTAGCCCTGGACATGATAAGTTGTAATATCCGTTATTTGGGAGGAAAGAAAGAGAGATATTCATCCATTTTTGTGTGGAAAAGAAGTAGGCCACACAATACCAACTTCCTTGGAATTCTTTACCACAAAGAAGAAGCCATGGATTTTTGGGGGGCAATGAAGACAGAAATCTGTGCGAGAAAAGAGAATTCCATTCTTTGCAAACTAAGCGAGAAAGACAGATTGAATGTAATGGAAGCTTTGCAAAAATGCATCCTTTTACATCCCGACATAGCTCAGATGCGCCACTCTGCTCTCCCTCTTCTTCAACTGCTGAAATAAATCCTCGCTCCATTGTTTTCCTAAATAATGGATTTTGTATTCTTTCTTCCAGGGATTTCTTTCTATGCATTCATCATGCTTCCACATCCACTTCCTTTTAGAGGTGTTTTGATATGAAGAGCTTTGCTGGTTAAAAGCAGCTGACGGTAGAAAATAAAATTTAAAATAGATAATGAAGATAAAAATAATTATAGATAAAAATGAGCTTTCTAGGGCTCAAGTCTTGTTGAGTGCAAGGTCCCCTACACCATAAGGGATGAGGTCGGGTTCCTGCCCCGGGCGAATTTGGTGGGAATAGATACCCCTTGACTCTCAGCTCAAGAGGTTCAGCCTAAGGCTCTACTTCCAGCTAGCAAAAATAAATTTGTGGATAACCTCCGTTAAAAAAAAAAAAGTATAGATATTTTTAATATATTTATGGAAAATGTGTTAAAAAGAAATATAACTTTGGAGGGATTCTTTTAAATCTATCATATGTAAAAAGTTAATAGGGGAACTAGGGGCCTAAATTTGATGATCGTATGGTCATATTTAGACATTTTTGTTGTAAAATACAATCAAAATTTAAAATGATTATATTACATGAAAGGTAGATTTTGTATAGACTCTCAAAATTTGTGTGTATATATATATATATATATATATATATATATATATATATATATATATATATATATATATATATATATATATATATATATATATATATTCTTTCAAATCTATCATATGTAAAAAGTTAATAGGGGAACTAGAGCCTAAATTTGATGATTGTATGGTCATATTTAGACATTTTTGTTGTAAAATACAATCAAAATTTAAAACGATTATATCACATGAAAGGATAGATTTTGGATAGACTCTCAAAATTTGTGTAGATTTATGATTATATATATATATATATATATATATATATATATATATATATATATATATATATATATATATATATATATATAATTTCAAATCTATCATATGTAAAAAGTTAATAGGGGAACTAGGGCCTAAATTTGATGATCGTATGGTCATATTTAGACATTTTTGTTGTAAAATACAATCAAAATTTAAAACGATTATATCACATGAAAGGATAGATTTTGGATAGACTCTCAAAATTTGTATATATATGGTTTATATATAGTTTTGCTTATACCAAGATATCATAGTATTTTAAGGGCACTTTTGAATAGATAATCATTATTAAAAAATTGCTTGACGGGCAAGGTCCACCATCAAATTTAAGCCTTGGGAGAAAGGAGTTAATTATTAGGGCCCAACTATTAAGTCCTTTTTCTTATTAATTTTTTATATAAGATGAAATGAAAAATATATATATTTATTATATTTTTCAAAGTAAAAATAAATAAATAAATAAAGTAAACAATGTAATATAAAAAAATAATTCTTAATTAAAAATTTATATATATGTGTTCATGTAAAAAATAAAATAATTCTAAACTAAAATAAAATAACTCTTAGATAAATAAAATAGCTCTAGAATATAAAAATATTTATAAATATGTAATAATGTGTCATTTACTATCATCTAACTAGATATTTTAGTTTAACTTGACATATATTGAAATTGTAAAGCTTCTTGTAAACAACTATGTATAGAATTTTTTTATTTTACATCAAGACATTTTGGAATACACTTCATCATCCATCATTAGGAAGAGAATGAAAATTCCTGGTCCTAAATGTCTTGATGCAAGAAAAAAAAGCTATACATAGTTGTGTATGAGAAGCTTCAAAATTTTGTTTTATGGATTGTGGATATATCAAGTCTTCAATTGACATATAATACCAAATTATGTACAACTACCCATCATCTTATACTAATTTAAATACAAGAAAGAGTGGTCAAAATATAGCTCCACATGATACATGAATCAATCTAATTCATTGTACATAAATATTACATTTCAAAATATTATGATTTTAGAAAAAAAATGATTTACCTTCTATTGAAATCCAAAATAAAAATGAACCACTCTTGATCATAGTTCATATAAATTTTGTTGCAATAAAATGTACCCTCATAGATAATGGTTCTGGTCTTAATGGTTGTGTGGTAGATTTTCTAAACCATTTACACATCCTGTATTTCTCCTTCTAATTTAGCAATCAAGAACTTTGCTAATATAGGTTGGCAAGCCCTTAGGACCATCACCTTACCTATAGAGTTAGGCCTTATCACATTACCTATTGTAGTACATGTGATGCCTAGTGCTCTCTCCTATAACCTCCTACTAAGTAGGCCATGGATTTATGCCATGGGAGTTGTTCCCTCAACCTTACATTAGTCTATAAAATTTGTTCATGGGAATAAAACTTTTACTATAAAACTTGATCTCTATTTGTTATAATATTGTCAACAAACTGAGTTGAGACAAAAGTTCAACCCTTTTCTAGTACTTAAAATTTGATTTCACCCCTTATCATCACAACAAACTATACCCTCATCGACCCCTATTGATGATATGGAAAAGGATAGGCCATCCTCTTCAACTAGTGCATTGATAGATGACAATTGGGATCCCTTAAACTTTACACCTTCTTTTATTGGAGAATACAAAATAGGAAAATCACACTTTGATGCCTTCGAGATCCTAACCCAAGGTGCCTTTGTTGGTTAAGGTTGAGATAGAATAGTTGTTAAAAGTTGGTTTTATCTTCCCTATTGACTATTCTCCTTGGATTCAAACATTGTGCCTATTACTAAACAAGATAATTGTATTCACATTTGCATTGACATTCATGACCTAAGCAAAGTGTCTTTGAAGGATGGTTTTCCTCTTTTGAATATTAACATGGTAGTGGACTCGACAATAGTCCATGCCTTACATTATTTTATGGATGGCTTCTCAGATTATAATCAAATTATATAAGCAACCCTAAAGTCTAGCATAAGACCACTTTCACATCCCCTTGGGGTAATTTTTGTTACGTTGTCATGCCATTTAGTCTAAAGAATGTGATAGCTACATACCTACGTGCCATGACTTTGATATTTCATGACTTCATTCATAATACCCTTGAAGATTATGTTGATGACATCTTGGCTAAGTCTACCTTATGCCAAGATCATGTGAATAATCTTTGTCTCATCTTTGAATGTCTTTAATCATATAACATGCACCTAAACACTCATAAGTATATTTTTGGCATGGATAGTAGTAAGATTTTAGGGTTTATAGTTTTGCAACATGGCATTGAGGTCAATACCAAGATAATTGATGTTATCATGAATATGCCATCCAAATAAATATTTCTCAACTTTGTAGTCTACAGGGTAAGATTCAGGACATTCGCTAATTTATCTCCGAACTAGTAGATCGTATCCTTCGTTATACTAATCTCCTCGAAAAGGATGCTCATATTTCCTAGAATGAGGATTGTTAGAAGGCCTTTGAAAGTATTAAGGAGTATCTAGCTAGTCCACCTATTATTGTGCTTGATATCTTAGGGCATCCTTTTCTTCTCTATACTTTTGCATAGTCTCATGTTGTAGTTGCTCTCTTGGCTCAACATGATGATGAGGGTACCGAGAATGCATTTTATTATATCAATCATACCCTCCTCAATTATGAAAATTGATATTCTAAAATAGAGAAGTAGTATCTCTCTTTGGTCTTTGCCACCCACAAGCTAAGATATTGTCCCCTTCATGAAAAAATGCACATGATTGTCAGGTATGACCCTCTTAAGCATTTATTTTCTAAGGTAGATCTATTAGGGTGTTTGTATAAATGGGTTATGCTCTTAACTAAATTTTATTTAAATTTTCTCTCCCAGAAGACCATAAAGGGGCAGGTCCTGGCTGATCATCTAGCTAAGGCCCTCTCTTCCTCCTCATTCCCTAATTTCAATTTATTCCTAAATGAACACATCCTTCTTATAGATGGTGATTCTCTATGGGATTTAGTTTTTGATGGTTCTAGATGTTGGACAAGTTCTAGAACCGGTGTAATATTGATCCCTCCTAAGAGTTAGTTAATCTTTCTTTCTTTTCATCTAAATTCTAAATGCATGAATAACATTGCTAAGTATGAGGAACTAACTGCCAATTTGTATGCCACTATTTCCCTTTGCATAAAAGGAATCCATGTCTATGGTGACTCATAGTTGACTATTAAGAAAATCAATAGTGACTATTAGGATAAACAAGATAAGCTTTCTCAGTACCATGATTTGGTCTTGTCACTTCTTGACCATTTTTCATCCTTTTCTATTGATGATAGTCCATGAAAAGACCACCATCATGAAGATGCCATGGCTAGTGTTTCCTCCCTAGTGTTCTTTGATGACTCAGAGGATGAATATAATTTTGTAATTCACACTCTCTCCTTGCCCACTATTGTAAATTATTCGATGTTAGATACCCTCTTCTGCTATAACATTACTTAAGAAGAGTGGTATTCCTATATTTTAAACTATTTGTGTGATGGCACTTTTCTAAGTGATTCTTCTAAGAATGCCTGTATTTGTATCCATAAAATTGCTTCATGTTATACTATCCTTTCTGAAGTTCTCTACAAGCGAGGTTATAATAGCCTCCTCCTCTGTTGTCTGATAAAGTTCTTTTTCTTTTATTATAAGAATAATGTATATTTTATAATTACAATATGACTTTGAAAAGTCCATTTTTCAAATAAATATAAAAAGAAACATATCAACTTTGAACTTTTTTCTCTCTTTATCTTTCTCAGAATGTTGTCTATTGACTATGTCATTTATCAAGGACTTTGATTGGGAAGAAACTATTTTTTTCTTATAATTTCTAAATTTTTTTGACTATTAGAGCTATAGCTTTTATGTTCAAGCTATTCATAGTGCTAAGACATATATTCCATGTAGATAATATTTCACCAATATCTTCAATTCTTTTATGAAAATCATAGATTTCTTTTCAGAAGGAAATTAGTGAAGTAGACATAGTACTTTATTTCTCCATGATGTTCCCATCTATGATGCCCTTCTTGAATAATTCTTCTGAAATTAAATCTTTGAACTTCTTCTTCACCACTCCAACCTTAGCTAGATCAATCTAATCTTCATTTAGGATGTCAACATTTATAGAAAGACAATTTTCTCTAACATCCATTAGGATTGAATTGCAATTTTTAATAAACTTATTATACCTAGTCAAAGATTGTTTAATTATCAAAAAAAATTATCATAATGGAATTGTGGATTTATCAATGATTCTTGGTCAAATTTATATTGTTTTGCATAATCTAGTAGGATTCTGTTACATCCCTCTTTTTGGAAACAATTATGCTATTCACTTTCTTGCAAATTTCAGTGATATATTATGTTGTGGACGACATGGAAACTAATGATTTATTTTACAAAGTTAGCTCTATGAAATTATAGAAGTCTATTGATTATGATCAATGTGATATTGTAGACTAAATGTCATTTTGATAAATGCAATGATGTTTTGGATTTATTATGCTTTGATTTGGAACATAGGTGCTTTGACCACAAAATTGTATGTGAGACTGTCGTTGCAGGAACAGGTGGACCATGTTCGACGGGAAGAGAAAGTATCTTCGAGAGAGAGTATAGACTCTAGAAATTAACCATGGTGTTTGTTAATGAGAACGCCAAATAGGTAGATAAACCTTGGAACCGTCATTTTAGTCTTGGTTGTCGGTTGGGTTAGTTAACTAGATGTTGACGTCAGAGGATAAAGTATAACATCCTAGTCGAAAGTCATCATATAGAATCTTGGAGTCGTCGATGTCGTCGTAAGTCCATCATACCAAGTCGACTTATTTAGACATTTATTATTTTCGTTTATAAGTATTTAATGAACCATCTTGTGGCAAAATTGTAAATCATGTCGCGTAGTCGAAAGATGCGAGAAGTCAGCTTTGTGCGTCTCACGTTGTAAGAAACTCGTTTGCGTTACGATCAATCCGTCGTGATTGTCGTAAAACATGTCGAACTTGTGTCGTGAATTTATTCTTTTCTTGTAGATTGACGAATGTCGATTTGAAGCCATAGCGAGAAATAATTTATTATGGACGTCGTTTAGCGTGAGTCTTTTCTTCTAGCTTTGACCGCGATTTGTTGTCAATCTAACCTTTCGTTACCACCGCTGTGTCGAGCTTTAACTCCTCAATTCAATCTTTAAGTTGGTCTTGGAAGGTTGATGTCTTTTGTTCTAGTAAGTATTGAAGTCGTTTAACTTCTTGTGGTCATAGTAAGTATTTGAAGTCGATTATACTCAGTTAAACAACTTCCTTGAGTTTAGGCATGTTTCGGTGGCCTTTTAATCTTTTAAACCACTCTCACCATAGCGCGAGAGAGAGGAGGATGGGCAGTTGAGTTGTGAGAAACCGCAGATTATGGCAGAGGCCCATCATTAAGGTGGGCGCGAAGGCATAGGAGGGGGTGGTTGTGAAGAACAAGAGGAAAATGGCAGAAGCTTCCTACGCGGTGGGGAAGTTAGACTGGTGGTCATTAGAGAAGGAAAGATTTGACGGTGAGTGGAAGAAATGCGGGGGAAAGGCCATCGTGCGAAGTAAGAGAAGAGGGAGAAGCTGCGAGGGAAGAAGAAAAAAACGGCGGTTGTTGTTTGTTAGAGACCATCACCGGAGAGGGAGAAAGTAGTTAGAGGGAATAGTGGTCATTGCTATTAGAGAGGAGTCGGCAGTAAAAGAGGGAAGAAGGCCATCATCGAGGGGAGTGAGTTAGAAGTAGGGAGTGGTATGTCTGGAGGTTTATCATTGCAAGGAGAAGGAGAAACTGCGGGGGTTGAGAAAAGAGAAAAGTGGCAGTGAGAGAAGGGTCTGCAGAGTTTAGTAGTAGTAAGAGAGTTAAATGAGGAGAAAACGGTAGAGAGCTATGGGTAGAAGCTTCTGTGTAGTCATCGGATAGTGAGAGAACGATGGAAGCTTCGGTGTAGTGATTGGCAAAGAAGATAACTGTGAAGCCTGCCTTTGACTTGAATAGTGTCCGGTAGAGAGAGGGGTTTCTTTAGTGTGGATTGTCGTTATTTAAGAAGGAGATAAAAGAGATAGCTTCGAAGAAAAGCAGAGGAGAACGTGGAATTGCCACAGCAACCTCCATTTTTATCAACAGGTTCATTTCCTTCTTTACTTTTCTCAGTTTAGACCAGTAAGTAAGTAAGTCTCACTTTTGCAAAAGATCAATACGTTTAAAATGAGAAGAAATGTATGACAATGTAAACCTAGTATGATATCCATGTGCGGTCAATCCATGAAATAGCATCATTGCTGTGTTTGAGATTTAAAAACTTAGAAATAGAAGTATTGCTGTCTCATTGCTGTGTTTGTGATTTAAAAACTCAGAAAAAGAAGTATGCTGTCTTCTAGAATTCGTGAACTCAGAAATTGTAGCATTTCTTGCCATGAATGAAACTGTATAATAAAAGGACGTAGTTCTCTAACGTATATTCATTTAGGAACGAACTCTTCATGATGTAAGATGTAATTTACCTTCTTTGAGAGATTGGAAATGATGTAAGATAGAAGAGTTTCCTTTAAGACTGATTTATGAACATAAAACTGCCCTTGGAGCTTTTGAACGATAGCTCCATAGCGAGAAAGCACGTTGCTCCACGTGCATGCTGTGTAGGAGTCAAAACCACAGTTTTTAAGCATGTTTTGACGTAAAATTTAGTATGTTTGATAGCCAAAAAATGTAGTTGTAAATAGCTGATGTCTTATCTGTCATACACATTTAGTTAGAGGTCGACCATGCGTTGGTCATCTCTATTGACATAGGAAAGATTCCAAAACCATTTATATTTTATTTACGACTCTCATCTTGTTGAACCATGTGAAATTAATGACACGGAAAGAGAAGTAGGAAGATAAAGTATTAGTAATGATTAGGAAACTGTCATGGTTCTAAAATGAACAAGTAGAGTTGAAAACCGGCATGTGAGTCAAGATTACGTTGCATGCGACGGTACTAGTATCGTTTTACGTTGTAGACCATATGAGTCTAGAATCCTTGAATTTCGAGATAATGGGAAATGGTTTTAGATATTTGAGTATGTTGTGCAAATTTGGAAACTGAGTAAACAAGTATGAAACCACTTAGGAGTGGGCGCTTATAAACAATGATTTTACATGAAAATGGGTTTTGAAACTATGAAGTCAGGATTAGAGTAAATGTTGCGCCATGCACTATTACAGGAGGAAATCCTAAACCCTTGAGGTCATTAAGGTCATCAATTAGTTCAAACTATACAAATAGGAAACTGTAGGATTTCGACCAGTTCAAGTCAAGTAGGGTGGGTGAACCAAGTTCATGCATTCTTAGAATGCTAATTTAAAAACAAATCCTTTGGCCAAGGTGGTGTACTATCCTCAAGTGCATCGAACGTTCACCGTAACTGGATGGTGTTTCTTGTGGAGTGTTGTGCATGACTAGAGGGTATCTAGGGATCTGCACGATAACAAGACACGTAGGTTACAACACCAGAGCTCAGATGGCAAACACCGATGGTTATCCTAAGTCTATCCTCTTGAGTAGGGTAGGGCCACTTTCGGTTAGGAAGGAGTGCGGGAGACCGATGGTCTGTGGTTGGAGGTTAAGTTCCTTGAAGATACTTTCTCTTCCAAATACTGAGGAATGCCGAGTCTTGAATGTGATGGGTCAACAATCGAGATGCATGTTAATGGTATGTTTCCAATATTTGTTGTTTCAAGAAAATTTCATTTGTTAGAAAACAAAGTGTTTAATGTATATCATTTCTTTCAGCTTTATGAAAATGAGATCATATTTATGATAAAATGAAAATGTTGTATTGGATTATAGATGAGTTACTTTTGTATTTGATTACCTAGTTAAAAAAAAATTACCGTTGTGAAAACTTAGTTACTTCTTGCCATTTCGGATTTGGATGTTACATATGGTATCAGAGCTAACCAAGTTCAGTACTAGGGCTGATGAGTCCACTAACCTGATTAGGAAATCATCATTATGCGGGTAGCTAATGATTTGTTTTATTGTGCCAGGATGGTATACACCAAGAAAACCGCAAGAAAATCCTTCACCGGTAAGAAGCGTTCTCTGCAAGCTAAGCAGAAATGACTTGCGATGATCAAGACCATAGAAAAAACTAATGACAAAAATGACATTTGGCTTGATGATGTGGAAACCTTAGCCAATGCAATGTCACGACTTAAGCGAGCGAGGAGAGAACTCCTAGAGGGAGCAGTGACGGCAACTCGAATCATGTCAACTGCTGCTCCTGGATTGAAACTGATAGTGTACCTGTTAGTGTACCTAAGAGTGTACCTATTACTATACCCATGATCACTAGGGATCCTCGTGTAGTACCTAGAGCTGAGATTATTGAGCTATCTTCTGATAGTGAGTCTGAGGGGTATACACCTCGTGATTATGTGTCGGACAATGAATCCAAAGGTTACACTCCACTAGATAACACTGAGTAGAAACATGAGATTTGTCTATATCTAATGATGTTGAAACAATTTTGCAAAATGAATAAAGACAAAATTTTGGTTTGAGAACAATTATGATTATGATTAATTGTTGTGTTCTTTTATGATATTTAATATAATAAGCGTAAAACTGATTAGTATATGTTTAAATAGGTGTGAAACTAAACTAGCATGGACCAATCAGGGTTTAATGAGGGGGAGGATCAGGAAGGTCATAACTCTTGGGAAAACTCCACTTACAAGTTGGATAGGATCCTCAACATGCTCACTGAAACCAAGGAAAGGTTGAACAAACTAGAGAAGAAAATAGATGAAACTGGTAACACAGAGGGTGGAAACGAGAACTCACATTACACAAGCAAGAGTAAGCATTGGGAAAATGGCACGTCAAGTGAACACCCTGACGACAGTGAAGGCCAAAGACAAACCAAGGATAAACTTGCATTAGAGTTATCAAAGGATATGAAGATGGTTAACCCTCCAAAGTTTGATGGAACGAAAACTGGAGATGCAGCTAAAGCATGGTTGATGGAGATGGAGAAATATTTTGAGATCAAAAACTACTTTGAGGTTACTAAAGCCATGTAGGGAGCCTATTAGCTGTCTGGGGAAGCGTCCACTTGGTGGATGAATAAAAAAATGGAGTTGGAATTAAGTCCCTTGAAGGTGACATGGGATGAGTTCGTGGAACTATTTTGAAAATGGTGGTTACCTCAGTTATACCTTGATCAGAAGTTAACAGATTTCCAAAACCTCAGGCAAGGTGAACTATCTGTGGTCGAGTACATAGAAAAATTTACTAGGCTACTGAAGTATGTTCCCCAATACCAAAAGGACGAAAGGTTTTGAATCAGAAAGTTCATCATGGGACTCAATCCTCAGATCGGCAGTGAGGTGGAGGTACATGGTCCAAGCACAATGGATCAAGTTTATGAAAAGGCAATAAAATAGGAGCAAAAGATCAAATCTATCTCTGCTTACCATGACAAGAAACACAAGAAGTTTGATAAGAACTACAATGATCAGTCTTATAAAAGGAAAAATGAGAAGGGATATGGAAACAGGAGGTTTGATAGGGGAAATCGAAAGAATCAAGGAGGATTTGGTAATGAGCGAAGAGGTGAAGATTTTAAGAGAAATGCAAATTTTAAGAAGAATGGTGATTCTGCAAGTAGGCCATCTGAGAAGCGAGGACCTATAGGAGGATGTTTTTCTTGTGGAGGTGATCATTATGCCAACCGTTGCCCCAACAAGAACCCAAATGGGAGGCCTAGGAACATGGAGCTTCCTTCACAATAGGAAGCCTTTCAGCAAAGGATTCATGCCGCTCTTGACAATCGGCAAGCGGAGTATCAGATCACTCCTATTGAGATGACAGGTACCTTATTTAGAGTTCCTGTTTCTATTCTATTTGATACTGGTGCAACAGAAAATTTTGTGTCACCTAGAATCTTAAATAAATTTTCAAGAAAAGTTGGCTTTATGTCAAAACCTTGGACAGTAGAGTATGCAAATAATTCAAAGGCTCAGGTAGAGCAATGTTTGTTCGAAGCTAGGATTGATGTTTCTAACTTCATCACTGAGGCAAAATTATACGTAGCGCCTTTAGGGTCCTACGATGTCATCCTAGGAATGAACTGGTTGTGGAAACATCGAGCCAAAGTAGATTGTTTTCTTAAAACCATTGAGTGGTTGGATGAGACGGGCAAAATAGTAAATCTCCAAGGTATTCAAAGGGAAATAAGGGTTAGATCCATTTCTTCAAAACAACTAAAGTGGGCTAGGTGAAAGGGATGTCAACTTTTTGCAGTCAAGATGGACCTAGTAGAGGAAACCTTGGAGAAACAATCATTTGAGGAAAGATATCCATATCTGTGCAACTACAGGGATGTATTTCCTGAGGAGTTACTAGGCTTGCCTCCGAAGAGAGCATTTGACTTTGGCATAGATATTAAACCAGGATCAGAGCCAATCTCTAAGGCTCCATATCGTATGACTACCACAGAACTTATGGAATTAAAAGCTCAGTTGCAGGAGCTATTGTCTAAGAATCTAATTAGACCAAGTGTATCACCATGGGAAGCCCCGGTTATCTTTGTCAAAAAGAAAGATGGAACTCTAAGGCTGTGTATAGACTATAGGATGCTTAACAAGGTGACTATAAAGAACAAGTATCCCTTGCCATGAATTGATGATCTATTTGACCAAATGCGTGGTGCATCGGTCTTTTCCAAGATAGATCTGAGATCTAGATACCATCAGTTAAGGTTGAAAGATGAAGACATTCCCAAGACAACATTTAGAATGAGGTATGGTCATTATGAGTTCACGGTGTTGCCGTTTGGATTGACCAACGCACCTGCTGCTTTCATGAATCTCATGAATAGTGTATTCAGAGATTGTCTTGATAAGTTTGTACTAGTCTTCATTGATGACATTCTGATCTATTCCAAAAATGAAGAGGAGCATGCACGACATCTTCAAATAGTCTTGCAACGATTAAGGGAACACAAATTGTATGCGAAACTCTCAAAGTGCACCTTCTTTCAGAAAGAAGTACAGTATTTGGGGCACATAATATCAGCCGATGGGATATCAGTTGATTTAGCCAAAATAAAAGCTATTATGGAATGGCCTGAACCGACCAATGTGTCAGAGGTACGAAGTTTCATGGGATTGGCAGGGTATTACAAGAAATTTTTGTTGAATTTCTCAAGCATTGATAGCCCTATTACCTCTTTGCAGAGAAAAGGAAAAAGGTTTGTTTGGACGGATGAATATCAAAAGGCCTTTGACTTGTTAAAAGAAAAATTAACAACCGCTCCAATTCTGAAAGTTCCTGATCCTGAGGGAGAGTTTGAGGTTATCACTGATGCCTCAGGGGAAGGATTGGGAGGTGTACTTATGCAAGATGGCAGGGTTGTAGCCTATGAGTCAAGGAAGCTGAAAAATTATGAGTAGAACTACACTCCTCATGACCTAGAGTTGGCAGCAGTGGTTCACATCCTTCAGATGTGGCAACATTATTTGTTGGGAAGGACTTTTATTTTGAAATCTGTACCAAAGCCTTCGCTACATATTCACACAACCTAATCTCAATGCAAGGCAAAGGAGATGGTTGGAATTAATATCAGATTATGACTTTGAAATTTCTTATATCAAAGGCAAGGAAAACTGAGTAGCTGATGCCCTAAGCAGAAGAAGTCACATAGCCTCTATAATCTCCATTCATGCTAACTTTAAAGACTTAGTATTGCAAAACTTATCTGGAGATGAGTATTATGAGCAAGTGAAACAAGCTTTGCACCTAAACCCTAAGGACCCAAGATATGACGGATTCAGTTTCGAATCCAATGGATTGCTGAGATTCAAGGGAAGAATATATGTTCCTGATTCAGTAGAACTTAGAAACCTTGTGTGGAAGGAAGTTCACTGTGCTCCTTACTCTGGACACCCTGGTGTAACTAAACTATTAGCGGATGTAAAGTCGCTATATTTCTGGAAGGGAATGAAAAGTGATGCTGCAAAGTTTGTAGCTAGTTGTTTGGAGTGTCAGAGAGTTAAGGCAAAACACCAACATCCTGCTGGGTTGTTGTACCCACATGATATCCCAGAGTGGAAATGGCAAGTTATTAGTATGGATTTTGTCCAGGGGTTACCAATGTCTAAGAATAGGCATGATGCAATATTGGTTGTTGTGGATAAACTAACCAAGGTCGCACTTTTCATACCTGGAAACTTGACAGATGGAGCACATCTTTTGGCTCAAAAATTTGTGCAAGAAATTTTCAGACTGCACGAGGTACCTGAAAAGATAATATCTGATAGAGATGCTCGGATAACTTCACAGTTTTGGCAAACCTTATTTTCTGCATTAGGGACTAAATTGAATGTAAGTACTGCTTATCATCCTGAAACTGATGGATAGACAGAAAGAGTGAATCAGGTATTAGAAGACCTTTTGAGAATGTATTGCATGGATCAGCAATACAGATGGGAGGAATATCTACCTCTTGTCGAATTTGCCTATAACAACTCCTATCATTCTGCCATTAAGATGGCACCATTTGAAGCATTATATAGAAGGAAATGCAAAACTCCTATAAGCTGGGATAAGCTGGAAGATAGGATAAGCATTGGACCTGAAATGCTTGCTGATATTGAAGAAAAAGTTAAAGTGATTAGGAAGAGGTTGGCAGAAGCCAATGACAGGCAAAAGAGTTATGCAGATAGCAAACGAGTGCCTAGACACTTCTCTGTTGGTGAGAAAGTGCTTTTGCAAGTGAAACCCCAAAAGAGTTCTATAAAATTTGGTAAATCTTCGAAATTGGCTCCTCGTTATGTCAGACCTTTCGAAGTTCTTGAGATTATCAATCCGGTTGCCTACAAAGTTGCTCTACCTCCAGCCTTGTCTAAGATGCATAATGTTTTTCATGTTTCGTATTTAAAGAAATATTTTGTAGGTAATAACCACATCCTTAACTGGAATTCCTTACAGATGCAAGAACCTGGGGTGGTTGTGATCGAGCCACTCAAGGTGCTCGAAATGCGTAAACTTCATTTACGTAATCGGGAAGTTTTGCAATGCAAAATACAGTGGGACCAATATGGTGAGGATAGCGCCACTTGGGAAGACTACAAAGATATTTACCAAAGATTTCCAAAACTTTTTAAAGACATTAATGTTGCATTATACAAAGTTTGTTTTAAGTTTAAATTTTTGCTTGATAAACTTAATCATTGGGGATGATGATTTTTAAAGGGGAAGGATATGTTACATCCCTCTTTTTGGAAACAATTATGCTATTCACTATCTTGCAAATTTTAGTGATATATTATGTTGTGGACGACATGGAAACTGATGATTTATTTTACAAAGTTAGCTCTATGAATTTATAGAAGTCTATTGATTATGATCAATGTGATATTGTAGACTAAATCTCATTTTGATAAATGCAATGATGTTTTGGATTTATTATGCTTTGATTTGGAACATAGGTGCTTTGACCACAAAATTGTATGTGAGACTGTCCTTGCAGGAATAGGTGGACCGTGTTTGACGAGAAGAGAAAGTATCTTCGAGAGAGAGTATAGACTCTGGAAATTAACCATGGGTGTTTGTTAATGAGAACGCCAAATAGGTAGATAAACCTTGGAACCATCATTTTAGTCTTGGTTGTCATTTGGGTTAGTTAACTAGATGTCGACGTCAGAGGATAAAGTATAACATCCTAGTCGAAAGTCGTCATATAGAATCTTGGAGTCGTCGATGTCGTCGTAAGTCCATCATACCAAGTCGACTTATTTAGATGTTTATTATTTTCATTTATAAGTATTTAATGAACCATCTTGTGGCAAAATTGTAAGTCATGTCGCGTAGTCGAAAGATGCGAGAAGTCGGCTTTGTGCATCTAACATTGTAAGAAACTCGTTTGCGTTACGATCAATCCGTCGTGATTGTCGTAAAACGCGTCGAACTTGTGTCATGAATTTATTCTTTCCGTGTAGATCGATGAATGTCGATTTGAAGCCATAGCGAGAAATAATTTATTATGGACGTCGTTTAGTGTGAGTCTTTTCTTCTAGCTTTGATCGCGATTTATTGTCAATCTAACCTTGAGTTTTCTTAATTAGATAGTATTTGTCTCTCTTTCCTTCTCGACCCCAACGATGCTCAGACCATTTCGTTACCACCACCGTGTCAAGCTTTAACTCCTAAATTCAATCTTTAAGTTGGTCTTGGAAGGTTGATGTCTTTTGTTCTAGTAAGTATTGAAGTCGTTTAACTTCTTGTGGTCATAGTAAGTATTTGAAGTCGATTATACTCAGTTAAACAACTTCCCTGAGTTTAGGCATGTTTTGGTGGCCTTTTAATGTTTTAAACCACTCTCACCATAGCACGAGAGAGAGGAGGATGGGTGGTTGAGTTGTGAGAAACCGCAGATTATGGCAGAGGCCCATCATTAAGGTGGGCGCGAAGGCATAGGAGGGGGTGGTTGTGAAGAATAAGAGGAAAATGGCAAAAGCTTCATACGTGGTGGGGAAGTTAGACTGGTGGTCATTAGAGAAGGAAAGATTCGACGGCGAGTGGGAGAAATGCGGGGGAAAGGCCGTCATGCGAAGTAAGAGAAGAAGAGAAGTAACTACAAAGTAAGAGAAGAGGGAGATATCGACAGATAGGGAGAAGCTGCGAGGGAAGAAGAAAAAAATGGTGGTTGTTGTTTGTTGGAGACCATCACCGGAGAGGGAGAAAGTAGTTAGAGGGAATAGTGGTCATTGCTGTTAGAGAGGAGTCGGCAGTAAAAGAGGGAAGAAGGCCATCATCGAGGGGAGTGAGTTAGAAGTAGGGAGTGGTATGTCTGGAGGTTTATCATCGCGAGGAGAAGGAGAAACTGCGGGGGTTGAGAAAAGAGAAAAGCGGCAGTGAGAGAAGGGTCTGCAGAGTTTAGAAGTAGTAAGAGAGTTAACTGAGGAGAAAACGGTAGAGAGCTATGGGTAGAAGCTTCTGTGTAGTCATCAGACAGTGAGAGAACGATGGAAGCTTCAGTGTAGTGATTGGCAAAGAAGATAACTGTGAAGCTTGCCTTTGACTTGAATAGTGTCCGACAGAGAGAGGGGTTTGTTTAGTGTGGATTGTCATTATTTAAGAAGGAGATAAAAGAGATAGCTTCGAAGAAAAGCAGAGGAGAACGTGGAATTGCCACAGCAACCTCCATTTTTATCAACAGGTTCATTTCCTTCTTTACTTTTCTTAGTTTAGACCAGTAAGTAAGTAAGTCTTACTTTTGCAAAAGATCAATATGTTTAAAATGAGAAGAAATGTATGGCAACGTAAGCCTAGTATGATATCTGTGTGCGGTCAATCCATGAAATAGCATCATTGCTGTGTTTGAGATTTAAAAACTCAGAAATAGAAGTATTTCTATCTCATTGCTGTGTTTGTGATTTAAAAACTCAGAAAAAGAAGTATGCTGTCTTCTAGAATTCGTGAACTCAGAAATTGTAGCATTTCTTGCCATGAATGAAATTGTATAATAAAAGGACGCAGTTCTCTAACGTATATTCATTTAGGAACGAACTCTTCATGATGTAAAATGTAATTTACCTTCTTTGAGCGATTGGAAATGACGTAAGATAGAAGAGTTTCCTTTAAGACTGATTTATGAACATAAAACTGTCCTTGGAGCTTTTGAATGATAGCTCCATAGCGAGAAAGCATGTTGCTCCATGTGCATGCTATGTAGGAGTCAAAACCACAGTTTTTAAGCATGTTTTGATGTAAAATTTAGTATGTTTGATAGCCAAAAAATGCAGTTGTAAACAGCTGATGTCTTATCCATCATACACCTTTAGTTAGAGGTCGACCATGCGTTGATCATCTCTATTGACATAGGAAAGATTCCAAAACCATTTATATTTTATTTACGACTCTCATCTTGTTGAACCATGTGAAATTAATGACATGGAAAGAGGAGTAGGAAGATAAAGTATTAGTAATGATTAGGAAACCGTCATGGTTTTGAAATGAACAGGTAGAGTTGAAAACTGGCATGTGAGTCGAGATTATGTTGCATGCGACAGTACTAGTATCATTTTACCTTGTAGACCATATGAGTCTAGAATCCTCAAATTTTAGGATCACGGGAAATGGTTTTAGATATTTGAGTAGGTTGTACAAATTTGGAAACTGAGTAAACAAATATGAAACCACTTAGGAGTGGGCGCTTATAAACAATGTTTTTACATGAAAATGGGTTTTGAAACTATGAAATCAGGATTAGAGTAAATGTTGCGCCATGCGCTATTACAGGAGGAAATCCTAAACCCTTGAGGTCATCAAGGTCGTCAATTAGTTCAAACTATACAAATAGGAAACTGTAGGATTTCAACCAATTCAAGTCGAGTAGGGTGGGTGAACCAAGTTCATGCGTTCTTAGAACGCTAATTTAAAAACAAATCCTTTGGCCAAGGTGGTGTACTATCCTCAAGTGCATCGAACGTTCACCGTAACTGGATGGCGTTTCTTGTGGAGTGTCATGTATGACTAGAGGGTATCTAGGGATCTGCACGATAACAAGACACGTAGGTTACAACACCAGAGCTCAGATGGCAAACACCGATGGTTATCCTAAGTCTATCCTCTTGAGTAGGGTAGGGCCACTTCCGGGTAGGAAGGAGTGCGGGAGACCGACGGTCTGTGGTTGGAGGTTAAGCTCCTTGAAGATACTTTCTCTTCCAAATACTGAGGAATGCTGACTCTTGAATGTGATGGTTTGACAATCGAGATGCATGTTAATGGTATGTTTCCAATATTTGTTGTTTCAAAAAAATTTCATTTGTTAGAAAACAAAGTGTTTAATGTATATCATTTCTTTTAACTTTATGAAAATGAGATCATATTTATGATAAAATGAATAATGTTGTATTGGATTATAGATGAGTTACTTTTGTATTTGATTACCTAGTTAAAAAAATTACCGTTGTGAAAACTTAGTTACTTCTTGTCATTTCGGATTTGGATGTTACAGATTCCCCTAGATCAATAGTGGTGCAGGAGCACCCCTTCATCAAGTTGATTAGTTAAGGGAGAAGCCTAAAGTCTAAATATGTTGTTATGTTTTATGCATTCCAATGCATTCTATGTAATAAGGTCTGTTTGACTAAAACTTGCTATTTTTATTTTGTGTCTATTGTTTGGACACCTGTCAATCTGTAATGACAGGTTGTTAGTTAGTTATGATTTTGTTAGTTAGTTGTGTCTCCCAGCCACTGGGAACCCAGTCAGTACTACTGTTGGTAAGTAGTTAAATAGCGCAGCTCTGATCAACATTGATATACAGAGATAGATGGAGATAGGTTAATATAGCTTGAGAATTCTGTAGAAAATAGAGAAGCTCTAAAACTGTGTAATTAGATCTCTGTATTCAATTTATGGAAGCAATAAAAGAAAGATCCTATTTGTGTTGTTTTCTGGAGTTCGATTTCCTTGTGCAGTCAATCTTTCTGGTTTACAGCCGCGATGGGTTCTTTGATCCATTCCACCGGTTGATTTCTTTCTAATTGGTGGAATGGCTGTATATATTAGATTAGACTTTCTATTTTTGTTTCTGTGTATTTTGTTTTCGCAGGATCGAATTTCACAGCATGTTAAGTTGATATGAACCCTAGCATCCTCATGTGCTAGGCCAAGAATTCGTAGAAGTTTGTTTGTTCGGCATAATTTGAAGTGTTGAGTTTTCTATGGTTGAACCATTGTTAATGGTTCAAGGGTTCGCTAGTTCGACAAAGGCTAAGAATCGTGTTGGCATGAAGGATACTGTCGGCCAAAGAATGTCAGGTTCAATTGATAAGTAAAGTCAGGCCAAAATCCTTTGATTGAACCAAGTTCAACGGTTCAAGGTTCAACGATTCCACCAGTGTTTGGCTCAAAGGTTTTCGAGGAGCGATGGAGATGATAAATAAAGTTAGCGATTGTTGAACCACCCATTGAACCAGTTCAATGGTTCAATGGTTCAATGAGCTAGTGGGTTCAACGAGATTGACAAGTTCAGCGAAGGTTGCTTCGGTGTATAGGTTCAACAGGGCGCCGATGGGTTTGAAGAGTTCGATGATTCAACAATCAAATGTCAGTAGGGTTGAAAAAGTGAAAGGAGTGTATTGAACCGATTGGGTGGTTCAGTATTTTTTGGTGGTATTAAGATTTAATCATCATAACAGTCAACAATAATAGGTTGTTTCCACCAGTCCGCTGTACGGCTCTGTGTCAAGTGGTATCAGAGCTAAGGAGTATTTTCTAGGAAGGTAAGAAGATGACAAGATGTTAGACGAAGAAGGAACATCAAAATTTCTAGCAAGGATGACCAATGCTGAGTTGGCTGTGCTGGTGAAGAACCAGATTGTAGAGAGCAAAGAAGTTAGAGCTCAGAATCAGACTTTGAAAGATGAGTTGAAGAAGTTGAGTGACAGAGTAGGTTCTGGTAAAGAAGAAGATGGGGATGAAGAGGAAATCCCTAGGCAGGAAGAGTTGACAGACATTCCTACAGACCAGAGACCCTTGTTAAATATCCTCAAATCCATGGAGAGGAGAACCATGGATGTGAAACTGGATTTGCTAGTATTCATAGGAAAGATGGATCCTGATTCAGTGATGGAGTGGATAGACTCCTTGAACAACTTCTTTAAAATAGAGGAAATGCTAGAATTTTAGAGGGTAAAGATAGCCCAATCAAAAATGAAAGAGGCTACATTGACTTGGTGGAATTTCATTCAAGATGACAGGGTACAAGAAGGAAAGCGTAGAGTGGCTACTTGGAAGAAGATGATGGCTTTAGTGAAGGAAGCCTATGTTCCATTGGATTACAGTATCAATTGCATAAGAGAAAAAAAAAATCTAAAGTAGAAGGAGCTAGATGTCAGCTCATACACAGAAGAATTCATGAAACTCTGTGTCAAGACAAAGGTAAAGGAAAGTGAGGAAGAAAAGGTAGCAAGATACCTTAATAGATTGAGATTTAACATTTAGGAAGATTTAAATCTACATAGTCCAGATATAGTACAGAAGTGCTATCAATTGGTGCTCAAAGTAGAAGAAAAATTGAAGAGAAGGCAAGAGCAGAATAATAGAGGAAGAGGAAAATGGAAAAGAGGTGGAAGAAGTCCTTTCAGAGGCAGAGGACATGGATTTGGATATCAGGGTGAATCAAATTAGGAAGGCAGCAAAGGAGATAGCAGTCAAATACAAAAAGGAAGTTATGAGCAGAAAGGAAACTTTAGGGGTAGAAGACCACCATTCATAGGAAGATCCCAGGGCAGAGGATGTATCAGATGTTACAATTGTAATCGAGAAGGCCATATAGCTAGAAGATGTCTAGAAAAAGCATCAAGTTCCATGGGAGATAGAAGAACAAATCTAATTCAAGAATCTGACTGTCAAAGTGTGACAAGGCCAAACATTGTTCAAAATGTAAGAGCTCTTGATAGTTATGGATACCCTAAGACAGGAGAATCTTTGATGACTAGGAAAGCAATGACCACCATGAAGGTGCTTGACAAAGAACCCCCACAGAGAAAGTCTCTTTTCAAGACTACTTGGAAGGCAGCAGGAAAGGTATGTAAGGTTCTAATTGATTTTGGTTCTAATGAAAGTTTTGTGTCTGTTGAAATGGTACAAAAGTTGAAACTTAGAAGACTACCACATCCATGCCCATACAAGATTTGTTGGCTCACTCAAGGTCAACAAATAGTTATAGAAGAGCAGGCGTGGGTGGAATTTCAAATTGGAACATATAAGGAGAGAATATTATTTGACATAGCTCAAATAGATGCTTTACATCTTCTATTTGGAAGACCATGGCAATATGACTTGGGAGCCTAGCATAATGGAGTTAGAAACACTTATTCAATCACCAAGGATAGTCATGTAATAGAGCTATTACCATTGATGGAAAAGGAGGTAGCATCAAAGGGGAAAGAAGTAAAAGTAATGCTGGTAGAAGGTAAACAACTCATGAAGGAGATTATAGAGGAAGGTGCAGTTGCATATGCACTAATTCCATGTCTAAACGCAACCAAGGAGCAGCAGCAAGAAGTTAAGGGAGAGAAGAGACAAAGGTTTATAGACCCAGCTATCCAGGAGTTGTTGGATAAATACAAAGGTATCATCTCTGATGGAATACCAAGATCCCTACCACCTATAAGGGATATCAGTCATTGTATAGATCTGATTCTAGGATCTACACTTCCAAACAAGGCAGCATACAAGCTTACTCCTGAACAGAATGCAGAAGTTGCAAGACAGATTGAGGAATTGTTGGATATAGGACTCATTGGTAAAAGTCTAAGCCCATGTGCAGTACCAGCTATACTAGCACCTAAGAAAAAAGGCACTTGGAGGCTTTGTACTGATTCTAGGGCTATTAATAAAATTACAATCAGGAATAGATTTCCAATACCTAGGATAGAAGATTTACTTGATTGTTTAGGAGGTGCTAAGTATTTCACAAAAATAGATTTGAAGAGTGGCTATCATCAGATCAGAATTAGACTAGGAGATGAATGGAAAACAACATTTAAAACAAATGAGGGATTGTATGAGTGGAAGGTCATGCCTTTTGGTTTGTCTAATGCTCCAAGTACTTTCATGAGATTGATGAATGAGGTTTTGCAAGAATTCATTGGCAAATTTGTCATAGTATATCTAGATGACATTCTAATTTTTAGTAATACAAAGGAAGAGCATCTCAAACATATAGACATGGTTCTCAAGAGATTGCATGAAGAGCAGCTGATGATCAATTTGGAAAAGTGTTTGTTTATGTAGGAGGAGATCACCTATTTAGGTTTTGTCATTTCACAAGGAAAACTAAAAATGGATAAGGAGAAGGTAAGTGCCATATTGTCTTGGCCAACTCCTAGAGCAATGAATGATGTCAGAAGTTTCCATGGGTTAGCAACTTTTTATAGAAAGTTCATAAAACGATTCAATCATATCTATGCACCAATGCTTGATACCATCAAAGGAGGACAGAAGTGTAGATTTACTTGGACAGAGGCAGCAGATGATTCCTTTGAAACATTGAAGAAGAAAGTGGCACAGCAGCCAGTCCTTACACTTCCAAATTTCAACAAAATTTTTCAAGTAGAATGTGATGCAAGTCACATGGCAATTGGCACTATACTCAGCCAAGAAGGTAGACCGATTGCATTTTTTAGTGAAAAGCTCAATGATGCTAAGAAGAGGTATTCATCCTATGATTTGGAGATGTATGCTTTAGTCCAGTCACTTAAGAAGTGGAGGCATTACTTAATGCCAAAGGAATTCATAGTGTTCACAAATAATCAGGCTCTTAGTTTCATCAACAATCAAGAGAAATTGAACCACAGGCAAATGAAGTGGGTAGAAACTTTGCAAGATTTTACTTTCACCCTTAAGCACAAGAAAGGGGTCAAGAATAAGGTAGTAGATGCCTTGAGTAGAAGGGCTCTAACCATAAATCGGATTCAACTAGAAAGTGTTGGCATTGATTCATTGAAGACTATGTATGATGCTGATGAAGATTTTGGAGAGATATATCAAGTATGTACTTCTTTTGGAGATAAATATCATGCTGAATTCTTTGAATTTCTTATCCAGGATGGATTGCTGTTCAAAGGTGGATAGTTGTGTGTTCCAAGGTGTTCTATGAGGTTAAATATTATTAAGGAGAAACATTGTGGCACTATGGCAGGACATTTTGGTCTGGATAAGACTCTTGATCTGGTAAAAGGGCATTACTTTTGGCCAAAGCTACAATCAGATGTCAGAAAATTTGTGGAGACATGTGTAATCTATCAAAAAGCAAAAGGAAGATCAACTAATGTAGGCTTATATCAGCCTTTGCCCATTCCTTCTAGACCATGGGAAAGTATAAGTATGGATTTTGTGTTGGGATTACCTAGAACCAGGAAGGGATATGATAGTGTTTTTGTTGTAGTGGACAGATTTAGCAAAATGGCACACTTCTTGCCATGCAAAACCACTTGTGATGCTTCCTATGTTGCAGATTTGTTTTTCAAGGAAATCGTAAGGATACATGGATTGCCCTTGAGTATAGTCTCAGACAGAGATGTGAAGTTTATTGGACATTTTTGGAGGACTCTTTGGAAGAAGCTTGGAACCAATTTATCTTTCTCATTAGCTTATCACCCTCAAACAGATGGATAGACTGAAGTAGTCAACCATTCTTTGGGAAATCTGCTCAGATGTTTGACAAGACAGCATGGAGAGAAGTGGGATAACATCCTCTCATAGGCAGAATTTTCTTATAATGACACGATCAACAGAAGCACAGGCAAATCACCTTTTCAGATAGTTTATGGTATCCATCCCAGAGGTATTCTAGAGTTAAGAGATATACCTACAGAAGAGTCTATTAGTGCAGATGGAGAAGCTTTGCAGCAGCAATAAAAGAGGTGCATGATCAAGTCAAAAACCAACTCTAGAAAACTACTTTGAAGTACAAAGAATATGCTAATAAAAAGAAGAGAGATGTACAGTTTGATGTTGGAGATTTGGTGTGGGTTAATTTGAAGGAAGAAAGACTCCCAAAAGGAAAACATACCAAACTAATGCAGAGGAAGCTTGGTCCATGTTAGATTTTGAAGAAATATGGACATAATGCTTATGAAATCCAACTTCCTTCAGATCTTGGATTATCCCCTATTTTCAATGTATGTGATTTAACTCCATACCGACCTAATCCAAATGAAGAACATGAACCAATACAGGGTACAATAGCTGATGACATTCATAAACATGATCCACCAAAGTTGTAGAGGATTTTAGACTCACGAGTGGCAAAGACAACCAGAAACAAAGAATACATGGAATATTTGGTGGCTTGGCAAGGAAAACCTAATTCATAGGTAGTTTGGATGACTGAGGAACAGATCAAAAAACATGGAGCAGAATTACAAACTCTCATCTCAAGTGGACTTGAGATTTCTTCTCTCAGGGAGTATGGTGCAGGAGCACCCCTTCATCAAGTTGATTAGTTAAGGGAGAAGCCTAAAGTCTTAATAGGTTGTTATGTTTTATGCATTCCAATGCATTCTATGTAGTAAGGTCTGTTTGGCAAAAACTTGCTATTTTTAGTTTGTGTCTGTTGTTTGGACACCTGTCAATCTGTAATGACAGGTTGTTAGTTAGTTATGAGTTTGTTAGTTAGTTGTGTCTCCCAGCTGCTTGGAATTGTCTCCTAGCCGCTGGGAACCCAGTCAGTACTACTGTTGGTAAGAAGTTAAATAGCTCAGCTCTGATCAACATTGATATACAGAGATAGATGGAGATAGGTTAATATAGCTTGAGAATTCTATAGAAAATAGAGAAATTCTAAAACTATGTAATCAAATCTTTGTATTCAATTCTGGAAGCAATAAAAGAAAGATCCTATTTGTGTTGTTTTCTGGTGTTCGATTTCCTTGTGGAGTCAATCTTTCTGGTTTACAGCCGCTATGGGTTCTTTGATCCATTCCACCAGTTAATTTCTTCGTAATCGGTGGAATGGTTGTATATATTATATTAGACTTTCTATTTTTGTTTCTATGCATTTTGTTTTCGCAGGATCAAATTTCACAGCATGCTAAGTTGATATGAACCCTAGCATCCTCATGTGTTAAGCCAAGAATTCATAGAAGTTTGTTTGTTCGATGGAATTTGAAGTGTTGAGTTTTCTATGGTTGAACCATTGTTAATGGTTCAAGGGTTCGCTTGTTCGACAAAGGTCGAGAATCGTGTTGGCATGAAGGATACTGTTAGCCAAAGAATATTGGGTTCAACTGATAAGTAAAGATGGGACGAAATCCTTTGATTGAACCAAGTTCAAAAGGTTCAAGGTTTGTCGGTTCGAAGGAAGTAAGTTCTAAGTAATCGGCATGTTTAAGTTTGGCAAAGATACCCTTTGGTTGAACTTGTGAACCAGTTCAACAGTTCAAGGTTCAATGATTCCGCCGATGTTTGGCTCAAAGGTTTCTGAGGAGCGACGGAGACAATAAATAAAGTTAGCAATCGTTGAACCACGCATTGAACCGGTTCAACGGTTCAGTGGTTCAACGAGCCGGTGGGTTCAACGAGACTGATGAGTTCAACGAAGGTTCCTTCAGTGTGCAGGTTCAACAGGGCGTCGATGGGTTTGAAGAGTTCAATAATTCAACGGTCGAATGTCAGTAGGGTTGAAAAAGTGAAAGGAGTGTATTGAACCAATTGGGTGGTTCAATATTTTTTGGTGGTATTAAGATTTAATCACCATAACAGTCAACAATAATAGGTTGTTTCCACCAGTCCGCTACCTGGCTTTGTGTCAAATAGATAAGTGCAATGCATTAGTTTTACTTTTGCAATAGGAATACCATTGCATCATAGCAAGTTGACTCACACCATTTGAATGGCTCACCCTAGATCAATACTTTAACAAATGACTTTCCTTAGTCAAACCCTTTACTTGATTAGAACAATCGAATGAAGTAGATGACATGGACCTTAAGATTATCATTCATAGAATGAACAAACACTTGCACACTAGGACTATGCCAAGATAAAATAAGGTGTAATGCTTGTAACACTACATCATTGACCAAACATTTGTAACTTTGTGCTATCACATAAAAGAGTGTGCACAATACCACATCATCACACAAATTTTGGTAGCATTTTTCACTCTCATATAAGAAACTATTTTATTTTGTGTACCACTACACAAAATTTTTAAACCCTTCACATATATGTGCAAGAAGCTACATTGCTTCATACAACACATGGTGATCTAATACCAAAGTTGGTCAGAGGGAAAGAGTGAAAATTAGTTAGCAATCTACAAGCTTACAAAATGCATAAATTAAAACTTAAAATAAAAGGAAAATATGCCTTCTATAGGCATGAAATACTTCAAAGAGAAATTTGGTATTGGAGAAGATATGTATAATGGCATGTATATAAAAAAGATGTTGGTTGGTTCTTCTCTACCTATACCTTATACAATGTAGACCTATGTATACTAGTGGTTTTTAATTGAACCTTAATAATGTATGGTATGCTTTATCATGTGGACATGGTGACAATAGGTGGAAAACTCTTATGGTGCTAGTTTCATGTCATACATATTAGCTAGTAGATCAGAATAGGAAGTGCTCTTCCTCCATGGTCAAGAAATGAGACTTGCATGGTAGGTCTATACCTAAAACCACCAAAATCAATAAATATCATTTAACAATCAAGGGAGGGAAGTTTCAAATGGAGAATTTTGGATACAACTTTTTGAGAAAGACCAACCTAAAACTTCTTAACATGCCCTAGAAAATGAACAACCAGGAGAATAAGTTCTAGTGAGGAACATGGAGAACCATAATGCACATGAAGAAATTCCACTAAAAAACATGGAAAGTTGTAATGGAGAAAGAGAGGTAGAGAGGACATTTACTTACCCCATCAACTTAAATCTTGAAGAAGATGCCTCTATGAAGAATATCTCCCCATCAATTTTACTCACCTTTTGGAGAATGGTTACAGAGGACCTAGATCAATTTTTATTCGAGTTTAAATTTCTTTATCAAACATATGATTACAAAACTAATACTTAAAAACTAAAGTTATTCCCTTCAACCCTTAAGGACTCAATGATGAGATGGTTCATGGGACTCTTTATAGGATCCATTAACTCTCGGGAAGAAATAGAGATAGTGTTTTTAGATAAATACCAAGATTACTATCTAGTAAGAGATAGAAACATATGAGGAACTCTTCCACTTAAAGGAGAAGCAAGATGAGAGCCTAGAAGATTATTTAGAATGATTCCTCTTTGTCTTAAAGTAGTGTGGCGATATATTAAACGATGAATTTGTTAAAATAGTATTTTTAAGAGGATTGGATGATGAACCATGAGGAGGCTTGGACCTAATGGAAAAAGGAGACATCACAAAATTGAGCCTCCAAAAAATCTCAGAATTATGTAGAAACTAATCTCATACTAGGGGAGGGATTAGGAAATCTAGTCTAGTAAAAGGGGAAAATGAGATGGGACAACTTATGGAAGAAATTGCTAATTTGAGAATGGATACCTTAGTCCAACACAATACCACATTAGATGGGATGCAACCTAAGAGAAAAAACATAGGAACTTGGTCTATCTATTAAAACAGATGTTGGAATAAGCACCTTCTAAGAGAAATCCCTTTGGACAAAATAACTATATGAAAAATATGTTATAAAGATCTATCTACAAATCAGTGTGAAATCTTGTAAGTAATAAAGAATTTAAAGAAAAAGGCTCCACTAGTTGAAAAAGAGATAAATCATATGGGACAATGTTAGGGTGAAAACTTCACATATAGTCAATCCTCAAACCAACCCACTTGGGACTCAACACCAAATTGGAATAGAAACCCTTGGAAAACACCTTGGCCCAAACATTGAGTACCACAACAATGGGGACCTTATTAATAGGGACCCTAGAAGTCTCTTAATTAAACACGGTTGAATTGTTAATGGCCTAATCAACCACAACAATAATGGTATCCTCCAAATCTTGTGTCGAATTGGAGCCTATCTTATAATCAATATTATCAAGGACCTCAACACATGCAAAATAACAACCTTTGTTTCCTCCTCCCCAAAACACACAATCTCAATCTCAAACAGATGTAGTTGCGCAACAACTTCTCATTTAACCACTTGTAAACCCCAAAAATTATCACCCTTCCACTCCTCTCTATTTAGTAAAGTCTAAAACAATGGTTAGCATTAATGTCATACATTGTAGAAGCCTTCAACTCAGATCAAGAAGAAATCTTCCTAGGTTTTTGCACCTCACTATCAATGAAATGTTTGATAATCAAGAAACTATATTTTCAAAGAAATAAATTTATTCTAGTCATCTTTAATGTCAATAGTATTCTAGAGCTAACCTAAAACAACCCTCCAAAACCCTAGTAAAATCCTCTGGAGTCGCAGTTAAACATCCTTTTAGAGAAACAATAAGGGCACCTTCTAGTGCCTTCTCAAAATCTTCCTCTAGGGAACTACTGCAACCAACTATGGAAATACTGTCTTGATATTATTCTAGAGAAAATCCATCCTTATTCACTAGTCCTTTGGACCAATCTCTAGAGCCAAGTTTCAGAATAACAAAGGATGAAAAAATCTCTCTCATTTCTATTCTAGATCATGCTCTTTATCTAGAGAGGTTCTAGAAATATCCAAAAACTTTGACTGAGCCAATGTCATTACTTGAAACAGAGCAATACGGTCATACGACCATCAAATTTAGGCCCTGTGTCCAACTCTCAAGTCATTTTTCTTATTAACTTTTTATATAAGATGAATTTTTATATATATATATATACATATATATACATATAATATTTTTCAAAGTAAAAAAATAAAAGAATTATTGAAGTAATGAATGGTAGTTTTTTTAAAATAAAATTAAAATTTATATACAAAAGTAAAATGGTTCCTCCTTTAGAAATAAAGTGGACTATCACCATGTTGCTCTGCTATTATCACACCTAGTTATGGAATTTGGCAATCAATAGGGCCTTGGGATAGTTTTTGGAAGAATTAATCATTTTTTCAAGGTATTGAGAGAAAGAATTCATTTAAAAATAAAACTCTTATAATCATATGATCTCTAAATGGTCTTTGATTGTCCTAATATCTCATCACAATACACTCAAGTCAAACACAGTTTTTTGTTGTCTCATATCAGAGAACAACAAATCCTTAGTCTGTATGCAACACTTTGAAAGGGTTTGGATCATGTGAATGCTTTTGTGTCTTTATAGGACAGTCATAAAGAGTTTTGTCCTACTACCACAATCCATAAAACTAATTGCAATCCTTTGAGAAAGTCACCTACACACTTGGATCCCCATCTTATGCCTCATAAAGTTGGTCATAATAACAAGACATTATCATAAGGTTTGAAGGTGAATGTATGAGTTCCTAACATAGTCAAACGATTGAAGGAATGATTGCCATATTAATGAAGACTTGTCATAAATGATGGACATCCATGTTTGTGGAGGTCTGTTGCACTATGGTAGAGGTAGGCTATACAAGTTAAGATTGTCAAAAGGTTGAAGGAATGATTTTCATAGCTCAAGAGAAATCATTTATAGTCAAGGGTAGGCTATACAAGTTAATATTGGTCATGCATAAATGGTGAAGATCTTGGAGGCCAAGGAAAAATGATAAATTTGTGAAGTTTCCCACAACAACAAATTTAACAACATGGTTTGTGAGGCTAGTAACATTATGGAAACATCTAGAAACATGGTTGAAAAATCATGAAATGAAAAGATCTTCTTTTCTACCTACAAAATGCAAGTTAAAAGATGTCAATGAGTTTGAAGACAAACTCTAGGAGATGAAATGAAACAAGATTTTCCTATTTCCCTAATTTTAAAAACCTTTTTGTAAAGTGTTGTGACAACATTTCAAACTCCTAATTTGCTACACCAACCATGAAACAACTTGATTTTCAGACCTATATCACTATTGTACCTACACAATCATAGCTAGAAATGGTCAAAGATGAAGGAATCGAGTTCTTGGAGCTAAATCAAAATGAACTTTATAATCATGTACCAGAATTGTATCCTTAGATATGATTGTTGCAGCCTTCCATGAAGTACTGATGCAGGAGCATCCAGGGTATAAGAGCAATCTTGCATCAACCAAAAAAAAATGTTGTTTCTTTTCAATAAGGGCTAAATTTGGTAGGGTTACAATTTTTAGTAAGTTTGCATTTGTGCACGGTTGGATACAAAATCTTACATAGACCTCCAAAATGGTGAATTGAAGCTAATGGTGAAGAAATCACTTCAATATCATTTGTCATTTGTGAGATATTAAAATTTCAAATTCCAAAAATCGTATTGAAATATTCAAAGTCAAATTTGAGGCACTTAGAGGCTCTGGATGGGCTCGAAATTTGGTGGGAAACCCAACTAATCTACTTTTAGGTACTGCTTGTGCACAACTGTCTTTTTAAGAGCTTTCTGAAAAGGTATTATAATTGAAAATCCAACGGTCAGATCGAAAGTTATGGCCTCACGAAGTTGACCTATTTTTGGAGGGAGATGCAAATTTTGAAATTAAGATGGTGGCCGCCAAAAAGGGCTATATATGACCATTTTTGGGAACCCTTGGGGTAGTAGAGTTAAAGGGGAAGGTGTAGAGTCAAGAAAATGTGGGAAAATAGAAATCCTAGTTGATTTGGGGTTACAAAACGCTGAAGATTCCAGAGTCTTGAGAGAGGGAGCTATAATGTGTTGCAGCCTATAGGGGATTCATCCTCTAATTGTATTTGAGCTACTGTAATGTAATGTTTGGCCCGTATTAATAAAATATCATTCTATTTTCTGTGTGCAATTTTTATTATTGTGTGTTTTATAATTTACCTCCTTCATCAAGTGGTATCAGAGCTAGGGTTCTTGAGTGTGTAGACAGATTGCCAATCATGAGGCAGTTTACACTAGGACCTAAGGTCGTGGGTGTGTCGTGGAGATCAAGATGCATCCATGAAGAAATTGTATTGGGAGGAATGCTTTGACAGAAGAGGGTTTTAGAGCCCTACAAAGACAAATCGATGCATTGCAAGAGGAGTTGTGAAGAGGGTTTGAGCCAAGAACAAGAGAAGAAAGCAAGGATGAAGTGGAAGAGGAGGTATTTGAGGAAGAACAAGAAGCTGTAGGAGATCCTGCAAAAGTTAGGTTGTTGAGGGCCATTACTAAGATTCAAAAGAGGCCTAGGATCGAAGTTTCTACATATTCTAGAGATTTAAATCTAGAACAACTTATTGATTAGATCAATGACATGGAGGAATATTTTGAGTATGAAGATGTGGAAGACCCAGATCAGGTCAAGTCTGCAAAGACAAAGTTGAAGGGCCATGCCAGTATTTGGTGGAAGGAGGTCTAGTTAGAGAGAAATAGAAGAGGAAAAACAAAGATTACCAGATGGGATCGGATGGTGGAAAAATTGAAGAAGAAGTTCATTCCTGTGGACTATGAGATGGAGTTGCTAAAGACACTACAAGGATTGAAGCAACGTAACAAGTTTGGTAAGGAGTATATAGAAGATTTTTATAAGATCACTATCAGGACAGGCCATGGAGAATCTAACAAGGAGAAGGTAGCTTGTTACATTAATGGGTTGAGGCCAAGTATTCAAGAAGAATTGAGCCTGGTCAAAATGACCACCATAGAAGATGTGTACCAGTTTTCCCTAAAGGTGGAAGAGAAGCTAAATAAGAGATTTGAAAGTGAGCAAAGGGGAAGAGGTCAAGGGGGAAGGACTGGTGGAAGACCCTATGGAGGCTGAAATGAAGATCCAAAGAAAAGTGAAGAAGCTGGGACCAGTCAAAATCTGAGAGGAGATAATACCTACTACCCTCGTGACTAGAACAATGGCAAGAAAAGAGGAAGAGGAAGAGGAAGACCTAGGCAAGGAGCTAGAAGAGGTTTCAAAGGAACATGTTTCTAATGTGAAGAAGGACATCGAGCATACGAGTGTTCACAACATGAATGAAGGACAAATAGAAGACCTGAAGGTAATGCACGAGTTGCACATGTCAATGAATATGCGCAATCTAAGCGCTCTGAAGATGTTGAAAGGGGAGAAACCCTAGTTTTCAGAAGAACTTTGTTGAATGAGGAGAAAGAACCTGATTAGAGGAAGAGTTTATTCCGCACAAGGTGCAAATGTGAAGGTAAGTCTTGTGATATTATTATTAACAGTGGAAGCATTGATAATCTTGTTTCCGAGGAGATGGTTGACAAGTTGAAGTTGACAAGAAGAAAGCATCCGCGTCCATATCGGATTGCATGGTTGCAAAAGGACCATAGAGCTTTGGTCAATGAGCAGTGTTTAGTGAAATTCAAGATTGGGGACTACCATGACGAGGTGTTGTGTGATATCATACTAATTGATGCATGTCATATGTTGTTGGGGAGGCCATGGCAATATGGTAGGAGTGTTGTCCATGATGGTCGTGCAAACACATATTCCCTAACAAAGGATGGAGTTCATCATAAGTTGAAGCCCTTGAAGGAGGTGGAAGAAAAGGTATGTAGTACTGTCAGAATTTGCTTGGTAGATGGTAGAAAATTTTTTGAGGGTATGAAGCATAAGCGTCATTGCTTTGCATTGATTCCTAAGATTAGTCAAGAGAAATGTGAAGATGTACCAGCAGAAGTCTTAGAAATGTTGGAAGAATTTCAAGATATTGTTTTTGATAATGTACCAGAAGGTTTACCACCAGTGAGGAAGATAATTCATCAAATGGATTTGATACCAGGAGCCAGTTTGTTGAATAAGGTAGCCCATAGAATGACTCTAGTAGAGAGCAAAGAGTTGAACATGTGAGTTCAGGAGTTATTGAGGAAGGGACTAATAAGGAAGAGCCTAAATCCATGTGCGGTACCTATAGTACTAGCACTGAAGAAAGATGGAGAGTGGAGGATGTGTATAGATTCTCGAGCCATCAACAAGATCACAATTAGGTACAAATTTCCATTGCCCAGAATGGATGACATAATGGATTGTTTGAGTGGAGCCAAGTACTTCACGAAGATTGATCTAAAGAGTGGGTATCACCAGATTTGAATCAGAGGAGATGAATGGAAGACAACCTTCAAAACCAAGGAAGGTTTGTATGAGTGGTTATTCATGCCATTTGGGCTAACCAATGTACCAAGCACATTCATGCGGCTCATGAATGAGGTATTGAAATAATTTTTGGGAAGTTTTGTTATTGTTTATTTGGATGATATTTTGATTTTTAGTAAGACTTGGGATGAGCATTTGATGCATATCAGAAGAGTTTTAGAGAAGCTAAGGGAGGAAAAGTTGCTGATTAATTTGAAGAAATGTAGTTTTGCAATGAAAGAGTTGGCATACCTGGGATTTTTTTTCTCAGAGGAAGGTCTTAAGATGGACCCAAAAAAAGTAAGGGCTATGATTGAATGGCCCACGCCAAGGAGTGCAACGAAGGTATGTGGTGCAGGAGCACCTTCTCTGTAGTGGAGGGCCATATTTTCTTTTATTGTTTCATAAGGCTCTTAAGCCATTTCATGTTGTAATAATGGTCAATTTGGTCCCCTTAATGTAATTGTGGTTTTGCTTGTATGAGGGGAAAGCCAACGACTAACTGATTGTAAGTCAGTTTTCATGGCTGGAAACTAAAAACTGCTGTCTTAAACCTTTTATAGGCAAGCAGTAGGAGGATAGAGGTATGCTGATGAAGATTGAATGAATGATAAGTGGAGTTTTTGGGTGTTTTTTCATATTATCTTGTCTGTGTATTTTCTGAGATTGTATCTATGTTCAGACCATAAGCATTCATGCCCTAAACTAGATTCTACCTGGTAGTTCCTAGTGTTTCTATAATGTATTGACGGTGAAATATTGTTGTTTCTGAAAAGACTGGTTTGTAACCTAGGAGTTAAGGTTTTTGATAGACAAATGGAAACTCATTCCTCTGTCCACTGAAATTATCTTTATTATCAGTGTGATGGAGGAATGCTACACAAGTTTTGTACTTTCCATGTTATCACCCAAGAACCCAGGAAACCCGATCTGATTCGACTAGGCATCTCTATGTGACTAGTCATGGAATTGAGGAGAGGAGAGTGACCAAGGGTTTGCAAAGGAGTCAGGCATCTTTGCACATAGATTCTGTCATTTCTGTGTTCAAGGTTCGAGATTGTGCTGTCACAGAGCATCTACGAGGCTATCGGCGTGACATAGACGTCGGAACGGCCTTTGGAAGTCTCTCCGAATCACAACATCTAACCGATGAGTGGGCATCGGTGACAAACAGATTTCATCTTGCCAAAGATTGGTATGGTGTTAGAGACACATACAAGTGTTCATTCGGAAGACTAAGGGAGATAGTGGACCACACACATACATAACAAAATGTATGCATCGGCGTGAGTAAGGACGTCGGGTTGAGAAAGTTGCATTAGACCGACAGTAGAAGTTTTCACCGATCAGGGTGACAACCACAAGTGTCACCGATGAAGAGTTTATCAGTGTAATGGGAGTACGTCGGTAGGAGTTTGCAACCAATTGCCGATGGGGTGTATGTTGCCAATACGTCGGAGAGACAATAGCTGTCAAGGGTAATATTTCTGAGGGAGGCCGATAACAAGTGTTTGGCCGATGTGCATAATGGTTTCAGTGAGAGAGAAACTGTCGGGAAGAAAGAATGTGGGAAGGCTGACAAGGCAAGTCAGGCCGATAAGGATAAAGATAGAATAGTTTCGGTGAGACATTGGAAGTCTCTTGCCGATATTGAAGAAATAAACATTTTACACATTTCTGCTAGACACTCTGCATCATATTGGTATTAGAGCCAAGTTCTGAATTGGAGCCGTGTATGTCAGACAAAGACCTAGAGATAGAAACAGAGGCTAGCACTATGCCTTCCAAGTCGATGAGCAAAGCAGCCATCCAAAATATGGTGGAAGAGATGCTCGAAGAAAGACTGAAGGAAGAGAAATCCAAAAGTAAGAGTAAAGAATATGGAAGCTCTTCTGAGTTAGAAGAAGATGAAGAAGAAGAAATAGAGGAGAATCCTCAAGGAGAAGGTATGTCTGTTGATCAAAAGGCATTCCTGAATGCACTCAAGGGTCATGGAGATGGTGGTGATTCAAATATGGATAATCCCACATTTAATGGGAAACTGGGTGGGGATACTCTTGTGGACTGGATTGAAGCCATAAGTAATTACTTTGACTTCAAGGAGTACAGTGACAATAAGAAGGTAAAATTTGCAAAAACTAGATTGAGAGGTTTTGCATTGGTTTGGTGGAGCTACACACAATGTGAAAGGAAGAAGGTTGGAAAGAGTCCAATCACCAAATGGAGTAGAATGGTGGCCATGCTAAGAACCAAGTTCATGCCATGTGACTATGAGTTGCAGACCATCAGAAAATTTAATCATCTCAGACAGAAAGATATGGAGGTGGCTACATACACTAAAGAATTGCATAGATTGAGCATGAGAGCTAATCACAGGGAGGAGGAGAAAGAGATGGTGGCCAGATATCTTGATGGTCTAAGATATAATATACAAGATGAATTCAGTATGGTGGTTCCCAAGACTGTGGATGAATGTTTCCAATTAGCCTCTAGGGCAGAGGATAAGATGAAAAGGAGAGGTGATCAAAATAACAGCGGAAGAGGTGGTAGAAACCATAGAGGAAGAGGTAATTTTGGTAGAGGACAGCCATACAAAAGTGAAAATTCAAGTCACCAAGAATCTTGTTCTAATACAGAATAGAGAGCTGGTGGTTCCAGAGGTTGGAGAAGACCTAATGGCAGAGGCAGAGGTGGTGGTGCAGGCAGAGGACCTGGAGTCTTCACTGGAAGATGCTACAACTGCAATCAAGTAGGCCATATTGCAAGTGAATGCCCTGAGAAGGCATCTAGCTCCCATGATGGTGGGAGAAGGAACCAGCTATTGAAGGATGATGATTGCCAAAGTGTAAATTCACCAATCGGTAGTGTTGCACCAGTGCTTGAAGGAGAAATCATGATGATTAAGAGAACCTTGGTGAAGGTGCCATTGAAGCAGGAGCCTCCACAAAGGAAGAATCTCTTCAGAACGCAAGGAGTAGCATATGGTAAGCTCTGTAAAATCATTGTTGATTCAGGTTCTACTAAAAATGTAGTGTCTGCTGAAATGGTAAAAAAATGTAAACTGAAAAGGCTGCCCCATGTTAGTCCTCATAAAATATCTTGGTTGAATAAGAATCAGAACTATATGGTGGAAGAACAAACTTGGGTAGAGTTTGAACTAGGTGATTATAGGGATAAGGTGCTATGTGAAATTATTCCTATGGATGCTTGTCATATTCTTCTTGGACGACCTTGGTAGTATGATGTGAAAGCACAACATGATGGTGAAAAGAACACATATATGATCACCAAAAATGGTAAGAAGTTTTAGATGGATCCCTTACCAGAGCAGGTTAGAGATAAGAGCAGTGACAGCAGTGTCATGTTAGTTAGTGGCAAGGAGTTCCTACAACTCATGAAGGAGGAGGATACCCAAGGATATGCTCTGGTGATGAAGCATGTAGATGTGTCAAATCAGCAAAGCAAGAAGCAGAGGGAGATTCCCTTGGAAGTGCAACAGTTATTGGACAAGTATCAAGATCTTGTGGTTAAGGATACACCTAATTCCTTACCACCTATGAGGGACATAAGTCACCAGATTGACTTGATTCCTAGAGCCACATTACCCAATAAAGCAGCCTACAAGTTGACACCACAGCAGAATGAAGAGGTAGGTAGACAGATTCAAGATCTCTTGGAGAAAGGTTTGATTGGGAAGTGTCTCAGTCCATGTGCAGTCCCTAGTGTACTTGCTCCTAAGAAGGATGGAAAATGGAGGTTATGTACAAACTCAAGGGCTATTAATAAGATCACCATAAGGTGCAGATTTCCTATGCCAAGAATTGAAGATTTGTTGGACTATCTTGGTGGTTCATGCTACTATTCCAAGATTAATTTGAAATCTGGTTATCACCAGATTAGAATAAGGTAGGGAGATGAGTGGAAGACTGCTTTCAAGACTAATGAGGGTCTTTATGAATGGCTTGTTATGCCATTTGGTCTTAGCAATGCTCAAGTACATTTATGCATTTGATGAACGAGGTATTAGTTGAATTCATTGGTAAATTTGTTATTGTTTATCTTGATGACATACTAATATTCAGCAACCCAAAAGAACATATGAAGCATATTGACTAGGTATTGGAGAAGCTACATAAGCATAAGTTGATGATCAACTTAGACAAGTGTGAGTTCATGAAAATAGAACTTGTACACCTTGGATTTGTAATTTCTAATGGTTGTTTGAAGATGGATCCCTCTAAGGTTGAGGCTATTCTAAATTGGCCTACTCCTAAGATAGTTGGAGAAGTAAAAAGTTTCCATGGATTGGCAACTTTTTACAGGAAGTTTATCAAAGGCTTCAGTCACATTAGTGCTCCCATCCTCAACACCATCAAGGGTGGAGTCAAATGTAGATTCCAATGGACAAAGGAAGCTGATGTTGGCTTTGAGTTGTTGAAAACAAAGGTAGCTGAGTTACCTACTTTAGTACTACCTAATTTTGATAAGGTGTTTGTTGTTGAGTGTGATGCAAGCAAGCAAGCTATTGGTGTTGTTCTTAGCCAAGAAGGACATCTAGTGGCATTCTTCTCAGAGAAGTTGAATGAAGCCAAGTAGAGGATTCTACCTATGACCTAGAGCTCTATGCAATGGTGCAAGCTCTAAAAAAATGGAGACATTATTTACTACCAAAAGAATTCATTGTTTTCACTGACAACCATGCTCTTAGTTTCCTAAATAGTCAAGAAAAATTGAACCATAGACATGTTAAATGGGTGGAACAGTTACAAGCTTATACCTTCACAATTAAGCACAAAAAGGGTGTTTCTAATAAAGTGACTCATGCTTTGAGTAGGAGTTTGCTTATTGTTCAATAAATTCAGTTAGAAAGCATGGGTATTGACTGTTTGAAGGAATTGTATAAAGAAGATTCAGATTTCAAAGAGGCTTATGATGTTTGTGTGAACTTGGCTAACACATTCCATGGTGCATATTCAGATTTTGTATTACAGGAAGGACTTTTGTTTAAAGGGAGTTTGGTGTGTATTCCTAAGTGTTCCATGAGGGACAATATCATTAAGGAGAAGCATAATGGTTCTTTGGGAGGACATTTTGGCTTAGATAAAACACTAGAACAAGTTACAAGGTTCTATTTCTGGCCAAAGGTGCAATCTGATGTGAGAAGATATGTTGCTAGTTGTGCAATTTGTCAAAGGGCCAAGGGTGTGTCTTCAAATGCAGGTCTATACCAGCCCCTTCCTATTCCCAATAGGCCTTGGGAAAGTATAAGCATGGATTTTGTACTGGGTTTACCTAAGACAATCAAAGGGGTGGATAGCGTGTTTGTTATTGTTGATAGATTTAGCAAGATGGCTCATTTTGTGCCATGTAAATGCACAAATGATGCATCTCATGTTGAAGGATCTCCAAGGATGGGATAAAAGGAGTGCACTTGGTGAAGATTTTGCTACTTTCATGAAAACAGTCCATGATCAAGTCAAGTTGCAATTGGGAAAAATAGTCACAAAGTACAAAGAGAGGGCAGATTTAAAGAAAAGAGAGGTGCAGTTCAAAGTTGGAGATTTAGTCATGGCATATCTAAGGAAAGAAAGGTTATCAAAAGGTTAGCCAACTAAACTCTTGATGAAGAAGATTGGGCCATGCAAAATAGTGCATAAATTCGGTCCAAATGCATATGAGATTGAGTTACCATCTGGTCTTGGTATCTCTCCTATTTTCAATGTTTGTGATCTTTATCCTTTTAGACCTCCATTACATGGTGAAAGTGGATTAGATGTGGTGGATGCAGATGCTAATTAGATCAAGGATTTTCCTCCAAGAAAACCTTTGCAGTTGGAATGTATTCTAGATTCCAAAATTGTCAAGAAGACTAGGAAAGGTGTCTACAAAGACTACTTGGTGAAATGGAAGGATCTTCCTAATTTAGAGGCCACTTGGATGACTGAGGCAGATATTCTGAAGCATGGGAAGACACTTCAGCAATTGGCAACTCAAGGGACTTGAGTTTTTTCCTGCAGGGGGAGTATGGTGCAGGAGCACCTTCTCTGCAGTAGAGGGTCATATTTTCTTTTTGTTGATTAATAAGGCTCTTAATCCATTTCATGTTGTAATATAGATCAATTTGATCACATTGATGTAATTAGGCAAGGAAACACGTGGTTTTGCTTGTTGAAAGGTAAGGCCAATGGCTAACTGATTTGATAAGTTAGTTTGCACGGTTGGAGGAACAAACAAAAACTGTTGTCTGATATCTTTTTCTAGAGGCAAGCAGTATGCAGCATCGTGATGTGATGCATAGGGGATTGGATGAATGAATAAATAAAAGTTTTCTGGGTGTTACACGTTTTCTTGTCTATGTGATTCTTTGTATTTTATCTCTGTTCAGATCTTATACATTCATGCCCTAAACTGGATGCTATCTGTTAAGTCCTAGAGTTCATGTAGTGTGCAGAAGGTGTAATCTAGTTACCTCTGTAGAGACTAGTTTGTAACATAGGAATTAGGGTTTGATTCGCAAATGGGAATACTTTCCTCTATCCACTAAAATCATCTACATTAACGGTGTGATGGAGGAAAGTCATCTAGGTTTTGTGTTTTCCACATTATCACCCAGGAATCTAGGAAACTCGGCTGGATTCGATTAGGCATCTCCATGTGACTAGTCAGGAAATCGAAGAGAAGTGAACGGTGTTGTGTTGTGATCAGATTGGTATGAATGGTCGATGGTTTTGACTCAAGAATCGGCTAGTCCGTACATAAATTTTTGGTTCTGTAGGAGGGTTTCCTGTATCAGGTTGGCGCAGAACACTTGGTGCTATACTTTTCGAGGTGACAAGCATTATCAGAGCATAGGGGAAAAGTTATACTAACAGTTGAAGCTTTGCCGATAGAGAGGTCATCGATGTGACTTGAGCTTCAGGCAAACCTTTGGGAAGTCCCTCTGATTCCTAGTGTCTGATCGATGAATAGTGCGTCGGTATCAATTTATTTCGGTCTTGCCAAAGATACAAGATTACAAACCGTAACTGGAGTCATTGTATGAGGGTATGGTGTCAGAGACACACACTAACTGCCTTGCGTAGAGTAAAGAATGTGGACCCCATGAATGTATGTGGCTAGCTGAGTGAAAGGAATCATCGGTGAGAGATAAGGCGTCAGCGTAGGTGAAGAAAGCTCTACCGAAGAATAAAGTCTAGCTAACGGTCCATCAGAAGACAAGATCAGAGTCTGGGTGAAGAGGAAAGTCTACCCGATGATGGTGATTAACCATTGAGGTTAAGTCATTGGAAGCTGCAAGCATTGGGAGGAGTAAGGTGATCGGCAAGAGAAGAAAGGAGGGATCTGATAGTGATATGTTTAGCCGATAGGGGAGACATAGCCAAGACATAAATCGGGTCTGGCTGATCACAGTTGTAGATCCTTTCACTGCATACTCTGCATCAGGGAGGAGGATACCCACGGGTATGCCCTGATGATGAAGCCTGTAGATGTAACAGGACAGCAAAACAAGAAGCAGAAGGAGATTCCATTGGAAGTGCAACAATTATTAGATAAGTACCAAGATCTTGTGGTAGAGAATACTCCTAGCTCCTTACACCTATGAGGGACATAAGTCATTAGATTGACTTGATTCCTGGAGCCACATTACCCAACAAAGCTGCCTACAAGTTGACACCACAGCAGAATGAAGAAGTAGGTAGACAGATTCAAGAACTCTTGGAGAAAGGATTGATTAGAAAGAGTCTCAGTCCATGTGTAGTCCCTAATGTACTTGCTCCTAAGAAGGATGGAAAGTGGAGGCTATGTACAAATTCAAGGGCTATTAATAAGATCACCATAGGGTATAGATTTCCTATGCCAAGGATTGAGGATCTGTTGGACTATCTTGGCGATTCATGCTACTATTCCAAGATTGATTTGAAATCTAGTTATCACTAGATCAGAATTAGGCAGGGAGATGAATGGAAGACTGCCTTCAAGACAAGTGAAGGTCTCTATGAGTGGCTTGTCATGCCATTCAGACTCAGCAATGCTCCAAGCACATTCATGCGGTTGATGAATGAGGTACTTGTAGAATTCATTGGAAAATTTGTTATTGTTTATCTTGATGATAGATTGATTTTCAGCAGGACCAAAGAAGAGCATGTGAAGCATCTTGGACAGGTGTTGAAGAAATTGCATGAGAGTAAGCTAATGATCAACTTAGATAAATGTGATTTTATGAAAACTAAACTGGTGTGTTTGGGCTTTGTGATTTCCAATGGCTGTTTGAAAATGGATCCCACAAAGGTTGAGGCTATTCTCATATGGCCTACTCCTAAGATAGTAGGAGATGTTAGAAGTTTCCATGGTTTGGCAACTTTTTACAGGAAGTTCATTAGAGGGTTCAGTCACATAAGTGCTCCTATTCTCAATACCATCAAGAGTGGAGTGAAGTGTAAATTCCAATGGACAAAGCAAGCTGATGATAGTTTTGAACTGTTGAAAAAGAAAGTGGTTGAGTTACCTACATTGGTACTCCTGGATTTTGACAAAGTTTTTGTTGTGGAATGTGATGCAAGTCAGCAAGCAATAGGTGCTATTCTTAGTCAGGATGGACATCCCATGGCATTCTTTTCAGAGAAGTTGAATGAGGCTAAACAAAGGTATTCTACCTATGACCTAGAACTGTATGCAATGGTGCAAGCTCTAAAAAAGTGGAGACACTATTTACTATCAAAAAAGTTTAATGTTTTTACTGACAACCATGCTCTTAGCTTCCTAAATAGTCAGGAAAAGTTGAATTATAGGCATGTCAAGTGGATGGAACAATTGCAGGCCTATACTTTCACTATTAAGCATAAAAAAGGTGTTGCCAACAAAGTGGCAAATGCTTTAAGTAGAAGGATGTTGGTCATGTTGGGTCTCAAAAATGCAGGTTGTGGGTTCTAAGGGGATGCCAAGCCCTATGGTCAAATCCACAACGTTTTTGAACCAATGACTGGAGTTTGATCTTAACGATCAACTTCTCCCTGCGCTTTAGGTCCTGCTACAACCTAGGCGGGTAAACCTTTGATTATCAAAGCAGGTTGTATGATTAAATCGATGTCGATTTGTTGCTAGTTTATTTGATTACACTAGCATGCTTGTAAATCAAATAAGATATTGTAAACTAAATTCTAAAGAAAGCAAATGATCTAATCTGAATTCTAACAGAAATAAATAACAGATAATATGAAATGAATCTAAACTATAACAATAAAACAATGTAAAGATTTTAATTATAAGATGAATCAATAGTTAGACTAGTGCTTTGTCTGGTTGGGCAACGGAGTCAGGATATCAACAACGAATACTTGTATCAGGTAATAATTCAATCTGAATGGCACATACAATAGTTTGCAACTTGTACAAATGTGCAAAGTAGAAATTATTAATTCATTCTTAGTAATCCAAAGGATATAATTGAATTAAATGCAAACATTAAAAGGATTTTAATCTTTCTGGAAAGAACCAATTTAGTTTTGCAAATTAACAAATTAGATCAACTATGGAGACAAATTAATAACCTAATCAATTAATCGTACTTAATAATCCACTCAATATTTTAAGATTACTATAATTGATGAGAAAGGATTTAATTCTCTGAGAAACCAATCTAATCAATTATACTGAATTATCAACTGTAATCAGACAATTTAAACCTATCCTTGACACATTTAAATTGAATAATCGAAAAATGAATGATATGGAGATAATTAAATTGATTGAATAAAAACGACAAACAGATGATATCGTCACAACGTATCTCGAATTCGAATCCTCCAATGTTGCTTCAGAGCATATCATGCACCATAACTTGTCTCGAAATGAAATTGCATATAAACTTGCATCAGATATCCAAAATGTTTCAACTTGTCTGTGTAAAGAATCTCTATTCCTAATTTAATTCTAACCCTATTCTCAGTCTGTTCTAACTTGAATCTAACTCCTTATTCCAGGTCCTGGGATCTCTATTTAAAGAGATGCAACAAGCCTCAGACCCGTTACAACATTCATGACGGTTGATAATTGGTTGAACCAACCATTAGAACCGACCTTATTGACTACATAAATTTAAATAACTTGATTTAAAAGACTTAATGATCATCTCAGGCTGAAAATTAATCTTTAATCTTCCCGAGCCGCTTCATTTAACCGCCGATCAAAAACTGCTTCAACATGACCAAAATCCTGCATAGAAAACAAAATATTCATTAGATAAGCAATATATAACATATAATTTGCATTGAAGTGAGCCTTGGACCTGTGGCGTGCGGTAACGTTTCCTTATCTCCGTTGTATATTTGCTCGCATTTTTTAGGGTTGCTACCCTTCCCATAGAAATCCCGTATGTCTTTTATTTATGTTGAATGTATTTGGCAGAAAATAAAATATTCGATATTAACTTTGATTATAGTATCACAATAAAATAATTATTTTATTTCTTCTTTAGCCATCAATTATTATTTTATCATTTTCTTGTATACATTTTTCATACTTGTAGTGAAAATAATTACCCTTAATTAGGGTTTGACAATAACCATCATAAAAATAATAATTATTATTCCTATTTACCTTCCCTTAATTATTATTGTTCATTTGTATTAATCCGCATATCTTTTCATTTATGTTAGTCAAAATTAATTTACTTGAGTGAAAAGAATTAATGCTGCTTGGTGAGAATTAATTTATTTATTAAATTAATTCCTTCATTACCTTAATTCCAGATGAACAATATCAAAATCTTTCCTTGCATCGGTTAAACCTTCCGAAAAATAATTCCTATGATTTGAAAATAATTTCCATTTTGATTTTTAAAATCTGTACTTGTTATATTTATTCGGATAAAACAATTCCTCATTTTATTTTTACCTTTTGTGAAATCTGCCTTAACTTATCTCAATGTTAGATTTTCAAAACATTTCATTTTCAAAATGCTATGTCCCGTTATGTACTCAAATTTCAATGATATTAAATACTTCTCCCAACTTCTGTTGTTCCCAATAAAATCTTGAAAGGCCAACCTCTACTATTTTATTTGGATTAGGTTTAAAAATTAGATGCCATTTTTTGGATAAAAATGAACAGTAATTATATGACAACTCCTCTCAACCTTGAAATCCTTAAATTCATGCCAATGCCGCCTTTCGAGAGTAGTAATTTCGAGAAACTTCCAACATTGGTTCTTCAAAAATTATTCAAATAGCAATCTCCCTCAAATCAAACAAAGGATATTTGAAATCTGAGTTATAAGCTACAAAAACGTTAATCTCAAAAATGTATTTTAGTTGTGTATCAAATCCTTCAGAGAAACCTTCTCCTTTCCACCAATACCACAAATGTTATCACCTCCCACTTTTTGCCATCTACGCTGATTTACAGACTTCCCCTGAAAGGCATCCATTTGCTCCATTTGCCGGAGTAGCAATTGCACTCGAAGGCCACTTCTCCAATTTCTTTCATCATTGAGCTCTGCAACAGCTTTCTTTGCTGAACATTTCTCTGATGCTGATGTTGGAGCATGTTTATTCTGCCCTTGGGTTGAAGACTTCTTAGGCATTTCATTTCTTGGAATAGGCAAAGACAGATCAAGAAATGGCTCATGCACGACGGAAGAAAAGCCACATACACAGTATCAAACGGTGCTGGAAAGCTGACCACCAAAGATATTATCTACAAATGTCAATGTATCAGAATGGCTATTCCTCTCATTTGTGTGCACACTTCGTCGGGAATTGTCTGCTAGATCACTATTCATTATCACTTTCACCTAGAGATTTATAATGTTGTTTGCGTTGAAGATTACTTTCATTTGATTCCTCTGTCTTTAAGTTGTCCAACAAATACTTCAACAATTCATGGCTATCTTGTTGCTGGAATCCCCTAAAACGAGGAGCCTTAGCACAAATAGCATTGAAAAGAGAACCTGGGCTGATGACTCCCTTACCACTAATAGAAGGCATCCTGCTTAGTGCATATGACTCGTCTGTGTTGTTTCTATGTGTTCGAAGACAAAGCTGAAAGTCATTTCTATATTTCATAAGCAGTTCATTATTGTTTTCATTTATACACATAATTTGCTGTCGTCATTGGCCCTGGTCTTGCCCATGATGGTATATGACAGTTTAGGGACATCATATGTGATCAACGGCAGTACACACACTAAAAATGAACTAAGACAAGGTTAATGCTCATCTGAAATAAAATTTAGAGTGGAACTGGCTTTATTGTATGCTACATGTGCTCGTTGATTGCCTTTTAAAATATGCAGTTGTCCATTGGGATCTTTTCAGTGATGTATCTATGCATTATTTAATACATTTGATGAATATTTTTGTAATGCAGTAAATATCAATCTGATATTTAAATTAATTAATAAGTAGATTCTTTCTGAACAGGTACATCTTGTCAGCTAGGTTTTGAGTGCCATTCAACCTAACATACTGAATTGATCTAGGTAATTCAATTTGTAGCAAATTTGGAATGGTTGCATTGTAGTTCGTACTGTCAAATAGGCTTTTAAGTGGAGAATTACAAATCTTAGAAATGTCAAAAGTTGACATGATCTTTAAGAGATCGCTATAAATTTTGTAACATTTTTTGAGAGAACGTGCTTCATCTAGTGCAAACTTAGCATTCATAATGAGACCCTCAGCTCGTCAGTTCTTTTTTCTAATAGTTGGAGGATAATAAATCTCAAACCTGTCATCAACATCACTAGGCAAATCTACTTCAATCATCTAGCTCTTGTAAATGGAGGTTAGATGGTTTGCCACGAGAGATTGACTGGCATGTTTGGTATGACAAGAAAATATAACAGCTAACCAAAGCAAGCCATATATTCTTGTCGTGCTCATGTTTCAAATGGTAGATAGAATTGTCCAAAACCCTAAGGTTGATATTCGCTGCACTGTGCTATCTATTTGGGAGCTACTTGTCTCTATTGAATTACAATACAGGATTTCCAAAGTAGCAGCCTGTAGAGCACCAACAAGCATATGCAAAAAACACTATCAAACTAGATATGTTACATCCCTGTTTCACTTACATAAAACATTGTCCGTAGTAGGTATTACAGAGACTAGCCCAAAGATCTTTGTCCACTCATCCTCTGCCTTTTCGATAGGATGCTTTGTGTGAATTTGAATCTCTAGCTTACCCTCCTTGGCTAAATCAATTAATAGTGAAAGGTCATCTTGGATGCTTGAAACAAATAACGGCACAAGTTGCTGTTTGGGTAGAGTCACTTCACGTAAGAAACTCACAGATAATGATGTTAGATAATGAAGTCTAGGGACGCATATACATTCCCATATTTCCACGGGACCAATGTGTATTTCTAGTTATCCTTTAGACCCTAAGATTGTCGCTCACAAAAGGGCACATTACTACAATAAATGTTACGTAAAAGTTTTCTGCAAAAACCTGACTCCTCGAATGAGGCATGTCCTCCCTAACATTATTAGAAAAGGGGAATTTAGTTCATTTGGAAATCTCACTGGTACAGCATGGAATAGTATCGCTAATGATACTATTTCATAAAGATTGGCATTAAAAGAACGTAAGTTATGGATTATCCTATAGAGAACCTTCAACACTAGAATTGTGCAAGCATTACGGTTTGAAGCATCTGCCAAGAAAGTAATGTAAACCACATTGTTTGATGCTTTTGCTGTATTAAATAAACAGGGCTTAAGCAGGAGAATTTAGCCAATTTAGATCCACTCTTTTTGTATCTCACTGAGTCGTCCTTGGTTTCCATGCAAATGAATAACTTCTATCCAAAACAAGCTAGAAAGAAAATTTGATAATACCAAAACATTGTAAAAATAGATATTCCCAAAATCAAGCAAAATGTGATGGTACTTACCTGTGACTATAAGTAAATTACTATTTACTGGGACTCAAATTGTCTCTATGCACTTCCTACCAAGCGAATTGTATGCAACCAAAACTTGTGTTGTTGGTAAGATTTGCCTCCGATTTTGGACAATAGCTTATATTTAACAAAGAACATTGTTGAAACCCTGTTGCTGAGTTTCCACATTGAGAATTTAATGTTGAGTTTGTCAAACAAGCAAGAGCAGAATTCACCATTTCTTCAACCTTAGAAGCTCCAATGAATAAGTGTTTGGCATAATCATTTGTCGTATGTTGTTGTACAGTTCCAGAAACAGCATTATGATGTTGTGCAATGGCTAAAGCATCTCCAAGAAATGTTGTATTTTGACCAAGTCTATTTCTTCCAACAAGAAATTCAAGTTGTCTCGCAGCCAAGTAGTATCCACTCAGCATTCGAACATATCCTTTAAGAGCCTTCCTACTTGTAAAATATCCAGTCCAATAAGCATTTTCAATGTCTACATACAGGAAAAAGTCATCAAGTTTAAGAGGCCATGATTCATTTGCTGCATGCTTCAAATCAGCATATATAGCTGGCGTTGAGTATAGAGCATTAACACACCCATCCTTGTTTACATAATGAATAAGCCTGTCCATTTCTTTAAACTAAGAATTTGCATATTGATATTTGAAATCACTCCCCATGGTCCACATAATATGATGAGTAACGTTTGCCTATATTATTGCTGCATTCACAAAATCATTAACTTGTTCTTGAACATTGTAATCAAAAAGTAGGAGATCATCCTAAACAGGAATTGCCAATGGGGCTCATAGGATTTGTATCAAAATATTTGTTATTTGCTCATTAGAACAAGGCCATTATAAATTAGATTCTTAAACAGTGATTTATCAAACAAAGTTATTGATAATGTCATCAGAGTATAAAACCATCCACGGGTCTGATCAAAACCTTCTGCTTGCTGATGAGCTCAAAAGGTCAAGCACTAGATAGAGAAATGCAACCCCTAGCTGTCCCAGAAATTTTGCATTTAGTCGAGTAAACTAATCTTGAAGTACATACAAGGTAAGCATATTTTGAAAAAATTGACTGATAATTTCCAGTTCCAACAGGTCATACAGGAAGTACAAATGGAAAGCATGAATAGAGAATGTCTGAAGGAATTGTATAAGGAAGATGTAGATTTCAAGTCTGCCTATGAAGTGTGTGCAAGTTTGGCTAACACTTTTCATGGTGAGTATTCTAATTTTGTGTTGCAAGAAGGTCTCCTATTCAAAGGCAGTTTGTTATGTGTTCCTAAATGTTCAATGAGGGACAATATCATCAAGGAGAAGCACAATAGAACCTTAGGAGGACATTTTGGGTTGGACAAGACTTTGGATCAAGTTGCCAAGTTCTACTATTGGCTAAAGCTACAGACAGATGTGTGGAGATATGTTGCAAGCTGTACCATATGTCAAAGGGCCAAAGGTATGTCTTCTAATGCTAGTTTGTACCAACCACTTCCTATTGCCAACAGACCTTGGGAAAGCATTAGTATGGATTTTGTGCTTGGTCTTCCTAAGATAGCAAGGGGGTGTAGATAGTGTTTTTGTCATTGTGGATAGATTCAGTAAGATGGCTCATTTTGTGCCATGCAAATGCACAAATGATGCATCTCATATTGTTGGTCTCTTTTTCCGAGAGGTGGTCAGAATTCATGGTTTGCCCCTTTCAATTATCATTGATAGAGACTCCAAGTTTGTTGGTCATTTTTGGAGGACCCTATGGAGAAAATTGGGCACACAGTTGTCTTTTTCATCAGCCTACCATCCCCAAACTAATGGTCAGACTGAGGTTGTTAATAGGTCCTTGGGAAATCTTTTGAGATGCCTTACCAAACAACATGGGTTGGCATGGGATTTAGTGATCAGTCAAGCTGAATATGCTTATAATGATTCAAGGAATAGAAGTGCTATGAAAAGTCCTTTTGAAATTATTTATGGTTTCCACCCAAGAGGACCACTTGAACTCAAAGACCTACAAGGTTGGGATAAAAGGAGTGCTCTAGGAGAAGACTTTGCTACTACCATGAAAGCAGTCCATGATCAGGTCAAGATTCAGTTGGAGAAAATCGTCTCCAAGTACAAGGATAGGGAAGATCTTAAAAGAAGAGAGGTACAGTTCAAGGTAGGAGATATGGTGATGGCCTATCTCAGGAAGGAAAGGTTGCCTAAGGGACAACCAACCAAATTATTAATGAAGAAGATAGGACCGTGTAAGGTAGTGAATAAATTTGGTACAAATGCATATGAGATAGAATTGCCATCCGGTCTTGGTATCTCTCCCATTTTCAATGTTGCAGACCTGTTTCCTTTCAGACCTCCATTGAATGCTGAAGATGGATCAGATGCTGTGATTGAAGATGAAGACTGGATCAGAGATTTACCTCCAAGTAAGCCTTTATAGTTGGAATGCATTTTGGATTCCAAAGTTGTCAAGAAGACAAGGAAGGGTGTGTACAAGGACTACTTGGTCAAGTGCCAGGATCTTCCTGATTCAGAGGCAACCTGGATGAGTGAAGCAGATATTCTGAAGCATGGGAAGATACTTCAGCAATTAGCAACTCAAGGGACTTGAGTTTTTCCTACAGGGGGAGTATGGTGCAGGAGCACCTTCTCTGTAGTGCAGGGCCATATTTTCTTTTATTGTTTCATAAGGCTCTTAAGCCATTTCATGTTGTAATAAGGGTCAATTTGGTCCCCTTGATGTAATTATGTTTTCCTTGTATGAGGAGAAAGCCAACGGCTAACTGATTATAAGTCAGTTTGCATGGTTGGAAACTGAAAACTGCTGTCTTAAACCTTTTATAGGCAAGCAGTAGGAGGATAGAGGTATGCTGATGAAGATTGAATGAATGATAAGTGGAGTTTTTGCGTGTTTTTTCATATTATCTTGTTTGTGTATTTTCTGAGATTGTATCTCTATTCAAACCGTAAGCATTCATGCCCTAAACTAGATTCTACATGGTAGTTCCTAGTGTTTCTGTAACGTATTGACGGTGAAATATTGTTGTTTCTAAAAAGACTGGTTTGTAACCTAGGAGTTAAGGTTTGATAGACAAATGTAAACTCATTCCTCTGTCCACTGAAATTATCTTTATTATCAGTGTGATGGAGGAATGTTACACAAGTTTTATACTTTCCATGTTATCACCTAGGAACCCAGGAAACCCGATCTGATTCGACTAGGCATCTCTATGTGACTAGTCGTGGAATTGAGAAGAGGAGAGTGACCGAGGGTTTGCAAAGGAGTCAGGCATCTCTGTACATAGATTCTATCATTTATGTGTTTGAGGTTCAGGATTGTACTGTCATAGAGCACCTACAAGGCTATCGGCGTGACATAGACGTCGGAAGGGCCTTTGGAAGTCTCTCTGAATCACAACATCTAACCGATGAGTGGGCATCAGTGACAAACAGATCTCATCTTGCTGAAGATTGGTATGGTGTCAGAGACACGTACAAGTGTTCATTCAGAAGATTAAGGGAGACGGTGGACCACACACATACATAATGAAATGTATGCATCGGCATGAGTAAGGACGTCAGGTTGAGAAAGTTGCATTAGACCAACAGTAGAAGTTTTCACCGATCGGGGTGACAACCGCAAGTGTCACCGATGAAGAGTTTATCGGTGTAATGGGCGTACATCGGTAGGAGTTTGCAACCAATTGCCGATGGGGTGTATGTTGCTGATATGTCGGAGAGACAATAGCTGTTGGGGGTAACATTTCTGAGGGAGGCTGATAACAAGTGTTTGGCTGATGTGCATAACAGTTTCGGTGAGAGAGAAACTGTTAGGAAGAAAGAATGTGGGAAGGCCGACAAGGCAAGTCAGGCCGATAAGGATAAAGATAGAATAGTTTTGGTGAGATGTTGGAAGTCTCTTGCCGATATTGAAGAAATAGACATTTTACATGTTTCTGCTAGATACTCTACATCAGTATGATCTTTTCATGGTTTGGCAAGTTTTTACAGAAAGTTTATTAGAAATTTTAGTAGCATTTGTGCACCCATAACTGAGACAATGAGACGGGATAGAAAAGAGTTTAGATGGACTAAAGGAGCAAATAAGAGCTTTGATAAATTGAAGTAGAAAGTCATAGAACAACCTGTTTTGGCACTTCTAGATTTCAATAAGGTATTTCAAGTAGATTGTGATGCCAGTGGTAGTGATATAGGAGTTATTCAGAGTCAAGAAGGTAAGCCCATAGCCTATTTTAGTGAGAATTTTAATGATGCCAAGAAAAAGTATTATGTTTATGATTAGGAGTTTTATGCAATAGTTCAGGCTTTGAAGAAATGAAGACATTATTTATTGCCAAAAGAGTTTGTTTTATATACTGATCATCAAGCTTTGCATTATCTTAATAGTCAGGGAAAGTTAAATCAAAGACACTTAAAAGGGGTTGAGTTTTTGCAGAGTTATACTTTTATTTTGAAGCACAGGAGTGGGAAGTCTAACAGAGTTGCAGATGCCTTGAGCAGAAGGCAAAATTTGTTGACAGAAATGAAGATAGAGGTTGTTGGGTTGGATGAACTCAAAAGTTTGTATCCTAAAGATCTAGATTTTGCAGAGGCTTGGAAAGATTGTTTGGAACCTGTCACTTTGGATAGGACAAAATGGTTGGATTACATAATCCAAGATGGCATGTTGTTTAAAAGAAGTCAGTTGTGCATTCTAAGGAGTTCCATGAGAGAGAACCTGATTAAGGAGAAGCATAGTGGAGGATTAGCTGGACACTTTGGTCGAGATAAGACCATTGCTATTGTTGGTGAACATTATTACTGGCGACAATTGCAGCAGGATGTGAGGAAATTTGTGCAAAGTTGTAGAGTATTTCAGATGGCAAAAGGAACAAGTTAGAATACAAGGCTATATCAGCCATTACCGATACTAGAGAAGCCATGGGATGATATTAGTATGGATTTTGTTCTTGGTTTACCAAGGACATAGAGAGGACATGATTCTATTTTTGTGGTGGTGGACAGATTCTCAGAGATGGCCCATTTCATTCCTTGCAAGAAGACTAATGATGCTATTCATATTGCAGAGTTATTTTTTAGGGAGGTGGTGAGACTACATGGTCTACCTAAGAGGATAGTTTCAGATCGAGATACCAAGTTTGTTGGTTATTTCTGGAGGACATTGCGGAAGAAGTTGAAGACAGATTTGAAGTTCAGTTTTGGACACCATCCATAGACTGATGGATAGACATAAGTGGTGAATAGGAGTTTGGGTAACCTGCTATGATGCTTAGTAGGAGATAAGCCCAAGGGATGGGATTTGATTTTGCCACAAGAGGAATTTTCTTACAACAATTTTGTCAATAGGAGCACATGTAAATCTCCATTCCAAGTTGTGTATGGGAGTAGCCCAAGAACTATTTCTGAATTGAGGAGGATAGATAAGAAGGAGAAGAGTAGTGCCAAAGCTAAAAATTTCACTGAGCACATGAAGAATTTGCACGAAGAGGTAAGAAAGCATATCCATAAGATGAATTCTTATTATAAGGCTAAGGCAGATCAGAAGAGGAGACATAAGGAGTTTCAGGAGGGTGATGAAGTCATGGTTCACTTGAGAAAAGAAAGATTCCCACTTGATACATATAATAAGCTGAAGATGAGGAAATTTGGACCATGTAGAATCCTGAAGAAGCATGATTTGGGAAATGCATTTGAGGTAGATTTGTCTGATGACATCAATATTTCACCAGTGTTCAACATTTCAGATTTGACAGAGTATCATGATGATGGATTTGATAAAGGAACACAATGGGACATTCCAGCATCTACTTCAGAGAAGGAGGAGATAGAGGGCATTCTGGATAGCTGTTTGGGTAAGAGTACAAGAAACATGCAGTATACAGAAAACTTGGTGAAATGGAAAGGAAGGCCTGTTGAAGATTCATCATGGTTATTTGAGACTGAGGTTAACCATTTTGGTTTCCCTCTAACTCATGAGAAGTGATAGGGTCACTTATAAAATTACCCCAGGTGTTTGATGCAAGAGCATCCAGAGTGTAAGAGGAATCTTGCATCAACCAAAAAAATGTTATTTCTTTTCAATAAGGGCTAAATTTGGTAGGGTTACTATTTTTAGTAAGTTTGCATTTGTGCACGGTTGGATACAAAATCTTACATGGACCTCCAAAATGGTGAATTGAAGCTAATGGTGAAGAAATCACTTCAATATCATTTGTCATTTGTGAGATATTAAAATTTTAAATTCCAAAAATCCTATTGAAATATTCAAAGTTAAATTTGAGGCACTTAGAGGCTCTGGATGGGCCCAAAATTTGGTGGGAAACCCAAGTAGTCTACCTTTAGGTACTGCTTGTGCACAACCATCTTTTTGAGAGATTTCTGAAAAGGTATTATAATTGAAAATCCAATGGCTGAATCAAAAGTTATGGCCCTATGACATTGACCTATTTTTGGAGGGAGATGCAAATTTTAAAATTAAGCTGGTGGCCTCAAAAAGGGCTATATATGACCATTTTTGGGAACCCTTGGGGTAGTAGGGTTAAGGGGGGAGGTGTAGAGTCAAGAAAAGGCAAGAAAATACAAACCCTAGTTGATTTGGGGTTACAAAAGGCTAAAGATTCCAGAGTCTTGAGAGAGGGAGCAGTAATGTGTTGCAGCCTGTAGGGGATTCATCCTCTAATTCTATTTGAGCTTCTGTAATGTAATGTTTGGCCCATATTAATAAAATATCATTCTATTCTCTATGTGCAATTTTTGTTATTGTGTGTTTTATGATTTACCCCCTTCATCAAGTACTAAATAATTGTTCTAGATTGCAGATATCTTGATTAAGACTGAAAATGGAGAAAACATGAAGAAAGGAGGCTAGAAATGAAGTTTTGATGGTGAAATTAGTTATCTAGAACTGCTTTTTGATGTTTGTACTTGAAAATGAAGAGTTGCAACTACATATGGAGGAGATAAAAGTTTTCTATAGTTCTGCACACGTGTGAACCATTCAAATTTGTCATTTCATGAAAATCCTATATCTAACTAAAACTACAATCACGTGGCAATTAATATCAAGTTATGTCTTGAGGTATGAAATTACATATATCATCTTTCTACCAAGAAAAACAATCATATATAACAAGAAATCAATCTATAACATGTTATTGATCATGACTCAACCATTGTAAACTGATTTTACATCAAACTTTTAAGTTTCAAAGTAAGAATACATGCACATAAGGAATTTAAATTATATTGTATATCAAGGTGTATATATATTAAAATCTAGTCCATAATGGTAGACATATACAAAAATTTAGCAAATATGCCAACTCAAAACAATTTTTACAAAATGTGGCATATGCCATGTCTCAAAATCTATATACAATCTACATGATGAATAGCTACATCAAATACTAAAAGTCTACTTGACCCTAGTATGTCTTTGGTGAATCCTCAATATGTGATGGATCCTCAAGAAGTGTTTTCTTCATACCATGATGTCTAGTAGTTGATGGAGGCAAAGTTGACTGCATTAACAAGTCAAGCCTCAAATTTGATTAATCTCTTCAATGGTAAATATAAATAAGTTAGAGTTAGTAAATAGAATCTTATCTACTGCAATTTAGAACTTTAATTTATTAACATATATCTAAGTCACTACAATCAACTATAAGACCTCTATAAACTATCAATTATTTTAAAAAATTCAATTTAATTACCTTAACTCTTTCTTGTCATTCAGACAATCATTCTGCAAATGATTTTCTCTTAAGATGATCAGGTGCCCTACTAAAGCATGATGACAAAGGTGGCACATCACTCACATTCTAAAGAGACTGTAAAAGTAAAGTAACATTGAAATAAATTAATATATATTTATTAAACAAAAAAGGAAATACATACATTAAAATAGGTTAGATATGTTACACATAAACAATCTAGAGTGCACTACACAAAAAATTATCTACTGGAAAACAAGCACATACCACCATCGAGGCCTCCTGCATCAATTGAAAAAGACACATCATGGATGGACCAACTAATATCTCCTTTATGAAAAATGACAAGAATGTAAGACTCTATGTATAAAAATATTCATAATAATTTTTAAATTAATAGATCAATTTATCTATTCTATATTTTATCATTTTATCTAAATGACTATAATAAAATATTTAAGTTTTTTAAATTATCAATTAAAGTACAGGTCAATCTAATTACCTCCGCCCTTTGTTGGCATTCAGAAAGTCATTTTACGAAAGATAGTCCCTTGGGTCGATCAGGGGTTTGAGTAAAGACCATTAGCAAAGATGCCACATCATTCACATTTTGGATTGACTATAAAATTAAATTAACATCAAGATATAAATTAATATAATTACTCACAAATAAATAAATGCATAAAAAAAAGAAGTTGATGTGTAGAACAAAATATACCAGCAGGTCAAATCCAAATTGGATTGTAGATAAAGTTCCATGACGAACTTCTGTCAATGCCTCCTCTGTCATCAACTGTTATCCCCCTTAGATATATTAGTACTAATAAATTTATTTATATTATTCAAATGGAATACACCATGAAATTTAACATTAAATTTTACTTATATAAAATATTTGCCATGCTCTTCTCCTTCTCTATGGTCCACTGATGCTTGTACTTATGCTCTTGTCCTCAACCCCTCGGCTTGAGTTATGGACCCCTGCTAGCTCATCTCGTGAAGGGACATCATACCTTGAAGTGTTCAAAGGTGGCTCACTACTCTCCATAACAAGACCTAAGCACAACTGATTGCAAAAAATGCAATGATGGGGCACACAAACATGTGTGGACAAGGACTTGGGTCTAGTAAAATTAGATGATCCAATATCATGACCAACATCATGTGGTTGTACAAACTGAGAAGTCTGTATAATCAAGTGCTTGGTCAAAGAGTGTATGGCATTAAGGCCCTACTGTGTTGCATTTGCAACAATGTCTGGGTGCTGAATTAGGGGTGAGAAGGGATAGCAAGAGGGGGAATATAGGTCCACCTTGTACTTGTCTCATTGCTCTAGGTCTATCTTGAGGCATTCCCTTACCTACTCCCTAAAACACTCTAAAATCAAAATAATTCACATGGTGACCAATTACAAACTCTGCATATAGTTTACAAAGGAAATACAACTTAGGTACACCTAAATTATTATTGGGTGGTTTATCAAAAACCATCCACTAATGATCCAAAACATTCTGATTAATACCCTCATGTATACACCATCTGATTGAATACTTAGGCTTATAAACATCAACATGCAATCTAATTTTAGGATTGACAAAATATTGGGCTAACATAGCTTTGGTAATGTCTAACTCTTTCACTTGATCATATGATAAACCATCAACATATTCTACCTTCTTGGTTTCTCGTCATTGCCTAAATGATTTGTGTTGGCTTGAGAGGGTTCGAACATGACTAATAATTCCCTCTAAATTCGATGTTATTGAAGACAATCAAAGATGGCGGTAATACATTTCTACAATCCTACTTATTTGATCAATGTTTCTTTCAATTTTCTCTTTGATTGTTGGAGGGGGAGGGTTTGGGTTTTCATGTTTTTCATCCATTTTACCTATTTAAAATATAAAACATACCCATTTAGTATAAAAAAATAAAAAAAAATTGCTTGAATATACAAAATAAATAAAAAATGCAAGAACTAATCTCTTCAGATCAGATATCCATTCTTGGACTGCTCTGATATCAGTTTTGGGAGAGGTCTATGTTTTGCAAGCCGCGGGTTTGCAAAACACAACCTATTTTTCCCTTTTTATGTCTTGCAAAATGGATATCTTGGGTAAATTAGGTTGCACAAAATATTTAAAGATTTGTGAAAATTTTAATCTTACCTAGTTTGGATTTTTTGTACTTTGTTACTTGCACACATGTTACCCAATTTGTAGATTTCTATCAATGACTTCTTGCAAACATTTTTCTTAAAACTTTCATGAATGTAAATAAACATCATAACTCCACACTTTCACTAATTGGGTGATTTAATTCATAACATAATTAATATTTGGTAATTTTAATAAAATCTCATGGTGAAATTAACTTGTGGCCATTGCCAAATATTAAAATAATTATGAATTTGCACTTAGATTTAAAATGTTGTCATACCAATATGCCTAAAACTTGATAAAGAGCCCCTCCAAACCTATCACAATAAAATGAAAATTTGTTTTTCTACTATTGATATTGTTGGCATAATAGTCATAGTAACAATGGTATTACATTGTTAAATTTGCATTTATAGGTTAGTTTATGCATATAACTGTTAGTAAATAAAGCAATAGTTAGTTTGTTAGTTTGTGGGAGTTACATTCCCATATGGAGGTTGTGTAGGTAGTTACCAAATAGTTAAAGGGAAGAGGATTTTATAAAGCCAAGGTAATGCAATGTGAAAATTATTTGAAGACAATAATATATTATTCTATGTTTTATGTTTTGTTGTGTTAAAATGGTTTGATCTAGTTATCTATGTTTGTGCTCAACATATTTCAATATGGTATCAGAGCATTGAAGATTTCTGTGTGCCTGTGTGTTTGAAGAAGAGTCTTTGGAACGGTATTCTTGGACATTCGTGGAGGAATGAAGATCAATTTAAAAACTCCACATGAAGAGAATCAGAAATGCTGGTGATAGTCCTAGAAGATAGATAAAAGAAATTATAGAGGTAACTCATGTCAGTATAGTGAAAGAATAGTGCAGATATTTAGAGAAAAGGAATGGTCTGGGATGAAATCAGTCCTTATTTTTTTTTGGTAATTGCATACATACTTGTATTGGGCGAGTAGCATAGATCAACCCATGTTCTAGACATTGTGAACCCTCCAAGGGAAAGTTTATGATGTTCTTTTATTCTTCCACTTCATATAATAACATTCTTTCCATTGGCTGAACCATTTTCATCTAGTTTTTAATCTTTGTGTAAAAGAAGGTAGGAATGGTTTCAAATACATGGAGTATTGGAACGAATAGTTTATTTCATTGAGGAAATATAAATGCATTTGCAATCGCTGTGCTTATGTATGGTTTTGTTGATTACTATAGGATTGTCTGATATAAACTTGGCCATAAAGGAATGCAATACTGCATTGAGTTCAAGTTTTTGAACCATCTATGAGATTTAGTTTCATACTAATGGTGTTGTAGTGGATAGTGACAGAGGCAGCGACAGTCAAGGATTATGTAGATTTGAGTTTAGGGTTTAATAATTGGAGAAATAAGGGATTTTGTAAGAAGTTTGGTTGCTTTGTAAGATGTCTATAGTTTGAAATTTGTTTTGCATCATAGTAATTACATAGAAGGTATAAGGAGTTTTAAGGATATATTTGTGTTTATGGAGGTATAAGGTTGATTAGTTTATGGGTCTATCATTGGATCAATTTGACATTATCATCATGAATGCGCATATGTCAAAGACAGCTTATGCTTTCAGGGCCATCATTTCTATTCCTGATGAGGCCTCCAAAGACTCATCCAAGACAGTAGTTGGTTAAAGTATAACAGGATCATAGTGGAGGTAGGAAGCATCGAAGAACGGAGGATTTTCCATCATCTCAAGTTAGCTTCCCTCTTTGAGATGATGCTTTGCATGAGAAGTGTTTTTGGTTTTGGTTGTTTTACTTTTCTTTGTTGATGCTAATGGATTTGAAGAATGTATGTTTTGTGAAGATTTTATTTTGGAGATAGGTTTGGGATTTGGTGTTGAGTTCAATATGGATTGTTGTCTAGCGAGCTTCAAAGTATATGATCGAGAATTATACCCTTTCACAGTCATTAGACAATGATAGAGATCTATCGTATCTCTTAGGGATTGTTGTCGAATAATTCAAGACTCTTTGATTTAAGAGTTCGGGACTAAAGAGCTCAAGAACATAGCTTGAAGCTACACCTTTCTGAGGGTAGACAAGATAGCATGATGGAGCCCCGCTTGGTTTAGGATTTGTTCTTTGGGAGAAGATCTTCTATAAAATATGTATTCATATTATGTAATCAACTTTGTTAAGTATATTAGCATTCAGGGTCGTCCCTTGGTACTATTGTAGGAACAATGTAGTAAGGGGGGAATGTTGGCATAATAGTCATAGTAACAATGGTATTACATTGTTAAATTTGCATTTATAGGTTAGTTTATGCATATAAATGTTAGTAAAAAAAGCAATAGTTAGTTTGTTAGTTTGTGGGAGTTACATTCCCAGATGGAGGTTATGTAGGCAGTTACCAAATAGTTAAACGGAAGAGGCTTTTATAAAGCCAATGTAATGCAATGTGAAAATTATCCAAAGATAATAATATATTATTCTATGTTTTATGTTTTGCTGTGTTAAAATGATTAGATATGGTTATCTGTGTTTGTGCTCACCATATTTCAATAGAGATATGATCAATGACTCAATCATTTTTCACTAATAATTAGGTCATCAAAATTTATAACTTGACTTGTCCTAACTTGCAACACTTTGAGGAGTCTAGAATTGACTTTAAACTATTTGTGACTATGACCGCAAATTGATGAGTTCAATGAGCAATTTAACACTACAAAATGATTAAGGACATTTGCAACCAAGACTTTATGATCTATAGATAGTAATGTTTTGAACTTGATTAAACTAATGTGACAAAGTGACTCCACATGTGAATTGGAAGATCAACATGGCATTCAAGAGGTTAACTTAATGACACATCTTTTTAATGAGTGTTAAAATTTTAAAAATTTTCTAGTGGATAACAACTATCTCTAACTAGGGACAAGCACCTTGTGGATGCAATAGGAACTTAGAATATCTAGCAAAGGATCAGTGCATTGTCTGTCGGGTCATAAAGTTGATAGTGTACACAATAACAAAAAATAATCGAGGACTTTGACACGTGGAAAACTAAACATAAGGGAAAATACACACACAAAATAGAAACAAACATGAAAAAAATTCCTAGGTAACCTATGTACATGGTAGATCATGTGAACCCATTGATAGACTTAGAAAAATATACATTTGTGCCAAATAATGAACTATATCTATGAAGCATCGATGGACCAAATTGTTATTTATGTTTCGTGGTGAGGGATTTGAAGTCTTTTAAATGCATAAGATTCATTAATAATGCATCATACCCAAACAATCACTCTTCCTCATAAGAATTAGAAGCCTCTTGAATCAATTTAGTGTCACCATTTGTAATATTGATCATGTTTTCTTGCATTACATCACACATATCAATGTCCCACATTTGGATGCATCTTTGATCATTTGAGTATGAGGAGAATAAGTCTCAAGTTTCCCATTTTCATACAAATTTTGAGATGGGTAGACTTCTTGTAGTTTAGGCTGCAAACTCACTTCATGAACAGTAATTTCAAGGAGCATGGGGTAATCCTTGATTAAATTAATTTCATCCCTCTTCATTGCGATAAACTCAAAAAAATATTATCTAATGATGATAAAGTAGGAGAAAAGGATGATACATATGTAACTTTGGACTCATCAATACATGTGCTTTCTTCTACGATCATTAAAGGAGTAGGAATGACATCTTCACCACAAAGGAACTCAATGTCTAAAGCTTCAAGGCACCAACTTGAAATGAAAATTTCATAGGACCGCAAATATTCTTGAGATTCATTTGATTGATTATTCTTTGTTTGCTTCTCTTTTAACAATTTTAGTTCTTCAGACCTCTTCTATATCGCATCAACGAGATGCATCAAATGATGGATAAAAACTAGAGTTGTCTACCCACTATTACTTCTTATAGTTTCAACACATATTCTAAACATAAGGTAACCAATTCTTCATCTTCAATATGACAAGAAAGTTTCAATTGGTACAGAAAGTACAAGTAAAATGTATCTCATTTTTCATTGACCAATGAAATACTTGCAATCCCTTCCATAGATTTGTGGTTGTATCATGTGTTAAGTCATTGGATAGACTAAGAGTTTTGTCATCATTTTAATATTATTGCTATAACAACCACATTCTAAATACATAGTAAAAATGAAATATTTACCATTACGTAATTTAAACAAGGTAAAAAGAGATAGAGAATATATTTTTTTTAATTTCGATAAAATCAAGTAACTACAATTACAAAATTTCTCACTACTAAATATAGTAAGTCATATTGTCCTTCTCAAGTACAATGCTTACAAAAGTAAATCAATTACAAATATCTGCTTTAGATAATGTCTTACATAGTCTCAATAAACACAAGTCTCAAAGATATACTACATCCAGAAATTTGACATCTTTATCACAAGCCTTGGCATGTCTTCTGCTAGAAGGAGAGTATCTTTCCAATGATTTACCTCCAACCACAGACCGGCGGTCTCCCACACATCTTCCACATAGGAAGTGGCCTTGCCCTACACAAGGAATATAGACCAAAGGTGATCAGTGGTAATTTGCCTTTCCGACTACATAGTGTTGTATCCTACACAACTCTATCAATCATACAACCCTAGATATCCTCTAGCTAAGTATGATTTCTGATAGGATGTGCAATCCAGATACAGTGAACCGACAATGCAAACAGAGTCATATGCATTACTATGGCTATAGTTTTAATATAAATTAACATTCGCAATGAACATTGTCGTAATGTTCACCCACTCCAACTCGACTTGGATACTATCATATTCCTATAGTTTGACTTGGTCAATTATGTTTAACTTAAGAAGTTATGACGATTTCAACAATTTAGTCTTCTCGACCCATATATGTTTTCTTTCACTGTCTATAATCCATAGACCTATTCAACTTTTTTTCTTTATGAGGACTCTCATTGCATCATTGCAATATTTGAGGTCCACAACTTATTGTCTCATAAGAATTATAGATTGATTAGTAATGACTAAGATGATAAACTTACCCGGGTTAAGCATTATAGTCTAGGAATCTAATTCCCTTCTTGCAAGTAAGAATAATTACACATAGTTAGGGCACTTGACCCTTCAATAATGATCTAAATAATGATCTCAATGCCTTAATATAATAATTACCATATCTAGGTTAAGTTAAGGTGTAACTAAAGAGTTTTGACTAAATCAAAGCTAGTCTTTATAACTTAAGTGGATTCACATGACACAATCGTCATTCCATAATCCTTATGAAATGATTATCCATTCTTAGGTATCCCTTACATCTTTGCAATCATTTGAGATTCCTTACTTTCAATAAGTAATAACTAAGAGGAATTGTGATCAAAAGGTATAATAAACTTTATGTTTGATTATCCATTTAATAGTACCTCTTGCATGCTTGCAAAACCCAAAGCTTATGACTTATGTTTCAAGTCAAATTGTAGCCCAATAAATAGTTTTCCCTACCTAAGGTTAAACATTGTCAACTAATAACAAATCTCTTTTCAATAAAATAGATGTGAAAATTTACTAAAATTAGGGTTCGTGACACTTTAATATATGTAATAACGAAAATAGGTTATAACCATAAAAGTGTCATCAATAATCTTTAACCCTTCTAGGTTAAAGTAGGGTTTTATTTAACTTATCCCAACCCAATGAATAACAAACAAACTTTTTCTAGGAAGTAAGAATATTGTAAGAACAATTATCTATTAGTCTTCTTTCAACCAAAGGATCAAATATACCTTTCAATCTGACTAGATCATTAACACATCAATACTTACAACCTTAAGTTGTTCTATCAAATCTTGAATAGGTTTTCAACTTAACTCTAAATGCTATGGCTTGAGGTACATACCCCTTATGACAAGAGTCAAAACATCTTCATAACTAGGGTTCGTACTTCCCCATTGTTGTTCTTTTTGATATAGCTATCAGAATATGGAAATAACAAGGCATTTAGAAAAGATATCACCCTACTAGGTTATCTTAGGGTGTTTGTTCTTCGCTTTTACAAAGAAATCTTAAAATAGGAAACCCTTAGTTTCTAAAGAAGTCTGATTAATGTCTAAGATTGATTAGCTATAATTATATATCAAGACTAATTCAAATTGATGTCATCCTAGCTTCAATATCGGAGTCATTTTTCACATACTTACATTATACCTAAAGTATCTAGACCTCATTTGTTTAATAAGGGGTGCCCATTTGCACAAAACAAGCCATATTTCCATTAGGTATTCTTGGTATTCATAGCAATGATTTCTCTTAACATGGTAACTAGTCATGATACGAGTATACTATACCTGTGCTTAATAGATTATGATTTCACTTAATCATTAACCTTCTAAACACGTTAATATGAAATAATTCTTCTGACCCTAGGAAGGTCGTCTCTTAAATAAATAACTTTTGAGCTCAATGCCTTATCTGAATTCATGAGCTCGATAATATGGTAATGAAATGAAAAGGTGACCATCTTCAGTTTTTCTTAATGAACTAGTCTTATAATGTTTAAACTCTAAGGTTCTAAACTTCTCAACTTCATGATTAAGCAGTTGCTAGGATCTATCCTCCTTGACTACGTATCTTCAAATGCTTTTAACCCTACTAATATATATATCCATGTTGGTTATAGCAGATGCATATAGCACTGTATAAGAATTAAACATTGTGTTTTAAATAAGTTGTTCTACCTCAATGATTGTATAAGCTATGTAGACAATACAATGTACAGAAACCACAAATAAAGTTAAATACATTCATTCTTAAAGAGGTACTCTTACCTGTGCTTCTGCTATCTGGATAACTTCTTCTTTGTACATTCTTACTACCTTAACAAGGATAATCAACTTGGCATCACTTACTCTCTTCAAAAGATGACAAAAACTCAACAAACTACTCTTCATCTATATTGTTGCCATTTAACATCATATTTCTCTATCACTTGGAGCATCTACTTCCTCTTGGAAAATGAAATATGTATTAGCTAATACTTAGAGTAGCACTGCCACACTTAACAGCCACTCCTATCCTTTTGACTCCTGTAGAGCTCGATGCTAGGACATGCATGGCTTGCTAAAGGTGAGGATGGAGATTTTATACCATGACCAGGCGCTGAAGACCACCGTATAAAGTCATGTGCATCCTTGAGTCCCACGGACTCATACCCATAAGAGGTTCTAGGAATACACCGATAGGAATCACAAAAATGATGGAAAACATTTCCAATGACTTAACATAGTCCTCACTATCCCCACTCTGCCAACCCTTAACAAGTTGTTTCAACTTCCTTACATCACTCATTCCGTTAGAAAAAAAATTAGAGTCTCAATCGTCCACTACTCATAATGAATCTTTTTCATTATTACCATGTCTACTAACTAGCAATCCAATTAACACGTACAGTTGCACGTCTTGGTGGTTACAACAAAATCCATTTTTGATGTAAAAGTTACAAATGAGGACAACACATGCAAGGAAAAGGGAGAAGCGTGGCATAAAACACCACTGATTTCCTTCAAGAGGCTAACATCATCAAAATAGAACTTTGAAATTATTTAGTTATCACATAAGTTATTAAATCCACTACTGTAGTTAGTCGATATGCACTCCTAATAGCATGCCGACAACCACTCTTAGTTACAAGCCAATGATATTGTGGCATAATAATTGCCACTAGCTCCCAACGTGGTTACTTTGGAGCATGACAACACTAAGGAAGATATTTACAAGATGACAACTTCCTATAAGGAAAAGTGGTTACGAACTTAAACCTCAAATAATCCCTACTAACATAATATTAAACAAAATAATAACAATAATGGTCCTTGATCATATTTTAATCTTTGATCACAATATGTTAATAATAATAAAAAGTCAAAAAGCTTATGAGTAATGTGATAGGGTCGAGCTTGTTTCCCCTTCACAGAGCCCCAATAAAAACTTGATGACTTGACTTGACGAAATCATCGTAAGACGCTTATTGTGGACAAAACTCACGTATTCTTTACTTGACGAAATCGTCTTAACATAAAGAATCGTTTATGACACATCAAGAGACTTTAATAAAATAAGAGAACCATTTTACAACAATTACATTGTAATATTTACGTAAAACGTAAATAGCCATAGTTCATATTCAAATGATACCATTAACACACTAACGACTATGACGACTTACTACGACTTCCAAAGATTCGTAAGGTATCGACTACCTAACAATTGGGTTCAGGTAAACTGACAAGTTAAGGCTTACCTCTCATAACATGTTGGTTCACACTTTTGTTACTCATCATACTCGTCTTGGCAAATAGACCACTCGTAACCCGAGGTCTATATCTCTCTCCTCGAAAGATACTCTCTCTCTCTTCTCCAAGAGTCATTTGAAAATTTGTATTCCTATTTCAACTTGTAACCAACAAATTATGATCAGTGCATCATGATTTAAATAATAAATAAAATCTTATAAGCAATTATTAAATTGATAAAAACATAATCATTTCCATAGTTTCATAAATGAAATTCAATATAACTCCATGTCTTTTCTTGACATTACTCTAAACATTAAAATACATTTACTTATGTCCGAGTAAAAGTAAAAATATAGCAAGTCAAAAATCAGGGATGTAACAATTGCTATGGAAAATTGAAAATATGAAAACAACTCTTGAAAAATGAAGCTATAGAAAAGAGACTCAATTCTTTGGAACAACAACAATGTTATTTATTTAGTATATATTGAGGTATAATTATTCTATCAAATACTTATTATATCTTTAGTGTACATTTTACTTTTGGATAAATATGAAATTTTCATTATTTACCTTTTAATATATGATCTATTAAACATTTAAATGAACATGAAAGGGTCCAATAAAGCTCAATAAATATCACATGTATTATGCATTTCAATGAACATGATATGCTTCCTTATTTATTAAAGGAAATATTATTTTATAAAAACACAAAAAAAAGACAATCCTATTCCTCTCCAAGTTTTCTCAGAATTATCAATGCCAACACTGCGTTCTCATTGATACCTATCCTATAGAAGACAAAACAAAAACTTATCAATGCCCAATACCATTCATGTCTTGCATATATATAGAAATCTTATATATAGAAATCTTGTATATAGAAATCTTATATATAGAAATATTTTTCCCTTTTTATGTCTTGCAAAATGGATATCCATTTTAGGTTGCACAAAACATATATCCATTCCATGCCTATGAAAGTCAAAGTTGGCTAATTCATGAATTTGGCTAAGTAAAAACACAATTTTTTTCCTATTGCCACTGTTTGGCCTGCGATGATCCTACACATGCCCATATTAAAATAATATAAATATAATTATATTATATATTATAATGTATTATATATTATAGTATATAATATATTAATAGTATTATTATTAATATAATATTAATTATTATAAAGCCTAACTATTTTAAATCTCTCGTGCTTTCTCCCTCCTTCCCTCTCTCTGTCTTTGTCTCTCTTCCTTTGTCTTTGTCTAGATCTCTTCCTCTCTTTTTATCTTTCTTTCCCTATCTCTTATCTCTACATCTAATTGTCTTTCTCTATTCCCCCTATTTCTAATTCTATCCCTAACCATAATTTATTAGTAACCCTAACTATATCCTTAACCCTAATCCTAATTGTAACTATAACACTAATTATAACCATAATTCTAATTCTCCCCTCTTTCTTTATTACCTCTCTCTCTTGCCCCACGTTGCTCCCCACTTCTGTCTTTCCACTTCTTGTCCCTCCCCACTTCTGTTGTTCCACTTCTTTGTTCCCATAGATCTAACACTTTAATGCAATCTTGTTCCTCATCCTATTCAAACTCATGGTTATCCTCATAGTGGTATATATATGTTGGTATATATATTTCCTTCACAATCCAAATTCATTTACATTATCATGTTTTTCTTGTGCACATAACCCTAACTGTAAATCTATTGTATGCTAGTATTTGTAGTTAGATTTCTATTATAATTTCTCTTTAATAGTGATCATACAAAATAAATAAAATAATAATAATCAACTATCTATAATTCTCTATATTTTAAACCCTTATTAATAAACCCTATTCATTTTAAAGTCTAATGGTAATGATCATTTTAAACCCTAACCTTGCTTATTTTAAACCCTAACCCTAATGATCATTTTACAACATAACCCTACTTATTTTAAACCTTAACCATAATTATCATTTTATAACACCTAACCCTAACTAAATTTCCAAACAGGATACCGTAATTATATCTGTAACCCTAACTTTTACCCTAATTGTAATGCTATCCCTAATTCTATCCCTAACCCTAATCTTAATGCTAATTGAAAGCCTAATTGTAACCCTAACTTTTTTTTTAATTTATTTCCTTGCACATACTTAGCTAACTTTTTTGTTTATATATATTTTCCGTAATTGTAACCCTAATTCTAATTGTAACTCTAACTCTAATTAGAGCCCTAAAACTAACCCTAATTCTAACCCTAACCATAATTTTATCCCTAGCCCCAACTGTAATTCCAACTGTAACCCTAACATTTTTTTGGTTAAAAATATGTACCATAGTTGTAACCCTAACTCCAATTCTATCCCTCACCCTAATTCTATCCCTAACCCTAACCCTAATTGCACTTCTAACACTAACACTAATTGTAACATTGACCCTATCCCTAATTCTAATCCTTACCCTAATTCTAATTATTTAACCCTAAACCTAATTCTAGCATTGACCCTATTTTTATCTATAACCCTAATTCTAACCCTAATCATATTTTTATCCCTAACCCCAATCGTAATTCCAAGTTTAACCCATTTTTTTGTTATAAATATTTTCCCTACTAGTAACCTTGACTCTAATTCTATCTCTATCCCTAATTCTATATCTGACCCTAACCCTAATTGTAATTGTAATGCTAATCTTAACCATATGTTTCTTGGTTATATATATTTGCTCTAATTATCTCTCTTTGCCTCTTTCTCTCCTATCTATATCTTTGTCTTTTGCACTCTCTATATCTCTCATGATTTCTCCCTCCCTCCCTCTCTCTTTGTCTTTTTCTCTCTCTTCCTTTATCTTTGTCTCTCCCTTCCTCTCTTTTATCTCTCTTTCCCTATGTCATATCTAGCTCTATCCCTCTTTCTCTATTCCCATAACTCTAATTCTATCCCTAACCATAATTCATCAGTAACCCTAATTATATCCTTAACCCTAACCCTAATTCTAATTGTAACATTAATTCTAACCCTAATTCTAATCCCCCACATTTCTATATTCCACCTCTCTCTCTCTCTCTCCATGTCCCTCCCCACTTCTCTCCACTTCTTGTCCCTCTCCACCTCTATCTCTCCACTTCTTTGTTCCCCTCTCTCTAACACTTTAATGTAATCTTGTTCCTTAACCCATTCAAACTCATGGCTATCCTCATAGTGGTATATATATGTTGGTATATATATTTCCTTCACAATCCAACTTCATTTACATTATCATGTTTTGCTTTGTGCACATAACCCTAACCCTAAATCTATTATATGATACTATTTCTAGTTAGATTTATATTATATTTTCTCTTTAATAGTGATCATACAAAATGAATAAAATAATAATTAACTATCTATAACTCTCGATATTTTAAATCATAATTATTTTAAACCCTAATTAATTAAACCTTATTTATTTTAAACTCTAACCCTAATGATCATTTTAAACCTAACCCTAATGATAATTTTATATCCTAATGCTACTTATTTTAAACCCTAACTATAATTATCATTTTATAACCCCTAACCCTAACTAAATTTCCAAACCTTACCCTAATTATATCTATAACCCTAATTTTCAAGGTAATTGTAATGTTATCCCTAATTCTATCCCTAAGCCTAATCTTAATTCTAATTGAAAGCCTAATTGTAACCCTAAATGTTTTGGTTATTTATTTCCTTGCACATACCTAGATAACTTTTTTAACCTTATATATATTTTCCCTAATTGTTACCCTAATTCTAATTGTAACCCTAACCCTAATTGTAGCCCTAACCCTAACCCTAACCCTAATTCTAACCCTAATCATAATTCTATTCCTAGCCCCCAATATAATTCCAACTCTAACCCTAACAATTTTTTTAAAAAATATTTACCCTAGTTGTAACCCTAACTATAATTCTATCCCTAACCCTAACCTTAATTGCACTTGTAACCCTAGCACTGACCCTAACCCTAATTCTAAATATAACCCTAAACCTAATTCTAACATTGACCCTAATTTTATCTATAACTCTAGTTCTAGCCCTAATTATTATTTTATCTCTAACCCCAACCGTAATTCCAAGTCTAACCCAATATTTTGGTTATAAATATTTTCCCTAATTGTAACCCTGACCCTAATTCTATCACTAACCCTAATCTATCCCTGACCCTAACCCTAATTGTAATTGTAAGCCTAATCTTAACTATATGTTTTTTGGTTATATATATATATATATATATATATATATATATATATATATATATATGCTCTAATTATCTCTTTGCATCTTTCTCTCCTATCTATATCTATATCTTTTGCACTCTCTATATATCTCATGCTTTCTCCTTCCCTCTCTCTTTGTCTTTGTCTCTCTTCCTTTGTCTTTGTCTCTCTCTTCCTCTCTTTTATCTCTCTTTCCCTATCTCTTATCTCTAGCTCTATCCCTCTTTCTCTATTCCCCCTAACTCTAATTATATCCCTAACTGTAACTTATCAGTAACCCCAATTATTTCCTTAACCCTAACCCTAATTCTAATCCCCCTCTTTCTCTATTCCTGCTCTCTGTCTCTCGCCCCACATCTCTCCCCACTTTTGTATATCCACTTCTTTTCCCTCCCCACTTCTCTCCACTTCTTGTCCCTCCCCACTTATGTCTCCACTTCTTTGTTCCCCTCTCTCTAACACTTTAATGTAATCTTGTTCCTCAACCTATTCAAATTCATGGTTATCCTCATAGTGGTTTATATATGTTGGTATATATATTTTCTTCACAATCCAACATCATTTACATTATCATATTTTGCTTGTGCACATAACCCTAACCCTAAATCTTTTATATGCTAGTATTTCTAGTTAAATTTATATTATATTTTCTCTTTAATAGTGAAAATAATAATAATAATTAACTATCTATATTTATTTTTGAATATTTTTTTGAGAATCTATTTTATTGTGAATAAAAAATATTTAATTATTCATTTAAAAATGGATAAAAGGAATAAAATCCAATGAGCTCCTTTGCCTACATTTCACAATGTATTTGTAATGGTCCTACTTTTTTAGTGCCTTTTTGTGGAGCGAATTCTTTGAAATCTATTTTTATTTGGTATCATTGTTTTTATAAAAATTATTGAAATTTAGATATTTTTAAATGGTAACATTTATCTTGTTCAAACTCACAAAGATGAATCAAAGGAAAACATAATAAATATTGATATTGTTACTTCTATTATGAATAAATTTGAATGATAATAGTCTTATAATACTTTCTTGAACATGCAATTTATTTATCTATTATCATTAAAGTATTATGGTTGCAAATTTTCTATTTATCTTGCACTACCTTAAAAACTCATATATTGCATTGTTGATATACTTTTGCATCATCTTAATGGCTGCACCTATCAATATATAGTTTCAACCAATAATTATTTTAATAAAAAGGAAAATACCATAACAACTATTGACACACAATCATCTACTCGATCCTCTTCCATATGTGCTAGAATGTAATTAGAAGATAAAATAAATTTATGAAATAGTTAAGATTGCAAAAGGCTTCCTCATCAAGTGGCAAATGTTGGTGCATGTGCTTTCCCTTGAGTGTGTCAAATACTGATGCATGTGTTATTGTAAAGTGCATGTAGTAGAATTTTGTTGGTGGTTTCCATCATCAGGCTAGCTTCCATATAGTAGATTAAAAATTCTTTAACACTTAAGTTTAAATATAAATTTATTATCTTTTTAAGAGGAAAGACAAATTATAAATTTATTACTAAAATAATATGAATTTTTAATTGATAAAAATATATATTATTATTACTTATCAATAATATTTTATAAAATAGGCTCTTATTATTTATTTTAATAATAAGCGCCTATTTTCAATGGATATTGTACATAAATTATATAATATAGGAAGTGATCCACCCCCATTTGGCAAAGCCTTGATAGAATCCACATCAAATTGTATGATTTCAGGTTGAATTTCAAGTCTTTGAAAAAAACCCTCCACTAGGCAAATGCTCAATATACTTTCAGTAAAAATTAATCAAAAATTAATCAAAATACCACTTCTGTCCGCCAATTCTAAAAAATTATGGCTGAAATCTCATAACAATTATCTGTCGTTTCTAAGTAATCTTGGAATAAATTTTCATCAAATGACATAATTCAACTGAATTTGCCACCATAACCACAAAATTTAAAAAGAACCCACACTAATGTGTGTCAATTTAAAACGACACTTAAAATTTCCGTTATTTCACTAAATCAACTTGTAGTCCAATCTACTTTTTGTTAGAATAAGTAAAACAGAATACAGTTGTGCATGTATGTGTCATAGAGTCTTAGTTAGAAACAATAACTAACTATAGATTTGTCTCTTAGATCCTGTTAACTATCAAGAGTCATTCACTTATCCGCCTTCATGTGTGTGTTGTCAAACTTATTACAGTTTGCTGTCAATCTATTTAGCAAACATTTAGGAATGATAGTTGTTCAATCTGTTGTATAAATATTCTTCTCTTGTTCAATAAAGTTAAGCAGTGAGTTCGTTGTTTCATCAAGTTTATGTCTGCTATTCCATTTTTGTTCTGTGATTATATTATTTTGTTTTGGTATTAGAGATTGGCAATAAGGGAGAGTTTACATTGAGTTTCCTTTGAGCAGCAGTTGTGTAAACTCCATTTGGTATTGTTGGTGCTCAAGTTCAAATTTTTGTGCATGTTCCTGTTGGGAAATTGCCAACGCAGGAACTAGAGAGATTGAGGGTGTTCCACGGTGCACCTGAGCTTCACATGTGGAGTCTGATGTCAAATGTGTAGACTGCTACTGTTAAGGCTGCCTCTGTTGAGAGGAAGAGGAGCGTGGATTAGTCAAAGTGTTGTGGTTGCACTCATGCCTACTGTTGAGGTTGCAAAGAGGCAATGTTGTGCTTTAGTGTGCTCTTGAAGAATGCTAATTGTGATAGTGTCCAAGGTGACTAAGAAGTGCTGGCCTCAAGGTGTAAGAAATTGGTAAAAATTTCTCTTTGTTGATTTGTTTTTAAAATATGGCAAATCTTTCATATGCTTATCTAATTGAATCAAATAAGTTAGATGGTTCCAATTATGTTAATTGGAAGTTCAAGATGTAGACTTTAATGGAAGGTTACAATGTTTGGAGTATTATAACTGATACTGAGGCTAAACCAACAGCACCACCTGATACTGTTAAAGATTGGGAGAAAAGAGAATCCAAAGCTAAGATTCTCTTGCGTATGTCAGTAAAGAATTTAGTGATCCCTCATATTAGAGATATCTCTACCTCTAAAGATACATGGACAACATTGAAAGATTTGTATGAGATTACAAATACAAACATAATTTTGTTTTTAAAGAGCAAATTGCTTTCTATTAAAATGGAAGTAAATGAAAATATTAGTGATTATTTATCTAGAATTAAGGAGTTAAGGGATAAATTAACTGATATTGGTGAAAAAGTCTCTAATATTGATCTAGTAATAGTTACTTTGAATGGAATCGTTACTGATTATCATGCCTTTATTACTAGCTTGGGTGCAAGGGAAAAGCCACCTTTTTTTGAGAGTTTGGCAAGTATCCTCCTACAAGAAGAAGAGAGGAAGAAGCACATGGATAGCAGAATTTAGAGTGTTGATTCAGCTTTGATGGCCAAAGACAAGATGCCATTCAAAGCAAAGCAATGGTCAAAGAACAAAGGAGGAGGTAAATTTGAGAATAAAAGGTATCAAGTAGGAGCATCATCCAAATCAAATGTAAAGAAAAATAGAAATTGTAATTATTGTGGCAAACTTGGTCATTATGCTTATGAATGTTGGAAAAAAAAGAATAATGAGTCCAAAAACAACAAATATGAGGGTAATTTTGTGAAGGGTGAGGATAAAATAAGTGATAACCTTCATGACTTAAAGTTGTTTATGTCTGATGTTGTTCTTTCAGCTGAAACAAATGAGTCTAATAACTGGTTTATAGATTTAGGGGCATCTATTCATATGTCATGTCACAGAAATTGGTTTACAAATTTTCATGAGAAAAATGATGGTAGTAAGATCTATTTAGGAGATAATAGGTCTCATAATGTAAAAGGATGTGGTGATATAAGTGTGCAACTACCTAATGGTTATGTAAAGCAACTTTCTAATGTTATGTATGTCCCAGGAATTAAGAAAATTTTGATTTCAGTTTCAGCTATTACTGATCAAGGTCTTAAGGTTGAGTTCTTGAAAACATGTTGCCAAGTAAAGGATATGAAAGATAATTGTAATGTGATTGCTGAAGGTATTAGAACAAGAGTCTTGTATAAACTTGATGTGAAAGTGGACATCCATCAAGCATTGGCTTCTACATGTGTATCCACAGAAGAGCTATGGCATAAAAGGTATGGTCATTTAAATCTTCAGGATCTTATTACTCAACAAAGAAAAGAGATGGTGCAAGGTCTTCCAGTATTAAAGGATGATCAAATTAGTTGTAATTGTTGTGCATTGGGTAAACAACATAGAAATGAATTTGAAAAAAGGTCTAATCAAAGGCAAAGGGATATTCTTGAATTAGTACATTCAGATGTGTGTGGTCCCATGCAAACTCAATCACTTGGGGGAGCTTTTTACTTTCTTATATTTATTGATGATTGCAAAAGATATACTTGGGTGTATTTATTAAGAAATAAGAGTGAAGAGTTTGAATGTTTCAAAGAGTTTAAAAGTATGGTGGAAAAACAAACATCTCATGATATTAAGATTCTTAGATCAGATTAAGGGGGGGAATATACTTCAGAAAAGTTTGTGAACTATTGTAAAACTAATGGTATTCTTAAGCAATATACAGTTGCCTATAGTCCAGAGCAAAATGGTGTTACTGAAAGGAAAAATAGGACAATTGTTGAGTGTGCTAAGAGTATGCTAAAAGAAAAGAACCTCCCTAACAATTTGTGGGATGAAGTAGTTAGTACAGCTATTTATTTGTTGAATAGAAGACCTACAAAGTATCTAGCAAATAAAACTCCTTATGAAGCTCTTAATGGTGCTAAACCTATTGTTAATCATTTGAGAATTTTTAGAAGTAAGGCATTTTGTCATATTCCAAAAGAGAATAGAAGAAAACTTGATGCAAAGTCTATAAAATGTATTTTTATTGGTTATTGTGTTGATCATAAGGCTTACAAGGTGTATGATCCATCTACTCATAGGGTGTTTGCTTGTAGAGATGTTATATTTCATGAATTTGCTGGTGATGTTCAAGAGGAAGAAAAGGACGATAAAACTACATCATGGAAACTACTTGAAGAAGACAATGGAAGTTCAAATATTGGTGATCAGAAAACCCATGATCAAAGTGGACATGAAGTAAGGCAAGCTGAAGCTACTCCTATCAGCAATGAAGCATTAAGAAGATCAACAAGGCAAGTAAAGGCACCAATCAGGTATAATGACTATGCTCTAATGGCTCAAGTAATGAGTGTAGATGAACCTCAAAATTTTGAAGAAGCTAAGGATCATAAGGAATGGATGAATGCAATGCAAGAAGAATATGATTCAATTATGAATAATGGTACTTGGGAATTGGTTGAATTACCTACAAATATAATTCCTATAGCTCTAAATGGTTATTCAAGACTAAGTTTAAAGCTGATGGTACTATTGATAAATTCAAAGCTAGATTAGTTGCAAAAGGATATACTCAAAAGGAAGGAATAGATTATGAAGATACTTTTGCACCTCTAGCTAAAATAAATACTATTAGACTTATGATTGCACTTGCTACTAAGTTTAATTAGGATCTTCATCAAATGGATGTTAAGTCAGCATTTTTAAATGGTGATCTAAAGGAGGAAATTTAGCTTGTTCAACATGAAGGCTTTGTAAAGAAGGGAAAAGAACATTTGGTATGTAGGTTAAAGAAAGCATTATATGGTCTCAAACAAGCACCAAGATCTTGGTATGAGAAAATTGATAAATTCTTCTTTCAACAAGGGTTTATCAAAAGTACAAATGATCCAAATTTGTACATAAAGAATGATGAAAATGGGAATTTTGTTTTGATTTCATTGTATGTGGATGACTTAATCATAACAGGAAGTGCTATAAGTTTGATTGATGAAATCAAAGAAGATTTATCACAAGCATTTGAAATGAAGGATCTTGGCAAAATGCATTATTGTTTAGGAATTGAAGTATGGAGACAAGATGGTAAGACTTTGATTACTCAAAGTAAGTATGTAAAGAAATTGATCCAAAGGTTTAATATGCAAGATTGTAAAGCAGCATGTAATCCATTAGAACAAAATTTCAAGTTCTCTTATGATAATGTTACTTTAGAAGTCAATGGGACTTTGTATAGACAAATGGTGGGAAGTTTGAACTACTTGACCACTACAAGACCAGATATTTCATATTCTATCAGCATACTTAGCCAATTCATGGCTAATCCTCTTGAGACTCATTGGATAGCAGCAAAGAAAGTCATTCAATACCTACAGGGTACCGTAAATTTTGGCATTGAATATACTAACCATTTGAATGTTGAGTTGACAGGCTATTCAGATTCTGATTGGGTAGGTGATCCAGATGATCGTAAGTCAATAACTAGTTATGCATTTAGCATAGGATCAGGTGTTGTTTCTTGGAGCAGCAAAAAAAACCAACTATTTCTCTCTCATCTACTGAAGCTGAGTACAAAGCATTGTGCAGTGCTACTTATGAAGCAGTTTGGCTAAGGAGAATTCTTGAAGATATGGGACAAAAGCAAGGAGGACCAACTCCAGTCAAGTGTGACAATCAAAGTACAATCAAGCTTGCAAACAATCCTATTTATCATGCAAGATCAAAGCATATAGAAACTCAACATCATTTTGTAAAAGAGAAAATTCAGTCTCAAGAGATAGAGCTGCATTATTGTAACACCAATGACAATGTGGCTGATATATTCACTATGTCATTGGGCAAAATAAAATTTGTAACATGTAGAAATCTGTTAGGAATTGATCAAAATTCTGTTTTCCTTAAGGGGGAGTGTTAGAATAAGTCAAAGAGAATACAACTGTGCATGTATGTGTCGTAGAGTCTTAATTAGAGTCTTAGTTAGAAACAATAACTAACTGTAGATCTGTCTCTCAAATCCAGTTAACTGACAAGAGTCATTCACTTATCCGCCTTCATGTGTGTGTTGCCAAACTTATTACAGTTTTCTGTCAATCTATTTAGCAGTCATTTGGGAATTATAGTTGTTCAATCTGTTGTATAAATATTCTTCTCTTGTTCAATAAAGTTAAGCAATGAGTTCGTTATTTCATCAAATTTATGTCTGCTATTCCATTTTTGCTCTGCTGTTATATTATTTTGTTTCTTTTGACAGATTATCCCAACTGCATCTCTCATTGGTTTGCAACGTTTTCAAAACCCTAACAATGGAAAAAAGAATTGTGCCAAAAAAGTAATGCCCCAGAATTTTCTTACTGACCTAAAACATGAGCTAATGGAACTGATTTTATTATTAGAATTAGGCTTTCTCTGAAATGCTATATATGTTTACTTGCAGAGCTTTTTTATTTTTTTTCCAAGGGTTTGAAATGTCAAACTTGGTAATTTGACGCACCCCAAAGCCCAAAAAATTCTCCCTTTTTCCCCTCGAAAGTTTTGCTGCTGTGATCTAAGCTCGTAAAATAGTCAGGGAATCAATTTTTTTTAAATTTCAAGGGTAAGCAAATTAAAAAATGCAGAGCTCAGGTTTTAAAACCACTTGAATTTTTTAAAACGACAGTTATGTAAAGAAAAATTTACAAAGTCGAAAAGAATTTCCTTGCACTAGATCTTTCTCCTTTAAATATTTTATATAGTTTAACTTAATTTTAAATATTTTACCTTATGATAGGTTAGCATGACACATAGCAATAAAAATGTACATACATATGCTCCAACTGTAATAAACCCTGTGTTTTTCTTTTATGAACATATTTATCTATTTTCTTTTATAATAGGGTTATGCAATACCTCACTTCAAAACATGATTACATTTTCAAATAATTATTGCATGCAACAATTCTTTACTTCATTACATAGAGTTACATAACACACCATGGAATTGCTTAGCATTATATAATAAAAGAAATGCTAACAATATAGAAAAAGCTAAAATATTATGATAAATTTTTAATATTTTTTTTTGAGTCATACCAAATCAGAGAAATCACAAGTCACTAGAAGCTGGTAAAGCCACCACATTAATGTACTGAATTACTATAACCATAATTTAAATTAGAAGCTGGTAAAGCCACCACATTAATGTACTGCATTACCATAACCATAGTTTGGTTATCCACCATTCTCTCAATTTTCTTAATCAGAATTAGAGAGATTTAAAGAAGTGGTTAAGAATAAGCTTGGGATCAAATGAACACATCATCGAGTATTTCTTCCGACTTGTTAATCGAGGAAGGCATTGCCAAAACCCTTTCTTTAAATTGTACGCAAACACCTTTGGATCATTTCTATCACGTACACAGCTAAAGCACAGATAATCTCCCACACAAGCACAATTCCGATCATTTCTATCACGTACACAGCTAAAGCACAGATAATCTCCCACACAAGCACAATTCCAATACCAACCTGTTCCACCAATATATTGAGGGAGAGACTCTGGAGGCATCCTTGCAAATTCTTTCCATTTCAAAAGCAACTTATCTTGGTCATCCTGAAACAACTCCCAGATAACAATACCCGCAGACCTACATAAAAAATGGACATTAAAGGTCGCTACCACTAGAAGGGAAGACCCATATGGAACCATAGATAAAAATTTGACACCAGAATACTCCACAAGAAGTTCGGTGGGTAATGGATCTATTGTAACAGGCTTAATCAAACCATCTTCGATATTGTAACCGACAATAGCCATAGGCTTCGCCGCCCCCCAGAAAAGAACTCTATTGCATACAACCATATCTCTATTTAGGCTTCGCCGCCCGATTCCCCTGAAAACTGAGATTTAAGCTTCCATGAATCTTGAAAATAATGGTAGATTTGGAGGGACAAATCCCCCCTGCTGTAGTTCTTGAACGCCAATACCAAATACGGCTCTCCGTTTCCTATAGCATCTATGTTGCACATCGATTTCTATCTCTGCATACATTCTCATGAGTGGATTGCAAACGCATAATTTTGGGGTTCTCCCAAAAAGCAGTAAGCCCAGCCCTGGACTTGATAAGTCGTAATATCCTTTATTTGGGAAGAAAGAAAGAGAGATATTCATCCATTTTTGTGTGGAAAAACAGTAGGCCACACAATACCAACTTCCTTGGAATTCTTTACTACAAAGAAGAAGCCATGGATTTTTGGGGGGCAATGAAGACAGAAATCTGTGCGAGGACAAAAGAGAATTCCATTCCTTGCAAACTAAGCGAGAAAGACAGATTGATTGTAATGGAAGCTTTGCAAAAATGCATTCTTTTACATCCCGACACAGCTCAGATACACCACTCTGCTCTCCGTCTTCTTCAACTGCTGAAATAAATCCTCGCTTCATTGCTTTCCTAAATAATGGATTTTGTAATCTTTCTTCCAGGGATTTCTTTCTATGCATTCATCATGCTTCCACATCCACTTCCTTTTATAGCTGTTTCACATGAAGAGCTTTGCTGGTTAAGAGCAGCCGACTGTAGAAAATAAAATTTAAAATAGATAAGAAAGATACAAATAAATATGGGTGAAAATGAGTTCACCAGGGATCAAGTCTTATTGAGTGGAAGGTCCCTGACACCATAAGGGATACCCCTTGACTGTCACCTCAAAAGGTTCAACCTAAGGCTCGCTCTCCCAGGTAGCAAAAACAAATTTGTGGATGTCCTCCATTAAAAAAAAAGGTATATATATTTTTAATATATTTATGGAAAAGGTGTTAAAAAGAAATATAATTTTAGAGGGATCCTTTTAACTCTGTCATATGTAAAAAGTTAATAGGGAACTACGGCCTAAATTTAATGATCGTATGGGGTCTGCCTCGGGTGAATTTGGCAAAATGGGCTCATGCTCCCAGGTAGCAAAAATGAATTTGTGGATGACCTCCATTAAAAAAAATAAGTATAGATATTTCTAATATATTTAGGGAAAAGGTGTTAAAAACAAATATAATTTTGGAGAGATTCTTTTAAATCTGTCATATGTAAAAAGTTAATAAGGGAACTAGAGCCTAAATTTGATGATCGTATGGGATCATGCCTCAGGTGAATTTGGCAGAATGAGCTCATACTCCCAGGTAGCAAAAATGAATTTGTGGATGACCTCCATTAAAAAAAATAAGTATAGATATTTTTAATATATTTAGGGAAAAGGTGTTAAAAACAAATATAATTTTGGAGAGATTCTTTTAAATGTGTCATGTGTAAAAAGTTAATAGGGGAACTAGGGCCTAAATTTAATGATCGTATGGGGTGAATTTGGCGAAATGGGCTCATGCTCCTAGGTAGCAAAAATGAATTTGTGGATGACCTCCATTAAAAAAAATAAGTATAGATATTTTTAATATATTCAGGGAAAAGGTGTTAAAAAGAAATATAATTTTGGAGGGATTCTTTTAAATCTGTCATATGTAAAAAGTTAATAGGGGAACTAGGGCCTAAATTATATGACCGTATGGGATTGTGCCTCGGGTGAATTTGGCAAAATGGGCTCATGCTCCCAGGTAGCAAAATCGAATTTGTGGATGACTTCCATAAAAAAAAGTATAGATATTTTTAATATATTTATGGAAAAGGTGTTAAAAAGAAATATAATTTTGGAGAGATTCTTTTAAATCTGTCATATGTAAAAAGTTAATAGGGGAACTACGGCCTAAATTTTATGATCGTATGGGATCCCCCAGGTAGAAAAATAAGTATAGATATTTTAAATATATTTATGGAAAAGGTGTTAAAAAGAAATGTAATTTTGTAGGGATTCTTTTTAATCTGTCATTTATAAAAAGTTAATAGGGGAACTAGGGCTGAAATTTGATGATTGTATGGGATTGTGCCTCGGGTGAATTTGGCAGAATGGGCTCATGCCCCCAGGTAGCAAAAATGAATTTGTGGATGACCTCCATTAAAAAAAATAAGTATAGATATTTTTAATATATCTATGGAAAATGTGTTAAAAAGAAATATATTTTTTGAGGGATTCTTTTAAATTTGTCATATGTAAAAAGTTAATAGGAGAACTAGGGCCTAAATTTGATGATTGTATGGGATCTTGCCTTGGGTGAATTTGGCAGAATGGGCTCATGCTCCCGGGTAGCAAAAATGAATTTGTGGATGAGCTTCATTAAAAAAAATAAGTATAGATATATTTTTAATATATTTATGGAAAAGGTGTTAAAAAGAAATATAATTTTGGAGGGATTCTTTTAAATCTGTCATATGTAAAAAGTTAATACGGGAGTTAGGGCCTAAATTTGATGATCTATGGGATCGTGCCTCATAGAAAAAATGAATTTGTGAATGACCTCCATAAAAATAAAAAAAAAGTATAGATGTTTTTTATATATTTATGATAAAGGTGTTAAAAAGAAATATAATTTTCGAGGGCTTTTTTGAAGTAAAAAGTTAATAGGGGAACTAGGCCTAAGGTAGTATTTAGACATTTTTATTATAAAATACAATCAAAAGTTTAAAAAGATTGTATCACATGAAATGATAGATTTTGGATATACTCTCAAAATTTATATAGAATTATGGTGATATATATATTTGGTTTATATATAGTTTTACTTATACTAAGATATATCATAGTATTTTAAGGCACCTTTGAAAAGGTAACTGTCATTACAAAATTTCTTGATATGCAAGGTCGATGTCAAATTTAGGCCTTGGGGGAAAGGAGTTAATTATTAGGGCCCAACTATTAAGTCTTTTTTCTTATTAATTTTTTATATAAAATGAAATATATATATATATATATATATATATATATATATATATATATATATATATATATATATATATATATATATATATATATATATATCAAAGTAATAAAATAAAAGAATGATTGAAATAATGAATGGTGGCTTTTTTAAAAGAAAATTAAATTTACATACAAAAGTAAAATAGTTCCTTGTATAGAAATAAAGTAAACAATGTAATATAAAAAATAATTCTTAATTGAAAATTTAAATTTATGTGTTCATGTAAAAAATAAAATAATTCTAAATTAAAATAAAATAACTCTTACATAAATAAAATAGCTCTAGAATATAAAAATATTTATATATATGTAATAATGTGTTATTTACTATCATCTAATTAAATATTTTAGTTTACCTTGACATATATTGAAGTTGTAAAGTTTCTCATAAACAACTATGTATATCATTTTTATTTTGCATCAAGATGTTTTTGATTACACTTCATGATCCATCATTAGGAAGAGAATGAAAATTCCAACTATGTATATCATTTTTTATTTTGCATCAAGACATTTTGGATTACACTTCATGATCCATCATTAGGAAGAGAATGAAAATTCCTGGTCCTAAATGTCTTGATGCAAAAAAAAAAAAGATATACATAGTTGTTTATGAGAAGCTTCAAAATTTTGTTTAATAGATTGTGGAAATGTCATGTCTTCAATTGACATATATAATACCAAATTATGTACAACTACTCATCATCTTATACTAAAAATACAAGAAAGAGTGGTCAAAATATAGCTCCACATGGGACATTAATCAATCTAATTCATTGTACATAAATATTATGATTTTAGAAAAAAAGAATGAATTGCCTTCTATTGAAATCCAAAAGAAAAATGAACTACTCTTGATCATAGTTTGTATAAATTGTGTTGCAATAAAATGTACTCTCATAGATAATGGTTCCAGTCTTAATGGGTGTGTGGTAGATTTGTTAAACCATTTAAATATTAACATATCTTGTATTTTTCCTTCTAATTTAGCGATCAGGGGCATTGATAGTATAGGTCGGCAAGCCCTTAGGACCATCACTTTACCTATAGAGTTAGGCCTTATCACATTACCTATTGTAGTAAATGTGATGCCTGGTGCTCTCTCTTATAATATCCTACTAGGTAGGCCATGGGTGTTGTTCTCTCAACCTTACATCAGTCTATAAAATTTGTTCATGGGAATAAAAGTTTTACTATAAAAATTGATCCCTATTCATTACAATATTGTCAATAAACTAAGTTGAGACAAAAGTCCAACCTTTCTCCAATACTTTAGAATATAATTCCCCCCTTATCATCACAACAAACTATGCCCTCATTGACCCCTATTGATGACATGGCAAAGGATAGGTCATCCTCTTTAACTAGTGCATCGATAGATGACAATTGGGGTCCCTTTAACTCTACACCTTCTTTTATTGGAGAATACAAAATAGTGCATCACACTTTTATGCCTCCAAGATCCTAACCTAACTTGTGGCTTTGTTAGTTGAGGTTGAGATTGAAAGCTAGCTTTATCTTCCAGGTATTGACTATTCCCCTTGGATTTCAAACATCGTGCCTATTGCTAAACTAGATAATCATATTTGCATTTGCATTGACTTTCATAACCTAAACAAAATGTCTTTGAAGGATGATTTTCCTCTTTCAAATATTGACATGATAGTGGACTCAATGATAGGCCATGCCTTACTTTCTTTTATGGATGGCTTCTCGGGTTATAATCAAATTATAAGAAACCCTGAAGACTAGCATAAGATCACTTTCACATCCCCTTGGGGTAATTTTTGTTACGTTGTGATGCTATCTAGTCTAAAGAATGTGATAGCTACTTACCAACATGCCATGACTTTGATATTTCATGACTTCATTCATAATAACATTGAAGATTATGTTGATGACATCTTGGCTAAGTCTATCTTATGCCAAGATCATGCGAATAATCTTAATCTCATCTTTGACTATCTTCAATCATCTAACATGCACCTAAACACTCATAAGTGCATTTTTGGCATGGATAGCAGCAAGATTTTAGGGTTTATAGTTTTGCAACATGGCATTGAGGTCAATACCAAGATAATTGATGATATCAGGGATATGCCACCCCAACAAATATTTCTCAACTTTGTAGTTTACAAGGTAAGATTCAAGCCATTCACTAATTTATCTCCAAACTAGTATATCGTACCCTTCACTATACTAATCTCCTTAAAATGGATGCTCATATTTCCTAGAATGAGGATTGTTAGAAGGCCTTTGAAAGTATTAAGGAGTATCTAGTCAGTCCACCTATTTTGCTTCTTGATATCTTAGGGCATCCTTTTCTTCTTTAAACTTTTACAGTGACTCATGTTGTAGCCACTATCTTGGCTCAATATGATGATGAGGGTAAAGAGCATGCATTTTATTGTATCAGTCATACCCTCCTCGATTATGATACTTGATATTCTAAAATAGAGAAGTAGTGTCTTCCTTTGGTCTTTGGCACCCACAAGCTAAGCCATTATCCCCTTCATGCAAAAATGTAGATGATTGTCAGGTTTGACCCTCTTAAGCATTTATTTTCTAAGGTAGATCTATCAAGGTGTTTGTCTAAATGGGTTATTCTCTTAACTAGATTTGATTTAAAGTTTATCTCCTAGAAGGCCATAAAGGGGTTGGTCATGGCTGATCAACTAACTAAGGCCCTCTCTTCCTCCTCATTCCCTAATTTCAATTTATTCCTAAATGATCACATCCTTCTTATAGATGTTGATTATCTGTGGGACTTATTTTTTGATGGTTCTAGATGTTGGAGTAGTTCTAGGGCTAGTGTAATATTGATCGCTCCTAAGAGTTAGTTAATCTTGCTTTCTTTTCATCTAGATTCTAAATGCATGAATAACATTGTTGAGTATGAGGCTCTAATTGCCAATTTGTACACCTCTATTTCCCTTGAAATAAAAGGTGTCCATGTCTATGGTGACTCACAGTTGACTATTAAGAAAATCAATAGTGCCTATTAGGATAAACAAGATAAGATTTCTCAGTACCATGATTCTGGCGTGTCACTTCTTGACTATTTTTCATACTTTTCCATTGATGATATTCCATGAAAATTCCACCACCATGCAGATGCCATGGCTAGTGTTGCCTCCCTAGTGTTCTTTGATGGCTCAGAGGATGAATATCATTTTTTGATTCACAGTCTCTCCTTGCCCACTATTGTGGATCATTCAATGTCAAATACCCTCTTCTACTATAACATTAATTAAGAAGAGTGGTATTCTTAAAATTTCAACTATAAGAATGCTTTCATTTGTATATGTAAACTTCCTTCATGTTATACTATCCTTTCCAAAGTTCTCTACAAATGAGCTGATAATAGCCTCCTCCTCTGTTGTTTGACAAAGTTTGAAATACCTATGGCTCTTCAGGAGGCTCATTCTAGTGCTTGTTGTGGATATTTCAGTAGCAGGTCCCTAGTGCAAAAGCTCTTGCACATGGGGTATAATTGATAGAGCATGGAGAATGACTCCTTCACTTTCATCAAGAAATAACCTTGATGTCAACAACATAATATTTTGACTCAACCTCCTATGCATGAGATCTACACCTAGACATTTCCTTGGCCATTCTTCATTTGGGGCCTAGACCTAGTTTGGAAACTTTTGCCACATTCCTCTCAGAGACATGCCTTTATCATCAAAGCTATAGTTTACTTACACTAAGTGGGTTGAGGTTGTTCCTCTTCAGTCTACCACCACTAAGGTGATTTGTAGGTTTCTTCTTGATAATATAATTGCTCACTTTGGGATGCCTTCTTCTTTGGTCTCTGATAATGAATCCTCATTTCATAACAAGGAGATAAATTAGTTTTTAAATAAATTCTACATTCAACATCATTTTTCTATGTTGTATTATCCTTAGTCTAATGGATAGGCTAAGGATTCTAGCAAAATGATTGAGCAAATTCCTCTAAAAATGGTCAATAAGCATGGTAAGGATTGGCATGTGTAGCTTTCCTATGTTTTGTGGGCCTATCAGACAAGAATTCATATTTCCATGAGCACTATGCCTTATATTTGTGTCTATGTTGTTGATGCCATCATGACCCTAGAGTAAAAATTATGTCCCTACAAGTTTCTCTCCAAGGGCTTATTGATGATAAGACTTGTAATGATCAATGTCTCCAGCAGCTCAAAATTCTTAGACATCTTCAAGATTATCAAAATGCTCTTAATTGAAAATTATAATCAATATTTTATTCACCATTCTTTCCAAGTATGTGACTTGGTTTTATTCACCATTGCATCCAAATTCACAACTCTTCAAGAAACCACCACAACCAATTAATAAAACCTCATCATAACTCTTGACCATCATCATGTATTAAATTTCTCCATCTCCACAAAACCCAACAACCATAACCCTCGAAGAAATGCCCACAACCATCCTACACAATTCACAAATAATTAGGGAACTCATGCCCAACAAATTACAAGAATCATTTCCTAAGAAATCTCCACAGCCTTCTTGTAATGCCCCGCCAAGAACACCTTAGAGAACAACACATCTATGCTATACCAAACAGGATAATTTTTTTTTTAATGAATAAGATAACAAAGTAATGTTTAACATATCTATACACATCATTAAACTAACCACTTGTCCTCTAAGGTACCATGGTTGCATTACTTGACAAATCAATTAACATATTCTAACATACATCATTAATTAACATTAGTAGATCATTCTAAGTCTATTGCATTGAATTGATAAACATTTACATCTCCATATCATGACATCAGACAAATAATCAACATGATCAGGTTTACATGTCCATATTCAAATTCCTATACATATGAGTACATCATTACATAGTTACACTATCACCTTCCTGATTACATTGGAGTACATACATAATGATTTAACTAATACACAGGGTTAGTACATGAGCATAAATCACTGCCTCCATAACTGGTACAAGATCTAATGTCTGATACACAAGATACATCCTCTTCACACATGAACAATGGCAAGGAAAAAAAATCAATGGAGATAAAGCACATCCACCCAACCATGTGGAACCCTAAGGTCCACCCCCCGTGCTAGGAGATAACATAAGGTCCCACTACAATAGGCAGTCAGGTAAATAACAACTAACAGGAACAAAGTCTAATCAAGACTCCAATACAACACAGGTCAATATCACAAACAACTCAACAACACTTCCAAAGAAAAACACATAACAAATGGGGAGAGCACAACTAGGGTAGGCCTTCTTAGGCCCTGGCCCCCATCTTGGGTTGTCCTAGCAGTCTCTCGCGACCCCCGGCCCCCATACAAACTCATGCATCCAATCAACATACCTTTCATGAGGACAAGGTAGTTGATCTTGCCATTCCAGGCCATCTCATCTCATCTCAAGCTTAAACGAGCTCTTGAGCCATGAGTGAGGCATCCACTTATCTTTGTTTAGTGTGATTAACTACCCAACCTCCTAATTCATTAATTAGGTTATCACTGAATTAACAACTTTCAATGGTTTACCCTCACAGCCACTTTGGGCGTCAGCCCCACATTGAAAGTCATTCCCCTACCTACATCTAGAAACCCTATCCATCAAGCATAACAATCATCATCATGATAACAAGTATACATAACAATTCAATGCATTTACCATCTTGCAAACCAACTTAATCACAAGGACAATTTCACAACACATTGTCAATGGCTTCCAAGTGAAGCAATCCATAAATAACATAATCCTTTTACATTTTCTGATGTCTTTCCATTTACAAAAATCTAACTCAAATCCCATTACAAGATAAATACAATTAAATGGTCAACAAATCATCCACAAGGGAAATATTACCTCCTCAAGATACATTCACAACTCAAATCATGCATCCTTCGTAATACCTTCTACCTCATACATGACTAGAGGCAACATATCTTTACAACTCACTAACTCATGACACTTATATCAACACATTACATAAAGTTAAAACACAAACAACCTTTACCTCTGGAAACTAAACTCGACAACATGACCCTATTACGACCAGTGAACCAACTTACACAACTTCACTTACATTATACAATAGACACACAATAAACCAAATTTGGTAAAAGTAATACTTGTAACTTAAATCTCAAATACATTATTTATAAATCTTAATCCTACCTATTAATCAGTTTCGACTAACCAACACCATTATAAGGAATTCATAATAAAATTGATAAATTAAATCTGATAACTTAACTAAAATATTAAATCTATATTTGATTTAGTAATCCAATACATTATTTATACAATTTCACTTGTAAAACTATGGGTGATATAATTTATGCAATTTTCTGTTAGACTTTCACCCATACATTCCCAGCTTGGGAATGACAACTATTACTTTTGAGATGATAATAATATTAAAAATAATGATAATAATAATAACAGTTATAATAATAATAGTAAATACCATGGATCATTGGGTAGTAAATATTTTTCATCCAAAAAGAAGTAAATAAGTTATTGTTTGTTTTCATGACAATTAACTATTCAATAGTGCCTTTAATATATTATGACCTACTTTAATATAAGTAAAATATATAAAAATCAAATATACATATCATGATCCTTTATAAATTTTGGTAGTTTGGTTAAAATTTATTCTTTCATATGGTACAGTCCTTTTAAAGATTTAGTTGTATTTTACACTAAAATGTCTAATTATAGCTATAAAATTGTTGAATTCAAGCCCAGATAAATTTTCTATCAAATGTATATTTCTTGTAATAGCACTAAAAATTTTATTAACTGACAAATCTAATTTTTGAACATTTATATAGCTATTCAATTGAAAGTGAAAAATAGCCCAGAGAGATATACGTTATACTCATTTCCAAATGGGCGTCTACTTGCAAAGTCTATTTAATTTAAATTGACTAAATTTTAGATTTGAATGTCCACTAAATATAGGAAGTTTAATTTCTTAAGGCATTAATGTGCTTTAACTTATCCTGAAATAAAACACATAAATGGAAAGAAATCCTCATTACAAATATAGGATGAATTGAGAACATAGATTATGCTAAATGCATGGCAAGAATAATGAAAGGATGAGTATATTGACTAACACTAGATTCAGATGGTGCACAAGGCAGAGCTGCATAAATAGCTTGTGGAAACTTTTAGGAAAAAAGCAACAATGAGAGTACTAATAGGCACGTGAGTCCTTAAATAGAATAGTCACAAGGAGATATCGCCCCAAAGAGTGCAACGATTGCAGGATATAAGCAAAATGCATTTTTTGAAAAGACTTTAGAAGCGAACCAGCAAGGGTGATTCTTGTGTTTCTAATTGCGCCTCGTTCAGCTCACCTCACGCCTTGCAATCCAAAGAGATATCATTTCAAAGAGTACAATGGTTGCAGAATATACACAAAATGGATTTGTTTCAGGCCAAATCCAGGCCAATGCAACTAGAAAATTGATCCCACCACTAGTGCCAGAGGACAAACAAGCAATCTATAAAGAAGACAGTTTGATAAGTTCTCAAATAAAATTGTTAAAACAGCTTATAATACAGCTAGAACAAATATCTGATAAAACCTACGGGTGAGAGAAACTTTGACAACTTTTACAATAGCTGCGATTGGCATTTACCAGACTCTGATGACTTTGCTAGCATTCATCCAACTGGCACGCATGGGCATACAGATTTAGTGGCTGGGAGCTGTGTGAAACTACATTCACATAAGAAACTCTTATTGTATTACATCTGTAATGATATATCATGGTGCATGATTGACCTTCTTGGCCGTGCTAGCCATCTAGAGAACATTCTAAACTTAGTCAAGGAGATAATTGTTAAATCTATGCTGGTTGAACGATGTGTTCCAAGTGGACGCTAAAATGCAAAGCAATATAGGTTTAGATGGACTCACAATTTTTAGAATACATAGTTGATGGGGTATCCATACAAGAGAGAGAGAGTACTGGAAAATGCAGTAAATAACCTTTTCTTCTCCTCCTAACTTGATGCATTAAAACAATGTAATTTTGTGCAATCTAAAAGAGGCTTGTAGCTCTCTTTAATTGGTAGTAGTAGATAAACTAGATGTAGTGCCCCTCCAGTTTCACCTTGGATGTACAGGTGGTCAGACTAAGAAGCATGAAGATGAATGCAAGTAATCGGAATACTTAGGTTAGTATATTTTATCAATGAACCTTGTTACAATATTGATAATTCACATGCTATGACATTGCCTTGCATTTAGGTGATTATGATGTTGATTTTACTATGATTGTCATATGTTAGAATTAAGTTTTATGCAACTGATTCTGTATCATAGGAGGTTATGATGTTTTGTGTGGATCAATTGTATTATGAGTATCATGCGACTATCTGATGATGGTTCTTACTTAGTCATTCAGTAACTGATTGATATGTGTGTTGTGATTACATGTTTGATGTGTGGGTGAAAGGAATAGTGTCATATTACTCATGCATGAGTACCTTGCTACACTACAACTTCCTTTCACCATGTGTATGACTACATGATTGCATATATATACATGTTTGACCGTGTTGTTTGTTGTAGGCTGCAGGTACCAGGCATTGACTCCACTTGAATTAATAGGTCGGAGTGTGCCTTAACCAGTGGAACTATTAAATGGAGATAACATATGGTCCCCTAGCCTAGCCATCATCCCTGAAGAGGACGAGTATTCGGTTGTGTACCCTGTCAGTGTTGTCGGTTTGGTCATGATAGTTAGTCATTGTTGTGGTGGTCTTGCTTTCTGATCTTGCATAGTAGTCAGGTATGGTTTGACAGTTGGGTTATTTTGTTGGTATTGTTTTGGTTATTGTTGCCTTAAAATAAAATAATTAGTTATGAAGCATTTTTGTTAAATAAATAAATATATAAATGTCCTTATGTAAATTTAGTTTATGAAAAATATATTATTTTAGAAGTTAAGTTAATAAATAATAATAATAATAGTAATAAATGTAATTGCAACTAGAGATAAATAAATAAATAATATTTATGTGTTACCATAAAATATATTTATCTTGGTCTAGTTGTGAAATGTTTAAAATAGCAAACTGTAAGATATTGTTCACGCAAGAGTTATTGCCTCTTGTGGAGGGAATCTTCTGGAAGATTTTAGAGGATTTATTTCTCTAAAAATAGGGAGTTTTGGGATGTATTTAGGGGGGGGATTTCTCTCTCATAATAATCTTTAGCAGATGAATTTTTTGGGGAGAGACTGGGTTGTGACTGCAGCAGTTGAACCCGACATCGAATCTTCAGCCCAGTCAAGCAAGCGAAATCAAGTTCCTTTGTTTCTAATTTCTGTCTCATTTTTCTGTTGAAGCAAATGTTTGATTTATAATTTTTCTTGTTGATTGTAATTTGCTTGAGAGGTTAGAAACCTTGTTATCAGATCCAATTGTGCATGTCTATATCATTGCATTTCTAGGAATCACTGATTGATGTGACTGTCTATCTCTCGCCCATTTCATTTTTGTTTTTACAATCTATTACAGCAGCCATAACTTTGATTTTGCGAACTGGGTTCCTCTAAATTTTTATATATGGTGCATGACTTAGTTACCTAAATCATATCCAAAAATCGTCCATACCCAGTTCATTGTTTTGGAGATATGAATGTTTTGTGACTATCTACCTCTCACCTATCTTGTCTTTGTTTTAGCAGGTTGTTGAGTTAGCCATAACTTTCGTTTTACCAACTGGGTTCCTCTAAATTTTTTATATATGGTGCAAAACCTAGCTACTTAAATCATATCCAAAAATCGTCGTACCCAGTTTGTCGTTTTGGAGATATGAATGTTTTGTGACTATCTACCTCTCAGCCATTTCATCTCTATTTTTATAGTCTATTGCGTTAGCCATAACTTTCGTTTTATGAATTGGGTTCCTTTAAGTTTTTGATATGTGGTGGATGACCTAGTTTCCTAAATTGTATCCAACAATTGTCCATACCCAGTTTGTTGTTTTGGAGATATAAATATTTTTTGACTATCTACCTTTCACCCATTTCATCTCTATTAAAACAGTTAGTTGCGTCACCAATAACTCTATATTTTCAAATTGGGTTTCTCTGAAATTTTTTATATAAGATTCAACTCTTACCTATGTAAACTATATCCAAAAGAGTTAGCATTACCTAATTTGTCAATTCAGAGATATCTATCAATTAGTGATAGACATTCCTATGCCATCTTGATTGTTGTTATTAAATCTACAAATCCATTGTATGCATATCCTTTAATCATTGCATTCCATAATTTGACATCTCTTTGAGGCAATTTGCTGAACAATTAATGCACTTTGTCTGTGCTCTCACTTTTGCATACATGTCTACTAGAGCATTTCCTTTTCGAAGTCTCTTATCATTATCAAAACATTCTATATCTATATTCTTTCTGATATAGTATCTGTTCTTGCATATCTTAATCGATCATATTAGTATGTTTCTTTCTTAGTGGTTTATCTGATTTATAATTGTTCCATGGTGATATGTTGAGTTAATTTTTAAATATGGTCTTGCTTGATATTTCATTGTTAGTTATTAGCATCAAGTAGTAACGATGTAATTGGTTTATTGTATTTTCCTTTGATTTTGAGTCTTATTATTCTAATAGACTATCGTAATTAATAAATGTCAAGTCATTTAATTCTTCATTTCCATAGCAGGAAATCGATGTTCTTATGTATAGTGGTATTGTGTTCAATTTACTGACTCCAGAGGTTAGGCTACTTGGGTTCCAGTTAAACATTGTGTCATGTTATTTAAATGTGTTTTTGATTTGAGATTATGCAGTGGAAAGGGGAAAGTTTTGTGGTTGAGAGGTTGGAATTAAATTTGTCTATGTATTGGTTTGCAAAAGATGGGTGCCTGATAGTCCCTTGTCCATGCATGATATTAATTTTGTTTCTGGATGTTGGTTAGGGGTTGCTAGTTGCATGTAGGAGAGTGGCTTCTATGGTGGGGCCAGTGCCCAAAGTGGCTACCTGGGTAACCCCATGGAAGTTGTAATCAAGTGATAACTTAATAATTTATTTAGGTGGGTTGGATAGTAATTCCCATAATAAGATAAGTATGATGTCTCACTCATGCCTTGAGTGCTTTCACAGGCTAAGGATGGGATGAGAAGGCCTGGCTAGCAAGGTCGACCTCCTTGTCTCCATGAGAGGATGTGTCAGCTCCGCATGTGTCACCCTATGGGGCTGGTGCCTAGAGAGAGGTTGCCAGGGTAACCATAAATGGGGGCCTATTTCTAGTGAGAGATAGCCTAGGTAACCCATGCTAGGACCATGCGATGACACTCTCCTTGCTACATTCTAGTTACTTCCTCTTGATCTTATGTTGTTGCCTCTGCAGAACTGCCTTGTCTTGATGATTGACTTGTCTTGATGATTGAGTTGTCTTGATGATTTGTGTAGTCTTGATGATCTTAGTTGTATATGTCAAGTCTGTATCTACTTGCTTGTATCATTTGACTTAGTGTAACCTCATTGTTATCTCCTAACTTGGGGGGTGGACCTCAGGGTTCCACATGGTTGGGTGGAAGAGCTTAATCCATTGGATTTCTTGGTCAACCTGGTTTGTGATCACTACAGAAGTGTTACCAGTTCCAGACTGGTACTTGCATCCTCAAAACTTTATTATAATTTCATAATTGTATAATCTTGTTGTCTATTGTAAACCGATGTAATCAGTCATGAATCTTGTAATCATGTAATCTTGTTTTTAAACTTTTGTAACTGTTCATATCTGTAAATGGGTAATGTAATCTTCTTCTTTTGTATCATGAGGTTTATTACTTGTGTTGTTATAAATTATGGTTATCTGATGCAATTATGTTTCCCTAGAGATGTTAGTTTTACTTGTTGCTATTAGACCATGTTATGTTCTATTATTACCACTTCTTTAGAAAAAAAAAATGTTTTGCCATTTTTATTGCTTAGTTAAACTTATCTGTAGGGTTGCATGGTGGGGCATTACACTAGAGAAGGATTTAAATCTATATATGTTCTAGTGTTGTAGAAAGTTATTTTGTTGATGAAAATGTTCACAGTTTAGAGCAAACATTAAGCCAGAAGGAATTAGAGGAATTCCTAAAATTTTTTTAATAAAATCTCATTTTGCCAGATAATAAGAGCAGAAAAAAGATAACATAGGCAAATGGGAAGTAGTGGACATCTATTTTGTTGATTTATTATGCTCCAATGACTCTAATAGGTGATTTCTTTGCCATTGAGATTTCTGTTAACTCTGGGTTGGTTGTGTTTTCTTGGTGACTGTAAATATCATATGAATATAGGCTTAGGAGTATTAACTGCATCACTGTCTCTTTTTATTTATTTGGATCCAAAATATTATAAAACTTCTATTCTTCTCTCAAATGTCTATGTAGAAGTGGGCAGGAATGGTGAGGTTCAAACGGATAATGTCATTGATGGAAGAGAGAGGAGTTACACAATGCCTTAGGAAAAATACATTGAATGATTGACAAATAAACATAAAATAAATTGCCAGCATATGCTATTAGTAGGTTTAAAACTAACTTCCACCTCTATTGGTCTCATATTCTATAATGCCCTGCCATGCAACCCTAGAGAGTTAAGTTCAACTAAGCAATAAAAGATGATTTTTTTTAAAGTAAAAGTGATGATAGTAAAATCTAACATAGTCTGATATCAACAAGTTAAACTAACATCTCTAGGGATAACATACCTGCATTATTGAAATTAAATAATATTCAACAACATATATAGCTCTTCCAAATTACATAAACTATCAACTTGCTTACATCATCAAATAGATACATCAACATTTTGCAATAAGGTTTACAAGTACATAATAGTCCATGTTACATAATTACAATGATGCAGAAGCTCTCTTTTTCTTGATACCCCAACAAAATTACATAATGGATCACATTGATACACAAGTCTGGATGCATAAAGTACAATATTTGTCTTTAGAATCAAGTGCAAACTAGAATCATGAGAGATAAAGCTTCATGCCACATGATCCACGATGCCAATAAACCAATGAAATAAAGCACAACCACCTGACCATGTGGAACCCTGAGGTCCACCCCCGGTGCTAGGAGATAACAATGAGGTCCCACAAGACAATAGTCAAGATGGAAAGATAAATAGATAAATGACCAACATGAATCCCAACAACGCAGACTCAGGAATTATAACAAGTGGCTCAACAAAGCTCCCAGAGGAAACATGAACCAACAAGAAAGAACCCAAAAGGGATAACTAAGATACAGTAGGAAGAGTGTCATCGCATGGTCCTAGCATGACTTATCCTGGCTGTCTCTTACTAGACGTCACCCCCCATCTATGGTTATCCTAGAAGCCTCTCCATAGTCACCGGCCCCATAGGGTGACACATGCGGAATCAACTATCTTTTCATGAAGACAAGGAAGTCGATCATGCCAACCAGGCCTTCTCATCCCATCCTTAGCCTAAATGAGTGCTACAGGAATGGGTGAGGCATCCAATTATCTTAATTAATGTGATAGCTACCAAATCCCCTCCTAGGTTAATTATTAGGTTATCACTTGATTACAACTTTCATAGGGTTATCCAAACAACCATTTTGGGCACCGACCTCACTGTGAAAGCCACTTTTCTACATGCAACTAGTAACCCTAACCAACTAGATAGAAATCACCAATTTTGACATGCATACACTAATAATGCAAGGCATCTTTCCTCTTGCATACTGATATCATCACAAAATTCAATTTCAAGTACCAAAGCCCAATTCAACAATCTTCCTCATACAAATAGAAGGCATCAATGACACTTCATAATCTCAAGACAACACCAATAAGCCTCTGGAGCTAAATGACTTATAAAAAAAATGCCAACAACTCATCTTTAAATTGCTCCTAAGAACTACTAGGAAATTATCAACACTATGGGTAGTAATAAGACACAAATCACAAATAATTCAAATAAATCATCCATACCACAACATTAGATTTAAAGTTTTTTCTTTTATAAAAGGGGTAAAAACTTTACAAAACATCAAAGGGCCAAGGCCCCAGGAATCCATAAGAAACATCCATACAAAGCATGAAACAACATCATCCTTCACCAATACCATTCCCATCCTTGGCAAGAATCCTCTCCAAGTCATGTCAGAGCTCATGAGGAACTTTCTCCCACTCATCAATCTTCTAGCCCTCTAAATGCTCAGAAGCCCACTTAGCCAAACAATCTTCTACCCTATTCCACTCCCTTGGAATATAGACAAAAGACACCATCTCCATCAAAGAACTTATCTATAGAATCTGCTGCACCATCATAGCCAACTGCTAATTAACATCAAATACCTTCTGTTTATTCAACAAATTAATCAAAACCTGTGAATCAGACTCACAGATAACCTTCTGCCATCCCAAAGCATAAGCCCTCTCCAAAGCGTAGAGGATTGCCAAACATTCCATAAGGTTGATAGTCTGCAATCCTTCATGAACAGAAAAGAAAAAACCACCAATCCCAAAAAATCCCTGCCAGCCCCACCAATCCCAGCATGCCTAGGATTGCCCCTTGAAGAACCATCAATATTGAGCTTTAGAATGCCATCTGGAGGGAGTAGCCAACTCCCCACCCTTTGAACTTTCTTTTTCACCCGCCTTCGTCTCCTAACACAAGTAGAAGTTGGAGACAACCCCTGAATACCTAATCTATCCACTAGCTCAGCATCCCCTTTCTCCAAAGGGAACACCACATCACACTTAGCTTCCACTATCTCCCAAATCATACCCATAATTTTGTGCCAAACTTGTTGAATCAATAGCTTCTCACCTTGAAATATTCTTCGATTCTGTTCCAACCAAATCTACCATAGTATGAAGGAAGGCCCAACATACGACACATCTTGCAAGAAAGATGCCATAGAAGGAGGTCTACCCAGACTACTCCAAAAATCCACCAGGGAGGAAGCATGAACATCGGGGTGATTCCAAACTTCCCACCAAAAATGCCAAAGCTGCAAAGTCAAGGGACAACGGAAAAACAAGTGAGAGGAGTCCTCCTCTCCACATCCACACAAAACACACATAGAAGGACCTTGAAAACCCCATTTCTGAATATTATCCCATGTCAAGCACCTATTCCAAGCTAAAGTCCAAATAAAGTAGTTAAACTTCAGCCAAGAAAGCTTATTCCACACTTTCTTCCACTAGTGAACCTCCACCCCATCCAGCCGGTGAGATAACAACACTTGATATCTAGAAGCAACAATATAGACACCCTTAGGATTAGGAGACCAAGAAAGAACATCCCCTTCCTAGAGGGAGCTACAACATTTACAAGAAAGAATACTATGAAGCTTAGCACACTCCTCCTCCATACCAACAATAGGCCACTCATCAGGATTCTTCCATCTCGCCACCACCAACTGCCCATGAGAAGATAAGGACTTGAAGTCACTCACTTTTGACCATCCTGCCTCACAAAACCTCTAGCACAGAGTCACCAAATTAGGAAATTCAGAAACAATAAGAGGAAAACCATCCCAAGAATCAGACCAAAAATGAGCTTTCGTCCCTCTTTTACAAATCCAAAATAAGCCATCCTTGACCAAAGTAATCCCTTTCTTGAATGTACTCCAAATCATCGAGCCTTTCCCCATGAGGGGATAACGAGGAATATCAATCTGAGGGATCGCCGGGAAGTATTTTTGTGTTAATATCCTGGTCCAGATCCCATCCTTCTCCACACACCATCGCCAATACAATTTAGTAGCCAATGCTATCCCTGACAACGACGACTGCCTTAACCCAAGGCCGCCAAACCGCTTTAGGCTACAAATAATGTCCCATCTGACAAGTTTCCATTTAGAGGACAATAAGCTACCAATGCATAAAAACTATCTTGCTAAGGAATCCAATTCCCTAACAAAACCCCAAGGGGCCACCTAAATCATACATCTGTAAATGGGGAGGGCCTGTACCACAGACTTGAGCAACTGAACACGACCCACAAAGGACAACCAACGATGGGTCCAATGATTAACTTTAACACGAAATTTATCCAGAATATTCTACCAAGAATCCTTGGGTAATCTTCCAACAAAGATGGGAATACCAAGATAGGTCAAATGGAGAACCCCAGTTTGAAATCTCAAGATATGAGCAATTCGCCTCTGAATGGAACTCAGAGTATTGAAGACAAAGATGAAAGACTTATCTTCATTAATCAATTGGCTTGAAGCTACAAGATAAACATCCAACACCTTGTGCAAACTTGAAGCTTCCCTAATTGTAGCCATACCCATCAAAGCAGTGTCATCTACAAATTGCAAGTGAGACTGTGGAGGTAAACCACCTCCCCACCCCCATCCCTGAATAAACCTAACTCCACATTCCTTCCTATCAAATGTCCTAGACCTTCAACAGGAAGAAGAAACAAGTAAGGAGAGAGGGGGTCACCCTACCGCAAACCCTGAGAGGCACCAAAAATCTTAGAGTGCTCACCATTTATTAACACAGAGAAGGAGACCGAAGTAACACAACTCATAACCTAATAAATCCACTCATCCCCAAAACCAAAAGCACCAAAAACCTTCTAAAGGAAGGACCATCAAACTCTATCATAAGCCTTAGCCATATCAAGCTTGATGAACATCGCCTTATCTTTGGAACTAGCCATAGAGTGAATGGTTTCAGTTGTGATAACAACTCCATCTAGAATCTGCCATCCCACCACAAAACCACTCTATTCCTCAGAGATCAGCACTTTAAGCCACTTTTTCAACCTATCAACAATTAATTTAGAGATAATTTTATAAATCACATTGAAAAGAGAGATAGGATGAAATTGAATTAACCTATCCGCCCCATCACACTTTGGGATGAGAGCAAGGAAGGTAGAATTCAAAGCCTGTAACATTTGTTTATTCTTACGAGACTTCTGAACAACTGCCAACAAGTCCAACTTGATAATCTCCCAGAATTCTTGAAAAAACTCAATTGGGAAACCATCAGGGCCAGGTGCTTTCCCCCTCTTCATTTGAAACACAATCCCCTCTATCTCCTCAATTGAAATATCACTCATAAGATGCTCATTCATCTCCCTAGATACCAAAGAAGGGATACAAGAAAGGACCTGAGCTTCCTCATCAGAACCCCCTGCGAGTCCTCCCTGAATAATGAAGCAAAATATTGCATCTAGCTTCACGCATGATTTCATGAAAAGAAGAAAGAGTTTCACCCCTGTCATTCACCAGAGCAGAAATAGAATTGCCATGTCTCCTGGCTTTCACCGAGTTGAAGAAAAAAGTAGTATTTTTATCCCCTTCCTGAAGCCACTCAATCTGAGCCTTTTGTTTCCAAAAACCTTCCTCTCGTAGCTCACACTCTTCCAGTACTTTCAAAGCCCTAGTCTCTTCTCGCAGTAGGTCCTCAGTCACTCCATCCTCCCTGATCAACCTCGTATACCATCCAACTCATCCTAGGCAACAGTCTTAGCATGGAAAATGTTTCCAAAGCATTGCCGATTCCAACGTTTAAGCTGATACTTGAAAAATTGAAGTAACTTAGCACCATAAGTAGGTCTACCATACCTCCACCACTCAGCAACATAGTCATGGAGAGAGGAGTCATGCAACCACATAAGCTGGAACTTGAAAGAAGGAGACCAAGGCACATGAGCTAAAGAAATAGCTAGCTTGATAGACCAATGATCTGAGCTCCTCCAATCCAAAATTTCAGAGCTAGAAGACCGCAACCCACCAACCCAGTAGCAAGAAACTAGAAAGCGGTCAAGTCATTCTGCAATGCAATTATTCCTGATCTTCCAATTGTTCCAAGTAAATTGGACATTAATGGGCTTGATATCAACAAGATTTAGAGCTGAGATGTTATCCTGAAGTAGCAACGCAGAAGGCTCAAGCTTCGCAATACCACCCCTCTTCTCAGCCAACTCAGAAATAGCATTGAAGTCTCCAGCCATAATCCATGGATGGAAAGGAACCGTGCTTCAGAAAAACTAGATATGGGACTGATGAGTCTAGTTTATGACTCAATTTTGTTAAACTTTATTATCCACTTGCTGTAGTTATCTTGGACTTTGGTACTTTAATCCTGATCTTTTTATGTCATTACCCTAAAACTATAACTTGTTGAGCATAGGTCATTTCTTATATCCTTTTATGGAAAAAACATGCTATATGAACTATCTATGTTAATTTTACATATGGTTAATGAATATTACTCCAAGGTAGTTACAGATGTGCAATTATTGTGTGTACTAATATTGTTATGCAGATATAATCGGCATCCATAAAGAAGAGGAAGATTCTGCTGGTTGGTTGCTTACCATAAAAGTCAAACATGGTGACCGTTTAAATGTCAAATGGAGGGAAGGCAACTGCTTTGTAACTAATCTTAAATACCTGTTGAGCAAATTTAGGAGTTACTGTTATGCTAGATCTGCATTAAAGCAGCCCGCTTGACCAGATTCCCCTGCATGTGTAACCTCCTTTCCACTTTCTATGTTTTCCTTAATTAGGCATCCTCCTATTCTGTTGGAGTTGACCGCCCTGCTAGGTAGTTAGTTTTGTAGTTTTCCTTCTATAAATAAGACTTTGATGCTCCTTCTGAGGGGTTGTTGATTATTCAGAGATTATACTTGCATTATCCAGTTTTTGGTAATACAGTTATAATGTTTAGTTGTACTCATCTTTTCTAATGAATAAAATGAAGTTGTAAGTTTGCATTTTTGAGTTTACATTTATCTTAGGGAATACTCATCCAAAGGGGCCCACTTGGTGAGAATTCCACCCTCTAGTTTAGTTACATTTTATGTTAAGCATTTAGTTAAATCTAGCATTGAATGTTCCTGCAGCCACTAGAATTCTATTCTATGTCTGTTCCTGCAGCCAAAGCAGACAGAGTAGTTTCTTGTTTGTTTACCCAGACTTTTACTTTCTATCATGTACTTGATCCTAGAATAGTTGTTGGTTAATGTTCAACATTCCTATTATTTCCTTTCTAGCAGTTATCTTGAGCATTATGTCTTTCTTAGCTATAGAATGAATGTCACTACTTTGGAAGTTCTTACTGCACATACTGTGCTGACCCATTTCAAGTTCACGTCCCTGGGTTGACAAGTGAAATGCATCTCCATAGTGATTAAGACAGCTACTCAGTTCAGATGTCCAATCTCTAAGTTACAGTTTTAAGAGCTCAGTTGTTAAATCATTGTAAGAGACCAACATTTTTGGCGTCGTTGCCAGGGATGGTGTCAAACTAAGAAGATATTTGGAGTCATCTTTAGTATTATTCCTTGCAGTTTTTCCTTAAAATGTGTTTTAGTTAGGAAGAAACCATCTACAACCCATCAACATTTTTGTGTGAGAAGTGGTTGATACTGAGTATATTGCATGCATAGAGGTAGGAGAAGAGATGCTTTAGGGAGATTCCTTCCTAATGATTCAACTTACCTAGCAGAAGAAGCAGAAGTGAATCCTTTCCTTGATGCATTCCCTGATTTTAATAGTTCTGAAATATCCTCTAAAAAACAAGATACCCCAAACCTAGTTGAAAATCTATTTGCCTTGATAATAGCTCAAGTAGTCATGACTGCCCAAAATGTACCTAATCAACCAAAGTTTCCATTTCTGATTGCTCTTCAAAATGAATTGGATAATCTCAAGAACATACCTGCTTCAGCTCTCCCCAAGTTCTATGGACTTGCAACGGAGGACCCAGACACCTTCTTGTTTGAATTTGATATCCTCTACAGAAGCTATGACTACACTACTGATGCTCATAAACTTAAGTTGTTTCCTACAACCATGAAAGAGGTTGCATTAAGGTGGTTTTTGAGTCTAGGTAGTGATGTTGTCAATACTTGGGAAGAAATGAAAGATAAATTTCTTGAGAAATATAAAGACTACTGTAGGAGTAGGGATATGAGAGGAAATGATATTTTCAGAATGTAGCAGAAAGAAGATGAATGTTTGGAGGATTACATCTTAAGGTTCCTGTTTTGTTTACAAAAGTCTCCCCATCATGCACTCACTGAGGACTCTCAGAAACTACTTTTCCTCAGGGGAATAAGTGAGCATTGCACAGATGCCTTGGATTTAATGGGAGGAGGAGATATTACCCAAGTGTCTTGGGATGATATTAAGAAGTTGTGCCAGAATTATTCTAGAGTAGCCATGAAGAAAGGAAGAGGTTCCCATTCGCTTATGGGCAAAACCTCTACCAATGGAGTTTCAAGGATGGAGATAAGCCACTTGCTATCTAATTTTAAGAAAGATATTATAAATAATATGGCCACCCAGTTGGACACACTCCAGGCAAAGAAGAAGCATGAAGAGGCTGAGGCAGTGTTGGCCGAATATTGTCCTCATTGTAGTCAAAAGAAGAGGGACTGCAAATGCAAGCTCGTAGCTAACATGGACAGCAAGCAGATTCCACCTGAGTTCAAGCCAATACAAGATGAAGAGGATCAAGTCTTCTATGTTGCACAAAGGAGGCCATGGGCTCTAAGACAAGGTATGTCACTAGATCCATTATAATATGATGGACCACATTTTAATACTTATGCATCTAGTAATCAATGGCAACAGCCATTTCCATCTCGTTATGGAGGATATTCACCTCAGCCTTGGAACAACCCTTAAAATACTTGGCTAAATTACCAAAACTCTACACCCCAGTGGTAGCAGCCTCTGGGGAATTGGCAATCACCTCGAGGAAATTGGTAGCAAACATCTCAATGGAGAGGAGGACAGCAATGGCCAAATCAAACCACTAACTACATGCAGTCACCTCCTCAGGCCCAACAGCCTGCTATAATGCCTCCACCTACTAGCTCCAATTCAAATACACCTAGACCTACTTAGTTACCAGCTCAACCCTCACCTAACCCAAATAATAGACCACAACAACAGCTAGTATATTATTCTAATCCAAATCAATTCCCTACATATGCTGTGAATGTAAGTGATATACATCTACATTCAGGAACTACCTTGGGAGCTCCTTCTAGACCTGTCATTGCTGAGCTTTCTGAGGAAGAAGTGGAACCTAATGAAACCCCCATTCAATCAAATGTACCTAAAAATCCTAAACCAATAACAGTCAATTAGACTCCCCAAGGACCACCATTTCCACAAAGGTTAGAAACTATGAAACAAAAGGTAGTAGAAGAGGAACCCACCTTTGATATTCTAGAGCAGTTGAAACATTTATGTGTCAAGATCCCTCTATTTCAAGCCATAAAAGATGTTCCTATATATGGCAAAGCAATTAAAGAAGCATGCCTTAAGAAGCTAGGCAAAAAAAGGAAAGACCCCACTATGGTCCATGTGGTGGGATAGTTGGTTGACATCATGCTTGGAAAAGTGACTGTTCCCAAATATAATGACCCAGGAAGTCCTATGGTAGTTGTTATAAATGGAATCCAAATAAAAAATACTCTGATTGATCTTGGAGGAGCCATAAATGTAATGACAAAGGATATCCTGCAGCAACTGAATGTTGCAACCATGCGACCAACTCCTACTATCTTGCAGCTTGCTGCTAGCTCTACTGTTAAACCTGATGGGATAGTCAAGGATCTTTTGGTATCTCTGGACTCATGGGAATATCCAGTTGATTTCATGATACTTTCTCCTAAAGCTACATTGTGAGGATACCCCATCATTTTGGGAAGGCTGTGGTTAGCCACAGCAAATGCTTATATTAGGTGCCGGTCAAGAGACATGACAATCTCTGATGGGAGAAGCACTAAAACACTTGTTCTTTACCCACCTGCACAGCCATCTCATGACATGGATAATCATGTTTGGCCTCATGCTGGTGAAGAGGCAGAGGAAGCTAATTCTATGGAGCATCTTATGATGATAGGTAGAAGTTCTTTCCTGCAGCTTCAAGGAGAGGAGGAGGGTTGTCTAATATAATTCAAAATCTTTGTGAAGTAGAGGAAGCATCATCCTCTCATTCTGTTGATCCAGCGAGGATACTTGTTCCAATTTTTCCTACAGCATCAGGTATGTTACATACATTACTTCCACAAGAAATTAAGGTACCTAGCATTAATGAAGTAACTATAATTGACTTCACAACTCAAGTGGAAATTTTAGTAGAAAGATATCTCAATATTAATAGCAACTTGACTCAAGCACAACAGTTGTCCTTGGCAAATTTGTTAAAGAAACATAAAAATGATTTTGCATGGGATTATCATGACATGAAAGGATTGGATCCTACATTATGCACCCACATGATTTATATAAAGGAAGATTGTACACCAGTAAGACTACCACAAAGGAGAATTAACCCTGCACTAAGAGAAATTGTCAAAGAGGAATTATAGAAGCTATTAGATGCAGGATTTATCTACCCAATCTCAGATAGCCAATGGGTGTCCCCTCTGGTTCTTGTGCCCAAGAAGGGAGGAAAATGGAGAGTCTGTATTGATTATAGAGAATTAAATTTTGCCACCAAAAAGGATCATTTTCCCCTTCCTTTCATAGACCAAGTGTTGGACTCACTTGCAAGAAAGCAATACTTTTCCTTTTGGGATGGATTCAGCAGTTACAATCAGATCCAAATTGCACCTGAAGATCAAGAGAAAACAACATTTACCTATCTTTGGGGGACATATGCCTACTTAGTGCTTCCATTTGGCTTATGCAATGCACCTACAACTTTCCAAAGAGAAGTCATTAGCATATTTTCTGATATCTCACATGATTGTATGGAAATCTATATGGATGATTTCACTACTTATGGTGCTACTTTTGAAGAGGCATTAGAAAACTTAGGCAAGGTGTTGGAAAGATGTGAATACCATAGCCTATCCTTAAATAGTACAAAGTGCTTCATGATGATGCAGGAAGGTGTAGTACTTGGTCACTACATTTCTCCAAAAGGAATACAGGTAGACCCAGCAAAGATTGAAGTCATCATCAATCTTCCCATTCCTACAAAGCAAAAGGATTTCAGAAGTTTCTTGGGTCATGCAGGGTATTACAGACATTTCATCAAAGATTTCAGAAAAATGTCATCCCCATTATATGCTCTTCTTACAAAGAATGCTGAATTTCAGTGGAATGAAGACTGTGACAAAGCATTTTCTTATTTAAAGGTAGCCTTAACCCATGCTCCTGTACTTAAAGGCCCCAATTGGGAACTTCCTTTCCACATTCATACTGATGCATCAGATTATGCCATAGGAGGAGTTTTAGGCCAGAAAGAAGGAGTCATTGAGCATGCTATTTATTTTATTAGCAAAAACTTATAAGGTGTTATGTTCAACTATACAGTAACAGAGAAAGAAATGTTAGCAGTCATCTATGCACTTAATAAATTCAGACATTACATAACCGGTTATGAAATCTTTGTGCACACAGATCATGCAACCATTAGGTATCTCATGAACAAACCTCTCATATTTGGTCAATTAGCAAGATGGGTGTTGTTAATGCAAGAATTTGACATCATTATTGTGGATAAGCCAGGAAAGGCTAAAGTGGTTGCAGACTTTCTTTCAAGAATGACTACATCAGAAGATAACCAAGTCATTGATGACTCTTTTCCTGATGAACATTTGTTTTCACTCACTGTGCAAACACCCTGGTATGCTGATACAACCAATTATCTAGTAACAGAAAAAGTCCCCCCTCACTTCTCTCCTAAGGAAAGAAGGGTACTCATTGAAAAATCTTTTCCTTTTTCATGGATTGTTGGATGTTTGTTCTACACTGGACCGGACAATGTCATGAGGAGATGTGTGAGAGAAGATGAAACATAGGACATTTTGCATGCCTGTCACAATGAACCTTGTGGAGCACATTTTGCAGCAAAGCGAACAACAATGAAGATTTTGAATGCAGGTTATTATTGACCTACACTATACAATGATGCAACAAGATATACCAAGAAATGTGATAGTTGTCAAAGGATGTGACAACCAACAAAATCTGATGAGATGCCCCTTTATCCTTAGCTTGTGATTACTCCATTTGATAAGTGGGGATTAGATTTTGTAAGACTCATTGATCCTCCATCTAATGGTAAATCTTATGTCTTAGTATGCACTAATTATGTAACTAAATGGGTAGAAGTTAAGGCCATGAAGCATGCAAGAGACAGTAAGGTTGCAGAATTTCTCTATGAGGAAATCTTTACATGGTATGGAGTTCCCAGAGAATTAGTGACTGATCAAGGAGCTCAATTCACCTCAACTCTAGTTGTAGCACTAGTACAGGAATACAAGATAAGGCACAAGAAATCTACTCCTTATCACCCTCAGGCTAATGGCCAAGTTCAGGTAACTAATAGAAAAATAGAAGCTATTTGACCAAAACTATGGTTGTCCATAGGAAGGATTGGGCATATAGGTTGCCAAAAGCTATTTGGGCCTATAGGACAACCTAGAAAACAACTACTAGTTTTACTCCTTTTGAGTTGCTGTATGGCAAAACAGCCATGATGCCTATTGAATTTGAATATAAAACTCTTAGGATTGCACTTTACTTGGGGATGGATCTATCTCAAGCACAAAAAGAAAGAATCATGCAGCTCAATGCTTTGGATGAGATGAGAAAAGTAGATTTACATCATACAGAAGTGGTGCACAATCAGAGAATAAGGTGGCATGACAAATACATCAAAGATAAGAAATTCCAGCCTGGTGACTGGGCTTTGCTTTATGACTCAAGGTATCAGGATAATGCAGGAAAATTATAGACAAGGTGGCTAGGGCCATATGATGTTGCTGAATTTTTTTCAATGGTGTTGTTCAGCTTACTACTATTGACCCTGTCAGATTTAAGCTATTAGTCAATGGTCATTGACTCAGGTTATATCACAAGCTAGCCTCCAAAGAAGAACTCCTGCAGCAATTCACTCAACATGCAACTCCTGAACTTCCTGCAACCAAAGGTAGTGGACCTAGTGTCCCTCCTTTTGGCTAACCAAGGTACGACACTTGTCATAATAAAGAATTCCACATTCATGGGAGTCCACTCTTTCACTTCTTTGCCCATCCACCCACCCATATCCATTCTTCTCTCTTCCATCATGTGTATTGATTATGCTTCATCCCATCTCGCTTCAGCCCACTCCACTTTCATTCATTGCTCAATAAATTCTTAAGCATTACCCATTACTTTCTCCATGATTTTTGCAACCGATCTTCAACAAATCAAGGTATGCACACTTTAATAATTCTCTCTTAATTATCTTGTGGTTCGTTCATTTAATCATTGTACATTAATATCAATATTTCTCGTAGCATGTCATTATTCCCTTCCTTGTCCTGTCACGCATCTATTCCACATGTGTGGACACATGCCTAAATTTAGGTTTGGGAGGGAGTGTTAATATGATGTTCATGTGTCAGTCCATCCATATGCTTGATGCCAAAATGTTAGTAAAGTTTTAAAATTGAATGATTTGAATTCTGAGTGAGGTGATGGCTCGAATTGTGAGATGACAACCTTCATTGATCATTCATTAATTCCTATACCACCCTTGTCTTGTATTCCCAAGAAAAGAAGCCAAAAAGGAAAATATAGATAGCATGAGTTATTGAACATTTAACAAGGTTGTAGGAAGGTGAAGTTAGTTTTCAATCTTTTTGCAAAAAAAAAAAAATGCAGTGTGATTGTTTTCATGTAGCTAAGTTAATGGGAGGAGGATTAATTTGGAATGAACCCATAGTTCATGATGTATTATTGCATGATGCACTTAGCCAGGCTAAATTTAGAAATTGTGGATGGATGGACTATTTATTGAAGTTAAATGGTTTTGATGAAAATGTTGCATTAGAATTTGCTCAGACATTTACTGATGGTAAAGCCATGGTAAGAGGTTTGGAGGTGTTGGCTACTGAGGAAAGAATTGCAGAAGTTACAGGTCTACCTGTTGATGGCGAGGATTACCCTATTACACAAGATGCCAGGTCAGCTAGAGCTGATTTTATAGAACCTAGTGATCCACCATTGACTATAGACAAGCAGGAAGCCAAAAGAACCTCTCTACCTGAGCTGTGGAAATTGGTAGATGTCCATGTGGTGAAGTACATTACTTGTGAAGGTCATTAGTCAAACCTTCATTTTGTGCATTTCAAATTACTAAATCATATGAGGCACATGAGAATAATGAATGTGCTAAATATGATTTATCACCTTCTTTCAATTATGGCCGCCGAGACCCAAAAAGGTAGGCCTAATTCTGTCTCTCACCATTGTTTAATCAAATTACTAGTTGAAAAGTCTCTGCATGATGTGTCCAATATGACTTGGGAGGAATTTCTAAATATTGATCAAATAAGACCAACCCATTTGTGAATTGTGGTTGTGTTGCAACATCATAGAACTAGGAGAAGGGTGTGCTTTGTTGAAACTACTCCAAAAACTTCATCTTCCAGTGCAAACCCTCTTGCAGCAAAACAAGCTATTGAGATTAGCTCTTCCAAAGCAGAGCATGCAAACAAAGAAAGTTCTTCAAATTTTGACAATGAGGATATTCCTCTTAGCAGTTTAATTCAAACTAGGGCACAAAGAAGAAGGGCAGAAATAAAGAAGGGTAAAACCAAAAAGCAAACCGCAGAAAGGAAGGTGTTGCGCTCTAGGAATGGAAGGCTGACACTGTTCTTCCTACAACTGAAGAGAAACATGAGAGTCCTTCTAGTAAATTGAGACCTGCTAAGCCTACCTCTGATGCATCTACGTAGACAAGCCCTAGGGTTGAAGAAATGATAGCTGAGGATACAGAGGCCCTGATGGGGCATGTGAATGATGTAGAAAAAGACATAATTGAGGAAGCAGCAGATGTAACTTTGGCAAACCTTGCCACCGCTACTGAGCATATTGAGAGATAGGAACATGAAGATAAAGAGAAGTTCCTGCAGCAAGACACCTTGCAGCCAGAATTGGCTGGGCAATCAGACACCCTGCAGCCTATGCTACATGAAGATCAACCATCTGTGCTAGGAAAGTCTTTGGTAGGAATACACAGACCTCCTAATTTTTCAATGCACATGGTAGCCATGAATCTGTGGAATGAAATGTAGAGGAGAGAAGAGGAATGGAAGAAGGAGAAACATGATTAAAAGATGAAATTCAAAAGAAGGATGAAGAGATTAAAGACAAGAATGCAGAAATTGCAACTTTAAAAGAAAGAGTGGAAAATATGGCAGCTTTGGTGCCTCAGGTATTAGAATGCAAGACTCCCCCAAGAGTCTAAGCTCTGCATTTAAAGGAAAGATACCTCTCTTTTAAGTTAGCAAGAATTGTTTCTAGTTTGAACCCTTCCATTGAATCTCCTCTTGAATTTTTTAATGCTTATAGGATTGCTCCTCTAGAAAAAAAGAATTTGTTGTGTGAATTTTATTTACATAATTTTGCTATGTCCCAAGACCATGAGTGGAACCCCTTGTTGTATGTTGGGGATGTTCAGTTGAAGGCATTTATGTCCTGGATGCAAAATGAGGTTAGTTGGGGACAACAGTTCAGGGCTTATAAGCAATTAGAATTCAGCACTCCATTGCCTATTAGAGATGAATATGGAAATCTAGGAAGCATTTCCAATGATTGGCATAGGATACTTTATAGGCCAAGCTATGGTAATAGAATCCTGCTTGAAAGAGAAGCAGCTTACAGAGAATATAAAAAGATTGCACACACTATTGGAGAATCTATGAAGGGACATTTCACACAAAGGTGAAATAGTTTATCTGATGAGCTAAAACAAGTAGAGCCTCACTCTCTGCAAAATTATGCTGCAGCATGCAAAAGAGTGGATAGATATATTCATATTGGAAGGATAAAGGGCCAATTCTGGCTTCCCTTAATTTTTCAACCACCTATCCTATTGTGGCATGTGCCAAATTATAGATTTTAACCATATGATATTGCTAAAGAGAGACAAAGATGGAGCAGGCTAGATAGGCAGCAAGGGTTCTATTGGGATCCTACCTCATGCACCAAAGAAACAGATATAGGACAACTAGTAGTTGCTAATTTTAGGGCATTAACCAAACAAAAGACCAACCCTTCCTCTATTGGAGGACCAGCAAAGTCTTAGGTTGGGGAGAGTGATGAGTCTAGTTTATGACTTAATTTTGTTAAACTTTATTATCCACTTGTTGTAGTTATCTTGGACTTTGGTACTTTAATCCTAATCTTTTTATGTCATTACCCAAAAGCTATAACTTGTTGAGCATAGGTCATTTCTTACATCCTTTTATGGCAAAAACATGCTATATGAACTATCCCTGTTAATTTTACATATGGTTAATGAATATTACTCCAAGGTAGTTATAGATGTGCAATTATTATGTGTACTAATATTGTTATGCAGATATAATTAGCATCCATAAAGAAGAGGAAGATTCTACTAGTTGGTCGCTTACCATAAAATCAAACATGGTGATCGTTCAAATGTCAAATGGAGGGAAGGCAACAACTTTGTAACTAATCTTAAATACTTGTTGAGCAAATTTAGGAGTTACTGTTATGCTAGATCTGTGTTAAAGCAACTTGCTTGACCAGATTCCCCTGCATGCGTAACCTCCTTTCCACTTTCTATGTTTTCCTTAATGAGGCATCCTCCTATTATGTTGGAGTTGACCACCCTACTAGGTAGTTAGTTTTGTAGTTTTCCTTGTATAAATAAGACTTTGATGTTCCTTCTGAGGGGTTGTTGATTATATAGAGATTGTACTTGCATTATCCAGTTTTCGGTAATACAGTTATAATGTTCAGTTGTACTAATCTTTTTGAATGAATAAAATGAGGTTGTAAGTTTGCATTTCTTAGTTTACATTTGTCTTAGGGAATACTCATCCAAGTGGGCCCACTTGGTGAGAATTCCACCCTCTAGTTTAGTTATATTTTCTGTTAAGCATTTAGTTAAATCTGCCACTGAATGTTCTTGTAGCCACTAGAATTCTATTATGTGTCTATTCTTGCAACCAAAGCAGACAGAGTAGTTTCCTATTTGTTTGCCTAGACTTTTACTTTCTGTCATGTACTTGATCCTAGAATAGTTGTTGGTTAATGTTCAGCATTCCTGCTATTTCCTTTCTAGCAGTTATCTTCAGCATTATGTCTTTCTTAGCTATAGAATGAATGTGGCTACTTTGGAAGCTCTTAGTGCACATACTATGCTGACCCATTTCAAGTTCTGTCCTTGGGTTGACAAGTGAAATGCATCTCCATAGTGATTAAGACAGCTACTCAGTTTAGATGTCCAATATCTGAGTTACAGTTTTAAGAGCTCAATTGTTATATCATTGTAAGAGACCAACAAGGACCACAAAAGTTGCTTACCTTGAAGTTCAATATGCACATAGATATTGGAGAAGAGAATAGACTCCCCCATCTCAAAACAAGACGCAATCATAGAGATAGAAAACTGAAAGGACAACCACCAAAGAGGGCGGATCTTCTGAGAATTCCATAAACAAGCCACTCCCTAAGCAGACCCTTGAGCACCAATACACTGACACTCTCCACTCCCCCACAACTTAGGCACTAAACCAAACATACACTCCACTGATAACTTAGTCTCTTGTAGGAAAAGAATATCAGGAGATTGACTTCTAACCAAATCACGAACAACTTTTTGTCGAGGGCCACTGTTCAAGCCCCTTACATTCCAGGATAGAAAAATCATTTCAAGGGGCTTGAAAAATGAGAATCCAGAGTGTTAATAGACCCTGACTCTACCAAAGTTTCCCCTATTAATTTAATCTTTTCCAAATCCTTTTTTCTACCAAGCTTGGAAGACTTCTCCCAGCCCCTTTTTTTGGATCCTTTTGATGAAGACCCAAATGAGAAGAAGAAGACTTATTATTCTTCACCCCCTCAGTACCTGCATTTGAAACAAGAGGAGATCCATCCTCACCACCCTTCTTCCCTACTATAATAGGAACCAATTCCACGTGGACTTCCGTTTGAACATCTGTGTCCATTTGCAAAGCCCTATTATCTTGCAAAACCTGAGTAGCTTCAGAAAGAAGGCCCTCCTGTCCTGTACCCAAAGCACCCTGATCCAGATTCACCAAGCCTGGATTCACCTCCTACTGGCTGAGATCATCTAAAACTTCAAATCTATTGAAAGAATTTTCATCCTGTCTTTCCTTCAAAGTCATCTTTTGACCCCAATTCCTGTTTTGAACCTTGACAGGAATGAAACCATCAGCTCCATCCACATCACCAGGAATGGGTTCCTTCCCCTTTTCAACCCTAGGAGGATTGCGGGGAGGCTGAGAAGGCTGGGAATACACATGCCGAGCCTTTGGGCATATCCTCTGCAAATGTCCATATTCATGATAGAGACAACACTAAAAAGGAAGAGTCTCATAGTCCAACTGCTACACCCAAGAGTAAGGACCCGCACACATATCCACCGAATCTGGCAAAGGTTTACTTAAATCAATCTCAACACAGATATGAGCAAAAGTCATCACCTTTTTAACTTGAGTCTGTTGTGAAGCTCCAACTAGTTTTCCTAGCATCGAAGCCAGCAAGTGCAAAACATCATCCTACCAACATTCCACAGGAAACCTTGAAAGCCGAACCCACATCAGAACCCAGTTCAGAATCTCTTCAACAGGATTGAAGCCCGCATGCCAAGGTTTAATAAATAACCCAATCTTATTATGAAAATAGGGGCCTCCTTCAAAGGCCTTCTTGTGATCCTCCAAGCAATTGAATGAAACCATGAAATAGTTATTTGCTAAAAGCATAACCTCCATTTCTCCCTCTAGCATCCAAGTTTGTTGGGCCCACAATTCAAGGAATTGTAATGAAACACACATCTCCATAAACTTGCACAGCAATGCATGCTTTGAATAATAATCAATATCTTCCGCAATCATCTCCAGTGGGATAACCAATTTTGGCCTCTCCTCACAACATTCAAGACATCCATTGATCTTCATAATCCATGTACCACCAGACAAACCTGAACCAAACAACCCCAGATCTGGTGAGAACAAGTTATTATAAAAACCTTCAAAGCATGCAAAGGAGAATTCGCACCAACCGCTGCTGAGCAAAAATCCATCTTGGGACTAGCCCCTGAAGACTCCCTGATCGGCATTGAAACTAAACAAGACCCAAGGCAGGGATACAAGCCCCTGAGAAAAAAGAACCCCCACTAGGGTTTAACTGACCCACCACCTAGCACTAACTTTGAATTGTAGACCCAAATCAACCAGGCACAAAAACCCCACCCGCGGCCTCCAACCAAGCACAAAACCCCCGCATGCTCAGGGAGAAAGAGACACTGATGCAGATGAAAAATACTTTGCACTGATAAAAATCACAACCCCAAACCTCCCCAAAATGCATGCACTCCCCACATTTCGCACGACCAAGAAAAAATCAGAGGATTGGGCTAGGGCACGAACGCCCTAGCTTGACATGCAGAGCAAAAAATTGACATCCTCCAACATTCAATTTAAAGTTTAAATAACATGACACTTATAAATATAATTATGAGACTTAACTAACAAACATCTCCCTAACTTGACCCAATGAATTTATAATATAATGATTTAATATTTATATTACTAATTTAAATTAACTTGACTAACAATCTCTATAGATCTACTAATCTTTCAAATCTATAAGTTAAATAAAATTGAATAATAATTTAATTTCAAACTAACTTAAATCAATATCTAAAATAACACAACTATCTAATAATTATATTATAAAATCGACTAAGACAATATATTTAAGAAACCCTATTTAACCACAACCTACTTAATTACAAAAGATAAGACTACTTATATTCTAATAAACACGTGTAATTTTTATATAATAGATAAATGTTGTAATTGAATATCTAAAGATACTAATAACATAATTGGCTAAATTTTTTTATTAGGTAAGATATATAACTCTTAATCAAATCAATAAACTGATTAGCTATGACTAACACTAATGGCTATTAACTAACTTAAACAATTCAAATCTAATAAAGAAATCACTCTCATTCAACTATGGAGACTTAACTACAATCTAATGAACTAGAATGATTAAAAGAATACTCAAGTCATAATAATCAATATCTTATATACTATAACATATGAATAATGTTTAATAAAGAAAGTTGCTATTTATGTATGTTTTCCACTGAAGTTCCTTCCTTTGAAATTTCCTTTTTAACTAAGCCTTATCTCCTAACAACTAACAGCGACCTGGAGTGAATTCAAAGAGATCTCTAGCAAGAATAAAAGAAACTACAAAATTATAGGTTAAGCGAATAATGCAGGATCGTTGGGTGAAGAAGAATGATTTAAATTTTAAGCTTAGTTTTCACAAGATGCATTTATCATAGAATTAGTCCTCACCATGGCATCATGCCTAAATGGCTAACTTGCTGACTACATAGTATGCAGTATATTCATTTAAAGAAGGCAAAGCGCCTCTATGGAGGCTACTAGGATGAAAGACTGATAGAAGACAAAATAAAAGCATCGAATGCAAATGAACATAGATTTAAAAGGATTCGCACAGGAATGTGCCTTGCAAGAAATTTGGATATTGGTGGACCATTGGCTAGATAATTCATTCTAGATTGAATCTAAGTTATTCCATAAAAGAGTTAGCACCCAGGTAACTCGATCAGGTATGATGCCTAGCAAGGAACTACTTACTATGAATACCTTCTTCAATTACAGATCACTCCAAGGAAAAAAAAGTAATGTTAGATTATAATTTTATTTGTCAGGAAACTAATTACTATAATTTTATTTGCTAGGATAAGTATTGCAGGTTTTGCCTAAATTGCTATTATTCAAATGATGCCAGAAGGGATAATAGATTTGAGATTATTTACCAGGTCTTTAAGTTAAGGCTGCAACTCAAGGAATATAGCAGAAGATCAGCACTAGGTATATATATACCTTCAAACTCAAGTGTGCCTCTATTGTGAATACGATATGCACATTTGAAGTCGATTAAGAGTTATAGTATACAATAGAATACATGGTTTATTGATAGAACGCCTTCAAATTGATCAATTGGAAGGTAGGTCTAATTTTGTTTTGAGAACTAAATTGAAATTTGTTTTTAGAGAGGCGCAATTGTTAGCAAACTGAATTGGGTCGATGGAAATGGAGCGGACAAAACCAATAGAAATAGTTTTAAAGGACTTTGAGACAGCCAGTATAAACTTCTAGCAAATCCCACTCAAGGGCAATTCGACATAACCCTCAAAATTATTTACTATGGTTCTCAGAGAGGTAAACTATTTAGAAATCAAATGTCCCATGTCATTTAAATATCCCCTGCCAGCCATACTAGCACAAAATGGTTTAAAGCAATTGACTTGGGCGATCATATCAATCGCATATCAAGAATTAAGGAGAGTATATCAAGATTTAAGGAGAGCTGAATGGGGAGAACAAACAACCAACATAAGGGTCGCCTTGAGGGAAGACTCACCTATGAAAATGGAGGATATAAGGATTAAAAGATCCCTGATTACAGTTAGATTGAGGGCCACACAAAAAAATTATGTGTTTTCCACAGAGGAATCAGATTGCATCTAGAAAGTATTTTCTAGATTCAAGACTTTAGCTTAAGGTTTCTAGTATGGCCCATTGGGAGGAAGAATCAGCAGGTCAAATGTACACCATAGCATCATAGGTTCAAATGGTGACAGGAGATTTCAAATTTAGCGAAAGTAATATGAAGGACAAATATTCAATTATCATGCAAACAAAATTTAGATTCCAAACAATCAAGCAATTGCAGAGAGAAAGAATTTCACACATACAGAGACACAATTAAACATACTAAAATCTTACTCTCAAGTCTCCAAATCAGATGATTTCCTACCTCCCTCCTCAATTTCTATAGCCTTCTTTTTCCCCAAATCTTTTTGTGTAAACTTTTTTCCCAAAATCTATCTGTGTCCCCTATTCTACAAAATTCCCCCTTCAAATATCCACCCCATTATAAAAATAGTTAATTATCATAAATTCCACTCCATACTCTCCCGTTACTATAAATCCACCCTCTCCCAAAATTTAAATGCAATAAATCTCCACTTACAGGGAGAATCTCCAATCTGGAAATTTATTACGCACTCACGACAACTACAAACAAATAAATTAGTGAACAATATAAAATAATATCTTTCAAATTATACAAAATAAATATTTATTCATTTAGTTTAGTATTAAATACTTATAATTTATTTGTTATTATTATTATTATTAATTATTAAGATTATTAATTTAATCAATTATTTATTATTCTACAAATTTCACATTATGTATTTACAAAATAAATTAATAATTCTATTAATGAAACAATAGACCAACCAGATAACTCAACCACATACTAAACATATCTCGATGGCAACATACTAGAGAGTGATAGAAACTTACAACCAAGCACCATACCGACTAAACTGATGAGACCCGAGACTGAGAGCCCATCCTCATCAAGGATGATAACAACTGGGGAACCTCATGTTATCTCCCTTTCACAATATCCATTGGTATGAAGGCATGCTTAGACCTGCCAATTCAGGTGGAATCAATGTCTGGTACCTACAACTTGCAGCAAACTAAAGTGTTGAATACAAACATGTATATAATCATCCAAACAGGCACACAGTGACTGGGAATCTCAGCATAGTAGGGTGCTCATTAAGAGTAATACTACATTGTCCCTTCACCAAAACACATCACAATTATCCACATTAAACAATTTCATCAATAACTAAACAAACAGATATCATATCATCATATAGTCGCATGAAGCATGATAAAACTAATTTACATAATCAATTAACCCATAGCTGATCATATCAAAAGCATTATGTACTAATCATAAACATCAACAATGTCATCATAATAATATCAATGAGTGTCATCCTCTAGATCAAAACAGTGTATCTATCATCAAAATATATCATAATGTCTAGCTATAAAGAAATAACTAACAATCTGTCATAAGACTAAAATGAGGGGCACTACATCCTCCCTATGGAGGCCGAAATGAAGATCTAAAGAAAAGTGAAGAAGCTGGGACTAGTCGAAATTAGGGAGGAGATAATACCTACTGCCCTCGTGACCAGAACAATGGTGAGCAAAGAGGAAGAGGAAGAGGCAGACCTGGGCAAGGACCTAGAAGAGGTTTCAAAGGACCCTGCTTCCAATGTAAAGAAGCACATCGAGCATATGAGTGTCCACAACATCAAGGAAGGACAAATAGAAGACCTGAAGGTAATGCATGAGTTGCACATGTCGATGAAGATATGCAATCTGAGTGCTCTGAAGATATTGAAAGGGGAGAAACCCTAGTTGTCAGAATAACTTTGTTGAATGAGGAAAAAGAACCCAATCAGAGGAAGATTTTATTCCACACAAGGTGCAAATGTGAAGGTAAGTGTTGTGATATTATTATTGATAGTGGAAGCACCGATAATCTTGTTTCCAAGGAGATGGTTGACAGGTTGAAGTTGACAAGAAGAAAGCATCCTCATTCATATTGGATTGCATGGTTGCAAAAGGACCATAGAGCTTTGGTCAATGAGCAGTGTTTAGTGAAGTTCAAGATTGGGGACTACCATGATGAGGTGTTGTGTGATATCATACTAATGGATGCATGTCATATGCTATTGCGGAGGTTGTGGCAGTATAATAGGAGTGTTGTCCATGATGGCTGTGAAAACACATATTCCCTAACAAAGGATGGAGTTCGTCATAAGTTGAAGCCCTTGAAGGAGGTGGAAGAAAAGGTATGTAGTACTGTCAGAATTTGCTTGATAGATGGTAGGAAATTTTTGGAGGGTATGAAGCATGAGCATCATTGCTTTATATTGATTCCTAAGATTAGTAAAGAGAAATGTGAAGATGTACCAGCAGAAGTCTTAGAAATGTTGGAAGAATTTCAAGATATTGTTTATGATAATGTACTAGAAGGTTTACCGCCAGTGAGGAAGATAAGTCATCAAATGGATTTGATACCAGGAGCCAGTTTGCTAAATAAGGCAGCCCATAGAATGACTCCAGAAGAGAGTGAAGAGTTGAACATGCAAGTTTAGGAGTTGTTGAGGAAGGGACTGATAAGGGAGAGCCTAAGTCCATGTGTGGTACTTGCAGTACTGGCACCGAAGAAAGATGGAGAGTGGAGGATGTGTACAGATTCTCAAGCCATCAACAAGATCACAATCAGGTATAGATTTCCATTGCCTAGAATAGATGACATAATGGATTGTTTGAGTGGAGCCAAGTAATTCACAAAGATTGATCTGAAGAGTGGGTATCACCAGATTTGAATCAGAGTAGGAGATGAATGGAAGACAGCCTTCAAGACCAAGGAAGGTTTGTATGAGTGGTTAGTCATGCCATTTGGGCTAACCAATGCACCGAGCACATTCATAAGGCTCATGAATGAGATACTGAAAGAATTTTTGGGAAGTTTTGTTATTATTTTTTTGGATGATATTTTGATTTTCAGTAAGACTTGGGATGAGCATCTGATGCATATCAAAAGAGTTTTAGAGAAGCTGAGGGAGGAGAAGTTGCTGATTAATTTGAAGAAATGTAGTTTTGCAAAGAAAGAGTTGGTATACCTGGGATTTATTATCTCAGAGGAAGGTCTTAAGATGGAAACAGAAAAAGTAAGGGCTATCATTGAATGGTCTACGCCAAGGAGTGCAACGGAGGTACGATCTTTTCATGATTTGGCAAGTTTTTACAAAAAGTTTATCAGAAATTTTAGTAGCATTTGTGCACCCCTAATGGAGACAATGAGAGGGGATAGAAAAAAGTTTAGATGGACTAAAAGAGCAGACAAGAGCTTTGATACATTGAAGCAGAAAGTCATAGAACAACTTGTTTTGGCACTTCCAGATTTCAATAAGGTATTTCAAGTAGATTGTGATGCTAGTGGTAGTGGTATAGGAGTTGTTCTGAGTCAAGAAGGTAAGCCCATTGCCTATTTGAGTGAAAATCTTAATGATTCTAAAAAAAAGTATTATGTTTATGATCAGGAGTTTTATGCAATAGTTTAGTCTTTGAAGAAATGGAGACATTATTTGTTGCCAAAAGAGTTTGTTTTATATACTGATCATCAGGCTTTGTAGTATCTTAATAGTCAAGGAAAGTTAAATCAAAGGCACTTAAAATGGGTTGAGTTTTTGCAGAGTTATACTTTTATTTTGAAGCACAAGAGTGGGAAGTCCAACAGAGTTGCAGATGCCTTCAGCAAAAGGTAAAATTTGTTGACATAAATGAAGATAGAGGTTGTTGGGTTTGATGAACTCAAAAGTTTGTATCCTGAAGATCTAGATTTTGCAGAGGCTTCAAAAGCTTGTTTGGAACCTGCCACTTTGGAGAGGACAAAATGGTTGGATTACATAATCCAAGATGGCATGTTGTTTAAAGGAAGCCAGTTGTGCATTCTAAGGAGTTCCATGAGAGAAAACCTGATTAAGGAGAAGCATAGTAGAGGATTAGCTGGACACTTTAGTCGAGATAAGACCATTGCTATTGTTGGTGAACATTATTACTGTCCACAATTGTAGTAGGATGTGAGGAAATTTGTGCAGAGTTGTAGAGTGTGTCAGATGATAAAAGGAACAAGTTAGAATATAGGGCTAGATCAGCCATTACCGATACCAAAGAAGCCATGGGATGATATTAGTATAGATTTTGTTCTTGGTTTACCAAGGACACATAGAGGAAATCATTCCATTTTTGTGGTGGAGGACAGATTCTAAAAGATGGCCCATTTTATTCCTTGCAAGAAAACTAATGATGCTATTCATATTACAGAGTTATTTTTCAAGGAGGTGGTGAGAGTACATGGTCTACCTAAGAGCATAGTTTCAGATCGAGATACCAAGTTTGTTGGTTATTTCTAGAGGACATTATGGGAGAAGTTGAAGACATATTTCAAGTTCAGTTCTGCACATCATCCACAGACTAATGGATAGACAGAAGTGGTGAATAGGAGTTTGGGTAACCTGCTATGATGCTTAGTAGGAGATAAGCCCAAGGGATGGGATTTGCTTTTACCATAGGAGGAATTTGCTTACAACAATTCTGTCAATAGGAGCATAGGTAAATCTCCATTCCAGGTTGTGTATGGGAGTAGCCCAAGAACTGCTTCCGAATTGAGGAGGATGGATAAGGGGGAGAAGAGTAGTGCCAAAGCTAAAAATTTTGCTGAGCACATGAAGAATTTTCACGAAGAGGTAAGAAAGCATATCCATAAGATGAATTCTCAATATAAGGCTAAGGAATATTAGAAGAGGAAACATAAGGAGTTTCAGCAGGGTGATGAAGTCATGGTTCACTTGAGAAAAGAAAGATTTCCAGTTGGTACATATAATAAGCTAAAGATGAGGAAATTTGGACCATGTGGAATCCTGAAGAAGCATGATTCAGGAAATGCATTTGAGGTAGAGTTGCCTGATGACATCAATATTTCACCAGTGTTTAATATTTCAGATTTGACAGAGTATCATGATGATGGATTTGATAAAGGAACACAGTGGGACATTCCAACATCTACTTCACAGAAGGAGGAGATAGAGGGCATTCTGGATAGCTATGTGGGTAAGAGTACAAGAAATAGACAGTATACAGAAAACTTGGTGAAATGGAAAGGAAGGCCTGTTGAAAATTCATCATGGTTATCTGAGATTGAGGTTAACCATTTTGGTTTCCCTCTAACTCATGAGAAGTGACATTGTCACTTTTCAAATTACCCCGGTTGTTTGATGTAGGAGCATCCAGAGTGTAAGAGCAATCTTGCATCAACCCAAAAAAATGTTGTTTCTTTTCAATAAGAGCTAAATTTGGCAGGGTTACTATTTTTAGTAAGTTTGCATTTGTGTACGGTTGGATACAAAATCTTACATGGACCTCCAAAATGGTGAATTGAAGCTAATGGTGAAGAAATCACTTCAATATCATTTGTGATTTGTGAGATATTAAAATTTCAAATTCTAAAAATCCTATTGAAATATTCAAAGTCAAATTTGAGGCACTTAGAGGCTCTGGATGGGCCTAAAATTTGGTGGGAAACCCAATTAGTCTACCTTTAGGTACTGCTTGTGCACAATTGTCTTTTCGAGAGCTTTTGAAAAAGGTATTATAATTGAAAATCCAATAGCTGGATCGAAAGTTATGGCCCCGTGAAGTTGACCTATTTTTGGAGGGAGATGCAAATTTTGAAATTAAGTTGGTGGCCGCCAAAAAGGGCTATATATGACCATTTTTGGAGACCCTTGGGGTAGTAGAGTTAAGGGGGAAGGTGTAGAGTCAAGAAAAGGTAGGAAAATACAAACCCTAGTTGATTTGGTGTTACAGAAGGCTGAAGATTCCAGAGTCTTGAGAGAGGGAGCTGTAATGTGTTGTAGCCTGTAGAGGATTCATCCTCTAATTGTATTTGAGCTTCTGTAATGTAATGTTTGGCCCATATTAATAAAATATCATTCTATTCTCTATGTGCATTTTTTGTTATTATGTGTTTTATGATTTACCCCCTTCATTAGGTACCAAATAATTGTTCTAGATTGCATATATCTTTATTAAGTCTGAAAATGGAGAAAAAATGAAGAAAGGAGGTTAGAAATGAAGTTTTGATGGTGAAATTAGTTATCTAAAACTACTTTTTGATGTTTGTATTTGAAAATGAAGAGTTGCAACTACATATGGAGGAGATACAAGTTTTCTATAGCTCTGCACACATGTGAACCATTCAAATTTGTCATTTCATGAAAATCCTATATCTAACTAAAACTACAATCACATGGCAATTAAGATCAAGTTATGTCTTGAGGTATGAAACTACATATATCATCTTTCTACCAAGAAAAACAATCATATATAACAAGAAATCAATCTATAACATGTTATTGATCATGACTCAACCATTGTAAATTGATTTTACATCAAACTTTTAAGTTTCAAAGTAGGAATAAATGCATATAAGAAATTTAAATTATATTGTATATCAAGGTGTATATATATTAAAATCTAGTCCATAATGGTAGACATATACAAAAAATTGGCAAATATGCCAACTCAAAACATTTTTTACAACATGTGGCATATGCCATGTCTCAAAATCTATATACAATCTACATGTCGAATATCTACATCAAATACTAAAGGTCCACTTCACCCTAGTATGTCTTTGGTGATTCCTCAATATGTGATGGGTCCTCAAAAAGTGTTTTCTTCATACCATGATGTCTAGTAGTTGATGGAGGCAAAGTTGACTACATTAACAAGTCAAACCACAAATTTGATTAATCTCTTCAATGGTTAATATAAATAAGTTAGAGTTAGGAAATATAATCTTATCTACTGCAATTTAGAACTTTAATTTATTAACATATTGTTGTGCAATTTTGCACACCATTTTGAAATTTTTGATATCATTACAAGTTTCAAAACACGTAGATTCAAGAGATGGATTTAGGGTAGAATGGGTCAATAAGTTTCAGAGAGGTTTTGTGCAATTTCATAAAAAATCCAATTTCTATATTACTAAGAGTCTGAGGGTGAAAGTATCATCTCCAACATAGACATGAGCCCCGTAATGGCTCAGGTTATTGGAGTAGATCTCGGCCATTCAAATATGATGTTGCACCATTGATGCAGAGATAGAATCAATGGCTTGGAAATAGTGAGAAACAAATCATCGAAGGCTACCAGATGGAGGCACCTGAGCAGCTCAAAGAGAAGCTAAAGGATGCAGCAGAATGAGCCACGTGCAGGCTATGGGAGAAACAATTTGAAAATTAAAATTGATGCGGAGTGCACCACGTGGAGCAGTCTGACATAGATATAAATATTTTGTTTCATTTCATTAATAAATGTGTCATGTTAAGCCATGGGAGTCTTAAAAGAAGTTGTTTCTTTGTTAAATATTAAGTCCCTCATAATGCAAATGGTGGGACCCAAAGCAAATGAAGTTTCTTTAAAACAAATATTTTTTGCCTCACCATTTTTACCTCACGGTGGAAATAAATGTTGCCCTAAAATTAATAAAGCCATGCTTTATTTCTTTTAAGGCAAGCTATAGGAAATAAAGAAGTATGTGGAGAAAGTCACTTCTCGGCACCCGAGGCAAGGAAAGAAACTGTAAGAATGCTGCAGAGAAGGCCACATGCAAGAAGCATTAGAGAGAGCCAAAAAGAAATTGTGAAGAAGGCCACGTGGTTGAGCCCAAACATAGGAGATACAAATGTTTTGATTCATTTTATCAAACTTAAATATGTCACGTGGTTTTAAAAGAATTCAGTAAGTTTCATTTAAAGAAATGGTGGGTCCCTTTTTATATGGAGCTAAATACTTTATTTAAGTGACATGAGAATCTCACAGGAGTTTTAAGGAAGGCAGAGTTAAATAAAGATTAAATCTTTATTAAAATTGTGACACATGGTAGGTCCCAGCTAATAAAGCTATGGCTTTATAAGACTCATAAATTTTATTTTAAATAGCTTCCTTCTCATGGGAGATATAAGTGGGTAAAAGCACAAAGTTGTGTCACACTTTTATAAAGGAAACGACCAATGCTAATCCAACTTTTAAACTTGATTCACTAAAAAGTGACATATATGTTTTGAATTTTGAAATGATGTAAACTAATAAAATATTTATTTTTTAGTATATTTTATGTTTGTATTTTTTGAAAAAAATTAAAAATTATTTAAATATAGTTTTTAATAAATTGACACTATAATTTAGTTGCTATAAAATGCTGAAAAATGAAGTTACATGAGACGTCAATCTTTATATAGTATTTTTTTTTCCTTCAATTTTTTGTGTGTATTTATAACTTAAAACTTTAGTGCATCGATATATTTTTTTCCAATTTTAATAAATATATATTCTTAAATAAATAATAAAATGTGCATGTATTAAAATGTAGTTGTTTCCATTCAACGTCAACTTTCATATTAACTATTTATCTAAAATAGAAAAAAAAAATTATACCATCTTGATATAGATTCTTTTATTTAGTGCATCATATTTTTTACAAATTTTTTTAATAAGTTTTACTATTTTTCCTTGACATGGTAATCAACCTAATGTTTTGTGCTGATAACCTACTTTTAGTAAAAATGGAAAGGAAATTATAAATAATAATTAAACTATCAAAATATATATATTTTTGAAAACTAAACTTATAGATCTACAAAAGGGTATTTTTATATTTTTAAAAAATCTTATTTACACGAGTAGAAGTTGTTGAAATATCAAGTTTTCAAATAATTTTATTATTTTGGTAAATTGGCCTCATAGTGGCAACAATTCTAGTTGGAAAACATGTGGACATATCTAACTTAGCTAGAATGAATCTTACAAGATCATATGTTTGACAAAAATTAATTTTTAGTAAGAAATACTTAAATTCACTTGTGCTGATAAGTTCGCTGAAAGTGTGACACAGCTTTGTGCGTTTACCCAAGTGATATAAAACCCTAAAATATGAGTTGCCACTTTTATTTTATTTCATGGTAAGCTACAAGAAGCGGTGGCAGAAAGTGATTTTCTTCATGCCACAAAGATATTTTCAACCATGGAAGTAACAGGCAGCGAGTTCAGTTCTGATTTTCTGTTGCCATTTCAATTGTAGTTGCATTTTGCCAGATTTTATGCTGGATTTTGTGGAGTTTCAGTTGCAAAGATTGTCGGAGGCTGTTGAGATTTTGTTGAGTCTTTCAGGTTATAAATGGGCAGATCTGAGACACAGCTGATATACATTCTTAGTTCTACATAGTTCCATAGATCAGATTTTAGAGCAGCCAGTAGCAAAGATTTTCTTTTGCCTCAGCAGTAGATGCTTTTCAAATGAGATGGAAAATTTTACTTTGTGCAGCCATTTTTGCCTCTGTAACCGGTTATTGTCAAATAAAAAGATAATGTTCTATGCATATTGGAGTTAGTCTCAGTTTCTTGTTTCTGATATCTCTATTTCTTTGCCTATGTTAAGCATGTTTCTTAAACTAGTTTTAACCATGCATTGATGCTCTTTTAATTCCAGTCAAATCCTTCAAAGTTAACACTGTGAAACTAATTGTTTCAAATCTGGTGGATCGCCATAGATTAGGCATTTATTTTCTGCAATCTAGTTTTCTTTCTAACCTTTTCCCAAACCCCACTGAAAAAATAGAAGAGCCAACTTCTTTAAAACCTGGAGGTCACTCTGAGAAGCATTCCCACATTTTAGATTAAACCGACAGATTTATGTATCAACAATTTTTGGCACGCCCAATGGGATTGGATTCAAAGACTTTGCTCTTTGTTTTCAGTGAATCTTTGCCCTGTATTTTCTGATTTTGATGGAAAATCATAGAAATATATGCTCATAGGAGCATGAATCTTCCATCTGGCGACTCTATTGGTGAATCTTTCTCAGATCTTTGCTCCTGTAGATCATGGTAGCCCCTAGTATCTATGTGCATCTAAATATTCAAAGAGATCTGCCCTTTGTGACTTAGGATTTAAGTCCTTTAGTTCTTCAGCAACAGGGTCAAGTTCCTGACACAGCCTCACTTTCTATGAGATGGCTCTATGTGCCCTGCATATCACATTCAAGATATTGCCAGTTTATGCTCTATTCATAATGTCACAACTGAGAATCATGCTCTCTTGTTGCTTGCATCTTCCCTCAAGGACAAAGCAAAAGAATGGTACAGAAGCTTGCAGCCCGATTCAATCACTAGATGGGATCAGCTTGGGGAACTCATCCACAATCAATTCAGAGACAGGATAGATGTTAGCACTCTCACTCAGAGTCTCATCACCATCAAGAGGCATCCTATGGAGCCCATACATGATTTCAATTTCAAGATTTGACAAGGTATGGAAAAAAATTTCTATAGACATGAGGCCCGCTCCAGTCTTTGCTTTCTTGTATTATTTAAAGGCTTTAGACCCTGAGATCTCTGTCATGATTCAATCCCTAGGAGGTGAAACTCTTCCTCAATCATATGATCTTGCCATTAAGGCTGAAAGTAGCCTCATATTGTCTGGTAAACTACCTCCCCTACCCTTAAAACCATTGATACCTCATGTAAATACCTTATCTTAGGTTCTTTCTTGTAACTAGATGCATGCAAATTTCAGTCCTCCCACCCTCACTAGTGTTTTGACAAATCATGAGGAGATGAGTGCTGTGAAAGAACTAATTAAAACCCTCTCCCATGAGATCAATGAGTTAAAAGGTCCAAACCTATACCATGCTGATCTATGTTTAATGCCTCAAAATTCTTATGAATAATAGTATGAATATAGCTAGAGAACGCCCAATTGTCTTGAAAATTACCCTTTACAAACTTCTATAGCTGCAAATCAACCTATAGAAGTCATTGACCATGTTCTTTATCACTTTGACATCCAAGAAGAATCAAGTATTAGGAATCAAATTACAAGCAAGAAAGTGGCTCCTGTGCGTCCTTCTGGTTACCAACATCAAGCATATGTGGCAAAGGGTGATCTAGAGTTACTATCAAATCTTAAATCAGATTCAGAAGATGCTTATGAGGTGAGGTTTCTAGAAGTTGAAAAGTACTTCAAGAAGGGCTTTGAAGTTGAAAAGAATTGGGTCCATGGTGATACTGCCTCTGTATTCCATTTTGAGGAGGTTACAAATGACATTATACCATATGAGTGTCTTTATTATTGCAATGAAGTTTCACACCTACAGGAGGAAGGCACAGGGATGCATGAGCAACATTTGGGGCATGATGAGGATTTGTTCTCACTTTTGCAACAAGGCTATCAACTACTAAATGAGGAAGATTTTGCAATTGAGAAAGTACAAGGTTCATTTGTAAGGCTTGTAGCAGATCATGGAGAAAATGTTGAAACAAAGGAAGATTCAAGAATTGATTTATTTACTATTTTGGCAAATGGTTATTGTCTTCTTCTTGATGAAGTTTCACCTCTACAAGATGATGCTCAATTCAGAGAGACATTTGCCACAGTGCAGAACCACATATGATGTCACAAATAGAGTTAGATTCTACACATTTCTTCTTGCATGAAGGGATCCCAATCAGATTCAAGGTTATTTTGGGCAGTTCTGTCACTTGTCAGCTAGATCTTGATGCTATCATGGATCATCATTCAGATGAAGAGTCAACAAAAGAGGTCACTAATGAGTTTCTGGTAGTAGAAGTTTTCAAATGCAAACAAAGGAAAGAGTTTCAGTGTTTTATTTTCCATCCCCGCCCTCTACTGAAATAGGAACAGCATGTAGGTCAACCTGACAAGGTCTTTTGAAGCAAAAAGAGACTCTCCAGAGTGCAAAGAAGTAAAATGGTACAAAATATTGTTATATTTCTTCATACAGTTTGTCTGGTTCATTTTCAGTGCTATGTGGATCAACTGGAGCAATATTGTTAGGCATGGCAGTTACTTTGCCATCCTGGTGAATGGGCATATTCCCCTATGTTTGAATTTGTCAGTAATTTAGTATTGGTTTCAAAATAAGATATAGTAGCATTAGTCTTAGTAGCATTAGGTTTTTAGATTTAGTTAGTTTTCTTTCAATAAGTCCCAGCTGTAGTGTATGAGGATCTGGTCAGTCTCAGTGGTTCAGCCTGTCTCAGTATCTCAAATTTAATGATCAATATGCAGTGCTCAGTCAGTTTTGGTTGCAGAGTGTTTTTTAGTCATGCATCTTCAGGTTCAGATGTATCTCCAATTTCCATGAATTTTTCAATTTCAGACATTTGACTCTATGCCCTGGATAAGGCACTAATTTACAGAACCAGAGATACTGGAATTCAAAATGGGCAGGCCCATTTTCCCTGCAAGTCACCAAGAACTATTGTACAATTTTGCACACCATTTCAAAAATTTTGATATCATTGCAAGTTTCAAAAAATTTAGATTCAAGAGATGGATTTAGGGTAGAATGGGTCAATAAGTTTCAGAGAGGTTTTGTCCAATTTCATAAAAAATCCAATTTCTATATCACTGAGAGTCTAAGGATGAAAGCAGCATCTCCAACATAGACATGAGCCTTATAATGGATCAGGTTATTGGAGTAGATCTCGGCCATTCAAATATGATGCAGCATCGTTGATACAGAGATAGAATTAATGGCTTGGAAATAGTGAGAAACAAATCACCGAAGGCTGTCAGATGGGGGCACCCGAGCAGCTCAAAGAGAAGCTAAAGGATGTAGTGGAATGAGCCATGTGCAGGCTGCGGGAGAAAAAAGTTGAAACTTAAAATTGATGCGAAGTGCACCACGTGGAGCAGCCCGACATAGATATAAATTTTGTTTCATTTTATTAATAAATGTGTCCTGTTAAGCCATAGGAGTCTTAAAAGAATTTGTTTCTTTGTTAAATATTAAGTCCCTCATAATGCAAATGGTGGGACCCGAAGCAAAGGAAGTTTCATTAAAACAAATATTTTTTGCCTCACCATTTTTACCTCACGGTGGAAATAAATGTTGCCCTAAAATTAATAAAGCCATGCTTCATTTCTTTTAAGGCAAGCTATAGGAAATAAAGAAGTATGCAGAGAAAGCCACTTGTCGGCACCCAAGGTAAGGAAAGAAACTATAAGAATGTTGCGGAGAAGGCCACGTGCAAGCAGCATTAGAAAGAGCCAAAAAGAAACTGCAAATAAGGCCACATGGTTGAGCCCGAACACAAGAGATACAAATGCTTTGATTCATTTTATTAAACTTAAATATGTCACATGGTTTTAAAAGAATTCAGTAAGTTTCATTTAAACAAATGGTGGGGCCCTTTTTATATGGAGCTAAATACTTTATTTAAGTGACATGAAATCTCACGGGAGTTTTAAGGAAGGAAGAGTTAAATAAAGATTAAATCTTTATTAAAATTGTGACACATGGTGGGTCCTAGCTAATAAAGATATGGCTTTATAAGACTCATAAATTTTATTTTAAATAGCTTCCTTCTCATGGGAGATGTAAGTGGTATGAAACCCTAAAATATGAGTTGCCACTTTCATTTTATTTCATGGTAAGCTACAGGAAGCGGTGGTAGCAAGTGATTTTATTCATGCCATAGAGATATTTTCAGCCATGGAAGTAACAGGCAATGAGTTCAGTTCTGATTTTCTGTTGCCACTTCAGTTGCAGTTGCATTTTGCCATATTTTATGCCAAATTTTGTGGAGTTTGAGTTGCAAAGATTGCTAGAGGCCGTTGAGATTTTGTTGAGTCTTTCAGGTTATAAATGGGCAGATCTGAGACATAGTTGATATACATTCTTAGTTCTACATAGTTCCATAGATTAGATTTTAGAGCTGCCAGTAGTAGAGATTTTCTTTTGCCTTAGTAGTAGATGCTTTTCAAATGAGATGAAAAATTTTACTTTGTGCAGCCATTTTTACCTCTGTAACCAGTTATCATCAAATAAAGAGATAATGTTCTGTGCATATTGGAGTTAGTCTCTATTTCTTGTTTTTGATATCTCTGTTTCTCTGCCTCTATTAAGCATGCTTCTTAAACTAGTTTTAACCATGCATTGATGCTCTTTTAATTCCAGTCAAATCCTTCAAAGTTAACACTGTGCAACTAATTGTTTCAAATCTGGCGGATTGCCATAGATTAGGCATTTATTTTTTGCAATATAGTTTTCTTTCTAACCTTTTCCCAAACGCCACTGAAAGAATGGAAGAGCTAACTTCCTTAAAACCTGGAGGTCACTCTGAGAAGCATTCCCACATTTTAGATTTTCCCATGTTGCTGCTGGATTAAACCCACAGATTTATGCATCAACACATACATCTAAATCACTACAATCAACTATAAGACCTATATAAACTATCAATTATTTAAAAAAATTCAATTCAATTACCTCGACTCTTTCTTGTCATTGGAACAATCGTTCTGCAAATAATTTTCTCTTAAAACGATCAGGTGTTCTGCTAGGTTTTCATCATGGTATCTATCCAAGGTGACTGTTTACTAGGTTTTCACCAGAGGATAATTTTTTTGTTGTTTTTCCATTTTTAATGATTTTTTTGCTATTTTTTCATTTTTTGATTTTTTTGCTATTTTTCCCATTTTTTAAATTTTTTTTGCTATTTTGACTCCCTTGCATTAGGGTTTAGGTGTAGAACTTGCGAAGATGCATGTTGTTGATAGGATCATCAAACATTTCACCTTCTAATGTAGCCAATTGATAAGCATCTGATCCATAGGCAACAATGATGACATAAGGACCCAGCCAGTTGGATTCAAACTTACCTTTCTTCTCTATATCTTGCTGATTCCTGGGAATATCTCTGAGGACTAGGTCACCAACTTGAAATACCTGAGGTTTGACTCTGTGATTGTAACTCCTGGACATCCTTTGTTGATAAGCCTTAAGATGGTTAAAGGCATGTTGTCTTCTTTCTTCGAGTAGCTCTAACTCTTGAAGTCTGGATACTCTGTACTCTTCATTAGATATGAGGCCTTCTAACGATACTCTCAAGGATGGGATCTCGACTTCAATGGGCAAGATGGCTTCAGAGTCATAGACAAGGGAATATGGCATTGCACTTATGGGTGTGTGGATACTTGTGCAATAGGCCCACAGTGCAGGATTCAATTAGATGTGCCAATCACAACCAGCATCATTGACAGTCTTTTTCAAGATTTTTAAGATGGTTTTATTTGATGCCTTTTCTTGGTTGTTTCCTTGGGGGTAATGTGAGGTGGAAAAGTGATGTTGGATGTGGAATTTGTCACATAGCTCTTTGACATCTTGGTTTTTAAATGGTCTTCCATTATCAGTGATAATGGATACAGCGATGCCATAGCAGAAAATGATGTAATTCAGGATGAAAGAGGTGATTTGTTTATATGTGACATTGGTGAGGGCTACGAATTCATTCCACTTTGTAAAGTACTTAGTGGTAGTGATTATGAACTTATGGCCACTGGATGATGGAGGATGTAACTTGCCCACTAAGTCGAGTCCCCATTGATAGAAAGGCCAAGGAGTCATTAAAGGCTACAGTTCCTATGCTGGTGCGTGTATTAGGTTGCCATGGATTTGGCATATCTTGCACCTCTTCACAAAATGATAGGAGTCTTTTTCCATAGTTGGCTAGTAGTATCCCATACACATGAGTTTCTTAGCCAGGGTAGGACCACTAGAGTGGGTCCCGCATATACCATCATGAACTTTGCTTAGGGCCATTTGATTTTCCTCAATGTTGAGACACCCAAGGAGAGTACCACCGAGTCCTCATCGATACAGTGTATTGGTGATTATGGTAAAACAAGAGGCTTGATGGATGAAGGTTCTCTTTTGGTTACTTGATAGATCAGGAGGTAGGGTATTCTCTTTTAGATAGGTAAATACTTTTTCATATAGGGGAGAATTAGATCCTATGATATGGCAAATGATGTGGGATTTGGGGGTGTCATATGCAGGATGGGAGACTGCTCTACCAAGAACTCATAACGTGATTGGTTTTCAGGGATATCAAGGAGAGATGTAGTCGTTGCCATGGCATCTGCTTCTTTGTTCTCTAACCTTGGTATCTATTCAAAAGATATCACAACAAAGTATTCTTTGAAGTCATCTACCATATGTTTGTATGGTATTAACTTCTCATCCTTTGTTTGATAGTCATCATTCACTTGGTTGATGACAAGTTGCAAGTTGCCATACACATGAAGTTCTGTGATTTTTCATTCTACTACCAGCTTGATACCAATGACTAGGGCTTCATGCTCTACCACATTGGTAGTGCATGGAAAGAGTGGTCTGTATGATTTTGGAATGGTGTTACCATTAGGTATGATCAACAACATACCTGCTCTGGACCCATGCTGAGTATATGATCTGTAAACGTAGAGTTTCCATGTTGTTGTTGTTATGTGAAAGATAGACTCATCAGGAAATTCAAAGCTCAATGGGTTGTCATCTGTTAAACATGCATCTGCCAGCTGATATGCAATCAGTTGCCCCTTTATTTCTCGTCTATCTACATACTCGATGTAGAATTCACTGAGTATCATGACCCATTTTGATATTCTACTTGTTAGGGTAGCTTTGTTGAGCAAGTATTTCAATGGATCGATCTTAGCTACTAGCTTGATGGAATGTGATAGCATGTAATGTCTCTATTTTTTTGAAGAAAAAACAACAGTGAGACATGCTCTTTCAATTGGTGTATATTGAAGCTCATAGCCAACCAATGTGCGGCTGATGTAGTAGATTGCTTGTTCTTTTCCTTCATGGTTCTATTGTGCTAGCAGAGCTTGAAGAGCTAATGGTGTGGCTGAAATGTAGAGTAGCAATGGCTTGCCCTGAATTGGCAATATTAAGACAGGTGGATTCATCAAATACTCATTTAGATGTTGAAATGCTTGCTCACACATGTCATCCCAGTTGAAAGGAATGTTTTTGTGTAGAAGATGCTTGAATGGGTGACACTTATCTGCCAACTGAGAGATGAGCCTTTTGATGAACTATAACTTCCCTTATAGAGACCACAATTGACTCAGATTCTTAAGTGGTGGCATTTCCATGATTGCTTTCACCTTGGCTGGGTCCACCTCTCCAAAATAAGCCCTGTCATTGAGTTCTATGGCATAGCTAGCTCTATGATCTCTTGCAGGTATATGGTCTCTAAGTTTGAGAAAATTGATGATGACCTCATCATTCTGAAAGGTATCTAGCTCAAGGGTAGAGTCTTGCAAATCCCAATCTATGAGTTCCTAATGCAATAATGGTAACGGTTCATCAAATTGGTCTGGTTCGAGGGTAGTGATGGTCAGGATGGAGGAGTTAATGCGGTTATTGTAAGCATTGACAATGCCTGCAATGGTACTCTCAACAAGTTGATCTGTCAAGTGTGGCATTATTCTTTCCTCACAAATCTCAGCATTGTTATTATGTGGATCGAACTCTAGAGGTCTAGACCATGAACTTTATCTCTCATGAGTTGCATGGGTAGGGTCATACTCATGGACCACATCAACATCTTTTTCATCACAAGATAGTTCAGAGATATTATCTCATTCATACTCATTGGAGTCTATCTCACTCCATCCTTGTAGTTGGTGAATCTACTCTACTAGGTTAGTAGTAGATGCTTTTCATTGTTTGCCTTTATGCTTGTCTATTCCTTTGGTCTTTTCTTTGTCAGTGTAACCTAGCCCTGTAGTGTCTTAGGCTATTAATGAAGGAGGTTGGATGGGTTCAGTGATACCTTCTTTCCTCAATCCTATGGGGCCATGACCTTCATATCCCATTCTTTGTAGTATTGAGAATCCTTGACCATACTATTTAGTTTACAATGTGGATTGATGGTCTTGTGTCTTAGATAGACTATCTTCATCCTTATATAACCACTATAGGATGTCTTTCTCATCACTCTCATCTTTGAGGCTTCCCCATTTTATAAATAGACCTTTAGGAGTTTCTAATGCCTTGGGTTTTCTCAAGGATGGCTTTCCATAGGATCTAGGGGATATAGGTAGCTACGCTAAGAAAAAGGATTGTGTGATTGTATATTCACTGACACCCTTGTCTTTGAGCTTGAGGTTGATTTTAGGTGCCTTAGATGTGGAAGGGAGTGAAGTGGGGTCAACATGGGATGAGGATGAAGTAGAGGCACAGTTATTGGGAATTACAACATCAAGTTTAGACTGTAAGGAGTTACAATATTGAAATAGATTGGGATCGCCTTAGATTGTGATATCTTGGCCATCATGGGGGAACTTGATACATTGGTGATAGGTTGATGGCACTGCCTTCATTGCGTGTATCCAAGGTCTTCCTAGGAGAATATTATATGCAAGCTCCATGTCAAGCACTTAACACACCACATCCTTTACTATAGGTCCCACTCTGATAGGCAAAACAACAGTTCCCTTTGAAGTTCTTTCCTCTTCATCGTAGGCTTTGATGGTGATTTTCTTTTTAGGATCTATAGCATTCTCCAAAAACCCCAATGTAAGGATTAGCTTTAAGGTGCAAATATTTAAACCCGCTCCTCCATCAATTAGAACCCTTTTTATTTTATGCTTGTGAATGAAGGCTTCGATGTGGAGAGATGCATTGTGTGGTTAGGTGATGGACATGTCATCCTTTTCAGTGAATGATAGGAAATGAGGTGTGGTAAGATGGCCTACCATGGTCTGAAACTAGTCTTCAGTGAGATTGGTTGGGACGGTGGTTTCCAAAATAGCTTGTTCAAGGATTGCTTTGTGGGACAAGGATAGGCGTAAAAGTTCCAGAATGGAAATGTGTGTGGGTGTCTTGTGAAGTTGATCCAAGATGTTGTATTGGTTGGATGTAGAGGATGGTTTGGACGGAGCTCCCTTAAGAGTAACCTTTGCACTGCAAGTGGTCACATTGCAATCAAGGGTTTTATTTATAGTGATCACAATGATATGTGAATCATTTTCTGAAATGTGGTTAACAACATAGTCATATGACACATTGGTATAATTGGCATTATTAGCCCCACTCTTGTTTTGATTTGAAGGACCTCCCTTCTCATAGTTGGGGAGTGGATTTGAAAGGAAGCTATGTGTGTGGAAACGCTTCCTACACTAATCTATTGAGGAGAGAGCTATGCAAATTCAACTTTATCCTAACTATTACAGTGATGTTAAACCATTAACATGAGATATTGTAGTAAAATACAAGAGCCAAAATGTAGACAGAAGAAGAGAGACAAAGATTTATGGTGGGGAAAACCCTTATTGGGTGAAAAAGCCCACACTCAGAAACCTGCACAATGTATTAACAAATCTGAAAGAATGTTTACAATACACTTGCAATGCAAACTTCAATGGTCTTCGACACTCATTTCTAGAGTCAATCCGACAGCATAACAGTACCTGTAAACTTGTGATACAAACTCCATCTCCAAGCACCTGTTTAAATAGAACATACAAGGCAATTTTGGACCTTTCCTAGAATGAGCGTCCAATATGGTATCTTGGACCAAAACCCACGCCTAGGGACACTTGGTCAACATTGTAGAATGTGTTTGACACTTGTCCATAGCTCCCATCACAAAGAGGTCACCTATTTCCAAAATGGGCTATGACAGATGCTCTTACAACACTTACGACCGTCATAGAATCTGTCATAGCAGTTACAACTTATAGCTATAAGATAATTTGTCATACACATGCTATAAATAGCATATTCTCTTACAACACATCATATTCCACCTTGAGGCACCCAAATATGCCTCATTCAAAGATGCTACATGACACATGTCATTACCTGTCTTATAACCTTCTATTCTCGACTCTTACATGTCATAGATTCGTCATAGGAATACATCATAACCATTTCAGTCAAACATTCCTTACACAACATAGAAGATGCCAACACATGGAAGAATATTCCTACCACTAAGTGGGATGCCTATCTCCTCATGTGAGGACAAAATAACAAGTTGTCATAATCCATGTAGGATTGACACATCACCGTGCCACATCCCACAATATGACAAAGTGGAATTTCCAATTATTTACAACATAGGCAATGAATAATAAATACAAACATTACAAATGCAGAGAATTACCAAGGTTGAGACACCTTAATTCCCAACATTCTCCCACTTGTCAAACACCTTGTAAGAGCCAATTGAAAAACATGATTTAACTGCTATAGACCGAGAGACCCATAGACTTCGAACACCATCTAAACTTCTCTGTGCCCACTAGTTTCATCAATGTATCTATAACATTCTTCAAAGTATCTACCTTCTCCAAATTTACCTTTCCATCCTCAACCATGTCCCTTACGAAGTGAAACTAAACATCAATGTGCTTGGTTCTAGCATGGAAAGTTGGATTCTTTGCAAGGCAGATTGCACTCTGACTGTCACAACTGATCGTGATCTGACCTGCATCAACACCAATATCTAAACACAATCTCTTAAGCCAAATGGCTTCCTTACAAGCATGAGTTGCTATCATATACTTAGCTTCTATCATGGACAAAGTAACAACTAGTTGTCACTTACTCATCCAACTAATAGCACCACCAAATAGTGTAAAAACATAAGCACTGGTGGATCTCCTGCTGTCAATGTCACCTACCCAATCTAAATCCACAAATCCACAAATATCAATAGAATGCGGAGGTCCTAAGACATTACCATGATAGCAAATGGAATACTCAGAAGTACCCCTCAAATATCTTAACACTCACTTAACTGCATCCCAATGAACCTGTCTAGGATTAGCCATAAATCAACAAAGGACTCCCACTACTTGGGCAATGTCTGGTCTTATGCAGACCATAGCATACATCAAACTGCCAACAGCACTAGCATAAGGTACTCTGCTCATGTCCTCCACCTCACTTGGAGATTTTGGACAATCCTTAATAGACAACTTTGTCCCCACAGATATAGGAACACACAATGGTCTACAATCTGCCATGCTAAATCTGTCCAACACAGACTTCACATACTTACTCTGGCTTAACCAAAGTTTTATGTTGGTTCTGTCTCTTTTGATTTCCATTCCTAGAATGTACCTGGCTGTCCCTAAATCTTTCATTTCAAACTGAGCTGACAACTGAGATTTAAAATCAGAAATCATACTTTTACCCTTCCCAATGAGCAAGATATCATCAACATATAGTGCAACAATGAGAATACGATCACCATCAAATTTATAATACACACAGTGATCCGATTTTGATCTCACAAATCCAATTGACAACACAAAGGCATCAAACTTCAAGTACCATCTCCTATGGGACTGCTTCAAACCATACAAAGACTTCTTAAGTTTGTAAACCAAATTTTCTTTACCTTTTACCATGTAATGCTATGGCTGTGACATGTAGATTTATTTCTCCAAGTCACCATGAAGTAAAGTTGTCTTCACATCCATCTGTTCTACCTTCAAGTCATAAGCTGCTGTGAGTGACAACAGGAATTGAATGGATGTCAGCTTTGCAACGGGAGAGCAGATCTCACCATAATCTACACCCTCCACTTGTGAATACCCCTTTGCAACTAATCTAGCCTTATACTTCTCAATACTGCCATCTGCACCAATCTTCTTCTTGAACACCCATTTGCATCCAACGGGTTTCCGTCCAGGAAGCAAAGGCACCAAGTCCCAAGTTTGATTCTTATCCAAAGAAGCCATTTCTTCCTCCATGGCCTCCTTCCAGGAACCTACATCCTTCATATCTAGAGCCTCTGATATAGTTCTAGGTTCATCACTATTAGTAAGCAAAGCATAAGCACAACTAGAATCAAGCAATGTAAAACCAAACCTTTCAAGTTGCTTTCTTATCCATGTAGACCTCCTCAAGAGCTGAGGTTGAGGTTCAACTTCTTCATCTGAGCTTTCAGAGCTGCTAGAGCTCTCCTCATCATCAAGTCCAACATTGTCTTTATGTTCAATCTTCTCAGGGGTGAGAGGAAACTGAACAACATCCTCTTTCTTTTCTTTTTCTTCTGGCTAAAAAATAGTGGAAGAAGGTGTAAGCTCTCTGAAGATGACACTTCTGCTATACAACACTTTTTTAGCCACAGGGTCCCAAATCTTGTATCCTTTCACACCAACACCGTAGCTGATGAAGATACACTTAACAGCTTTATTCTCCAACTTTGACCCCTTCTCCCTAGGCACATGTGCATATGCCTCACAACCAAAAACATGAAGATGCCTTACTAAAGGCTTTCTACCAGACCACACCTCCATGGGTGTCTTTCCAACAAGAGCTGATGTAGGAGATCTGTTGCCCAGATAGCAAGTAGTGGCAACAACTTCAGTCCAAAACTTTTGTTCTAGACTAGATCCACTAAGCATACTCCTAGCCTTCTCCATTAGTGTCTTGTTCATCCTCTCTACAACTCCATTTTGCTGCAGAGTGTATGGAGTTGTCTTGTGCCTTTCAATCCCAAGTTCCTTGCAATACTTATCAAATTCTATAGAACAGACCTACCACCATTATCAGTTCTCAAACATTTAATCTTTTTGCTAGTCTAATTTTCAGCAAAGGCTCTAAACTCCTTAAACTTGCTATAGACTTTAGATTTGCTTCTGAGAAAATAAATCCATGTCCTTCTACTATAATCATCTATAAAAGATACAAAGTATACAGATTTTGAAAATGAAGGAACATTAAGAGGACCAAACACATCAGAATGAATAAGGTCCAACACACCAGAAGACTTATGAGAACTCGAGTAAAACTGAACACGGTTTTGTTTTCCATAAATGCAATGTTCACAAAAGTCAAACTCAAGATTACAATCATCTAACCCCTCAACGAAGTTCTTATTTTTCAACGTACGTAGACTCTTCTCACCAATGTGGCCAAATCTCTTATGCCATAACATTGTCTTTTCTGCAGGAAGTTTAACTTCCAATGCACGATTACAACCATCAAGACTAGAAACAACAGATTTCTTCACTGCTCATTCAGATGGTGGGGATGAAGTGACTGTTGCCCTCTTCCTTGAGTCAGAAGAACTATTGCATTGTGAAATGCATGCTTCCAGCTGAAATAGAGTACCTTTCTAAGTACCTTTAGCAAGTACCATAGATCCTCTAGTCATCTTGCATCCTTCTTTCGAAAAGACAACCTACACACCTGCATCATTCAAACTACTTATAGAAAGCAGGTTTTGTGCTAAGCCTGGAATGTGCATAACCCCAGAGATCCCCTTCACTCAACCATCAGTGAATCTGATAGAGACTCTTCCATGACCAATGATCTTCAGATGAGAGTCATCACCTAGATACACCTTTTCACCATGGAACTCTTAATACTTAGTGAACCAGTCTCGATGCGAGGTCATGTGGAATGATGCACCAGAGTCGATTAGCCATACATCATCAAATGCATGGGTTGCCAGGGTTGCGATGAAAGCATCACCTTCATCTTGTGATTTGTCAGAATCTGAATTAGGATCTTTCTTCTTTTTCTTCTTCTCCTCTTTGCATTCCTTTCGAAAATGCTCGGTCTTGCCATAATTCCAATAAAGAGCCTTTGACTTTCTAGGAGATTTAGATCTCCCACGGGATTTGATCTACCCTTCTCAGCTTTCTTGTCCTTCTTCTTCCCTTTCTCCTTGGGTCTTCCATGAACTGCAAGAGCCTCTTTGGCTGCCTCAGAAGACTTTCTCCACATCTCCTTAGACAATAATGAAGAAACCACTTCTTCCATTTTGAATGTGGATGTGGTGCTTCCGATTGCCATGACAAGATGATCCCATGAGTCCAGTAGAGAACAAAGTAGGGTCATACACCGATCCTCCTCCTCCATCTTTACACCAATAGATGTTAATTGTGTAACCAGCATATTAAAGGCATTCATATGCCCAGCCATGGATCCTCCATTCTCCATTCAAAGAGAATACGACTTCTTTCTCAAGAAAAGTTTATTGACTAGGGATTTGGCTTGATACACATCCGCCAACTTCTTCCAAAGGAGTTTTCCAGTGGTCTCTTCATGGACATTTAACAACACAGAATCTGAAAGACTAAGTCTTATAAGACCCTTAGCCTTCCGATCCTTGAGATCCCAATCAACTTGTGTCATTATATCTGGTTTAGTTCCATTAACACTTTCCCAAAGGTCTCGGTCAACTAACATGTCTTCCATTTTGAGCTTCCACAGCTTAAAATTTCTACCGTTGAACTTCTCTACTTCAAACCTTCCTGATGTGCCTGCCATCTCCTTGCTGCAATAAGATACATAATGCTCCACACAGACTCCCACTCAACCTAAGATTAGCTCAAAAAATCCCTACCCTACAACTAGGACCAAAGGTGATCAAGCTTTGATACCAACTGAAAGGAAGCTAGGTGTGCGGAAATGCTTCCTACACTAATCTATTGAGGAGAGGGCTATGCAAATTCAACTTTATTCTAACTATTACAACGATGTTAAACCATTGACATGAGATATTGCAGAAAAACACAAGAACTAGAATGTAGACAGAAGAAAAGAGACAAAGATTTACGGTGGGGAAAAACCTTATCGGGTGAAAAACCCCACACTCAGAAACTTGCACAATGTATTAACAAATCTGAAAGAATGTTTACAATACACTTGCAATGCAAGCTTCAATGGTCTTTGACACTCATGTCTGGAGTCAATTCGGCAGCATAACAGTACCTATAAACCTATGATACAAACTCCATCTCCAAGCACCTGTTTAAATAGAACATACAAGGCAATTTTGGACCTTTCTTGGAATGGGCATCCAATATGGCATCTTGGACCAAAACCCACACCTAGGGACACTTGGTCAACATTGTAGAATGTGTCTGACACTTGTCCATAGCTCCCATCCCAAAGAGGTCACCTATTTCCAAAATGGGCTATGACAGATGCTCTTACGACACTTACGACCATCATAGAATCTGTCATAGCAGTTACAACTTATAGCTGTAAGAGAATCTATCATACACATGCTATAAATAGCATATTCTCTTACAACACATCATATTCCACCTTGGGGCACCCAAATATGCCTCATTCAAATATGCTACATGACACATGTCATTACCTGTCTTACAACCTTCTATTCTCGACTCTTACATGTCATAGATTTGTCATAGGAATCCGTCATAACCGTTTCGGTCAAACATTCCTTACACAACATAGAAGATACTGACACATGGTAGAATATTCCTACCACTAAGTGGGACACCTATCTCCTCATGTGAGGACAAAATAACAAGTTGTCATAATCCGTGTAGGATTGACACATCACCGTGCCACATCCCACAATATGACAAAGTGGAATTTCCAATTATTTACAACATAGGCAATGAATAATAAATACAAACATTACAAATGCAGAGAATTACCAAGGTTGAGACACCTTAATTCCCAACAGGATTCTTGAATGCTATATGATCATTGTTAGAGGCATGCCCATCAAGTGATATCCATTTTTTATCCAACAAGTCTTGAATGGTGTGATTTAATTTTTGGCAGTCATTTGTCTTATGGCCTTTGCTTCCATGGTTTTCACAGAAGTCTGTCTTTCCACCAAGGAGGTTTAACTTTTGATTCATATTCCCATGTCATTGGAAGCATTATGAGATTGTTGGATATTAGCTTCCATAGGATGGATTCTAGTGTTTCCCCTAGAGGTGTGAAATTTCTTCGAGGAGGAAAGTTTGTAGACCGTGATTTGGTGTTTTGCGGTGTGTTTTGTGGGTTGGATAAGTTGAAAATTGGTTGCTTGGGCATCACATTTTTAGCATCAACCATCCCATCATTGATGATGTTCTTATTTTTGGTCCAAAATCACAGCTTATCCATGTTAACATTTGCACTAGGGGTGTCCTTGTAAAGTTTTATTTGCCCCTTTGCTATCAAAGCCTTTTCAATGAGTAAACCCATCTCAATGACCTTATTAAAAGAAGTAGGACATTGGATTGATATTTGATATCTTAGATCAGCGTTTAGGTTGTATACAAACATTTCAAGCATTTGTTTTTTTTGGCATATGATATGGACATTTGCTGGCCAGTTGTCTCCATCTTTGTAAGAAAGAGGCAAAGGATTCTCCACCCTTTTATTTAGTGTTACAAAGGTCTAACATTGAGATTTCATGCTCAATGTTATAGGAGAAATGAGTGACAAACTTATCCACTAGTTCATTGAAGGTTCGAATGCCGGGGGGTAGGCAAGAGAACCATTCCATAGCTTGTCCTCTCAAGCTCCTTGGGAATAGTCGCTTGAGGTAGGTTTCATTGTGGGTGACTTCAAGACATGCTTAACTAAATTATTTGATATGGTCCCTTAGATCATCTTTCCCTCGATATTCATCAATTTTTGGTACCTCAAATTTTGAGGGGAAAGGTATCATGATCAAGGTCTTGTCAAAAGGATATGGTGAAGTATCCTCTAGAGAGTAGTGTTTTGTTGATGCTACAGTTTGAATGTCTGTGAGCTGTTGTTGTAAGGATTGGATTTGTGTTGTCAATATATCCAAGGGATTGATTGTATCCTTAGCCTTCTGTGAATTGAAAGCATTTTTATCAATTTTGGGAGTTTCCATTTCATTTGTAGAGGTGGTGTCTTTTAAGGTGGAGGTGTCAAAATCTGATGGAAGTTTGGTCCCTCGCTATGCTAGTATAAGGAAATACTTTTGAGGGTCCATGTTTAAGACCTTGCCCATCATCTTTTGAAATTTTGAATCTTGTAAAGCATCAAGTATGTCATCATACGAGATTTCTTCCTCTCCATCACTGTGAGATGGAGAAGGCATGTCTTTGTTTAGAGGATCCATATCTTCTTTTCTTTGGATTTTGATCTAGTTGCAACCATAAAAACCGTTTGATGGGGGTGAATTTTGGATGAAAATGCTTGGGAATGGACATTTTTGGTGTAGTTGAGATGACAAGATTTTTCCTAAGGTTTGAATTTTGATCTACTGTTTTCTCAAACAAATGATCTCTTGAGGTAAAAGATAGTCAAAGTAGGGAGAGTTGATCACCGCTATTGATATGGACTACTTTTATCAAGATTACACTAGTGTAGTTCCGAGATAAAGGATGGTATATCCTATTAGGAAACTTGGTTTGTTTTGATGTTTTTGCTTTGGATGATATGGAAAATGGAAATGTTTTTGAAAAAAGGATGTGAAATAGATTTGTATGGTTTTACTGAGATCATAAACAAGGTATATGCAATAATAGGTACCTAGAACTAGTTTAAATTTTTCTCAAAAGTGTACGGAATAACTCTCTATTTTGCATGCACAGCTTCAGATGCGCAGGAAAAATGGTCAAATACGTAGCTATGTAGGTCAAATGCGTAGGTCTAGTTGAAATGCTCTAATTTTTGAATGCGTAGTACTATGGTTTACATGCACCACTCTGTGTGTCAAATGCGTAGAAGTATTGTATGCGCAACAAAATGTCTCAAATGCACAACAAAATGGGTCAATTGCGCAACAGGATTAAATGCATAGCAGAACTTGTCATATGCACATAGAATGGTTTGAATGCACATGACTACAGATAGTGTTGTCTTTTTGTTTCAATTTTTTTGATCTTGGCTTGTTTTCACAATGTTTCTTAAAGCAAGTCTAGTATTTTCGTCGATGATTTGTATCAATTACTTGCAAGAAAACACATCAAACAAGAAGATTCCATGTTGTTTTTACAAATTTGTGACCAAAAGCAAGCACAATCCTAAGGTTGGCAAGGACAATATTTGATGAGTTCCAACTTGGGGTTTACCCCAGCCACTTACATAAAGGTAGATAGCTAGTAACTTGGTAACACCGGCTCCCCTCCATGGCACCCACTTCTCACGCATACCAAGTTACAATTCCTCTAAAGAGTTGAACTTTTTTGTCTCCACACTAAATGATTGTATGACGTTGGACGGCTCTAGAGGTTCCTTGTTGTTGAAGATGACAAGAATAGAATGGTTGTGATATGGAATGTGCAATTGAGACTAAACTACAATGCAACTATAATGGAGATTGGTGATTGATAATGGAGACATGGTGATGATAATGGATTTGTAATGCAAATGAAATGAAGGTGGTTTTTCTAAAGGTACGCTGGTATGATTCCTGCAGAGTAAGATTACGAATGCTTGAGTGTATGAAAATGAGGTATGAAGACCTTGCTTATATAGGCTGAGGGAAGACCAAATCCAAGTGTCAATAGATCCATGACTAGAGGAATTACCGGTGAGGTGTATGGTTGAGGAAGCTTGAGGGAATGTGCGTGAATCAGGAGAGGACAAGTGTCCAAGCCTTCTTCATGAGTTATGGGAGTAAACATAATAGATTGAAGAGTTAACTGAGATGATTGGTCAGTTAACTGGGTTGATTGGGGAGTCAACAGAATAGATTGATCAGTGAACTCAATTGACTAATTAGTTAATAGATTTGATTGATGAGTTAACTAATTTGACTAGAGGAGAAATAGGACATGAATATTAACTAATTAAATATTAAAATATTTAATTACATGTGCAACATGGTGAGGTGGAAAGGTGATGTTGATTTATGGAATTTGGACTTAGGATAGAGGAATTTGGGATTAATTAAATAATTTAAGATTATTTAATTACATGAGACATTTAGAAGAATTAGGGAATTTAATTAAATAAATTGATTTTATTTAATTGTTGGAGGGATGTGAATCATTTAAATAAATTAGAATATTTATTTAATTGATAGGGAAATGAGAATTAAAATAAATATATTAAAACATTTATTTAATTTGACTTAGCCATTTTTAGGTGTATACAAGGGCCTATTACAAGCATGAGCAAGGCTTGGAAGACCATTAGATATATTGCTTAGATGACCATGAAATCTAGAGGAGGGACTACTTTAGGTTAACCATAGACATGGTCAAGGCTTGTAACATTGGAAAGATCTCAAAATGGTTTAAGGAGGATGGGAATGTTTTATACCATTCCTACAACAAGAATTAGATAATCAATGAGTCCATTGGAGACATTGATTGGACCACAAAGAAAGACTCCTGAATTGATGCCAAGGCAAAAGTGGTTGTCAAGGAATATTGATTGGATAAAGAATCCATATTCCATGTTAGACCCCTATCCATCTTCTAAGGATTCCAAGGGGTAGAAGAAGTAGAAAATAGAGAAGGAGAGTCCTCTACTCCACCAAAAATAAAGGTAACATCTCAAAAGAAAGGGCCTAATGAGCCAAGGGAAACTAGGGCTGCTACAAATGTAAAAGAGAAATAAAAGGGGAAGGTGGTGGAAGTCCAATCTAGTGATGATGATGAACATGAGGTACCCTTCATTAGGAGAAGGAAGGATGTTTAAGCTCCTCCTACTGCTCAGATTCCCATTCAACCTACATTTGAGGAGGCTACCATCAAAACATATCCCATACACACACCTCCTTCCTCACCACCTGCACAAGTTGTCATCCAGTCACCCAACCTACATCCTCATCACTTACCCAAGCCACCATACCACAAGCATCACAACCATCTTTGCCTCAAGCTTAGCCTCCATAAGTGCCTTAGCTTACACATCAAGCTCATCTGCCTCTATACCAAACTCCAATTCCACCCCCAAAAGCCCTAATTGCATTATCACAAACACCTCCCTCACCTAATCCTCAACAACAAATCTCCTCACCCATTCCCCAACATCCTCCTCCATAGGCAAGAATCCCACCATCTTTCCAAGATGCTAGACAAGAGAAACCCTTAGGAGATGATGGTAAGAAAGAAGGAGGACTAAGCATAGCTAAAGGTCCTCTTTCCCACGAGGCAAATATTTAAAATATGGACCAGCTAGTGCAGAAAATTTCTTTCTTCACCTCCTAATAAGGCTGAGGGGTCATAGGAATCAACACAAATAGTGGTACCGACCCCTTCTCCTCACTCTTCCCCTCATCCTTCTCCCAAATACACTCCAAGGCACACTCATACATTACCCCATCCTTCCCCTTCGATTGCATTGACTATAACAACATGAATTCCAATATGGTTGAACCATACTATTGAGAAGAGTAAGAGGTCATATGTTGAAGAAGAAGACTTCTCAGCTATGGTGGAAGTGTTCAAATCTCAAAACAAGCCAAAGAGAGCTAGGACAATCTCCACCATAACCATAGATGTGCAGGGAGCCAGGGTAGCTCAGGGTGCAACACCCTTGGTAGACAAAGAAGATGACCCTTGGAGATTACAACATTTAGTAGTTCAACTTAGGCCACCAGACCAAGGAGGAAGAAAAGAAAACATTGTAGGAGGTTGTATCTATGATCTTAGAGAAAATGATGAAGGATTAAACAACAAAAGAAGATGTCATGTCCCCATATCAAGGCACTATTTACATTAAATATTTAGCCATAGTCCATTAATAAATATATATGATATTATCTATAAATATTCTAAATATTATTATAAATATTAATAATTTAAATATTATTATAATAATTTATTATAATAATATAATAATAAATATAAACATTAAAATAGCATATTATTATTATATAAAACTATATATTATAATAAATATAAATATTATTATGATATATAAGAATAAACATAAATACAATATTATAAGTTAATTATTATAAATATTATAGTCTATCATGACCCAATATTAAGATATTGTTTAAATTAAAGATTTAAACAACATATAAAAGTCGATGAAATTGCTTTGGTAAAATATATATTTAAGTAAATATATATTATTGTTAATACTTATTATCGAATAAATAATAATATTATTATTATCCTATACTATAATTATATAAAGTAAGAGAAGTAGTTTCTACGAAATAAAATCAATGATCTTATATAAGGCAATCAAATATAAATAAAAGTATGTATGCATCTATTAAGTTGGTTGACACTAGCGATCACCTTAATAAATAATAAATAAAAAAAGACAAACATTATTAAATCCACAACCGTTGGAAAGGGTATATCCTTTTACCCATGGCAAACCCTTGGAAATATATAAAGGGCATAAGGGTGTATGATAGGAAAGGATGTGAAATATATATTATAAAATATATAAACAACAGTGGCAATATAATAAAAAATATATTAGTCATTCCATCGAGCAAGGAAAAACATTGGAAAATAGAAAGAAGACCGTAGCGATAGGTAAGAAATATGAGGTAAAGCTCCAACATGTAAGTATCTTTTACATGTCATTTTATAATTATAAAATGTAATTTATGTTCAATGTATCTTGTTGTAATATGTAATGGTTCAATAATATGTTGAGTATGGAAGTAGCATACTTCTAAATGATGAAAATGTTAGTTGGTTACATGAGATAAGATTTAATAATTGTGAAACTTACTTACTACATTAATTTCATATCAGAAAGTGTGATACATAAGAGTGTGTTAACTAAGGATTGAAAGGCAAAAGGCCAATGATATAAAGATTAGTGATTATGTGAAATATATATTATTTATTGATTCATGAGAGCAATTAGAATAATAGAATTAATCCATTAATTCTATATGAGAGGTGTGATGCATGAAAATTTTCAATTAGCCAACATGGGTATGTTTGTCCCTTGTCTTAGTTGGTGCAAGTGGCACCCCTTGGACAAGTGGATATTGCCCTTGTCTTAGTTGGTACAAAAGGTACCCCTTGGACAAGTGGAAGTGGCCCTTGTCTCAGTTGGTACAAAAGGTACCCCTTGGACAAGTGGAAGTGGCCTTTGGCTCCAGTTGGTGAAGAAGTCACCCCTTGTGCCAAAGGATTATTATATAGTGGCCTTGGTTCTAGTTGGTGAAAAAGTCACCCCTCATACCAAGGAATATCATAGAGGCCTTGACTCTAGTTGGTGATTATCCACCCCTCGAGTCAAAGGATAGAATAGTGGACCCATGATGGTAATTGGCATGAGACATTCTATCACATTCTCTCACATGGAATTAATGATTAAGGCAGGAATCCGATATGATGGATTATGATAGAAAATGAGAAATATATATATATATATTGATAGTAAACATAAGATTAATGAAGGAAATGGGAAATGTATGTTGATAGTTATTATATGATTATTGATGAAAATTATGAAATGTATATTTGATGTGATCATAAGTTTATAAGAATATAAGGGCAATGTGATTATATAATTTGAATATTTTTGTATATATTGCAATAAGCTGGAAATAAAGATAGACTAGTGTCCTAATGTTTCCTTTTGTAATTTGAAATTTTGTGCAAGGTTGAGAACAATTTTGGCTTACTAGAAGGGGACATTATAGAAGAGCTAAAAAAGAAGGTGGGACAATTGGCTGACCCATTTGATTCAAGTGCCTTGGCACTAGCTATACTGAAGGATCTACAAAAGGATAATAAACCTTCTAATTATGAAGGAATCATCCCTGATACCATTGCATGGAGAGATGCACTAGAAGCCCTTAGTAGCAAGGTTATCAAGGAGGCAATGATAGCCTATCACACTCTCAATGATGAGGTGGAGAAGTTACGATAATTGGACAATTCCATTAATGAGGAGATTTTGGTATGGGAGGAATACCTCTCAATTTTGTAGAATGAAGGCAGTGCCTCCTAGCGAGCTATTTAGACTAGGAATTTTTTATAAGGGTGATCAAGGTGTTAGGGTTTAGGTAGATTAGAGAAATAAATACTAACAATTATATGCAGATTGAATAACCCAAATATAATAATCAAGAATAACACAAAATATATCTACACAAGATTTTAACGTGGTTCACCCAAAATGGGCTACATCCACAGAAACTTAGCCATCCAATGATTTTATTATCCAGTGCAAAACAGATTACAATCTCACATCCCACAACATACATTCTAGCTACTTATAACAAGATTTTTGGAAGCTTCTAGAATTAGGGTTTTACAATGTCATTTTTCATTTGTCGGTTAACCAAAAAATTAACTACCAAACCCCAGCAAGGATATGTTACGAGTATAAATTATTTGCATGATCAATCACCACATACCAACAATCTCCCACTTGGAGACTGATCATGCTCCATACCAAACAATCTCCCACTTGGAGACTGATCCTGGATGACACCGCTGCACTTGCAGCTCCAACTGGATTATAGGCTTAGCTAGTTTCTTATGTCCACCATTATTAGTCATGAAGGCCAATGGAAACTGATGAGGAAATCAGTTTCTCCCATATAACCACCTTTGTGAACATATTTGTAGGATTCTCACTTGTGTGAATTTTCTCCAGCTTCAACTGTCCATCCTCTAAAACTGACTGGATGAAGTGATGTCTGAGCTGTATGTGCTTAGTTTTTTAATGTAGAGATGAATTCTTAGAAAGATAAATGGCACTTTGGCTATTAGCGTACAAAGCGCTATCTTCTTGTCATTGTCCCAATTCCTCTAGGAAACGTTGTAACCAAATCATCCCTTGCTAGCTTCTGTAGCAGCTATTGTTATATGGAGCCTAATCACACTTGGAGGTTAAATTTACCCCACTTTTATCAGCGCAGTTTCCCTCCAAATTATTTAACGGGGTCAAGGGGCAGTGCCCCTTGCCGGGGTTTTGGGGCAATCCACCCAAGATAGGGTTAAGGGGTAGCACCCCTTGCGGGGTCTAGGGGCAGCAGGAGTTATTTTATAAAGGCGTTGGGAGTTATTTTTTCTATTGGCTGACATAAAAAAAACCCATTTTGTAACTGACATAAGGCTTGATAAAAGTGGCTAAGGGTTGGGGTTTCTGATGATGTATTGTAGCATTTTGCAGTGGTATTGATTTGTAAGGATTGTTGGTTGTAATCAGTTTGATTTACTAGATAATAATATTAGACTCTTTGTTTGTGGATGTAGCCCGAGTTTGGGTGAACCATGTTAAAACTTGTCTCTCACTGTTATTATTTTTGTGTATTTTCATTCCTCTTTTAATCTTTATTTGCATTTAATTGATATCTTCTACCAGCTAACCCTAACAGCAGTAACATACTCAGCTTCAGTGGTTGAAAGCGCAACAACCTTTTGTAGCCTTGAAATCCAACTGACTATAGTACCTCCTACAATAAAAACATACCCTGTAGTACTCCTCTTGCTATCAATATCACCCACTAGATCAGAGTCAACATATCCTTTTAGAGCAGAATTTATTCCTCCAAAACATATTTTTTTGAAGTAGTACTTCTCAAATATCAGAGAATCAATTTTACTGCATTCCAATGTTCCATTCTCAGATTGCTCATATACCTGCTCACAACTCCCACTGCATGTGGAATATCTGGCCTTGTGCATACCATTGCATACATCAAGCTACCAACTACTGATGCATATGGTGTCTTAGACATTTTGTCTTCCTTCTCTTGTGTCTTTGGACACATCTCCTTAGTCAACTTGAAATGACTAGGCAAAGGTGTACTAATTGCTTTTGTATTCTACATATTAAACCTTTTCAACACCTTCTCCACATACTCACTTTGAGACAAAAATAATTTTCTGTTTGTCCCGTCCCATGTGATCCTCATACCAAGGATTTATTTTGTTGTAGCCAAATCCTTATTAGCAAATGAATTTGCTAATTTCTACTTAAGTTCATTAATATGCTGCATGTTAGACCCGGCAACAAGCATGTCATCAACATAAAGTAATAAGATAATATAACTATCATTACCCAATTTCTTAAAATAAACACAATAATTAGAATGACATCTTTTGTAACCTTGTTCAGCCATAAAACTATCAAATTTCAAATAACATTGCCGATGTGCTTGCTTCAGGCCATACAAACTCTTCTTTAACCTGCATAAAAATTCCTCCTTACCCTTGACCTCATATCCCTGTGGTTGCTGCATGTATATTTTCTCTTCCAAATCCCTATGGAGAAATGATGTTTTCACATCTAGCTGTTTAAGATGCAAGTCTTTCATAGCCACAAGACTTAGAATAGTTCTAATAGAAGTCATCTTTACAACCCGAGAAAATATTTCATCAAAATCTATACCTTTTTTCTGTGCAAAACCTTTTACCGTGAGTCTAGCCTTATATCTTTTCTTGCTTCCATCTTCTTCCTTCAACCTATAAACCCATTTATTTGATAATGCTCTTTTACCTACAGGTAATTGGACTAAGTCCCAAGTCTGATTCTGCAGCAAGGATTCCATTTCCTCTTTCATGCCTAGCTCCCACTACTTTTTGGTATCTACCTACATTGCTTCTTCATAACCTTCAAGTTCACCAGAATCCGTTAATAATATAGAATATAATGGTGGAGAAAATATTTTTGGAGGTCTAGTTATCCTTGTAGAACATCTAACACTTGCAAGAGTCTGTGGGATAACTTGTTTTTGCTGAGCATCAAGTACCACTGGCATTTTATTTTTTGGAATCTTATCTAGCACCACATATTCCTTTTTGGCTTGTTCATGTTTTTTTTCTTGTAGCTGATCCTTATACATGACCTTCTCATTGAATATAACATCTCTGCTCCTAATGATTTTATGATTTTCATAATCCCATAATCGATAACCAAATTCTTCTACTCCATATCCAATGAAGGTACATTTTTTAGACTTAACCTCAAGCTTGTTTCTATTTTCAATATCAATATGGACAAAAGCTTCACAACCAAAGGTTTTTAGAAATGAATAGTTTACCCTTTTACCCATTCATGGCTCCTTTGGAATGCCACCATCCAAAGGATTTGAAGGCCCCCTGTTTATTAAATAAACAACAGTATGTATAGTATCTACCCAAAAGTGTAAGGGTAGTCCAACATACAATCTCATGCTCCTTGCATGCTCCATAATGGTCTTATTCATCCTCTAAGACACCATTTTCTTGTGGGGTTCCAGGAACTATTTTCTTCCTACGGATTCCATTATATGAACAGTAGTTTTGAAATTCTCTGCTACAATGCTCGCCTCCATTATCAGATCTGAGACACTTCAACTCTTTTCCTGTCTCATTCTCAACCAAAGCTTTCCACCTTTTAAAAGTTTCAAATACTTCTAATTTTTGTTTTAGGAAATATACCAATGTTTTCCTAATTGCATCATCAATAAAAGTAACATAATAGCAAGAGCCACCAAGAGAAGATACCTGAGCTGGTCCCCATACATCTAAATGCACAAGATGTAATTTCTCACTTTTCTTCTCTTTCCCAACTTTGAGAAATTAGACTCTTTTCTATTTTCCATGAACACAATTTTCACAAAACTCCAAGTCAATCTGCTTCAGACCTGGCAGCAACTTTCTGGAGTGAAGGATCTTCATCCCTTTCTCACTCGTGTGCCCAAGTCTATGGTGCCACAATTCTATTTCTATCCCTGTAGCAAGTGCTATAACTATCTCAGTAGCAACTATTTTTGTAGCCGCTAAGGTAGAATAAGTATTACTAGTACACAAATACAATGTGCCTACCTTTTCACCTTTAGCTACTCCTAATGCACCTTTATTGACCTTCCAGACTTTGTCTGAAAAGGTAACTATGTAGCCTTCACTACCTAGTTGTCCTGTAGAGATTAAATTCCTTCTCAAATTTGGAACATATCTTACCTCTTGTAGCAACCATTCATTTCCATTCCGCAACTTGATTTTTATCTTTCCTTTTCTAACAATCTGATAGGGTTCATCATCACCCAAATATACCTGTCCAAAATCACCTTGAACATAATCTACAAAATATTTCCTATGGGGTGTGGTATGAAATGAAGCCCCTAAATCTATTACCCATGAATCATTAACATTATCTAAACACAAAATTGATGCAGAGGGATACTCTCCCTTTCAAATCTGCAACAAAACACTTCAACAAGCCTATGCAAGAAGGCTAAAAATAAAATATTACAACAAAGATATGGAGAGAAATCTGCACACAATCTTTTATTCAAATCTAAAAATGCATTACAAAATAAGGAAGTTTGTGATCTTCTGAGAATTACACATCCAACACCTGCAACAAATAAATTTCTCCATCTCTAGACTCCTTCCCCAACATCTGGGTCTCTCCAATTTTTTTCCCAGCTCCAATAAAAACCCGCAACTTATTCCTTTCACCACGCCCTTATTTTTTGGAATATTCTAAAATAGTTTCTGGGTTTCATGTCTCTCCTTCCTAGAATTCTAGAAAATCTTAAATTTCTTAGTTTCAATAATATATATGAAAGTTATACTCATTTTACCGAGACTAGGTCTCATTATTTCAACCCAGACATGCAACAACATGCAAAGCTTTTGGCCCCACCTCTTGGAAATCAATTCCAAGATTCTTGGCAGCCCCACTTATGACAAAATTAGTCAAATCCCACCAAAATTACATTTACAATTGCACCCAAGGAAAATTACATTTGTTGCAAATTAAAATATTATTTCCCAAGCCCATAAACCTTATTAAAAACAAACCAAATTAAAATAACAATATTTTTTGTTTTGTCGATTGCCAATTTGTCATGGATGCTCTTGCATCATACTCCCAAGGAAAAGAGAATTCAAGTCCCATTGATTGTTGGTTGTTCCTTGTTCCTGGTCTTCCAATTCTTTTGCAATTTATCCTTCATCTTTACAACTGTCCCTAAGTCCTTCTTCCTCTTTTTTTCTTATACCATCTCCTATTTAGCATCCTCTCAGCTTTTAGGTTCCAAAATTCCATTTCTTGTGCATATACCTTAGTAGCATCATCATTTATGTCTTCATCATACAATATAGCAGCATACTCACCACTACCACAAGCTGCATAATACCCTTGCAAATCTGCATATACCTCATTAACAAACAAATCTACAACATCTTCATTAGCAACCTTATTATCAACAACTTGATCATCAACATGCTTTTGCACTTGCTCATGTTGAACATCAGACTCGAATAACTAAAAGTGACATGGAGACTCATCCACAACTATGTTTACCATGTCTTCTTCAATGCTTGATGTCAAAATAGTCATAGGTATACTCACCATTTCATTTCTTACCTCTTCCTCTAATGTTGTTGTCCTTGCTTGTCTTCTTCTTCTTTGGAGAATTTTATTGATAGGCCATGATACCCTCCTGCTCACTGATAAGTACCAACTTTGCTATTGTTTAAGCAAATTCTTCCATTTCTTTTCCATTCTTTCTCTCATCTCTTTTAGTTCTTCCATAGCCTGCCTTAACTCTTTTATCTCTTGGTCAATTTCTATTTGTTTTACCTTTTCTTTTTCCTTCTTCATCTCTTTTTCCTCTTTTTTTCTTTTTGTTTCTTCTTTTGTGAAACACTAGCCTATAAGTACCTTCTAAACAAATCCATCTCCTCTTCAAGCAAGTCGCTTTAACCTTGCTTCCTCTTGTCTTTGCCTCACCTAGTTCTCTTCTTTTTTTCCCTCTACCTAGTCTTTTGGCAACTAGGTTCTCTGTTCAACTTGCACAAACAAAAATCCACAAACACCAAACTCTCTTTTGCCTAGATTACCTCTGATACCAATTGATGCAGAGGGAGCTCACACAATTCAAAACTGATCACAAATACACATAGAACACTATGCAAGAGGGCAGCAAATTAATTTGAAACACGTAAAATGGAAGACAAATCTGCAATATGTTTTATATTGAAAATCTAAAAATGAGATACATAAACATTAAGCTCATAGGCTCTCATACAACATGGGCTTTAAACAAACAAAGACTTGCAACTTAACATTCCAGCTTCATCTCCTTGTTTGCCCTTTCAAGATCAACAATCCTTCTTCAAGTGTCCTGGCTTTCTACAATGCCAGCAATCTATTCTTCCTCTAGATTTAGATATGCCTTTCTTCGACTTCCATTGTGACTTCCCACAATTTGATGGGCTTTTTCCTCTCTCCTTTGTTCTTCCCCTATTCTCTACAGTCAAAGAATTACCTGATGTTGAACTCTCACCTGTACTTTTCTGTCACATTTCCTTGCTAAGGATAACACTAACAACATCATCAAATTTTAAAGTATTTGAACCAGAGACAGAGTTACTTACAACCATTACCAAGCTATTCCATCTTTCTGGAAAAGAACATAAAACCAAGAGAGCCCTCATCTCTTCATCAAATTTCACTTTTACAGAAGTTAACGAACTGGTAATCGTATTAAACTCATTTAAATGATCTGTCACAGATCCACCTTCAATCATTTTTAGATTAGACAAACGCTTCATGAGAAATACCTTATTAGAAGTTGAGGGGTTTTCATACAATTTAGCCAAATCTTTCATTATGTCATTTGTTGTCTTCGCTTCTGTTATATTGAATGCCACAGATGGTGCCAGACACAATCGAATGGTTCTCAGTACCTTTCTGTCCATAATGGTGCAGTCATGGTAGGAGGGTTCACAAAATGAATTGTCTGGACCATGCAGTAAGAGTAAACATAATGGAAACAACTCCAAGAAATAGAAAAAATGTAGATTCAATCATTCAATATATCATAGAATTCAAATACAAATTGGTCGGCAACATGCGAGCTTACAATTAGGGCTCACAGGCTTGATTACATACATGCATAAGATAAAGCTTTGAAGCTCCTTTGCACAAAATCCAAACTATCAACTATCACTATGACCTAAACTATTCTCCTAGGGATCTATTAAATTATTATATATCATCTCCAGACCAATAGATTCCTCCGCATCGGCCAAGGAAGATCACAAACTCCAATGAAGAGCTGTAATGTATTCACAGATGGGTCAGACCTAAATGCATAGAACACACCCACAAATGAATAGAATAATGTGTGGACCTCCAGGAAGGGTTGGCCATGAACCAAGGATCATTGAATGATGTGTCATTAGGATCCACAAGTCAAGGAATGATCTGCAAGTCTTCTCCTACAACTAATTTGTCTAAGACTATCAGGAAGCTCTGTTCTGACAAAATAGTTGATATTCTGATAGCGATATATTTCCAGTAACTAATCCAAATACTCTGAATTCTTGATATGATGTAGATGAATGAATGTAGATGCTCAGTCTATATTTGCAAGATGTGAAATGCTAGAATCAGACCACAAGCTGAAACTGCTTCTAACTTAACTAGAAAATGAAAGAACTGAAATGCAAACAAACTAAAATGCAAATGTTTTTTTTAGGTTGATGCAAGATTGCTCTTGAACCAGGTATGCTCCTGCATCAGACATTTAGCGTTATTGAAAAAGTGAGTCCATCGCTTTGCTGGGGCTAGGGGAGAACCAAGATGGTCCACCTCAGCCTGAGAAATCTAAGATGAATCTTTTTCCAGTCTACCTTTCCACTTCACAAGATTTTCTTTGTATTATCTTCTTCTAGTGCTACGTCCAACTCTACTGTCCAAAATGTCTTCTATCTGCTCTAGTGCTTTGTGTGGTAACTATTTCTTCAAGTCTTCTTCCATGCTATCACTAAACTCTGCTTCATGATACTGATATAAGTCTGCAATGTTGAAAATCAGTGAAATACACAATGTCTTTGGTAGTGCTACTTCATATGCATTTCCTGAATAAAATTTTCTAAGTATTTTACAAGGTCCAAACTTCTTCCTCTTCAACTTGTTATATGTCCGAACTAGAAATCTTTCTTTTCTCAAGTACACGTCACTTCATCTCCAATGTCAAATTCCTTATGTCTTCTCTTCTCATCAACCTTCTCTTTGTACTTATTGTTCATATCCTCCAAATGCCTCTTCACCTAATTATGCACTGTCTTCATGTGATCTACAAATTCTTCCACTTCTGCACTTCTCTTTTCTTCTATACTGATGTCTCTCAATTCTATAACTCCTCTAGGATTCTATCTGGTAAGAATCTCAAAAGGTATTCTTCTGGTACTCATGTTTACTAAATTATTGTATGCAAACTCTACTTGTGAAAGAACCAAATCCCAACTTCCTACCTTCTCTCCACCAAACATCTCAACAAGTTTCCCAAACTCTAATTCACTACCTCTATTTTGTTAGATTCAAGACAAACAACTGAGAGGGGGGGTGAACTAGTTGTCCCAAAACTTTCTTCCTATTAATCACTTAAATCCTCTTTGTAATTCAGAAGCATAATAATGAATCAATCATGGAAACATAATGCAACAATTCAAGACTAGAAACACATTAACACATATGACACCAAGATTTTAACATGGAAAACCCAGTTAAGGGAAAAACCACGGGGTGAGTAACCCAAGATTGTAGTCTTTGTTAAAAGAATAAGAAGAACAAATGGCACATGCCAATTAGGGCTCACTGCCCGAGCACACTACTCACAAGAGGCCCACTACCTACAGGAGACACACTGTCTACAAAATAATAAATATTACATACTTGAATTGAAGAATAGCATCTTCACCATGCTTGAGTCAGTTCCATTTAAGATCAATACTTCTACTCTGCCTTTCACTCTCCACCAAGATACTTTTGAAATGACTTCACAACTTCTTATTTATACAAGACATTGACTTTGGGATAATCATCCAAGTCGACATACTTTACAAAGCAAATACAACTTGACTAATTACAAAAGACTTCATGTGGATCATCACACTGTCAGCCACATAGATCTGAGACTTCAATCTTCTTTTAGGAACATGCCATGCTTCACAGAACATCTTCAAGATCATCTGCAGGATGTGTAACTCATCCAGTTGGCCAAGTTAAGGAAGAACATCATCATACAGAAGTAATCCTTCAATTACAAGCTCAATCTTCAATGCGGACCATCAACACAAATTGGACACAATCCAAAGACCTCCACAAGCTTGCCTGAATCACCAAGAACATCCACACTACTTTTGCTTACTGAAATCTTTCTCTCCTTCATCTGGAACCTCAAGAACACAGTTTGTCATCACTATCATATTGGAATAGATTCTTGCAGACCTCCATACCATGAACCAATTGAGTTGTCAATTCACATTGACTTCCTAAACACTCCACCAAATCCTCAGAAAAAGATATTTCATTTCTAGATTTCACCGAACCTATCTGTGTCACTTTGTCACCTTTAAACATCTGCCAGAACCGGGTTTACTCAAGTGTCCATAACTTCTTCAAATCTTCATGTGGACCTCTCAAATCTTTATTGGATCATCTTAAGACACATATCTACAAACCCTTTTATACACATCCTCTGATCTTCATCTTTGCTGGGATCTTCACCTCACTGTCTTTACTGTTCTTCTCTATTCCTGATAGGACTAATTTTCTCAATATCCTCAGCATACAACTCATCCAATCCTTACCATTAATGCAATAGGAGTATATTGACATCAATGACAACACCGGTTAGGCCCATACTTGCAACAATCTACCCCTTTGTCATTGATGGAAATATATGATGTGAAAAACTATTTTGACCATCAAGACAAGAACTTCTCCTTACTGACTAACATAACTCCCCCTATCAACAACAACCATTCACATGTCTTCTCTTCCTTTACTACTCCCCCTTTGATCAACAACCACTTTTTGTTTTTCACATGTCTTCTCTCCCCCTTTGACATCAATGGCAAAGGGCACATGCATCACTTCAGAATCATACCAGCTGTTCCCCCTGAGTAGTAGCTTCCCATCATCAATCCGGACCACAAGATATGACTATGAGATCCACCGGACTGATGCACATCAGTGCACCTTAATTCATAACCGGAGGGGTAATAACCCCTAACTTCTCCCTGAGATACTCAAAAGAGTCCTTAGGTAGAGGTTTAGTAAAAATATCTACAATCTGATCCTTGGAAGGCATAAACTCCAATATGACTTCATTCTTGTTCACTTGTTCTCTCAATAAGTGAAACTTGATGGATATATGTTTTGTCTTTGAATGCAACACCAAATTTTTTGATATATTTATTGCACTTGAATTGTCACAGAAGATTGTGATAGGTTCCTCATACTCCACTCTGATGTCTCTTAGCATTTATTTCATCCACAACACTTGAGTACAACTACTTGCTGCTACAATATATTCTACTTCTGTAGTGGACAGAGATATTGCCTCTTGTTTCTTGCTTAGCCAAGAAACTAATCTTTTCCCTAGAAAGAATGCTCCACCACTGGTACTCTTTCGGTCATCCACATCTCCTGCCCAATTTGCATCTGTATATGCATGAAGTGAGAAATCATGATCTCTAAGATACCATAATCCATACTCAACTGTCCCTTTTAGATATTTGAGAATCCTCTTGATTGCCATGACATGAGATTCTCTAGGATCAGCTTAGAATCTAGCAACAAGCCCAACAACATTCATAATGTTAGGTCTAGTTTGAGTAAGATACAATAGTCCTCCAATCATTGACCTATACTTTTTCTTATCAGCCTTAGGAGAGTCATCATCTTTGCTCAATTTACATCTGGTTGTCATGGGAGTACTCATTGGTTTTGAGTCTTCCATCCCAAATTTCTTCAACAATTCTTTCACATATTTGGTCTGTGAAATGAAGATTCCTTTCTTTGTTTGAATGATTTGTAGACCCAAGAAGAAATTCATTTCCCCAAACATGGACATCTCAAATTCACTTTTCATTTGATTTGCAAAAGTTTTGCACATACTCTCTTCCTCCAAAAATGATATCATCAACAAACACTTCAACAATTAAGATGTTTTCATGATCAATTTTGAAGTACATGTTACTGTCAGCAGTACCTTTGTTTAAACTAATATTCAAAAGATGCTTATCCAATCTTTCATACCAAGCTCTTGGGGCTTATTTGAGTCCATACAGTGCTTTCTTCAACTTGCAAACCATATCACCATGATCAGAAAATTGAAATCCATCCAGTTGCTCAATGTATACTTCTTCCAAGTCACCATTCAGGAAGGCAGACTTGACATCCATCTAATATACTTTGAAATCCTTGAAGGGAGCAAAGGCAAGAAATAATCTGACTGCTTCAATTCTTGCCACTGGAGCAAAAGTCTCTTCAAAATCAACTCCTTCAACTTGGGAATAACCCTTGCAGACCAATCTAGCTTTGGTTCTGACTACTTCACCATCTTCATTTAGTTTATTCTGGAAGACCCATTTGGTTCCAATCACATTTTTGTTTCTAGGTCTGGGAACAAGATCTCAAGTGTGATTTTTCTCAATTTGCATCAGCTCTTCCTTCATTGCTTTAGTCTAGCTTTCATCATTACATGATTCATTCACTATCTTTGGTTCAATCTTTGAAATCAGACAATACTCTTTTGAGTCTTAAGAAATCTTTCTTCTTGTTTGAACACCTTTTCTTTTATCACCTATGATCTAATCTTCAGAGTGACTCAGTCTTACATATCTAGGAATTTTGGGAATTTATTACACTTATGTTTCTTGAACAGGTTCATTCAAACTCATCTCTTCTTTCTGATTCACCAGACCAGTCTGGATCTGAATTTCAGAAGGGGCTTGGACTTCTTGGACCAAAACATCATTCTAATCATCTTCATCATATTCATAAAACCTTGAGGGTTTTTCAATACCTTCATCAACCTTCATATTTGAACTTTCTATAATGTTTCTCAATCTCTTGTTATAACACTAGTATGCTTTGCTTTGAGTAGAATAACCCAAGATTATTCTTTCATCACTTCTAGCATCAAATTTTCCAAGATCTTCATCTCTTTTAATATAACATTTGCTACCAAAGACTCTGAAATACTTCATAGTGGGAGTGATACCAAACTAGAGTTCATAAAGGGGTCTTACCAGTATTGCTTCTGATTTGTACTCGATTAAGAGTATAGATAGCAGTACTTATAGCTTCTCTCTAGTAGATCTGAGGAACATTTTCTTCCATCATCATGGTTCTAGATACTTCCTGGATGGTCTGGTTCTTTCTCTCCACTACTCCATTCTGTTGTGGAGTCCTTGGAGCAGACAACTGTCTTTTTATCCCATGTTTCTCATAGAATTCTATGAACTCTCCGAATGTGAATTCTCCACCTCTATCAGACCTAAGACATTTTATGTTTAGTCCAATTTCATTCTCTACCATAGCTAAATATTTTGAATTTCTCAAGAGCCACAGATTTCTCTTTCAGAAAAGTCACCCACATCATCTAGGAGTAGTCATCAATTAATAACATGAAGTATCTATCACCTTGCAAGCTCCTGATTCTTGCCAGACCACATAGATCAGTATGAACTAAGTCCAATAATCTGGTAGAAGACTATTCCTTACTTTTGAATGTGACTCTGCTTTGCTTACCCAACTGACATTCTTTGCACAAACTATTAGTAGGTTTCACCAGTCTTGGAAGATCTCTTATAGCCTAAGTGTTGCTTATCTTGATGATATTATCAAAATTTACATGACACATTCTCCTATGCCACAACCAACTTTGATCAATTTAAACAAATAAACAACTTTTACCAGTACCAACCAAGTGGAAGATATTACCTTTTGTTTAAGTACTGGATGCAATCTCTGTTCCAGAACTTTCAAAGATCTTGCATTTTCTATTTTTGAATTAGAGATCGTAGCCTTTGTCCACCAACTATCCAACACTGAGAAGATTGTGCTTCAGACCTTCATCATACAGTGCATTACTGGTTTTGTTCTTTCCATCAAAAGAAATGGTTCCTCTACCTCTGATTCTGCTAGCAAAATTATCACCAAATTTTACCACTCCTCCTTCATATTTTTCCAAATCTATGAACTTATTTTTGTCACCTGTCATATGGTGGGAGCATCCACTGTCAATGACCCAATCATCATTTTCTTCAACTTGGGCAGCCAGAGCTCTTTCTACCATTTTATGATTGACAGATTTAGAGGGGATTGGATCTTCTTCCTTGATGGCAATAAACACCTAGTCACTTCTGGATTTGTTTCCTGTCTCTGATTCATCATCTGTTACTCCATCATCATCATCTTCATGAACATAGTAACATTTCTTTTGGAATCTTGATCTGTTAGGATTTGGCCTTGAAAATCTTTTCGGACACCTTGAGGCAAAATGACCTATCTTATTGTAGTTAAAACATTTCAAAGGCAATTTCCCTTCATACTTACTAGATCCCCTTGGTAGTCTTTTTGCAATAAGGTCTTCAAGTTGAGTAGCTTCTACCTCATCTTCTTCCAGATCTTTTCTTTCTTTTTCATACCATGATAGTTTCTTTGAAAAGTTCTCTCCCAGATCAAACTTTTGTTTTCCTTTTATAAAGGCACTAGCTTTGAATGCAGATTCAGTCTTGGGGGGTGTATCTCCAAACTTGGCCAATTTAAATGCAGCTAATTTACCAACCAATTGATCTCTTATGATATTTGAAAAAGATCTAAATTCTTTAATAGAAGCAACCTTGTACTTGTAAGAATCAAGAAGGATCTGAGAACTTTGGCAACAATCTCATCTTCGTCCAAGATTCCACCAGCACATTTAATGCCACAAACAAGCTCATTTACTCTTGGCATAAATGTAGTGATATTTTAATCTTCTTTCATCTTTAGGTTTTTGAATTTTCCTTTCAGATTCTATAGCTTGGCAGATTTAACATATTTGTCTCCTTCATGCAGAAGTTACAGTTTTTCCCAAATCTCATATGTAGTTTTTAGATCAATAACATTTGTCAGCTCTAAATCAGATAAGGCACTTAGAAGAGCTTCTTTAGCTCAAAGATTGTTTTCAACATCTCTGATTTCATCTATAGTTCTTAGACCATTCTATGGAGGAACATACTTCTTTGAAGCCATGATCCAATAATACATTCCCATACATTGCAAGTGACATTCCATGCGGCTTTTCTAAAGAGTGTAATTGGTTCCATCAAACCTTGGACTATCCTTCTTGTAGGATAACATCCTAGATCTCCTCAAGCAGTTAAGCCCTTTTAGAGGAACTTGGCTCTGATACCAATTGTTAGATTCTAGATAGACAACTGAGAGGGGGGTGAATCAGTTGTCCCAAAACTTTCTTCCTATTAATCACTTAAATCCTCTTTGTAATTCAAAAGCATAATAATGAATCAATCATGGAAATATAATGCAACAATTCAAGAGCAAAAACACATTAACACATATGACACCAAGATTTTAATGTGGAAAACCTAGTTAAGGGAAAAACCATAGGGTGACTAACCCAAGATTGTATTCTTTGTTAAAATAATAAGAAGAATAAATAACACATGCCAATTAGGGCTCACTACCTGAGCACACTGGTCACAAGAGGCCCACTACCTACAGGAGACACATTGTCTATAGAATAATAAATATTACATACTTGAACTGAAGAATAGCATCTTCACCATGCTTAAGCTAGTTCCATTTAAGCTCAATACTTTTGCTCTACCTTTCTCTCTACTCCTCTCTACCACACACTCATCTCTACTAAGATACTTTAGAAATGACTTCACAACTTCTTATTTATACAAGACATTGACTTTGGGATAATCATCCAAGTCAGTAGACTTTACAGAGCAAATACAGCTTGACTAATTACAAAAGACTTCATGTGGATCAACACACTGTTGGCCACATAGATCTGAGACTTCAATATTCTTTTAGGAACATGCCATGCTTCACAGAACATCTTCAAGATCATCCGCAAGATATGTAACTCATCCAGTCACCCAAGTTAAGGAAGAACATCATCATTCAAAAGTAATCCTTCAATTACGATCTCAATCTTCAATGCAGACCATCAACGCAAAATGGACACAATCCAAAGACCTCCACAAGCTTGCCTGAATCACCAAGAACATCCACACTACTTATGCTTACTAAAATTTTTCTCTCCATCCAGAACCTCAAGAACATAGTCTGCCATCACTGTCATATTGGAATAGATGCTTGCAGACCTCCAAACCACCGACCAATTGAGTTGTCAATTCACATTGACTTCCTAAACACTCCACCAAATTTGTAGAACAAGATATTTCATTTTTGGATCTCACTAGACCTATCTGTCACTTTGTCACCTCTTAACATCTGCCAGAATTGGTTTTACTCAAGTGGCCATAACTTCTTCAAATCTTCATCCGGACCTCTCAAATCTTTACTAGATTATTTTAAGACACATATCTACAAACCCTTTTATACGCATCCTCTGATCTTCATCTTCGTTGGGATCTTCACCTCACTGTCTTCACTGTTCTTCTTTACTCCTGATAGGACTAATTTTCTCAATATCCTCAGCATACAACTCATCCAATCCTTATCATCAATGCAACAAGAGTATGTTGACAACAATGACAACACTAGTTAGGTCCATACTTGTAACATGTCTGTCCATCAGTCTGTGGATGAAAAGTTGAACTGAACTTCAAATCTATCTTCATCTTTTTCCAAAGTGTCTTCCAAAAGTATCCAACAAACTTTGTATCTCTGTCTAAAACTATACTCTTAGGTAATCCATGAAATCTCACAATCTCCTTGAAAAATAGTTTAGCTACATGCACTGCATTAGTTGTCTTCTTACATGATATGAAATGAGCCATCTTTGAAAATCTGTCAACCACTACAAATATCAAATCATGTCCTCTCTGTGTCTTAGGTAATCCAATTACAAAATCCATGCTTATGTCTTCCCAAGGTCTCTCCGGTACTATCAAAGGTTTATACAATCTAGTGTTATGACTACTCCCTTTTACAACATGACAAACTCTACAACTCTGCACAAATCTTTGAACATCCTTATGTATCTGAGGTCAAAAGTAATTTTCACTCACCAAAGCCACTATCTCATCAATGCTAAAATGTCCTGCCAATCCACCACTATGCTTCTCCTTGATCAAATTATCCCTCATTGAACTTCTAAGTATGCACAACTGACTTCCTCTAAACAACATATCTTCTTGAACAAAGTAATCCAACCACTTACTCCTATCTGTCACAATAGGTTCCTTACATGCTTTCCAAGGTTTTGCAAAATTAGTGTCTCCCTCATACATGTTCTTCAATTCATCAAAACCCAACACTTCAACTCTCATTTTTTTCAACAAGTTTCTTCTCCTACTCAAGGCATCAATAACTTTGTTTAATTTTCCACTCCTATGCTTCAACACAAAAGTATAACTCTGCATGAATTCTACCCATCTCATATGTCTCTGATTCAACTTACCTTGACTATTCAAATATTGCAAAGCTTGATGATCTATATACAACACAAACTCCTTAGGTAACAAGTAATGTCTCCACTTCTTCAAGGCTTGAATTATGGCAAAGAAACCTTGATCATAAACTAAAAATCTTCTCCTTGCATCATTCAATTTTTCACTGAAATATGCTATAGGTCTACCTTCTTGACTTAACACTACTCCAATCGCATTTCCACTTGCATCACAATCAACTTGAAATATCTTATTGAAATCCAGTAATGCCAAAACATGTTGTTCTATCAATTTTTGCTTCAACAACTCAAAACTTTTATCTACTCCTGATGTCCACTTGAAATCTTTTTTGTCACCTCTCATTGTCTCTGTCATAGGGTTACAAACTGAACTAAAATTTCTAATGAACTTCTAGTAGAAACTAGCCAATCCATGAAATGATCTAATCTCTCCAATGCTCTCTGGTGTAGGCCATTCAACAATTGCTTTCACTTTCTCAGGGCCCATCTTTAATCCTTCTACAAAAATCACAAATCACAAATATACCAACTCTTCCTTCATGAAACTACACTTCTTGATGTTTATCAGGAATTTCTCTTCTCTCAACCTCTGTAAAACTTGTCTAATATGCCACAAATGTTCTTCCTTTGTCTTACTGAAAATTAGAATATCATCCAAGCATACAATCACAAACTTACCCAAAAATTTCTTCAAGACTTCATTCATCAATCTCATGAAAGTACTCGGTACATTTGTCAATCCAAAAGGCATCACTAACCACTCATACAATCCTTCTTTTTTCTTAAAAGCAATCTTCCATTCATCACCTTCTCTGATTCTGATCTGATGGTATCCACTCTTCAAATCTATCTTTGTGAAATATCTTACTCCACTCAAAAAATCCATGATATCATCAATCCTAGGTAAAGGAAATCTATGCTTAACTATGATCTTATTTATAGCACTACAGTTAGTACACATTCTCCATTCTCCATCCTTCTTAGGTACCAATACTACAAGTATTGTACAAGGACTCAAACTTTCTCTGATCAAACCCTTCCTCAACAATTCTTGTATCTGTCTATTCAACTCTTCATTCTCTATCGGTGTCATTCTATGTGCTACTTTGTTAGGCAAACTTGCTCCTAGTATAAGATCCATGTGATGACTAATACTCCTTGTTGGTAGGTGGTGACTGATCAGGAAAGTAAAGTACTGTAGGGCCGACTTAAAAAAAATCCTATTTTTTATGACCGACATAAGAAAATCCTAATTTTTGTAACCGACAAAAAGGCTTGATAAAAGGCGGCCAAGGGTTAGGGTTTGGGCATTTTTTTTTGTATTGTAGCATTTGCAACGGTATTGAGTTGCAGGGATTGCTGATTGTAATCATTTTGATTTACTAGATAATAATATTGGACTCTCTGTTTGGTGGATGTAGCCCGAGTTTAGGTGAACCACGTTAAATCTTGGCTCTCGCTGTTATTAATTCTGTGTATTTCCATTTCTCTATTTAATATTTATTTGCATTTAATTGATATCTTCTGCCGGCTAACCCTAACACTCCTTATAGGTGGTAATCCTTTAGGTACATTGTCTGATATGATGTCTTCAAATTCTATCAGCAACTCTCTTATTTCCTTTGGTTGTGATTCTTCAACTTCTTTCTTCAATGCTTCAGGCTTCTTAGGAATCAAGGCATAACACATATTCTCATGTCTCAAACCATCCAAAAATTTCCTTCCATCTACCAAACAAATTCTAGCATTCCCACATACCACATCTTTAGGATCATCCTCCAAAGGAATCAAGGTAATTCTCTTTCCATTTGTTGTTATAGTATATGTATTCTTTCTCCCATAATATATAGCTTTTCTATCATACTGCCAAGGTCTACCCAACAAGATATGATAAACATCCATAGGCATAATATCACACAAGACTTCATCATGATAAGATCCAATATGAAATTTCACCAAACATTGTTCACTCACCAGTACCTTATGATCATCCTAAATCCATGCTATCTGATAGGGCTTAGGGTGTTTCAATCTTTCTAGCTTCATCTTAGTCACCATCTCCTCTGAAACTAGATTATCTAAACTACCACTATTAATCACAACTTTACAACACTTACCTCCTAATTTGCATTTGGTTCTAAACAAGCTTTTCCTTTGCGGTGGTTCCTCATCTATCCCTGCTTGAAATAGTTCTCTCCTCATTACCAATGATTCTCCTTTCTCTAGTTTGCCAACTGAACTAGGTGATCCAAGAGGTTCTTCTTCCACACAGGCTGCTCTTCCACTATTTTCTATCCTCTTACTTGTACTACTCTGATTACATTCAAATTCTCTATCCTTCACCTCCACACTTGAAACAAGTACCTCTAAATTTTCTCTTATCAAATCCTCTTCCTTCTCTTCTATATCCTTCATTCTAGTATGCACTAGGGTTTCCACTCTGGTAAAAATTTCTGTCATCTCTTCGGTAAGCATTGTTATCTCTATCATTCTTCTTAAAGGGGCTGTCAAATTTGTTCTGCTCCACAAATGATCTATCATATCCAGAAAATGTTCTACCTTTTTGAAATTTACCTCCTCTACCTCTCTATCTCTGATCATGTCTCTTATTTAGCTTCTCTTCAACTTTTAGCTCAAACTGATATGCTTCTTCCAAAGATGCCATCCTTAACAAACTTAGCTCCTCTTGAATGTTCAATCTCAGTCCACTGATATATCTAGCCATTTTCTCCTTATTTGCTTCATTATGTCCTGTTCTTATGATCATCTTACGAAACTCTTCAGTGTACTCCTTCACAGATTTCTTCTTTTGTCTCAAGTTTTGCAATCTCTTCAACATCTCCAACTCATAGTCAGCAGGTATAAACTAGTTCTTCAACTTTGTCACCATCCGGTCCCACTTTGTAATCTTCTCCTTCCGTCTTCTATTTCTTTCCAAATAAACTTCTTTCCACCATATAGCAGCATGTCCTTTCAACTTTGTCTTTGCAAATTTCACCTTCTCCAAATCTTCAATTTCTTCATATTCAAAGTACTCTTCCATGTCATTTTTCCAGTCAATCAATTCTTTAGTGTTCAAATTACCAGTATAATTCGACACATCAACTCGAGGTCTCTTTCCAATCTTTGAAATAGCTCACAATATCTTTACCTGATTTGATTCTTCTTCTTCATGACCTTCTAAGGTTTTGCCAGTTTGTTCAGCAAATTGAAATTCTTCTTCATCATCACTTTCAACATTAGGTCTAGGTGTCAATCCTCTTCGCCTATCATCTTCAACAACATCCAAACAAATTTGCATTGTTTTCATCAATTCCATCATCTCATCCATTCTATTAGCCATTGTACCAACAGGAGGAACTCTTCACAGCGGCATCTTCCTAGGATCAAGTGCAACCTGCCTCAAATTCAATGATTGGGCTACAAGCGACAATTGCCTCTCAATCGGCAATTGGTTGTGCACAAGTAACCTACCTTGGATCAATGATCTGCTCACAACAAGATATTTTGGAATCCCCTTCGCCAATTCACTCCAAAGAATCAAACTTTCGCTCTAATACCACTTGGTGCAGTCACAGTAGGAGGGTTCACAGAATGAACTATACAGACCGTGCAACAAGAGTAAACACAATGGAAACAACTCAAAGAAATAAAACAAATGCAAATTCAGTCATTCAGTATATCATAGAATTCAAATACAAATTGGCTGGCAACATGCGGGCTTATAATTAGGGCTCACAGGCCTGATTACATACATGCGCAAGATAAATCTTTGAAGCTCCTTTGCACAAAATCCAAACTATCAACTATCACTATGACCTAAAGTATTCTCCTAGGGATCTATTACATTATTATATATCATCTCCAGACCAATAGATTCCTCTGCATTGGCCAAGGAAGATCACAAACTCCAACGAAGAGTTATAACGTGTTCACGGATAGGTCAGACCTAAATGCATAGAGTGCACCCACAAATGAATGGAATAATGTGTGGACCTCCGAGAAGGGTCAGCCATGAACCAAGAATCATTAAATGATGTGTCATTAGGATCCACAAGTCAAGGAATGATCCACAAGACTTCTCCTATAGCTGATTTGTCTGAGACTGTCAGGAAGCTCTGTTATGAGAAAACAATTGACCTTCTGATAGTAATATCTTTCTAGTAACTGATCCAAATGCTCTGAATTCTTGATATGATGTAGATTAATGAATGTAGATGCTAAGTCTAGATCCGCAAGATGTGAAATGCCAAAACTAGACCACAAGCTGAAATTGCTTATGACTGAACTGGAAAATGAAAGAACTGAAATGGAAATGTTTTTTTTTGGTTGATGCAAAATTGTTGTTGAACCAAGGATGCTCTTGCATCACAGAATTTTAACGTGGTTCACCCAAAATGGGCTACATCCACATAAACTCAACCATCCAATGATTTTATTATCTAGTGTAAAATAGATTACAATCTCACAAATTTCATCACGCAACATACATCCCAGCCACTTATAACAAGCTTTTTGGAAGCTTCTAGAATTAGGTTTTTAAAATGTCATTTTTCATTTGTCAGTTAACCAAAAAATTATCTACTGACCCCGAATGTGCAAAAAAGGGAAAAAAAATTTTAGGGTTTGTACCCACGAATCCCTACTCTCGAGGGCTGTTGCCCTCGAACCCCAACAAGGATACGTTATGAGTGTACAATATTTGTATGATCAGTCGCCACATACCAACACAAGGCTTGGACTTGGAATGGTTACAATCTAGAAAGTTGAGAGCCATGGTGCTATAGTGGTGCAAAGACAAACTCAAAGTAAGAAAAAAAGCAATAGATGAGGCTATGACTAAAATTGAAAAGTTTATTGAGGTCATTCCTTGTGCCTTCAAGGATAGATCTTCTATGGTCTTCCCTATTGCTAGGATGGTCAAAGAAAGTTATAGACTCTCTTTATTAGTAGCTAACAAAGTAGGGGATAGATCGGTTGATGAGAATGAAAGTTGCTTTCAAGGAATTTCAAGGAGAGATGACCAAATTCAAAGAGATTCACAACAAGATCAACCAATCAACATTTTCCCAAAAGATGAATATGAAATACAATCAAGGGCCAAACCAAAATGATTTAAATGAGGCCATCCTCAATTTCCATAGCCACTTTCCTAGAGAAGTCTGATCTCCTTGTTCTTCATTTCAAATTCATTCATTCATTATTCTTTTAAAGATCTAATAACTCAATTCAAAATGAATTGATCTTGATATAGGTTCTAGGAGGACAACTTGACAAAAACTTGTAAATTGTGTTATTTTGGAGGCCTAGGCATATGGATGAGGCCGACCTAGTTTAAGTTTTAAAAATTTGACTACTTAATAGGGGTATTTAACAACACCTAAGAATGCATTGTAAAAAAAGGTGGGGGGGCAATATAGAGATTTTCACAAGAAGGCCATAATTTTGCAATCTTGACAAGGCATGCTGTTATAAATAAAGGTGCAAACCACACAATAGAAATTTGATTCAAACCTTATTCATGTCCTCTAAACAATGTAGAATCAATGGAGATTTCAACAAAAATAAAACCCACTACACAGAAATAACATGCATTAAGAACTGAACACATAACACAGTATGTAACATGGAGAAAACACTTTTGGGTAAAAAACTCCACCAATAAAAGAGGCTCCAAGTTGTATTCTCTTCAAATATGAGATTACAATACATGCACTTCCTCTTCTTCTTTAGTCTTCAATCCAGAGGTGCATGTTATTCTCAACTCTACTAAAAATGTAGTACAAATATACTTATAAAAGGGGGTTGCCTTCTCGGGAAAGAAAACTGAACCCCCATCATAGACGAATTAGCATCGATGACTGGATATAAACATGTAACTAAAATAAGATCACTGTTGGTTAAACCTTTCATCCCTTAAGGGTGATTTACAAACAATATTTGGAGTAATTAATTACATAGGATTTACAAGGTTGATGGCACCTTAATCCTAATATTCTCCCACTTGACATCATACATTGTAAATACCTATAGGAAAACCAAAAATAATTAGGCACTAGAAGCAAGGCCCATAGCCTCTCTACACAAAACAAATTTCTCTGTGCTCATAGGCTTGGTCAAAGCATTTACAACATTCTTCTGAGTGTCTACCTTCTTCATCTCAATCTATCCATTTGCAACTATTTCTCAAACAAAGTGATACTATACATCAACATGCTTAGTCTGAGCATGATATATAGGATTCTTGAACAAATAAATAGCACTTTAGCTATCACAACCAATCTGAATGATCCTTCAACCAAAACCAATACATGTACACAATCTCCTCAACCAAGCTGCCTCCTTAGAGACATGGATAGCAGCCATATACTATGGTTCGGTGGTGGACAAAGCAACCATGGGCTATTTTTTGCTCATCCAACTCACTGCTCTACCAAACAAAGTAAACACATAGCCACAAGTGGACCTTCGACTATCCAAGTCACCTACCTAATCTGCATTAACAAATCCCTATATGTCTAATGTTTTGTTAGCACTGTCAGTACCAAAATAAACCAAACAATAATCAAGAGCGTCTGCTAGATATCTAAACACCCTCTTCACATAATTTCAATGTTATCTACCAGGGTTAGACATAAATATGCTCAAAACTCCCACTACTTGGGCAATATCTGGTCTAGTGCAAACCATTGCATACATCAAACTCCCTACAACAATAGCATATGGAACATTAGACATATCCTCTAAATCATCCAAATTATTTGGACACATATCTAATGAAAACTTAGTACCAATGGGCAAAGGAACTCTAGCAGGCTTACAGTCCTGCATACTAAATCTCTACAAAATGGTATTCACATACTTACTCTGAGACAACCAAAGATTTATGTTACCTCTGTCCCTCCTGATCTCCATACCTAGAATATACCTGGCTACACCAAGATCCTTCATATTGAATGCATCTGAAAGTTGGGCTTTCAATTCACTGATCATACCCTTAGTATTGCTAAAAAATAACATGTCATCATCATACAATGAATGATCAGAATAGAATCATCAATACAATGAATGTACACATAGTGATCCTCCTCACTTGTAACAAAACCCAATTTCAACACAAATGAGCCAAACTTTTGGTACCACATTTTGGGAGACTATTTAAGACCATAAAGAGACCTCTTTAGTTTGCAAACCCAATGTTCTTTCCCTTTTACCTCAAAACCTATAGGTTGTTGCATGTAAATTTCTTCCTTAAGATCTCCATGCAAAAATATAGTCTTAACATCCATTTGCTCTATTTCCCAATCAAGAGTCGCAATAATGGATAAGAGAAATCTTATAGAAGTTAATTTAGCAACAAGAGAGAATATTTCACCAAAATCAACCCCCTCTCTCTGGGAGTAGCCCTTGGCTACCAGTCTAACCTTGTACTTCTCCAATGAATTGTTTGCGGACAATATTCTTCTTGAAGACCCACTTGCAACCTATGGCCTTTTTCCTTTGGACAAATGAACAAGATCCCAGGTGTTACAAGAGTCTAAAGCCATCATCTCCTCATGCATGGCTAACTGCCAAGACTCACTATCATCTGAATGAATAGCTTCCTTATAGGATCTAGGATCATTGTCAATACTCAATAAAGAAAATAAACAACAAAAATCTGGTGTGCTATACTTGTCAATTGGGTTCCATTGTCTTGTGGATCTGCTCAGAGGTGGAATAATAGACTCTTCAAGTTCTTCTGCATGCTCATATGTACCAACATCTTCTATTACAATAGATTATTCATCATCATAACTTTCACTTGAGTCTTCTTTTGCTTCTCCACCCTCCAATCCATCATTATGTTCTTCCTGAGGTGCATCCTCATGCTCTAACTCAAAATGCACTCTCTTCACCTTTTCTTCTTTTTCCTTTGGTTGTTTAGGTTCTGAAATAACACTAAGTTTCCTAAAAAATACATCTCTAGAATAGATAATCTTTCAGGTTAGTGGATTCCAAAGCTTATAAACTTTTATACTATCACCATATCCAATGAACGTACGCTTTTTATCTTTTGGATACAACTTAGTTTTTTTTTCTTTAGGCACATGAACATAAACCTCACAACCAAATACCCTTAAATGTGAAACAAAGGGTTTCTTACCTCTCCACATTTCATAAGGAGTTGAAACAAGAGCCTTAAACATAGATCTATTAACCAAGTAGTTCGTAGTACACACAACTTTTGCCCAAAAGCATTTGTTGGTAACATAGTCAAGAGACATTGTTGATTGGGTAATGTTGTCATTGATGGTAATAAGGAAAACAAAGCATGATGGAGTTAAGGATGATTGGGAACTCAACTTGGAATAGTTTGCATACAAGGTTCTGGTCTAGACTCAAAAGACTAAGGCAGAATGGCTAAGTACTAACAACACAGAGTTAGTAGCAAAGACTTAAGTGGTATTCCTCTACAGTTGATAGTCAAGGTATGTGGTTCAGGTATGTTATTCAAGATTGTTTAGAGATACTATGTTCAAGATTACAAGTCTTGATGACTTTTGGAAGACAAGTTGTGACTGGCTTAAGTCTGGGTGAACACAGTTAAGTCAGGAATAGTGTAGAGTGCATGAGTATTTTGGTCTGCATTTCCCTACAAGTGATTGTATTAGTATGTGGTTTTGAGGTAGTATGGATAGGTGTCAGAAGCATACAATCGGTGATTTACAGATTCTAAAGTGATCTGGAAGATTGTCTACAAAACTACAATTTCTGGTAGTTGGTTTGCTAGTACTTCACCAAGGCAGAAGAGTCAGTTCTGAGTTCCACATTTCACCACATAAGGACATCATGACCTATAGTTGGTAAGATATGATTTGTGAGGTATTAGGAATGGTTGATGTGATTCTTTGAGTCTCATTTGGTCTGCAGTAAGATATTTGGTGTGACAGTTGATTAAGTCAAGCATGTTCTAGAGAGACAAGCCGACAGGCAGTTAGATTTTTATGTAGAGAAGGTATATTGCTTGAATAATAAATCTAAGTGGTTATATGTGTGGTGCCAACTTATATGAAGATTATACAATGATTGTTTGGATTTGCATTATTGTCTGTACACTTGACCAAGTCAACAAGGTAGAATACATTGCATACACGCTTCATGTCTGGCTTGCTGACCTAATTGTGAAATGAATCTTGTTGCAAATATAAATACTTGATGGATTGTGATGTAGAACTATGTGTGGTGTGTTGTGCAAACTCAAAGTGTGAAGGATTATGAGCAGAGTGCAAAGAAGAGAAAGAAAAATAGAGTACATGTAGTTGAGTTGAGAAGTAGGGCAGACTAGATGAAGACCTTTGAATATGTATATTGAGCCTTCAATGGAACTGTGATCTAGCATATGGTAGATGCATTTACAGCAGTTCATCTTCTAGTAGTGAGCCAATCCTTCTATCTTCTGTTCTCTTGGTAATGAACCTTTGTACAGTGAGCACTTCTTCATAGGGGAGTGAGCACTTCTTTATAGGGGAGTGAGCCCTAAGATAGTGAGCCTTCTTGTAATTCAGTATTGAGCTATCATAATATATTGTGAGCTAACATTCATTTTGGTTTTTCCCTTTTTGGGTTTTCCACGTAAAAATATTGTTGTCTATGTGTTATGTCTTTATGGTTGTTGTTCTTATGCTTGTTATTCTTTCATGTTATTAAATTTAGAAATTTGATCAATAAATAAGTTAAGAAGTGGTTTTACAGAATACTGATTCACTCCCCTCCCCCCTCTTAGTATTCCTTACTTTCAACAATTGGTATCAGAGCCAAGTTCCTTGGAAGAAGCCTAACAGCTTGAGGAAGATCTAGGAGATTTCTCTCATGGCAGCCAAGAGATTTGGAAACTTCTCAAACAATGTTGAATTAGAAGTAGCTCTTAGTGATCTTGAAAAATCTAAAGTAAAAATCAGGGATCTGAAGGATAACATTCAAGAAGCTGATGAATGTATTCTAAAGTTGAAAGAACAAGTCAAGAAACTCAAAGAAAAATATAGAGATGTTAGTGAACAATTGATATCATCAATTAAGACCCCGGATGATTTGAAATTGGAAGTTATAGAAAGAGATAAAACAAAAGAAGATCTAAATCTGATGGTAAAAAGAAAGATAGAAGAATGTGTCAAACTAGAAAAAGAAGTTGTGAGCCTAAAAATAGACTTGGAAAAAGCCAAGAACTAAGAATAAAAGTTCAAGATAAGTTCTGCAAAACTTGATGAGATGATTGTTAGTCAAAAGAGTTCAGATGACAAGAAAGGCTTAGGATTTGAGAAAGGAGAAAGTTCAAAATCAGGTCAAGAAAACCTTCAGATGAAGTAAAACAAAGGGAACCAATTTAGGAATTAAAGAAGAAGACCTAGAAGACCTCTGGTCAGATAGCCAAATGCTCAAAGGTACCCATCTTTCAATGGTCGTTGTTTTAATTTCAAAAACTTTTGGTCATAAGGCTACTCAGTGTAGGAGTAGAATAAATTAGAATCAAAATGTTCCATCATTCTCTGGTCAATGCTTCAATTGCAAGAAAATTGGTCATAGATCAAATGAATGTAGAAGTCCAGTAAGAAATGGCTTTCACAATTCAAGGAATATTCAATCATTTAATGGAAGATGTTTTGCATGCAATAGATTTGGACATATGGCTAATCAATGCAGAACAAATCCAGCCAATGGAAGGAATCAAGGACAAAGGAATGTGGTATGCTACAATGCAACAAGTTTGGACATGTAAGATTTTATAGAAGCAAGAATGTGAGAAGAAACCACTATGTTGAAGAAAGGAAAACAAAGCAGAGGACTTATAAGGGAAAGGAAAAAGTTAATCTGGTTGAAATCAAGAAGGAAATAAGAAAGGTTTGGATTAACAAAGATGTTGACAATATCAAGGACGGATCCGCACTAGCTTCTAGTGCAGATACTTCCTCCAAGAAGTAAATTGGGAGCTCTGGCTCAAGGGGAGCTGTGTTGAAAATCCTGTTGTTATATGGAGCCTAATCAGACTTGGAGGTTAAATTTACCCCACTTTTATTAGAGCAGTTTCCCCCCAAATTCCTACAGGGTCAAGGGGCAGCGCCCCTTGCGGGGTCCAAGTTTTTTATTATTTTATTAAGGCATCGAGAGTTATTTTTTCATTGGCTGACATAAAAAAACCCTATTTTGTAACCGACAAAAGTCATGATAAAAATGGCTAAGGGTTAGGGTTTCCATTGATGTATTGTAGCATTTTACAGTGGTATTGAGTTGCAAGGATTGCTAGATGTAATTGGTTTGATTTATTGGATAATAATATTAGACTCTCTGTTGGTGGATGTAGCCTGAGTTTGGGTGAACCACGTTAAAAATTTTCTCTCACTGTTATTATTTCTATGTATTTTCATTCCTCTATTTAATCTTTATTTGCATTTAATTAGTATCTTCTATCAGCTAACCCTAACAAATCCAAAACCCCCAACCAAAAAGTTAGTGCTGCAATCTGGTGCTAAGGTATGTTGTGAAGAACTCTATGAAAAAGCCTCTGAAAGAAATTCTAGTAGAGAAATATCTAATGTGGAGCATTGTGAAGCAATTTGGATTGACTGTGGTTGTTAGATAAATGTTTGGCAGCTTTTTGAAAGACCGCATTTATGACAATTAAGTTAAGGCTTCAAGGGGTTAAAAGGCTTGGATTTCTAAAAGATTAATCACTTTGCATTCAAACTATCAAGTGTCTAAGGAAAATTGAAGCAAAAATCCAAGCAACTCAGAGATTTTTGAAACAATTCAAGCTAAATTAATCTCAGGCAAAGGAAACCCTAATCTGAATAAAGATGTATTTTCCATTTAAAACCTTGCTGCAAATTTGTTTGATTATTCATGGAAATGGCAACACCACAAGTGGTGGATATCACTGAGCAAGCCCAACCGAAATTCAAGAAACATCCATTCAAATCAACCGAAGTTGATCAAATGGGTGCATCTTCAGATATTCCACATAGAGTTATGCATGTGGAGGATGTTAGGGCTTACATCCATGTTGCCCTAGAAGAGCATGGTGACAACAAATTCTCATACCTATATCTAAAGCATCTAAGTGGTGATCATTTTGAGCTAAAAGAAGAATACAAAGCTCTAGAGGAGGAGAAATTCATTCAATATATAAAATTCCCTACATTTGTGGAAGATGAATGGGTCCGGTAAGTCTTGAGTAGAATCCATGATGAATTCATGTGGTTGGGACAGCCCTTCAAGATCACCAAGGATGCAATTAGGGATGTGACTGGACTAAGCTCTACAGGTAGTGTTCCCCTATTGAAAGATGTGAAGAATGATACATTAATGGCGGCCACCAGAGTGAAATTCGATAAAAGGGCTTTAACAATCAATGATATTGAATATCATGTTGTAAGATTTGCATCAATGGTGTTAGGATACAAAGTCTATTTCACCAACCGGGAGAACTCTATCTCCAGCATAGCTATATACACCACCTATTAGATGATCAAGGAAAATTTAGAATATGATATCTATGAATTGCTCTGATAGAAAGTGATGGAGAACTTGAAAAAGAAAAAAGAAAACAAATATCCCTTCAAATTTGGTACGTTGATCAACTGTTTGTTTTTCTACTTCATGCATGAGTTTCCAAAGACGAAGACCTTATTTTGGTTAAATAGTTAGCTAGTTTATGTACAAATTAGGGATAATTTAAATAGCATTGGAAACTATGATGAACAAAATATAGCCTTATGGGGCTATTTCAAGAACTTCTAGAGAATGATGCAATCAAGAGAAAGAATTCCAAAAGCAATTTTGGAAAAATACAAGGATGACATATGCTTTATTGTAACCAAAGACTAATGCATGATGGAGGTTGTTGAGCCTAGCATGATTTGGGTTATGCCAATGGGCTATGAAGTAGATGTAGCTATTTTGGATAACTATGCACAACGCATGCTAAGCAAGCCCCGGGACTCCAAAGAGGAAAGATTTGGAACATATAAAGAACTGTCTGCTAAAATTCATGTTGAAGTAAGAAAACCTAAAAATTCCAAGAAAATGTGGAGAGTGGCAGAGGATTTTACCCTGAGACAAGGCTTCACAAAAGAACAAGTAAAAGAGGTAAGAGAAAATGCACAAGCTAAAAAGGTAGCAAAATAAAAGAGAGAAAGTGAACCAGTCAAAGCTCCGGAAGAACCCAAGAGAAAACCAAAAAAATTAGAGGTGTCAAGAAGGAGAACCAGAGGATCTACCTCTACAGAAGCTGCATCTATTTCCTTTGATCCCACACCATATACAAGTGTGGAAATTCTTGCCACCAGTCACAAAAGGAAGAAAACAAAGGCTAAAAGAATGCATATAAGCATTGCAGTTGATGAGGAAGAGATAGAAAGGTATGAAGAAGTGAAGAAAATGAAAACTGAGGCCACCAAAGCTTCCAGAAGAAGCAAGAAGAAACCCTCTGGTAAGGGTAAATCTGAAAGAAGACTAGGGTAAGATGAGATAGGAGAAGCCACTATAAATCTTGAGGATGTCCTAAAGGCTATAACTGTTGATGGAAACTTAAATCCCATAGCCCAACTATATGATGAGTACAATGATCTAGACAAAAGAATTATTCAGACTGATGTTGTCAAATACCTGGACATCTATAATAAAGCACTTATTGAGATTATTACTAATCTCCCAGATAGCTTGGACAGTATAATGATTGCTAGAAAGGAAGTTGCTATGGCTAAGGATGTGGAGCTCAAAGAATATAGATTGATAAAATTATGTTCAGAGATCTCACCAGAAGAAAAAGCAAAAATCTCCAAAGTGCTGCAAAAGGAATTCAGAAAAAAGAAAAGGATGAATATACTTGTGCTAGATGACATTGACAAAGTAGACAAGGATATAGAGGAAATCACCTTGAAAGTGTTGAGGAATCATCATCTCCCAACAATATATGACAATGATGAAACAAATATTGGAGATGATACATCTATTCTGGAAGTGAATTTGGACCAAGGGTTAGATGATAAAGTGGCTAAAGAGAAAGAAGCCCCTGCTATAGTTATTGAGACTAATATCCCTCCAGAACAACAAGCAGGTGGCAAGACTGAAATGGGGAAGACTGAAAAGATGGATAAAGCTGATGATCAAGAAGAGAAACAATATAGGGAAATACCTGCACCAGAACAAAAAGATGGTGCAAATAAAGCTATGGATTTAGATGCTCTAGAGCTAAACCAAGAAGAAGAAGTCTCTGGTATAATAAGAGACACTGCAGAATCAATTAAAGACTTTTTGGAGAAAGAGAAACGGGTCTTGGATTAGCTAGAATTTTTGCAAGGACCAATAAACCTGGACTCAATGTCCCCTATACAAAAATTCAAACTGGAATCAATTGTGTAGGCAAAGGCATAGGAAGAGATTTTGAAGTCTCACATATAGGACAACAGATTGATTGGTGAAGCATCCAACATTTTGGAGAAGCTGATGCCATCATATCAAAAGGACACTTCTTTGTCTTCAATCAGTCAACTAAAAGAACTCATAAATTCTCTAAGTAAGCATTTTGAATCTTTCGAGAGATCTGCTGAGACAAAAGTAAGACAAGAATTTGATGAGAAAAGATTAAATGAGTTGAATAATATGATAATAAATGACAAAGCTCTCCTAGACAATAAAATGAAAGGCATATAGAATGCTATCAAAGAAGCAAGTGACCTGTACAAATTTTGTCTCTCTTGGTTGGTAGCCACAAAAGAGCTAGAAGAAAAGGTAAAGGATCTAAAACAATAGCTAATAAATATTTCTAAATCATTTGATCCAGCAGCTGAGTCAGTCAGCAGCAAAGAAATACAAGTAATTAATATTCATAATGAGTTAAGTGATATTGTAAATAAGAGGAATCAAATGCAAAATAAAATGTGTTAGTTGAGAGGACAAATTAGTCCTAAGTTAGATTCAATGATCAGTATTGTAGCAGAAGCACAAGTAGCTTCACAAATTGACACAAATTCTAATGTGCAAAGGCAGAAGAATCAGTCTTTTTAATAAATGGTCACATTCAAATTTTGGAAAGGGCTAAGAAATGATGGGATGAATAGATTACACAATTAAATATTGTGTATAAGGATATTCTCTCGTTGACAACTAATTGAGTTGAAAATTGTATGTGTACATATGCGGCAGAGTATGAAAATTTTTGTAGTTTTGACATAATTTTGACTCTTGTACATATACCCTTTGCCATTGATGTCAAAGGTGGAAAAGAAGACTAGTGAAAAATGGGAAAACATCTTAGGGGTAGAAGAAATACAGAGTAAGGGGGAGTAGATACACATTTTTCGCTAAGTGTTTCCATCAATGCCAAAGGGGGAGATTGTTGGCAACATAGTCAAGAGACGGTGCTGATTGGGTAATGTTGTCATTGATGGAAACAAGGAAAATAGAGTATGATGGAGCTAAGGATGATTGGGAACTCAACTTGGAACAACCTGCATACAAGGTTCTAGTCTGGACTCAAAAGACTAAGGTAGAATGGCTAAGTACTGACAACATAGAGCTAGTAGCAGAGACTCAAGTGGTATTCCTCCGTAGTTGATAGTCAAGGTATACCATTTAGGTATGTTATTTAGGATTGTTTGGAGATAATATGTTTGAGATTACAAGTACTCATGACTTTCAGAAGATAAGTTGTGATTGGATTAAGTCCGGGTGAACAAAATTAAGTTAGGAATAGTGTAGAGTGCATGAGTATTTTGGTCTGCATTTCTCTGCAAGTGATTGTATTAGTATGCAGTTTTGAGGCAGTATGGATAGGTGTCAAAAGCATACAATTGATGAGTTATAGATTCTAAATTGATCTAAAAGATTGTCTACAAAACTCCAAGTTCCGGTAGTTGGTTTGCCAGTACTTCACCAAGGTAGAAGAGTCAGTTCTGAGTTCTGTATTTCACCACATAAGGACATCATGACCTATAGTTGGTAATATATGATTTGTGAGGTATTAGGAATGGTTGATGTGATTCTTTGAGTCTCATTTGGTCCGCAGTAAGAATTTTGGTGTGACAGTTGATTAAGTCAAGCATGTTCTAGAGAGACAAGCCAACAAACAGTTAGATCTTTATGTAGAGAAGGTATATTGCTTGAATAATAAATATAAGTGGTTATATGTGTGGTGCCAACTTGTATGAAGATTATACAATGATTGTTTGGATCCACATTATTGTTTGTACACTTGATCAAGCCGACAAGGTAGAATACATTGTATACACGCTTCATGTCTAGCTTGCCAACCTAATTGTGAAATGAATCTTGTTGCGGATATAAATACTCAATGGATTGAGATGTAGAATTGTGTGTGGTGTGTTGTGTGAACTTGAAGTGTGAAGGATTATGAGCAGAGAAAGAAAAATAGAGTACATCTAGTTGAGTTGAGAAGCATGTCATAATAGATGAAGACCTTTGAATCTATATATTGAGCCTTCAATGGAATTGTGATCAAGATATGGTAGATGCATTTATAGCAGTTCATCTTCATAGGGTAGTGAGCCCTAAGGCAGTGAGCCTTCTTGTAATTCAGTATTGAGCTATCATAATATATTGTGAGCTAACACTCACCGTGGTTTTTCCCTTTTTGGGTTTTCCACGTAAAAATCTTGGTGTCTATGTGTTATGTCTTTAAGGTTGTTCTTATGCTTATTATGCTTTCATGTTATTAAATTTGGAAATTGGATCAATAAACAAGTTAAGAAGTGATTTGGTGGAATACTGATTCACCCCCCCTAAGTATTTCTTAATTTCAATAGCATTTGTTCAACTATGATTCACTCAACATACTCCTGGCTCTTTCTATTATTGTTTGATTCATCCTTCCTACCACTCCATTCTATTGTGGTGTATATGGAGTAGTCTTCTATCTAAAAATATCCGCATGCTTACAAAATTCATCAAATTCCTTAGAACAATATTCCCCTACATTGTCAGATCTCAAAACCTTTATCTTATAATATGATTGCTTTTCAACTAAAGCTTTAAATTCATTAAACTTAGTGAAAACTTCATATTTGTGATGCATAAAATAAATCTAGGTAAAACTTGGGACATCATCAATGAAGTAAACAAAATATCTAGATTTTCCAATTGATTCAACATCCACTGGACCAAAAACATCCAAATGAATAAGTTCCAATTTATCAATAGATTTATTATTTCCTGAAGGAAATGGAGATCTATTATATTTTCCAAACACACAATGTTCACAAAATTTGAAACTTTCATCAGAATAGGATAAATTGTCTAACAATTTTTTATTTAAGATAGTCTTTAAATGAGATTGACTTATGTGGTTCAATCTAGGGTGCCACAACATACATGTATTTTTATTATTAGCCTTAGATGCAAAAGAGCCATTACAAACAATAGTGGCTTCTATTGAACACCTAGAATATTGAGAGGGGGGCTGAATCAGTATTCTATTAAACCATTTACATATCAAACATTTAATCCATTTAACATATTTAATTCCAATAAAGGAAATTAAGCATAAAGAAAATGGCCACAACTCATAACAAATAAACACTAGATTTACGTGGAAAACCCAAGAAGGAAAAAACCACGGTGAGGAATAGCTTACAACCCAGAAGAAAAGCTCACTATCGAATGGCTCACTACCTAGAAGAAAGGCTCATTGCTAGAGGGCTCACTATCCAAGGACTCACTGTCCTAAAATTGAACTGTTATAATTGTATCTAACATATGCATGGAGTATAGTTCCATTCTAGTTCAAAGTACTAGAACAACATTTGTCACATTGTTCTAAAATAAGAAACTCTATTGCTTTGCATTCATTCAATTCGCTTCAATAGACACTTGTCACATTACACCTTTATTCACACTATTATTCACATCACATTCATAGCATACACACACAATCATGATCTCTTGACACTTATTTATATTGTCTTCAACCTAGAGAACATTCTCCAAGCTTGACAGTACACCTTAACACAAAATATTCAAATTAGATCCAGACCTAAACACTCCCACAATGGAAAGGAATGAAGGAGGACCACAACACATCTTAACTTGGACCTAAATTCAGCCAAGCACACTACTTCACACTTTCACAATCACCAAAGCAGCTCCAAAATTAGTGTAGACACCCAAGGTTGGCCAAACCTATGTTAACACAATGAACTTTTAAGTACACTCTTCCTCAAACCCAAAAATGACTTGTGGACCACATGCAAGGCTTCACCATGATCTAGAGTATTCAACGAACATCCTGAAGCATCATAAAAACCAACAAATTCCTCCGCAACCACTATCACCTACCGCACAACCTTATTTTGTTTATCCAACATGCTTAACTATCTCTGTCATATATTGTATCTCTACAAATTGACTTTTGGAGTACCAAACCATGAATAACTTCAACAGAAGAAAGATATAAACCTTACAAGCACAATTATAGAACCACAAGGTCTAAAACTTCTTTGTAGAGAAATGTGGAGAAAAGACATTTCTACCAAGCACCTCTACACAACTCAAAAACACAGTCCACACACTGGTGAACACAATTTTCTCTACACAATGAACCAGAGCACCAAATTTGGAATATAAAAATTCTTAACACCTTTGAACAACATATCCAAATTACAAAGATAGATCTTCAACATAGAGGAAATGTGGAGCAAGACTAGAATGCTACTCTGTAAGTCAAAATGCCACTTCAACACATTGTTTCCTTTATTAATCAAATTTTCTAAAAAGCACGTGGAAACAAACCAACAAAAACATATTCCTAAAAACTTCAGCATCTCTTCAAGGCAACCACATCATCCTTAGCAAAGAAACTTGACCAAATAGCTCACACCATTGTAGCAACCTCATCTCAGAGACAATATCCACTCAACACTAACTACTCATATTCTTGCACCATAATCAACTCACACAAATGACACAATTGACACCAATGACAACACAAGATTGTTGACATCAATGACAACACTGATTACACATACTTGCAACAACTTCTATCTTAAACATAGTTCCCAATATTTTCCCCTTCACTACCACCAATTTTCTTCTCACCAATCTGCAACTATGCTTATCAAATGTCACATGCATTTCCAAATCATTCAACTTTGAAATAGAAATCAAATTTCTATCCAATCCAAGAACATACAAAATATAGGGAGGGTTTTAATTCTCCCATCACTGAAACACAACATCACCTTCCCTTGTCCAATAATAGGATATGTAGAGTTGTCCCTGAGGTACACATTTCCTCCATCATACTCTTCGTATGCAAAAAACCATTCTTTATGTAGGGTCATGTGGTATGAGCATCCTGAGTCTACCAAACCAATGATCATGAGAAAAAACATTACACGCAAAAAGTAAAACCTCATCACCTGCGTTCAAAGACTTATCAGTAGTATAATCCCATTGTTTCTTCAAGTTTCTACATTCCTTTTTCACATATCCTCTCTTTCCATAATTCTAGCACTTAACTCTATTCTTGTTTCCAAGAGTCTTAGAATGACCCTTGTCTTTAGACCCCTTCTAATCTCCTTTTAGTCCTCTTTCCTTAGACCTTCCCCTGACACTGAGAGCATCCCCTGAACTATCTAAACTTTTCTCCATTAATTCTTGTGACAACAGAACTGAAACAAGAGCATCCAACTTTGGATCTATGAGGTTAGTAGTGATAGCCAAAATAACATTCTCCCACGACTCAGGAAAAGAACAGAGAAGCAATATACATTTATCTTCTACATTCACCTCAACATATATAGATGTTAGTTGACTCAATAACAAATTAAATGAATTCAAATGCCCTGAAACCGATTCACCCTCTTTCATTTTCATGGAAAATAACTTACACTTTAAATAAAGCTTATTAACCATTCTCTTGGCCTGGTAGATCTCACCCAAATGCTTCCACAAGTTATGTGCGGAATTCTCACTCACAACATTTAGTAGAATAGAATTTGCAAGACACACCTAAATTGTACCTCATGCCTTTTTATCTAGTCTTTCCCTCTCATCAGGAGCAATATCATCAGGTTTCTTCTCTTTCATAACAACCAACACTAGTTTCTTTCTTCTAGCAAATCCTCCATTTTCAACTTCCACAATTCATACCCCATGCCATTGAACTTTTCAATGTCCAACCGAGAGGTAGAAGCAATAGTGGATGAAGCCATGATATCTACACAAGATCTAAAAACAAACAACAATTGAATCTCCCACTATAGCTAAAAAACATTCACACTACCACCCAAGAATCAAAATTGGCCAGGCTCTAATACCAATTGTTAGAAATGATGGTGCATACCACACAATAGAAATATGATTCAAACCTTATTTATGTCCTCTAAACAATGCATAATCAATGGAGATTGTAACAGAAAATAAAACTCACTACACAAAAAACATGCTTAAGAACTAAACACATAACACAATATGTAACGTGGAGAAAACCCTTTCAGGTAAAAAACTCCACCAAGAAAAGAGGCTCCAAGTTGTATTATCTTCAAATATGAGATTACAATACATGCACTTCCTCTTCTTCTTCAGTCTTCAATCCAGCGGTGCCATGTTACTGTCAACTCTACTAAAAACATAGTACAAATATCCTTATAAAAGGGGGTTTCCTTCTAAGGCAAGAAAACTGACCCCCTGTCATGGACAAATTAGTGTCAGTGACTAGATATAAATATGTGGTTGAAACAAGATTGTTTCTCGTGAAACCTTTCATCCCTTATGGGCGATTTACAAACAATATTAGGAGTAATTAATTACATAGGATTTACAAGGTTGATGGCACCTTAATCCTAACACATGCAAGGGGAAAATTGTACATTATTTTTAGTGTGAGAATCTTGTTGTCATATGTAATCTGTCAATTTTGTTGCCAATTAATAGAAAGCATCTATTTTTCTCTTTTCCTTCCATTTGGTGGTAATGTGTTTGAATTTTCAGTTGTACTTGGTGTATCTTAGTGAGATAAAGCTTAATTCTCATATCTTAATATGAGATTGAGGAATAAGGTTTGTTTATTGTGCATGTAATGTTGTGTTTTTATACTTTTCATTCTAACTTCTTAGAAATTCCTTAGACTCTTGCATCTAAGATGTACATGATTGTGTGAAATAGTGACCATTGCATTTCAGGTTATTCTAAAATCTTACTAGATTTACTAAGTAAAGTGGGATCAAATACAAAGGTTGTCCATTACTTTTATTTTTTCTTCATTTAAACCTTAAACATCCTTTTGTATTTTCTTTAGTATTAGGTTAGTTTAGGATTATATTTAGGAGTTTCAATCCTAAGGATAACACTTATCTATACAGAGACTCCATTTCTTTGGTCCAGAATTATATTTACTAACACATGACTCTTGACAAACACTCACATAGACCACTTAGCTGCTCCAATATTCCTATGACCCAACCAATAGGGACATTGGAGGAAACTAATCTCTTAGATTAGTCACCTTTTCAGGAGTAGTGTGATCTTCATTATACTTGATTTGATGTGCCAAAACAACCATCAACAAAATTGGTTCTAGGAGGGCCTGATAAAACTGGATCGATCAAGGGTTTCCCTACCCGACCAATGAAGAAGGTTGACCAGATCTTCATCTATTAGGGGAACATGTTTTGAAGAGCTTATACAACATAGAAAGACAAGGATTGATTGTGGCAAGAGAAAGAGATGGAGCACTAGGTCAGAAAGCCCTATTGGATCATAAATCCTAGGTGCTTCCCTTAATACAACACAGATTACTAATGTCCTTTTTTGATGCTGATCACTCCCCTATTTCTATTATTGAAGATATCCATGATGTGCAAATAAATCTTAAGAAAATTTTCCCTGAGTTCATATATGGAGAAGGAAGGAATGCAGAGTAGAATATTCAAGCCTTCAAGGAGGCTATCATTAGTGCTGGCATACAACCACAAGATGTAGTTTGCATACTCTTTCCTTACTCATTAGAAGATATGGCATATTCATGGTACTTGAGCTTGCTATCTAGATCTATCACAAGTTGGGTTGAGTTATGCATTCATCAATCAATTCAAAATTTACACAGATCCCTCAATTGTATATCATCAATTTACTACTTGCAGATTGGAACGAAATGAACCCTTGACTATGTTTAATGCTACGTTCCATCAACTATACAAAAGAATTACCAGTCATTATATAGTTACCAAAACAACTGTAGTTCAAATCTACCTTAGAGCTATTGATCCCCTAACTATAGTGTTGCTAAATAGAACTAGACAAAAGATTGATACTTTGGCTAAGGCTTACTTGGAAGCAATCAAATTATATTGGGAAATGCACCCTATGACTAGGGGAGCATTGGGAAATCTACCTTCGATTGGTTATCTAGGAATTCCAAATCTAATACCAACTTTGAACAATGCTTTGAGAAATAACACACTATTGATGAATCCTATCCCATGTGTTGTTCCACAAGGGCATAATCATTTTGCACATCCATAGCCCTCGAATCAAGTTTTTCCTTCCCTAATGATCCCATATCATGGGTAGATCTAAAATGCTCCCATGATCTCAGCTGCTCCTCAAACATCTAGGATTTTGTTCTTTGAGCAGTAGGAATTGAACCAAGTCCATGTTATCAACACACACCTAGATAGTTAGGTTGGTTCACCATCCATTGGGGTCGAGTCAAATACAAACTAGACTTCACCTTTAACATATGAACTAGAAACCCTTAAGAAAATCTTGGCCCATGTGACAAATGAAATTACAAGGATGAAAGTGAACCCTCCTCAAAATTAGTATCATAATAATTTCCAAGGGCAAGGTTACCACCAAAACCAAAATTAGAATCAGTGTTATAACCATTACAATCAAAATTTCCCAAATAGAAGTTTCAACCAACAAAGACCTAATAGATAGTGGAACACTAGACCTAACAATGGGGGATTCCTTCCCTATTAGATAACACCAATCAAGCCAATTCTATGAACTTTATTGAATTAAATCATTTCTCAAATTGGTGCAAATTCATGACACAACTATTCACTCAGAACTAAACTACCCTGAAATGGAGAAAATGTCCAAAATAGCCCATGTAGATAAGTAGGTCAACAATGAAGATAAGGTGAGGGAAGACATCTTGAAGTCCAAGGAGGAAAGTTTGCAAATATGAAGGAAAAAAAGATAGGAAGGTGCAAGAAAATCATGCAAGATCGAATGTAGGAAATGGAGGTACAAAATGGAGTTAGCAACCTTGTAGAGAATTCTTGAAGAACTGAAGGTGGGAATTAGATATGGGAAGTGAAGGTGTTTGATTTAGAGATTCAGAGGCAAGGCAATATCTTGCAAAGGGATCGAGAAGAATGTGAAAGAATGATGAGGTATTGGAGGTGGAAATGTAATTGAATCTAAGTGGAGACTCCACAAACGAGAAGGAAGGCGAAAGGAAGAAATACATAGGAAGACTTCAGAACATGATGTTAGAATGAGATATAGGATAGGAATTGAACATATTGTCACACCCCATTTGTTTTTCCTATTTAAATATTTATTAAATTGAATGATTAGGGAATCTAATTGAGTATGATAATTATCTTTTGAATTTTAACTTAAATGGTTCTAGTAATGATTAGCATTTTTGAATTTATAGTATATGTCAATTTGATGATGACTAATTATTGTTTATGTTTTATAGTGCAACAAAAAGTAATGACACTCTCTCAAGTCAGAGAGAGAGTATCATCGAGGAGAAGGTTCTAGACATTTGAAAGTGATGAGTCATGAAGGAATCTTTCACACACTCACCTAGGTGCATTAGCTTACGTTGCATTATGTATGGGTATGCATCTATGTTTATGCATGTATTTGTGTGTCTATGCATGTGTGCATGTGACAAACTATGTATTAGATTTTTTATTAGCTTTGATTTTGAGAAATATTATCAATGTTAGGTTAGATCTGCCCTTTTTAAGACTATCAATATATGGTGAAGTAGATGAGTTCTCCAAGGATAAGTCATATTTTCTTCACAAGATTTCTTAATAAAATTGAATTTGTTTTATATAGATTTATTCTCATCTTTTGGGTCAATGTGCATGTTTATCTTATGTGTGAGTGATTCACATTAGTATTCTCGCACAGGTATTTATGCTCACATATTTATGCATAGATCCATATTAAATATGAAATTTTGAGATAAATCTCATATGTTCCAAGAAATATTCAAAAGACTTGACATGTCGTTGCCACCATGAAACAAGTCCTCAGATACATTGGCCATGGTTTAAAATTGATTCTAGTTTACACATCTTTTGTGTTGTTAGGCATTTTTTTATCTACCCTATCTCCCATAACTTGCATTTTAAAACATAATTGTCAAATTTATACACATTGTATACAACATGTTGAATTATATATCAACTTCTTCTAAAATAAATGGTGGCTACCTCTTCAATTCTTTTAGTATAATAAAATTTATACAACTACGTGCATTTTAAAGGACAATCTTTTCAGCTATCCCTAAAAAATTGCTTGATTGGCATAAGTGACAATCAATTTTAAACCTTTGATACAAGAAGATACATATTAATTGCAATATCATCCTAAAAGGAGTCCTTAAGATAAATATGATATCTGCGAAGAGGTATCCAAAAGGCCAAGTATGCCAATAATTATATTCTTTACTTTTATTGGGGCTCCAATGGTAATTTGAGTCCCGATACCTTAGTTCATAAAAAATCCATATTAAGACGTGTATCACTATATGTGTTTGTTATTAAAAGATACATATCTATAAAAAGGTATTCACTTGAGCACACAATTTTATCTATACAGAGAGGGGGTCAAATTTAATTGTCTTTTGACCTTATTAACCCTTTTAAAATTGTATGAAATGATAGGGAAATTTTTGTGTAGCAAGAAAATATTTCTAAAGATTTTTCAAAAAAACCATTTTGTGCTATTCTGCAATAATGGAATTCCATGTGATGACACCTATTCAAGGCCTTCTTTCAAATGATTGACGTGCCCTATTTTTGAGCTTCCACATTTAGCATACATGTTGAGTAGAGCTTTTCCAACTATAATATCTGGCAAAAATCTACCTACTAGGAGGCAAGAATGGACATCTATACCCTATGGGAGAGGGGAGAGTGATTTTGGCATGGGCAGGGAGGATGTTAGTGAAGGTTGTAGAACCTAGCTTTATGCCGACCAGTGCATTTGCTTAAAAGTTTCTAAGGACTTTTCAACAAATCAATTTTTGTACATATCCTGCAATTGTTGCATACCATGAGAAGATGCCTTTTGGGGCATTATTTCAAACAATTCATGTGCAATCTATGTGTGTCCTTCTTCCACAATCATGGTTATTTTTTTTGTAATTTTCATATTGAATCCATGATGAATTCATGTGGTTGTTATAGCCCTTCAAGATCACCAAGGATGCAATTAGGGTTGTGACTGGACTAAGGTCTACTGGTAGTGTTCCCCTATTGAAAGATGTGAAGAATGATACATTAATGGCGGCCACCAGAGTGAAATTCGATAAAAAGGTTTTAACAATCAATGATATTGAATATCATGTTGTAAGATTTGCATCAATGGTGTTAGGATACAAAGTCTATTTCACCAACTGGGAGAACTCTATCTCCAGCATAGCTATATACACCACCTATCAGATAATCAAGGAAAATGTAGAATATGATATCTATGAATTGCTCTGATAGAAAGTGATGGAGAACTTGAAAAAGAAAAAAGAAAACAAATATCCCTTCAAATTTGGTACGTTGATCAACTGTTTGTTTTTCTACTTCATGCATGAGTTTCCAAAGATGAACTTATTTTGGTTAAATAGTTAGCTAGTTTATGTACAAATTAGGGATCATTTAAATAGCATTAGAAACTATGATGAACAAAATATAGCCTTATGGGGCTATTTCAAGAACTTCCAGAGAATGATACAATCAAGAGAAAGAATTCCAAAAGCAATTTTGGAAAAATACAAGGATGACATATGCTTTATTGTAACCAAAGACTAATGCATGATGGAGGTTGTTGAGCCTAAAATGATTTGGGTTATGCCAATGGGCTATGAAGTAGATGTAGCTATTTTGGATAACTATGCACAACACATGCTAAGCAAGCCCTAGGACTCCAAAGAGGAAAGAGTTGGAACATATAAAGACCTGTCTGCTAAAATTCATGTTGAAGTAAGAAAATGTAAAATCTTAAAGAAAATGCGGAGAGTGGTAGAGGATTTTGCCTTGAGACAAGGCTTCACAAAAGAATAAGTAAAAGAGGTAAGAGAAAACACACAAGCTAAAAAGGTAGCAAAATAAAAGAGAGAAAGTGAACAAGTCAAAGCTCGGGAAGAACCCAAGAGAAAACCAAAAAAATTAGAGGTGTCAAGAAGGAGAACCAGAGGATCTACCTCTGCAGAAGCTGCATCTATTTCCTTTGATCCCACACCATATACAAGTGTGGAAATTCTTGCCACCAGTCACAAAAGGAAGAAAACAAAGGCTAAAAGAATGCATATAAGCATTGTTGTCGATGAGGAAGAGATAGAAAGATATGAAGAAGTGAAGAAAATGAAAACTAAGGCCACTAGAGCTTCCAGAAGAAGCAAGAAGAAACCCTCTGGTAAGGGTAAATCTAAAAGAAGACCAGGGTAAGATGAGATAGGAGAAGCCACTATAAATCTCGAGGATGTCCTAAAGGCTATAACTGTTGATGGAAACTTAAATCCCATAGCCCAACTATATGACGAGTACAATGATCTAGACAAAAGAATTATTGAGACTGCTGTTGTCAAATACCTGGACATCTATAACAAAGCACTTATTGAGATTATTACTGATCTCCTAGATAGCTTGGATAGTATAATGACTGCTAGAAAGGAAGTTGCTATGGCCAAGGATGTGGAGCTCAGAGAATATACATTGATAAAATTATGTCCAGAGATCTCACCAGAAGACAAAAAAAAAATCTCCAAAGTGCTGCAAAAGGAATTCAAAAAAAAGAAAAGGATGAATACACTTGTGTTAGATGACATTGAGAAAGTAGACAAGGATATAGATGAAATCACCTTGAAAGTGTTGAGGAATCATCATCTACCAACAATATATGACAATGATGAAACAAATACTGGAGATGATACATCTATTCTGGAAGTGAATTTGGACCAAGGGTTAGATGACAAAGTGGCTAAAGAGAAAGAAGCCCCTGCTATAGTTATTAAGACTAGTATCCCTCTAGAACAACAAGCAGGTGGCAAGACTAAAATGGGGAAGATTGAAAAGATGGATAAAGCTGATGATCAAGAAGAGAAACAATATAGGGAAATACCTACACTAGAACAAAAAGATGGTGCAAATAAAGCTATGGATTTAGATGCTCCAGACCTAAACCAAGAAGAAGTCTGGTATAATAAGAGACACTGCAGAATCAATTAAAGACTTTTTGGAGAAAGAGAAACAGGTCTTGGATGAGCTAGAATTTTTGCAAGGACCAATAAACTTGGACTCAATATCCCCTGTACAAAAATTCAAACTGGTATCAATTGTGTAGGAAAAGGCATAGGAAGAGATTTTGAAGTCTCACATATAGGACAACAAATTGATTGGTAAAGCATCCAGCATTTTGGAGAAGCTGATGCCGTCATATCAAAAGGATACTTCTTTGTCTTCAATCAGTCAACTAAAAGAACTCATAAATTCTCTAAGTAAGCATTTTGAATCTTTTGAGAGATCTGCTGAGACAAAAGTAAGACAAGAATTTATTGAGAAAAGATTAAATGAGTTGAATAATATGATAATAAATAACAAAGCTCTCCTAGACAATAAAATGAAAGGCATATAGAATGCTATCAAATAAGCAAGTGACCTGTACAAATTTTGTCTCCCTTGGTTGGTAGCCACAAAAGAGCTAGAAGAAAAGGTAAAGGATCTAAAAAAATAGCCAATAAATATTTCTAAATCATTTGATCCAGCAGCTGAGTCGGTGAGCAACAAAGAAATGGAAGTAATTAATATTCATAATGAGTTAAGTTATATTGTAAATAAGAGGGATCAGATGCAAAATAAAATGTGTTAGTATAGAGGACAAATTAGTCCTAAGTTAGATTCAATGATCAGTATTGTAGCAGAAGCACAAGCAGCTTCAGAAATTGACACAAAATCTAATGTGCAAAGGCAGAGGAATCAGTCTTTTTAATAAATGGTCACATTCAAATTTTGGAAAGGGCTAAGAAATGATGGGATGAATAGATTACACAATTAAATATTGTGTATAAGGATATTCTCTCATTGACAACTAATTGAGTTGAAAATTGTATGTGTACATATGCGGCAGAGTATGAAAATTTTTGCAGTTTTGACATAATTTTGACTCTTGTACATATACCCTTTGCCATTGATGTCAAAGGGGGAAAAGAAGACTAGTGAAAAATGGGAAAATATCTTAGGGGTAGAAGAAACACAGAGTAAGGGGGAGCAGATACACATTTTTCACTAAGTCTTTCCATCAATGCCAAAGGGGGCGATTGTTGGCAACATAGTCAAGAGACGGTGCTGATTGGGTAATGTTGTCATTGATGGAAACAAGGAAAATAGAGTATGATGGAGCTAAGGATGATTGGGAACTCAAAATGGAACAAACTGCATACAAGGTTCTGGTCTGGACTCAAAAGACAAAGGTAGAATGGCTAAGTACTGACAACATAGAGTTAGTAGCAGAGAGTCAAGTGGTATTCCTCTGTAGTTGATAGTCAAGGTATGCCATTTAGGTATGTTATTTAGGATTGTTTGGAGATAATATGTTCAAGATTATAGGTCCTCATGACTTTCAGAAGATAAGTTGTGATTGGATTAAGTCCGATTGAACACAATTAAGTTAGCAATAGTGTAGAGTGCATGAGTATTTTGGTCTGCATTTCTTTACAAGTGATTATATTAGTATGCGGTTTTGAGGCAGTATGGATAGGTGTTAGAAGCATACAATTGATGAGTTATAGAGTCTAAATTGATCTAAAAGATTGTCTACAAAACTCCAAGTTCCGATAGTTGGTTTGCCAGTACTTCACCAAGGTAGAAGAGTCAGTTCTGAGTTCTGTATTTCACCACATAAGGACATCATTACCTATAGTTGGTAAGATATGATTTGTGAGGTATGAGGAATCGTTGATGTGATTCTTTGATTCTCATTTGGTCCACAGTAAGAATTTCGGTGTGACAGTTGATTAAGTCAAGCATGTTCTAGAGAGACAAACCAACAAACAGTTAGATCTTTATGTGGAGAAGGTATATTGCTTTAATAATAAATATAAGTGGTTATATGTGTGGTGCCAACTTGTATGAAGATTATACAATGATTGTTTGGATCCACATTACTGTTTGTACACTTGATCAAACCGACAAGGTAGAATACATTGTATACACGCTTCATGTATAGCTTGCCAACCTAATTGTGAAATGAATCTTGTTGCGGATATAAATACTCAATGGATTGAGATGTAGAATTTTGTGTGGTGTGCTGTGAGAACTTGAAGTGTGAAGGATTATGAGCAGAGAAAGAAAAATAGAGTACATCTAGTTGAGTTGAGAAGCAGGGCATAATAGATGAAGACCTTTGAATCTGTATATTGAGCCTTCAATGGAATTGTGATCCAAGATATGGTAGATGCATTTATAGATGTTCATCTTCTAGCAGTGAGCCAATCCTTCTTCTATCTTTTTTTCTCTTGGTGGTGAACCTTTGTTTAGTGAGCACTTCTTCATAGGGTAGTGAGCCTTCTTGTAATTCAGTATTGAGCCATCATAATATATTGTGAGCTAACACTCTCCGTGGTTTTTCCCTTTTTGGGTTTTCCACGTAAAAATCTTGGTGTCTATGTGTTATGTCTTTAAGGTTGTTCTTATGCTTATTATGCTTTCATGTTATTAAATTTGGAAATTTGATCAATAAACAAGTTAAGAAGTGATTTGGTGGACTACTGATTCACCCCCTCTAAGTATTTCTTACTTTCAATAGCATTTGTTCAACTATGATTCACTCAACATACTTCTGGCTCTTTCCATTATTGTTTGATTCATCCTTCCTGCCACTCCATTCTATTGTGGTGTATATGGAGTAGTCTTCTATCTAACAATATCCACATGCTTACAAAATTCATCAAATTCCTTAGAACAATATTCCCCTCCATTGTCAGATCTCAAAACCTTTATCTTATAATATGATTGCTTTTCAACTAAAGCTTTAAATTAATTAAACTTAGTGAAAACTTCATATTTGTGACGCATAGAATAAATATAGGTAAAACTTGGGACATCATCAATGAAGTAAACAAAATATCTAGATTTTTGAATTGATTCGGCATCCACTGGACCAAAAACATCCAAATGAATAAGTTCCAATTTATCAATAGATTTATTATTTCCTGAAGGAAATGGAGATCTATTCTATTTTCCAAACACACAATGTTCACAAAATTTGAAACTCTCATTAGAATAGGATAAACTGTCTAACAATTTTTTAGTTAAGATAGTCTTTAAATGAGATTGACTTATGTGGTTCAATCTAGGGTGCCACAACATACATGTATTTTTAGTATTAGCCTTAGATGCAAAAGAGGCATTACAAACAGTAGTGGCTTCTATTGAACACCTAGAATATTGAGAGGGGGGGTAAATCAGTATTCTATTAAACCATTTACATATCAAACATTTAATCCATTTAACATATTTAATTCTAATAAAGGAAATTAACCATAAAGCAAATGGCCACAATTCAGAACACATAAACACTAGATTTACGTGGAAAACCCAAGAAGGGAAAAACCATGGTGAGGATTAGCTCACAACCCAGAAGAAAGGCTCACTATCGAATGGCTCACTACCTAGAAGAAAGGCTCACTGCTAGAGGGCTCACTATCCAAGGACTCACTGTCCTAAAATTGAACTGTTATAATTGTATCTAACATATGCATGGAGTATAGTTCCATTCTAGTTCAAAGTACTGGAACAACATTTGTCACATTGTTCTGAAATATCAGACTCTATTACTTTGCATTCATTCAATTCACTTCAATAGACACTTGTCGCATTACACCTTTATTCACACTATTATTCACATCACATTCATAGCATACACACACAATCATGATCTCTTGACACTTATTTATATTGTCTTCAACCTAGAGAACATTCTCCAAGGTTGACATTACACCTTAACACAAAATATTCAAATTAGATCTGGACATAAACACTCCCATGGTGGAAAGGAATGAAGGAGGACCACAACACATCTTAACTTGGACCTAAATTCAGCCAAGCACACTACTCCACACTTTCACAATCACCAAAGCAGCTCCAAAATTAGTGTAGACACCCAAGGTTGGCCAAACCTATGTTAACACAATGAACTTTTAAGTACACTCTTCCTCAAACCCAAAAATGACTTGTGGACCACATGCAAGGCTTCACCATGATCTAGAGTATTCCACGAACATCCTTAAGCATCATAAAAACTAACAAATTCCTCCGCAACCACTATCACCTACCGTACAACCTTATTTTGTTTATCTAGCATGCTTAACTATCTATGTCATATACTGTATCTCTAGAAATTGACTTTTGGAGTACCAAACCATGAATAACTTCAACAGAAGAAAGCTATAAACCTTATAAGCATAGTTATAGAACCACAAGGTTGAAAACTTCTTTGCAGAGAAATGTGGAGAAAAGAAATTTCTCCCAAGAACCTCTACATATCTCAAAAACACAGTCGACACACTGGTGAACACAATTTTCTCTGCACAATGAACCAAAGCACCAAATTTGGAATATAAAAATTCTTAACACCTTTGAACAACATATCCAAATTGCAAAGATAGATCTTCAACATAGAGGAAATGCGGAGCAAGACCAGAATGCTACTCTGTAAGCCGAAATGCCACTTCAACACATTGTTTCCTTTATTAATCAAATTTTCTAAAAAGCACTTGGAAACAAACCAACAAAAACACATTCCTAAAAACTTTAGCATCTCTTCAAGGCAACCACATCATCCTTAACAAAGAAACTTGACCAAATAGCTCACACCATTGCAACAACCTCATCTCAGAGACAATATCCATTCAACACTAACTACTCATATTCTTGCACCATAAGCAACTCACACAAATGACACAATTGACACCAATGACAACACAAGATTGTTGACATCAATGACAACACTGATTACACATACTTGCAACAACTTCTATCTTAAACATAGTCCCCAATCTTTTCCCCTTCACTACCACCAATTTTCTTCTCACCAATTTGCAACCATGCTTATCAAATGTCACATGCATTTCCAAATCATTCAACTTTGAAATAGAAATCAAATTTCTAGCCAATCCAAGAACATACAAAATATAGGGAGGGTTTTAATTCTCCCATCACTGAAACACAACATCACCTTCCCTTGTCCAACAATAGGATATGTAGAGTTGTCCCTGAGGTACACATTTCCTCCATCATACTCTTCGTATGCAGAAAACCATTCTTTATGTAGGGTCATGTGGTATGAGCATCCTGAGTCAACCAACCAATGATCATGAGAAACAACATTACATGCAAAAAGTAAAACCTCATCACCTGCGTTCAAACAGTTATCAATAGTATAATCCCATTTATTCTTCAAGTTTCTACATTCCTTTTTCACATATCCTCTCTTTCCATAATTCCAGTACTTAACTCTATTCTTCTTTCCAGGAGTCTTAGAATGACCCTTGTCTTTAGACCCCTTCTAATCTCCTTTTAGTCCTCTTTCCTTAGACCTTCCCCTAACACTGAGAACATCCCCTGAACAATCTAAACTTTTCTTCCTCAATTCTTGTGACAACAGAACTGAAACAAAAGCATCCAACTTTGGATCTATGAGGTTAGTAGTGATAGCCAAAATAACATTCTCCCACGACTCAAGAAAAGAATAGAGAATCAATATACATTTATCTTCTGCATTCACCTCAACATATATAGATGTTAGTTGACTCAATAACAAATTAAATGAATTCAAATGCTCTGAAACTGATTCACCCTTTTTCATTTTCATGGAAAATAACTTACACTTTAAATAAAGCCTATTGACCATTCTCTTGGCCTGGTAGATCTCACCCAAATGCTTCCACAAGTTATGTGCGGAATTCTCACTCACAACATTTAGTAGAATAGAATTTCCAAGACACACCTTAATTGTACCTCATGCCTTTTTATCCAGTCTTTCCCTCTCATCAGGAGCAATATCATTAGGTTTCTTCTCTTTCATAACAACCAACCACTAGTTTCTTTCTTCTAGCAAATCCTCCATTTTCAGCTTCCACAATTCATACCCCATGCCATTGAAGTTTTCAATGTCCAACTGAGAGGTAGAAGCAATAGTGGATGAAGCCATGATATCTACACAAGATCTAAAAACAAACAACAATTGAATCTCCCACTGTAGCTAAAAAACTTTCACACTACCACCAAAGAATCAAAATTGGCCAGGCTCTGATACCAATTGTTAGAAATGATGGTGCATACCACACAATAGAAATATGATTCAAACCTTATTTATGTCCTCTAAACAATGCATAATCAATGGAGATTGTAACAGAAAATAAAATTCACTACACAAAAAACATGCTTAAGAACTAAACACATAACACAATATGTAATGTGGAGAAAACCCTTTTAGGTAAAAAACTCCACCAAGAAAAGGGGCTCCAAGTTGTATTATCTTCAAATATGAGATTACAATACATGCACTTCCTCTTCTTCTTCAGTCTTCAATCCAGCGGTGCCATGTTACTGTCAACTCTACTAAAAACATAGTACAAATATCCTTATAAAAGGGGGTTTCCTTCTAAGGGAATAAAACTGACCCCCTGTCGTGGACGAATTAGTGTCAGTGACTAGATATAAATACGTGGTTGAAACAAGATTGTTGCTCGTGAAACCTTTCATCCCTTATGGGTGATTTACAAACAATATTAGGAGTAATTAATTACATAGGATTTACAAGGTTGATGGCACCTTAATCCTAACACATGCAAGGGGAAAATTGTACATTATTTTTAGTGTGAGAATCTTGTTGTCATATGTAACCTATCAATTTTGTTGCCAATTAATAGAAAGCATCTATTTTTCTCTTTTCCTTCCATTTGGTGGTAATGTGTTTGAATTTTCAGTTGTACTAGGTGTATCTTGGTGAGATAAAGCTTAATTCTCATATCTTAATATGAGATTGAGGAATAAGGTTTGTTTATTGTGCATGTAATGTTGTGTTTTTATACTTTTCATTCTAACTTCTTAGAAATTCCTTAGACTCTTGCATCTAAGATGTACATGATTGTGTGAAATAGTGACCATTGCATTTCAGGTTATTCTAAAATCTTACTAGATTTACTAAGTAAAGTGGGATCAAATACAAAGGTTGTCCATTACTTTTATGTTTTCTTCATTTAAACCTTAAACATCCTTTTGTATTTTCTTTAGTATTAGGTTAGTTTAGGATTATATTTAGGAGTTTCAATCCTAAGGATAACACTTATCTATACAGAGACTCCATTTCTTTGGTCCAGAATTATATTTACTAGCACATGACTCTTGAACAAACACTCACATAGACCACTTACCTACTCCAATATTGCTATGACCCAACCAATAGGGACATTGGAGGAAACTAATCTCTTAGATTAGTCACCTTTTCAGGAGTAGTGTGATCTTCATTATACTTGATTTGATGTGCCAAAACAACCATCAACAAAATTGGTCTAGGAGGGCCTGATAAAACTGGATCGATCAAGGGTTTCCCTACCCGACCAATGAAGAAGGTTGACCAGATCTTCATCTATTAGGGGAACATGTTTTGAAGAGCTTATACAACATATAAAGACAAGGATTGATTGTGGCAAGAGAAAGAGATGGAGCACTTGGTCAGAAAGCCCTATTGGATTATAAATCCTAGGTACTTCCCTTAATACAACACAGATTACTAATGTCCTTTTTTGATAATGATCACTCCCCTCTTGCTATTATTGAAGATATCCATGATGTGCCAATAAATCCTAAGAAAATTTTCCTTGAGTTCATATATGGAGAAGGAAGGAATGCAGAGTAGAATATTCAAGCCTTCAAGGAGGCTATTATTAGGGCTGGCATACAACCACAACATGTAGTTTGCATACTCTTTCCTTACTCATTAGAAGATATGGCATATTCATGGTGCTTGAGCTTGCTATCTAGATCTATCACAAGTTGGGTTGAGTTATGCATTCATCAATCAATTCAAAATTTACACAAATCCCTCAATTGTATATCATCAATTTACTACTTGCAGATTGGAACGAAATGAACCCTTGACTATGTTTAATGCTACATTCCATAAACTATACAAAAGAATTACCAATCATTATATAGTTACCAAAACAACTGTAGTTCAAATATACCTTAGAGCTATTGATCCCCTAACTATAGTGTTGCTAAATAGAACTAGACAAAAGATTGATACTTTGGCGAAGGCTTACTTGGAAGCAATCAAATTATATTGGGAAATGCACCCTATGACTAGGGGAGCATTGGGAAATCTACCTTTGATTGGTTATCCAGGAATTCCAAATCTAATACCAACTTTAAACAATGCTTTGAGAAATAACACACTATTGATGAATCCTATCCCATGTGTTGTTCCACAAGGGCATAATCATTTTGCACATCCATAGCCCTCGAATCAAGTTTTTCCTTCCCCAATGATCCCATATCATGGGTAGATCTAAAATGCTCCCATGATCTCAGCTGCTCCTCAAACATCTAGGATTTTGTTCTTTGAGCAGTAGGCATTGAACCAAGTCCATGTTATCAACACACACCTAGATAGTCAGGTTGGTTCACCATCCATTGGGGTCCAGTCAAATACAAACTAGACTTCACATTTAACATATGAACTAGAAGCCCTTAAGAAAATCTTGGCCCATGTGACAAATGAAATTACAAGGATGAAAGTGAACCCTCCTCAAAATTAGAATCATAATAATTTCCAAGGGCAAGGTTACCACCAAAACCAAAATTAGAATCATAATAATTTCCAAGGGCAAGGTTACCACCAAAACCAAAATTAGAATCAGTGTTATAACCATTACAATCAAAATTTCCCAAATAGAAGTTTCAACCAACAAAGACCTAATAGATAGTGGAACACTAGACCTAACAATGGGGGATGAAAGTGAACCCTCCTCAAAATTAGAATCATAATAATTTCCAAGGGCAAGGTTACCACCAAAACCAAAATTAGAATCACCTAATAGATAGTGGAACACTAGACCTAACAATGGGGGATGCCTTCCCTATTAGATAACACCAATCAAGCCAATTCTATGAACTTTATTGAATTAAATCATTTCTCAAATTGGTGCAAATTCATGACACAACTATTCACTCAGAACTAAACTACCCTGAAATGGAGAAAATGTCCAAAATAGCCCATGTAGATAAGTAGGTCAACCATGAAGATAAGGTGAGGGAAGACATCTTGAAGTCCAAGGAGGAAAGTTTGCAAATATGAAGGAAAAAAAGATAGGAAGGTGCAGGAAAATCATGCAAGATCTAATGTAGGAAATGGAGGTACCAAATAGAGTTAGCAACCTTGTAGAGAATTCTTGAAGAACTGAAGGTGGGAATTAGATATGGGAAGTGAAGGTGTTTGATTTAGAGATTCAGAGGCAAGGCAATATCTTGCAAAGGGATCGAGAAGAATGTGAAAGAATAATGAGGTATTGGAGGTGGAAATGTAACTGAATCTAAGAGGAGACTCCACAAATGAGAAGGAAGGCGAAAGGAAGAAATACATAGGAAGACTTTAGAACATGATGTTAGAATGAGATATAGGATAGGAACTGAACATATTGTCACACCCCATTTGTTTTTCCTATTTAAATATTTATTAAATTGAATGATTAGGGAATCCAATTGAGTATGATAATTATCTTTTGAATTTTAACTGAAATGGTTCTAGTAATGATTAGCATTTTTGAATTTATAGTATATGTCAATTTGATGATGACTAATTATTGTTTATGTTTTGTGAGTGCAACAAAAAGTAATGACATTCTCTCAAGTCAGAGAGAGAGTATCATCGAGGAGAAGGTTCTAGACATTTGAAAGTGATGAGTCATGAAGGAATCTTTCACACACTCATCTAGGTGCATTAGCTTACGTTGCATTGTGTATGGGTATGCATCTATGTTTATGCATGTCTTTGTGTGTCTATGCATGTGTGCATGTGACAAACTATGTATTAGATTTTTGATTGGCTTTGATTTTGAGAAATATTATCAATGTTAGGTTAGATCTGCCCTTTTTAAGACTATCAATATATGGTGAAGTAGATGAGTTCTCCAAGGATAAGTCATATTTTCTTCACAAGATTTCTTAACAAAATTGAATTTGTTTTATATAGATTTATTCTCGTCTTTTGGGTCAATGTGCATGGTTATCTTATATGTGAGTGATTCACATTAGTATTCTCGCACAAGTATTCATGCTCACATATTTATGCATAGATCCATATTAAATATGAAATTTCAAGATAAATCTCATATGTGCCAAGAAATATTCAAAATACTTGACATGTCATTGCCACCATGAAACAAGTCCTCAGATACATTGGCCATGGTTTAAAATTGATTCTAGTTTACACATCTTTTGTGTTGTTAGGCATTTTTTTATCTACCCTATCTCCTATAACTTGCATTTTAAAACATAATTGTCAAATTTATACACAATGTATACAATGTGTTGAATTATATATCAACTTATTCTAAAATAAATGGTGGCTACCTCTTCAATTCTTTTAGTATAATAAAGGTTATACAACTATGTGCATTTTAAAGGACAATCTTTTCAGCTATCCCTAAAAAATTGCTTGATTGGCATAAGTGACTATCAATTTTAAACCTTGGATACAAGAAGATACATATTAATTGCAATATCATCTTAAAAGGAGTCCTTAAGATAAATATGATATCTGTGAAGAGGTATCGAAAAGGCTAAGTATGCCAATAATTATATTCTTTACTTTTATTGGGGCTCCAATGGTACTTTGAGTCCTGATACCTTAGTTCATAACAAATCCATATTAAGATGTGTATCACTATATGTGTTTGTTATTAAAATATACATATCTATAAAAAGGTATTCACTTGAGCACACAATTTTATCTATACATAGAGGGGGTCAAATTTAATTGTCATTTGACCTTATTAACCCTTTTAAAATTGTATGAAATGATAGGGAAATTTTTGTGTAGCAAGAAAATATTTCTAAAGATTTTTCAAAAAAACCATTTTGTGCTATTCTACAATAATGGAATTCCATGTGATGACACATGTTTGAGGCCTTCTTTCAAATGATTGTCGTGCCCTATTTTTGAGCTTCCACATTTAGCATACATGTTGAGTAGAGCTTTTCCAACTATAATATCTGGCAAAAATCTACCTGCCAGGAGGCAAGAATGGACATCTATACCCTATGGGAGAGGGGAGAGTGATTTTTGCATGGGTAGGGAGGATGTTGGTGAAGGTTGTAGAACCTAGCTTTATGCCGACCAGTGCATTTGCTTAAAAGTTTCTAAGGACTTTTCAACAAATCAATTTTTGTACATATCCTGCAATTGTTGCATACCATGAGAAGATGCCTTTTGGGGCATTATTTCAAACAATTCATGTGCAATCTATGTGTGTCCTCCTTCCACAATCATGGTTATTTTTTTAGTAATTTTCATATTTAAATTTGAGTATATAGACTTGAAAATTTTTTGCAGCCATTTCCACTGTAGAAATATATAAACATAACAACCAGGGTCCTAAGAGGATTTAGCACTGGCAATTATCTTTTATGTTGACATTTGAAATTGATAAGTCATACTTGACATTGATTGTTGTGATGCATGCTTGAATGGTTCGATGCCATAAGATTTGTTCCAGGATGTGAAATATATATCACTTTCTTTATTGTATGTTAGTTGGGAGTTTCCTCTCTACAAGCTATGGCCGGCATTTTTTTAGTATGACTTAAACTTTCATGACCTTTTTTTTGGTGATTTGATTAGAGACTTGAAGCTTTTCTATTCTTTTCTAAACATTCAATAAATTGGTGCAAAATCATATAATATATATTTATTACTATAGAAAATGTTTTCTTTTAGGATTATATAAAATTGGATTCCTTCTAAGAATTATCTCCATGTCTAGAAAGTAGAAGAAGATTTTGATACTAACTTCAGAGCAAGAATTAGGGTGGGAATCCATGAATGGATTTAGATAGAAAATCAATCACAGAGCATTTGATAAGAGATGGGAAATGAAGGTGAGGAGGAGGTTAAGTTGAAAGACAAAATCTGAGCCAAAAGTATCCTGCGTTATTCATAGAAAATACCTATTCTTTACCCTCGAGATAATCACCTAGTTTGTCTATAAAAAGACTTATTCATGGAATTTCATGAGAGTTAAATGATTTTCCACGATACAAAGAGTATATCTTAATGGTATATCAATCTTAGTGAAGAAAGTATGGGATGATCTTATAATCTTATTCAACGAGGCATTGTCAAGAATATAAGGTAATGTGGGAATAATTGTAAGAAGTGGGAATTATTGTCTTGATAAGCATTAAGGGTGTTTCGATTTGGATTTGGAGGAACTTGTTTGGGTAAGAACCCAACATCTCACATTTAAGAGTTTTCTCTTTTTATGAATATGTGTGTTTCTTTTACATATTTAAGAATTATTAGATTTTATGCAGGACCATCCCAGGTTGAAAGGAAATCTTGCATCAACCAAAAATATTTGATTTTTTTCTTTTCTTGCATTTTAGTCAGTTGTACTTTCAGCATTTTGCACCGAATTCTACCACATCATCATTTCATAGCTTACAGAGTAAGATAAAGATTCTACACTATGTCATCTACATCATATTCAGATTTCATGAGGTTTAGAATTATCTGTGGAGAGTTATCACTATCAGAACGTCAACAGAACTCACAGAACAAAGCATTCAATATGATCATATAAGGTTTGTAGAGTATTTCTGTGACTTGTAGAGCCAAATAGAACATATCACAGGGTAGTATGGGACCAAATAGATCTTCATTGAGAACCACGACACATTTCATCCATTTGTGAAGCATTACCACATGATTTAGGCTGACCTACATGTTTCATCAATCATTGTGTTTTAGAACCTCTTAATACTAACGCAAAGCATTCCTTGAGTTAGGAGATGATATATAAGCCTTCATTAGATGTATTGGGGGATTAGAGCATATGATAGAAATTTTTTAGTCTTTAGTTTTGATTTTGCTGAAGGCACTTCAAAGCTATATCTTTCATGTAATTCTGTTGGAGGAGAGGCCTATGAGCCCATAACAGTCTGCATGTTATCGGCATATAAGTATTGTAATTGTTTAAAATATAGAATCAATATATATGCATTTGTTGTTCCATTCTATGTGTTTTCGGTTGTGTTTACTCTAAAGTTGCATGGTTGGATAGTCCATTCTCTAGACCCTCCATTCGTGATTGCACCAAGATTCTTCTTTTCTATAAATATAGAATAAAATTATTATTCAATCTTTATTTCAAAGTAATCCTAGGTTTATTCATAAAGACTTAGGAAGTTTATATCTTCACTTAATTAGAAATGGCTTCAATCTAACACCAATACTTTTCAAGATAAGTCCATGCCAATTAAAAAGGTTTGACAGAATACCAAAAAAAAGGTTTGATAGAGTGTTTAAACAATATCAACTATCTTAAGATCAATGAACAATAATTTGTTCAAACTTAAGATTAACTTATGTTGTATTACTCATCAATAGATATGGTTTTATAATGAGGGAGCATTTTAAAGGTTTTTGTTCTCTTCCATGACTTGTACTAGATGCCTATAATTAACCTTGAAAAAGTTGTACTAATATGATATGAGTATGCTAGTTATTATAACTCATTGTACGGTAGAAGTTGTAAATATTATTTATGGTATTTGTTAAGATCTCCTCTACTGTTGACCAAAGTTGGAAGTGTATCTATATTACTTGCCAATTATTTTATGATGGAAATTATAGATTGTTATAGTGATCATGGTTAAATGTCAATATATCATTATGCGATAAGGAAAATAATTAGTGCATCGATAGTCATTGCTCCATACTGCTTGAGGCATTAATTGCCATTACTTGATTGTGCAGGTTTATGAATCTGTTTTAAAACTGTAAAGTTGAATCTAGTCCCAACTATGTCATGACGAGGTAGTAAGACCTTTTGTTCTTGGTATCACCTAGTATTGAGTGGATTTAGGGAATTGTGTTTGTGAAGTGGATTAACATCGTTGGTGGACTTTTCAGTAAACATTATTACCTTGGTAATATATTACTTAAATTAAACTTAAGGGGTTGAATGTCAGATATGGACTTTGTCTTCTAGATATTTTATCCATCCTGTTGAATGTCAAGATATCATGGTGAGATGATTAGGAAATTCTTATGTTGTTTGCTTTGATGGCCATTGAATTACATAAAAATATTTTATAGATCTATTTAAAAACTATGTGTTGAAAACTAGTGATTCAGAACATTTTATTTGTTAACCTGAGAGATGAGTATGGATGGGTGTCATTTATGGGAACTTAGAGAATGTAGGTTGTACTGCCTATAGAAAAGATGTTATAGACATAGCTTGAAAACAATCATAATTGTATTACTTTTCTTGATTTATATTATCTCCCATAATATGTTTATCAATGGACACGTGCATTAGATTTATGTTGCATGCACATATAGGTATGGTAGGTTGTCAATGATTCACATGGTACACCAGATTCCTTCATGTGTGTTGGCCACATATTGCTAAATCCCTCGTGATGGGTTGAGATTGCTTGTGGCAGGGTAGATATTCTCTCTCTCTCTCTCTCTCTCTCTCTCTCTCTCTCTCTCTCTCTCTCTCTCTCTCTCTCTCTCTCTCTCTCTCTCTTTCTCTCCTTTGCAAATTTTGTGTATGGCTTCAGGCAGTGTGAACCTGGAGCGGTAAATGTAAATGTATTGGTGATGTTGTATTAAGTGATACTTTTATAAAGAGCCTATAAGGCCATGTTGATTTTTATGGACTATGTCCTAAATATATTTTAAATCTACTTGCCTAGCCTTATTGTATCATTCATTGATTATTGTATTATCCATTGATTGAATATATTTGATGTGAGATAATTTTGATGAAATTAAAAAAATTTACTCCATTTTTATAGTAATGAATTATTATTATTTTCTTGTTATATGTTGGTCAGATCTTACATATGGTATCATAGCTCTAGGTTCAACACTAGGGCCTAGAGTTTACTTCACAAATGTTACAATTCTTTTGAGAGTACAACACATTGAGTATTTGAAGGATCCTAGAATTGGATCAGAGTTATGTAGATGAGTCACAGTCTTGCTATCTCTTGGATGGTTCAGTATGGGAACCGAATAAGTAAATGAGGATCATTGACTAGTGGTTAGTGAGATTTAAACTATCAAGTACATTGTGCAAGTCAGTTTAGGTTTTATCCCCTAAGGTCCTACATTGTTGACTTAGAATAAGAAATTCTTTTATCTTCTTTTGTTTTGGAAATAAGGAACAATCCATGAGATATGTTATTATTTATATGACTTGTGAAGTCATGTAGTTTATATTATTGTAGCTATTTTGTGACTGATGCATTTAATGATTGCGATTTTCTCATGAACTTGATATTGTTAGTTTAAATAGTGTCATTATCAAACTAGTTTAGATATCACCTATTTGAATGTTTGACCTATTCACACATAGGCTTAAGTTTACTTAGTCTTTTAGGAGTTTATCTCATTTGGACATGTGTACTCACACATATGAGACACCTCTTTATTTTTGGCTTTCCACTTGCCCTCAGAAATGTCATGTGAGTTAGACAAGTGTTGCATACTTGCAGAAGTAGTCAGTAGTTTAGTCCTACCTTCCTACCTCCTTCTCCTTGCCTATTTATGCAAGGATTCTCATTGTATTTTACACACTCTCATTGTATATGATAGATATGCTTACTCTTCTCCATTTTTCACTTGTGGAAGGTTATATTCTTTGTCCTTGTTGATCTTGGCTGCTCCAACATGGTATTAACCCATGCTTACACATTCCTTCCCAAATTGGTGACTCCAGCACTTAGCCCTATCATTGGAGCATCATAAAGCCATACAAACCTCATCATTGAGTCCAAAAGGCTAGAGAAATGAAGAATAGCCTTTCATTTGACATTTTTTGGTAACTGATTTTTTGCAAAAAAAATTGCCCCCATGCTTGAATAATACAATGTTTGGTAGAAAAAGAAAAAAAATTAGCAGAGAGCAATATTGCCCTCTGCCATTTTTGTATTCTAGAAGATAACATTTAATGTTAGCATTTAAAATCAAGGTTCACCTTTTTCTGCTAACCTTAACATATATTGTAACTGTGACATAAATAATAACATCAATTATTTAGTACTACAACTACATTAAACTACCAGCTGTAACCACTAGCGGTTAGAAAAATGCCAAAGTCAACTTTTACGCCAAGCAGATCACCAGAGCCTTTCAAAAGTGCCTAAATTAGGCATTTTTTTCATTTTACCACAACTTTCGCCCACGGAGGTGAAATATTGAAAAGTTATAGTCAATGGACAAGTCTTTCCATCCACTTCACTTTGGTGAAGTCAAACTTTGCTTTTCCCTTTTTTGATGGGTTTTTAATCCCCGAACCCCATTGTACTCATAATTTTTCATAGGGCATAACTTTTGCCCACGATATCAAAAATTAGCGAATTATTTTTTAAATTGCTCAAAAATTCACAAGGAATTCATTAATGTATGTAAAATTCAGTTTTGGATAGCCATTTTTCAAACATTTTTAAATATCTTTGTATGTTATAAATAGATGATTTGGCTTCCAAACTTGCACAAATTATACTTTTTCTCTTGCATATCTTTATGTGGGGCTTCTAAACTAGTCATAATCATTTTTTGGAGGGAAAACTTTTTTTTCTAATTTGATACTGCTTAAAATTTGATCATGTATCACACACACAATCCTTTCCATTTGAGTATTGTCAATAAACCTCATAATAAATGGAAGATCAAATGTGGATGTTGTGGGCTAAAATGACATACAATAGAAGAATGTCATCATCACAAAATTGATGAACTAAGATGACAAATTATTCATGCATATCAACTTTCTATTGATCTTATTAAAGCACTTGCAGAAAAATCTCATCTCACTAAGCCATCTTGTGAGACATTAAATTAGTTGGGTATGTCTCACATTAAATTAGTTGGGTATGTACATTGTAGTCAGATGACTTAAATTGAGATCCCATCTACACCATCATTACCTGTTACTACATCTGAATCCAGAGTTGATATCTCCATGGCTTCTCGTGGTTCTCTACACTAGGATATGGTTATCGTCTTTCTAGATCCACCACCTTGGGATGCATCTCTACCTAATAATTCATGTCTTTTCATAGAGTCCCACATTGCATATTTTAGAGACACCATTGAGGACATTCATCTTCTATTCGATGCCAGCTTTGATGAAGTTGCATCACCATTGTCTTTAGTTATGATTGCTCTTACCTTGCCTACATCAGATTCTATAGTGACCAATTCTGTAGATATTTATGAGTCCACATATTCAACTCCATAATTATGTATTTTGACATCCTCTGCAGTAGTATCAGATTCTTCTAGGTCTAGTTATCACCATACATCTATGATCCTTGTACCTAAATCTCAAAATTTGTTACACATCATCATTGACTTGGAGATCATTGAGAATTCTTTGAAGACATCATGGGCATCATATGAGTCTTTGAATCATGTGCATAATTTAGAGACCTTCATACTTCTTCCTGTATGTTTGTATCTAGAATGGGAAGATTCTTTGCACACTTTTGTGGTTCAATTTCTTCTTAAGGGGAGAAATGTTGTTCAACATTTGTGGATCATCTTCAGCATCTATTAGCACTACATGAGGTATTTTAAGAGGACGCTGCATGGTTAGTCTTCTCATATCAGTTTTGGGAGGATCCATCTCTTCTCATGGAGTTCTTTACTTCACACTTTCTGGGGAGGTCACATAGACCTTCTCGTCTTTTCTCTCCTATGGGGAGAACATATATTGTACTTTAGTGTTAGAAGTAGTCCTTGGGGGGTCATGTATAGTCCTATTTCTATCTTTCTTCATCACTTGTACAATTCTATTTGTATAATTTATTTTTTGGAGAAAAGTTTTTTCCCATAGGGTTTTCTTTCTTTCTCCACTTTATGAGAAATCCATTTGTACATGGGCACCTAAAATGGCCTAGTAGCTAGGACCCATCTTTGTATTCTCCCTAAGTTGCACTTAAGGGGGTGTTAGTTAAATAGTGTCATTATCTAACTAGTTTATATATCACCTCTTTGAAGGTTTGACCTATTCACATATAGGCTTAAGTTTACTTAGTCTTTTAGGAGTTTGTCTGATTTCTACATGTGTACTCAAACATATAATACATCTCTTTCTTTTTTGCTTGCCACTTGCCCTCACACATGTCATGTGAGTTAGACAAGTGTTGTATACTTGTAGGGACCTAGTCAGTAGTTTAGTCCTACCTTCCTACCTCCTTCTCCTTACCTATTTATGTAAGGATTCTCATTGTATTTTACACACTCTCATTGTATTTAGACAAGTGTTACATACTTGTAGGGACCTAGTCAATATTTTAGTCCTACCTTCCTACATCCTTCTCCTTGCCTATTTATGCAACGATTCTCATTGTATTTTACACACTCTCATTGTATATGATATATATGCTTACTGTGCTCCATTTTTCACTTGTGGAAGGTTATATTCTTTGTGCTTGCTGATCTTGGCTGCTCCAACAGATATGAGTAGGAAAATTGTTGCACTCATGCTTTTATAATTGACTATATTATATAAATTTTTGTATCTATTAGGTTCTCGTTTGAGATTTCAATTCGATTAAACCTTTTATTATGAGCAGTTTTATACTTACGCTTTCGTGATTATAGTTTTGGTTAATTTTTTGTATAAAATTTAGTGTTTATTTACTTGCTAGTGATGACTACAAGTAGTATGGGATGCTTGTATGTCATCACAAGTGGTAGAGAACTAAGGAAGAACTATGGCCTCATTATGAATAGTAAGAATCATGGAACTATTTTGTATATGTTAAAGTGTCACATATGAGAAGGTATCTATAACAAGATGAACATATTTACTATTCGTATATGTTCAAGTGTCACATATAAGAAAGTATGAATGACAAGATGAACATATTTACCATTTGTATAAGTTCAAGTGTCACATACGAGCAAGTATGCATGACAAGATGAACATATTTATTGTTCATATATGTTCAAGTGTCACATACAAGCAAGTATGTATGACAAGATGAACATATTTATTCTCCTTTTATGTGTGTGTTGTGATCTTCTTGAAGTAAACACTTAGTCAATGATGATTGTTCAGGTGTCACATACAAGTATTCATGAATGACAAGATGAACATATTTATAGTGTCACATATGAGAAGGTATGCATGACAAGAAGAACATATTAGTTATATATGTCTTTTGTGTGTGTAATTGCATGTAAACTTGTGAATGAGATAGTTTGATTCTCATCTACTAGAAGGTAAATACCTTAGACAACATCATAAGACTTATTTTCAACCTATTTTAGAAAGCAAGGTATAGGTTGAGATGACAAACTAGTTGTATAACAACTAACCATTCTTGTAGAGATAGATATAATGATCTCAAGATTAAAATGTAGTAGAATCCTAGAAGTTTTGCTTGCATGGTATTATGGAGTATATTTATTACTCTTTTGAAATTTGAAAATCTAACTATGTGTAGCTTTACTCCCTAGCTATGATTAAAATAGTGGTGTCTAAAAAGATTATAAATATCTTAGAGTAGAGTACATGTATTTTCATGAATAATGTTTGATCAAGTTGTGATTGATCTCAATGATATTATATGTTTGTATGAATTTGATAATATATTGAATTAATTTTGTTACTAATGAGCTAACACCAGTATGATTGTTTGATTGATGACTAGACATAGGATCATGCTAGGTACATTTTGGAGTTATTAGAAAAATAGTTAGGTATTCAAACTGAAAAAGTATGATAAACTCAAGTTTGAAGAAGTTATAGTAACTTATTAACCTTACACTTAAGGTGATGCTAAATAAAGTTTTTATATTGAATACTTGACATTGTTGATGATTATTTCTATATACTATAGGCATCGGGACAATGACCATTCTTAGAGGGGAAGGATGACACATCTTGTTTGTTTTTCCTAGTTTAATATTGATTAAAACAAATAATTAGGAAAGATAATTGAGTATGATAATTATCTTTTGAATTTTAATTGAAATGATTCTAGTGATGATTATCATTTTTGAATTTATATTAGACGTCAATTTAATGATGACTAATTATTGTTTATGTTTTATGAGTGCAAGAGGAACTAATGACATTCGCTTAGGTTGGAGAGAGAGTATCATCGAGGAGAAGGTTCTAGCCATTTGAAAGAGATGAGTCATGAAGGAATATGTCATACATTCACCTAGGTACATTAACTTAGGTTGCATTGTGTATGGGTATGCATCTCTGTTTATGCATGTCTCTATGTGTCTGTGCATGTGACAAACTCTATATTATATTTTTGATTGTCTTTGATTTTGAGAAATATTATCAATGATAGGTTAGATTTAGGCCTTCTAAGACTATCACTATATGGTGAAGTAGATGATTACTCCAAGGATAAGTCATATTTTTTCCACGAGATTGCTTAACAAAATTGAATATGTTTTATACAGATTTATTCTCATCACCTTGGTCGATGTGCATGGTTATCTTATCTATGAGTGCAACACATTAGTATTCTCACACAGGCATTCATGCTCACATATTTACGTATAGATACATCTTAAATATGAATTTTCAAGATGAATCTCATATGTGCCAAGAAATATTCAAAAGACTTGGCGTGTCATTGCCACCATGAAACAAGTCCTCAAATACATTAGGTGTGGTTTAAAATTGATGCAAGTTTACACATTTTTTGTGTTGTTAAGCATTTTTATCTACCCTATCTCCAATAACTTGCAATTTAAAATATAATTGTCAAATTTATGCACAATGTATATAATGTGTGGAAATTATATATCAACAACTTCTAAAATAAATGGTGGCTACCTCTTCAATTCTTTCAGTATATTAAAGTTCATACAACTATGTGCATTTTGAAGGATAACTTTCAACCATCCATAAAAAATTGCTTGATTGGCATAAGTGACTATCAAATTTTAACCTTGGATACAAGAAAAGACATATTAATTTCACACTCATCTTAAAAGGAGTCCTTAAGATGAATATGATATCTACCAAGAGGTATCCAAGAGGCCCAATGTTCTAATCATTATATTCTTTATTTTTATTGAGGTGGTAGTGGTAATTTGAGTCCCAATACCCTTAGTGCATATCAAATCCATATGAAGAGGTGTTTCACTATATGTATTAGTTATTAATAGATACATATCTATAAAAAAGTATTCACCCTCTCACAATTTTATCTATGTAAATAAGGAGTCAAATTTAATTGTCTTTTGAGCTTATTAGCACTTTTAAAATAGTATGAAATGAAAGGGAATTTTTTGCATAGTAGGAAAAAACTTCTAAAGATTTTTCAAAAAACCATTTTGTGCTATTCCACATTAATGGCATTCCATGCAATGAGACCTCTTTGAGGATTTGCGATGTGCCCTATTTTTGGGCTTCCACATTTGACATACATGTCAAGAAGAACTTTTCCAACAATAATATCTAGAAAAACTCTACCTACCAGGAGGTGGGAATGGATGTCTATACCATGTGGGAGAGGGGGACAATTGTGAAGATGTTGGTGAAGGTTGTGGAACCTAAATTTATGCCTGCAGGTTGCATTTGCTTAAAAGTTTCTAAGGACTTTTCAACAAATCAATTTTTGTGCATATTTTGCAATCATTGCATACCATGAGAAGACACCTTTTGGTGCATTATGTAAAATAGTTCATGTGCCATCTCTGTGCATCCTTCTTCTTTGACAATTAGGGTATTTTTCTATAATTTTCTTCTTTAAATTTTAATAGTTAGAATTGAAAATTTTTTGCAGCAATTTACACCGTAGAAATTGTTGTCAGAAAAAGTAACCTTGGGGGATTTTTTTCCTATTAATGTTTAGCTCCTAGGTCCTATAATTGCATTTAGAGCATCTTGTATGTTATTTCTGAATCCTAATGAGAAAACCCTTGGGTCTTGTGACAAATAGGACCTAGGGGGCTGCACTTTAATGAATCTTGAGCAAAAATAGCAGGGTGGACTTGGGTACTAGCGCCCTAGTCCAGCCCTATTTTGGGTCTGCTCTAATTTCAAATGTCAATTTTATGACCATTAACTAGGTCCTATGCCAACATCTAAAGTTTGAATTATGAAATTCTTAGCAGGAATCTTTATAGTTGCATATATAAGCATGATTATGTTTCATTTGCAAACTAGATGGACTTTATGCATACTTGTGATCATAGAGCATTAAGAATATTCATTATGTTGTAGAGTAGAGCATTTTTATTGTGTTTGTATTTGCAAATTGGCATCCATCTCCTCATGGCATGAAGAGCATCTTCCTCCCATGAGATCTTCACTACAAGGTGATATCTATTGTGTTTTCAATCATGTATCATTTGGATTTTTTCCTATATCCCACTAGGATATGCACTCTCATCTGACAATAGTGTTCATAAGACTTGAATGTCTCACTGGGGCTTGACCGAGACAAGCCTCTAAACACCACAACCCCCTCCCACACTCCTTGTGATCGCAAGTTATAGGTGTCGAGTTCTATGGAGTGGAGTTGTAGGAAGGAGTAGCAGACATGGAGGACTTAGGATCTGAAAAGAAGTAGGACACTAGTTCTTTTCTTGGACTAGGGTGCTAGTCCCCATGTCCTCCGCATCAGAATTTCTAGAAACTAAAATTACAATGCAGATCAGTGTCGAAAGGAGATCAGGATCCCTTAAAGAAATGGGTACCTTGGACTTAGGCATGAGTCCTCGTGTCCCTGACTTCTTCACCCTTCAAACTTCAAAAAATAGTAAGTTAAATATCTCTATCCCTTATCTCAGTCTGAAAGGATTTGCCGTAATTTGATAATTTGCCTACTGATTTGCATAATTAGGGTTTCTAGGTATAGTTGAGCATTAGATAGAGACGTTGTTTGATACATCCAATAGTCTACATCTTCCAAAGTGGCTTCCCAACATGATAGGTGATTGCTTTCATTTAGTGGAGATTCAACTTGGTTGATAAGCACTTGGAATGTTTGTTGGGAAAGTAAGATTACACACAAACCCTTAAAACCAATCACCCTCCTTTTCCCATACAAAATTTTTTGGTGAACCCATGTTTTTGAAATTCTTCGCACCTTTCTGAGTGTTGCTTGATAGATTTTCATTCATTCATCTTATTGCATTCAAAAAATTACAAAAAAAATTGAAAATTTTGCAAACTTTGAAAATTTTGGCATTTTAGGCTTGCATTTTAGCATAATTTGATTTGCCATTCAACTTCATTAAATTTCTGTCATTTTCATTATATCTAATTTAATTTGTAGAAATTCATCATTTAGAATACATTTGCATTTCATTTGTGTGCTTACTTTGACAAAAAATGCTTGAAATTGTGCATTTTTCATAAAAACCTAGTTTTGCATTAGCTAGGGTTTGTAGTCAAAATCTTGTTTGAGATTTTACTATCACTTTAAAACACTCATTAGGACTTGTTTCTAATATTAGTGTGGCATTATAGTGGTCGTCATACAAAATTTCATGTCTAGGGTTTGAAAACCTTGCATTTTCACTAGATTTGGCCTTATTGTCTCTCTAGATTTGCATCACAAGCATGTTGTAAGGGATTTTGATGCATTAATTGATTTTTACTAGGGTTATTATCTTCCACCCCTCCTCATATTCCTTACAACACCCTTTATACTAGGTCTTTCCATTAAAAATTTGTGAAAAATTACATATTTTAGCTATATTTTCACTAGAATTTGACCTTGAGTGGCACTATAAGAATGTTGTGATGGATTTTTTGGTGTTAGGTGGCTGTTATTACTGTTATAATTTTTTTTCCATCCTAATTTTCCTCAAAACACCCTTTGTCATACTCTTTTGCATGGAGATTTGGTGAAAAATTGCACATTTTGGCCTATTTTCACTAGGTTTTGACTTATCATCACTCTAGAGTTGCTTCAAAAGCATGTTGTGAAAGATATTTTTGCATAATTGAACTTTTATTAGGAATATAATTTTATTTACTCTTTGAAAATTTTCACAACACCTTTTCTCCTAGTGATTTGCATTGAAAAAAATTGAAAAATCAAGCATTTTAGGTCATATTCATACATACTTTTGCATTTGCTCTTGCATAAGTTTTGAAAACCTTTAAAATATGAATTGGAATTCATTTGAAAACATACACATGGATTCTCAATACAACAATAATGTTAGGCTTCTTCCTAGGCCACATTTGAAAAGATGTTCCCCTGAACTTGAAATAACATTTACACCTCATGACAAAGAAATGGTAGATACTGAAGGGCCTCTTTACATTACAGTGAAAATAATGGAAATACCTATGATGGAACACTTATAGACCCTAATTGCATGACTAATGTGGTTATAGAAGAGTTCCTTCTTAAACATGATTTGGCACAAGACTATTATGATCCGTCAAATTTGAGAATTAAAACACATAATGGATCTTTGATGAAAACATTTGGATTGGTAAAACTATTATTCTTAGTTTATGACAAAGTCATGGATCAATTATTTGATGTCATCCCCTTATCCAACCTTTCTCATGCAGAACTAAGACACCCATGGATTAAGGCTATGAATGTTGTCCCTTCAACTATTCATAAATGTTTAAAATCCTTGTGCATGGAGAGATCCGTACTGCCCATCATAACACATACCAACCTGCAGCTAAGAGCAAGAATTTCACTCTTGATTACTTTTGGCCGCAACCTGAAATAGAACCTAAGCCACAAGGAGACCAATCCTTCCTAAATTATAGATGATACAAAGAAAAACAACTAGCTAGAGTGGCCAAGCCTCCTTTACAAACAATGAGGGGTGAAAAACATGTGTTTGAGGATCCCCTTAGAGAAAAAGGAAAATGAACACAAGACTACTATGGATATGATGAGATAATTGGTGTGATAGATGTGGATAAGGAAAGTTTTCATAAATCACCTCGTCCATGGAGAGATGGTATCTACACTGAAGTTCCTCCTCTGACATCCTTACAAGGATCAAGAAGCTTTCATAGACAACAAAATATTACACCAAGACCAATGAAATTTGAGCATGGTGCTTCCTCCTCTAATGTGCAAAACCCTATGGAAAAGTATAATGATGCCTTTGAAGAAGTAAGTACTAAAACAAGAAGGAATAGACAAGCAAAAGAAAGGATGAGGTGAAGACAAGATTTTTCCCAACAACTTGATGCTCAACAAGAAAACATCCAACCTAACATTGAAACAAACATAGAAAACATCAACACCAAAGAATTGGAAGATAAACACAAAAGTTGGGCTATGATACCTTACACACCTCTTTCCTCTAGCATCCAAAATTGGGAAGAGGATAATTAATTTGCTGGATGATTAATTTGTTCGATGACAATTATTAGTGCGGTTGTCCCTATAGGTAAGTATTTCTAACTCTTTACCTCTGTGATGTGTTTTCCCCTGTGATGTGTTATGTGTCATTTAGGCCTCCTAGGATGACCCTTGATACTCTCGTAAGGTCAAGGATACTGGGAGACTACCTCTGTTGTGACCCTTCTTCTATTTGTATCATCATTCTTCTATATTGCTTCTCCTTTGTTTTCATTGTTGTGTGTTGTGTCTTACAGACATAGCATTGCGGTTGGTGACTTGGTGGCACCCTCCTACATGACTATCCCTAAGACACTTGTTTTTCCTCTCTTGCTTCATTATTTCCCTTCCTCTAGTGATTCTATCTAGTAGGCGGATGATGAAAAACATTTTATACTGATGCAGACCTAGTGTCCCTATAGTGAGTAATCAAAAAATGGACCAAGTCCATACATGACGATGGGGTTGATATATATTATCTGATGCTTGGCTAGTAGAATCACTCTATGTAATCTTGATGTTGTCTTATCACAATTACAAAACATAACAATACTGCTACTCCATGCACTTTGTCTATCATGAATCTTGCATTCCTTGGTTCTCTATGTGATTGATCATATGAATTGTTGTTTATCATGATTATATGAACACTAACAATTTTCTTGCAGGAATGTGTTTGTGGGAACATTTGGTGATCGTAAAGTACATGTCACCTCTAGGGGGCATGGGCTTTGCAAGAGCTCGTGTTCCCTTGTGTGTTTTCTTCCTACCTTAATGTGCTTGATATTGGTACATGACATTAACCACCTTAAGGTGGGGGCATATATAAGGTAAGCTGTCTGTTGTAGATGTTAGCAATGTGTGTTTGTGAATCTTGAAATCTATTACAATCACTTAAGCCCTCTATGGAGGTGGGATATTGTGCATATCCTTTTTATCTTAAGCCCTTCGTGTGAGGCGAGGATTGTGCATTTCTCAAGGAGAGTGCACAATCCTGTCACTTTTAAAAGTTCTCCAAATAGGCGGGGAGCAATTATGTGACTAACCTAATGTGTGCATGTAATGTGCTTGAGATGGTGATGAACCTAGAAATAGGTATACTCCATCCCTTGTCTGTCATGTTTTCCTTGTGTCTTCCATGTGTGTGTGTATTGCATGTTTGTTCCCAAGCATAGTCTAAAGACCGGTGGCGATGAGTCCCTCCTATGCTTTGGGATTTGTTTGGTGTGCTTGATTTGTATGGCATGTTTATTCTCAAGTGCAGTCTAAAGATTGGTGGCGACGAGTCCCTCCTACACTCTGAGAGTTGTTTGTGTGTCTATTGCCCCATGTGCAGTCTAAAGACCAGTGGCGATGAGTCCCTCTTGCATTTTGGGTTGTGTGTTTACTTTCCTTGTACTTGCATTCTGTAGTTCATATATGAGAAAAACAAAAAGAAAATAATAACTGTATTCACTATGTTTTGCGTGTCTTCAATGTTGTCTTCTCCGTGTTTTGCATGACTGTAATTATCTTCTCCATGTTTTGTGTGCCTGTTACTATCTTCTATGTGTTTGGTGTGTCTTCTCCGTGCTTGGCATGTTTGTTGTGTTTGTTGACCATACTTTAATGCATGTATTGGCCTTACATTTATACATACATTAAAGTGGGGCTAAATGTTATTTCAGAAAAAGTAACCTTGGGGGCTTTTTTCTATTAAGGTTTAGTTCCCAAGTCCTATAATTACATTTAGAGAATCTTGCATGTTATTTCTAACTCCCAATGAGAAAACCCTTGGGTCCTATGACAACTAGGACCTAGGGGGCTGCACTTTAATTAATCCTAAGCAAAAATGGTAGGGTGGACTTGGGCGCTAGCACCCTTGTCCAGCCCTATTTTGAGTCTGCCCTAATTTCAAATGTCAGTTTTATGACCATTAATTAGGTCCTGTGCCAACATCTAAAGTTTGAATTATAAAATTCTTAGTGGGAATCTTTGTAGTTGCATATATAAGAATGATTAGGTTTCATTTTCAAACTAGATGGACTTTATGTGTAGTTGTGATCATATAGCATTCAAAATATTCATTGTGTTGCAGAGCAGAGAATTGTTATTGTGTTTGTATTTGTAGATTTGACATCCATCTCCTCATGGAATGAAGAGCATCTTCCTCCCATTAGATCTTCACTACAAGGTGATATCTATTGTGTTTTCAATCATTTATCATTTAGATTTTTGCCTCTATCCCACTGGGATATGCACTCTCATCTGAAAATGGTGTTTGAAAGACTTGAATGTCTCTCTGGGGCTTGACCAAGGCAAGCCTCTAAACACCACAACCCCTTCCCACACTCCTTGTGATTGCAGGTTACAGGTGTCGAGTTCTATGGAGTGGAGTTGTAGGAAGGAGTAGCAGACATAAAGGATCCAGGATCTGAAAAGAAGTAAGACACTGGTACATTTCCTAGACTAGGGCTCTAGTCCCCATATCCTCTACATTGGAATTTCTAGAAACTAAAATTATAGTGTAGATCAATGTCAAAAGGAGATCAGGATCCCTCAAAGAAACATGTACCTTAGACTTGGACCTGAGTCCCCGTGTCCCTGACTTCTCTACCTTCCAAACTTTGAAAAATAGTAACTTAAATATCTCTGTCCCTTATCTCAGTCTGAAAGGATTTGATGTAATTTGATAATTTGCTTATTGATTTGCATAATTAGGGTTTCTAGGTATAATTGAGCATTAGATAGAGACATTGTTTGATACATCCAAGAGTCCACATCTTCCCAAGTGGATGCCCAACACGATAGGTGATTGCTTTCGCTTAGTGGAAATTCAACTCAGTTGATAATCCCTTGGAATGTTTGTTGGCAAAGGAGGATTACACACAAACCCCTAAAATCAATCACCCTCATTTTCCCATACAAAATAGAAATATATAAACATAACAAGTAGGGTCGTAAGAGGATTTTGCACTAGCAATTATCTTTTATTTTGACATTCGAAATTGATAATTCATGCTTGACATTGATCCCTATGATGCATGCTTGAATGGCTTGATGATATATGATTTGTGTCAGGATGTGAAATATATATCACTTGCTTTATTGTATGTTAGCTGGGAGTTTCCTCTTTGCATGCTATGATTGCCATTTTTTTAGTATTACTTATAACTTCATGACAATTGTTACATCCCCAATTTTTGTCTTGCTATACTTTTACTTTTTTACATGTACATAAGTAAATTTGTTGTGATGTTTAGATTAATGACAAGGAAAAACATGGATTTTATTGAATGACATTTATTGAAATCATAGGAATGATTATGTTATTATCGATTTAATATATGTATTACGAGATTTAATTTATTAGTTGAATTAGTTGAATAATGATGCACTGATCACATATTGTTTGGTGACAAGTGAAATAGGATTTCAGGTTATCAGATGACTCTCAGAGAAAAGAGAGAGAGAATATCTTTCCAAGAGAGAAATATAGACCTCAGGTTACGAGTGGTTTATTTGCCAAATAGAGTTATAAGGGTATAACGAAAATGTGAACCAATGTGTCGTAAGAGGTAAGCCTTGTCTTGTCAGTTACTTCTGAACTTAATCAACAAGTAGTCGATATTGTTTTCAAATCTTTCTAAGTTGTATTAAGACGTCTTAGTTGTTAATAACGTTAACGATGTTGTTTGAGCTTGATTTATGACTATTTATGTTTAACATAAATATTACGACGCTATTGTCAAAAAATGGTTTTCATATTATTATTTAGTTACTTGACGTATTATAAATGATTCTTAACATTAAGATCATATAGTCAAGTTAAGAATACGTGAATTATGTCGACGGATTGTGATGGAGAGACAAGCTCAAACCAATCACATTATCTGTATTTCCTTGTTTAAATATTATTATTGTATTGATTAAACTATAACCATATGTATATTTGATGTAATCAAATATATACAAATGTCTTAACATAGTAAGAGGATAATACCTCTTAAATGCATCAATGGTAGTGATGAAAATGTAGGTTATTTATTAGTAAGCCTTCATTAGTGAAAGAAGTGGGTCGAACCACTCATAACATGATCATTAAAGATCAGTTTTGTTTTTAAAAGAGCATCGGCTTCATCCTAATGAGATGACTATATAAGTTTAACTGCCCAACCGAATGAGCCTATAGGTGGCTATCTCTATCGACATGTGTTCATTTTGCTAAGAAATTGATTTGCAGTTTGGACTAAGTCTCTTAAGACTATTATTATGCAATCAATGTTGCAACTGATTTACAGTTATGGAATGAATGGAGAGAAACTCTATGAGTCATGCCCAGTCTGCTTTAATAAGAGGGAAATGACTTAACTTTGGGCGGGAGCAAAGAAACAGATAGAAATAGAGTACAAGATGAGAATGTTAGGGGAATAGAGTAAAAAACAAAAATGCATTGTGGAATAGTGATCCAACTGGAGGCGTGAGGAAGTACACTCATATAAGGCATCGGTCTGTGTAATATTTACATACTTTTGTCAATACAAGAAACCATTAATTTTAGGTATTCCTCAATTGATTATTTGATAACAATGAAGGAAATTGAATAGGATATCTTAGGAATTATATTATAGTCTTGTGGCGACTGCATGTGTTCACCTAATTTATATTACATGTGTGTGACAGTTGATAATTCGTAGACTCAATGAGGGAAGAGTCATAGTTATCTATTGGGAAAATTAAGTCATTCTATCTCTGTTTGAATGAGAAATAGAATGCAACTATAGAGTCAACTATGGTAGTACTAGTGAGTACATGATATAATTAATGAATTCAACCACTTAGATATATGAGAAACTATTATTATATCCAATGCTTGAAATGAAGAATAGAACATTCTTCATTGTAAAAAAATGGGTTAAGTTGTCATTTACATTGATAATAGATCATCCTTTGATTGAGTTGGTAAACAGTCAATAGAATGATGGTGAGTTAACAAAACAATAGGACTTTCGAGTATTATAGAGACTAATGAACTTTTTTATTATACTATCAACTTGAGCAATATAGTATTGAGATAATAGCGACTTAATATATTGTCTTGTTTAGACTATATATTTAATGGAAATTGTTATCCATTCTTGGAAACTAGATTCATAGGAATCTTTAGTAAAACTATTTTAACACATCAAATGAGAATAACTTAGAGTTACTATGGGAAATAAAATAAGGTTCTTATGAGAATCCGTTGATGTATATATTGTATTTATTATTCACGTTATTCTAGAGAAAATCCAATACAATGGAATAGACTTATTCAACTACGGGATGACCTTGTAGGAAAGGCATATTGGGTATGTTTTACTTTATTACATTAGTAAAGGTATTGGACAAGGGTTAATATTATTTAAAAGAACTATAGTTTTCTTACTCTTTGGTTAAACTAGTCATAAGTCATTTATGAATCTAGGTTGCCTAGCAAAGAGATAAGGTTATATAGCGTTATTAAATTAGCCATGGGACAATTGGATAACCTAGAGCTGATTATGACCCAACTGAATAGTTTAGTCATAAGGGACTTATTAAGGTCTAAAGATATTATTATTATGTCTCATGGATTAAACCATCACATGATTAGGAATTGGTATAAGAATAAAACTATGAGAATATGGCAATATCCACGTCGAGTAGGGGTGGGTAAACATAATGACTACTTTCATTATGAATGATATTGATATTAAAATTTTTAGCCAAAGTAATGCATTTGTTTTCTGCATGTATTGTAGGTTCACTGTATTCGGATTGCTCATCCTATCAAAAATCATACTTAGCTAGAGGGTATCTAGGGTTGTATGGTTGATAGAGTTGAGTAGAATACAACACTATGTACTTGAAAAAGGAAAATTACCACTGGTCACCTAAGGTCTATATTCCTCGTGAAGGGTAGGGCCACTTCCTATGTGGAAGAAGTTTGGGAGACCGCCGGTCTATGGATGGAGGTAAATCACTGGAAAGATGCTTTCTCTCCAAGAAGGAAACATGCTAGGAGTTGTGATAAAGATGTCAGATATTCAGATGCAGTATTTATTCAAAATTTGTGTATGTAATGGTTTTACATTTCTAAACATTGTAAATAAAAAGACAATATGGGTATATTGTATTTTGTAAAAAGAAAATCTTGTAAATGTAGTACTTGATGTAAAGTAGTACTTGATTTAAAGTTAGAAAATGTCCCCTTGGGGGCTTTTCCCTCATAAGGTTTAGGTCTCAGGTCTTTAGAGTGCATTTAGGACATTTTAGTTCATATTTTAGCATCCTAATGGAATGAGCCCTGGGTTCCTTGGAAAATAGGGCCTAGGTGGACCCCTTGAGCTGTACCCTACCCAAAATAGGGGGGATGACTTGGGCACCTGCGCCCTAGTCCTACCCTATTTTAGGGTAGCCTCAATTTCTAGGTGTCGGTTAATGACCGTTATTGGGCCCCTTTGCCGACACAGTAAGTTTGAATTTCAAATATCTTGGCAGAAGTGCTTGTAGATGCATATATAAGCATATGTAGGCATTCATTTGTAAACTAGATTGTTATGGTGAACTCTAGGTATTCTCAAGGTGATTCAAGGATTTCTATTGTATTGCAAGAGCAGACTTCTATGTGTGTTGATATTTGTATATTTGAGCATCACTTCCTTCATGGCATGAAGAGCATCTTCCTCCATGAAAGCTTCACTACAAGGTGACATATCATTGTATTTTTATCATTGATTCCTTTGGTTTTTGGCCTCTACTTCACAAGGGCACACCCTCTTTGGTTGACAATGGTGTTCAGAGACTTAAGTGTCCTCTGAGGTTTGACTGAGGTAAACCTCTAAACACCACAACCCCCAAAAATAAGTCTTGTGATTGTAGGTTATAAGTGTCGCATCTAGGAAAAGTGGAGTTACAGGAAGGTTGGAAAGACATCAGGGATTTGGGATTTGAAGAAAAGACAGACAAAGGAGCACTTCTGGGACTAGGGCACTCGCTCCAGTGTCCTCCGCAGACTGATTCCTGAAAATAGAAGTTACAGGGTTGATCAGTGTCTGAAGGAGGTCCAGATTCCCCAAAAAAGTAGGTACCTTAGACTTGGGTGCTCGCTTGAGTGTCCCTGACTATTCCACTTTAGAACATCAAAAATAGGTATTCTATAATTTGGCATTTTACTCTTGTTTGCAAGAGCTTTTTCCATAATTCATTTATTTGTTGTCGTATTTGCTTAATTAGGGTTTTAATGGTCAATTGAGCATAGGAGAAGGAAAAATTGATAATTAATTTCCTAATCCATATTTTGCTACATTTGAAAGTGACTCTAGGGTATGATAATGCTTTCCATTCAACCCTAGATCCTTCAATGTATAGTGGAGAGGCGGATTTAAACATCTAACCCACAAAAGATTAAAGAATTCATGTTTCCACTAAATATTTTGGTGAACCTATGTCTTTGAACTTAAATTAAAACTTTCTAAGTGTTTTTATGCATATTTGGTGTGATTTCATTCATTCATTTGGTCATTTACCTTATTGCATTGAGAAAATTTCAAAAAAAAATTGAAAAATTGGGAAAATACAAAAAAATTGCTTTGTTGGGCTTACTAATTTGTGTCAGTTATTCCTAAATTTTCTTAATTCATGATTTTTGCATCAGATTTGATATAAGTTACAGAAAAATACAAAAATTCAAGATCTTGAATTGCATTTTTATCATTTAATTGCTAGGGTTTTGTGGAAATTTTGACAATTTTTAGATAACCTAGTAATTCCAAAATCTAGGGTTTATAGGCAAAATCTTTTATCAGATTTTTCTACTGGTTTTAGAAGCTCATTAAAATTTTCATTTGGCTGTAGTCTTGCATTTTAGTGTGAATTTGCATTTAAATTTAGTTTATTTGCATTTTTGCATTGAAAATTTCAACAAAAACTAGCAATTTTGGTGCAATTTCATTAAATTTGCATGGGAATTTTGCATGATTAAGCTTGAAAATAATTTTCAGATCTGAGAATATTTAATTTCCATCATAAATCATACTTAAAACCATTCACATAGCATTTTGTCTCAAAATTTCAAACCTAGGGCTTCAAAAACGACAATTTTCACTAAAATAGGCCTTATCGACTCTCCAAACTTGCACTACAAGTGTGTTGTGAAAGATATTTTCACAGTAATTTTATTTTATCAGGGTAATAATTTTATGCCCCTCAAAAAAATCTTCACAACACCCTTTTTACGGGCTCTTGTAGTGAAAAAACGGCGAAAAACTACACATTTTGGCTATTTCGGCCCTAGGGTTTGACCTAGTTTGCACTCCAAGCATGTTGTGATCAGCTTTATGGATTGAGGTGACTGTTATTATTGATATTATTTGTTTTGCCTCTTGAAATTTATTACAACACCTCTTTTGCTAGGTCTTGGAGTTGAAAAACCATGAAAAATAGCTTATTTTTGCTATATTTTCACTAGGGTTTGACCTTAAATTGCACTAAATTCATGTTGTGTTGGGTATTTTGGCACAAATTGACTGTTATTATTGATATTATTTTCTTTCCATCATCATTCTCCTCACAACACCCTTTTTTATGCTCTCTTGCATCAAATTTTGGTGAAAAAAGTGCCTATTTTGACATATTTTCACTATATTTTGACTTGGCATTATCTTGGATTTGCATCAAGAGTGTGTTGAGAGTGAGATTATTGATGCATGAGTTTAATAACTTGCTACCATAAGATAAATATTCCTTTAAGAAGAAGCATAAGACACATGGGATCTAGTGTTCTTGAAGAAATTGATACTTTGAACACCTTTACAAACGGAGAAACTCAAACATTACAAGACATGCCACCCATTATAAGTACAATGGAAGAAAAAACTTTTCATGATGTTGATGATACTATTGGGGCAATAGGATATGTATCAGATGAACGAATAGAAAAATTGGTTGAAGACATAGCCGAATTTCAATCATTTATGGAAAATGAAAGAATAGCTGAAGAAGCCATTCCTACAATTCATAGCATAAGAGAATTGTTAAAAGAAGGACAAGATGGTGTTAATGCACTTCGTGGTCTAACACATATCATGCAAACCAATATCATTCTGATAACCAAACGTGCGCAAACAATAAATAACACTTTATCACCATCTCATACTCAATTTTCCATACCTATACCAAATACAAGAGTATCCACTTTTACATCAACGATCTTAACAACTAATGCGAACACTTGTAGTAATGGTACCACTAGTATTGGAGTATCTAATGGCACTAATTACAAAGCTGTGGGATTTGATTATTAGAATTTGATTCCTAAAAGGACATCTTCTATGAATAATTGCTCTCAACCTCCTATCTATTCCACTCATTTCCAACCACCTATTACATACTCGTAACCATCTTCCAGTTATCAATATGGGCAACTACTGTTAACATATTCTCAACCTCCACATATTGTATCTCAAGCTCATTCACCTCCTCATTTCACTTCCAATTCCTCACAACAGACCGCATCTCCAAATGATACCATCCTAAACCAACTTTTAAAGGGCATGACTACTTTGCAATAAAAGGTAACAAACTTGACAAATTCTTCGCAGCCTAGTCTACCGACATATCATGCCCGTAATTCATTATCATATGCAATATTGAGAACCCCTATGCCTAAGAGGTTTGAGACTCCTCGCTTTGAAAAATATGGTTGAAATGGAGATCCTAATATCCATGTGGTAGCATTCACAGCTATGTGTAGTGATTTCTATTTTGAAGAGGATTTGTTAGCAAAAATTTTCCCGTGATCTCTCAAAGATACTGCTCTAGAATGGTTTTGCTCTTTGCTTCCAAATTCAATTCACTCCTTTTTGCAGTTGATTGATCAATTTTTACAACATTTTCAAGCAAATATTAGACACCAAGTCACTCTTATTGACTTGGTTCAATGCAAACAAGGTCCCAAAGAAAAGTTGACTAAATTCATTGGTCAATATCAAGGACTTTAAATTCAATATCAGATGAAAGATGAAGATGTTTAGAAGATATTCATTACAAATCTACAACCTAATATTTGTGATAAGATTCTCTTGATGAAGCACAACTCCTTTCAACATTTATGCACCGCCCTTCGTGATTATCAACTTTCATCTAGTCAGTATGAAAACCAAAACTCATCGGCTCAAGTTGGACAATCCATGGGTGGATCATCACAAAACAACTTTAGAAGGAACAATAACATGGGTTTCATCAAGATCAATGGATTAAATACAAATGTGTCTGCTATAAACAATCCAAAAAAACATTCGTATCAACTGAGGAAGTTTACTCCGATATCTAAGTCCTATCATTCTATCATGAATCAAGCTTTGAGTAATAACATTCTAAAGCTTCCCTTGATTAAGCCTATTGATCCTAGTAAACAAGGACCTTACTTTGATGCTAATGCCTTTTGTCATTATCATCAGACACAAGGACATGACACTAAATGATGTATGTGTCTTAAACATGAGATATAGGACCTTATTGATTTAAATGTCATCCAGGTATCGAGTGTGAATGATAATGGAAATAAGTCAGTTGCTCCACTGAATTAGAATTTACAAATCTTCACTAATCCTTTTCCTAAGCATACCAAAAATAATATGGTGGAACAAGATTTAGTGGAAGTAGAAAAGGATGATTACTTGGACTATGATAGTATCATGGGAATGATTGAAGTGAATAAGAAACAAATGGATAACCCACCTCATCCATGAAGAAATGGAATCTACGCTGAGGTTCCTCCTCTGTTATCCTTATATGGATTGGGAGATAATAAAAATACTTTTGAAAGAAATAACAACAACTGATATAGATGAGTAAGAGGGTACAAGATGAATCCTTCTACTATTCTAGAAAGATGTACCAATGAAAACTTGCCAAAAATTGGAAGAGAGCAAGACAACAATCAATAGTCAGAAATAATAGTGGTTCTCTCCCTCATAAGCAACCAAAAGTTTCATTTAAACAAGGATTTAATGAACAAGCATCATATGATAACAAATAAAACTTTCAAAAGAACCACTCAAATTTTGCATTAAACATGATTGAGTACCTCTCCAAGAGGTTCGAGAGCTCCAACATATAATATGAAGACCCTACAAGTAAGTATCTCTAACCCTTTATCTCTATCATGATGTGTTTCCCCCGTGATGTGTTATATGTTGTCTAGGCCTCCTAGGATGACCTCAGATTCTCCTGTAAGGTTCGAGATACCAGGAGACTACATCTGTTGTCACCTTCTATTTGTATCATCATTCTTCTATATTGTCTATCTCTCTGATTTCATTATTGTGTGTTGTGTCTTACGGACATAGCGTCATGGTTGGTGACTTGGAGTCACCGTCCTACATGACTGTCCCTAAGACAATTGTTTCTCCTCTCTTATTTATTGTTTCCCTTCCTCTATTGTTTCCACCTAGCGGATGGATAATGACAAACATTTACACTGATGCAGACCTAGTGTCCCTTTTGAGAGCAATCAAAAATTGGACTTAGTTCCTAATATGACAATGGGGTTGTATATTTTATCTGACACTTGACTAGTGGAAGCACTTGTGCTTTCCACATAGTGAATTCTATGATGTTTCTATCACATTTACAAACCTTAACAATACTACTGCTCTATGCACCTTTGTTTGCCTTTTAATCTAGCCTTGGCGGTACTCGATTCAGAGAGCTTCATGATATAGCCCCTAGTTATCCTCAAACTTCAAATTCGTTGTATAACCTTGACTCTTTGTGTGGTTAATCATATGCATTGATGTTGTTATTTATCATGATTTTGTAGACACTAACATGTTTCTTGCAGGGATGTGTTTGTGGGAACATTTGGTGATCGCAAAGTACATGTCACATCCGGGGGGCATGGGCTTTGTAAAAGTCAATGTTCCCTTGTGTGTTTTCTTCCTAAACATGCTTAATATTGATAACTAATATCAACCACATTAAGGTGGGGACATATAAGGTAAGTTGTCTGTTATAGATGTTAGCAATGTGTTTGACCTCAGATGCATAGACTTGCGCAAGAGTATTGCATCATGCATCTTGAGCTTGTTTGCAATCAATCAATCAATCATATAAGCCCTCTATGGAGGTGGGATATCGAGCATATCTTTTTTCCTAAGCCCTCTACAGAGGCGGGGATGGTGTATTTCTCGGAGCATATTGCATCATCCTGTCATTTTCAAAAGTCCTCTGTGGAGGTGGGGAGTGATTCTATGACTAACTCAACCCTTAAGCATGTTTTCGGTGATTGTTGTGGTCAAGCCCAATTGTCCGTGTGTGCCTATAATGTGCCTGAGATGGTGTTGGACCTAGAAATAGGTACACACCATCATTTGTCTACCGTGTTTTCTTTGTGTCTTCAAGTGTCTATGTTTCGGTGTGCTTGTTTTGTATGGTAGGTTTGTTGCCCCATATGCATAGACCAGCACCTTGAATAGTGCTTCATGCATTTTGGGAGGTTTTGTGTGTATTGTGTGTGTTGCCCCATATGCAGAGACCAACTCCATCAAGTAGTGCTTCCTACATTTTGGGAGGTTTGTTTACTTTCTAGTACTTGCATTTGCATTTCATATATAAGAGAAATAGAAAAAAAAAGATATCATTTTTGTCTTCCATGCATTAATGTGTCTTCCATACATTAACTGTCTGCTCTATGTTCTGCGTGACTGTAACTATCTTGTTCATGTTTTATGTGCTTGTTACTATTTTCTATGTGATTGGTGTGTCTTCTCTGTGCTTGGTGTGTTTTCTGTGTTTGTGATCTTACTTTAATGCATGTATTGGCCTCGCATTTATACATACATTAAAGTGGAGGCTAAATGTAATGTTGGAAAATGTCCCCTTGGGGGCCTTTCCCTCATAAGGTTTAGCTCTCGGGTCTTTAGAGTGCATTTAGGCAATTTTAGTTCATATTTTAGCCTCCACTTTAATGTATGTATAATGTTGGAAAATGTCCCCTTGGGGGCCTTTCCCTCATAAGGTTTAGCTCTTGAGTCTTTAGAGTGCATTTAGGAAATTTTAGTTCATATTTTAGCATCCTGATGGAATGAGACCTAGGTTCCTTGGCAAATAGGGCCTAGGTTGACCCCTTGAGCTGTACCCTACCTAAAATAGGGGGGGAGGACTTGGGTACCCACACCCTAGTCCTACCCTATTTTAGGGTAGCCTCAATTTCCAGGTGCTAGTTAATGACTGTTATTGGGCCCCTTTGCAGACACAGTAAGTTTGAATTTCAAATATCTTGGCAGGAGTGCTTGTAGATGCATATATAAGCATATGTAGGCATTCATTTGTAAATTAGATTGTAATGGTGAACTCTAGGCATTCTCAAGGTGATTCAAGGCTTTCTATTGTGTTGCAAGAGCAGACTTGTATGTGTGTTGATATTTGCAGATTTGAGCATCAATTCCTTCATGGCATGAAGAGCATCTTCCTCCATGAAAGCTTCACTACAAGGTGACATATCATTGTGTTTTTATCATTGATTCCTTTGGATTTTAACCTTTGCCTCACAAGGGCACACACTCGTTGGCTGACAACAGTGTTTAGAGACTTAAGTGTCCTCTGGGGTTTGATTGAGGCAAACCTCTAAACACCACAACCCCAAAAATGAAGTCTTGTGATTGCAGGTTATAGGTGTCGCATCTGGGAAAAGTGGAGTTGTAGGAAGGATGGAAAGACATCAGGGATTTAGGATTTGAAGAAAAAATGGACAAAGGAGCACTTCTGGGACTAGGGTGCTCGCTCCAATGTCCACAGACTGATTCTTGAAAATAGAAGTTACAGGGCTGATAAGTGTCTGAAGGAGGTCCAGATTCCCTGAAAAAGTAGGTGCCTTGGACTTGGGCACCCACTCCAGTGTCCTCGACTGTTCTGCTTCAGAACCCCAAAAATAGGTATTCTATAGTTTGGCATTTTACTCCCGTCTGCAAGAGCTTTTTTGTAATTCATTACTTTATTGTCGTATTTGCTTAATTAGGGTTTTAATGGTCAATTGAGCATAGGAGAAGGAGAAATTGATAATTAATTCCCTAATCCAAATTTCCCTACATTTGAAAGTGACTCTAGGGTATGATAATGCTCTCCATTCGACCCTAGATCCTTCAATGTATAGTGGAGAGGTGGATTTAAACATCTAACACACAAAAGATTAAAGAATCCATTTTTGCACTAAACACTTGATTATTTATTGAATAAAAGAAAAAATTTCTTTATCTCATTTTTACCATGTTGAGTTCCTCTATGGTAAATTTTTGGTTTTTACTATGTTAATAGAATGTGGATGTTACATATGGTATCAGAGCTACCAAGTTTAGCACTAGGGCTTATGAGACCACTATGCTTGCCTGTAGTCAACATTATACGGTTAGCTAATGTTTGAAAATTTATGTGCTAGGATGGTACGGTTTAAGAAGACAGCAAGAAAGTCTGTTAATTTGATTCAACATTTCCTTAAAGAAAAAAGAGAACGTGAGGCTATTATCGAAACCTTTGAGGGAACCAATGATGAGAGTGACATTTGGTTAAGTGATACTAAAACTCTGGTGATTGCCTTAACTCAAATTAAGTGAGTAAGAAGGAAAGACAAAGAAAGAGTTAAGATCACTGCCAAAATCATAGAGTATACGTTAGATGAGGAAACAACTATGGTTAGGTGAGATCCCCGCATACCCTCAACTATTGAGATCATAGAAGTTGGGTCTGATAGTGAGTTAGAGGGTTATATACCTTGAGATTATGTATCTGAAAATGAGTCTGAGGGATATACTCCTCTTGAGCATGACTGTTGAAGTCATTTTTGGTATAAAGAAGAATACTCTTTATTTTTGAAAAGAAATAAATAAATAAGAAGAGTTGTTTTTGTACCAAACTATTGTTTAAATTGAGTATTATGTTTAGATTTAATGGGTTACATTATAATCTTGAACTAATGGACAACTCAATATTCTCAAGTGTGAGAAATTGATAAACATGGTGTGGATAATAACTAATCAAGGAGAAAGTGAAGAGGAAAACCACCTGCCAAATAATAAGCTGGACCAAATCATAACCATGCTAGAGGAAACCAAGAAAAGATTGGGTGATTCAGAAAAGAAGGTGGATGATAAAGGGAATACTGAGGGAGGAGGTGGAAACTCTCATGGTGAAAGCGAAGAAAATCATGAAGATCAAAGTAAGAGTGCTGAACCTCATAAAGAGACTAGGGATAGATTGACCTTGGAGCTCTCAAAGGATATGAAGAAGATTGTTCCACCAAAATTTGATGGGGTAGAAATCAGAGATGCTGCAGAAGCTTACTTAACAGAAATGGAAAAGTACGTCAAGATAAGAAATTACTTGGAGCTGACTAAGGAAGTATGGGGAGCATTCCAACTAGCAGGAGAAGCATCCACTCGGTGGATGAATAAAACGATGGAATTGAATTTGAGCTCTCTAAGGGTAACTTGGGATGAGTTTGTGGAACTCTTTCATAAAAGATGGTTACCACAACTCTATTTTGATCAGAAACTGATTGATTTTCAGAATCTTCGACAAGGAGATATGATAGTGGTAGAATATGGAGAAAAATTCACTCGACTCCTAAAATATGTTCTACAGTATCAAAAGGATGAGAGATTTAGGATCAGAAAATTCATCATGGGATTAAATGCTTAAATTGGTGAAGTAGATGTACATGGTCCCACAACAATGGATCAAGTGTACAAGAAGGTGATCAAGCAAGAGTAAAAGTTGAAATCCATCTCAGCTTATCGCGATAGAAGCCACAAGAGGTTTAATGGAACTCCTAACAATCAACCCTACAAGAAAAGATATGAAAATAGCTACGATAACAAGAGAAAAGATAAAGCACCTCAGAAGAGCAAAGGAAGATCTGGCAATGAGAAGAAGAATGACAACTACAAAAGAAATGAGGATAACAATGGGAAGACTTTAGATGAGAAAGGACCCATTGGAGGATGCTTTACTTGTGGGGGTGACCACTATGCAAATCATTGCCCAAAAAAGAATCAAAATGGACAACAAAGAGGTACTACACTACCTACTCAACAAGAAGCATTCCAGTAAAGGATTCATGCATCTCTCGACAATCGTCAAGCAGAGTATCAAATCACACCCATTGAGATGACAGGTACTTTTTTTGGAGTCCCTATATCTATTTCGATTGATACATGAGCTACAAATAACTTTGTTTCTCCTAGAATTTTGAATAAATTTCCTAGAAAAGCTGGTTACATGTCCAAACCCTAGTCATTAGAATATGCTAACCAATCTAATGCTTAGGTAGAGTAATGTTTGTTTGAATCCAAAGTTGACCTTCCTAGTTTCTCAACTGAAGTAAATCTGTATGTAGCTCCCTTAGGTTCCTATGATGTGATCCTAGGAATGAATTGGTTATGGAAACATAGAGCTAAGGTTGACTATTTCTCAAAAATAGTTGAATGCTTAGATGATTTGGGAAATTTGACCCAATTCTAAGGGATTCAAAGAGAAGTTAAAATAAGAACTATCTCTGCCAAACAATTAAAAAGGGACAAAAGGAAAGGTTGTCAATTGTTTACAGTTAAAATGGAACAAGTGGAGGAAGGGGTAGAAAACCTTAGTTTATCTTTTGGGGAAAAGTATCCTTTTATTCAGGAATTACAAGATGTGTTTCTAGAACCAGGATTGTCTCCCAAAAGGGTTTTTGATTTTGCTATTGACATTAAACTAGGATATGAGCTAATATCAAAAGCACCCTATTGTATGACAATAACGGAGTTAATAGAATTAAAAGCACAATTACAAGAATTGTTGGCAAAGGGTTTAATTAGACCCAGTGTTTCACCTTGGGGTGCTCCGATTATTTTTGTTAGAAGGATGGAACCCTTCATTTGTGTATAGATTATCATATGCTTAATAAAGCAACGATAAAGAACAAATATCCTTTGCCACGTATTGATGATATTTTTTATCAGATGCATGAAGTTGCTGTGTTTTTAAAGATTGATTTGCGATCAAGATATCATCAGTTAAGATTGAAAGATGAAGATATTCATAAGACAGGTTTTAGAACCAGATATGGACATTATGAGTTTACTATGTTGCCATTTGGTTTGACCAATGCACCTGCCGCATTTATGAGTCTCATGAATAGTATATTTAAAGATTGTTTGGATAAATTTGTTTCAGTCTTTTTGGATGATATACTCATTTATTCTAAGAATGAGGAAGAACATCATTGGTACCTACAAATAGTTCTACAAAGGTTAAGAGAACATAAGTTATATGGGAAGCTATCTAAGTGCACATTCTTTCAGAAGGAGGTTCAATACCTAGGTCATATTATATCAGCTAATGGAATATCTGTTGATCCTGCAAAAATCACAACTATTCTGGATTGTCCTGTACCAACAAATGTGCATGAGGTGTGTAGTTTCATGGGCCTGGTAGGCTATTATAGAAAGTTTGTTCTAAATTTTTCCAGCATTGCTAGTCCAATTACTTCCCTGCAAAGGAAAGGAAAGAGATATAAATGGACAGACAAATGTCAGGAAGCATTTGATATCCTAAAGGAAAAGTTAACTTCAACTCCAATCTTGAAAGTTTGTGACTCCGAAGGACAATTTGAAGTAATTATAGATGCCTCGGGAGAAGGATTAGGAGGAGTTCTTATGCAAGAAGGAAGAGTCATAGCATATGAGTCAAGGAAATCGAAATCCTATGTCAAAAATTATGCACCGCATGATCTGGTATTAGCAGAAGTAACTCATGCCTTACAAATGTAGAGACATTATCTATTGGGAAAGACTTTTGTACTTAAATCAGACCATCAAAGTTTTAAGTATATTTTCTCACAACCACATTTGAATGCTCAACAAAGGAGATGGTTAGAATTGATATTTGACTATGACTTTAAGATAAACTACATCAAAGGAAAAGAGAATAGAGTAGCTAATGCTTTGAGTTGTAGGAGACATATAGATTCTATTATTTCTATTCATGGAAATTTCAAGGATTTGGTATTGCAAAATTTGTCAGGTGATGAGTTTTATGAGTAGGTTAAGCAGGCTCTGAAAGATAATCCTAAAGATCCAAGATATGATGGTTTTCTGTTTGAATTTAGATGGACTATTGAGGTATAAAGATAGAATTTATGTACCTAATTCAACTGGATTAAGGGATTTAGTATGGAAAGAATTTCATACAACGCTGTATTTAGGACGACCAGGAGTGAGCAAACTTCTAGCAGATGTTAAACCTCTTTATTTCTAGAAAGGAATGAAGAATGATGTTGTAAGATTTGTAGCAAGTTGTTTAGAATGCCAAAGGGTAAAAGTAGAGCATCATCATCCTATAGGATTGTTGTATCCACATGACGTGCCAGAGTGGAAATGGCAAGTTATTAGCATGGACTTTGTTCAAGGACTTCCTATGTCAAGGAATAAACATGATGCCATTTTAGTGGTGGTTGATAAACTCACAAAAGTAGCACATTCCATACTACGAAATTTAACTGATGGAGCACCTGTGTTAGCTCATAAATTTGTGCAAGAAGTGTTTAGATTACATGGCTTCCCTGAAAAGAATATCTCAGATAGAGATGCGTGTGTAACATCAAGGTTTTGGGAAACTTTGTTTTCTATGCTAGGGACTAAACTTAATGTGAGTATAGCTTACCATCCTAAAACTGATGGATAAACTAAGAGAGTTAACCAACTCTTGGAAGATTTGTTGCATATGTATTGCATGGATCAACAATTCAAGTGGGAAGAATACTTACCACTTGTGGAATTTGCTTACAATAATTCATATCATTCTTCTATTAAGATGGCACCACTTGAAGCATTGTATGGAAGAAGATGTCAAACTCCTATAAGTTAGGATAAGCTAGAGGATAGGATTAGCATTGGACTAGAAATGTTATTTGAAATGGAAGAGAAAGTTAAGCTAATCAAAAAAAGATTAGCAGAAGCCAATGATAGGCAAAAGAGCTATGCGGATGCAAAACATGTTCCAAGGCAATTTTCTATTGGAGAAAAAGTTCTTTTGAGGGTTAAACCTCAGAAGAGTTCTATTAAGTTTGGGAAGTCTTCTAAGTTGGCCCCTCGATATGTGGGACCCTTTGAAGTGCTTGAAGTAGTCAATCCGGTTGCCTACAGAGTTGCTCTACCACTAGCCATATCTAAAATGCACAATGTTTTTCATGTGTCTTATTTCAAGAAATATATTGCAGGTAATAATCATATTTTGACTTGGAATTCTTTACAGATGCAAGACCTAGGGGTGGTCATGATCAAGCCACTCAAGGTGTTAGAAATGCGTAAGCTCTGCTTGCGTAACAGAAAGGTCTTGCAATGCAAAGTCCAATGGGACCAGTATGCTAAGGAAAATGCTACATGGGAGGATTACCATGAAATTTATCAAAAATTTCCTCATTTATTTAAAAATGTTAACAATTAAAAAAATGAACTTGTTTTTAGTTACTTTTTAATACCTTATATCATCGAGGGTGATGAATCTTTAGGGGAAGGATATGTTACATCCCCAATTTTTGTCTTGCTATACTTTTACTTTTTTACATGGACATAAGTAAATTTGTTGTGATGTTTAGATTAATGACAAGGAAAAACATGGATTTTATTGAATGTCATTTATTGAAATCATAGGAATGATTATGTTATTATCAATTTAATATATGTATTATGAGATTTGATTTATTAGTTGAATTAGTTGAATAATGATGCACTGATCACATATTGTTTGGTGAGAAGTGAAATAGGATTTTAGGTTATTAGATGACTCTCGAAGAAGAGAGAGAGAGAGAGAGAGAGAGAGAGAGAGAGAGAGAGAGAGAGAGAGAGAGAGAGAGAGAGTATCTTTCCAAGAGAGAAATATAGACCTCAGGTTACGAGTGGTTTATTTGCCAAACCAAGTTATAAGTGTATAACAAAAATGTGAACCAATGTGTCATAAGAGGTAAGCCTTGTCTTGTCAGTTACTTCTGAACTTAATTGATAGGTAGTTGATATTGTTTGAACAAATCTTTCTAAGTCGTATTAAGTCATCTTAGTCATTAATAATGTTAATGATGTTGTTTGAGTTTGATTTATGACTATTTACATTTAACATAAATATTACGACGTTATTGTCGTAAAATGGTTGTCATATTATTATTTAGTTACTTGACATATTATAAATGATTCTTAACATTAAGAGAATATAGTCAAGTTAAGAATATGTGAATTATGTCAACGGATTGTGATTGGGAGACAAGCTAACCCAATCACATTATCTATATTTCCTTGTATAAATATTATTACTGTATTGATTAAACTATAACCATATGTATATTTGATGTAATCAAATATATACAAATGTCTTAACATAGTAAGAGGATAATACCTCTTAAATGCATCAAAGGTAGTGATGAAAATGTAGGCTATTTATTAGTAAGCCTTCATTAGTGAAAGAAGTGGGTCGAACCACTCATAACATGATCATTAAAGATCAGTTTTATTTTTAAAAGAGCATCGGCTTCATCCTAATGAGGATGACTGTATAAGTTTAACTGCCCAACCGAATGAGCCTATAAGTGGCTATCTCTATCAACATGTGTTCATTTTGCTAAGAAATTGATTTGCAGTTTGGACTAAGTCTCTTAATACTGTTATTATGCAATCAATGTTGCAACTGATTTATAATTATGGGTTGAATGGAGGGCAACTCTATAGGAGTAATGCCCAGTCCTCTTTAATAAGAGGGAAATGACTCAACTTTGGGCGGGAGCAGAGAAATAGATAGAAATAGCGTACAAGATGAGAATGTTAGGGGAATAGAGTTAAAAAAAACAAAAGCGCATTGTGGAATAGTGATTCGACTAGAGGCGTGAGGAAGTACGCTTAGTTAAGGCGTTGGTTTGTGTAATATTTACATACCTCTGTCAATACAAGAAACCATTACTTTAAGGTATTCCTCAATCGATTATTTGATAACAATGAAGGAAATCGAATAGGATATCTTAGGAATTATATTATATTTTTGTGGCGACTGCATGTGTTCACCTGATTTATATTATGTGTGTGTGACAGTTGATAATTAGTAGACTCAACGAGGGAAGAGAGACAATTATCTATTGAGAAAATTAAGTTGTTCTATCTTTGTTTGAATGAGAAATAGAATGCAACTATAGAGTCGACTATGGTAGTACTAGTGAGTACATGATATAATTAGTGAATTTGACCACTTAGATATATGAGAAACTGAGAAACCGTTATTACATCCAATGCTTGAAATGAAGAATAGAACATTCTTCATGGTAAAAAAATGGGTTATCATTTACATTGATAATAGATCATCCTTTGATTAAGTTGGTAAATGGTCAATAGAATGATGGTGAGTTAACAAAACAATAGGACTTTCGAGTATTATAGAGAAGAATGAACTTTATTATTATACTATCAACTTGAGCCGTATAGTATTGAGATAATAGCGACTTAATATATTGTTCTGTTTAGACTATACATATATAATGAAAATTGTTATCCATTCCTGGAAACTAGATTCATAGGAATCTTTAGTAAAACTATTGTCACACATCAAATGAGAATAACTTAGAGTTACTATGGGAAATAAAATAAGGTTCTTATGAGAATACGTTGATGTATATATTGTATTCATTATTCACGTTATTTTAGAGAAGATCCAATACAATGGAATAGACTTATTCTACTAAGGGATGACCTTGTAGGAAAGGCATATTGGGTATGTTTTACTTTGTTACATTAGTAAAGGTATTGGACAAGGGTTAATATTATTTAAAATAACTATAGTGTTCTTACTCTTTGGTTGAATTAGTCATAAGTCATTTATGAATCTAGGTTGCCTAGCAAAGAGATAAGGTTATATAGTATTATTAAATTAGCCATGCGACAATTGGATAACCTAGAGCTGATTATGATCCAACTGAATAGTTGTCATATGGGACTTATTAAGGTCTAAAGATATTATTATTATGACTCATGGATTAAACCATTACATGATTAGGAATTGGTATAAGAATAAAACTGTGAGAATATGGCAATATCCAAGTCGAGTATAGGTGGGTGAACACAACAACTATGTTCATTATGAATGATATTGATATTAAAAAATTTGGCCAAAGTAATGTATTTGTTTTCTGCATGCATTATCGGTTCATTGTATTTGGATTGCTCATCCTATCAGAAATCATACTTAGCTAGAGGGTATTTAGGGTTGTATGGTTGATAGAGTTGAGTAGAATACAACACTATGTGATCGGAAAAGGCAAATTACCACTAGTCACCTAAGGTCTAAATTCCTCGTGAAGGGTAGGGCCACTTCCTATGTGGAAGAAGTGTGGGAGACCGTCGGTTTGTGGATGGAGGTAAATCACTGGAAAGATGCTCTCTCTCTAAGAAGGAGACATGCTAGGACTTGTGATAAAGATGTCAGATATTCAAATGCAGTATTTATTCCAAATTTGTATATGTAATCGTTTTATATTTGTGAACATTGTAAATAAAAAGACAATATGGGTATATTGTATTTTGTAAAAAGAAAATCTTGTAAATGTAGTACTTGATTATTTGTTGAATAAAATAAAAATTTTCTTTATCTCATTTTTACCTTGTTGAGTTACTCTATGGTAAATTTTTGGTTTTTACTATGTTAATAGAACATGGATGTTACATATGGTATCATAGCTACCAAGTTCAGCACTAGGGCTTATGAGACCACTCTACTTGCCTGTAGTCAACATTATGTGGTTAGCTAATGTTTGAAAATTTCTGTGCCAGGATAGTACGTTTTAAGAAGACAGAAAGAAAGTCTATTAATTCGAGTCAACATTTCCTTAAAGAAAAAAGAGAACGTGAGGCTATTATCAAAACCTTTGAGGGAACCAATGATGAGAGTGACATTTGGTTAAGTGATACTGAAACTCTGGTGACTGCATTAACTTGAATTACGTGAGTAAGAAGGGAAGACAAAGAAAGAATTAAGTTCATTGCCAAAATCATAGATTACATGTCAGATGAGGAAATAACTATGGTTAGCCGAGATCCCCGCATATCCTCAACTATTGAGATGATAGAAGTTAGGTCCAATAGTGAGTCAGAGGGTTATATACCTCAAGATTATGTATCTAAAAATGAGTCTAAGGGATATACTCTTCTTGAGCATGACTTTTGAAGTCATTTCTTGTATAAAGAAGAATACTCTTTAGTTTTGAAAAGAAATAAATAAATAAAAAGAGTTGTTTTTGTACCAAACTATTGTTTAAATTGAGTATTATGTTTAGATTTAATGGGTTACATTATAATCTTGAACTAATGGACAACTCAATATTCTCAGGTGTTAGAAATCGATAAACATGGTGCACACAAGAACTAATCTAGGAGAAAGTGAAGAGGAAAACCACCTGCCAAATAATAAGTTGGACCAAATCATAACCATGCTAGAGGAAACCAAGAAAAGATTTGGTGATTTGGAAAAGAAGGTGGATTATAAAGGGAATACTGAGGGAGGAGGTGAAAAATCTCATGGTGAAAGTAGAGAAAATCATGGAGATCAAAGTAAGAGTACTGAACCTCATAAAGAGGCTAGGGATAGATTGACCTTGGAGCCCTCAAAGGATATGAAGAAGGTTGTTCCACCAAAATTTGATGGGACAGAAACCAGAGATGCTGTAGAAGCTTGGTTAACAGAAATGGAAAAGTACTTCAAGATAAGAAATTACTCGGAGCTGACTAAAGCAGTATGGGGAGCATTCCAACTAGCAGGAGAAGAATCAACTTGGTGGATGAATAAAAAGATGGAATTGAATTTGAGCTCTCTAAGGATAACTTGGGATGAGTTCGTGGAAATCTTTCATAAAAGATGGTTACCACAACTCTATTTTGATCAGAAACTTACTGCTTTTCAGAATCTTTGACAAGGAGATATGACAGGGGTAGAATATGGAGAAAAATTCACTTGACTCCTTAAATATGTTCTACAGTATCAAAAGGATGAGAGATTCAAGATCAAAAAAATCATCATGGGCTTAAATGCTCAAATTGGTGGTGAAGTGGATGTACATGGTCCCACAACAATGGATCAAGTGTATGAGAAGGCGATCAAGCAAGAGCAAAAGTTGAAATCCATCTCAGCTTATCGTGATAGAAGCTGCAAGAGGTTTAATGAAACTCCTAACAATCAACCCTATAAGAAAAGATATGAAAAGAGCTACGATAACAAGAGAAAAGATAAAGGACCTCAGAAGAGCAAAGTTGGATCTAGCAATGAGAAGAAGAATTGCAACTACAAAAGAAATGAGGATAACAATGGGAAGACTTTAGATAAGAAAGGACCCATTGGAGGATGCTTTACTTTTAGGGGTGACCACTATGCAAATCATTGCCCAAAAAAGAATCAAAATGGACAACAAAGAGGTACTACACTACCTACTCAACAAGAAGCACTCCAGCAAAGGATTCATGCATCTCTCAACAATCATCAAGCGGAGTATCAAATCACACCCATTGAGATGACAGGTACTTTGTTTGGAGTCCCTATATCTATTTTTATTGATACAGGAAGCATAGAAAACTTTTTTTCTCCTATAATTTTAAATAAATTTCCTAGAAAAGCTGGTTACATGTCCAAACCCTGGTCAATGGAATATGCTAACCAATCTAAGGCTCAAGTAGAGCAATGTTTGTTTGGAGCCAAAGTTGACCTTCCTAGTTTCTCAACTGAAGTAAATCTGTATGTAGCTCCCTTAGGTTCCTATGATGTGATCCTAGGAATGAATTGATTATGGAAACATAGAGATAAGGTTGACTGTTTCTCAAAAATAGTTGAATGCTTACATGATTTGGGAAATTTGACCCAATTCCAAGGGGTTCAAAGAGAAGTTAAAATCAGAACTATCTCTGCCAAACAATTAAAAAGGGCCAGAAGGAAAGGTTGTCAGTTGTTTGCAACTAAAATGGAATAAGTGGAGGAAGGGGTAGAAAACCCTAGTTTATCTTTTGGGGAAAAGTATCCTTTTCTTCAAAAATTTCAGGATGAGTTTCCAGAAGAACTACCAACATTGCCTCCCAAAAGGGTTTTTTATTTTGCTATTGACATTAAACTAGGATCTGAGCCAATATAAAAAGCACCCTACCATATGACAACAACGAAGTTAATGGAATTGAAAGGACAATTACAAGAATTGTTGGCAAAAGGTTTAATCGGACCCAGTGTTTCACCTTGACGTGCTCCGATTATTTTTGTTAAGAAGGATGGAACCCTTCATTTGTGTATAGATTATCGTATGCTTAATAGAGCAATGGTAAAGAACAAATATCCTTTGCCACGTATTGATGATCTTTTTGATTAGATGCGTGAAGCTGCTGTGTTTTCAAAGATTGATTTGCGATTAGGATATCATCAGTTAAAACTGAAAGATGAAGATATTCATAAGACAGGTTTTAGAACCAAATATGGACATTATGAGTTTATTGTGTTGCCATTTGGTTTGACAAATGCACCTATCGTATTTATGAATCTCATGAATAGTATATTCAGAGATTGTTTGGATAAATTTATTTGTCTTTTTGGATGATATACTCATTTATTCTAAGAATGAGGAAGAACATCATCGGCACCTGCAAATAGTTTTGCAAAGGTTAAGAGAACATAAGTTATATGGGAAGCTATCTAAGTGCACATTCTTTCAGAAGGAGATTTAATACCTAGGTCATATTATATCAGCTAATGGAATATATATTGATCCTGCAAAAATCACAGCTATTCTGTATTGGCTTGTACCAACAAATGTGCATGAGGTGCATAGTTTCATGGGCCTGGAAGGCTATTATAGAAAGTTTGTTCTAAATTTTTCCAGCATTCCTAGTCCAATTACTTCTCTACAGAGCAAAGGAAAGAGATCTAAATGGATAGACAAATGTCAGGAAGCATTTGATCTCTTAAAGGAAAAGTTAACTTCAGCTCCAATCTTGAAAGTTTGTGACCCTGAAGGACAGTTTGAGGTAGTTACAGATGCCTTAGGAGAAGGATTAGGAGGAGTGCTTATGCAAGAAGGAAGAGTCATAGCATATGAGTCAAGGAAATTGAAATCCTATGAGAAAAATTATGCACCGCATGATATGGAATTGGCAGCAGTAACTCATGCCTTACAAATGTGAAGACATTATCTATTGGGAAAGACTTTTGTACTTAAATCAGACCATCAAAGTCTTAAGTATATTTTCTCACAACTACATTTGAATGCTCGACAAAAGAGATGGTTAGAATTGATATCTGACTATGACTTTGAGATAAACTACATCAAAGGAAAAGAGAATAGAGTAGCTGATGCTCTGAGTCATAGAAGTCATATAGGTTCTATTATTTCTATTCATGAAAATTTCAAGGATTTGGTATTACAAAATTTGTCAGGTGATGAGTTTTATGAGTAGGTTAAGGAGGCTTTGAAAGATAATCCTAAAGATCCAAGATATGATGGTTTTCTATTTGAGTCAGATGGACTATTGAGGTATAAAGATAGAATTTATGTACCTAATTCAGCTAGATTAAGGGATTTAGTATGGAAAGAAGTTCATATAGCGCCGTATTTAGGAAATCTAGGAGTGACCAAACTTCTAGTAGATGTTAAACCTCTTTATTTCTAGAAAGGAATGAAGAATGATGTTGCAAGATTTGTAGCAAGTTGTTTAGAATGGCAAAGGGTAAAAGCAAAGCATGATCATCCTGCAGGATTGTTGTATCCACATGATGTGCCAAAGTGGAAATGGAAAGTTATTAGCATGGACTTTGTTCAAGGACTTCCTATGTCAAGGAATAGACATGATGCCATTTTAGTGGTGGTTGATAAACTCACAAAAGTAGCACATTTCATACCAGGAAATTTAACTGATGGAGCACCTATGTTAGCTCGTAAATTTGTGTAAGAAGTGTTTAGATTACATGGCTTCCCTGAAAAGATTATGTCGGATAGAGATGCGTGTGTAATGTGAAGGTTTTGGAAAACTTTGTTTTCTATTCTAGGGACTAAACTTAATGTGAGTATAGCTTAGCATCCTGAAACCGATGGGTAAACTGAGAGAGTTAACCAAGTCTTGGAAGATTTGTTGCATATGTATTGCATCAATCAACAATATAAGTGGGAAGAATACTTACCACTTGTGGAATTTTCTTACAATAATTCCTATCATTCCACTATTAAGATGGCACCATTTGAAGCATTGTATGGAAGAAGATGTCAAACTCCTATAAGCTAGGATAAGCTAGAGGATAGGATTAGCAAAGGACCAAAAATGCTAGCTGAAATGGAAGAGAAAGTTAAGCTAATTAGAAAAAGATTGGCAGAAGCCAATGATAGGCAAAAGAGCTATGCAATTGCAAAACGTGTTCCAAGCCAATTTTTTGTTGGAGAAAAATTTCTTTTGAGGGTTAAACCTCATAAGAGTTCTATTAAGTTTGGGAAGTCTTCTAAGTTGGCCCCTCGATATGTGGGACCCTTTGAAGTGCTTGAAGTAGTCAATTCGGTTGCCTACAGAGTTGCTCTACCACCAGCCTTATCTAGAATGCACAATGTTTTTCATGTGTCTTATTTGAAGAAATATATTGCAGGTAATAATCATATTTTGACTTGGAATGCTTTACAGATGCAAGACCCAGGGGTGGTCACGATCGAGCCACTCAAGGTGTTAATGCAAGGTCCAATGGGACCAATATGCTGAGGAAAATGTTACATGGGAGGATTACCATGATATTTATCAAAAAAATTCTCATTTATTTAAAAATGTTAATAGTTAAAACAATGAACTTGTTTTTAGTTACTTTTTAATACCTTATATCATCGAAGGCAATGAATCTTTAGGGAAAGGATATGTGACATCCCCAATTTTTGTCTTGCTATACTTTTACTTTTTTACATGGACATAAGTAAATTTGTTGTGATGTTTAGATTAATGACAAGGAAAAACATGGCTTTTATTGAATGTCATTTATTGAAATCATAGGAATGATTATGTTATTATCAATTTAATAAATGTATTACGAGATTTGATTTATTAGTTGAATTAGTTGAATAATGATGCACTGATCACATATTGTTTGGTGACAAGTGAAACAGGATTTTAGGTCATCAAATGACTCTCGAAGAAAAGAGAGAGAGAGAATCTTTCTAGGAGAGAAATATAGACCTTGGGTTACGAGTGGTTTATTTGCGAAACCAAGTTATAAGTGTCTAACAAAAATGTGAACCAATGTGTCGTAAGAGGTAAGCCTTGTCTTCTAAGTTACTTCTAAACTTAATCAATAGGTAGTCGATATTGTTTTCAAATCTTTCTAAGTCATATTAAGTCGTCTTAGTTGTTAATAATGTTAACGACATCATTTGAGTTTGATTTATGACTATTTACGTTTAATGTAAATATTAGGATGTTATTGTCATAAAATGGTTGTCATATTATTATTTAGTTACTTGATGTATTGATGAAGGGGGTAAATCATAAAACACACAACAATAGAAATAGAACACAAAAAATAGAATATTTATTTATTGATCTAGGTAACTCATTACATTACAGAATCTCAAATACAATCAGAGGAATCAACCCTCCATAGGCTGCAACACATTACAACTTCCTATCTCCAAGACTCTAGAATCATCTACCTTCTGTAACCCCAAATTAGCTAGGGTTTCTATTTTCCCTCTATTCTTGACTCCACACTTGCCCCCTTAACTCTACTACCTCCTAGGGTTCCCAAAAATGGTTATTAATAGCCTTTTTGGCTACCAACAACCTAATTTTGAAATTTGCATCTCCCTCCAAAAATAGGTCAACTTCCGGGAGCCATAACTTTTGATCTGGGTGTCTGATTAATGAACTGTTTTATGCGTCAGAAAGCTCGTGGAGTGCTCTATGTGCTAAGAACTAGCTTTGCTAGTTCTAGACTTTTTAAAGCTTGTATGGGGCTATTTAGTGCCTCAAACCTGAGTTTGAATAATTTTCAGGCATTTTTTAGGAAACAAAAACTTTAATATCTTTCGGCTTGCAAATGATCTTTGTGTGATTCCTTCTCCAAAGGTCTTATATTTCCATTATGTAACTTCCTGTAAATTTTCACTTCAATCTGTGCCCAAATGCAAACTTTCTAAAAATAGTAGGTTACTATTTTTAGCAGTTTGGAAAAACTAAAAGTTCTACATCATTATTCAAGCGATTATGGAACCAGAACAACAAATTTTGAAAAGAAATAGAAAGAACATCAACAATTTTGAAACACATCTTTTTTGGGGTGATGCAAGATTGCTCTTACACCACTGGATGCTCCCACATCAGACACCCAGGGTAATTTGAGAAGTGACCCTGTCACGTCTCAGGTGTTTGTGTAAGGAAAACCTAAACGGTCAACCTCTGCCTTAGACAACCAAGAAGAATCTTCAACAAGTCTTCCTTTCCATTTCACCAGATATTCTTCATCTTGCATGTTCTGAGTACTTCTTCCCACATAGCTATCAAAGATCTCTTCTATCTCCTTTGTTGAAGTAGATGCCAGAATACTCCATTGTTCTTCTGTTGGTCCATCCTCTGATCCACCTTTATGATATTATGATAAATCAGCAATGTTGAAAATAGGGGATGTGTTGATCCCACTCGGCAGCTCTACCTCGTATGCATTTCCTGAATCATGTTTCTTTAAAATTCTGCATGGTCCAAATTTCTTCATTTTTAGCTTATTATATGTTCCAATTGGGAACCTTTCTTTTCTTAAGTGAACCATGACTTCATCTCCTACCTGGAACTCTTTATATCTCCTCTTTTGATCTGCCTTAGCCTTGTACTGAATATTCATCTTGTTAATGTGCCTTTTCACCTCTTCATGCACATTCTTCATGTGTTCTGCAAAGTCTTCAGCCTCGACACTTCTCTTTTCTCCTTTGTCCAAATTCCTTAACTCTGAAGCATTTCTTTGACTATTCCCATCTACAATCTAGAATGGTGATTTACTAGTACTCCTATTAACAGAATTGTTGTAAGCAAATTCTACCTGTGGTAAAATCAAATCCCATCCCTTGGGCTTATCTCCTACTACAAACTCTTATTCACTACTTCGGTCTGTCCATTAGTTTGTGGATGGTGTGTAGAACTAAACTTCAAATCTGTCTTCAACTTCTTCCACAATGTCCTCCAGAAATAACCAATGAACTTGGTATCTCAATCTGAAACTATGCTCTTTGGTAGACTGTGTAATCTCACCACCTCCCTAAAAAATAACTCTGTAATATGAACCACATCATTAGTCTTCTTGCAAGGAATAAAATGTGCCATCTTTGAGAATCTATCCACCACCACAAAAATGGAATCATGTCCTCTCTATGTCCTTGGTAAACCAAGAACAAAATCCATACGGATATCATCCCATGGCTTCTTTGGTACAGGTAATGGCTAATATAGCCCTATATTCTGACTTGTTCCTTTTGCCATCTGACACACTCTACAACTCTACACAAATTTCCTCACATCCTGCTGCAACTGTGGCCAATAATAATTTTCACCAACAATAGAAATGGTCTTATCTCGACCAAAGTGTCTAGCCAATCCTCCACTATGCTTCTCCTTAATCAGGTTCTCTCTCATGGAACTCCTTGGAATGTACAACTGGCTTCCTCTAAACAACATGCCATCTTGGATTATGAAATCCAACCATTTTGTCCTGTCCAAAGTAATAGGTTCCAAACAAGCTTTCCAAGCCTCTGCAAAAGCTGGATCTTCAGGATACAAACTTTTGAGCTCTTCGAACCCAACAACCTCTATCTTCATTTCTGTCAACAAATTTTGCCTTCTGCTCAAGGCATCTACAACTCTGTTGGACTTCCCACTCCTGTGCTTCAAAACAAAAGTATAGCTCTGCAAAAACTTAACCCATTTTAAGTGCCTTTGATTCAACTTTCGTTGACTATTAAGATACTACAAATCATGATGATCAGTATATAAAACAAACTACTTTGGCAACAAATAATATCTCCATTTCTTCAAAGCTTGAACTATTGCATAAAACTCCTGATCATAAACAAAATACTTTTTCTTGGCATCATTAAGCTTCTCACTAAAATAGGCAATGGGCTTACCTTCTTGACTCAAAACAGCTCCTATACCACTACCACTAGCATCACAATCTACCTAAAATACCTTATTGAAATTTAGAAATGCCAAAACAAGTTGTTCTATGACTTTCTGCTTCAATGTATCAAAACTCTTGTCTGCACCTTTAGTCCATCTAAACTCTTTTCTATCCCCTATCATTGTCTTAGTTAGGGGTGCACAAATGCTACTAAAATTTCTGATAAACTTTCTGTAAAAACTTACCAAACCACGAAAAGATCTTACCTCCGTTGCACTCCTTGGCATAGGGTATACCAACTCCTTTGCAAAACTGCATTTCTTCAGATTAATCAACAACTTCTCCTCCCTCAACTTCTCTAAAACTCTTCTGATATGCATCAGATGCTCATCCCAAGTCTTACTAAAAATTAAAATATCATTCAAATAAACGATAACAAAACTCCCCAAAAATTCTTTCAGTACCTCGTTCATGAGCTGCATGAATGTGTTTGGTGCATTGGTTAGCCCAAATAGCATGACTAGCCACTCATACAATCCTTCTTTAGTTTTGAAGGCTATTTTCCACTTGTCTCCTTCTCTGATATGGATCTGGTGATACCCACTCTTTAGGTCAATCTTCGTGAAGTACTTGGCTCCACTCAAACAGTCCATTATGTCATCCATTTTGGGAAATGAAAATTTGTACTTGATCATGATCTTATTGATGGCTCAAGAGTCTGTACACATTCTCCACTCTCCATCTTTCTTTGGTGCTAGTACTGCAAGTACCTCACAGGGACTTAGGCTCTCTCTTATCAATGCCTTCCTCAACAACTCCTAAACTTGTCTGTTCAACTCTTCACTCTCTATTGGAGTCATTCTATGGGCTGCCTTGTTTAGTAAACTAACGTCAGGTATCAAATCCATTTGATGACTTATCTTCCTTACTGGTGGTAAACCTTCTAGTACATTATCAGAGATAATGTCTTAAAATTCTTCCAACATATCTGAAACTTCTACTGGTACATCTTCACATTTCTCTTGACTAATCTTAGGAATCAATGTAAAGCAATGATACTCATACTTCATACCCTCCAAAAATTTCCTACCATCTACCAAGAAAATTCTAGCAGTACTACATACCTTTTCTTCCACCTCCTTCAAAGGCTTCAACTTATGATAAACGCCATCCTTTGTTAGGGAATATGTGTTTACACAGCCATCATGGATAGTGCTCCTATCATACTGCCATGACCTCCCCAATAGCATATGACATGCATCCATCAGTATGATATCACACAGCACCTCATCATGGTAGTCCCCAATCTTGAACTTCACTAAACACTGCTCATTGACTAAAGCTCAGTTGTCCTTCTGCAACCATGCAATCTGATATGGATGTGGATGCTTTCTTCTTGTCAACTTCGACTTGTCAACCATCTCCTCTGAAACAAGATTTTTAGTATTTCCACTGTCAATAATAATATCACAACACTTACCTTCACATTTGCACCTTGTGCAGAATAAACTCTTCCTCTAATTGGGTTCTTTCTCCTCATTTAAAAAAGTTCTTCTAACAACTGAGGTTTCTCCCCTTTCAGCATCTTTAGAATGCTCAGAATGAGCATCTTCATCTACATGTGCAACTCGTGCATTACCTTTAGGTCTTCTATTTGTCCTTCCTTGATGTTGCAGACACTCGTATGCTCGATGCCCTTCTTCTCCACATTGGAAACAGGTTCCTATGAAACCTCCTCTTCCGGTTCCTTACCCAGGTCTGCCTCTTCCTCTTTCTCTTTGTTCACCATTGTTCTGGTCATGAGGGTGGTAGGTATTACCTCCTCTCTGATTTTGACTGGTGCTGACTTCTTCACTTTCTTTAAATCTTCATTTCGGCCCCCAGGTCTTCCACCAGTCTTTCCGCCTTGATGTCTTCCCCTTTGCTTGCTGTCAAATATTTTATTCAGCTTCTCTTCCACCTTAAGGGAAAACTAGTATGCATCTTCTATGGTGGTCATTCTGACCAGGCTCAACTCCTCTTGAATACTTGACCTCAACCCATCAATGTAATGGGCTACCTTCTCCTTGTTGGGCTCTGCATGGCCTGTCCTGATAGTAATTTTATAAAACTCTTTTGTGTACTCCTTAACAGACTTGTTACCTTGTTTCAGTCCTTACAGCTTCTTCAACAGCCCCATCTCATAGTCCACAGGAATGAACTACTTATTTAGTTTCTCCACCATCCAATCCCATCTGGTGATCTTTCATTTTCCTCTTCTATTCCTCTCTAATTGGACTTCCTTCCACTAATTATTGGCATGGCCCTTAAACTTTGTTTTTGCAAACTTGACCCGATCTGGGTCCTCCACATCTTCATATTTGAAATACTCCTCCATGTCGTTGATCCAATCAATAAGCTGTTCCAGATTCAAATCTCCAGAGTATGTAGAAACTTCGATCTTGGGCCTCTTTCTAATCTTTGAAATAACCCTCAACAACCTAACTTCTGCAGGATCTCCTGTAGCTTCTTGTTCTTCCTCGGATAGCTCTTCTTCCTCTTCATCCTCACTTTCTTCTCTTGTTCTCAGATCAAACCCTCTTCATAGCTCCTCTTGCAATGCATCTATTTTCCTTTGCAGGGCTCTAAAACCCTCTTCCATCAAAGTATTCCTCCCAATACAATTTCTTCGTGGATGCATCTTGATCTCCACAGCAAATCCACAACCTTAGGTCCTGATGCAAACTGCCTCATGGTCGACGATCTATCTATACACTCAAGAACCCTTGCTCTGATACCATTTGATGAAGGGGGTAAATCATAAAACACATAACAATAGAAATAGAACACAAAAAATAGAATATTTCTTTATTGATCTGGGCAACTCATTACATTATAGAAACTCAAAGACAATCAGAGGAATCAACCCTCTACATGCTGCAACACATTACAACTTCTTATCCCCAAGACTCTATAATCACCTACCTTCTGTAACCCCAAATCAACTAGGGTTTATGTTTTCCCCCTATTCTTGACTCCACACTTGCCCCCTTAACTCTACTACCTCCTAGGGTTTCCAAAAATGGTTATTAATAGCCTTTTTGGCAGCCAACAACCTAATTTCAAAATTTGCATCTCCCTCCAAAAATAGGTCAACTTCCGGGAGCCATAACTTTTGATCCGGGTGTCTGATTGGCGAACCCTTTTATGCCTCGAAAAGCTCACAGAGTGCTCTACGCACTAAGAACTAGGTCTGCCAATTCCAGCCATTTTTAGACCTGTATGGGGCCGTTTAGTACCTCAAACCTGAGTTTGAATAATTTTCAGGCATTTTTTAGGAAATAGAAACTTTAATATCTTTCAGCTCGCAAATGATCTTTGTGTGATTCCTTCGCCAAAGGTCTTATATTTCCGTTATGTAACTTCCTGTAAATTTTCACTTCATTCTGTGCCCAAATGCAAACTTTTTAAAAATAGTAGGTTACTATTTTTAGCAGTTTGGAAAAACTAAAAGTTCTACATCATTATTCAAGCGATTATGGAACCAGAACCATAAATTTTGAAAAGAAATGGAAAGAACATCAACAATTTTGAAACAGATCTTTTTTGCGTGATGCAAGATTGCCCTTACACCATTGGATGCTCCTGCATCACGTGTTATAAATGATTCTTAACATTAAGACGATATAGTCAAGTTAAGAAAATGTGACTTATGTCAACGGATTCTGATGGGGAGACAAGCTCAACCCAATCACATTATTCATATTTCCTTTTTTAAATATTATTATTGTATTGATTATGTAGACACCCTAAAATGACCAAGTCGTCCAATTGCTTGAATTCCGTCATTTCTTCCTAATCACCTGCATTACAACATTAATTGAATAATCTAATTATTTAATTAATTTCACCAAATTCTTATAAATCACATACTTTCAACATTAATTGAATAAATTCTCTTTATTTATTTAATTAAATTAAATTCCTCTATTATTCTTCCACAATTAAATAATTTCAATTAGATAATTATCTTCTTTCCAAATCTCAAGTCTCCATTGATTAAATATATCCTATTATTTAATTAATTCATCACAAATTCCCTCTTATCCATACAATTAAATAATTCTCAATTATTTAATTAAACCAAATCATTCTTCCAAATTAGAATAAATCAATCAAATTTATTTAAATCCTCTCAATCTCCAAAAATAAAATATAATCAAATATTTTATTTATTCTTCCAAATCATGCACAACAATTAAATAAATTTATTTATTTAATTTTCTTTCTTATCTTCAAATTCTTCAAATATCTCTCAAATCTTCTAAAAATAAGTCTTCTTCTCCATGCACACACAATTAAATAATTTATGATTTAATTTCTCTCAAATCATGCAAAAGCAAATCTTAGTTGAGTTTTCTATTCACTCAACCTTGTTTTTATCAATTTCTCTTAAATTAGAAAAAAAAATTTAAGTTATGAAAAGCATGTCTTATCTTTAAAAAAGAAAGGGATTAACTCAAATAAAACAACTTTTGTGTGACACTTGTCTTTTTCTTATTTGTTGCACGTTTCTCAACTATTCTCCTCCATTGATTCTTCTGAATTATCTGGACCATTGATCGATATTTGTTGAAACCTATATAAACCCCCCTCATCTCCTTCATTACCTCTCTCTTCGATCACTTATTCTCAGGCATACTTAACAGCGCTTTGAGCATACATCGCATCGATTGAGCAATTTCATGATCTTTTGACATTGATCTTTGAGCACACTACTTGCTTGTTGCAACCATAGTTTTGCAATACTATTAAGCAATTGATGCAAAGGTAAGAGGACCAAAACTATCCTCAATAACATTAACAAATCAAAGAACTAATCCAATTTCTTTGTTCAGGTTGAAGAGAACATTAATATATATTTTTCCTCCAATTTTCATGAAGATCTAATGGCAGGGGAGAAGGTTATGATTTTTTTCTCAAAACTGCAAACCCTAGGCAGCGTTCAGACCTACCTTCACCAAAATTGTAATATCTCTCACAAAACTTAATGAAATTATACCAAACCAAAATAATTGTAAACTAGAAACACATATATTTCCATCCATCTATTATATGTATCAATGTGAGGCTGTACCAAGCCGTACCATGCATATTTTCAAACTGTATTTTTAAAAAATTAAACTCTGCAGACCTACCCTCAATAAAAATGCCATAACTTATTCAAATCTTAATAAAAATTTGATGCAACAAAAATAAATGGAAAGTACACTCAATACTCTTTCCATCCATACCAAATTATGGTCATATAAAATCTATACAAATCTGTACCAATCTCTGAAACAATAGTTTAACATTCAGAAATGCAGAAACAAGGGTATCTTTTATTGATATCACATCAAAATGTAACAACCCACATTCTCCAACCTTCTCCCCTCTACCTTCACAAATGGATACAAGGCCTTTTAAAGGCATTAAATTATGAATCCTCACATTCCAACTGATTTCTAATTGCCTATCAACACCTAGAACCAAAATGACCTTTCATATTCCAAGTTTACATTATTTACAACTTTACAATTTTGCATCATTTACACAAATTTGAACTTAGACCTCTCTTAGTGACTTTAATAAAAGAAAAAATGACTTACTTTATCTCATTACATTGTTGAATCATCAAAGTTCAATCAAATTCCTATGAAAGCATCAATTTGTCAAGGTGCTCCTGCACCATACAACCAACCAACAAAGATTTCTAAGTCCCTTGGAAATGTATCTGCAAAACAAAACTACCTTTTCCTGCATCTCTGTCTTTCTCTTCATCTTTAGTTTCAGGCTTCAAATCTTCACATCAATGGCTAGTGACCAACCAACCAAGAAAATCAAACTACCATCAATTTTAGAGCTTCTTCCGGCTCCTTCTACTCCCATAAGTGGAGTACTCTTCAGGCTGCAACCTCAAGTGCTTCTTCAGTCAGGTATCCATCTCTCTACTGCCTTACCACACCAACTTACCAAACCATCCATCTTACCCAACAGCAGACCCTAGTGATGCACCTTACCACTCTCTCCTCAGTGGCCTCTCTCTACACCCTTATCCAGCTTAATCTCTATTGGAGAATGGTCATGACAGACCTCATCTTGTCTGTCCACACAATCTCAAAAACCTCCTTCTACAGCTAGATGGAACAAGCACCTGCAACTAAACAACTTAGCAAACAAAATAACGGTCACTAACACAACTCTTCAGCTTTTCTTCAGTTCTTTACCTGCCTTCTCAGTGACAGGATCAAATACCACACCCAAATCTTTCGCCAGCTCTGATACCAATATGATGCAGAGGTAGGAGGACCAAAACTATCCTCAATAACATTAACAAATCAAAGAACTAATCCAATTTCTTTGGTCAGGTTGAAGAGAACATTAATACATATTTTTCTTCCAATTTTCATGAAGATCCAATGGTAGGGGAGAAGGTTATGATTTTTTTCTTAAAACTGCAAACCCTAGGCAGCGTTCAGACCTACCCTCACCAAAATTACAATATCTCTCACAAAACTTAATTAAATTATACCAAACCAAAATGATTGTAAACTAGAAACACATATCTTTCCATCCATCTATTATATGCATCAATTTGAGGTTGTACCAGGCCGTACCATGCATATTTTCAGACTGCATTTTTAGAAAATTAAACTCTGCAAACCTACCCTCAATAAAAATGCCATAACTTATTCAAATCTTAATGAAATTTGATGCAACAAAAAGAATGGAAAGTAGACTCAATACTCTTTTCATCCATATCACATTATGGTCATATAAATCCGTACAAATCTATACCAATCTCTGAAACAGCAGTTTAACATTCAAAAATGCAGAAACAAGGGTATATTTTATTGATATCACATCAAAATGTAACAACCCACATTCTCCAACCTTCTCCCCTTTGCCTTCACAAATGGATACAAGGCCTTTTAAATGCATTACATCATGACTCCTCACATTCCAACTGATTTCTAACTGCCTATCAACGCTTAGAATTAAAATGACCTTTCATATTCCAAGTTTGCATCATTTGCAACTTTACAATTTTGCATCATTTACACAAATTTGAACTTAGACCTCTCTTAGTGACTTTAATAAAAGGAAAAATGACTTAATTTATCTCATTACATTGTTGAATCATCAAAGTTCAATCAAATTCCTATGAAAGCATCAATTTGTCAAGGTGCTCCTACACCAACAATCCACATTCATCCAAAGGGAACAATACAAATCTCGGTAAAAGCTTTCATGTTTCATTGATTATTATTAATGGCTTTTATTTAGATCGGTTCTATTTATATTATTGGGTTTTTGATTTGTTTACTTTATCATAATCAATTTTTCTCATACACATTCTGGCACGCCTGGTGGGACCCACTAATCCCTCTTTTTCTTTGAGAAATTGATTTTTTTAAGTACAGCACGGAATAGCGCATCTCGACACAGAAAAGCACCTTTGGTAGAGCAATACAGTGCTTTCGGACCATCCCGCAGCGCCTTTGGTAACACAGAACCGTGCTTTTGGTAATACAGTAAAGCGCACTTTGGAAAATAGAAAAGTGCTTTTGGTATAACAGTAAAGCGCTATTGGTATAACAGTAAAGCGCTTTTGGTTAGGATAGCAGGCTTGCAAACTTCAAAACCCCATAACTTTCTCAAAACTTAACGAAATTCGATGCTTTTTTTAAAAATTGCATAGAAAATCATAAGGAATCTATTGGTGATATTTAATCTCTTGTATCTCATCATTTTGTTACCAATTTTATGGATTTCACTTTGGTTTTCTAGGGTTTCTCACTTATTGTTAAGGTTTTGACTTGATTTCTGACATCTTGTTGTATTCTTTAGAACTAATATTACTTGTTGCAGCATCTTATTACTTATCAACATCATAGATCATCACTCAATCATTCAATCATTAGCTTTTTTGATGAAATATTATTTTTTGTAGGCCTCTTATTACACTATGTGTTTGGTAGTACAGTAGCTCACCTTTGGTAGAAAAGTAGCTTGCTTTTGGTAGCAAATTAGCTCGCTTTTGGTAGAAAAGTAGCTCACTTTTGGTAGCAAAGTAGCTCGCTTTTGGTAGCACGGTACCACGCTTCTGGTAGCACAGTGCATCACTTCTGGTAATACAGTGCATTGCTTTTGGTAGCATAGTGCATCGCTTCTGGTAGCACAGTGCAGTGCTATTGGTATCATAGTAAGACACATTTGGTAAGACAGTAACTCGCTTTTGGTCAATTTGATTTATTTTTGCTAACTTGTGAGTTTTGTGGAACTAATTTATTTATTGCAGCTTCTTATCACTCACACAGAGCAAAAAAGTTTTTCTAATATGTTCATGTAGGACGAGCATTGAGAAAATCTTGATTTATCTCACTAAGTCTTAGAAACATATTGCCTTCGTAAGGGATAATTTAACAAATCATTTTGGTAATCTAAGTCTTAAGAACATACTACTTTTCTTAAGGGACAATGGACATGTATGTAAAAACACCTCAATTTTCTAAGGGACAATGGACATGAATGCCAAACACTTCAATTTTATAAGGGACAATTGACAACTACAAACGTGTGTGTGCCTAATTTAGTTGCACCTTATTTTTCTTATAACGGGACAATTGAACCTTTGTTTGACGTGCTTGCTCTTACATTTCAGTATTTCCTTTAGAAGGGTCTGCTTTTGGATTGTGTTTCATCCAAAAGGGATGACCCTAAGTGGAGTTTTCCTTTGAACCGCTATATAAGAGGGATAAGGCGAAAGCCAAGTCCTAACCGACATCAGCCTTACCTTCTGGTGCCAAACTGAAAAGAGGTGTACTAGCTCTTTGTGGAAATAATTTTCACATTGAGCGAAGTGTTTGATACTCTTAGTAGGATTGGTTAAAGCTTTTAGTAGCTTGTCACATTGCTTGTAAGGCATTGGTCCCTTAAAGTTACTAAGAACCATTCTAGATAGAGACTACCCGATCTACCTCTGAACATTGCGGTAATCATCAGTGCAAGGGGAATTAATTTAAGCCCTTAAAATACTCACCATTGGCTCCCTTGAGAAGAGATAGTATTCCCTTGGCCATAAAGCTCTTGTGACCTACTTGAACTTTCTAAGGGGAGGGTGAGATATCCCTACCTATCATCTCTGACAAAGATACAAAATATCTGACACCTTTATAGAATGATATTTTTATCGACGGAGTATTAAGTTGTGAGCTGATCTACTGCAATGAAAGCTTGTCTCTAGGGATAAAAAGTGCTTGTTATTGATTGCAATTGCCTTATACCTGTGGAAACATTGGGATTTTTTGTGAGCCTCGAACATACACTATCTATTATGTCAGTCCTTTTTTGACCACTTGTTTGTTGTGTTTTCTCTTGCCAAAAACAAATCCAATCAGAACCATAACCAAATCTATCAAAATTGCCTTTAAAAATATCAGACACTACTTCAGCACCTCTGGTATTACAGCAGCTCGCCCTTGGTGGTATAGTAGTTCGCCTTTCGTATAGCAGTACCTCACCTCTGGTAGCTCAGTCCATCACCTTTGGTATTACAGTAGCACGCTTTTGGTTGCATAGTCCTGTGCCTCTGGTCAAACAGTATAGCACCTTTGGTCCAGTGAATTGTGCATCAGAGTTTGTCTTTCTCAAAACACAAGCAGAATCTCAGCATTACCTTTTGTCCTAGTGTATTCCATGGTAACCACTAGGCTCTAGCAAACTATGAAGTCCAAGCAAGTTGTCCCTAGGAAGCGCAAATCATCTCCTCACACACCGCAATCAGGCTATCTCAACATTACTCCCAAGGTCACTCCTAGAACACCCACGGAAAGATCTACCAATTCTCCCAACATGTCGTGCCTTGACCACCCTAGCACTCCTCATGAGGGTAGGGTCCCTTTGGTAAGTACACCTCAATATATCACCAGCTTGCCTTTGGATTTTGTGCCATAAGGATATATTATTGATCAAGTCACTCCTCAAGAAGGTAGGGTCCCTTTGGTAAGTACACCTCACTATACCACTGGCATGCCTCCCGATTTGTCCCCCAAGGTTATACTACAGATCTAGGCCCACCTCAAGAAGAGCGACACTTTGAAATGGGTCAATCCTCTCAAGAAGATGGGCAAGATCTTGATGAATTCATACAAGATCCTAGAGTTGTAGCCGCCTTTGACAAAATCCTTAGTGAAAACCAAGATCATTTCTTTCGCTTGCTAACAGAGCAAGGAGCCAAATTACCTTAGGATTTTGATCTTTTCAATCTCAAAGAGACAAACAATACCCTAGACACCATACAAGTGGTGCAAACCATGTCAACAGTGACCACGCCTTTACTCAAACAAGGCTCACAAGGGAAACAATGGTACAATATAAGAATCCCCTTTTTCAAAACCCAACAGGAAAGAGGGCCGTATCACCACTTCTGACTCCTATGGAAATCTACAAAAATCAACAAGAAACTCTCCAATGTCAAGTGGAGCTAGCTAAGCAAGCCACCTTAGCTCAATCAAACATACAACACACTCCTAAAGTGTCCACACCAACTGCAAGTGGAATTTTGGTTACTCCTTCACGAATAGGTTTCCCACCAAATTACAATCCGGGGAACAACTATGTAGCCATGCAACAAGGGTCTCAACACATACCACCTCCCATATCATCAAACCTTCATGTCTCTCAACCAATTAGAGTCATGAAATCCCCCCACAAAATTCTTCTGTGCTCATCCCTAATCAACCATCTCAAATCACATCTACCTACGTCCCTCCTCCACTACGATCATCAGCACTAAATTTTATCAATACGTTGCCTATCCACCCTCAACATTCCCAACATCAAGTTTCCCAAAGCTATGTGCCGCCATTGCAACCTAATCCAACACACTTTAGCTTTCCTCCACCTAATTCTTTTGTTCAACCATCACAAAGCCAACATTCTTACCTAGCACCACCTCCACCTCTTCCAAATCAAAACATCCAATTCCAACCCAATCCAAATCCAACATACAACGCATATGACCCCAACCAATCTTACGACCCTTATAATACCAATGCTCATGGCTTACACTACAATCTTTCGTATGGGCAGAAACAACCACTTCTAGGACAACAGGAGATGTTTCCAACCCCTCCCATAGCAATGGAGCTAAAAATTGAGGAAGTTCAACAACAGCTATCTGATCTTACATTTGGCCACACCAAGAAGACATTCTCTTTAGAGGAAGTGTGTCCTTATCCTTTTGATCGGTCATTACTCATGATCCCTTTTCCTAAAAATTTTACTATGCCTAAGTTTGATAAATACAAAGGAAAAGGTGACCCAAAAGACCATCTCAGGGAATTCTATCTTGCTTGTTTCGAGGTCTCACATAACAACACGTATCTTATGCGTCTCTTTCCTTGTAGTCTTGGAGGTCAAGCAATAGAATGGTTCTCACACTTACCTACAGGTATCAAGTCTTTTAACGAGCTAGCAGAGAAATTTGCAACCCATTTCTCCTACAACGCAGAGCATGAAATCTCCATGATTGATCTATGCAACAACAAACAAAAGAATGGAGAAACTTTCATTTCTTTCCTTCAATGATGGAGACAAATGGCTACCAAATTCCCTTTCAAGATTCCAGAGATATAGCTTGTTAGCATATTTGTGCAGAACCTTAACCAAGAGTTAGGTTTTCATTTGCAAATTCTTAGTTCTACAACCTTCGATGAAATTACATACAAGGGAATCAACATTGAAAAAATCCTCATTGCTAAGGGTGTGGTCAAAATCTTCAAAGAAATGAAAGACAATGCTCCTCATCAACAATTGAGCGATAAACCCAAATATTGGAACAAAAATAAAAACATGGTCAACGATGGGGTGGTCGACTCTAAACATGTCCAAACTTTGCAAATACCACTGCTGCTTTCCAAACCAAGTCAAGCTCCACCTCAACAACAGCAACAACAAAGGCAACCTTATCAAAACCAAGAGCAATGACAACAAGAGCGGCCTCAACATGATTACCCTCCGCGGCGTCAATTCACTCCCTTGGGAGAGCCCATCGAATCGGTCCTACAGAAGATTTTGCAGAAAGGACTCATCACCCTACTTGATGCTCCCCCATATGGCGAACCTGTTTACAAAACTATGAGAAACAGAGAAAATGAATACTGTGAATTCCATAGGAGCAAAGGGCATAGAACTACATCATGCATGAAACTCAAACACCTAATCCAAAATCTCATTGAAGGCAATCAAATATCTCTACAAGAAGATCCACCAGCTCAGCACATGAACAAAGATCTCGATATGTACAAGGAACCATTCCCTCATCATGGTCCACCTCCTCCTTAGGATAGAGGTAAAGGTATCAATTATGCTTCCACTTCCTTTGATTCCATTGTAGGTCGTTTTGAAGAGAGTCGAGTATCTACCCTCACAATCAATGGCAAATCTATGGATTGCACTGTTACAACTTGTCGCGGTCGTGTCACCATTCATGGTCCTACACCTAATCTTTCAGCTCAATCTGATTATAATCTTTTCAAACATCTAGGGAAAACACTAGCACAGATCTCTATCTTGGACCTCCTACAGTCATCACCTACACATAGAGTGGTGCTAGAAAAAGCCCTCCAAGAGTCTTTGGTTCCTAACAACATAGCGGTCACAGTTTTCCAAGCTATAGTAGGGAACATTGCTTCACCCTTCAATGTGGTCTTTTCTAAAAAGGACATCCCATCCCATGATCCGTGTCACAATGATGCCCTTCATATTGAAGTTCTCATCCATAAGCGCAAAATCAAACATATACTCATAGATGGTGGTGCTAGTCTCAACATCTGTTCTTTAAAGTTACTAAAGCAATTGGAATACTCTAAGGATCATGTCAACACTAATGAAAGTATTACAATCAAGGGATATGATGATGTTGAACACCGTTTAGAAGGTATTATCCCCTTGCCTATACAACTGGGCTCTGTCATGCTTGAAACCAGATGTCAAGACCTTAATATTGAGCTGCCGTACAACATTATCCTTGGCCGCCCATGGATCCATGCAATGAAAGCTATTCCCTCCATGTACCATCAGTCTCTAAAGTTCCCATACAATGGTACAGAGATCACTATCCTAGGAGACCCCAATCCTTTTGAATTTTGTCGTGTCTTGCAAGGCAGCTATAAGAATTGCAACCAAGTGCCTAACAATGCAAAAGCCCTTGAAACACCACTATATGTTGATCCTACAACTCTGACTCAAACCTCTACAAGTGAACCTAATCCTATTCTTGAAATCAAAGCACACATCCGTGATATAGGCTTTGGAATTTATGATATCTCAAAATCTTGTTGTGTAGGGCAGATGCCTTTATCTCCAAAATCTTATGGCCAACCACCCATTGCCAAAGTAACCAAAAAAGTAGCTATTACTCCCCCAGCATTTCTAACCCAATTCCAACAGGGACGGTTATTGGAGGAGGAAACTATTGAGGACATTTCTTCTTAGCTTTATAAGGAGAAAGAACTAGTCACAATACCAATCAAGCAATATGGCAATGGCTTAAGGATAGTCAAAAACATGGGCTATAAAGGCAAAGGTGGCCTCAGGAAATAGAATCAAGGAACTATGGAACCCATCATTGTGACAAAGAAACTAGACAAGAAGGGTTTAAGATTTGGTAAGAAGGTACCGCACGCCTTGGACATCAAGTATATCCTCGACGAGGTGGCCGAAACTTTTCCCACTGATTCAACGTCTACTGAGGATATCATCGATGACTCTTCCCTCCATATGACCAACCTATTCACAGAATCCTCCATTTTTACGCTATCCTCCATATCCTTAACCTCCACCACAAACACCCAGAATGTCACACTTGTCTACCCTGAACTTATCGATTGGGACCAATAAGGGTCCCCCGTTATAGATGTATTTCAAAATGACGAAGCTTTAGCTGAGTTCATGGGACTTCGAGAAGGTATCCCTCTTGGCGATCATAAAGTAGGTTTTGTAATGGAACTAGAGCCAACAACTTATTTTGGTGAGAATGCCAAATCCTCCAGTCGCAAAAATAAAAATAAAGACAAATCTCTAGGTGAAAACCACACTGTGGCACCTCCTGATCATAAAATAGTAAAAACAAAGGACGTATCCAAAGGTGAAAACCCAATTGTGGCACCTGAGGATGGAGTATTTGACCTTCCCCTACCATCTAAGTATCAAGAGAAGTTAGCTCTCCTAGTGGAAGATTCTATAGAGATAAACCTTGGCACAAAGCAAAACCCAAAGACCACATTCCTAGCAGCATCACTATCAGAAACAGAGCATAGGAATCTTAACACATTCTTCTTACAACAAACCATCAACTTTGCATGGACCTATGCTGATATGCCAGGGTTAGACCCTAAGCTAGTTGTTCACTATCTCACAGTTGATCCAAAAGTTAAATCGGTCAAGCAAAAGCTAAGAAAGATGCAACCACAGATAGCTCTCTTGGTAAAAGTGGAAATACAGAAGTTGTTAGATGCAAAATTCATACGACCTATTGACTATTCAGACTGGGTATCAAACATTGTACTTGTATCTAAACCCAATGGGCACATCCGCATGTGCAATGATTTTAGAGATCTTAATAAATCATGTCCCAAAGATGACTTTCCACTACTGAACATTGATATTATAGTAGACTTGACAACAGGTCATGAAATGCTTTCTCTCATGGATGGATGCTTAGGCTACAATCAGATAAGGATAGCAGAAGAAGATCAATATAAAACAACTTTTACTTGTCCTTGGGGTAATTATTGTTGGTGTGTGATGTCGGTTGGTCTAAAGAATGCAAGAGCAACCTATCAGAGAGCAATGACAGTGATATTTCACCTCTTTCATCATATTATGGAGGACTACGTGGATGACATACTAGCTAAATCTTCTAGGGAAAATCACATACAAGTTCTAGGACAGATCTTTGACAGGCTCGAGAAATACCAAGTAAGACTCAATCCAAAGAAGTGTGTCTTTGGTGTAACATCAGAAAAGCTGTTAGGGTATATTGTATCTCGCAGAGGCATCGAAGTAGACCCTGCAAAAGTAAAAGCTATAATGGAGATGCCTCCACCAAAGAACCTCAAATCATTAAGGAGCCTTAAGGGAAGGTTGTAATCCATTAGGTGTTTCCTCTCACAGCTAGCAGATAAATGTCTAGCATTTCAACACTTACTCCGAAAGGATGTCTCATTCCGATGGGATGATAAGTGTCAAGCAGCATTTGATCATCTCAAAGAGTATCTAGCTACACCTCCTATATTGGTTCCACCATTTACTGATAAACCTTTGATATTATACATCTCAACTACAACTTCGGCCCTAGGGGCTCTTCTAGCACAAAATAATGAAACAGGAAAAGAGCATGTAATTTATTATATCAGTAGAACCTTGGTGGGATACAAACTCAATTATTCACTGATGGAAAGAGCTTGTTTAGCAGTCATGTTCGCTTCCCAAAAGTTGCGGCATTACATGTTGAACCAACACACAAATCTTATAGCCAAAATTGATCCCTTGAATTATCTACTAGCAAAAGCAGCTCTTACAGGCAGACTAGCTAAATGGGTCATGATCCTTAGTGAGTTCGACATTGAGTATATAAATCATAAAGCAATCAAAGGACAAGCTCTAGTAGATCAACTAGCAGAAGCACCCATGACAGATACACACCCTATGGTAGCAGACTTTCTGGATGAGAATCTATTCACTCTTTCTAACTCAATAATGTGGAAATTGTACTTTGATGGTTCCTACACACAGCATGGATCAAGGGTCGGCATCTTATTCATTACACCTTAGAATGACTATATTCCAAAGTCATATCGGCTTGCATTCCCTTGCACCAACAACATTGCCGAGTATGAAGCACTCCTTATAGGTCTCAATACAGCAATTCAATGGGACATCACAGAATTACAAGTGTATGGAGACTCACAGCTAGTCATTTGCCAAGTCACAAATGAATACCAAACAAAAGATGAAAAGTTGGTCCCCTACAAGCAACTAGTGGATGCCTATAAACCACACTTTTCTAGCATCACATTTGAGCAAATTCCAAGAGAGCATAACAAAGCTGCAGATCCTATGGCTTCTCTAGGGTCACTAATTGACATGCCAGCTAATACATAGAAATGTGAATTCTTGATCGAGCAATTGTTGATACCAGCTGTTGACGTTCTAGTTACTGAAATCATCTGTGAACTTGTTGGTCCCAATTCCCCATGGTACAAAGATATCTATGAATACCTTAAACACAATACATTTTCCCCCTGACCTATCATCCACCCAATGCAAAACCTTTATCTGCCAATCCTCTCGTTACACCATTATGGGTGATACACTATATCGCCGGAGTCTCGATGGTATCCTCTTATGATGTCTTAACGCGGAAGAAGCTGAAGCTACCTTACGAGACATACACGAACGTGTCTATGGCACACATTCTACCGGTCCTAATCTCGCTAAGAAGATACTGAGAACAGGTTACTACTGGCCTACAATAGAGCAAGATGCTGCACAGTTTGCTAAGAAGTGTCTACAATGCCAGCAACATGGAGATTTGATTCATGCACCAGCTCATGAATTACAACCTGTGATAACTCCTTAGCCTTTTTCTCAATGGGGTCTCGACCTCGTAGGACAAATCCACCCATCCTCATCCAATGGCCACAAATTTATTATTACCACCACTGAGTACTTCATGAAGTGGGTTGAAGCCATTCCCATGACCTATATCACCAATAAGCAAATAGCCAAGTTTATCCTTAACTACTTCATATGCTGGTATGGTATCCCCCAAGCCATTATCACTGATAATGGGAGACCATTCAAGAATCAAGATGTTTGTGCCTTGTGCACATAATACAATATCCAACATCACTTTTCCACTCCCTACTATCCGCAGAGTAACGACCAAGTCGAGTCTTCTAATAAAACCATTCTCAAAATCCTCAAGAAAATAGTCAATGAAGTGGGTCATGATTGGCACTTGCAACTCAATCCTGCCCTATGGGCCTACCACACTAGTATTAGAACACCAACTGGTGCCACACCATATGCCTTGGTCTATGGCTCTGAAGCCATCCTACCTATAGAGGTCGAGATCCCATCCCTCAGAGTATCCACGCAGGACCTGATTGGCGGAGAAGAGTATCACACTTCCAGATTAGCTGAGCTTGAACTACTAGATGAGAGGCGCCTTGCAGCGCTTAATCATCTCCATGTCTATCAAAACTGCCTCCGGCATTATTACAACAAAAAGATCAAAGAAATACAGTTTCAAGTTGGTGATCTTGTACTTAAAGAGAATCAAAGAAATCAAGCAGATCGAGAAAAGAAGGGCAAGTTTGACCCTGATTGGTTAGGTCCCTTTATTGTCACAACAGTATATGGATCAGAAGCTTATACTTTAGCTACACCTAACAGCATTCCTCTAGATGAGCCACTTAACAGTGTTCATCTTAAGAAGTTCTATGCCTGATCCTCAGAGTATTCCAAAAAAGAAAATCTGTCCTCTGGTGAAAACCTGGCAAACAGGCACCTTGGATAAGTACCATAGTTAAAACCTGGCAAACAGGTGCTATGTGTAGAGTCAGCACCCATTGTCTATCGAGTCTTGTTCATTTTTGGTTGTCACAATGTACTTCATCCATCCATCCATAATAAAACCATTGACTTTGTTTACATTTCCACCTCCCTATCTAGTATAGCTTGGAAATTTGTCAATGTCCATCATCATCATCCTATGCCTTGATCTGTGTCAATAGTTAACACTGTCTTGTCCAAGGTCAAGCTTTCTATGTCTTCTTCATCAGTCATCCATGCAAATTCCTCTACTGGAATGGGGGCAACTCTTTCCTTAACTTGGGTCTAGGATTGGTTCCTTGTTCGTGGTTCACAACACACTCATCAATCTTTTCTCCTCTTTGCAGATAGCATCCTGAGAGGACTCGAACCCACAATCACCTAATTTGAGTTAATCCCATTCACAACCCTTATAGCATTTTCATTGCAAAGCTCGATCAACAGTCTCTATCTTCCATCTCCTCCTTTTCTTCTCTCTGGTACTATCTGCAAAACCCACATGTTAGATATCACTAGTCATAACATCTATATCATCATAATTCTCTCTCATCATACATCTATAAGCATCATATATGCAACATACATCATCACATAAATCCATAATCATACATACATATCATCACATCCATGACATCAGGAAGTGCATACACAAAAACATGAACAGTAGTGAGCATAACAAATCATCATATATCTCACGTGAAGGTCATCATAATACAAAATGTACGTGTCTACATCAATAGTCCATATATACATCAATATAGTACAGCAAGGCTATCAAGGGCCTGCAATATACACATCAGGATGCACGTAGGCATCAATCCAAAATGATACAATATACATATATACATGCTCTAGCGGGTAGAGTTGCTCTCCTGCTATGGCCCCCATCCTCCACCTGTGCTCGGTGCAGGTCCCCCTACTGCTCCTCCTCCCCCTGGTGGCACCCCTAGTCCTCTAACTGAGGATAGTGACTGCCCTGTCCTGCGGGACTCGGATGCCCCGGATTTGCTCCTATCTCTGTAACTAGGTGCCTGTTGAGCTGCTGGCACCACACCCACATAGAGCCCCCTGTAGTACTCTGCCTCTATGCCTGATGATACTAGCTCTCCCTACGACCAGACGAGCTCACTATATAGGGTCCTTTGATTTGTACCTAGTGCATGGCGTGCCTCATCTCTCTCTCGCCTCACTCTATGGAGTGTGGCCTCTGCTGTCAGCCATAGCTGTACCTCTGCATCCCTCTCCCTCGTCACCTAGGCTAGCTGCCCATCATCTGCTGTTGGTGCGGTTGGCGACTGTATCTGTACCTGTGCCTGTACTTGGACCTATAGCTATGCCTATGCGTGTGCCAAGGTTGTCTGTGCTGCTGCTGCTACCTGTGTCTGCACCTGGGCTAAGGCCTCGGCCTGTCTCGCCTCAATCCTCGCGACATCCCTGTCCCTCCTCAATCGTACCATCTGGAGCTCTAGTCGAGTCCTCCAGGCTGTCTCATCCTGTAGCAGCCATTCAGCCCTCTCCAAATCGGTGTCTATGGCTGGCTCCCCCTCCTCTGCCATCTCCACATCTGCCTACTGGCCGCTGGCCTCTCCAACTGCTTGTTGTCTGGCCACTCTAGCCTATTGTCTAATCCTGGCCTCTACACCTGGGACTAGTACCTCCCCCACTGCCCCTACCACACCTAGTGTCATCAACCACACCGGCCAATGTGTCTGCTAGTATCTGGCATACTCTGGTAGTGTACCTAGATCTGTCAGTCCTGTATCCCAATCCCATCTCATGGGGACAAGTCCCCGTACCTTTGCCAATGCTGTCGCTACTAGAATCTCTGCTTTCCAGTCCCCAACCTCCCGCCATGTCCTAGCATGGGTCGCCTCTCGAACTGGTAACCCCTGTGGAAGTCCAAACTATCTCAGTACCCACTCTAGCAGGTATCTCTTAATCGTGTCTGTCCATCTCCCAAACAGATACCAAGCCTGTCTACAGTACATCAGCTGCTCATGCTCGTCCTCCCACTCCTCACATAGTAACCATGGCCTCTAAACAAATAGGTCCATCTCATCGATTTGCCGCCTCCAATGGCTAACAGACCCCAGCCTCCGATGTGTAATCACTCCCTCATATAGGAATGTGTATGGCTCTCCCCTATCTCGATGGCATTGTGTCATGGGTTGAATCACTGGGATATGCTCCCACGCCCACACCTGTAGAAGAGTCACCCTTGCTGAGAGAATCCTACCTCTCTTGTATACGCAACAGTGCATATCGTGGTACAACTGTCCCAACACACATGGGCCCCATGCATACTGAATGCCATGAGTGAACATCCCAGATAGTACAGTGCCCCAGCCAACCGATAATCCTCTAGATCTCCTGTCTGGGCAGAGGAAGCTGCCAATCAAGGAAGATACTATCCACCTAATCCTGTCGCAGAGTCTTAAGACATCTGCCCACTGAATCTCTTCATCATCTATCCACAAATCATCGGTGCAAAATACCTCTACCAAGCCTGCCTCGCCCCGCACTGGGTCAAAGTCCACTCTCTCCCAATCAATCTAAATCCTCAGGATGCGATACACATCCTCCAAGGTCACTGTCAGCTCCCCTGTCAGAAAGTGAAACGAGCCTGTCTCATTGCAGAACCTCTCCACCACTGCTGTCAGTAGGGTGAGATTTACCCTAATGTGAGTCAAGTGTGCAACATGCCATAATCTTGCATGCTCTAGGAACGCATCCTCCTCCCACGTCAGTTGTACTATCTCATGTGCTATCACATGGTGTCGTTCTCTTGACATCAACAGAGGCATAATCCTCTGCATCCACAACAAACCACTTGTTAGTCAGTTTAACCATTCCTCAATAGTCCTACCAACTTTTACCCTATGACGCAAAACCCTAAGACTAGCTCTTCCCTTCCTCCAACCTAAGTAGTCAACCCTTTGGTCAACCCTACCCATTGCATTCTTCTACCCAAACCAAGGGCACCTTGCTTTCCACAAGAGCACTCCACTGTGTTACCATAAGCACCTCACTGCACCTACAAATGCGCTTTGTTTTTCTATACCGGGTGTGACTTGTTTTCACCAAGTACGCTTCTCCATGCTACCAACTGCGCCACTCTATGCTACCAAAGGCAACACGATTTTTTAACCCTTCCATCTGTGCCTTACTTCCCCGCCAACCGCGCCGCACTACACTACCAGAAGCGCTGCGGCTTTATACCAAACGTGCTGCGGTGCGGAGCCCTACATCCAAAAGTGCTTTGATTTGACCAAACGCACTGTACCTACCTACCAGACACGCTGTGGCGTGCCAAAAGTGCCTTAACCGATTACCAATAGCACTAACCTAGCCTAAAGCACTTTTGGCAAAACTGAAAACCCTACCTAGACCTAGCCCTAAACCCCACCAAAAATGACAAATTTAAATGGGTTTTTTGGACACTTACTACTGCCAGAGCTCCTGTTGGCCTCCCGTATGTCCGCACTAACTCCGCCTAATGCCTGTGTGCTGGAATCGACATCTCTCCTCACTGTCAGCTCCTTCCACTCAACTCTCTCACTCTAAGCTAGGAGGCTCTACACTCTAGATTTGGAAGCTCCTAGTGTGCAAATGAGGATTGTGGACCCCATGGGACCTATTTATAGCATCCCTCCCTCTTTCTTCTATCTTCCCCACCCCTATTGCTTTTCCTTCTAAACCTGCTCACACACTCTTCTCATCAAGCGTCAACCCAGTCCTTCTACCGCTTCCCTGTCCTCTCACTCGGGGGGGGCATACGCTGGGGCAACTACCTACACTGGGGCATCAAAAATTGTATCATGTCTTCAAGTATCGATTTCTTTGAAGCAATGCTATAAATTGCGTTGCATCAAAGAGGGGCAATATGTAGACACCCTAAAATGACCAAGTCGTTGCACTACTTGCATTCCGTCATTTCTTCCTAATCACCTGCATTACAACATTAATTGAATAATCTAATTATTTAATTAATTTCACCAAATTCTTCTAAATCACATACTTTCAACATTAATTGAATAAATTCTCTTTATTTAATTAATTAAATTAAATTCCTCTATAATTCTTCCACAATTAAATAATTTCAATTATTTAATTAGATAATTATCTTCTTTCCAAATCTCAAGTCTCCATTAATTAAATATATCCCATTATTTAATTAATTCATCACAAATTCCCTCTTATCCAAACAATTAAATAATTCTCAATTATTTAATTAAACCAAATCATTCTTCCAAATTTGAATAAATCAATTAAATTTATTTAAATCCTCTCAATCTCCAAAAATAAAATACAATCAAATATTTTATTTATTCTTCCAAATCATGCACAACAATTAAATAAATTTATTTTTTTAATTTGCTTTCTTATCTTCAAATTCTTCAAATATCTCTCAAATCTTCTAAAAATAAGTCTTCTTCTCCATGCACATAGTTAAATAATTTATTATTTAATTTCTCTCAAATCATGCAAAAGCAAATCTTAAGTTGAGTTTTCTATTCACTCAACCTTTTTTTTATCAATTTCTCTTAAATTAGAAAAAAGATTTCTAATTTATGAAAAGCATGTCTTATCTTTAAAAAAGAAAGGGATTAACTCAAATAAAACAGCTTTTGTGTGATGTAACGCCCCGCATGAACACCTAAGAGAACAATACATCTACGCTATGCAAAAACGGAATAATTTTTTTTTTTAAAAATGTATAAAGTGGCAAAGTAATTTTTAACACATCTAAATACATCATTTGATCTAACGACTAGTCCTCTAAGATATCATGGGAGCATTACTTTACCACATCAAACAACATAATCTGACATACATCATTAACTAACATCAGTAGAACATTCTAAACCTAATGCATTAAATCAATAACATTTACATCAAATAAATAATCATTAGGATCTAGTACATAGTTACAATTTCTTCTCACATACGAGTACATCATTACATTGTTACTTAACACCTTCAAATACATACATTATAAATCAACTAATACACAAACAAGAACATGAATACAACTCACTTACTTCTTACCTGGTACAAGATCTGACGGCTGATACGCACAATACAACATCCTCGCACACGAACAATAGCAATGATAAAATAAACCAATGGATTAAAGCTCTTCCACCCGACCATGTGGAACCCTAAGGTCCACCCCCCGAGCTAGGAGTTAACATAAGGTTCCCACTACAACATACAGTCAGGTAGACAGTAAACTATAAGACAAGACAACACATAACTCCAATGACACAAGTCAATATCACAAACAACTTAACAACACTTCCAGAAGAAACCACATAACGAATGGGGAGAGTACAACTAGGGAATGCTATGCTGCAGTAGGGAGAGTGTCATCGCACGGTCCTAACATGGGTTATCCTGACAGCCTCTCACTAGGCGCAGGCCCCATAGGGTGACTCATGCGGAATCAACCTTCCTTTCGTGAGGACAAGAAAGTTGATCTTGCCAACCAAGCCTTCTCTACCCATCCTTAGTCTAAACGAGCACTACAGGCATGGGAGAGGAAATCCAATTATCTTGTTAATGTGTAATTTACCCTTTTCCCCCAGTTCATTTTAGGTTTTCACTTAATTAACAACTTTCAATGGGTTATCCTGACAGCCACTTTGGGCACCGGCCCCACATTGAAAGCCACTCCCCTACCTGCATCTAGAAACCCTAAACATCAAGCAAGAAAACATCATCATGACAACGATGATACATGAACCATGCAAGGCATTAACCATCTTGCAAAAACAATTATCCTCATATCCACATGTATATGTAATACTGCAAGGCATTCACCATCTTGCATATCAACTTAATTACAAGGACATACTCTCAAAACAGTGCATCAACATAACATCCGTTACAGTACTCAAAGTCTCCCCATTCACAAAATCCAATCAAAAAACTAGTACAAATAAATACAATTAAAATGGTTGACAAGCCATCCACAAGGGAATTACTACCACCCAAAGGTACATTCACAATCAGATCATGCATCATTCACGTTACCCTTTGCCTCACACATCACTAGAGACAACATAACATCGTATAATCAATACACATAAAACACTACACTTGAAAACCAATCACGTTAAACTATGCCTCTGGACTAACAACCTAACAACTTGCACAGTGGACTCCATTACATCCAACAATCTCATAACAATGTTAATAAACCCACTATTGAGACTATTTAACCAAACTTCAATGAACAAAACCTTCATAATAATGTTGTAATAAGATTGTTACCAGAATTAAATTAATCAACAATAATCGTAATAATTTAAATTAAACTTTGTAATTAATATCATCTATTTTCTATATAGTTCAATGAATTAATTCGAATAACTTAACTAAAATAATAATCTACATTTGATCTTGCATTTTTAAAACTAACCATCGTATAAATTATGCAATTTCTCATTAGACTTCTCCCATATATTTCCCGGACAGCTTGGAGATGACAACAATATCGTTTAAACTAATAATAACAATAATATTATTAACTATAATAATAATACTTTACTAGCAATGAATTATGCATACAAGCTTAGGAGTTTATACAAGGCCGTTTAGAAAAGTGGACCAACACATCTAAATAGCCTAAAGCTCAAAATAAGGCTTTAAACCTAAACAAACAACTCTACAACTATTTTGTATAATTGATCTTTTTTAAGAATTAAACTCCACAAATACTTCTCCATGCCTTTACCTTAAAATACACTATTGCAGCCATAATTAAAACACTAACAACTAACAAGCATCTAATTTATATATTTAAATCACTGAGACATTTCACATAAATTTCAATTAATCTATACGAGTTAGCCAGATGGTCATGTTTCTGACGGGAATTATAGAGGTAAAGAAAATACTACTGAACATTTGATGAAGCAGCCACTGTGTATAGACAGATTTGTTAGATATGTCAGATTTTATTTATGAAGATTTGGAATTTCAATAAGCTATTATGAGTTTAGGATGTATTAGTTGATTGACAAATCATACCATTTCAACTGAAGTGCATTTGAATGATATCCCATTTACAAAACCTTTAGCCTATATTGTATATCCTAAGCTTTTACTTTAAAATTGTTCATTGTACAGTACAAATCCCTATTCTAAAACTCTATATATTTTGTTTTATAAATCATCTGAATTCTCAGCATACAATAATTTGGATATCATTTTTTTTAAATCAAGCCCTAAATAATTCAACCTATAAATTAAGTTTGCTATGTAAAGGGCATTAATAGAGTGGTAACTAAATTGAAGAATGGTCCTCGTGTCAAGTGATTCTATTGTTTGAAATACAGGGAGTGTAATGAGTGGGGAAGGAAGAGTGCTTGCACCCAGGCAAGCCCTGCAATATGGGTCAACATGGTGAATGAGTTTTAGAAAGGCGCCATGTCTACCCGGCTTCAGATCCCAATAATCTATGGTATCGATGATGTTCATGGCCACAACAATGTGTATGGGGATACCATCTTTCCTCATAACATTGGCCTCGGAGCTACCAGGCAAGTGAAATTATACAAGTTAGAAATCAACATAGTTGTATGTGTATCTGATCATTCTTCTTAAACATAATCCATTTAAATGGTTGAACAATCAATAACAATTTTATACCTCAATCACAATAAAAAGTTGTAAATATTTGTCCTATTTTTATTCGTCAAAATTAACTTTTAACTTTTGAAGTGGATGATGTTTAAGAACAGCCGTATCTGATCACCCAATTTGAAACCCTGTCAAAACCACTAAAATAATTTATTATTTTTTTTCATTTCTATTGTGAAGGGACATTGATCTTGTCAGAAGAATTGGTGCTGCCACTTCAAGAGCTACTGGAATTCAATATACATCTGCTCCATGTGTTGCAGTAAGGCTCTCAAAGACTTAGAGTTAAGTATGCTTATTTATATTGTGGTTTTACTTATAAAATTCTTTACTTACAAGTTTGCAGAGATCCTAGATGTGGACGGTGCTATGACAGCTATAGTGAGGATCCAAGAATTGTGAAAGCGATAACAGAATTCTTTTTTTTTTTGTCTTCAGGGGCAACCTCCTTCAAACGCTACAAAGGGGTTTCCCTTTGTAGGGGGACAGTAAGCTCCTCATCCCTATCCTTGTCCCTATTTGAAATGTGATTTGTTCAACTTATCTAATGAGTGGATATGTTTTTACCTATCTGCATGCGAGTCTCTTTTATATTTGCTGGCATCGTCGGTATCGTTTGCACTGAGTACATTAATTCTGTTGTGAAATAAGGATAATTCTGAATCTCTGCACTAGTAGAATAAATACAGTAGCTTCCAGGAATATTTCATTAATTGACTTATTGGACATTATTGCTTCAACACTCTGCTCTCTCTAAATAGTATAGAACTACTGAGTTATACATGTGACAATCACAGCTAGACAGGCTTGGGCAAATCTGGAGATAAGTAGCCCTTGAAGTTATTTTTTTTGACTTTGTCAAAAAGATGCATACTTCAAATGAATTACTTCACTTTGGCTGACTGAATGGTATAGACAATGGATCATTCTGAGGAAAATAGATCTTATGTCTGCTGAGATGAAATCAAGTAGACTGAAGATTAATTTTGATAAAGCCTGTAATAGGATTGAGTGGGCAATTATTCTGCACAAGCTGCATCATGTGGCTTTTACCTAAAATTAAGACCCATTGTGCAAACCTTGTTTAATAATGCCTCTGTCAAGGTTCAAGGGAACAGTCAGTCATTTTTTTTTTATTCTCAGTTCCAGAGGTATGTTGGGCATGATATTGAAGCTAAAGCATCATTTTTAAACAGGCAAATGTGGCCTAAAATATTTCTCAAATGGTTGGCTAATCTATTTTAACTATTGGAATTTACGATTTTAGTCATCTCTTTAACTCGCCAATTGTATTGTGTGGAATTAGGAATGGGCGATGTTATCCCGAGCCTTCCTGAAGAAATCATTCGTTAATATTTATTGATAATGGGGTACACTTCCATCCGAATCTGAAGTCTATATGCAGAAGGTGGGAAATTGTTGTGAGGAGCCTGCGGTTCTATGAGAATAGAAAGCATTTGGGGTTGGACCAACAATACCTATGTTTGGTTGTCGCTCTTCCCAAAGACAAATGTAGCAACGAAACCCTCCCTCCTATTTCACATTTCGCCCATGGAATTCTGCTCTCGTGTCATCTTCTATCAATGCCCAACGGAAAGCTTGTAATAACATGATATACCTAGAGAATAAATGATGCCAGATAGATTCCTAACACGGTGATATGGATGCATTTTCTCAGAATAGATCTTAAAAGCTTATATTCTAAATTTGTTTGCCAACATAAATTGTAGATCATTCAAGTAAATGCAGTGATTATAGGATGCATACGAATAGGATAGACTGAGAGCTATAACTCTTTCGGGCAGAGTGGATTGATAGATACTGAAATTGATTGCAGATTCCATACAGAATGACAGAAGATAGAAATCACTTGTTGAATAAGGGTGAAGATATGCAGATTATTATTGAAATCTTGAACGATAAAGATTATTGAATAGAGATTGATTACAATTCATATACAGGAACAAATATTCAATTGCATAAGAGAGATAGAGAGACCAGAAGATAAAGGAACCTGAACACCAACATTTGACTGGGTGAAGATTCTTTGCCAGATCAAAATCAGTCTCTTCCAATCTCCCAAAACCTGCAAGCTCCTTCCCAGATCTCCAACTCCGCTTTTCGCTCCCCCCCTTCTCTCCTTCTCTCTGCTTATTTTATAGCATTCCCCCTTTAGGGCATAAGCACACGATCCAATGCCCACCGCCAATGAAAAATACAGCCCACATACTTTTTTATTAACATTACAATATAACCCCTATATTTTTATTTACTCCAGGGTAACTTCCATTTAATATAATACAACTTAAAATTTTTACTTTATTAAATTTAGTATTTTATAGAGGTACTTAATATCTGACAACTCATAAATACATATTACTTTATTAAATCATTTATTTACTTGACCACATATATTTACTTTCATGTTTATTTTATTAATTATAAAATAATTCCACAACTATAATGCCACTTTATAACTAATTTAACTCCTTTAATATTTATTTATTTATTTAATAATTAACAACTAATAATTATTTACAAATTTATTTAGTAGACATTAATCAAATTTAATGATTTATATACCACAATTAACCAATCATAAGACATACAATTACTTGACCATCAAGCATGCAAAGAAAGCAAGATGACAACCGATGGGGACAACCGAAACTGAGAACAATGACTAGCCGAAAAACTGAAGACTTATCCTCTACAAGGACGACGGATGACTGGGGAACCTTATGCTAACTCCGATCAACAATTCCATTGGCTAGGGCACGCTCAGACCTGCTAGTTCAGGTGGAGTCGATGCCCGGTACCTGCATCCTGCAACAAACCTCCAGGTTAAGCATATATATATGCAAACATGAAGTCACGCACACAGTAAACAAAAATCGCAGCGTGGCAGGGTACTCGGACACGAGTAATGCGACACTGTTTTTTTTACCTAAATCCATCCACAATTAAGTATTCAGTTGTCTACAAGAATAAACAACAATACGATCTAGTATAACAATTATTGTTGAAGCATCATAACCCTGATTAGATATCATTTTAAACTCAGAAATAACATTAATCCATTATATCAATTATATCCATCAAACTGTGAAACATAAAATATTAGTAATTCAATATCACCAATCATCATCATCGTAATAGGTCCATAAACAACTCAGCAAAATACAGAGAGTCCAATGTCATTATATCCAATGCTACAAGAAGAACCATCAGTCCAATAGAAGGCAAGGTGAGGGGTACTACATCCTCCCCCCCTAGGATCAGGCTTACTCCTGGAAGCTTGCAACAAATATGAACGAGTTTGGACAGTTTCCATAATGCTATGCAAACATGGGAGCACAATCTGTGCATGTGATCTATTAACCGGAAATCTTGATATAATGATTTACACCTTTATAATCATGAAACCACAATTTATAATTTTATAATACTATATTCATGTTTTAACACACATTTTTCATATGCACACGAATTCAAATTACCAGAAATCACATCTTAAGGCTACACAAAGGTCCATTTAGTCACCGGTAAGTGACCTACTAATCCATGACACAAAATCAAGAGCCAACAGCTATCTCACACAACCCATACTACACACTTAGAGGCTTGGTGGTGTTAGGCCACACACACAATGATAGACCATCGAAATGAAACAACAATGACCTATCTACTGTTGTATAAAGTAGTTAGCCTCCATACAATAGTCCTCACATATCCCCATCTTGAAGGTTCCCTGCATCTGCTTCCTCGTATACACTCACCAAGTCCGCCTCATACGTTCTTGGAGAGGAATCACAATACGACACATGGCCAACGTCGAAAACAATAAGGAGAAACTAGTTTAGCCACCAAAGTCATAAACAAATATAAAATAAAGATTAAATTTCATCAATAAAACAAGAAATGCGCGCAGTTCAACACTAAACCAAATGTAACCGCATGGGTTACGCACAAATGAAGATCACAAGGTGTGGCTAAACCATCACAATCAAATATAAACAAAGTGTCGGCCTTTTTCAATTAATAGAAAATCATCAATAATTGTAAGGAAAATACACAATCTTTGAAATTGCACTATACAACACTGCATGACTAGGTACTAGCCACCAAACGAGGAAGGAGGGAACAACGTCAGGTTATCCTCAACTTTTTATTCCACACAATAAGGACTCTACATAAGCACTAAGAATATCCAAAAATGCATACTTCACACGAGGATGTACAAGCATCTAGTCCTCTACCTGACAACTCCTCTAACTACAACCAAAGCTCCTTAAGGATAGGATGATCATCGAGAGACACCTCTCGACTCTCCCCTAATTCCAAATTGTTCACCATCATGGCAAACAACTGACAACCTTGACTCATGCATTTCTTCGACCGTATGGCAGATATCATATACAGGGGAATGGATCTCTACATGCCAACTACCCCTACCTCGACCTTTAGGCCTCTACCTATGTAGACACCGCCAAGGGACAACCTCGGGTTGTTAGGTGAGGATAACAAAAGGGAAAAACATAATCTTGAGAGTTTAAGCAACTAATGTAGCTTGATGGGCTAATATAAATCCCAGAGTACCCAGTGTTAGAAACTTGGCTCTAATACTAGATGTAACGCCCCGCATGAACACCTAAGAGAACAATACATCTACGCTATGCAAAAATGGAATATTTTTTTTTTAAAAAATGTATAAAGTGACAAAGTAATGTTTAACACATCTAAATACATCATTTGATCTAACGACTAGTCCTCTAAGATATCATGGGAGCATTACTTTACCACATCAAACGACATAATCTGACATACATCATTAACTAACATCAGTAGAACATTCTAAACCTAATGCATTAAATCAATAACATTTACATCAAATAAATAATCATTAGGATCTAGTTCATAGTTACAATTTCTTCTTACATACGAGTACATCATTACATTGTTACTTAACACCTTCAAATACATACATTATAAATCAACTAATACACAAACAAGAACATGAATACAACTCACTTACTTCTTACCTGGTACAAGATCTGACGGCTGATACGTACAATACAACATCCTCGCACATGAACAATAGCAAGGAGAAAATAAACCAATGGATTAAAGCTCTTCCACCCAACCATGTGGAACCCTAAGGTCCACCCCCCGAGCTAGGAGTTAACATAAGGTTCCCACTACAACATACAGTCAGGTAGACAGTAAACTATAAGACAAGACAACACATAACTCCAACGACACAAGTCAATATCACAAACAACTTAACAACACTTCCAGAAGAAAGCACATAACGAATGGGGAGAGTACAACTAGGGAATGCTAGGCTGCAGTAGGGAGAGTGTCATCGCACGGTCCTAACATGGGTTATCCTGACAGCCTCTCACTAGGCGCTGGCCCCCATCTATGGTTATCCTGATAGCCTCTCACTAGGCGCCGGCCCCATAGGGTGACTCATGCGGAATCAACCTTCCTTTCGTGAGGACAAGGAAGTTGATCTTGCCAACCAGGCCTTCTCTACCCATCCTTAGTCTTAAAAAGCACTACAGGCATGGGAGAGGAAATCCAATTATCTTGTTAATGTGTAATTTACCCTTTTCCCCCAGTTCATTTTAGGTTTTCACTTAATTCACAACTTTCAATGGGTTATCTTGACAACCACTTTGGGCGCCGGCCCCACATTGAAAGCCACTCCCCTACCTGCATCTAGAAACCCTAAACATCAAGCAAGAAAACATCATCATGACAACGATGATACATGAACCATGCAAGGCATTAACCATCTTGCAAAAACAATTATCCTCATATCCACATGTATATGTAATACTGCAAGGCATTCACCATCTTGCATATCAACTTAATTACAAGGACATACTCTCAAAACAGTGCGTCAACATCACATCCGTTACAGTACTCAAAGTCTCCCCATTCACAAAATCCAATCAAAAAACCAGTACAAATAAATACAATTAAAATGGTCGAGAAGCCATCCACAAGGGAATTACTACCACCCCAAGGTACATTCACAATCAGATCATGCATCATTCATGTTACCCTTTGCCTCACACATCACTAGAGACAACATAACATCGTATAATCAATACACATAAAACACTACACTTGAAAACCAATCACGTTAAACTATGCCTCTGGACTAACAACCTAACAACTTGCACAGTGGACCCCATTACATCCAACAATCTCATAACAATGTTAATAAACCCACTATTGAGACTATTTAACCAAACTTCAATGAACAAAACCTTCATAATAATGTTGTAATAAGATTGTTACCAGAATTAAATTAATCAACAATAATCGTAATAATTTAAATTAAACTTTGTAATTAATATCATCTATTTTCTATATAGTTCAATGAATTAATTCGAATAACTTAACTAAAATAATAATCTACATTTGATCTTGCATTTTTAAAACTAACCATCGTATAAATTATGCAATTTCTCATTAGACTTCTCCCATACATTTCCCGGACAGCTTGGAGATGACAACAATATCGTTTAAATTAATAATAACAATAATATTATTAACTATAATAATAATACTTTACTAGCAATGAATTATGCATACAAGCTTAGGAGTTTATACAAGGCCGTTTAGAAAAGTGGACCAACACATCTAAATAGCCTAAAGCTCAAAATAAGGCTTTAAACCTAAACAAACAACTCTACAACTATTTCGTATAATTGATCTTCCTTAAGAATTAAACTCCACAAATACTTCTCCATGCCTTTACCTTAAAATACACTATTGCAGCCATAATTAAAACACTAACAACTAACAAGCATCTAATTTATATATTTAAATCACTGAGACATTTCACATAAATTTCAATTAATCTATACGAGTTAGCCAGATGGTCATGTTTCTGACGGGAATTATAGAGGTAAAGAAAATACTACTGAACATTTGATGAAGCAGCCACTGTGTATAGACAGATTTGTTAGATATGTCAGATTTTATTTATGAAGATTTGGAATTTCAATAAGCTATTATGAGTTTAGGATGTATTGGTTGATTGACAGATCATACCATTTCAACTGAAGTGCATTTGAATGATATCCCATTTACAAAACCTTTAGCCTATATTGTATATCCTAAGTTTTTACTTTAAAATTGTTCATTGTACAGTACAAATCCCTATTCTAAAACTCTATATATTTTGTTTTATAAATCATCTGAATTCTCAGCATACAATAATTTGGATATCATTTTTTTTAAATCAAGCCCTAAATAATTCAACCTATAAATTAAGTTTGCTATGTAAAGGGCATTAATAGAGTGGTAACTAAATTGAAGAATGGTCCTCGTGTCAAGTGATTCTATTGTTTGAAATACAAGGAGTGTAATGAGTGGGGAAGGAAGAGTGCTTGCACCCAGGCAAGCCCTGCAATATGGGTCAACATGGTGAATGAGTTTTAGAAAGGCGCCATGTCTACCCGGCTTCAGATCCCAATAATCTATGGTATCGATGATGTTCATGGCCACAACAATGTGTATGGGGATGCCATCTTTCCTCATAACATTGGCCTCGGAGCTACCAGGCAAGTGAAATTATACAAGTTAGAAATCAACACAGTTGTATGTGTATCTGATCATTCTGCTTAAACATAATCCATGTAAATGGTTGAACAATCAATAACAATTTTATACCTCAATCACAATAAAAAGTTGTAAATATTTGTCCTATTTTTATTGGTCAAAATTAACTTTTAACTTTTGAAGTGGATGATGTTTAAGAACAGCCGTATCTGATCACCCAATTTGAAACCCTGTCAAAACCACTAAAATAATTTATTATTTTTTTTCATTTCTATTGTGAAGGGACATTGATCTTGTCAGAAGAATTGGTGCTGCCACTTCAAGAGCTACTGGAATTCAATATACATCTGCTCCATGTGTTGCAGTAAGGCTCTCAAAGACTTAGAGTTAAGTATGCTTATTTATATTGTGGTTTTACTTATAAAATTCTTTACTTACAAGTTTGCAGAGATCCTAGATGTGGACGGTGCTATGACAGCTATAGTGAGGATCCAAGAATTGTGAAAGCGATAACAGAATTCTTTTTTTTTTGTCTTCAGGGGCAACCTCCTTCAAACGCTACAAAGGGGTTTCCCTTTGTAGGGGGACAGTAAGCTCCTCATCCCTATCCCTGTCCCTATTTGAAATGTGATTTGTTCAACTTATCTAATGAGTGGATATGTTTTTACCTATCTGCATGCGAGTCTCTTTTATATTTGCTGGCATCGTCGGTATCGTTTGCACTGAGTACATTAATTCTGTTGTGAAATAAGGATAATTCTGAATCTCTGCACTAGTAGAATAAATACAGTAGCTTCCAGGAATATTTCATTAATTGACTTATTGGACATTATTGCTTCAACACTCTGCTCTCTCTAAATAGTATAGAACTACTGAGTTATACATGTGACAATCACAGCTAGACAGGCTTGGGCAAATCTGGAGATAAATAGCCTTTGAAGTTATTTTTTTTGACTTTGTCAAAAAGATGCATACTTCAAATGAATTACTTCACTTTGGCTAACTGAATGGTATAGATAATGGATCATCCTGAGGAAAATAGATCTGATGTCTGCTAAGATGAAATCAAGTAGACTGAAGATTAATTTTGATAAACCTGTAATAGGATTGAGTGGGCAATTATTCTGCACAAGCTGCATCATGTGGATTTTACCTAAAATTAAGACCCATTGTGCAAACCTTGTTTAATAATGCCTCTGTCAAGGTTCAAGGGAACAGTCAGTCATTTTTTTTTTATTCTCAGTTCCAGAGGTATGTTGGGCATGATATTGAAGCTAAAGCGTCATTTTTTAAACAGGCAAATGTGGCCTAAAAAATTGCTCGAATGGTTGGCTAATCTATTTTAACTATTGGAATTTACGATTTTAGTCATCTCTTTAACTCGCTAATTGTATTGTGTGGAATTAGGAATGGGCGATGTTATCCCGAGCCTTCCTGAATAAATCATTCGTTAATATTTACTGATAATGGGGTACACTTCCATCCGAATATGAAGTCTATATGCAGAAGGTGGGAAATTGTTGTGAGGAGCCCGCGGTTCTATGAGAATAGAAAGCATTTGGGGTTGGACCAACAATACCTATGTTTGGTTGTGGCTCTTCCCAAAGACAAATGTAGCAACGAAACCCTCCCTCCTATTTCACATTTCGCCCATGGAATTCCGCTCTCGTGTCATCTTCTATCAATGCCCAATGGAAAGCTTGTAATAACATGATATACCTAGAGAATAAATGATGCCAGATAGATTCCTAACATGGTGATATGGATGCATTTTCTCAGAACAGATCTTAAAAGCTTATATTCTAAATTTGTTTGCCAAAATAAATTGTAGATCATTCAACTAAATGCAGTGATTATAGGATGCATACGAATAGGATAGACTGAGAGCTGTAACTCTTTCGGGCAGAGTGGATTGATAGATACTGAAATTGATTACAGATTCCATACAGAATGACAGAAGATAGAAATCACTTGTTGAATAAGGGTGAAGATATGCAGATTATTATTGAAATCTTGAACGATAAAGATTATTGAATAGAGATTGATTACAATTCATATACAGGAACAAATATTCAATTGCATAAGAGAGATAGAGAGACCAGAAGATAAAGGAACCTGAACACCAACGTTTGACTGGGTGAAGATTCGTTGCCAGATCAAAATCAGTCTCTTCCAATCTCCCAAAACCTGCAAGCTCCTTCCCAGATCTCCAACTCCGCTTTTCGCTCCCCCCTTCTCTCCTTCTCTCTGCTTATTTTATAGCATTCCCCCTTTAGGGCATAAGTACACGATCCAATGCCCACCGCCAATGAAAAATACAGCCTACATACTTTTTTTATTAACATTACAATATAACCCCTATATTTTTATTTACTCCAGGGTAACTTCCATTTAATATAATACAACTTAAAATTTTTACTTTATTTAATTTAGTATTTTATAGAGGTACTTAATATCCGACAACTCATAAATACATATTACTTTATTAAATCATTTATTTACTTGACCACATATATTTACTTTCATGTTTATTTTATTAATTATAAAATAATTCCACAACTATAATGCCACTTTATAACTAATTTAACTCCTTTAATATTTATTTATTTATTTAATAATTAACAACTAATAATTATTTACAAATCTATTTGGTAAACATTAATCAAATTTAACGATTTATATACCACAATTAACCAATCATAAAACATACAATTACTCGACCATCAAGCATGCAAATAAAGCAAGATGACAACCCATGGGGACAACCGAAACTGAGAACAATGACTAGCTGAAAAACTGAAGACTTATCCTCTACAAGGACGACGGATGACTGGGGAACCTTATGCTAACTCCGATCAACAATTCCATTGGCTAGGGCACGCTCAGACCTGCTAGTTCAGGTGGAGTCGATGCCCGGTACCTGCATCCTCCAGCAAACCTCCAGGTTAAGCATATATATATGCAAACATGAAGTCACGCACACAGTAAACAGAAATCGCAGCGTGGCAGGGTACTCGGACACGAGTAATGCGACACTGTTCTGTTTACCTAAATCCATCCACAATTAAGTATTCAGTTGTCTACAAGAATAAATAACAATACGATCTAGTATAACAATTATTGTTGAAGCATCATAACCCTGATTAGATATCATTTTAAACTCAGAAATAACATTAATCCATTATATCAATTATATCCATCAAACTGTGAAACATAAAATATTAGTAATTCAATATCACCGATCATCATCATCGCAATAGGTCCATAAACAACTCAGCAAAATACAGAGAGTCCAATGTCATTATATCCAATCCTACAAGAAGAACCATCAGTCCAATAGAAGGCAAGGTGAGGGGTACTACATGTGACACTAGTCTTCTTCTTATTCATTGCATGTTCCTCAACTATTCTCCTCCATTGATTCTTCTAAATTGTCTGGACCGTTGATTGATTTTTGTTGAAACCTATATAAACCCCCCTCATCTCCTTCATTACCTCTCTCTTCGATCACTTATTCTCAGGCATACTTGACAGTGCTTTGAGCATACATCACATCGATTGAGCAACTTCACGATCTCTTAACATTGATCTTTGAGCACACTACTTGCTTGTTGCAACCATGGTTTTGCAATACTATTGAGCAATCTACATTCATCCAAAGGGAACAATACAAATCTCAGTAAAAGCTTTCATATTTCATTGATTTATTATTAATGGCTTTTATTTAGATCGGTTCACTTTATGTTATTGGGTTTTTGATTTGTTTAGTTTATCATAGTCAATTTTCCTCATACACAGATTAAACTAAAACCATATGTATATTTGATGTAATCAAATATATACAAATGTCTTAACATAGTAAGAGGATAATACCTCTTAAATGCATCAAAGATAGTGATGAAAACATAGGCTATTTATTTGTAAGCCTTCATTAGTGAAAGAAGTGGGTCAAACCACTCATAACATGATCATTAAAGATCAGTTTTATTTTTAAAAGAGCATCAGCTTCATCCTAATGAGGATGACTGTATAAGTTTAACCACCCAACCAAATGAGTGTATAGGTGGCTATCTCTATCAACATGTGTTCATTTTGCTAAGAAATTGATTTATAGTTTGGACTAAGTCTCTTAATAAAGTTATTATGCAATCAATGTTTCAACTAATTTACAGTTATGGCACAAATGGAGGACAACTCTATAGGAGTCATGCCTAGTCCACTTTAATAAGAGGTAAATGACTCAACTTTGGGCGGGAGCAGAGAAACAGATAGAAATATAGTACAAGATGAGAATGTTAGGGGAATAGAGTAAAAAAATAAAAATGCATTATGGAATAGTGATCTAACTGGAGGCGTGAGGAAGTACGCTCAGATAAGGTGTCAGTCTATGTAATATTTGCATACCTCTATCAATATAAGAAACCATTACTTTCAGGTATTCCTCAATCGATTATTTGATAACAATGAAGGAGATCAAATAGGATATCTTAAGAATTATATTATAGTTTTGTGGCGATTGCATGTGTTCGCCTGATTTATATTATGTGTGTGTGATAGTTGATAATTAGTAGACTCAACAAGGGAAGAGACACAATTATCTATTGAGAAAATTAAGTCATTCTATCTCTGTTTGAACAAGAAATAGAATCAAACTATAGAGTCGACTATGGTAGTACTAGTGAGTACATGATATAATTAATGAATTAGACCACTTAGATATATGAGAAACTGTTATTATATCCAATGCTTGAAATGAAGAATAGAATGTTCTTCATGGTAAAAAAATGGGTTAAGTTGTCATTTACATTGATAATAGATCATCCTTTGATTGATTTGGTAAATGGACAATAGAATGATGGTGAGTTAACAAAACAATAGGACTTTCAAGTATTATAGAGAAGAATGAACTTTGGTATTATACTATCAACTTGAGCCGTATAGTATTGAGATAATAGCAACTTAATATATTGTCTTGTTTAAACTATATATATAATGGAAATTGTTATCCATTCTTGGAAACTAGATTCATAGGAATCTTTAGTAAAACTATTGTAACACATCAAACGAGAATAACTTAGAGTTACTATGGGAAATAAAATAAGGTTCTTATGAGAATCCGTTGATGTATATATTGTATTCATTATTCACGTTATTTTAGAGAAGATCCAATACAATGGAATAGACTTATTCTACTAAGGGATGACCTTACAGGAAAGGCATATTGGGTATGTTTTACTTTGTTACATTAGTAAAGGTATTGGACAAGGGTTAATATTATTTAAAAGATCTATAGTGTTCTTACTCTTTGGTTGAATTAGTCATAAGTCATTTATGAATCTAGGTTGCCTAGCAAAGAGATAAGGTTATGTAGCATTATTAAATTAACCATGGGACAATTGGATAACCTAGAGCTGTTTATGACCCAACTAAATAGTTGTCATAAGGGACTTATTAAGGTCTAAAGATATTATTATTATGACTCATGGATTAAACCATTACATGATTAGGAATTGGTATAAGAATAAAACTGTGAGAATATGGCAATATCCAAGTCAAGTAGGGGTGGGTGAACACAACGACTACATTCATTATGAATGATATTGATATTAAAAATTTTGGCCAAAGTAATGCATTTATTTTCTGCATGCATTTTCGGTTCACTGTATTCAAATTGCTCATTCTATCAGAAATCATACTTAGCTAGAGGGTATCTAGGGCTGTATGGTTGATAGAGTTGAGTCAAATACAACACTATGTATGCGAAAAAGGAAAATTATCACTGGTCACCTGAGGTCTATATTCCTCGTGAAGGGTAGGGCCACTTCCTATGTGGAAGAAGTGTGGGAGACTACCGGTCTGTGGATGGAGGTAAATCACCAGAAAGATGCTCTCTCTCCAAGAAGGAAACATGCCAAGACTTGTGATAAAGATGTCAGATATTTAGATGCAGTATTTATTCCAAATTTGTATATGTAATGGATTTACATTTGTAAACATTGTAAATAAAAAGACAATATGGGTATATTGTATTTTGTAAAAACAAAATCTTGTAAATGTAGTACTTGATTATTTGTTGAATAAAAGAAAAAATTTCTTTATCTCATTTTTACCTTGTTGAGTTACTCTGTGGTAAATTTTTGGTTTTTACTATGTTAATAGAACGTGGATGTTACAACAATTTTTTTGGTGATTTGATTAGAGGTTTGAATCTTTTCTATTCTTTTCTAAACATTCAATGAATTGGTGTGAAATCATGGAATATTTTTAGTCCCTGCCTTAGTAGAGGACTATTGTTTTCACTCACCAAAAAGAGCATGTGTTTTCTTCGAACTGCGTGCAATTTGGAAAATATTAAATCCATAGCTAAGGTTTGAAATATTTTATTCTTTTTCCCTTGATTGATGGCATTTTTGGTAATGCCCCATCATGCAACCCTAGAGCGTTAGACTAACAAGTGCAAAATAATAGAAATATATATTTTTTTTAAGCAAGTAAATGCATTAATCATCTACACTATTAGCAACATTAAATAAAATGAACAGTTAACACCTCTAGGGAACATAACTGCATCAGAAAAACATAAAATTATAACAATACAAATGATATACATTATAATACAACAGCAGAGGATCTACATCATTCATTTGTAGAGATGAAATATTACGAAGGTTCAAATATAATATTTACATGATTACAAGATCCCTGATTGATTACATCAGTTTACAGTATACAACAAGATTTACAATTCTAAAAGTATGAAGGAACTCTGGGAATGCAAGTACAGTCTGGAACTAGAGAATCATCTCTAGTGAACATGAATCAGGTTGACCAAGATCAACCAATGGATAAAGCTCTTCCACCCAACCATGTGGAACCCTGAGGTCCACCCCTTCAATCTAGGAGATAACAATGAGGTCCCGCAATGACAATAGTCAAGAAGACAGAAAGCTAAGAGTGCAAGGACTACACATGACTCCAATACAACACAGATCAATATGAAAAGCACAATTAACTTAATCAACACTTCTAGAGGAAAATATAACAAATGGGGCAAATACAATCAAAGAATGCTAGGCTGTAGTAGGGATGAGTGTCATCGCATGGTCCTAACATGGGTTACCCTGATAGCCTCTAGCTAGATGCCGCCCCCCATCCATGGGTTACCCTGACAGTCTCTCACTAGGTGCTGGCTGTGAGGCCTACTTTTTAAACTACTATTCATGAGACTAATTGCAGTGCTTTTGTTATTATTTTATGTTGAGAGACTATTGATTTCTGAATTCTGGATTATTGAACCTATGTGATTTTTAAGAAAATAATTGTGCAATGATATTAGATGTTGGTTGAAAGAAAATGATGAATGGATATGGAACTGTATTATGATTTCAGTATGTTATAAGGTAGTATGTTTAGTTATGCATGTATTTGAATTTTCTTCGGCTATGATATCTCTATGAGTTATTGACTTCAAGTTTGAGTGTGCAAGTATTACTAATGAAACCACATATACAAGAGATCATCCCATATCCTTTGTTGTATCCCTTGTGAGCCGATCTAGTTCTATGAGGAACTAAGATCAACCTCATGTTTTGGCAAATGTTGTATTGTTATATTGTGTTAATATTGCATGAGGTTAAGGGGATAAGGGCTATTATCTGAATTACTTTTATTATAATAAGTGTTGTAAGTTGATGTTTTGAATCTTGTTTTCACTTTAATTCTTTTTGACCCTCTTCATGTGTTTTATTTGACTCTGGGAGTCTTAACTAGGTTTAAAAACAACCCTAGGTTGTACCCTATGGGTCTAGGGACCTTTTTGACTAGGTTAACCTTGGGTTAACTTCCATAGGGTCACTTCAACTTTAGGGTGAAGTAAAGTGACGAAATTGGAAGCATGGTGGACATGAGATGAGTGGACTCCACACTCATGCCCACTTCCTAGTCATAGAGCCACTCCATAATTCCCTAATAATGGAGTGCTTGTCTCCATGTGCCTCCTTTTGGTGGGGTTTCCCTTAATGAGGGTGTTGTGTCACCCACTCTTTCTTTTATTTTAAGTTTACTTGTTTTATTTTATTCCTACATGTGGGCTTTAATGGGGAACCTATTGAGTGGGGGTACATTGTTTTATGACCACTAGGTTAATGGAGGAGTGGGGAGTTGAGTTGTTTATTCCCACTTGGGAAATTAGGAAAATGGAGGAATTAGTTTTAAAAGTAAGAGGAGAAGGAGAAGAAGGTGGTTGGGATCATTGAGGAAAAAAAAAAAGAAGGAGATTTTGGAGAAGGAAGGAGAAAGGAGCTCTTCATTAGATTACTTCCATAATTGGGCTTTGGAAGGTTGGTGAACTAACCTTTTGTCTTGTGTGGTCTAATGTTTGATATGCATGTTTGTATCTTGGTTGTTGAAAGAGTCTTGCAATATCTTCTATGAGCTTTTCTATTTGTTTTTGGGTTTTGTTTGGGGAGTAGAGAGAGCTCCTTCCAGTTGGAAGGCAATGCTCACGTGTTTAGGGAGGGGAGGTGTGACCCTCCTCGGGTGTCATCCTGATTCTGGTTACATGATATGCCTTGAGGGCAAATTGGTAATGTGTTTAGCCTTGAGGGTTTATTGGCTTAGAGAGCCTGTTTGGATATCCTTGGTTACTTGATTCATTGAAAGGCTTGAGGCCTTGTGGAAGATTACACTGTTGGCTTGAGGCCTTGTGATTATATTAGCTTGAGGCCTTGTGATAAATTGAGTAAGGATGGCACCTAGAGGTAGAGATTGTCTACTCCCTACCCTTCTTGTACTCACCTAAGCTGAGACTTTGTTATGTCCATCAACCTTGTGTGTGTGTGGATTGTTGCTTGGTTGTTGCTCTATGTTTGTGATGTGGTTAGTCTATCTTACCCTGGATATGAGGATGGCCTCCCTAGCTTGGGGGTGATCCTCTTGTGGGTCAAAGGTAGGGAGGAGAGCTAGATGGTTCTCATTGTCTTCCTTGTTGTCTTGCAGGTTAATGTTGCAACTAGTAAATGGGTTTGAAGAAGTTCTACCTGATTAAGGAATCTGTATATCTTCATGTTGTAATAAGAACTTGGACCCTAGAGTTTCATTATGTAGAAGATGTTGAGAGAACTTCTCTCTTGAAATTGTTGTAAGAGTTGTTATCTTGGGAATGGAGAGTTAATCCTCCCTCATTATGTCATTTGTAATGATTGTAAATGGTTCTTTTATTTCCTCATTTGTGTGAACTGGGAGGAGAAAGAAAAGTACTTTCTTAGAATGTATGTGAGTTGCAAGATCTTGTTAGTAGTTTGTTCTTTGTTACCAAGTTGTAAAATTGTAAACTAGGAGATTGTTTGATTTAATGTAAACCTTGTATTATTTAATGAGAAAGTTAATTTTTACTATTTTTATGAATGATGCATTTGGGCTTGAAAACAAAATTAAAATGTAAGTCAAAACTTGAAGTTAAGTTGCACTGGAAAATAATATGTGTGTTCTTGAAACAAAAAGGTGAAATGGTTCAATGTATTTACTTCTGATTTTTAAATGTAAATGAAAAGGAAAATTGTACTTGATAGAATTTACAAATGGAAAATAATCTAATTTGATTTACTTGTTGAAGTTGGATTAATGAAATGAAAGATCTCTTATTTCCTATTTTTACTCTAAAGACTTAAATTTTAAATCTATTTTCAAATAAGTAACTGTTATTTTGGAAATTAAAATGAGGGGGTTAGCATGAGAAGGATTTACTATGAAAATTTGTGATGAAGTATATATATATATATTTCTATATTTCTATATTTATATTTCTATATTTATATTTACATTTTTACTTATTTTATTTTTAAATGTAATTGAGAAAATTTTGTAGATTCTTGTATGTATACACACACACACACACACACACACACACACATATATATATATATAAATATATATATTTATGTATATATATTATTTATTAATAATTAAAGTTGAGAAGGTTTGTATTGTGTAAATATACATATATAAATATATATATATATAAGGATAAATGTATATATTTATATATATATATATATATTTTAATATTAAAATACCTCTAAATTAAATAAATGCGAAAATGATATATATATATATATATATACCATTAATATTCATTTGAAAATGTTCAAAAATTAGCAATACACAGTAGAGAGCTCACTGTTCTCATTTTTTTTTACACAGTCGAATGGTATTAAGGTTGTGGTGGGGGTTGAAACCCCCACCGAAATTTCTGTTACAAATAGGAGGGTGTGCAGAGGGGCAGAGCCCCACCCACACCCCATGATGTGGGATGTGGGTGGGGCTCCACCCCTCCCCACATCCCCCGCCACACAAACATAACCACATCCCATGCTCCAGCAACCACCGTGCCATGTAAACTGACCCCACCGCCGTTGTTAACCTACCACTGCGCCGTTAGCTGCCGCTCTCCCTTCGCTCTCTGCAGCTCACACCCCACTCCGACCTCTGCCCTGCGCCATGGCTTCAGCCCCTGTGCCAGCCATGACCTCTGCCCACAGCACCTCATAGAGTCTGCCACCCCCTTCTCTCCCATGCCTGCATCAAAACAATTCAAATACTCATCTCAAATAACATTAGGGTTTTTTTAACCCTCCTCACAATGAGATAGTATTCTATTTTAACATGATATTATGATGTAAGTGATATTTCCATTATAATAACATAAGAACATATATATATATATACATCTCTGTATATATATGTATATTTATATATATAATATGTGAGTGCATGAGCTTGAATATTTAATGGATAAAGATACTTATATTTATATTACATGGGTTGGTTCTATGTAAAATACTCTTTACTATTAGAAGTGGGATTTCCACCAGAATAGGTTTAAGTTTATTTAGATGAAGGGGAATATAAAAAAAATGTATTATATATATATATATATATATATATATATATATATATATATATATATATATATATATATATATATTTACATTTTTGCATGATAGTAGTTATATTATTGTGGGATTTCTATATTTTAAAAAAAAGGATAAGAGAATTTAATTCTTAGTGTGAGGTTTATATGATAAATCCTATTTAAAATGTAATGTTTTGTAAAAGAAAATGAATGTAATTATTTATAAACATTTAATTCCTTTTTGAAAGGGGAAGTTTAAAATGTAAACGAAAATGTTTAAATAAATATTTATTCAAGTCTTAACGAGACGATCTGTAGAAAGGAAACCGTGACCTTAAAGTAGGAATTATTATCAAATGAAATGATCGGAGAAGGAGACATTATATTGAAATAAATTGAATTCACCAAGTAGAGACAAACTAATGAATAAGTAAATTTAGATATGAAGAAATAAACCTAACGTGAACTTAATGGCCAACCATCTTCTTAGGAGTCCTACACCATGCAACTGAACCTACTCAAACATAGCAAACAATATCAACATGCGCATGTGAGTGAAATTTATCGTATCAACAATCTATTAGCCAACTTAATCAGATGCACCAAGCACGCTTGCGCATGCAAGGGAGGCTTTCGAAGTAGTTAGGGAAAAAATTTTGATATTTCGTATCATGACCACATGATGCATGTGGACATGACATGCGGATTAGCGTGTTGTGAACACATGTGAAATGCGGGCACGACATTTGGTATCAGAGCCCAGAGTTTCAAACGCTGGGCTTGTATGAGCACGTTATTACTTCCGTGATTAAACTAACTAGAGTCTACTTCGTTTTGTAGAATGCCTCCCAGACGAGTTTGGCAGACACAGTCCCGCCGCACTCCAGCCACTAAGGTGCACACTAATTCTTCAGCTGTGGGACCAGATCAGCCAATCCCACCAGAACAGCCAATTCCACAAGTTTAGCCGATTATACAGGCACAATCAGTTCCTCAGGTACCGCAAGCACCACCAGCCCCACCAGATATGGGACCATAGATATTATAGGCCTTACAGGATATCTTGGATAGGCTTCCATTGGCGGTAGTTGAGCCGCACATAGAGCCACGTGACGAACCCCGTGAAGTTTCGCGAGAGGAGCCACGCGTGGAGCCACAAGCTGAGTCTCATGTCGAGCCACGTGTGGAGCCCCACGTAGAGCCACAGGGGGTGCCACGTATGGAGCCTTATGTCGAGATGCCAGATACAGAGGAGGTTAATTCGATTGGCAGGGGCCGTAGCAGGAGCCCCACACATCATGCCAGGCATGACAAGATAGTGAGAGTAGCACATTTTGGTCCCAGACCTTATGAGATTCATGCAGATGAGCCTTACAAGGGGCGCAGTGACAGAGGAGATCCCATTAGGGATATATTGAGGTTGAACCCTCCTACTTTCGCTGGAACTACAGAGGGAGCTGTGGCAGAGGCCTGGCTTATTAGTTTGGACAGGTACTTCACATTGCATCCATATGCAGGCAACACGAAGGCCCGTGTGGCAGTACACTTATTACGAGATGCAGTAGCTACATGGTGGCACACTAAGGAGCGCAAGCATCACCTTTCCATAGACACACTCTTATGGGAGACTTTTATTGAGCGCTTCAACGCACGTTATCTATCAGACCACTACAGACAGTGTCATATAGACGAATTTCATGACCTACAGCAGAGGGGACTCTCAGTGGCTCAGTATGAGAGCAAGTTTACAAAATTATCTAGATATGTGGAGTATCTCCATGATGAGAAACCCCTGGTACATAAGTTTATCAGAGGTCTAAACCATGATATAGCAGGACCTGTTCGAATGGCAGATCCGTAAACTTTGAGTGATGCTGCCGAGAAGGCTTACATTGCTGAGGAGATTCATGGATGGGGGCAAAATTCTTGCCCTCAGTTCCAGGATCGGGGACAGCAACAACATCAATAGAATTATCACAGGCCAACACAGCAACCCAATAGAGGAGGATACAGTTTAGCACCCTTACCTCCTAGGCCTCCACAACAACAGCAGTCACAATAGCAATAGAAAGCTAAAACACAATAGAAGTCTTATGGGGGAAATAATAGAGGTTGGAAACAGCAGGGCCCGCATAGAGATCAGAGACAGTAGGGACCACCTGTGGGACCCGCGAGGTCACAGTAGTCTTATAGGGGTTCACAGGGGTCTACTGGCAAAACAGGATAGCAACAGTTGAGTAGGACTCAGACTGTACAGGTACAGGTTAGAGGCCCTTGTTATACTTGTGGTGAAGCAGGACACATAGCTAGAGAGTGCCCATAGGGTTATACAGCTGGGGGACAGCATCATGCAGGAGGTTCCGAGCAGATTGTGGGTGACGTGGGTAAATCCCACCGTATGTTTGCAACGGTTGACAACTGCTAGGTTGATTATCAGGCTTCAATTATTGAGACAGCAGGTATGATTGTAGAATCTCCCATCTCTATCCTTTTTGACTCTGGAGCTACTGACTCCTTTATATCTAAATCGTTAGTGGAATGTTGTAGGCTAGTGGCTTCAAGGCAGGACATTAGGTGGGAGGTCGAATTGGCCTCTGGGGCCAGGATGTCAGTTGATACCATGGTCAAGGATTATGAGATTTCCTTGGTTCCTTTCATTATGACATGTGATCTTAGGGTGATGCCATTAGGAACCTACGACGTAGTTCTTGGTATGGATTGGCTTGTGGCTCATAGAGCCAAGCTAGATTGCTGTCAGAAGATAATTAGTTACTTAGACGATCATGGCACACCGGTCGAAATAGTGGGCATATAGAAGCCCACTACTGCTAGAATGATATCTGCTCAGCAACTTAAGCGTTGCATGCGGAAGGGTTGTCAGTTGTTTGCTATCACAGTCAGTGATAGATCAGAAGATGAACTTGAGACTACATTAGATGAGCACTCCATCCTGAGAGAATTTGCAGATGTCTTTCCACCAGAGTTACCTGGTATGCCTCCATGGAGAGAAGTTGATTTCCATATTGATTTAGTACCAGGGGCAGAACCAATGTCTCGTGCACTATATAGGATGACTACACATGAGCTTACAGAGCTTAAACTGCAGTTATAAGAGTTATTAGAGAAGGGACACATCTGACCTAGCGTTTCACCATGGGGCGCACCGGTTATCTTCATAAAGAAGAAGGATGGATCTCTTCGTCTATGCATGGACTACAGGCAGTTGAACAAAGTGACGGTGAGGAACCAATATCCTTTACCGAGAATAGATGATCTCTTTGACCAAATGCAAGGAGCCAAAGTGTTTTCAAAGATTAATCTTAAATCTGGGTATCACCAATTGAGAATTACGGAGGCAGATATTCATAAAACTGCTTTCCGAACTAGATACGGCCATTATGAATTTACAGTGGTACCTTTCAAATTAACGAACGCCCCTACAGTATTCATGAGTCTTATGAATGGGGTGTTCTGCGCTTACCTAGATCGGTTCATGATCATTTTTCTAGACGACATTTTGATCTATTCACAGACAGAGGAGGAGCATGTGGGCCATTTGCATCAAGTTTTGCAGTGTTTACGTGAGCAGCAGCTTTACGGCAACCTGGCAAAGTGTGACTTCTTCAGGACAGAGGTGCAGTATTTGGGGCACATTTTATCAGGTGATGGGATATCCGTAGATCCATCTAAGATCAAATTAATTCAGGATTGGCCAGTACCCACCAATGTGACAGAAGTAAGGAGCTTAATGGGACTAGCTAGTTACTACCGTAGGTTTGTCGAAGGTTTCTCCAAGATAGCTCATCCTATTACTTCCCTTCAGCACAAAGGGAAAGGATTCACTTGGACTGAGCAGTGTGAGAAGGCCTTTGGGATCCTTAAGGAACGTCTTACCAGCGCTCCCATATTAGTTGTTCCTGATCTGGCAGAAGATTTTGTTGTTTGTACGGATGCATCATTAGAGGGATTGGGAGCTATACTTATGCAAGGTGGTAGAGCAAATGCTTATGAATCACAAAAACTTAAAACACATGAGCTAAACTACCCTACCCATGATCTAGAGCTAGCAGCTATCATTCATGCTCCTGTTCGATGGAGACACTTTCTCTTAGGCTGACATTTTGAACTTCATTCGGATCATCATAGCTTGCAGTATATCTTCACTCAGCCGAATTTGAATGCCCGCCAACGGCGTTGGATGGAGTTCTTATGTGAGTAGGACTTTGATGTCCACTACATCAAGGGGAAAGAGAACGAGGTCACCGACGCCTTAAGTCGAAGGCGCCATGAGATCCTGACTCTTACTTTGAAAGTGGATTTGAGATAACGTATCTTACAGCATCTACCTAAGGACGAGTGGTTTCTTGAGGTGCAGCAGGAAATTTAGAATCAAAGGGTCCTGAATGGTAAATTCATGGGATATTCCCTGGAGTCTGATGGATTACTTAGACATAAGTAGTGCATCTATGTACCCTGTGTGGGTGATCTGTGTGCAGTGATACTTTCTGAGGCTCATAGGGCACCCTATGCAGCTCATCTAGGAGTGAAGAAGATGCATGTGGATTTGCGGCAATTATACCATTGGGCAGGAATGAGACATGACATTGCAGAGTATGTTGCTTGATGCCTTGAGTGTCAGAGAGTCAAGGCTGAGCATTAGCATCTAGCAGGACTTTTGTATCCCCATGAGATACCTGAGTGGAAATGGGACACCATTTCTATGGACTTCATTATTGGTCTACCTATGCTATCACGACGCCATGATGCCATTATGGTGACAGTTGACAAGTTGACCAAGGTGGCGCATTTCACACCAGTACGCACAACGTATAATGCACCATCAGTGGCAAGAGTGTTCCTGGATCAAATTGTCAGACTGCATGGAGTACCTCGCCGCATTATATCTAATAGAGACTCTGTTTTCACATCTTCATTTTGGAGAGCTTTACATCAGGCGTTGGGCACATAGCTCAACTTTAGTTCTGCTTACCATCCTGAGACCGATGGCCAGACAGAAAGACTTAACTAGGTGTTAGAGGATATGCTACGTATGTATGTTATGGATCATCAGTTAAAATGGGAGGAGTACCTATATCTGGTTGAGTTCACCTATAATAATGGGCATCATAGCTCATTAGGTATGCCTCCTTACTAGGCTTTATACGGTAGACCTTGTAGAATGCCTTTGAGTTGGGATCAATTAGAGGGCCGAGTTGCCATTGGTCCTGAAATAATTTAGGATATGGAATAATAGGTTACTTTGATCAGACAGAGATTGCAAGAAGCTCAGGATAGACAGAAGAAGTATGTAGATGCAAAGAGAACAGATCGAAGCTTTTCAGTAGGTGACAGAGTGTTCTTGAGAGTGCAACCGCATAAGAGTCCAATCCATTACGGAAAAGGCTCTAAGCTCGCGCCCCAGTTTGTAGGACCTTTTGAGATCCTAGAGAGGATAGGACCTGTAGCCTACCATTTAGCCTTGCTGCCTAGCCTGTCTCGTATCCATGATGTCTTTCATGTTTTAGTACTACGTCTATATATTTCTGATTTATCTCACGTGTTGGATTGGAGTGCTCTTCAGGTAGAGGCAAATGGACAACTGGCTTTGGAGCCAATACACATCTTGGCTCATCAGACGCTGGGCCTTCGAGGTTGAGAGCTGGACCAGGTTAGGTCCAGTAGGATATGTACGATGAAGTCACTGCAACATGGGAAGATGCTATGAGATTGAAGACGCTTTACCCTCACCTCTTTGATGACTTCCTGGAGGAAGTACAATCTTAGGGGGAGAGGATGTGAGGCCTACTTTTTACACTTCTACTCATGAGACTATTTGCAGTGCTTTTGTTATTATTTTATGTTGAGAGACTATTGATTTCTGAATTCTGGATTATTGAACCTATGTGATTTTTAAGAAAATAATTGTGTAATGATATTAGATGTTGGTTGAAAGAAAATGATGAATGGCTATGGAACTGTATTATGATTTCAGTATGTTATAAGGTAGTATGTTTAGTTATGCATGTATTTGAATTTGCTTTGGCTATGATATCTCTATGAGTTATTGACTTCAAGTTTGAGTGTGTAGGTATTACTAATGAAACCACATATACAGGAGATCATCCCATATCCTTTGTTGTATCCCTTGTGAGCCGATCTAATTCTATGAGGAACTAAGATCAACCTCGTGTTTTAGAAAATGTTGTATTGTTATATTGTGTTAATATTGCATGAGGCTAAGGGGATAAGGGCTATTATCTGAATTACTTTTATTATGATAAGTGTTGTAAGTTGATGTTTTGAATCTTGTTTTCACTTTAATTCTTTTTGACCCTCTTCATGTGTTTTATTTGACCCTGGGAGTCTTAACTAGGTTTTAAAACAACCCTAGGTTGTACCCTATGGGTCTAGGGACCTTTTTGACTAGGTTAACCTTGGGTTAACTTCCATAGGGTCACTTCAACTTTAGGGTGAAGTAAAGTGACGAAATTGGAAGCATGGTGGACATGGGATGAGTGGACTCCACACTCATGCCCACTTCCTAGTCATAGAGCCACTCCATGATTCCCTAATAATGGAGTGCTTGTCTCCATGTGCCTCCTTTTGGTGGGGTTTCCCTTAATGAGGGTGTTGTGTCACCCACTCTTTCTTTTATTTTAAGTTTACTTGTTTTATTTTATTCCTACATGTGAGCTTTAATGGGGAACCTATTGAGTGGGGGTACATTGTTTTATGACCACTAGGTTAATGGAGGAGTGTGGAGTTGAGTTGTTTATTCCCACTTGGGAAATTAGGAAAATGGAGGAATTAGTTTTAAAAGTAAGAGGAGAAGGAGAGGAAGGTGGTTGGGATCATTGAGGGAAAAAAAAAAGAAGGAGATTTTGGAGAAGGAGAAAGGAGCTCTTCATTAGATTACTTCCATAATTGGGCTTTGGAAGGTTGGTGAACTAACCTATTCTCTTGTGTGGTCTAATGTTTGATATGCATGTTTGTATCTTGGTTGTTGAAAGAGTCTTGTAATATCTTCTATGAGCTTTTCTGTTTGTTTTTGGGTTTTGTTTGGGGAGTAGAGAGAGCTCCTTCCAGTTGGAAGGCAATGCTCATCGTGTTTAGGGAGGGGAGGTGTGACCCTCCTTGGCTGTCATCTTGATTCTGGTTACATGATATGCCTTGAGGTCTTATTGGCTTAGAGAGCCTGTTTGGATATCCTTGGTTACTTGATTCATTGAAAGGCTTGAGGCCTTGTGGAAGATTATACTGTTGGCTTGAGGCCTTGTGATTATATTAGCTTGAGGCCTTGTGATAAATTGAGTAAGGATGGCACCTAGAGGTAGAGATTGTCTACTCCCTACCCTTCTTGTACTCACCTAAGCTGAGACTTTGTTATGTGTGTCAACCTTGTGGGTGTGTGGATCATTGCTTGGTTGTTGCTCTATGTTTGTGATGTGGTTAGTCTATCTTACCCTAGATATGAGGATAGTCTCCCTACCTCGGGGGTGATCCTCTTGCAGGTCAAAGGTAGGGAGGAGAGCTAGATGGTTCTCGTTGTCTTCCTTGTTGTCTTGCAGGTTAATGTTGTAGCTGGTGAATGGGTTTGAAGAAGTTCTACCTGATTAAGGAATCTGTATATCTTCCTATTGTAATAAGAGTTTGGACCCTAGAGTTTCATTATGTAGAAGATGTTGAGACAACTTCTCTCTTGAAATTGTTGTAAGAGTTGTTATCTTGGGAATGGAGAGTTAATCCTCCCTCATTATGTCATTTGTAGTGATTGTAAATGGTTCTTTTATTTCCTCATTTGTGTGAACTGGGAGGAGAAAGAAAAGTACTCTCTTAGAATGTATGTGAGTTGCAAGATCTTGTTAGTAGTTTGTTCTTTGTTACCAAGTTGTAAAATTGTAAACTAGGAGATTGTTTGATTTAATGTAAACCTTGTATTATTTAATGAGAAAGTTAATTTTTACTATATTTATGAATGATGCATTTGGGCTTGAAAACAAAATTAAAATGTAAGTCAAAACTTGAAGTTAAGTTGCACTGGAAAATAATATGTGTGTTCTTGAAATAAAAAGGTGAAATGGTTCAATGTATTTACTTCTGATTTTTAAATGTAAATGAAAAGGAAAATTGTACTTGATAGAATTTACAAATGGAAAATAATCTAATTTGATTTACTTGTTGAAGTTGGATTAATGAAATGAAAGATCTCTTATTTCCTGTTTTTACTCTAAAGACTTAAATTTTAAATCTGCTTTCAAATAAGTAACTATTATTTTGGAAATTAAAATGAGGGGTTAGTATGAGAAGGATTTACTATGAAAATTTGTGATGAAGTATATATATATATATATATATATATATATATATATATATTTCTATATTTATATTTACATTTTTACTTATTTTATTTTTAAATGTAATTGAGAAAATTTTGTAGACTCTTGTATGTATATACACATATATATATAAATAAATATATATATTTATGTATATATATTATTTATTAATAATTAAAGTTGAGAAGGTTTGTATTGTGTAAATATACATATATATATATATATATGGATAAATGTGTATATATATATATATATTTTAATATTAAAATACCTCTAAATTAAATAAATGCGAAAATTATATATATATATATATACCATTAATATTGATTTGAAAATGTTTGAAAATTAGCAATACACAGTAGAGAGCTCGCTGTTCTCATTTTTTTTTACACAGTCGAATGGTATTAAGGCTGTGGTAGGGGTTAAAACCCCCACTGAAATTTCTGTTACAAACAGGAGGGTGTGGGGAGGGGTGGAGCCCCACCCACACCCCATGATGTGGGATGTGGGTGGGGCTCCGCCCTTCCCCACATCCCCCACCACACAGACATAACCACATCCCATGCTCCAACAACTGCCGTGCCATGTAAACCGACCCCGCCACCATTGTTAACCTACCACTGCGTCGTTAGCCATCGCTCTCTGTGGCTCATGCCCCACTCCAGCCTCTGCCCTCCACCATGGCTTCGGCCCCTGCGCCAGCCATGACCTTTGCCCACAGCACCTCACAGAGTCCGCCACCCCCTTCGCTCCCATGCCTACATCAAAACAATTCAAATACTCATCTCAAAAAACATTAGGGTTATTTAACCCTCCTCACAATGAGATAGTATTATATTTTAACATGATATTATGATGTAAGTGGTATTTCCATTATCATAACATAAGAACATATAAATATATATCTGTGTGTGTGTGTGTGTTTATATATATAATATGTGAGTGCATGAGCTTGCATATTTAATGGATAAAGATACTTATATTTATATTACATGGGTTGGTTCTATGTAAAATACTCTTTACTATTATAAGTGGGATTTCCACCAGAATAGGTTTAAGTTTATTTAGATGAAAGGGAATATAAAAAAAAGTATTATATATATATATATATATATATATATATATATATATATATATAAAATTATATTTACATTTTTGCATGATAGTAGTTATATTATTGTGGGATTTCTATATTTTTTAAGAAAAGGATAAGACAATTTAATTCTTAGTGTGAGGTTTATATGATAAATCCTATTTAAAATGTAATGTTTTGTAAAAGAAAATGAATGTAATTATTTATAAATGTTTAATTCCTTTTTTAAAAGGGAAGTTTAAAATGTAAACGAAAATATTTAAATAAATATTTATTCAAGTCTTAACGAGACGATCTGTAGAAAGGAAACCGTGACCTTAAAGTAGGAATTATTATCAAATGAAATGATCAGAGAAGGAGACATTATATTGAAATAAATTGAATTCACCAAGTAGAGACAAACTAATGAATAAGTAAATTTAGACGCGAAGAAATAAACCTAACGTGAACTTAATGGCCAACCATCTTCTTAGGAGTCCTACACCATGCAACTGAACCTACTCAAACATAGCAAACAATATCAACATGCACATGTGAGTGAAATATATCATATCAACAATCTATTAGCCAACTTAATCAGACGCACCGAGCACGCTTGCGCGTGCGAGGGAGGCTTTCAGAGTAGTTAGGGAAAAAATTTTGATATTTTGTATCATGACCACATGACGCATGTGGACATGACATGCAGATTAGCGTGTTGTGAACGCATGTGAAATGCGGGCATGACACTGGCCCCCATCTATGGTTACCCTGACAGTCTCTTACTAGACGTCGGCCCCATAGGGTGACACATGCGGAACTAACATTCCTTTCATGAGGACAAGGAAGTTGATCTTGCCAACTAGGCCTTCTCATCCCATCCTTAGCCTAAATGAGCACTACAAGCATGGGTGAGTAATCCAATTACCTTAATTAGTGTGAAAACTACCCAACCCTTTAAATTTATTATTTGGTTATCACTAGATTAATAACTTCCAATGGGTTACCCTGACATCCACTTTGGGCGCTGACCCCACATTGAAAGCCACTCCCCCCTTCACTACATCTAGATTCTCAAAGTCCAAAACATAAATCAAGCATGAACTATCACATTTTTCAAAATACACATTATTTCACATTACACAGAGCAAGGCATTCCCATCTTGCATGATCATCATAATCACATGGATAGGTAAACTAAGCAAGGCATAAATCATCTTGCACATGTATCATACCAACATGAATAAGAAACCATATTTTGTGAATGCATTTCATTCAACCCACAAGATGTACATATAGCCAATCCCCACATAAACTCATCCTCCTAGGCCTTTGGAAACCACTATCCCCACATGACATCATAAAAAAATGCACTGGTCACATCACATTCTCTTTCCAAAGCACAACATAAACCAAGGTCATTCAACAATATTTCCATTATAATACCACATATGCAACATATGATATGATGCTCTAATATGATTCTTTAAGAATGTAACCTTATCCTAATCATGATCAAATGTCTTATCAACTTCAAGTGAACTATCTCCACAATGTAGGACCAAATATTAAACAATTTCTTACACAACAAACACTCTTACTACCATTCTCATTGTCATAAAGCAAATCTTATAAGACAAGGATACACTAGAAAACAAGTTATAAACCTATTCCACAATATAAACTATCAAGATAACTATCACAAATAACTCATATGGTTAGATAACAAAGATATATTTATGATGATAACTCATACTATCTAATTCCCAATACAAGAAGTCGTTTATAACTAAGTTCTCTTAAACAAATTATCATTTTCTAAAATACAAACCTTATCATATTATACTATATATATCCTACTGAACCATTATACATAAATTATAAATGATCACCAAAAGATCAGTATTAGCTAATTTAAGGCATGACACTATTTTTCAATAAATAACGTTTCTCTAACCATATCAAAAATAACAACCATATTACCATATTTTACCAAGTAACAATGACCTTAATGCATGAAAGATATAACTAAAGCCTACAAATTTCACTATTATATAACTAAGCCACTTTTACCCTGATATAGATAATAACGATCTACATAACTTGAAAGAGAATTAAACCTAAATCAAGGCATATCAAGTTCTACCTACATCCTGAACCTTTGGTAACTAACCAAGACAACTTACACTTAGTCCTAATTTGACCAAGATCCAACTTACACCCAAGTTCACAAACATAATGAGATTTTGACTTATAACACCTATTAATGGAGTGCAACACTTGTAAATCAATCTCCAAAACAATATTTATAACCTATACCTACATCTATTAATCACAACTCAACTTAACAAGACCATAATAAAGATCTCGTAGTAAAATAACAGTCTAAAAGAATTCATCAACATACACATAAAGATTTAATTGAGTTAGAACAAATGTAACCATTACAATCAATATGCGCTACTAGAAGGGTTTTCCATAATCATAACATGAAAAGATACTAGACAGGCGAAATCTGAAACTAAACTAATAACATAACCCTAATAATAACAAAGCAATATTAGATCTACATGATTGTCAGACTACACCACATTGACAAATAAACTTATGACATAATTCTTTAATATGATTCTAAGTAGAAGATTTAAGTATCTAAATAAAATGTTTTAACGAAAGGATCTAGTTATTTCCTTCTTATTAACTAAATGCATTCAACTAATAATTGGAAATCTTGAACTAAATTCAAGGACTTATCAAAGCTTAGATACATTCTAAACCTATAGCTCGTCTTGGTTTTCAACTCATCTTAGAAATTATTTAGCAAGTTGTAAAGTTGCCTGTAACAAAATTATCATGTTACTTTACCGCTATAAGAAAAGCAAACTTACCTTAAACGTTGACGTCTCAATTTTCTAAGTTCTTTCTATTTTGCATTAGATAGGAAGAACTTGCTAAACAATATTCATTCTTGCAACTGGCCTATTGCACGGTGTGGACTATAGTGAGATGCAAACAAGGATTTGGTTAAATCAAAATCCTAGATAACAAAGGCACACAAAAGCTCACACTTATCTATTTTTATTTTTATTTTTCCACCACACAACATTAAATTATATTAATTACATTTATCAAAAATACTTCACAATTAACTGTTTTATTTGAGGCAACAATAACCAAACAATATCAACAAAATAACCCAACTGCCAACCATACCTGACTACTATGAAAATCAGAAAGCAAGACCAACACAACAATGACTGACTATCTCACCTCAAACTGACAACACTGATAGGGTGCACAATTGGGTACTCATCCTCTTCAAGGATGATGGCTAAGCTAAGGGAACCCCATGTTATCTCCTTTCAATAGTTCCATTGGTATGAAGGCATGCTCGGACCTATTAACTCAGGTGGAGTCGATGCCTAGTACATGTAGTCTGCAGCAAACTGAAGTGTTGTATATAACCATATATCCCATTATCCAATAGGCACATAGTGACAGGGAATCACAGTGTAGTAGGGTACTCGTTGTGAGTAGTACTACACGTCACAATATCCATATTAAATAGTTCATCAATAACTAATTCATTATGTGTCAATTAGTCACATAAACCAACTTATATAATCAACTAACCTGTAACTAAATATATCAAAAGCATAATGTACCAATCGTAAACATTGACAATATTATCATAGTAATGTCATCAAGGTAGTAAACTCACCATCAACACCCCTAACATACCTGAAACATTCCGAGTAATTCCATTCATCCTCCTTCTCCTTAATGCAACCGCCTACACATCCAAGGTGAAACTAGAGGGGCACTACATTTTTTCATTGGAAATTATTTTACCCTTAGTATTTTATTCTCCACTGTATTTAATTTGAAATATTTTATTATTTTTCTCTTGATTGATGGCATTTTCTCATTGGGACATTATTTTACCCCTACTATTTTATTCTCCATTATATTTCATTCTCAGGTGTGCGTTGGAGGGTTTGGGTACAATGGTAAGTGGCCTGCAAAAAGATGCGTGTTGTGTTTGGTTGAAATTACGTGTTGTGTTGCAGAGTTGTTCAAAATAGGTGTTCACAGTTTTTGAGTTGGGCGGAGAAGACTTCAATCAGTTTTTTTGGTTATGCTCTTTCTTGCTTTCACAACGATGGCAATTATGGAGATGAACACAACAGGGAGAGGGGCATGGAAGAGGCTGAAATGTAGGTGATTCATTCCTACAATGCCTTCGTAGGGTTATCAAGCAATTTGTTCTATTTTCTGCAGAAACTAACATTAATTCTTTTCTGTTTTTCCTATGTTTTTTCTTTGTCACAAGTAGAATATAAATTAGGGGTTTCTCTGGTGGTCCATGAGCAATTTGTGCAAAAAAAATGGAAGCCGTTGAAGCTGAGCAATTTTTTTCCCAACTTTTGTAGCAGTCAGAGTTACCTTAGCCTTTGTTCCCTTTGTCCCTCACTTTACATTTTTGTTTGCCCTTTTTTTTAATAATATGGTTTTTTTTGGTAATCTTTTTTTCTTATTGATTACTTGCAATTTTTGTTGGTTAAAGATTTGACTAATTTTTAATATTTTCTTCTGATGCTTTGGCACACAGATGCGTGTTCTTGTAGTTGGTCGAGTGGCATTCTGTAAAAAATTCACGTGCCTTGCCTATGCTTCCACATTTTTCATGCATGCATACTAGGGCAGTTGCAACTATAATATCTAGCAAAAAATCTAAGTGATGATTTAATTCTTTAACCTTTGTCAATGATTGTTTTTAATATCATATTTCCTGGCACGTTTGTGAATAGGTGGTTGACATCTAGAGTGTACTAAGGGCTAAGTGCAGATATGTGTGGCTACAGCTGCAATAGGCATAGGAGTTGTGCCCCTTTTCTTTATGGATTTAGAGGCATAGTGGACTAGAATATGCAATGGGATAACAGCAAGGGTTATGTTGGTAGCAAGCTTTGATCTTGTGCAAGAAGGGCAAAAATATGGAGGGGGAAGCTGGGTTGTATTTGTCATTTTGGTAGGAGGGGATTTCATTTTATAATGTCAGAAGGAATGGATACTTTTATAGTTTTATTTTCTCCTTAATGCCATTATCACATTGTAGATAATGCTCGTTTCAATAAGAATGGTCAAAATTGTTTATAATGTTGGCTTCATTAGGAGTTGTTTATATTTGCAATTTGAATATAAGAGTTTCATTTTAGATCTTTTTGTGGTGTAAATTTCTCAATTCATGGTTTGTTTTTCCTTCAATCAATGGAGATGATGCCATAGCTGAGACGGAGAGTGATTTTATATGTGCTACCCTAGACTGGTGGCCACCTAAAAATGTGATTATGGGACATGTAGTTGGGGAAATGCTTTCTTTTCTTAATTTGGTGTAAGTCTGTATTACACTCTCCTATTTTCACTGCTTACACTAGTCAACTTTGCAAAAAAATTATATTTACTGGTCACTCATACCCATGGATAAGGGTTAAAATTGCCATTAATCAGTTGACTTTGGAACTCTTTCATTTCTCTTTGTATTATTTAGTTATTTTACAACTTAGAATTTGCAAAGCTCTTTACATTATGTGAGGTTTTTTCTTTTTGTTTTTAAATTTTACTTGAAAAATACTTAATATTTTTTCTGACAAAAATTGTTTGGCAATTGTTGTGTGATGGGATTGGCTTGTGTCGTAGAAAAAAGTAGCGAGTTATTATTTGTTCATGATAATCTAATCATAAAAATTAACAGGTTGCCCTTTGTCTGAAAGAAAATTAGTGGGCTATTACTTTTTGGTGATAATTTGATCTATTATTGTTATTTTGTTTTAGAACTTCACTATTTCAGATGGCAGGATGGGAATTTAGGAACCACATCATTGGGCATTCCTTATACATTATTCACTATACGCTCATTTATAGCAACACCTATAGTTAGAAGGCCCAGTTCAAATAATTCACTTATTCTTGGGACTTCAAGCTACTAGTTATTCAATGCAGCCAATCTGTAGCCAACATGGTATGATTTTGAACCTACTAACTTTGTTTACAATCATTGAGACTTTTTGTAAGCACCTTCATAAGCATTTTTCAGAACTAAAACACTAAAGCATGCTAATGAATAATACTAATAAATGCTTTCATTGGCTAAATTAACACATGTTTGCCTTGTAATGTGATTTGTTTTAAAAAGTTGAATCCAACATCCATTCTTTGGTGTGTAATCAAGCCTATCTGTATCAGTTTATATTTGCCATTTTTGAGCCCCAAGCCTAAAAATATAGCCCTTGTGAACCCATGGTATGTGGTATTATTGCTTATTTTTTTGTTCCATAGCTTTTTTGTTTTGATTTGTCTGCAACATTACAACCATTTGACTGCCTGGATTTTTATTATGTGGATTTTGTGGCCAGGACTATGTCCCAACAATGTTTGACAACTTCAGTGCACATGTGGTGGTGGATGGGAGTACAACGGGTCTTGGCCTTTGGGACATGGCAGGTAACACTATGTTAGGTCTTTGTTTTCAATTTTAAAGTTTTTATTTTATTTTATTTATTTTTCAAATAGTTCATATTTCTATTTTATTTTATTTGAAGCAAGTTATTATTTATTTCTAAGGCAATCTTTTTTGAAGCGCTTCTCCAAGGGAAAAGGTGCCAAAAATTGAAAAAAAAACAAAGTAAATTTTTTCACCAAGATGCTATGCTTTTCCTAAGGCATGCGTGCCAAGGGAAAAAGGCGCCACTAATGAGGGCACCAACGCCACAAGGAAAGTGGCACCAAACAAAAAAGCAAATGCCAATTTTAGACTTGGCCAATCAAGCCAAGAAGGAGCACACCTCTTGAAGGATGACTCATGCATTTTTTCAAGGGCTATAAATAAGAAACCAACTTCACTTCACTTCACTCTTCAAATTTACATGTCTAGGGAAAATAAAAGTAGATTTGAGGGTTTATAAGACCAAAGCTTCATTTGTGAAGGCATTATTGTCATAGAATCTTATATTTTTAAAGATTGAAGTTGGTTTTGCTTTGCTACAGTGAAGGAGAATCCATTTTTGTTCATTCCCAGCCATATTGAAGGGGTTTTTTAAGGCATTTCAAGGAAAAGCATCCATTTTTGCGCAGGTCCAACTTAAAAGAAGGTGGTTTTTATTGTTTTAGAGCATCTAGAGACCCATTTTCAAGAGGTTTTCAAAGGAGATCTATCATATTTTACAAAGGCAACATTGAAAAGGTTAAAATAAGATTTTTCATCATCTTTTTCTTGATTTTTGAGCAGAACTAGCAACCTTCAAGGGCACATTTTCTACTTAAAAGTATCATTTTTAGTGTTTTTGTGCTTAACTAACACCAAAAAACACTTCAAATCAACATTTGGAGCTATTTCTAAGGGCTAAATTGAAGGGAAAAATTAGAATTTTCATTTTTCAAGGAAAATTGTACACTCTTTCTAAAACATCTGAGTTGGACAATGAAGAAAAAGGTCTGATGTTTTTGGGACAGCGAGCTTAAAAAGGTTTGATTTTGTATTTTCTAGTGCGGGACAATGAAAAGGAACACTTCTTCAAGCCTCAAAGTCACCATGCAATATTCTTCCATCACCATTGAGGCCAAATCAACACTCATTCATGAATATTCAAAGGTGAAGGAGATGGATTTATGCTAAGTTTCCCCCAAGGGTTTTTTGACTTGGATACTATGATGAAAGTTGGCAGTACTGTAGCAAAGATGTACCTTTTGGCTGAAATCACAATAAAATTTGATAAGGATGAAAAAGAGTATATGGATCTGTCGAAGACAATTGAAGATGCAAGTGTCATCCTGTAGATGAAGACTGTTCACCTTGACTCCATTATTATTCTAGATGAGGCTAAAGTTGATGAATTCGAGAGAAATCTCAAGTCCTAGAGTTAGCCATTTTTCAGCATCTGCAGCAAAATCTATTTTGGGTAGCTGGAGGGATTTCCAAAGTAGTTTATATTTTGAGAACTAACTTTGCTTTTCAAAGATACATTTATTTTTGGATTTGTTTTGGAAATCATGCAAAATATCATTTTGTGGAACTCAAATTGTAATAACATGCAAGTTCAGTTAACTGAATTGCATGAGACTTATTTTATATTTTTAAATGCTAATAAGATCACATGCTTGTGTGTAGCAGTAGGGTTAGGTTGTAGAATATTAGTTAACTCTTCCTTTTATTTAATTGTACCTTTTGTTTTAGGGTATAAATACGTGTATTCTACACACTTAATTTCTTAATGGTAAATGCTAAAGCTCTTATTGCTCACATATTCTTGTTCAACTGTGTTGCGTAGTGTATTACTTTGAGAATGAATATATGCATTATCTTTGTGGAAGCTTTGTGTTGTTGAGATTGAGAGAAAGTGTTTATGATTTTATGCTTAAACATTTATCTTTGATCTTCCTTTGTTCTTAGTTTTTTCTTTCAAATCAAATCACCAATGTTCCTTTGATTTCTTTGAGCTCTGGATTTACATAGAGAAATCAAAAGTATGCTTTTAGATTAGTTATTCTTTTGCAATACTCATAAAACTTCTTTAGGATTGTAGAAGAGCTTGAATTGCCTTATTCTCATGCCTTGAGAAAATAGAAAGATAGGTTAATTGTATTGTCCTTTTAAAATTTCTTGTCTGAGGGAGCTTCCCCTCCTAATTTGAAGAACAATCTTACTATACATGATGTTCCATTTTGAGTTGCACTGAAAGGTACGAATCTGAATGCTAAAAGTTTTTGGCACCCATTGTGGGGCATGAGAAAATTACTTCGAGCTAATGTTCTATTTTGCATATATGACCATTTGGCACCCTATTGTACTTGTTTTGCAGCCACACGTTAACCTAGTCCAATAGGAGAAAGAAGATATCATCGATAGCCTAAGAAGATTTGTTTTCATTGAAAGAAAAGATCCAGCGCATTAGAGAGCCACAACCACTATACTTGACAAAGAAGAAAGAAAGGCAGATCTCAAAATAGGAAGACTGATGTTGCCTCCTCCGATGTGGGATTAAGCAAATCTAGCTTAAAATGTATATCAAAGGCAAAGAAGGAGAGTTGATCTTGCTGGCCCATTTTCCAAACATTTGATTCCACAAACAGTGAACGCTAATCTTCTATAGATCCTGACATAACAGATCCATCAACAGAAGCCATGGCTGACAACAATCACAACAACAACAGAAACTGAAGGCATGCACCTCCTTTACTGTGGGGAAATGCTATTGGTCCTCTAGCTCTCACCAGCAACCATGAACTTCCTGAGGGATCAAGGAAAAAATTTCCTAAGTTTCATGGTGATGGGCAACAACATCCTGATGAGCACATTTCTGCCTTCACCACTAACTGTGGGATTCTCAACATTGCACATGAAGATGTTGTAGTTTGCTTATTTGTGGAGAGATTATGAGGTACCGCAGCTGACTGGTTCAATCACCTTGCTGCCGGTTCGATCATGAGTTGGGATTCTATGAGCAAGAAATTTCTTGCTCATCTCAAGTTTGTTGAAGACAACCATGTCTTGTTTGCACAACTATCAAACATCAAGAAAGACAAAAGTGAGCTGATGCGAGAGTTTGTGGCCAAATGTCTAGTTGGAAAAGTTGCAAACAATTTGAATCCTTCATTAGAAATTCTGCTAAGTTGTTTCATAGATGCACAATCTCCAGAAGTATCTTTCTATCTCAAGAAAAGACACAATACAAAACTGCAAGAAGCTCAGGAGTATGCTATTGAATTAGAGGATCATATGATCACTTCAGGAAAAATCCAAAGAGATTCAATCAAGCCATCGACACCATTGAACATTGTATCGCTTCGACAAATTCCATCTCCTTCAAATATGCAAGATTCTTTCATTAACTATGTCAGTGATCAACCTGCTTCACCTATGCGTCAAGTAGCTTATGTGCGTCAAGAGGCAGATGTGTCTTTTGCAATACAAATCTATTGCTTGTTTCATACCACAAACCAACATGATGGAGAAAATTTCCCTGAGATGAGAAGGTTCATACAGATGTCAAAAACTTCAATTAAATACCAAGGATTATTGGATGGTCCTAAATATCTTTTTGATGAATCCAATGGGGGTTCTATGATGAGATTTACCTAGTGTAAACCAAATATCCAAAGGAATGATTTTCATAATCATTTTTCAAATGACCACATGTGTCTACATATTCAATATCTAAAAATGGAACAAGAATTAGAAGCTAACATTTTGCCTATGTTGTGCCCATGTTTTGAGGTTGAAGAAGGATTGTTGATAGAAGAGGAACTTGATGTAATGCAAGTGTTGCATATTTTCTCTAAGGATGAAGAAGTGCAACAAACTCTCAAGATCAGAGTTGCAAGGAAGTCGTAGAGAGCAATGGTGATTCCAATATGTTCTTATCTTCTTTTTAAGGGTGGTTTGAACATCCTGTGTTTGATGCAATCAACAAAGGTGACCAAGATTATCTTTTTGAAGGATTTTCAGCTCTGATGACAAAAGTTTCTACAAGTACTAATGATCAAAAATCTCAGTTGAGGTTAGGAGAAGAGATCAAGGTCTGGTCATCAGGAGTTGGTGTTTTCACTCAAGACATTAAAGAAGCATTGCAACCAAAGCAAGAGGAAAATTTTCATGTCGAAAATGATACATTCATTGAAGGTGATTTCTCTATGGAAGCTAGTGAGACTCAAAAGGATGAATGGTGAAGTGTGTGTCTAGGTAAAGATGTTATTCAACAAGTGTACTCTGATGATGATTAGGTGTTGGATAACTCAAACCTTGATGATCTATCATACTCTAATTCTGAAGATTGGATAGACGAAGACATTGTTTAAAAGGATCATGAAGAAGTACCTGAATCATTGGATAAATTGTTGATGATAGTTGTGGATCCTGTAAGTCAAGAACCAGTGATGGAAATTATGTATGAACAACTTCAACCTTTTCTAGAGGATGATACATTAGCTGAGTTCAAGGTTGCATATGTTGAAGACATGGATGAAGAATGTCAAGTTTTATATTTGGTGGCTACCATTCCCACAAGCATACTTTGGCCACAGGACCTTGGCTCATACCTTCAAAAGAAGGTTATGTACCTTCACTTGTTGCAGAGATTTTTCACTATAGAAGGAGATGGTCAACTAGAGCTAATGCATATCAATCGGTTCATCATGAACTTATCATGGCATGATCGTGTCTACCCACCTTAATCATGGCTCTTCAAGAAGTGTTGCAAAGGAATAAAAGCTATGTGCTGCCAAGACAAATTTCCCAACTCAAGAGGAGAGGTTCTTATTTTTCTGAACCTATTGAGGTTTTGTGTAACACTTTTTGTTTTCCTTGTCCTCACTCGAAAAAGAGCATTTTTGTGTCAAACTATCATATTATGTTTCCCCTTTTCGTAATGTATTCATTATGTAGTGTTATTTTTCCCAGTTATGTATCGTTTATTTGTCATGTTTTGTTAGGTAGACTAGATTTCCACCTTTAGGTGATTTTAGGTAAATATACCAACTCTATTTCCCAATTGATAAGACATTGATCTATACTGAAAACCAGAGATTTTAAGGTCCTCCTATGCTGCAAGTATACACCATGGTCCCTAGACAGAGCCTAATGTTGTACCAATACAATTTTTTTTGTCTATGCATACAAACACCCTAAAAGTGATGTCAAAACACACCTCTCAAGCACCGTGTCACCTTGTCATTATTTTCTAACCCCATAGGTACAATATATATCAAAGGAGATCGAAAGAAGGCTAGAATGAAGAGAAATTTTAAAGAGCCAAAATGGCTACAGGCTATGAAAGATTGTCTAGAAGTGGGGGTCAAAAGTGTCAAATTGAAGACAAAAACACTTCAAAAGAATGTTGAAAGGCACACAGGAGACACCTGACAACTCAAAAATCAATTTTGAAAATTTTCAAAAAATTGAAAATTTTTCAAAAAATTTCTAATGTAAAATTTTGGTGCACGTTTCCTAAGGCGTGTGTGTCAAGGCAAAAGCACACCTGGGAAAAAGGAGAAAAATTCTAGTGCAAGAAAGTTCTATGCACCAATTGATGAAGGATCACTTCAAAATTCACTTCAAAAAGTCCACTTTTCTCATGGAGCGTGCTCCAACTCCAAAGTGCTCCAAAGTCAAAAAAATGCCTAAGGCATGAAGAAAAGAGAACTCTCAAGGCAAAGTGCGTTCCAACGTCAAAATGCTCCAAAATGAAGGTAAAAATTCTAAGGTATGGAAGAATCCAAGGTGAGATCAAAAGTGCTCCCAAGTGCATTTGGAGCACTTTCACCCCAGAGCGCGCTCCAAGGACAAAACGCTCCAAGAGCAGAAAAAGACCAAAATGTCAAAGGTAAAAAATTGTGTTTTTATCAAAAACTTTTTGAAGGAAATTTTTTTTTGAAGCACTTCTCCAAGGGAAAAGGCGCAAAAAATTGAAGAAAAAAAAAGCAAAAATTTTCACCAAGGTGGTGCACTTTTCCCAAGGCACGCGCGCCAAGGGAAAAAGGTGCCACTAATGAGGGCGCCAACCCCACAAGGAAAGTGGCACCAAACAAAAAAGCAAATGCTAATTTTAGACTTGGCTAATCAAGCCAAGAAGGAGCGCACCTCTTGAAGGATGACTCATGCTTTTTTCTCAAGGGATATAAATAAGAAACCAACTTCACTTCACTTCACTCTTCAAATTTGCCTGTCTAGGGAAAATAAAAACACTCTTATTTTTAGAATAAAAGCAGATTTGAGGATTTATAAGACCAAAGCTTCATTTGTGAAGGCATTATTGCCATAGAAGCTTATATTTTTTAAGATTGAAGTTGGTTTTACTTTGCTACAGTGAAGAAGAAGCCATTTTTTGTTCATTCCTAGCCATATTGAAGGGGTTTTTGAAGGTATTTCAAGGAAAAGCATCCATTTTTACACAGGTCCAGCTTAAAAGATGGTGATTTTTATTATTTTGGAGCATCCAGAGACTAATTTTCAAGATATTTTCAAAAGAGATCCATCATATTTTTCAAAGGTAGCATTGAAAAGGTTAAAAATAAGACTTTTCATCATCTTTTTCTTCATTTTTTAGCATAATCAACAACCTACCTAAAAGTATCATTTCTAGTGTTTTTGTGCTTACCTAGCACCAAAAAAACACTTCAAATCGATATTTGCAACCATTTCTAAGGGCTAAATTGAAGAGAAAACTTAGAATTTACATTTTTCAAGGCAAATTGTACACTTTTTCCAAAATTCTAAGTTGGACAGTGTAGAAAAAGGTCTAAGTTTTTTAGGATAGCGAGCTTAAAAAGGTTTGATTTTGCATTTTCTAGTGCGGGACAGTGAAAAGGAAAACTTCTCCAAGTCTCAAAGTCACCATGCAATATTCTTCCATCTCCATTGAGGCCAAATCGATACTCATTCATGAATATTCAAAGGTGAAGGAGACAAATTTATGCCAAGTTTCCCCCGAGGGTTTTTTGACTTGGATGCTATGATGAAAGCTGGCAGTATTGTAGCAAAGATGTACCTTTTGGTTAAAATCATAATAAAATTTAATAAGGCTGAAAAGGAGTATATGGATCCATCAAAGACAATTGAAGATGCAAGTGTCATCCTGCAGATGAAGACTGTTCACCTTGACTCCATTATTATTCTAATTGAGGGTAAAGTTGATGAATTCAAGAGAAATCTCAATTCCTAGACAACCATTTTTCAGTATCTGCAGGAAAATATATTTTGGACAGCTGAAGGGATTTCCAAAGTAGTTTCTATTTTGAGAATTGACTTTGTTTTTCAAAGATAAATTTATTTTTGGATTTGTTTTGGAAATCATGCAAAATATCTTTTTGTGGAACTCAAATTGTAATAACATGCAAGTTCAGTTAACTAAATTGCATGAGACTTATTTTATATTTTTAAATGCTAATAAGCTCGCATGCTTGCATGCAACATTAGGGTTAGGTTGGAGAGTATTAGTTAACTCTTCCTTTTATTTCATTGCACCTTTTGTTCTAGGATATAAATAAGTGTATTCTACACACTTAATTTCTTAATGGTAAATGTTGAAGCTCTTATTGCTCACATATTATTATTCAAATGTGTTGCGTAGTTTATTACTTTGAGAATGAATATATGTATTATCTTTGTGGAAAATTTGTGTTGTTGAGATTGAGAGCAAGTGTTTATGATTTTATGCTTAAACAATTGTCCTTGATCTCCCTTTGTCCTTAGTGTTTTCTTTCAAATCAGATGGCCAATGTTCCTTTGATTTCTTTGAGCTCTAGATTTACTTAGAGAAATAAAAAATATGCTTTTAGATTAGTTATTCTTTTGCAATACTTAGAAAACTTCTTTAGGATTTTAGAAGAGCTTGAATTGCCTTGTGCTTGTGCCTTGAGAAAACAAAAAGATAGGTTAATTGTATTGTCTTTTAAAAATTACTTGTCTGAGGGAGCTTCCCCTCCTAATTTGAAGAATAGCCTTACTGTATGTTGGTTTTTTTTCCAAATTGGATGCTTCCCAGTTATCCCTACAAGGTAGCCATCATTGATCAACAGGATTTCTGGGCCAGGGGCCAACAATACAGGAGATAGACCCTATAAATATCTCCTCTCCATCTTTAGGCTCTGTAGAACTAAGGGGGGTATTCCCTATTCAACATCTGTGAAATATGCATGTGAACTTACTGGGATGTTGACACAAAGCAGATAAATCCTCTCTTATACAGACCAAAACTATGAAATAAGTGCAAAGGGGCTAGCTTTGGGCCTATGCTCAGTTGTGAAACAAAGGATTTTGGTCCTAAAATTACTTCTAATGTCCTAAAGGTTTATATTTAAAGTTTGAATTTGTATTTTGTATTTGGATGCAAGACTGGGACCTTGGATTGTAACCTCAATATGAGACCAGACTGGTGCCTATCTCGGGGCTCGAAGTCAATAGACATACACATGTGAATGATTACCATAAACTTGAATCAATATTTAAGTTTCAAGGGGAGAATTTTTAGTGTCTACCTTACAGATACTTCCCAAGGCTGAGTATTTAGTCATTCATACTTAATGATATCCCTATTGCAGCATACCTTTCCCAATGCTTAACCTAAAACATTTAATCTATTCCTTGAACAAAGATAATAGATTAAACATTCAACATAGAAAATCCATGTTCCTGAATCCCAAATAACCCTTAGCTATTTAGATTCAAAAGAAATTATGCCCACAACTTAGAGACAAACAACTAAATACATGCAACGATGCATTTCTCATATGAAAACAACATGAAACTAGCAAAATTATACACAAAACATTCAACATATGATTCATAAACTCACAAGACACCAAAACAGAGCCACCAACAAAGTTGTACCTTATTATTCCACCAAAATTTGCCCAGTCTTCCCCCCAAAAATGAGTAACACAGTTGCTTTTTATAGCAAGAATGTGCACTCAACATTAAGTACAACGTCATTTCAAAATTCTACCAGATATAGTGCACCATCGGAATGGCACCTAAAACATTCAATGCTCTAGGTAGAAAAAGGAGGAAAAATAGGTGAACTCAAGAAACACGTAGCTGACTGGAGATTTTCCCATTAAAAATGGTAGGTGGCCCATCATTCATCAACCATGGCCTCTGCAAATTTGCCATTAATGGCCAACCTACCCACGGGATGTACTAACTTCAGAAAATACGACGGTTGCATGCTTTGCGATTCTTCCCACCTGAAATGCAGTTGCAGATACAAAGGAATCCCTTCTTCCTTGGACATCTAAAACAGGGCCGTAGATTTCCTCCTCATTGCCAAGATCAATGGCTTCAAACCGCTGACAAGTCGTTGACCAATTAAAACGTGCCATGCAGGTAGATTTTTCCTTTTTGACTTTTTACAGCATGAACACATTCAAATTTTATATAGTTGCATATACATACAACTGCATTTGGACATGTGGCAGCATCTGATTGGATCTCCATCGCTGAATATTTGCATCTCCGTCGGCAAGAAATTGCATCTTCTTTTGCACCTGCGGTTGTATATGAGATTGTATATACATACAATTGCCACGCATACAAGGGCGGACCCCAAATCACCATGAAACAAATTTGAAAGCACCATCGGGTCTGGCCTTGTATCTAACTCCTCTTGTATATCGTCTTGTATATCATACATACAATGTGCAATATACAACCCGCGGACCCCAGCGACTTATCTGCCACAACAAACTTTTTTATTTGCATCTAGGATTGTACATGTGCCTTTTGTATCTTGTATTGTATATGCACATACATACAATCACGGGACATACAATTGTGTGGGGCCCACCATGCTTTTGAAGACCGTTGACTTTGGGTGCTCTCGCTTTGCATATTTCATTGTATCCTCCATTGTATATCTGATTGTATATTGGGTACATACAACCCCAATATACAACTGCGGATTTCACCTGGCTTATAAATACTGCTAACTTCTTGGCCACATCCACCCTTGCACATGCCTACTTGTACATTCACTTGTATATGCAGTTGTATATCAGAGATACATACAACGCAAGATACAAAGGAAACACATTGACTCTTCAACTTTGCCATTGTATGCACCCGCCAGGCCCGATTTGATAATATTTGAAATCTAGGATTATATGTTTTACATTGTATATCCTTTTGTATAAGTCACATACATACAATCCTTTTGCCAAAAACCTGTGGGCCCGACCACTGTTTTTCAACCCGATTTGAATCCTTTTTGATGTCCGGTATTGTATCTACCCATTGTATATCAAATATACAAGAACATATACATACAATACTTTGATATAACCGTAGAATCAAACTTGGAATATGAGATATACAACCATAATTTTGCATCCAGAAAAGCATCTAAAAACCACATACAATCTTTATATTCATACAAAGATGCATACAACCATTTTCTCCACTTTCAGAAGCTGATTTAACTCCAATTTTGGGTCCGCTAATGTACATTTGAACATGTGCATTAGATACACTCTAGAACATACAACGATACATGCAACCGTGGACCCCACCACTACATAGAAATTTTGGACCTACATTTTTCGATGTGACGGGAAAAGGATGCAACTCAAGGCGAAGGGGGTCGATGACACAACAGAAGATACAATGCAGAAGGCTGAGGGAATTAGAATTTTGAGGTTTTAAATAAAAAAGACCAATAGATTTTCAAGCTCGAAACCCTAACCCTAGGTAGGCACCACCATTGGCTCTGACTAGGCAAAATGCACAAAAGCAAAACCCTGACCACACAAGGAATGTACAGACTATTCACACCTAATTTACAATGTGCACACAAGATATTCATTCATGAGAAATAAGCTTTAAGGAACTTACCGTGCATAGGCAATTCCAATAGTTCACCGTTTAGGGCCTGGAGAAAGTAGGAATCTTCTCCATGAGTATTGCTGATTTGATATGGACCCATCCATAAGGGCTCAAATTTACCATGCTTGCCCTTATCTTGACTCTTTGCATTCCAAACAAGGACCAAGTCACTTATCTGAAACTTCCTTTCTATAGCCCTGTTATCAAACAAATATTTCACCTTCTGTTGTTTCTTGATATTTGTCTTCTGTGCTTCTCTTCTAATTTCATCCAATGCAACCAGTTGATTTATCCTTTCAGTCATTGAGTCCTCAATCTCTTTATCATTTTCTTGTATGAATCTATAAACTAGCAAGAGATTATTCACAAGTAACTTAGCTGGTGCACCATACACTAGCTCAAAAGGTGACCTTCCAATTGCTTTCTTCACTGTTATCCGGTCAGCCCATAGTGCCATCTTTAGCTTTGAATCCCATGCCCTTTTGTTCTTGTCTACTATCCTTTTGATGATTTTCATAAGGCTTCTGTTACTTGATTCTTCTTTACCATTTCCTTATGGATGATATGGTGATGCATACGACAAATTAATCCCATAGTTGTTGCAAAAATCAACAAACTCACCAGATCTGAAACACATGGCGTTGTCTATGACTATTTTGATTGGCACTCCAAATCTGATAATAATGTGTTCCAAAATGAAATCCATCACCACCCTACTTGTAGCTTTCTTAGTTGGAATGGCGTCAATCCATTTAGTAAAATAGTCAGTAGCGACCAAAATCCAACTATGTCCTCCACTTGATCTTTCTAAAATTTCCCCTATAAAATTAATTCCCCATTGCTGAAATGGAGCATCCATAGTTATAGTTCTAAGGGGTAATGCACCTTCATACTTAAGTTTTCCTAAGAACCTTTGACAGGGATCACATTTTCTTACCATCATTTGTGCATATGAGAAAAGGGTCAGCCACCAATAGCCTGCTCTAAGAGTTTTGTGAGTTGTTGTCTTGGCAGTGTAGTGTCCACCGCACATTCCTTTGTGCATGTCATTTAAAATATCCGTAGCTTGATTTTCATCCACACACCTAAGTAGTACACCATCAAGATTATTCCAATATAATTCTCCTTGAATAATGATGTATTTGATAGCATGTAACTTTAAGGTCCTTTTTCAACTATCACTGAGATGCGAAGGACAATTCAAATTCTGCAAATAATACACAATATCCTTGTACTATCTAGATTCTGACATGTTAACAACTTCATCCTGAACTACATATACCTGGCATGCCTCCAAATTTGATTGTGTCATCATCTTAGCCAAACCCTGTCCCCTTACCAATTTTGTAATTTGTATCTCAATGTTGAACTCTTATAACTTGTTAATCCACCTGCATCTTCTTCCTGTCACTTCTTGCTAAGTGAAAATGTCCTTAATTGCTACATGGGGCACATATGCAACTATCTGAGATCCTACTAAGTATGGCCTGAAGCTTTTGACTACCCTAACCAATGCGTATGCCTACTTTTCCATGATATCATATTTCAATTCGGCTGCCTACAACGACATGCTAAAGAAAGCAATAGGTTGCTCAAAACCATCTTCATTTTTCTATAATAAACATGCAACAATAGTGTGAAAAGAGGCAAATGAGAACAACTGAAGTGGCTTAGAAAAATTAGGAGATCTCAACACAGGAGCCACCTTTATAGCTTCTTTGATGTTCTGAAATGATCTAGTTGCTTCACTTTCCCATTTGATAGTTTCACCTTTCTTCAACATTTTAGAAATATCCTTTGTAATCTCTGCAAAGTTGGGAATGAATCTTCTAACAAATTTAATCTGCCCAAAGAAAGACTAAATCCCTTTCATTGTTTTAGGAATTTGAATTTTGTCAATTACAGCAACCCTTTCAGGATCAATCCTGACTCCATCCTTGGAAACAATGTGTCCCAATAGTTTTCCTTCTACTACCCCAAAAGTACATTTCCTTGGGTTAAGTGAAATGCCATATTCTAATGCCCTAATAAAAATTTGTTCCAGATGCATGCAATGTTGCTCCTCCTTTTTTTAATAAGCAATTAAATCATCCTGATATACAGCCAAAATTGAGTCAGTTAATCCTACAAAAGCAACATCCATAGCCCTCTAAAATGTAGCACCTGCATTTGTTAGTCCAAATGGCATTTTTACATATACATAAGTCCCCCATGGAGTGGTGAAGGCAATCTTATATTGTTCAGATTCTTTTACCTTCACCTGATTATATCTTGAAAATCCATCCATCATGGATAAAAGCTCACAACTAGTTACCTTCTGCAACATAGCCTCCATGTTAGGTAGTGGATAATTATCCTTTAAAGAAGATACATTCAAATTCCTGAAGTCCACACAAAGTCTTATATCACCATTTTTCTTTCTAACTAGGACAAGATTGGACACCCAAGTTGAGTGTCTAATAGGCACAATTATTCCAGCCTCCCTAAGCTTTACAAGCTCTTTTTGCATTTTTGGAGCCAAAGTTGGGTTGATGAGTCTTTGTTTCTGTCTGAATGGCTTAGCTCCAGGCTTCAAAGGAATCTCATGCTGAAATAAGTCTTCTCTATAAGCTTTTAGGTCTTCATATGACCATGCAAAGACATGCTTATATTTTTTCAATAATGCAATCAACATACTCCTAATGTGTGGCTTGAGTTGTTTGCCAATACATACCCTTTTGGGGGCATGGCATGTCCCCAAGTTTATCTCCTCCAAGCCATCCTTGATTGTAGGAGATGCCTTCTTAACAAACTAGTCTCTATTGTCAAATGCTCTTTCTAAAGTAACTAGCCCTCTGGGGATTTTATTTGTTTTAAGTTGAATTACTTCTTTCCCCAAAAGAGTTTCTTTTCCATTCAAAATTTCTACAAAGTTTTGAAAATCAATCTCCTGGTTCTCGTATTCATCTATGCAGTGCACGAACCTCAACAAATCTCTATCATCATCAAACACCTTCCAACTGCATATATTATCTGGTACTGTAGGTCTAATTTTAACTTCAACATTTGTAACATTAGATAGAGTGACATCATCCGGCCTTATGGCCACATTAGCTAAAAAGTCTGCCATGACATTCTTTGATCTTTCTATCCAATTTATTGAGAAAGCATCAACTAATTCACTTGTTTCCCATACAACATGCTTATACTATTTTAACCTTTTATTTTTTTAAGCATATTTATCTCTCACTTGGGAGACAATTAATTCTAAATCTCCAAACACTTTTAGCATCTTAATCCCATGCTTCAAAGCAACATTTAATCCTAGTAGCAGAACTTCATATTCTGAAATATTATTTGTGTAGGCAAACTTTAACAGGAAAGAGAATTTCAGAGGCTTACCTGCTGGAGACAAAACACAACTCTAGCACCAGAACCCTCCTTTGAACAAGCTCCATTAAAATACATAGTCCAGAGACCCTTTTGGTCAAGTTCTTGAATGCAAAAATCTCTCCCTTCGCTTCCTCGATCATATGAGACAATTTTAAAATTCTCACAGTCAGTATCCACAAAACATATATGCTCTTCTGAATCTTGATCTTCAACTGTTTCTGGTGACCTCTCTTCTCTGACCAGTTTGACATCTCTACCATTCATTGGGATCATGGCATATGATAAATCTAACTATATACTTCCTCCAACCAATGCTGCCCATCTTCTTGACAACAGCATACCATACTGTGGCTTTATGTCAACTACTGTTATGTTCATTCTGTAAGTCTTTTCTGGATATGTTGTTAGCATAAAATCCACATTCTTCATGATTCCTATAACTGGTACCTCCCTAGCATCCATTGCATAGCATTTTCCACATGCCTTATCTATTTTCAATCCATCTTGTTGCATGATAGCCAAAGGCATAATATTTGTTGATGCTCCTGAGTCAAGCATACAATTCTTGATTACTTTTCCATTGATAACAAGGGAGACATAAAATGGTTCAACCTGTGAAGGGTATTTTGCCATTGTCACCCCCAAATAGACTTCAGGAACCTCATCCTCATCAATACACAAGGCTTGTTTCTTACCCTGAGTCTCAACATTCTGCTCAGCCTGACAAGCTACTCCTGAAATTAGGGACAATGCTTTATTCCTGAATTCTTCAACTTTCATCATCTCCATCAATGGAACAAAGACCTTTATCTGGGATAAAATCTGAGTTATGTCAAAGGGAGCATAATTTTGTATAACAGTTGTAGCTTGAGCCGTGGTTTTATTCTTATCCTGAGTTGATCCAGCTTTAATTTTAATGGCCTTCTGACTGTCATCCATGACTTGAGAATTCTTATTTTGATCCTCATTTTGGGGAACTTCATTTTCTGTTCTTTGAGAATCATGACGTGGTTTTTGCTTAGAATTTTTCTGATTATTATTCCATCACATCTTATGTGGTTCAGTCCCTTTATGATTATGCATTGGTTGATTCACAAAGGTGTCTTCTAGCTGACGTGGATCACCAACCTGAGTCTTACCTCTAATGTTATAGTTGCTCTTGACCTAAGCCACTGCTGCAGCTTTGAGAGTACTAATCTCTTCATCAGAAGGCCTTCTCAAGTTATTTAGAAAGATGCATGAGTCCTGAGCATAAGCATAGTTATCTTCATCATCCTCATCACAGGAAATCTACTGGCAAACCTGAGTCACATAATTCATGCTTTCATCAGAATCATAAGAAGAATACTCCCCATTTGTGAACAACATATTGACACTATCATCCTCCATATAATGTGGCTCATTGCATTCATCACAGGTGACAACATTATTATACAAAGATTGAGAAATCATATATTGCGATTGTGAGTGAGGCATTTGATAGATTATGCACCATGGGGTATCATCAACAATGTTAACATCTTTCTTCAAAGGATCAGGAGTCTCCTTAACATTTTGAGCTCTTTGATTAGTGTTGCTATTTGGGAGAACAGGTTTACCGTTATGCCAATTAGTGTTATATGGCATATCATGCAATGATGGTCTCTTCTCTTGTCTTTGGTAAACCTGCCTTTCGGGACCTATCCCCTTTTCATTTTTAGCAAGTCTATAACTTAGGTCCTTAACAATAGTTGTCAATTTATCCAATTTCTCTTCGGAAGTAGATGCATTACCTTGAGTACTTTGAGACTTATTATTTGAATTTTGCAGAATCTTTACATCATCCCTTCTATTTGTCTTACTAGATGCTTTCCTATTATTTTCAATGTTGGTTGCAATTCTAAAAGCATCCCTGAGGCTAGTAGGACCCTTATCTCTTAGCCCATAAGATGTTTTAGCATCAAAAGCATTTATGTATAGTACCATGCACATTGTTTTATTAGGCCTCATGTGAAGTGGTAATTTGTTCAACACTCTAGTGAACCTAACATTAAAATCTGCAACATGCTCATTTGACCCCATAGCAATACTAGTGAATTCATTTATAAAAAAGCTTGGATCAGTCTTATCACCATATTATTCTTTAAAAATCCTTTTGAAGTCATCCCATGATGAGACACTCTGGTCAGGAAGAATTTTATACCACTCTCTAGCTTCATCAACTAAGGACTGCATAAACAATTTCATAAAAACATCTTCATGTTCAACCTCAAAGTTGTCCATAACATTCTAAAAGGCCTTCAAATGATCTTCCCCTGACACAACATTATTTCCTGAAAACTTTGGTATCTAAGACCTTACATGTTTATCAAAAGGGTTAGGGTAACCAAGAATACAATTAAAAACTAGCTACCTAAATCTATCCAACTGCATAGGCTGTCTACCAAACTGATTAACATTTGTGTTCCTATTAGCATTCTAATTTCTCACATTGTTCAACGGTACCCTAACATTGTTTGTATTTTGTGTCTGATCATTCTGTTGATTCTGAACTTCATTTCTTTGTTGGTTTCTCAACACATTTACATTATCAAGGATGGGAACTTAATCATGTTGAGCAATTTTTAGAGCTTGCACCTTTTGTCTCATATCATCTCTAATCCTCAAAGCCTGCAAATATTCTAATTCAACCCTCAAGATCTTGATTTCTTCAGGTAATTCTTTGTCTTTAGGTATAGAAAAGGATTGTCCCTTTCCATTTTGGTCATCATCATCATCCCTTGGGGACTCAGTTTCTTCAAATCTGTCAAGGGGATCTAAGAAAGGGCATTCTTGAAACACCTCTGATCTCATTCTCAATCTATCACCTTATTGTCTTTCATATACATCTTGAATTTCAGCCTCTGTGTTTGAAAGATAAGGTGCCTGCTGCTCTGAAGATCTGGGATTATCTTGGGTATTATCATTATTTCTAGGGCTGGGAGAACCTTCTTGACCGGCTTGAACAGTCCCTTTTCTCCTATACATCATTTTTCTGGGTAATTCTTCAAGCAAAGGATTACGCAGGGATCTTCTCCCTTGCATACAAATTTCACCTTACCGGTTGGGAGATTTGTTCGGAGTCACCATCTACACTAGGAATTAGTTTTTTAAACCAAGGTTCTCACACAAAGCAGTCCCCAATAGAGTCGCCAAATCTGTTGGTTTTTTTTTTCCAAACTAGATGCTTCCCAGTTATCCCTACAAGGTAGCCATCATTGATCAATAGGATTTCTAGGCCAGGGGCCAACAATACAGGAGATAGACCCTATAAATATCTCCTCTCCATCTTTAGGCTCTGCAGAACCAAGGGGGGTATTCCCTATTCAACATCCATGAAATATGCATGTGAACTTACTGGGATGTTGACACAAAATAGATAAATCCTCTCTTATACAGACCAAAACTATGAAATAAGTGCAAAGGGGCTATCTTTGGGCCTATGTTCAGTTGTGAAATAGAGGATTTTGGTCATAAAATTACTTCTAATGTCCTAAAGGTTTATATTTGAAGTTTGAATTTGTATTTTGTATTTGGATGCAAGAATGGGACCTTGAGTTGTAACCTCAATACAAGACCAGACTGGTGCCTATCTCGGGGCTTAGAGTCAATAGACATACACATGTGAATGATTACCATAAACTTGAATCATTATCTAAGTTCCAAGGGGAGAATTTTTAGTGTCTGCCTTACAGATATTTCCCAAGACTCAGTATTTAGTCATTCATACTTAATGATATCCCTATTGCAGCATACCTTTCCCAACGCTTAACCTAAAACATTTAATCTATTCCTTGAACAAAGATAAGAGATTAAACATTCAACACAGAAAATCCATGTTCCTAAATCCCAAATAACCCTTAGCTAAATTTAGATTCAAAAGAAAAGATGCCCACAACTTAGAGACAAACAACTAAATACATGCAACGATGCATTTCTCAAACAACCATTTTGTCCACTTTCAGAAGCTGATTTAACTCCAATTTTGGGTCCGCCAATGTACATTTGAACCTGTGCATTAGATACACTCCGGAACATACAATGATACATGCAATCGTGGACCCCACCACTGCATAGAAATTTTGGACCTACATTTTTTTGATGTGATGGGAAAAGGATGCAACTCAAGGTGAAGGAGGCCAATGACACAACAGAAGATACAATGCAGAAGGCTGAGGGAATTAGAATTTCAAGGGTTTAAATAAAAAGACCTATAGATTTTCAAGCTCGAAACCCTAACCCTAAGTAGGCACCACCACTGTACATGCTATTCCATTTTGAGTTGGACCAAAAGGTGTGAATCTAAATGCTAACATGTCTCATTATATTCTTACATGTGGTCATTTGGTTCAGTAGTGGTATTTCTTTTATCTTTTTTGTTTTAAAAGAATTTTAAGTTGAGTGCTTCAGGAATAAACTATGTGCGAGTTTTTATCTCAAATTTTTAGTTCAAACTCCATGATCTATAATTAGGAGAAAAAGTAGGAAAAGAGAGCAAAAAAATGGTAATTTGTAGACTGGGTGCTCTAAAATAGAAGTAGGGGCACGTGAACCAATCATTTGCCAAGAAAAAGAGAGAATTAAAATTAAAAATAGGAATAAGATACATAAATTCAACAAAAACCTCAAGAACTTAAAATTATAAGTGAGATGACTAAGTAACATAATAAAATAAAGGATGAAAAAGTAAGAAAAGGAAAAAAGTAAAAGAAAGAAAGAAATAAACCACAACTAGAATGAAGGACACAAACACAAACAAAAACTAAGCACAAAAACAAACTCACACAAGAGCTAAAACAAACTAGAGATTAAGGAAAAAAGAAAGAAAGAAAATATATTGTAGAGAGGGTAATATAAGAAAAATAAATGTCTATATGTAAGAGACGAACAGATAATTAGACAACATCATATATATATATATATATATATATATATAAAGCACCTATATAAAGATATAAGCCTATGTGAATATTTAAAGAATGAAAAGAAATAGAAATAAAAATACATAAATACATGAATTAATGAAAATAAATAAAAATATATATCAAAAAGATATATACAATTTGAAATAGAAATGTCAAATTGCATATAAGTATGAATGTATGAAGTTAGATATATATATATATATATATATATATATATATATATATATATATATATATATATATATATATATATATATATATATATATATATATATATATATATATATATAGATATAGATATATATATATAGATATATATATATGCATATGCATATGCATAACTATCTAAAAAGCATGAAAATCTGACAATGTACAATTACTTATATATATATATATATATATATATATATATATATATATATATATATATATATATATATATATATATATATATATATATATATTACATATATTGTGATAGTATTACATTGCAACAATATTTTAGTGATAGGAATAGGATGGGATGAAGACAGTAGTCTTGTAGATATTGCAGACATGACTATACCTACTATCAATAGAAGTGGATCACTATGAATAGGTATATGCCCTTAGATGTCTTCACTATCTCCTTTTCACTAATCTAATGAAGACTAGTTACATCTTGACCTTCCAATCTCATGATTATCATGCAGACTTTATAGAGAAACGATCAGACCTATGGTATTCTTGGTATGGCTTGGAAGTAGTGATGGGATCCAAAACTAAATACATAGGGCTTATGAACATTAGTGATTAAACCTTCAAAACTGTACAAGATGATCTCTTGTTGGACAATGATAGCCTTTAAAATCATAAGCATGCATACATGACTTCACACCTATCTAATGAAATAAATACATTACTTGAAGACAACTCGCAATGTTTTCTTCTCTGCAGGATATAGTAAAGGTATTGAATACTTCAATGTAACTCGTTTATTAGATCCCTGCTCGATGGCTTATATCTTTCTTTCAAGGGCTCCTACCCTTGGTAAACCTCCTCCATGAATTGTGACACTTGGTCCTTTTATTATATTTACCTTAATTAGAATCAATTATAAATCTATTTCTTGGAAATAATGAGCCCGAACAACTTCATTAACTTGATAACAACTTCAATATGTTTATATTTGGTGGGGCCCTAGACTTTCTATAGATAATGAACATTATCTGAGACAAATGAGGAGAGTACAATCATTTATATAACTTTTTAAAGTTGGTGGACACAATTTCTGAAATGACAGTCATGATCCTTGAAAATATGGTAAATGCATGACATTACCATATTGAAATAGATCCAATAGTTCTTCTCAATTAGATATATAGGTTCTTTGTATACATCCCTTCATTCTAAGGGGAATTTCTTTAAGTGGTCTGTAATTGTGTAGCAACTCAGTCTTCAATTCCTGAAACTCATTTGGATTCCTCTGAGATCTTCACAATCAAATACAAAAGCATCCACAATTTCTCTGAACAATGCTTGTGAACCTGATTCTTTTACTATCCAATAGTTTTTTTCAATTAAACATAATTGAACTTTTTAACACATCTATTTTTTCCATGCTCTTCTCTTGCTCTATGTTGGTAGTATTTGACAGAGACTCCTGCTGCTGCACAACTCTTGTTTTTACTATAGAAAACATTTTCTCTTAGGATTATATATAAAATTGGATTCCTTCGAAGAATTATCTCCATGTCTAGAGAGTACAAGAAGCTTTTGATACTAACTTTAGAGAAAAAATTAGGGTGGGGATACATGAATGGATTTAGATAGAAAATTAATAACAAGGCATTGATAAGAGATTGGAAATAAAGGTGAGCAAGAGGTTAAGTTGAAAGACAAAATCTAAGCCAAAAGTATGCTAGATTATTCATAGAAAATACCTATTCCTTACCCTCAAGCTAAGCACCTAGTTTGTCTGGAATACAAAAAGTATATCTTAATGGTATATCAATTTTATTCATGGAATTTCAAGAGAGGTAAATTGTCCTTCAAGATACAAAAAGTATATCTTAATGGTGTATCAATCTTAGAGAAGAAAGCATATCATGTTCTTATAATCTTATTCAACTAGACATTATCTCAAAAAAAAGAAAGATGTGGGAATTATTGTCTTGATAAACATTAAGGGTGTTTTGATTTGGATTTGGAGGAACTTGTTTGGGTAAGAACCCAATACCTCACATTAAGAGTTTTCTCTTTTTATGGATGTGTGTGTTTCTTGTACATAATTAAGAATTATTACATTTTTATTTTTTATTAATATAGATAAAAATTATTATTAAATCTTTATTTTGAAGTAATCTTATGTGTATTCACAAAGTCTTACGAAGTTTATGTCTTGAGTTAATTAGAAATGGCTTCAAGCTAACACAAGGACTTTTCAAGGTAAGTCCATGCCAATTAAAAGGGTGTGATAGAATGCTAATAAAAAAGGTTTGATAGAGTTTTTAAATGGTATCAACCATCTTAAGATCAATGAATGGTAATTTGTTCAATCTTAAGAATAAATTATGTTGTATTACTTATCAACAAATATGGTTTTATAATGAGTTGGAGTGTTTTAAAGGTTGTTGTTCTCTTCAATGACTTGTATTGGATTACTATACTTAACCTTGAAACAAGTGTATTGATATGATATGAGTATGCTAGTTATTATAAATCATTGTAAGGTAGGAGTTGTAAATATTATTTATGTTATTTGTTAATATCTCCTCTATCATTAACCAAGGTTGGAAGCGTATCTAAATTACATGCCAGTTATTGTATAATGGAAATTATAGATTATGATAGTGATCATGGTTAAATGTGAAGGTATCATTATGTAATAAGGACAATAATTATTGCATCGATATTCATTGCTCCATACTACTTGAGGCATTGATTGCCATTACTTGATTGTGTAGGTTTATTAATCTACTTTAAAATTGTAAAGTTGAATCTAGTCCCAACTATGTTGTGATGAGACCTAGTAAGACCTTTTGTTCTTGGTATCACCTAGTGTTGAGTGAATTTAGTGAACTATGTTTGTGAAGTGGATTAACATTCTTGGTGGACTATTTAGTAAACATTATTACCTTGGTAATATATTACTTAAATTAAACTTATTGGATTGAATGTCAAATATGGATTGTCTTCTAGATATTTTATCCATCCTATTGAATGTCAAGATATCATGGTGAGATGATTAGGACATTCTTATGTTGTGGGATTTGATGGTCATTGATTTGTATAGTAGGATTTTATAGATCTATTTAAAAATTGTGTTGAAAGATACTGTTTTAAAACATTTTGTTTGTTAACTTGAGAGATGAGTATGGACGGGTGCCATTTATGGGAACTTAGAGAATATAGGTTGTACTACCTATGAAAAATATGCTATGGCCATAGCTTTAAATCAATAATAAGTGTATTACTTTTCTTGATTTAATTCTCTCCCATAACATGTTTATTAGTGGACATGTGCATTAGATATATGTTGCATGAGCATATGGGTATGCTAAGTTGTCAGTAATTCACATGGTGCACCAAATTCCTTCATGCATGTTGGCCATATATTTGTAGATCCTTTAGGATGGGTTGGGCTTCTCCAATGGAGTAGCATGGGGAAGCTTAATGCTTGTAGCAGGGTGGCTATTACCTCTCTCTCTCTCTCTCTCTCTCTCTCTCTCTCTCTCTCTCTCTCTCTCTCCTTTCCAGATTCTGTGTATGGCTTCAAGAAGTGTGAACTTGAAGCAATAAATGTAAATGAATTGGTGATTTTGTATTAAGTGATACTCTTATAAAGAGCCTATAAGGCCATGTTGATTTTTAAGGACTAAGTCCTACATGTATTTCAAAGCCTTATTGTATCATTCATCGATTATTATATTATCCATTGATTAAATATAATTGATGTGAAATAAATTTGATGAAACTAAAAAAATTTACTCTCTTTTTTATAGTAATAAATGAATTATTAATTTTTTTATTGTTATATATTTGGTCAAATTTTACACGTCTAGTTTGGAAGGGAAATTCTAAGAAACTAGGAAGAAGGTAAAATAAAGAATTGTAGAAAAGAAACAAAGGTCAAGATGTTAAGTGACTACAAGAAAATGGAAGAGGTCTAGAAGGACTCTGAAAAATGCAAAGTGTAAGAAGTTTAGAAGAGGATGACTTGAACAAGAAATTTGTGGAAAGGGACAAGAGGATCAGATGTGGTAACTCAAAATATGAAGTTCAATAGCTTAGTGGTATTCTATAAATTAGAAGTATAAGATGAAGAGAGAAAATGAAGGACTTGATAAGGTTCTACAAAACTTCTATGCAGAATAGGAGGTGGATTCAAGATATTGAATAGGCATAATACATCTAGTAGCCAATCAAAAACCCACAAAATAGAAGAAATGAAGGAAATAGAGGAAGTGAAGGATCTAATGAAGTTTAGTGGAACTTGTATGCTAAAGAGGATGGAGGAACTAGATGGAACGCAAAGAGAAAATATCTAGTAGTACCCAAAAAGTCTGCAAAACACTAGAAACTGACTTAAAACTTCCCAAACTTTGAATATTTATTGGATTTTTACAACTTTAACATATGGTAGGAACATGGGGGATGGCCTTGAACAACCTCAAGGAAGAATTTGTCCAAGGGAGGTCCCATTAAAGGATTTATTAGATTAGTTATATATGATAAGAAAATAGGGCAAGTGCACAAAGGAGAATCGTACTTATGAATTTTGTATTTTTTCAAGTTGGGTCCTAAAACACCGCATCTATGTTTCTCATCTTATAGATTTTAATAGACCACACATTGTTTAATAGATCCATGATTCAACTTTAGAACAAGTATTTGAACCTTGTGTCAACTCCAAAGGTTACCTATTTTATTTTGTGTCCTAAGAGTGGTCACATGTGAAATCACATTGAGTTTGGAGACTCATAGCTTGAGGTACATTGAAGGAGGTGAGTTTTCACGTTACTAGTGAACCTACATGCTACAAATGTGATGCACCCAATTATGAGTCCAACTAAAGATAAAATCATTTAATTTTAGGACCATTAAACCTTACCACACTCTTTTATGATGGTGTAATACATTTTTATGTGGTACATATCATTCTACACCCACCTATTTAAAGAGAAGTCCATTTCATTGGAAGGGGCATCAAGATAGTCATTTAGCAAGCTTTAGGAAAATAGTCTCAAGAATATATTGACTATTAAAATGATTTTGAGATCTCATAAGATCTATGTGCAATCAAATAGCTAAGGCCTAGCATGTATTAAGCTTCTGAAGCTATCTTGTTTTGAATCGATATAACTAAATCAAATCTTTGTGTGAATTTTGTTCTTCAACTATATTTTTTTAATTAATTGATTACATTCATTGCATGGTTAGACAATCCTTAATTAGACCCTCTATTGGTATCTTAATAAGATTAGTTGTCATTGATCTCAAAAGTATGTGCAAGAAAGATTGGTTGTCATTGTATATATTCCAGAGATAGTCAATATGTAGTAATATTAGTCAACATTGCAGGATAAGGAAGAATGGTAATCATCTTGTTGTCTAAGTGTGATGTGGAGGTGAGTACACCTATTCTAACATGTTTTCTATATGTCTATATTGATAACTTACCATTTTGGTGTACCACACTTAAAGACAAGGTGACAAAGTTTTGCTAAGACATTTACAATGTATACCCTAAGACAAAGTCACAATGTTTTGGTCTGCATTCCTACACAAAGCAATATTTAGTCTTGCGGTTCATAATATAAGTTAATTGAGATATGAAGGCATTGTATCCAATATTTTAGGTCATTATACCCTCAACAAAGAAAGTTATCAATGACAGAGTTTTGGTTAGTGCTCAAACAAAATCAAGCAATGATGGAAACCTATTGGAATGCTCCACATTCCTCCAGAAAAGAAGTTGTGCCCATGCAGTTTTGAGAACATGATCAAAGATGTGTAATACATGCTTCCTTGTAGTATCAAGTGTTTTGATGGTCCGCAAGGTCAGTTTTCAAATGACATAAATAATACAGATAGTTCTGGATGTCTAAGTTGTTCTCAGTGCACATGCTTGAGTACTTGCAGAAGATTGAGAGTATACATATCAGTAATATGAGTGTATGTGGAGATTCTACATGTCCCAATACATCTTAGGTTTGAATCACATAGAATTCCTTCTTGTTTCTAGTACAACACAAAGTATTCAAGTTAGTTTTGTAAAGAGTTGTGTTTGACTGCTCTCTAGATTGTAGTATAACTAAGTTAAGTCTCATATTTCCTCCATAAGAGATAGATGTGGTTGTGTGCATATAGGAATATGTTTATATTTGTGTATAGGATCATTCATAAGATCTTTAGATGATTTGGTATACTGATATGCAATATCCTAAGTCTTGATGTGTTACAATCAGTCCATAAATCTTTGTTTTCATCAATTCAATATATTTCTTGTCTTACAGATACATATAATGATCAGATACTTCAAGAAAAGGGTGCATGGATAGTTTTGACAAGGTACATTGCCCATAGCTTGGTCTACATCAAGTTTTTGGTGTCTCCCCAATGGTTCAAAGGTGGACAATTAGTAGTGATAGTGTTGTTTAGGCCGACAATCTGGTTTCTTCATATGCGGTGGATCCTGATTATTTGTTTTGATATATAGAAGGATGTGATGTGACACATTTTGGGTCTTGTTGTGATGTGTTGTGATCCACAAGCTATCTTCTCTTCATATTGTATCTCATTGAAACTGACCCATAAAAAATCACATGTTTCATCTAAAGGTCTGTCTGGTGCCAACCTAATTTAGGGTTTGAGATGTTGCAGAGGATATATATAGAAGAACAAAGTCATTTGTGAAGTGTGTGAATATGAGAGAGATGTATATCAAGGATGAAGTGTGTGAAAGTCAATATGATGGAGTAATTGTGCAGAAAAATGGGACTACAACATCAACATAAGTCAGATGCTTCTTTCACAGTAGTTCATGTTTATGTTCTCATTGTAATTTTCATGTATCCTGCTATTAGAAAATGAGTCTCCTTAGTAGGTCCTTGTATCTTTCTCTAAGATTGAAGCCTTAGTCTACAAGTCTAGGAGGGAGTAGTATCTTCCTTGGGTTGTAGCCCTAAAACAAAGTTGTAATCTTTTACAACAATGAGCTTATTATATTGTGAGTTAATCCTCACTGTGGTTTTCCCTCTTTGGGTTTTCCATGTAAAAATCTTGGTGTCCTTGTGTGGTGCATGTTTTACTTTCTATTCTTCATCTTTTGGTTAAAATGATTTAATGGTTATATTGTAAATGGAATTGATTTAAAGTTTAAAGATAGATTGATTCACCCCCCTCTCAGTCTCTAGATGTGTTCAATAATTGGTATTAGAGCCAAGTACCTTTGAAAAGCCTAACAAGCTGAGGTAGATCTTGCAATTGAACACATGGAATCTAAAGCTATGTCTAAAGATGTATTTACTCTAGAACTAGATCTAGAAGCAATAGAACCTGAAGGTTGGGACCTCAACCTAGATGAAGTAGACCTTGAAGGAGAACTTCGATCAGCCCTTAAAGATCTAGATGAATCAAGGGAGATGGACATGAAATATGAGGTCATGCTTGAAAAATGTAAAAAGAGAATTGACAAATTGAAGATACAAGATGGAAAATTAAAAGAAAAAATTAGCAAACTGAAAGCTCAAGTAAAAGAAGAAAAAGGATGTGGAATTAACCTCAAGAAGGCAAATGAAGTGATCTCTGATTTTAAAGTCAAAATTGAAGAAAGCAAGAGGATTGAAGACTGCTTAAATACCAAGCTCAATCGGAAAGCAGCTGAATGTCCAAAACTTGAGGAAGAAGTTGTCACTCTAAGAAAAGAATTGGAAAAAGAAAAAGAACAAATTGACAGAGGATTAAAACTGAAAGGAGGTTTTGAGATTCTTGATGAATTGATCAACTCTCAAAATCCATCAAAAGAAAAATTTGGTCTTGGTTTTGAAAAGGGGAAAAGTCTTATAACCAGTGCATCTGCAAATTTGTATGAAAACTTCAAAGTAGAAGGAAAGTTTGAAACAAATGAGGAAAAAACCTGCACTAAAGATCCTAAGAAGAATGCCTCCAGAGATGCAAAAGAAGATGAATTCATTCTTGTTTGGAGACAAAGAAAGAATAAGAACTTTAGAAAGACTACTCCTAAACAAACTGCTTCTACCAGGTATCTTCAAGATTTCGATGGTAACTACTATGCTTGTAATGAGTTTGGTCATAAGCTATTGAATGTAGAAATAAGATGAATCATAATTCATTTAGGCCTCCAAGGTACAAAGCTATGAACTCTTATTCATTTCATGGTCAATGTTATGCTTACAATAAGGTTGGTCATAAGGCTGATGAATTTAGAAGTAAAGTAATGAGGAATAATAGGAATAATTCTCAACCCTTCTATGGTTACTGTTACACATGGAACAAGTTTGGCCACAAGGCTGCTAATTGTAGATCTAATATGAGAAGTGTTCATGCTCAACAATCTAGCATCACTTGCTACAATTTCCATAAAATAGGAAACATTGCAAGGTTTTGCAAGGGAAAGAATGTGATGCCTGCTCCTCAAAAGAAGATTGACATTGGTCAATAAAAGAGGGAAATAAACAAGACATGGAAGAAGGAAGAAGGTGAAGTAAAGGAAGGATCTATACCTCTACCTGATGCAAATGGATCATCTGGTAACTAAATAGAATGTATTAGTTCAGGGGGACTTGCAAGTGCAAATCTTTTTCAAACCCCCGAATGCATAAGATATTGAAATCTTTAGCATAATAGCTAAAGGTCATATGGATATGTTTGGTTGATGATATGATGACGTTTGATCAAATTTCTATAGCAAATGGACTCTTTGTGGAGGATTGTTGAATGGTCATAGATCTCTATATAGTAAAAAGTTGCTTATGACAAGAACAAAGATTGCAATTAATGCAGAGTAGCTAGGGTTGGTGAGAAGCCTATTTAGTAGTTACTTGATCAAATTTGATCTCATTTGAATGAATTCAAGTGTGTTTAAGAGCCAAAGAAGAGTAGAAGGTTTTTAGCGGAGCTTGTGTGTAAACCCTAACAATAACATTATCAGGTATTCTTGAAATTTTTTGGTTAAACCCTAGTTTTCTGAAAGAATTATCATGGAAAACTAGTAGTAATTGATGTTGTGGAGAGGCTAAGGCCAAAATTTAAGAAGCATTCATACAAATCCATAGAAACTGACAAGGATAGAGCATTTTCTTGCGTTCCCATCAATGTACTACATACAGAGGATTTTTGGATATACATTCACTCATAGCTAAATGAATACAATCATTTGAAATTTTAACAATTTAGGAACAACCACCTCCTAGGTGATGACTTTCAGCTTAAGATAGAGCATGCAAATGTTGAAGCCAAATGCTTAGATATATGGAAGAATTTCCCAATTTTGGTTATGAGGATGACTGGGTCAGAATTATTTTGAGCCAAATTCATGAAGAATTCCTCTACCTTGATCAACCCCATATGATCACAAAAGAAGCTATTAAAGTTGTGACTAGATTGTGCTCCTTTGGACCTATACTAGTTCTAAAGGTGGTAAAGAATGAGGTGGTAATGAAGCTTACCAATGCAAAATTTGACAAAATAACCCTTACATTAGATGATATCATTGACCTATGGATCTGGTATGCCACAATGGGCATTGCATATAAATTATATTACACCAACAAAGAAGGTTTAGCTACCACAATTACCATCTACACTATTCATCAGATGGTTAAAGAAGGAAAGTACTATGATATGTGTGAGTTGTTGTGACAATAATTGTTAGATAATCTGAAGAGAGCAAAGGAAACACATTATCACTTACAGTATTGATCTCTAATTTTTTGTCTCATGTTTTATTTATTGAGAGAACTATTTGGTATGAAGAATGTAGTCTGGAGAAGAGATATCCATGTTGCTCAACTGATTAGGGATCACATGCAAAGCTTTGCAGACTCTAAACAATGCAATACTGTGTATTAGGGATTCTTTAAGAATTTCCAAGATGAAATGCAATTGAGGGAGAGGATACCATCAAAAATTGTAGAAAAATACAAGAATGATATAACTTTCATGGTGGATAAGGATAATTGCTATACAGAGGCAATAGAACCAAGGACTTTCTAGATAACCACATTGCCTTATGAGGTGTTTGAATATGATTTGATTGGATATGCTGATATGTTCCTTAGCAAGCCTAAGGATCCTGCTGCTAAGAGATTTGGGACTTATGATGAAATTACCAACAAAACAATTAGGAAGGATGTGGAAGAAAAAGAAAAAAAGATGAAATCAAAATTAGAAGAAATGCTTGACACTCTTGAGGGTCCTACAGGCACAAACCACCTTTTCCTCACAAACTCCTAGAAGAACAAGTAGGGTTGCTCCTGCTGCAGCTACTTCTTCCAAACCTTTCGGATCAACTCAAACTCCTCTTAGCAATGGAGGAACTACATCTAAAGCACCAATACAATACAAACCAAGACCATAGAGAAGAAGAAACCAAGGCCTAAGAGACAAGGATAAGGGGTAAGATTAATCTGGTAAATGTAGAAGATATTGAAGAGGATGAAGAAGAAAAAGAAGAATCTTGTGTGCTTGAGAGAAGAAAGAAAAGAACAAGAGAAGAAGAAGAAGAAACTTCCAAAGGAAAAGGAAAAGACAAAGCAAAGAAATCAAAGAAGACTTCTCCAAAGGAACCTAAACATAAGCATCTACAGCTTGAGGCCACTGTTAATGCAATTGCACAGCATGGTGCTCTAAAGGAACTTGTAGAGCTTTATGATGAAATGCCTTCTGATGACAAGGCTACAATTAAGGAGGCTATTATCAGGTACATGATGGCCTTTGATGTGGCCCTAATTGAGTTCATTGATCATATTCCTGAAAGTCTTGCAAACATACTCACCAACAAGAGAAGTGAAGCCATGGAAAAAGAGGCTGAGATGAGGAAACAAGTAGTTGAATAGGTTGGTCCATCCATCTCTGATGAAGAAAAGATTAAAGTATCTCAAAAACAAACAAAATAATTTAGAGCAAAAAGAGAAATAAATATTCTTATGGGAAAGGACAAGGAAGAAATAGAAAGATTGGAAAAGGAAATATTAGAGAAAAATGCCAAAATTCTTGAAGAGATGAAGAATGATGAGGTAATTATTGAGGATATATCTGATGATATAGATCTGTCAGCCTTTGAAGATAATGCAGAAAGTGGTGATATGATTGAGAAAGATGGTAAGCAAAATAAGGAAACTGCTCCTCTGAAAAACATTGAAACACAAAATATAGAGGATCAAGGTAATGTGGGTACACCTCCTCTAGAAAACACAAAAGCACAGAGATCGGGAGATCAAGATAAAGTGGATATACCCCCTTCAGAGAATACTAATTTTGGTATAGAATATGATAATCCTCCTCTGGAGAATACAGGGAAAGATGAACAAAAGAAAGAGGATAACCCTAAGGAGAAACAAGATGAGAAGATTCAAGATGAAACAGAGAAGAAGCAAGATGAAAATGTTGAGGATGATTCTATGGATATAGGTCAGAGTTCTTCAGGATCAAACTCATTCAAGGACCTATTAGATTTGTAGATGTAGTGTCAACCTATAATTATACCTTAGCTTCTGCAGATTCCCACTCATGAGGGGAAAGTAGATTTGTCAAATATTTCACCCCTCCATAAGCTACAACTTGATGACATGTTCTACATGCTTCTGCAAGAAAAGAGTTCTTGCAAAAAAACTTCAAGAAGACTAGTTTAGTTAAAGATACAGTGAAGTTGATTCAGGAAGGATTACCAAAGGTAATCATTGACTCCTCTCTACCTCCAAAACAAAAGTTAAAGCTATTGATGGATTCTTTTGAGGATCATTTTTCTCACATTGAACAAAAAGTAGAACAAGAGGCATTAAGGAAGATAAATGATAAAAGGTTGGTTGAGATATCTGATAAGTGTGCCAATGCACATAATAAACTACAAGAAAATTTGAAGATGTTTAAGGGATGCATTGATGAAGCCATTGTTTTATACCCATTCTGCTTGAAATGGCCTAATTCCACCAAGAACATCAAAGCTCAGATTGACTCCATTGAGTCACATATCTCTAAATTGGTCAAAGTATATGATTTGCCAAAAGATAAGGATCGATCAACTAGGGCATAAATTGAAAATCTGCATTCACAGATGTCATTGCTTCATGACCAAAGAGAATAGATAAAGTAGTTTGGTCAGCTAAGGGAAGCAGTTAATTTGAGACTTGTTTCATTATCAGGGTTACTAGGTGAAGCTAAAAATATTAAATAGAAAATGAAGACCCCAACCAACATGGATGAGTTTGAGGACTTATGTATGTAGTTTGAATGCCAGAATCATATTGTTTCCTTAGAAAAATAAAATTGGGTATCCACTCTTACATAAATCAAGGTAGTCTAAAAATCTATTCTACCTTCTAAGTGAGTTGAAAGAGTATTGAAGACAAGACAATTTTGTCTTTGTATAAACTTGCAGAGGTTTATGATGTCTTTCTATGTACATAGCATCAATTTTTGGGGCATCTCCATCTCAGGGGGAGTATTGGTTGTAGAAATCATATAGTAAGGGGGAATTCATATGGTTTTTTGGGTATAAGTAAAAGTTATTAAACCCCTTGTCCTTGATGTCAAAGGGGGAGAAAGATGAATGTACATCTAAGGGGGGTGTGTTTGCACATCATTTTAGTTTTTCCATCAATGATAAAGGGGGATATTGTTAGCATCTTGATAAGATTAATTGTCATTGATGTCAAAAGTATGTGCAGGTAAGATTGGTTGTCATTGTATATATTTTAGAGATAGTCAATATGCAGTAATATCAGTTAGCATTGCAAGATGAGGAAGAATGGTAATCAACATGTTGTCTAAGTGTGATGTAGAGGTGAGTACACCTATTCTAACATGTCTTCTATATGTCTACATTAATATCTTACCAATTCAGTGTACCACACTTAAAGACAAGTTGCATAAGTTTTGCTAAGAAATTTACAGTGTATACCCTAAGACAGAGTCACAATGTTTTGGTCTGCATTCCTCTGCAAAGCAAGATTTAGACTAAAAATTTAGAATATAAGTTAGTTGAGATATAAAGGTATTGTATCCAAGATTTCAGGTTATTATACCCTCAGCAGAGAAAGTTATCAGTGACAGATTTCCAGTTAGTGCTCAGACATAATAAAGCAATGTTGGAGACCTATTGGAATGCTCTGCATTCCTCTAGAAAAGAAGTTGTACCCATGCAGTTTTGAGAACATTATTAGAGATGCGTAATACATTCTTCCTTTCAGTATCAAGTGTTCTGATGGTCCACAAGGCTACTTTTCAAATGATAGAAGTAATACAGATAGTTCTAGATGTCTAAGTTGTCCTTAGTGCACATGCTTGAGTACTTGCAGAAGATGGAGAGTATAGAGATCAAAACTATGAGTGTATGTGGAGATTCTACATGTCCCAATACATCTTAGGTTTGAAGCACATACAATTCCTTCTTGTTCTAGTACAACACAAAGTATTCAGGCTAGTTTTATAAAGAGTTGTGATTGACTGCTCTTTGAATTGCAGTATAACTAAGTTAAGTCTCTGATTTCCTCCGGAAGAGATAGATGTGGTTGTGTAGATCTGGGAATATGTTTGTAATGGTGTATAGGATCATCCATAATAGTTTTAAATGATTTGGTATACTGCAATGCAATATCCTAAGTCTTTATGTGATATAGTCAGTCCGAAATGCTCTGTTTTCATCAGTTCAATATATTTCTTGGCTTGTAGATGCATATAATGATTAGATAGTTTAGGATAAGGGTGTATGGATAGTGTTGGAAAGGTACATTGATCATATCTTTATCCGCATCATGTTTTGGTGTCTCCATGATGGTGCAAAGGTGGATAGTTAGTAGTGATAGTGTTGTTTGGGCCGACAGTTTGGTTTCTTCATATGCAGTGGATCCTGATTAGTTGTTTTGGTATAGAAGGATGTGATGTGACATGTTTTGGGTCCTATTGTGATGTGTTTTGATCCTCAACCTATCTTTTCTTTATATTGTATATGATTGAAGCCAATCCATGGAGAATCACATGTTTCATCTAAAGGTCTTTTTGGTGCCGACCTCATTGAGGATTTGAGTTGTTGCAGAAGATATATATAGAAGAACAAAGTCATTTGTGAAGTGTGTGAATATGAGAGAGATGTATATCAAGGATGAAGTGTGTGAAGTCAATACGATGGAGTCATTGTGCAGAAAAAGGGGACTACAACATCAACATAAGTCATGCTTCTTTCATAGCAGTTCATGTTTATGTTCTCATTTTAATTCTCATGTATCTTGCTATCAGACAATGATTTTGCTTAGTAGGTCCTTGTATCTTTCCCTAAGGTTGAAGCCTTAGTCCGCAAGTCTAGTAGGGAGTAGTAGCTTCCTTGGGTTGTACCCCTAAAACAAAGTTGTAATCTTTTATAGCAGTGAGCTTATTATATTGTAAGTTAATCCTCACTGTGGATTTTCCCTTATTTGCTTTTCCACATAAACATCTTTGTGTCCTTGTGTGGTGCATGCTTTACTTTCTATTTTTCATCTTTTGGTTAAAATGATGTAATGGTTATGTTGTAAATGGAATTGATTTAAAGTTTAAATATAGAATGATTCACCCCCCTCTCTCTTAGTCTTTGGATGTGTTCAACACCCTCCAATCATGATTGTCATCTAAATTTGTGCCAATATCTTTTGTTTTAAAATGGCCTTACACTTATGTTTTCATTTAATACTAACTTGTACAGCTGGTTGCAAACACTTCAATGATTTTTGTGCCATGTGAATGCTACTGGAACTCACCTTATTTCCCTATAGGTATAGGCTTTCTTGGTCTAACCCTCTCTCCCATTTCCTTATATCTATACTCCATGTGCAAACTGTAGTTGAAAATAGATAGAGATGTATCACTCTAGAGTTTAAAAAATGCCACGTTAAATCATGAACAACTTATCATGCATTTGAACCCAAGCTATTCATCTTGATGTGCTTTTTCCAAGCCATAAATCCCATATGATCTCTAATACATTCAATTCATAGCCTCCACATGACTACAATTCAATGAAAAAATTAAATTACTTTTACGTACTTGCAGGCTCATGGACTATGGTTGATGTACTAATGTTGATCCATTTGTTCTTAATTGATAGTACATGCAACCAACTATGGCTAAATGATGGATTGATAATGTGGGACCCTATTAACTGACATGGCTCACTTTCATTCACCACAACTCAATAATACATTGTAGTCATGTGTACTTCCATTTAGCCATGGTCATGGATTATAGATCTTGTTTAACTTTTGTTGAGTTGTCAAATCCTTTTGGATTTTAACATACTTCAACATAAACCATGCTATAACTTTTGGAGACATGTGACAATCATGGGTTCAAACAATGTTGTTAAATATCTTGCATCTTATCTCATGCATTTAACTCTTGGCCTTTGATCTTAACACAATTTTTTTGTACCACGTATTTTTAACAAGATTTAGATTTTGACAATGTATTTTTTGGACCACATACTTTTTTGAAATTTAGATTTTGAGAGCACAAAGTCTTTTCTCATAGTCTCTTACAAATATTTGTGCAAAATATTTCCCAACAATGGAAAGATAGAAAAGGAGAACCCTTATAGAAAACCTAAAACTAATAGGGGAAAAGTTAGCCAAAAGATCCTTTCCCTTTCTCTCACCTACCTTATATAGTTTTACAAATGAAACTGTTTCTTGATTTGTAATTGTTTTTTGAAAAATAGAAATACATAAAATAAGCTTTATTCTTTATTTATCTTTTATTATAAGAATAAAGTTTATTTTATAATTAAAAAATGACTTTAAAAAAGTCACTTTTTCAAATAAAGATAAAAAGAAATATATCAACTTTGAACTTCTTTCCCTTTCTCTTTATCTTTCTTAAAATCTTGTCTATTGACTGTGTCATTTATCAGGGACTTTGATTGGGAAGAAGAAGCCATTTTTGCCTTATAATTTCTATAATTAGTGACTATCAGAGCTATAGCTTTTCTGTTCAAGATAGTCATAATGTTAAGACATATATTCCATGTAAATAATATTTCACCAATGTCTTCAATTCTTTTGTGAAAATTAGAGATTTCTTTCTAGAAGGAAATTAGTGAAGTAGATATAGTGCTTGATTTCTCCATGGTGTTCCCATCTACAATGTCCTTGAATAATTCTTCTAAAATAAATCTTTGAACTTCTTCTTCACAACTTCAACCTTAGCTAGATCAATCTCATATTTATTTAAGATGTCAGCATTTATAGAAAGACAATTTGCTCTAATACCCATTAGGATTGAATTGCAAGTTTTAATAAACTTATTATACTTAGACAGAGATTGTTTAATTACCAAATTTTTTATCATATTGGAATTGTCGATTTCTCAATGATTCTTGGTCAAAGTTATATTGTTTTGTATAATCTAGTAGGCATTCCCTAGATCAACAGATAATTGCAACACATTAGTGTTGGTTTCACAATAGGAAGACCATTACATCATAGTAAGTTGACTAACACCATTTAAATGGCTCACTCTGCATCAATGCTTTAACAAATGACTTTCCTTAGTTGAGCCATTCACTTGATTAGAACACCCTAATGAAGTAGATGACATGGACCTTAGGATTATCCTCCATAGAATGAACAAACACTTGCACGCTAGGACTATGCCAAGATAAAATAATGTGTAATGCTTTCAACACTACATCATTGACCAAACATTTGTAACTTTGTGCTATCGCATAAAAAAATGTACACAATACCACATCATCACACAAATTATAGTAGCACTTTGCACTCTCATACAAGAAACTATTTTATTTTGTGTATCACCACACAAATTTTATCAACCCTTCACATACATGTGAGAGAAGTTGCATTGCTTCATACAACACATGGTGATCTAATACCAAAGTTGATCAGAGGGAAAGAGTGCAAATTAGTTGACAATCTACAAGATTACAAAATACATAAATTAAACCTTAAAATAAAAGGAAAATATTCAGTCTATAGGCATAAAATACTTCTAAGAGAACTTTGGTATTGGAGAAGATAGTATAATGGCATGTATATAAAAAGATGTTGGTTGGTTCTTCTCAGCTTATACCTTACACAATGTAGGTATTTATACAAGTGGGTTATTAGTTACACCTATATAATGTGGAAAATGTAAAAAATAAATGGAAATCAATCACAATGAAAGCTCCTATTTCACAATCTACATCACATCAAAAAAAGCAAAGGGCTATCAAAATCAAAAGAAAACAATGAAACAATGTTACCATAATAGCCCTTGATGCACCATGATGAATGATGGATGTGCTCCAATGATCCTTGATGATGATAATTGATGTATAAATGTTGATTGCTCACACTAGCAGCATAACAATACTCAATTCAGTTAGGCCTTGCTAGGAGAAATTTAGATAGGTGTGCTCTAGGAGAAAATGACTTGATTGATAGTGATATTTATATGATGTTGGATGTGGGAAGGATATGACCTATTTGGATGAGGTCGGCCAAGACTCATAGATAAAAGTGTATAAGGATTAGGATAGGTGAAAAATAATTAATTAAATAATTTTATTATTTAATTAATGTGGCTAAAGGATGGACTAAATTAATTAAATAAATATAAATTATTTAATTAATTTAGGAAATGGACTAAGATTAATTAAATAAATAAAGATAATTTATTTAATTAATTGGATAATGAAAGGGGCCTAGAATGAAAGTGTTGCAAGATGGTGTCTAACTGAAGCTGTAAGGACACTTGGTCAAATCTAGGTGTCTACAACACCTTAACAATGTATTGATAGTTGTGAAACTTGTATGGTATGCTTTATCATGTGGACATGGTGACAATAGGTGCCAAACTCTTATGGTGCTAGTTTCTTGTCAAGCATCTTAGCTAGTAGATTAGAACACATGAAGGGCTCTTCTTGCATGGTTAGGAAATGAGACTTGTATGTAGGTTTACACCTAAAACCACCAAAATTAAGAATTATCATTTGACAATCAGGGGATGGGAGTTTCAGACGGAGAACTTTGGATACAACTTTTTGAGCAAGAACAACCTAAAACTTCTCAGCATGCTCCAGAAAATGAACAACCAAGAGAACAAGTTCCAATGAGGAACATGGAGAACCATAATGCACATGAAGAAACTCCACTAAAAAACATGGAAAGTTGTAATGGAGAAAGAGAGGTAGAGAGTACATTTACTTACCCCATCAACTTAAATCTTGAAGAAGATGCCCCTATGGAAAACATCTCCCCATCAATTTTACCCACCTCTTGGAGAATGGTTATAGAGGACCCAGATCAACTTTTATTTGAGTTTAAAGTACTTTGTCAAACCTATGATTAAAAAACTGATAATTAAAAATTAAATTTATTTTCTTCAGCCCTTAAGGACTCAATGATGATATGGTTCATGGGACTCTCTATAGGATCCATTAACTCTCGGGAAGAAATAGAGATAGTGTTTTTAGATAAATACCAAGATTACTATTTATTAAGAGATAGAAATGAGGAGCTCTTCCACTTACAGGAGAAGCAAGATGATAGCCTATAAGATTATTTAGAATGATTCCTCTTTTTCTTAAAGAGTGTGGTGATATATTAAACCCTGAGTTGGTTAAAATAGTATTTTTGAGAGGATTGGATGATGAACTAGGAGGAGCCTTGGACCTAGTGGGAAAAGGAGATGCCACAAAACTGAGCCTCCCAGAAATCTCAAAATTATGTAGAAATTAATCTCATACTAGGGGAGGGATTAGGAAATCTAGTCTAATAAAAGGGGAAAATGAGATGGGACAACTTATGGAAGAACTTGCTAATTTTAAAATGGATATCTTAGTCCAAATCAATACCACATTGGATGTGATGCAAGCTAAGAGAAAAACATAGAAACATTGTCTATCTATTACCTTCTAAGAGAATTCCCTTTGGACAAACTAACTATATGCCAAATATGTGACAAATACCACTCTACAAATCAGTGTGAAATCATGTAAGTCATAAAGAATTCAAAGAAAAAGGCACCACTAGTTAAAGAAGAGATAAATTATATGGGACAATTTTAGGGTGGAAACTTCACATATAGTCAATCCTCAAACCAACCCACTTGCAACTCAACATCAAATTGGAATAGCAACCCTTGGACAACACCTTGGCCTAGACACTAACTATCACAACAATGGGGGCCTTATTAATTGGGACCCCAGAAGTAGCCTAATTAAACATAGTTGAATTCTCAATGGCCTAATCAACCACAACAATCATGGTATCCTCCAAATCTGGTGTCGAATTAGAACCTATCTTATAATCAATTTTATCAAGGACCTCAACACATGCAAAATCAACAACAACCTTTGCTTCATCCTCCCCAGAACACACAATCTCAATCTTAAACAAATGAAGTTGCACAACCACATCTCATTTAACCAATTGCAAACCCCAAAAATTATCACCCTTCCACTCCTCTCTATTCAACATAGTCTAAAAATATGGCTAGTATTATTGCCATACATTGCGGAAGCATTCAACTTAGATCAAGAAGAAAGATTCCTAGGTTGTCATAGCTCTCTATCAATGAAATATTTGATAATCAAGAATCTACATTTCCTAAGAACAAAATGGATTCTGGTGATCTTGAATGTTAACAATATTCTAGAGCTAACCTTGAACAACCATCCAAAAACCTAGAAAAATCCTCTGGAGTTTCACTTGAACATCCTTTTAGAGAAACAATAGGGGCACCTTCTAGTGCCTTTTCAAAACCTTCCTCTAGAGAACTACTACAACTGACTCTAGAAATACTATCTCGATATTATTCTAGAGAAAACCCAACATTATTTGCTAGTCCTTTGGACCAATCTCTAGAGACAAGCTCCAAAACAACAAAGGATGTGAAAATCTCTCCCATTTCAAAGCCCCAACTCAAATCTATTCTGGAGCATGCTCTTTATCTAGAGAGGTTCTAGAAAATTTCAAAAACTTTGACTAAGACAATGCCATTAATCAAAACATATCTAGTTTAGGAAATAAAAATGTTGAATATGAAGATAGGAAATAGGAACCCTCTCATCCTCTATCATGTCAATGTATGAAAGATAAGATCTTATATAAAGGCGATGAACACTAACTATCACATAGAAGCATGAATACATCCTCAACTTGATATCTGAACACAAACACCAAATCCAATGGTAACAAATAGACTTGAGTAGCTAGCAAGAACTTACAAATGGTTGGAATAGTAATCATAGCTAGTTGCTAACACATATAATAACCATACATAAAAAATAAGGCATACTCATTATCACAAGTAGAGCTTCTACCATCAACATATCCAACCCAATCCATAAAGACATGTTTCTTCATATACACTAAACTACACAATAAAGTCCTCTAAGGTGCCAAAACAAACATAGATATATGAAAAAAAACTTGAAGACCTTCAATGTCGTCATATAATATGAACATACAACAAAGGACACATATAAATCCTCAAAATCCCACTACATGGGCAATGTCAAATTTGAAAATGATCAAAGCATCAAAAATTTCACCAATAGTACTCACATAGAAGGGTGTGGCTAATGTCATCAATGTCATCTAATATAAAGGAACATACACAATGATCTACAAACCTATAAACTAAACCATAACAAAATAACTCTCTCACCACTAATCTTCATAGCTCTCCCAAGTTATCCACATCATAAAAGATGGAGACTAAAGAACCTCCATACTATTACTAAAAAATAATGAACTATAATAACAATAAATGAAAACAAACATAGTGATCAAACATAGTGAGCACAATAGCTCCATGCAAACCTTAACCCCAATTTCAAATAAACATGAACCTCCAAGAAGAAGCACTAGACCATAAAGAAAACCTATAAATCAAAATCATGTCCTTCTACCAATGCCTCTAAGTGCTAAAGTTAGGATAAGTAAACCTCATTCTAAAACCTCAACTAGACAAGCCTTCTAGACATCTAATTGTTCAACCCTTCTAGCGCCTTCTCAAAACCTTTCTCCGGATAACTAATGCAACCAACTATGGAAAGACTATCTTGATATTATTCCCTAGAAAATCTAATATTATTCACTAGTCCTTTGGACCAATCTCTAGAGCCAAGCTTCATAATTTAACAAAGGATGCAAAAATCTCACATTTCTATTCTAGACCATGCTCTTTATCTAGATATGTTCTAGAAAAATCAAAAAAAATTGACTAAGCCAATGCCATTACTCAAAATAGAGATAATTTAGGAGATAAAAAGGTTGAGTATAGAGGTTCATTTACTTCAAGTCATCAAAGAAATTCTTGAGTTAAACTAGTTAATCAAGAAACTCTACATTAAAACTCCAAGAAGGAAAAACAAGCAAACTAATACCATGCAAGTGCAACCTATGCTAGAATTTGTGTCAAAATAAACCTCGACATGCATTTGAAGAGGGCAATTAAGTTGAAATAAGTTTTGGGAGACTAGATTGAAGAATTGGATTATGAATGTCTTCCTATCAAATGTTTCAAATGCTAGAAAGTAGGACATATGACTAAGAAGTGTGATAGAGGGAATTTTTAAAAGAGTTTTGATAAGAGGGGGATGAGAAGATGATAATAATAGAATCCCAAGATTAGGAGGTAGTAAAGATCAGGAAGATTGTCTTTTGGCCATTGCTAAAGATGCAGCTAATAAGGTGCTTCACAAGAGTAATGCTCCTCAAAAAGATGGAGGATTAGAGCCAAGAGAATTAGTGGAGGTGATTAATCCCGGGCCAATTGTAGAGGTTGGAACTAAGGATGAGAAGATGAAGATTGGGGTAGAAAGTGATTAAGATTCTTCCAAGGATTGCATAGGGGATAAAGAATCTAAATTAGAGTGGAGTATAGCAACTAAAAGGGTTGGCAGAATGGTGGGATGGTTCAGTTACTTGGTTGGATGCTGGTGCTTCAATGTTAGGGGAAAGAATATAGAAGTGAGCAAAGCTAAGTTAAAAGTCGTGGAGAAATTGGAGAATGGCACACAAGCATCTATTTAGAAATTTGTGAAGAATGAAGGCAAACGCCTCCTTATAAATAAGAGATTATGAAGGTGTTAAGTTGGAATATTTGAGGGCTCAATTCCCTCAAGAAGAATCACATACTAAATTGGTTAATTGAATTCGAAAGCCTAGCTATTGTGTTGGTGTAGGAGACCAAAGTGGATAAGTTGATGATTCAATATTTTTAAGATGTTAGAAATTAGGAAAAGGGATTGTGGTGGACTCTAATGGATTTGTGGGAGGTTTGGTAATGTTATGGGATTCAAGAAGGATTACTGGTAAGTTGGTGTCTCAATCCTTCAATTATTTGAATGTCAACTGTGCTAGCGTTCACAATAATGTCATAGTGGTAGTATCCTAGATGTTAATGGTCCAAATTCTAAATAAAAAAAGTCAAAGGCATGGGAACAAATTAGGATATGAAAGAGGGATTTAAGAATTAGAATGAGCTATTGGAGGAGAGTTTGAGCCCCTTCTATAGCTAACAAACTTTTAATAAACTCTCCAAAAGAATTACTAGTTAACTTGAACATCCGAATAGAATTATAATAGGCTTTTATTAATATTTTTCTTTATAGGTATGGCTCCCAAAAGCTATTTTAATGATAAAAAAATTAAAAATTGCTCACAAAAGAAAAATTTAAAGTGAACAACATAGATATTTCTATGTTTTTAGTTCTAAAGTAAAATAAAATTATTCTTAATTAAATAAATTAACTCATAATAAAATGAAAAAAAATTAAATAGATACTAAAATTTAATATTCATATAGAAAAATAAAACAACTCTTGAAGTGCAAGCTTTCATTAAATTATAAATAAAATACTAAGTAAAATTAGGAAAATAATTTATTTTTATTTACCTTTTTGAAAATAATACTATTAAAATAATTATTTGTTCATTTCTATTCTTTTTGAAATTTTAATCTTTACACATTTTATTAATAAATTTCTTGTTTTAAAAAATAACTATGTGCTTAACAAATTAATATAGATATTTTAAGTACATCTATATTTAAAAGACATCTTCTATATATCATTGTGAAAGCCATCCAAATAAAATCCCTCAATGAGGGTTACACTTTCTTAGTTATTTATTCTTGATGGACCCTTACCCACTATATTGTTGGGTTCAGTGAAGCCCAAATTGGCAAGTTTCTTTGTTGGGTTCGGTGAAGCCAGAATTGACAAGTTTCTCTCACATATTCGAAAAGGATGCCTTTTGCAACCAACTTCTTTTTGCATGTATTCACAAAATTAGAAGTTGTCCTTTTTGATGGATTTTTCCATTTATTGGAGATGAGACTAATTTATAAATAGTTGGTTGCTGCTTCAATATGTATTGTATTCAGAATTAATAAAAGAGATAATCCCTAAAAGTGGACGTAGCCATTATTGGGCGAACCATTGTAAATCTTGTGTTCTTCTATGTCTTTTAAATGTTTTAATTTCTGTTCTTATTTTCTGCAATTTTTCTTTTCATTTGCTTTTGCAATTTTCATCAACAATTGGTAGCAGAGCCTGGTGGAGAAACTTGGTGGAGAATCTCAGTGGTGAAGCGGTTCCTTGGAGATTGCTAAAGATTTTTTCGGAGGTATGGACAAAGTAGATATGGAAGAGAGTCCCAACTAGGATGATTGGGTTGAAGCTCTCATGTCTATGTGCCATGGCCATGAAGAGAGTCATGATGAAGTGGGAGCTATTCATCAGATGTTTTTAGATGAATTAAATGATGAAACTGATTTTATTATTGAGGAGTTTCTTAGTATGTTGGAACTTGGCAGTGACATGGAGCAAATGCAAGAAATGAAACTATTGTGGCTCAGTCTGGAGAAGAGGAAGAGTACGAAGTCACAGATTCAAACACATGTTTAACAAATGGTCTGTCTGTAAAGAAAAAGGTTAGATTTAATTTGCCAATTGAAATAGATGATTTGGGTACTGAAGTCTTTATGAGTGGCAGTGGTTATGGAATCCACATGGTTTTTGGGGGCTCTGGCACTGGAGAGGTTGGAGTGGCTACAACGCTGTCCATGGATGAGCGCATAATGCTACCCACGTGCCCCCGCGGGAGGAGTGTTGCAAAGGAGGCAGAGGGTTATGGCGCCAGGCAGCTTGGCAGTTGTGATATTGATTCCCCGAGCATTGTGAGGGACCCGTTTGTAGACACCTAGCTAAGGGAGCAAATTCTGGCAGAGTAGCCGATGGTGGCACATTTTCGGTGGGATCACCATACTTGGGGATCGACTTGGCTATTTTTAGTGGTGTCGTGCATGTGTTTTGTGTGGCTAGAGTTTTCACAGTCGCTATAGATCATGGGAATACTGATGAATACGCTCGTGTACACCGTAATATATTCATATTTTCTATGGAGGAATATGGGATTGCCTTACAAGTCTACGGATGTGGCAGCTAGATTGCAGCTGGTTCATCTTAGATTTACTGTTGGTGGTGATGATGCTTGGTAGGGGTGTAGTGTAAAATGTCAAAAGCTATCTAATGGGAAGAAGAAACAGGGGTTTCTTGAGACGCCGATGATTGTAGTGGAGATGGTTACAATGGTGTATTGTTGGGGTTATAATATGACCGGATCATTTCTAGAAGGTGTTAAGATTGATTGGGAAGCTTGGAAATGATTTGTACGAAGTGCCCTTGAACAAAGGTTAAAGCCCTACAATACGAGCTTGTTTTCGAAGTGACGATACAAGTGGAAATCTAAGGGATATCTCTGAGCAGCTATTTGGTCTTCAAGTGGGAGATTGTTGGGTTCAGTGAAGCCGAAATTGGCAAATTTCTTTGTTGGGTTCGGTGAAGCCCAAATTGGCAAGTTTCTCTCACATATTTGAAAAGGATGCCTTTTGCAATCAACTTCATTTACATGTATTCACAAAATTAGAAGTTGTCCTTTTTCATGGATTTTTCCATTTATTGGAGATGAGACTGATTTATAAATAGTTGGCTGCTGCTTCAATATGTATTGTATTCAAAATTAATAAAAGATATAATCCCTAAAAGTGGACGTAGTCATTATTGGGCGAACCACTGTAAAACTTATGTTCTTTTGTGTCTTTTAAATCTTTTAATTTCTATTCTTATTTTTTGCAATTTTTCTTTTCATTTGCTTCTGCAATTTTCATCAACATATATTATGTCCTCATTATTTATTAATATTATATATTTTAAACCCTTTGTTTTTCTTTCATGGACATACATTTCTATTTTCTTTTATAATAGGGTTATGCAGTGCCTCACTTCAAAACATGATTACATTTTCAATAATTATTACATACAACAATTCCTTACTTCAGTATATAGAGTTAAACAACACATAATGGAATTGCCTAGTATTACACAACAGTAAGGAATGCTAAAAACTGTAGAAAAAGCTAAAATATTATGACAAAATATATTATTTAATTAAAAATATATTAAAAATGGATTTTTTTGAATATTTTTTAATCATACGATTTAAATCACAAGTAGCTAAAACCACCACATTAACACTAAAATTCTTAAATATCATCCACTTCAAATGTCAAAGGTCAATTTTGGCCAATAAAAATAGGACAAATATTTACCACTTTTTGTTGTGAATGAGGTGTAAAATTATTATTAATTGTTTTGACCATTGAAATGGATGATATTTAAATAGAATGACACCAAATTACCAAAATTTAGTTATCCACCATTCTCTCAATTTTCTTAATAACAACTAGAAAGATTTAAAGAATTGGTTAAGAATGAGCTTGGGATCAAATGAACACATCATCCAAGAATGCTTCTGCTGACTTGTGCATTGAGGAAGGCATTGCCAAAACCCTTCCTTTAAATTGTATGCAAACACCTTTGGATCACATACATGGCTAAAGCACAAATGATCTCCCAAACAAGCACAATTCCAATACCAACCTGTTCCACCAATATATTCAGGGAGAAACTCTGGAGACATCCTTGCAAATTCTTTCCATTTCCAAAGCAACTTATCTTGGTCATCCTGAAAAAACTCCCAGATAACAATACCCACAGCCCCCAAATTATATGGACGAATACCCTTCTTGAGTAGAGCGATTGAGTCACTTAGGCCAAACCGGTGAAAGCTTCCAAAGATCGCTACCACTAGAAGAGAAGACCCGTATGGAACCATACATAAAAATTCAACACCAGAATATTCGAGAAGTTTGGTAGGTAACGGAGCTATTGTAACAGGCTTAATAAAACCATCTTCGATATTGTAACTGACAATAGTCATAGGCTTCGCTGCCCTCCAGAAAAGAACACTATTGCATTCAACCATTTCTTCATTTAATATATGAGAGCCCGTTTCCCCTGAAAACTGAGATTTAAGCTTCCATGAATCTTGAAAATAGTGGTAGATTTGGAAGGAAAAATCCCCCCTTCTGTGCTCCAACGCCACTACCAAATACGGCTCTCCGTTTCCCCCTCGTACAATATAGTTACAGCAGCTATACGCATCGATTTCTATTTCTGCATAAATTCTCATGAGCGGATTGCAAACGCATAATTTTGGGGTTCTTCCAAAAAGTAGTAACCCTAGCCCTGCACTTGATAACCCTAGCCCTGGACGTGATAAGTTGTAATATATCATATTTGGAAGGAAAGAAAGAGAGATATTCATCCATTTTTGTGTGGAAAAGCAGTAGGCCACACAATGCCAACTTCCTTGGAATTCTTGACCACAAAGAAGAAGCCATGGATTTTTGGGGGGCAATGAAGACAGAAAGCTGTGCGAAGACAAAAGAGATTTCCATTATTTGCAAACTAAGCGAGAGAGGCAGATTGATTGTAATGGAAGCTTTGCAAAAATGCATTCTTTTACATCCCGACACAGCTCAGATACACCACTCTGCTCTCCGTCTTCTTCAACTACTGAAATAAATTGTCGCTCCATTGCTTTCCTAAATAATGGATTTTGTATTCTTTCTACCTGGGATTTCTTTCTATGCATTCATCATGCGTCCGCATCCACTTCCTTTTATAGGTGTTTGACATGAAGAGCTTTGCCGGTTAAGAGTAGCCGACTGTAGAAAATAAAATTTAAAATAGATAATGAAGATAAAAAATAAGTAAAATGAAAATCAGTTTATTTGGAATCAAGTTTTGATGAATGCAAGGTCTCAACAGGGCAGAGATTGTCGAAGCCCACACTGGAGAAATTGATGGAATTGGAGAAGGGCAGTGGATCAAAGAAACTGGCAAAGTAATCAACAAGCTTCCTAGTGGGGAGGAAGATCACAGGAATATGGAGCAGGAAACAACACGAGGGTGGCAGAAAAAGTCAAGTGTGGAGCTAGGGCACAAGAACGGAGGTCTGGTCTGATGAGAAAAATTTTGAGAGGGTAGAATCTTGATCAAACTTTCGTAATAGGAGAAAATGGAAAGGAAGAAGTAGCGACAACAAACATAATTCATTTACAACCCAGGAAATTGGTAAGTTGTAAATCTTTTTTTATTAATTCAAAATAATTCCTTGGTGTGGTGGAGCGCCTTAGGAAGTGCACCTTTTTCATAAAATGGGTTCTGGACTGGCCCGCGAGATTTAAGGTTTAGAAGTGGTGTGAATGGAATTGGGGAAATGATGTCAAAACTAGATCATTGCCTATAGGATTTTTCTTAGTAGAATGTGCTTCGGAGGAAGTGAAACAGAAGATCCTTAACAGTGGCCCCCTAATGATGAAAGAAGTACAAGCTTCTACACAGCAGAGTGGTCACTGAATTTTGACCTGATTATTCACAAAATGGAGAAAACACCAATGTGGATTCGACTTTACAACCTTCCGACAAAGTATTGGGATCCTAAAATACTAAAGCTCATAGGAGAACAGATTGATACATTCATCAAAATTGATGATCAAATAGAGCTAGGGGAATTTGGGATGTGTTTCAATAGATTTGAATGTCACCTTTCTAGAAGAGTTGGAGATTAGGATAGAGTTCAATAGATTTGATTGCCAGGATATGTGTCTCAATAGATTTGAATGCCACCTTTCTAGAAGAGTTGGAGAGTAGGATAGAGCTGGGGATTTGGAGACAAAAGATCAAATTGGAGAAGGAACTGGTTAGATGCAAAATTTGTCACATTGGAGGCCACAACATTGTAGATTGCAAGAAAGGGAAACCAACCAAGGAAGCAGAATCAGGGGAGGCCTTGAAACCCATTAAAGAAGGAGAGAAGCCCAAAGGAATGGATACAATGGCACCTCCAAGGGTGGACAAGGTTGGAGGTGAGGGAAGCGAGGAGGATGAACTAGAGGCAGCTTCTTCTAGAGATAGGACCTAGGAAAGGATGGAAGATCTTACTGGGGGGAATGTGACCTAAGTGATGGTCTTAGCCCGAAGGGAGACACTAGAGTGTCCCCACTTTTGATGCAACAGTGAGTCAGGCTCTCAAAGGTGTTTTCCTTGAGGGGTAAGCCTAGTTGAAAACAAATGAGAAGGGAGCTCCTCTGGTAAAGTTGGGTTATTAGAGGAGACCATTGACGAGGAGGGAGAATCGAGTGACTTCTCTGATGAGGAGATAGAGAATCTAGAGGAGAGGATCATTAGACAAACAAAATCTAAGAGGACTAAAACAAAGACTGAGGAAAAGAATGGGAGGGGAAGGAGGTCAAATAGGGAGTAGTTGGAAATTATTGGTAATGCAAAGGGCCAAATGAAATTGAGATCCAAGAAGGGCGTTAACCTTCCTCAGGAGCCATGAAACTCCTAACATGAAATGTTAGGGACTGTAACACCCCTAACAAATGTTGTGAAGTCAAGCATCTCATGCTGACCATAGACACCAATATCCTCTTTCTATAGGACACCAAATTGTAAGCTAGTGAGTGTTAAAACATGTTCTCAAGTTAGAGTAATAAGAAATGTTGGGGTGAGAGTGCAGTTGGGGATTTCGGGGGATTGGGTGTAATTTGGGACACAAGAAGGGTGGAGATAAGAGTTGTTGAAAAATTATCAGTCCTGGCATGTTCTTTTTGCCAAGTTTCTTCCTAGGAATTTGAAACTTGTTTTGATTAATGTCCACGGGCCCAATAGTAGCACACAAAGAGCAAGGGTGTGGGAAGAAATTTCTTCAATTATCTAGGCAGGGAGGGATGAGTTGCTTATTGTAGAAGGAGACTTCAATGCCACAAGTAGACCAGAAGATAGAAAGGGAGAGTGAATGTGATGACTCAAGCACAGTTAGATTTCCAAAACTTCATTAACAATGCCCTAATTGATGTAATTCCCAAGAATGGGAAATTTACATGGTCGAACAGAAGGAGGGGTACCTCTGGCATAGCATAATGTCTTGACAGATTCATGATTTTGGGGAATTGGTTATCATTACCCTTCATCCAGGAGAGCCTTATCCTCCCAACTTCAGGCTTGAACCACTTCCCTGTAATGCTAAAATTTGTGTCAGAAAGATCTCTAAAATGATGCTCTTTCAAATTTGAGGATATGTGGCTTAGGGATCCTGATTTGGGAAATTTGATTGAAACCTGGTGGAAAGAAGCTACAGTCCCTAGTGGGTCCAAACTTTTTACCTTCTTCAAAAAGTTGGGGAGAATCAAGGAGAAGCTAAAAGTGTGGAATAAGGAGCATTTTTGGAATATATATGAGGAGAAAGGAAGATTGGAAGCAAAATTAGCAGTCTTAAATGAAAGAGTGATCAAGGAAGGAATATTTCATGATGATTTCTTAAAAGAAAAAGAACTCAAGGAGGAACTCACTAAAGTTCTAGCAAAGGAGGAGGCTTTTTGGAGGCAAAAGTCCAGGGAATGCTGGTTGAAGGATGGAGACAGGAATACCAAGTTCTTCCACATGTCAACAAAGTTTAGGAGGAACCAAAACAGAATCACAAGAATTAAGAATAATGTAGGAGAGGTGGTGGAAGATGAAGAACAAATTGGAAAGGTGGTAGATAATTACTTCAAGTCTTTATTGAATGAGGAGGGGCCGTGAAGGGGGGAGGAGAGAGGTAGTTTTAAACAACCTTCCATGTTTGATAAATGAGGAACAAAACAACTTGATGAGGTGAATTTTCACAGAGGAAGAGATCAAAGCCGCAACATTTCATATGCATCTAGACAAGGCCCCTGGTCTAGATGGCTTCCCAAACGGCTTCTACCACAAGTTTTGGAATATCATAGCAAAGGACTTGGTCATGGTGGTAGAAGAAGCAAGGAAGAATAGTATTATGCTTAAAGACCTAAACAATACTTTCCTAGTTTTAATCCCTAAGAAAGAGAATGCATAAATAATGGAAGACTTTAGACCTATATCCTTGTGTAATTCAGTATACAATATTATTTTCAAATCAATGGCAAATAGACTAAAGGAATTACTACCCTGTCTAATTTTAGAAGAACAAAGTGGTTTTACTCTAGGGACGTTAATCATTGAAGGAATAATACTTGCTCATGAGGCGATTCACTCTATCAGGAAGAGTAGAAGGGAGAGGATGATAATCAAATTAGATATCAGGAAGGCATATGATCAGGTGGATAGGGGTTTTTTGTTAAGTGTCCTGGAATAGTTTGGTCTATGCCAGGAGTGGATTAAGTTGATTCGAAACTGCATTTCATCCCCAAGATTCTTAGTAATCATTAATGGGACCCTCACGGATTTTTTGAAGTGACAAGAGGGTTACGGCAAGGTGACCCCTTGTCTCCCTCCTATTCATTATTGTTGCAGAAGCTTTGGGGAGGTTAATTAAGAGTATGAGCAGCAGGGGGATTTTTCAAGATGTAGCTATCGTACCAAGTTGTGAGCCAGTTATACACCTACAAATTGAAGATGATACACTCTTGTTTGGGGTTGTTAGATGCAAGGAAGCCTATGTGATTAGTAGAGCAATGGATACTTATTGCCAGGCATCAGGATAACAAATCAACAAAAGGAAGTCAAAAATCTTCTTTCTCAACATGGATGTCAAGAGACAATAGGAGATTAAAAGGATTCTGGGATACAAATGTAGCCCTCTGCCAAGAAAGTATCTGGGTATTTCATTATTTGGAGGTGCTTATAGGTCACATTTATGGGAGCCAATTGTTTCAAGCATCACCAAGAAAGTATCTTCATGGAAAGGTAAGTGGCTCTCCAATGTTGGACACATCCTTATGCTCAAGGAAATTATCATGACCATCCCCATCTACACCTTATCTTTCCTGAATATGTCAAGGAAGATTTGTGTGTCCATTGAGTAGAAGATGCAAGACTTCTTTTGGAAAGAAAATTCGAAAGGGAAGAAGTTTCCACTAATTGCTTGGGATAAAATCTGCAAACCCAAGCAAGATAAAGGTACTAGACTAAGGAGCTAGCTAGAAATGAATATGGTGCTGGAAGCAAAGCTAGTGTAGAGCCTTTTTTCAAATCCCAATCTAAGATAGACCAAAATCTTACAGAATAAGTACTTAGACTCGCAAGATCCCAAAAGAATCCTTACTGTGGCCAAAAGAATCCTTACTGTGGCCAACCCACTAAAAGGCCTCGCCATTTGGAATTTCATCTTGGATTCTAGAGATCTAGTAAGTAAGAACGTAACTTGGGAAATAAAGAGTAGGAGGCAAGCGTTGTTCTAGGAAGACTCTTGGAATGGCTTCCCAACTTTAAGTGAGCTACGGGACATTGAGCTGCAAGTTAGAGAAATCTTAACAACAACATGGGGGATTCATGTCAGAGATTATCTATCACCAGTGGAGAAGGTATTTGTGGTGGAGAATTCGGATGGGTGGCAGTTGGTGCAACATGAGGTTTAATAATTACAAAGGATGGCTTGAGTATGCATTTTAATGGTGAAGGTCAGTTTCAAGCGTGGGAGTTGATAGCCCCAAGGTGGCAAAGGATGAAGTGTAGGTAGCAGAATCATGAAAAGGGAGTATACTTGGCTATTTAATGGGGAGCCAATGCAGGTGATGGCAACAAAAATGGAGATGCCCATGAGTTTGGTAGCAAAGGGGGGCAGATGTTGATTAAAGGGGAGATCTTAGAGAGTATATTAAGGAAAATCTTCAAAACTAGATCAAGCATTGTCTTGCTGGGAGTGAAGATGGTTCTCGGTGATGTTTTCGTCATAGGGGGATATAAGTTCCAGGACAATTCTGATATTTTTTCTATGTTTACAGCAGTCATACTCAATCTTTGAGAGGAGACTTGGATATCATTAGGGCCATTCTAAAAACTGTAGTATTTGCCAAGTAGCGGGGTCATGTGGAAGCATTGTTGGAGGTTGCGGTAGTGGGTATCGGGTTTTACCTAGTCTAGGGGATATGGTTGATTGGTCGTTGCACTTATGGAGGAGAAGTGAGAGGAGGGTGGCGAGGAGGTACTGAGTGGAGGTGGGCATGTAATGATGGTGCTTGTGTAATTCTTTGGATAATACTATTAGTATGTAATATGAGACCACCCATAATGGGGGCTATGTAGTAACAATATAGACGGTCAATATGTAAATCTCTCTACAACAATTTAGTAAATTCTAGTTTGTAAATTTTGGCCCTCTTTGGAGCAACCCTGTTTCATTTTTTTACTTCTGGTTAATTGGTAGGCTCCTTACAGGCCAATTGGCAAATAGATAAATAAATAAATAGTTCTTTGTATAGAAATAAAGTAAACAATGTGACATAAAAAATAATCCTTAAATAGAAATATAAATTTATGTGTTCATGTAAAAATAAAATAATTCTACATTAAAATAAAATAACTCCTAGGTAAATAAAATAGTTCTAGACTAATATTTTCATCTTTTAGATAGATGTATTCAAGATATTTGTTCTAGTAGAATATAAAAACATCTATAAATATGTAATAATGTGTCATTTACTATCATCTAACTAGATATTTTAGTTTAACTTGACATATATTGAAATTGCAAGGCTTCTAGTAAACAATTATGTATAGCATTTTTTATTTTGCATCAAGACGTTTTGGATTACACTCCATGATCCATCATTAGGGAGAGAATGAAAATTCCTTATCCTAAATGTCTTGATACAAAAAAAAGATATACACAGTTGTTTATGAGAAGCTTCAAAATTTTGTTTCATGGACTGTGGAAATATCATGTCTTCAATTGACATATAATACCAAATTATGTACAAATACTCATCATCTTATACTAAAAATACAATGGTAAAAAATAGCTCCAAATGGGACATGAATCAATCTAGTTCATTGTACATAAATATTATATATCAAAATATTATGCTTTTAGAAAAAAAGAATGAATTTTCCTCTTTCGAATATTGACATGATAGTGGATTCGACGATAGGCCATGCCTTACTTTCTTTTAAATGGATGACTTTTTGGGTTATAATCAAATTCTAAGAAACCCTGAAGACTAACATAAGACCACTTTCACATCCCCTTGGGGTAATTTTTGTTATGTTTCATGCCATTTAGTTTAAAGAATGTGAGAGATACCAGCGTACCATAACTTCATTCATAATATCCTTGAAGATTATGTTGATGACATCTTGGCTAAGACTATCTTACACTGGGATCATGTGAATAATCTTTGTCTCATCTTTGAATGTCTCCAATCATATAACATGCACCTAAAGACTCATAAATTCATTTTTCGCACATGGATAGTAGTAATATTTTAGGGTTTATAGTTTTGTAACATGGAATTGAGGTTAATGCCAAGATAATTGATGCTATCATGATATGCCACCCCGATGAATATTTCTCAACTACGTAGTCTGGAAGGTAAGATTCGGGTCATTCACTAATTTATCTCCAAACTAGTAGATTGTACACTTCACTATACTAATCTCCTAAAAAAGGATGCTCATATTTCCTAGAATGAGGATTTTTAGGAGGCCTTTGAAAGTATTAAGGAGTATCTAGCCATTCCACCTATTCTGATGCTTGTTATCTTAGAGCATCCTTTTCTTCTCTACACTTATACATTACCTCATGTTGTAGCTGCTCTCTTGGCTCAACATGATGATGAGGGTAAAGAGCATGCAGTTTATTATATCATTCATACCCTCCTCGATTATGAAACTCTATATTCTACAATAGAAGTAGTGTCTCTCTTTGGTCTTAATCAAACCATCTTCGATATTGTAACCAACAATAGTCCTGGGCAGCTCTCCCCTCTAGAAAAGAACACTATTGCATTTAACCATTTCTTTATTTAATATATTAGTGCCAGTTTCCCCTGATAACTAAGACTTAAGTTTCCAAGAATCTTGAAAATAATTATAGATTTGGAAGGAAATATTCCCCCTATTGTGCTCCAATGCCACTACCAAATATGGCTCTCCACTTCCACCTTGTACAATATAGTTACAACAGCTATATACATTGATTTTTATCTCTGTATAAATTCTCATGAGCAGATTGCAAACACATAATTGTGGGGTTCTTCCAAAAAGCAGTAACCCTAGCCCTTGCACTTGATAACCCTAGGCCTAGGTGTGATAAGTTGCAATATCTGATATTTGGGAGGAACAAAAGAGAGATATTCATCCATTTTTGTGTGGAAAAGCAGTAGGCCACACAATACCAACTTCCTTCAAATTATTTACCACAAAGAAGTCATGGATTTTGGCTTGTGGGTAATGAAGACAAAAAGTTGTGTGACAACAAAAGAGAATTCTATTCTTTGTTAACTATGCGAGAAAGGCAGATTGATTGTAATGGAAGCTTTGAACAAGGCATTCCTTTATATCCTGACATAGCTCAAATACACCACTCTGCTCTCCGTCTTCTTCAACTGCTTTCCAATAAATTCTTGCTCCATTGCTTTCCTAAATAATGGATTTTGTATCCTTTCTACCCATGATTTCTTTCTATGCATTAATCGTGCTTCCATATCCACTTCCTTTTATAGATGTTTGACATCAAGAGTTTTGCTTAGTCGACATTGGGTTGAGAGAAGCCGACATTAGAAAATAAAATTTAAAATAGATAATGAAGATAAAAATAGTATAGATGAAAATGAACCCACTATGGATCAAGTCTTGTTGAGTGTAAAGTCCTCAACACCATAAGGGATGAGGTCAAGACCGTGCCCCAGGAAAATTTGGTGGAATGGATACCCCTTAGTCCTTGGCTCTCAGCCAAAGAGATTCAGCCTAAGGGTCGTGCTCCCAAATCCAATAGCAAAAATGAATTTGTGGATGACCTCCTTCAAAAAAAATAAGTATAGATATTTTAAATATATTTATGGAAAAGGTGTTAAAAAGAAATATGTTTTTGGAGGGATTATTTTAAATCTGTCATATGTAAAAAGTTAATAGGGGAAGAAGGGCCTAAATTTGATCGTTGTATGGTCATATTTAGACATTTTTTTTCTGTAAAATACAATCAAAATTTTAAAAGATTCTATCACATCAAAGGAGAGATTTTGGATAGATTGTCAAAAATTTTATAGAATTATGATGATATATATATTTGGTTTATATATAGTTTTACTTATACTAAGATATCATAGTATTTTAAGGGCACCTTTGAATAGATAATTGTCATTAAAAAACTACTTGACAGGCAAGGTCGACCATCAAATTTGAGCCCTGGGCCTAACTATTAAGTCCTTTTTCTTATTGACTTTTTATATAAGATGAAATTATATATATATATATATATATATATATATATATATATATATATATATATATATATATATATATATATATATATGATATTTATTAAAATTTATATACAAAAGTAAAATAGTTCCTCCTCTAGAAATAAAGTAAACAATGTTATATAAAAAATAATTCTTCAATAAAAATTGAAATTTATTTATTCATGTAAAAAAAAAAAAATTCAAGTTAAAATAAAATAACTCCTAGGTAAATAAAATAGCTCTAGACTAATATTGTCATCTTTTAGATAGATATATTCAAAATATTTGTTCTAGTAAAATATAAAAATATCTATAAATATGTAATAATATGTCATTTACTATCATCTAACTGGATATTTTAGTTTAACTTGACATATATTGAAATTGTAAAGCTTATGGTAAACAACTATGTATACTATTTTTATTTTGCATAAAGACGTTTTGGATTACACTCCGTGATCCATCATTAGGAAGAGAATGAAAATTCTTGATCCTAAATATCTTGATGCAAAAAAGTTATACATAGTTGTTTACAAGAAGTTTCAAAATTCCGTTAAATAGACTGTGGAAATATCATGTCTTCAATTGACATATAATACCAAATTATGTACAACTACTCATCATCTTATACTAAAATTACAAGTAAGAGTGGTAAAAAAATAGCTCCACATGGGACATGAATCAATCTAGTTCATTGTACATAAATATCATATATCAAAATATTATGCTTTTAGAAAAAAAGAATGAATTGCCTTATGTTGAAATCCAAAAGAAAAATGAACCACTCTTGATCATAGTTCATATAAATTTTGTTGCAATAATATGTACCCTCATAGATAATGGTTTTGGTCTTAATGTTTGTGTGGTAGATTTGTTAAACCATTTAAACATTGACACATCTTGTATTTCTCCTTCTAATTTAGCAATTAGGGGATTTGATAATATAGGTCGGCAAGCCCTTAGGACTCTCACCTTACCTATAGAGTTAGGCCTTGTCACATTACCTACTATAGTACATGTGATGTTTAGTGCTCTCTCTTATAACCTCCTACTATGTAGGCTATGGATTTATGCCATGGGTGTTGTTCCCTCAACCTTACACCAGTCTATAAAATTTGTTCATGGGAATAAAACTTGATCTCTATATGTTACAATATTGTGAGCAAACTGAGTTGAGACAAAAGTTCAACCCTTCCCTGGTACTTCAGAATTTAATTCCCCCCTTATCATCACATAAAACTATGCCCTCATCGACCCCTATTGATGACATGGCAAAGGATAGGTCATTCTCTTCGACTAGTGCATCGATAGATGACAATTGGGGTCCATTAAACTTTACACCTTCTTTCATTAGAGAATACAAAATAGGCACATCATACTTTGATGCCTCTCAGATCCTAACCCAAGGTGGCTTTGTTGGTTAAGATTGAGATAGAAAAGTTGTTGAAATCTAGTTTTATCTTCCCTATTGACAATTCCCCTTGGATTCAAACATCGTGCCTATTGCTAAACTAGATAATCATATTCGCATTTGCATTGATTTTCACGACCTAAACAAAGTGTCTTTGAAAGATTATTTTCCTCTTTCAAATATTGAAATGATAGTGGACTCGACGAGAGGCAATGCCTTACTTTCTTTTATGGGTGAATTCTCTAGTTATAATCAAATTCTAAGCAATCCTGAAGAGTAGCATAAGACCACTTTCACATCCCCTTGGGGTAACTTTTATTTTACATTGTCATGTCATTTAGTCTAAAGAATGTGAGAGCTTCTTACCAGTGTACCATGACTTTGATATTTCATGACTTCATTCATAATATCCTTGAAGATTATGTTGATGACATCTTGTCTAAGTCTATCTTACATCAGGATCATGTGAATAATCTTTGTCTCATCTTTGAATGTCTTCAATCATATAACATGCACCTAAACACTCATAAGTGCATTTTTTGCATGGATAGTAGTAAGATTTTAGGGTTTATAGTTTTGCAACATGGCAGTGAGGTCAATACAAATATAATTGATGATATCGTGATTATACTAGCCCGATGAATATTTCTCAACTTTGTAGTCAGCGAGGTAAGTTTTAGTCCATTCACTAATTTATCTCCAAACTAGTAGATCGTACCCTTCACTATGCTAACCTCCTCAAAAAGGATGCTCATATTTCCTAGAATGAGGATTGTCATAAGGCCTTTGAAAGAATTAAGGAGTGTCTAGTTAGTCCACCTATTCTGATGCTTGCTATCTTAGGGCATCCTTTTCTTCTCTACACTTCTGCATTGTCTCATGTTGTAGCCACTCTCTTGGCTCAACATGACAATGAGGGTAAAGAGCATGTAGTTTGTTATATCAATCATACCCTCCTCGATTATGAAACTTGATATTGTATGGTAGAGAAGTGTCATGCCCAAAATAATAAGTTAAGGACACAACACAAAACAATTCAAAACTACATCACAAGGGTTAAATTTGAATTTGATAGTTATATAGCTGTGTTTAGGCATTTTTGCTATAAAATACAATCAAGTTCTTAAAAAGGTTGTCAGCCTAAAGGAAAGGCCCAGCTTACAGAATAATGTGTAAGTCTGAAGGTATGATGCACAAGCCAAGTATAAAGAATGGTGCACATGCATATTGGAAACTAAGCACATTCAAAAAGCACAACATAGAAAATTAATGCATTGGCTATTCAATGTTGATGCAAACCAATGTGAAGTCTAAACAAGATTAAAAGGTGTGGCCTGTTGTAGAGAGATGGCCCTGCCTATAAAATAGGCACTGCTTTGCATAGGATTCAACCATAAATAAAGGTTCTACCTACCAAATAGAAGAGGAGCGACCTCCTACATATACAGGCATGGCAATTTATAAATAAAGACTCAATATAGGAAATAGAAACAAAGCATACCCAATCATTGATGGCACATGCCACAAGAATCAATGGCTTGGCCTATGTAATGAGGCATGGCCTCCTAACAATCACAGAGCATGAGCTTCATAAGTCAAAAGTTAGAAACAATTTAAATGATATGCAGGAGACACTTAGCAACCATTGATCTTGGGCAAATTAATGGCAGGTGCACTCGGAGGAAATATCGAAGGAAAGAAAAGTCTCGTGGTATGTTTCACAATCTACCTAAAAGTAATGTGATCTCATGGAATACCATGTTTGCAGGGTATTTTTGAAATGGGTCAGCTGAAAAGTCCTCAGAAATGTTCATGCAATTGCAATCCACAGGTTTAAAATGTAGACACCACGGCCCCTTAACAATGTCTTCTCTGCCTATGCCGAAATGGGGGCTTTGAAATAGGGTATGGACATTCACAAAATTTAGTCAGATATTACATTTGGAAATGCTCTTGTAGACATAAATGCGAGATGTGGACGCACAGACGAGGCACAGGAACTGTTTGATAGAGTTCTTAGAGTGAAATTATCTCATGGAATGCAATGATTGCGGGAATACACAAATTAGATGTGTTGAACAGGCTATAGAAAATTTACAGGAAAAAAGATTGGCAGGTGCAGGATAAAACCCTAGTCACGCCATCTTTCTCCTCAGCGCCTCCTTTCTTCCGCTCGCTCCCCTTCCTCCTTCCTCTCCCCCCACAAAATGTTTTCTTTCCCTCGCTTTCTTTCTGCGGAAAAACCCTAAAAAAATGGGAACCGCTCTCTTGTAACTCCTAACGAGGGTTTCCCCTTCATGGTTTTTTTGGTGCTCATCCCCCCACTCTTTCAACTTGTCTCCACATCATATGGATAAAAACCTCAAGGTCATAGGGTATAGCTTTATCTAATTGCATATTATATTTATCTAATATCCCCAACCTATGATAACTCTCCTTTCCCAAAATAACAAAATTAAAACACTGAGCATGAGGGAACAACATGTTTTTTCTCTTTTGTATTCTAAAATGTTCATAGTTGGCATTATTCATATGCTAGCTTCTAAGAAGTTAATCCTTGTTGGCACCCAAATTGGTAGTTTATGTCACATAATGATGGATTTTAAGGCTCTAATAGTAATATATTTTCATGGAGGAACCTATCTCCCCATGCATCCATCTTTTAGGTTTTGTTTAAAATACAAAAGCCTAAAAAAACTCAAGAAAATATTATGACAACTTGGGCATTTTAAATACCATCTTTCTCAAAATTGGTGTAACAAAATGATGTTTTAAAATATAGTAATGGGCCTTAGGGTCATGCCTATTGAGGTGGGAATCCCACCATTGCATAGTCTTTATGGTTTCATTTGGGAGCTCTTGTGAAACTAATTCTAGTCCGAATTTTCTATCCCAATCACTATAAAATAAATGCAATAAATGTGGCATAGAAATGAATACCATCTAAAAGAGTTGTTTCTTCCCTATTCACACCCTCTAATCCTTCATGCATATGACTAGCCAAGAAGATTCCATAACCATAAGGTGTATTTAGTTGGGCATGCTGGATATGGGAAGCTAATACTAATGCTTCCCTTGGAATCATTGGTTGCACATTAATTCCCATGACTTGGCAGATACCCTAATATGCATTTTTGAAATATTATTCAAATTTTTCCATGCTTAGAGGCACTATTTCATCATCATGGATTAGCAGAAATTTATTATTATCTTCTTTCTATCTGTTATTTGTAATCCACTTTATCTTGTATCTTGTTCTATGATTATTGTATTTAATTAATCTAGAAATTAACTGAATAAAAATATCATTTATTTTCTTTACAATTAGATATTGTTTAAATCTATTGAACTATCACATTTAATTTATTTCACTTTTGTATTTAATTGTTATTATTTAAGTATGAATTCCAACTCTATAATAAAGATTAATTGATTGCTATTTCATTACAAATTTCTTTAATTAATCTAGAAATTAACTAAATAAAAATATCATTTATTTTCTTTACAATTAGATATTGTTTAAATCTATTGAACTATCACATTTAATTTATTTCACTTTTGTATTTAATTGTTATTATTTAAGTATGAATTCCAACTCTATAATAAAGATTAATTGATTGTTATTTCATTACAAATTTCTTTAATTAATCTAGAAATTAACTAAATAAAAATATCATTTATTTTCTTTACAATTAGATATTGTTTAAATCTCGAAGAATCACCTATACAGGATTGTAAAGGACAATATAGTTTCCTTATGGTTAACTTAGGCTAACCCAATCAAATGTATACAAATAAACTATTGGCAAGAGACACTATATGCATTCATGATTGTTGTCATTGATGGCAACAAAGTTCATCCCACACATCCGCAGGACATGGTGTGTCTCTACCGGAAGTCAGAGTGAAGAATGTTGTGGTCCGGTAAACAAGAACAGAGCATGTGGCAAGGTTCGACAGACAGGTCCGGATCTCTTAGAGGAAGTATCTTGGTGCAGTGCAGATTTGGGGAAGTCAAGAGGACTACCTTGAGTAATAGATTCTAAGGATTTAGCCTCCGGTGATGGACAAGGAAAAAGATATGAATAGTTGAGTACCGGATTCCTGAGTGACAGTGTGAACAGAGGAAGAACTGACTGACAGAACATCAAACTACTTTCTGGATGTGTTACTGATGGTGTTAAAGGTTATGAAGGCATGAATCATGTTTAGCCGACATGATTAATGATTTCTACAAGCATATACTTGATCCGCATTACTTGATGTGTAAGGATTCAGCCGACAGAATAGAGTTTGTGAGAAGATTGACTGTTCCGGGTCCTGACTAGAAAGATAATGAAATCACTTGTGCCGATATATATATAGAATGGATTTAGTTGTGAGAATAGTAGTAGTGATATGTGATATGCGAATAAAAACAGAGTAGAGCAGAAGGAGTAAGGAAGGTCCGATATGTGAAAGGAAAGTAGCATAAGAGAAGAGGAAAGATGAAGTGCAGCAGATCAGTGTACTAAGCCTAACTGGAACTGAACTCCAGCATATGTGGATGCTTCCAATCAGTTCAAGTATTGTATAACATTCTTTTGTAGACAGTGTGTCTCCTTGTAGGCAGTGTGCCTCCTTTGTGAGCAGTGTGCTCAGGTAGTGAGCCCTAATTGGCAAGTGTCATTTTGTATTTCCTTATTCTTCTAATAGAGAATAATCTTTGGGTTAATCACCCCGTGGTTTTCTCCCTTAACAGGGTTTCCACGTCAAAAATAATGTGTCATGTGTTTTTCCATTTCATGGTAATGTTTGCTTATTTGAATTAATGTTGCATTGATTAATAAGAAAGTTTAGAAAGAAGAAATAATTAGGATAACTGATTCACCCCCCTCTCAGTTATCAACAATTGGTATCAGAGCTAAGTTCCTCCTAACAGAACCTAACAGCTTGAGGAAGATCTGGCAGTTCAAATGGATGCATATGGTTTAAGAGAGCAACTCAAGACTGCCCTTGATGATCTTGAATAGTCAAACTCTGAAGTCAATGAATTAAAGGAAAGACTCAAACAGGCTGATGATTTCATGAGAGAACTAAAAGATAAATTAAGTCTCTCTATGAAAAAGAGAAAGGAGCTGCTTCAGCAATTGGCAAGACAAGGTGAAGAAAATAATACAAATGAAGAGCTGACTAAGAAAACCAAGTTATGTGAAAAGTTATCAAAAGAAATCACTATGGTAAGACATGAGATGGAATCAGGAGTTATAAAGTTTACCCAAGAAATTGAAGAAAAAATAAAAACTGAAGATAATCTAAGACAATCTCTCAAGGAGAAATCAGAAGATTGCCACCAGATGGATAGAATTATCAGACATCTTGAATCTGATCTTGAAGATGCTAAAGATAATGAAGAAAAACTTGAGGATCAAATTGTCTCTCTAAAAAGCGATCTTCAAATAGCAAATGAGTATAAAGAGAAATTCAAGATAAGTTCTGCTCAACTTGAAGTTCTTCTTGGAAGTCAAAAGAAGGTAGATGACAAATGTGGTTTGGGATATGAGAAAGGAGAAAGCTCCGGATCCAGTCAGAAGAATTATGGATCAGAAAATCCAAGGAACAGGCCTAGAAGACCTCCGGTAAGACAGCCCAATGCTCACAGATATCCATCCTTCAATGGATACTGCCACAACTGCAATCACTTTGGTCACAAAGCTAATTAGTGCAGAAAGAGAATGAATCAGACTAATTCATCCTTCTCCGGATAGTGTTTTAACTGCAAAATGTATGGTTACAAGTCTCATGAATGCAGAAATATGCAAATGAACAAATCATTCAATGGTAGATGCTTTGCATGCAATAGAGTAGGTCATATGGCTAATTAATGTAGATCAAGAGGATATTAGTCAAATATGCAAAGAAATGTTGTTTGCCAAATCTGTAATAGGTCCAGTCATAATGCAAAATTCTATAGAAGCAAGAATCAGGAGAAAAGAGGTCTAGTATATCATAATCAGAATCAAGATAAGGGTAAACAAAAGGTGAATGCGGATGAAGTTAGGAATGAGATGAACAAGATTTGGGTGAAGAAAAGTTCAGAGAATGTAGAGGTTGGATCTACACCAGACTTTGGTGCTGATATTCCTTTCAGAAACTAAAAGGTGAGCTCTAGCTCAGGGGGAGACACAAAGAAAACCTTGTTCCCCTAGCCAGTTAAGTGGTGCCTAAAATTGGCACATGAGAAGCTGCGAATCAAAGGGTTTCTAGAGAAACATGTAAAGAAGGTCAGGTAAAGATCTGAGAGATCCGCAAGAAAATTTAAAAGGTTCAATTCCTTCAGAATTGGTTTGGTTAAGCAAGTCTTCCAGTAAAAGAGGTTTCTCACAAGATTGGGCCGATATGAATCCAAATTGATACAGCTTGATCTGTAGATACATAAGATGATCAAAAGGACAAGTGGATATGATGATTCATCACTAACATCAATCACAAGGCAATCATAATGATCTGGATGAGTTTCATCCTCCTTGAACAAGAAAAACTAGGCAAACCGGAATGAATTAGGTTGCACATTTATTGCAAGATGAAAATTAGGGCTTCTTGGAATAAAAGAGTTCATTTGTCTGTCATTTACACACTTGTACACTCACATGCGAAGAAGAAAGAAAAGGAGCTCTGCAAATAACTTCTCCCAAAAGATCAAGGCAACTCTTCATACAGCTCTATTCAGATTTCTTCGTGTGCCCTAACCTATGTAAAAGATATTTATCGTTCTTGATATCCTTCAGTAAGATTGTTTGATGATGGCTACTCTGAATATAGTAAAGATCTCTGATAGACCTCAGCCCTCATTTAAGAAACATCCATATAAATCCTTGGAGGTAGATCCCCTAGGTGCATTTTCCAGTGTTCCGCATGGTGTATTGCACACCAAAGAAATTAGGGTTTATATACATGCAAATATTGAAGAGTTTGGGGAATTCAAACTAAGAGATATCTATCACAAACAACTGTTAGATGATTCATTTGAGCTCAAACCCCAATACATAGGCCTCCGGAACAAGCACTTTGCACAATACATACATTTCCCCTGTTTTACAGAGGATGAATGGGTTAGGTACATTCTAAGTAGAATACATGACAACTTCATGTGGTTGAATGGACCATTCAAGATCACTAAGGATGCCATCAGGGCAGTTACCGAATTACACTTGTCCGATGGGATTCCTGTTCTTAAATCTGTAAAGAACCAAATTGTGAGTGATGCTACCAGATCTAAGTTTGACAAAAGAGCAATGACAGTAGATGAAATCACTGATCCGGATGTCAAGTTTGCTTCTATGATCATTGGATATAAGATATATCATTCTAGCAGAGAAAATTTTGTACCTGGAACTGCCGTCTATACCGCTTATGAAATGTTAAGAAAGGATGCAGACTATGATCTTTGTCAGCTTCTCTTGAACCAACTCTTGGAGAATCTGCAGAAAATCAAGAAAGACAAAAAGAATTCATTCAAGTATGGTGGATTAATATTGTGCTTATTCTTCTACTTTATGAATGAGCTTCCCGGATCTAATGGCTGGGTATGGGAGAATGATAGACCGGTAGCTATCCAAATCAGAGATTATTTACATGGACTTGGTGACAACAAAGCACAAAATATAGCTCTGTGGGGGTATTTCAAGAACTTTCAGAACATGATGCAAGCAAGAGAAAGGAATCCCCAGTCTCCTGTTGAGAAATACAAAGACATAATCTGCTTTATGGTAGAGACTGATCAGTACCTAATGGAGGCAGTAGAACCAAGGACAGTCTAGATCATGCCCATGGGGTATGAAGTTGATGAACAGATTGTGGAGCTGCATGATCAACACATGCTAAGCCAGCCTAAAGATCCAAAAATAGAAAGGTTTGGAACCTTTGAGGAGCTGAGTATAAAAATCCATGTTGAACTCAAAGAACTAGAGATCAAGAGGAAGGTGAGAAAAGAAGTAGAAAATATTGCCCAAGGCCTTGGCATCTCAAAGGAGGCACTTGATGCCCACAAGAAAAGGATGGAAAGGGCTGAGGAAGAGAAGAAAGAGGCAGAAAAGAAAAGCAAGGAAAGTGCTCCGGTAGAAACTTCCACTCGGACCAGATCTTCAAAGAGACCAGCACCTGTCCCTGCTAAAAGCTCAAAATCGAAAGTCCAAGCATCCAACAAAGGAGAGAAAAGGTCAAAGACAAAAGCCACAAGGGTTTATACAAGTCAAAGAGATGAAGAGGAAACTGAATCTGATGAAGAAGTTAGGAAAATGAAGAAAAAGAAGAAAACATCCGGTCAACCCTCTACCGGATAGAAAGAAGAAGAAAAGGCAGAGGAATTTGTTGAAAAACCTACTCTCTCCTTAGATGATGTAGTAAAAGCAGTCACTGTGGATGGAAACCTACAACCCTTAACAGAATTCTATGATTATTATAATGAAGCAGATAAAAAGATTCTGGAGGAAGCCACAGTTAAGTTTTTAAACATTTACAATAAAGCTTTTATTGAAATTATCTCTCTAATTCCTAAGAGTCTAGAGAAGAAGTTGGAAATGAGAAAGACCAATGCCATGGCAAAAGACCTTGAGATCCGGGAACATATAGCTATTCAGCTATAACCTTCAATTGATCCCAAGACAATGAACATGGTATTCAAAGACTGCAAGGATGAATTCAGGAGCAAAGCAAGGATGAATCAGCTTATGCTTGGTGAGACCGACAAGGTAGCCAAGGACACTGAAGAGATTCTCTGGAAAACCTTCAAAAGATTTAATCTTCCTATCATAGAGGACTTGGGTACTGATCCCTCCACTACAAATGTTGCAGAAGAAACTCCTGAGAAAATGTCAGAAGAGGTGGGCCCCGAACAGACTAACATTTCCCCTCTGGTTTCCCCTACAGTCTCCAGATCTAAAGGAGAAGAAAAATCACAAGAGAAAGAAACAGAGGTGAAGGAAAAAGAAGATGACAGTGCTAAGGTTGTAGAAGGAGAGAAGACTTCAGCAGAGAAAACCACAACTGCTAGTGGTGAAGGAGAGAAAACTCCTAAGGACAGCTCCAAGACTGCAGAAGAGAAGAAACATCTGTCTCTGGCAAGAGACACTGCACAAACTGTCCAAGAATTCCTGAACAAAGAAACAATGGAGATTGATGAATCGGAGCTTCTACAAGGTCCATTCAATTTTGATTCTCTTTCTCTGGTACAGACAATGAAGATAGCTTCATTTGCAAATGCTAAGGCTAATGAAAAACTCCTAAAGTCTCATATGGAAGACTGTGAGTTGATAGAAGCTGCTTCCAGAGTGCTTGAAAAGATTATGCCATCAGTTTAGAAAGATCCCACAGCCTCCACTTCCGGTAATCTCAAAACTCTAGTTAGCAGTGCCAATACACATTTTGATTCACTAGAGAAGTCAGTAGAAGATAAGGTCCGGAAGGAATTTCTTGCAAAAAGATTATCATAGGTACAAGGTTTGAGAAGTAATGATAGGAGAAATATGAGTATTGGGATAAAGAGCTTAGAAAATGCTCTTAACGATGGCGGTGAAATATACAATTTTTGTATTTCATGGTCCAAAGTAACAGTAGAGATTGAGAAGAAAATAAAAGAGCAAGAGGATAAACTACTAAGTTTGTCTCAAAGTTTTGATCCTCCTTCATCCTCTATAACAAATCAAGAATGTCAGACTATCGCAGTCTTGAGTGAAATCAAGAAATTGGAGAAGGAAAGGAAAAATAGAATAAGTAGGTTAAGTGAGCTCAGGGGGTTAATTGTCCCTAAGCTAGAGGCCATGCATGAGGCTATAACAGAAGCCCAAATTATAGCTCAGACCAATGATCTGACAGATCTAAAAAGGGCAGATGCATTTGCATTCCTGTTGAGTGGGCATATCTCAATTTTGGACAGGATGAAGCAGAGTTGGGCGACAGAAGTTGTATAGTTGAAGAAAACTTTTGCAGACATACTTAAGTATATGTAAGTATGCCATATGTATATACTTATGCGGCTAAGTATAGTAAAATTTTTGAAAATTTTGGTGTGCAGACCCTACCCTTTGCCATTGATGTCAAAGGGGGAGTGAAGAGTAGTGAAAAATGAGGAATCCAACTAAGGGGGAGCTCCAGAAAATATATATAAAGATAGAGCATCAGCCAAGGGGGAGCCTAGTGTAAACACTTAGTCATTTTTCACTAAGTGTTGCCATCAATGCCAAAGGGGAAGATTGTTGGCAAGAGACACTATATGGATTCATGATTATTGTCATTGATGGCAACAAAGTTCATCCCACACATCCGCAGGACATGGTGTGTCTCTACCGGAAGTCAGAGTGAAGAATGTTGTGGTCCAGTAAACAAGAACAGAGCATGTGGCAAGGTCCAACAGACAAGTGTGGATCTCTCAGAGGAAGTATCTTGGTGCAGTGTAGATTTGGGGAAGTCAAGAGGACTACCTTGAGTAATAGATTCCAAGGATTTAGCCTCCGGTGATGGACAAGGAAAAAGATATGAATAGTTGAGTACCGGATTCTTGAGTGACAGTGTGAACAGAGGAAGAACTGACTGACAGAACATCAGACTACTTTTCGGATGTGTTACCGATGGTGTTAAAGGTTATGAAGGCATGAATCATGTTTGGCTGACATGATTAATGATTTCCACAAGCATATACTTGATCTGCATTACTTGATGTGTAAGGATTCATTTGACAGAACAGAGTTTGTGAGAAGATTGATTGTTCCGGGTGCTGACTAGAAAGATAATGAAATCACTTGTGCGGATATATATATAGGATGGATTTAGTTGTGAGAATAGTAGTAGTGATATGTGATATGTGAATAAAAGCATAGCAGAGCAGAAGCAGTAAGGAAGGTTCGGTATGTGAAAGGAAAGCAGCATAAGAGAAGAGGAAAGATGAAGTGCAACAGATCAGTGTACTGAGCCTAACTGGAACTGAACTCTAGCATATGTGTATGCTTCCAATCAGTTGAAGTATTGTATAACATTCTTTTGTAGACAGTGTGTCTCCTTGTAGGCAGTGTGCCTCCTTTGTGAGCAGTGTGCTCGGGCAGTGAGCCCTAATTGGCAAGTGTCATTTTGTATTTCTTTATTCTTCTAACAGAGAATAATCTTTGGGTTAATCACCCCGTGGTTTTCTCCCTTAACAGGGTTTCCACATCAAAAATACTGTGTCATGTGTTTTTCCATTTCATGGTAATGTTTGCTTATTTGAATTAATGTTGCATTGATTAATAAGAAAGTTTAGAAAGAAGAAATAATTAGGATAACTGATTCACCCCCCACCCCCTCTTAGTTATCAACATAAACAAAATCAACATATGTTAATAAACGATAACTGGGTAATGAAACTTCGACAAGTGTACTTCTTATTTAGGAAAGTAAATAAGAAGATGGGGGTGCTTAGCTCAATGATTGAAGAATGATCACCTTTGCTAATATATTTTTGAATATCCTTGATGTTGTCGCGCCCTTATATTTCAATAATTAAAATTTAATATTTAAATCTCATCTCAATAATATAAATTGAATCTATTTACCAAGCACCTTATTTCTGAGGTGGAACACATTACTACAATTAAAACTCTTTTGAAACCCACATATAAATCACTTTCCAAGCACTTACAAGCATTGCATAAATGATTAAATGCCGACATATGAACTAATGAATCTTTTGATTTAACAATAATAGATATTTTGTAAACACTTTAATGAGCATCTTGAAAACTAGTAAAATGCAAGCACAAAACAACTTATGTAAAAGATTACTTAATCATTAGTATAGATTAGTATACATTTTAAGTTGCTCCAATGAAGATAATTTACCAAAATCCTAAACTCTAAGTTACATTAGAGAGTCCAAAGAATTTAGTATCGCATAAGTTTGTTAATTTATACATATAAATCTCACCTTCACCTATATTTACTATAATGGCAATATCTCTTTCGATTATGAAATCCATTAAGATAAATAGAGAGAAGTAATTATTATTATTATTTAAATATGATATAATCAAATTAGCTAATCTACCACAATTTATCAGTTTAATAAACACTATTGTAACCGAGTGATAAAACCCTTCACAATGATAGCTCCATTTCTTTTCCCCTTTTTTTTTGCCTCTTTATGTCAATGTACCTCATAAAACATTACAAAGCAACCAAAAGAATTTAATCCAATAATGACAATAGAAATATACATATTAACTAAAATACCTAAATTTCATTAATAAATTGCTAGCAAAAATTTAAACAAGAAACCATGAAAGTATGTAATCATTATGAAGGCAACCAATGATGGTGTGGCATTACATACTCCATACACACCATGTCAATAAATATAAGGTATACAATCACATAAACATGTTGAGCAACTATATGCTCATTAAATGTGTATATACAATCATGTTTGTCATCAATGAATTCTCTAACTCTTTCCACGATGTATGAGCACATTAATAGTAGTTGAAAATATGGACACATTAAACGAATGAGATCAAGAAAGTGATTCCATAACAAAATATAATCTTCAATAAAAGATTGACTAATAATTATCCAAACCATCTACAAAACAATGTAATAAATTCTTACCATAACCTTATCACTAGGGAAAGTTTGAGCGGTCTTACAAGAAGTAGTGTCTCTCTTTGGTCTTTGTCACCCACAACCTAAGACATTATCCCCTTCATGTAGAAATACACATAATTGTTAGGTTTGACCCTCTTAAGCATTTATTTTCTGAGGTAGATCTATTAGGGTGTTTGTCTAAATGGGTTATGCTCTTTACTAAATTTGATTTAGATTTTATCTCCTAGAAAGCCATAAGGGGGTAGGTCATGGCTGATCAGCTAGCTAAGGCCCTCCCTTCCTCCTCATTCCCTAGCTTCAATTTATTCTTAGATGATCATATCCTTCATATAGATGGTGATTCTCTGTGGGATTTTTTTTTTATGGTTCTAGATATCAGACGAGTTCTAGGGCCGGTGTAATATTGATCCCTCCTAAGGGTAAGTTAATCTTGATTTCTTTTCATCTAAATTCTAAATGCATGAATAACATTGTTGACTATGACACTCTAATTACCAATTTGTATGCCGCTATTTCCCTCGACATAAAAGTCATCTATGTCTATGGTTACTCACGGTTGAGTATTAATAAAATCACTAGTGACTATCAAGATAAACAAGATAATCGTTCTTAGTACCATGATTTGGTCTTGTCACTTCTTCACCACTTTTAATCCTTTTCCATTGATGATATTCCATGAAAAGACCACCATCATGTGGATGCCATGGCTAGTGTTGCCTCCCTAGTGTTCTTTGACGACTCAAAGGATGAATATCATTTTGTGATTCACACTCTCTCTTTGCCTACTATTGTGGATGATTCAATGTCAAATACGCTCTTTTGTTATAACAATGATTAAGAAGAGTGGTGTTCTTATATTTTCAATTATTTGTGTGATGATATTTTTCTAAGTGATTCTTTTAAGAATGTGTGTATTTGTATCCGTAAACTTGCTTCATGTTATACTATCCTTTCCAATGTTCTCTACAAGAGAGGTTATAATAGCCTCCTCTATTGTCCAATTTTTTTTTGAAATACCTATGGCTCTTCATGGGGCTCATTCTAGTGTTTGTTGTGGACATTTCAGCAATAGGTCCCTAGTACAAAAGCTCTTGCACATGGGGTATAATTCATAGAGCATGGAGAATGACTCCTTCACTTTCATCAAGAAATGCCCTCAGTGTCAACATCATAATATTTTGATTCAACCTCCTATGCAAGAGATCTACACCTAGACATCTCCATGGCCATTCTCTATTTGGGGCCTAGACTTAAAGTTGGGAAAATTTTGCCACATTCCTCTCAGGGACATGTCTTTATCATCACAGCTATAGTTTACTTACACTAAGTGGGTTGAGGTTGTCCCTCTTCATTCTACCACCACTGAGGTGATTTGGCGGTTTCTTCTTGATAATATAATTGCTTGCATTGGTTAGCCTTCTACTTCGGTCTCTAATAATGAATCCTCATTTAATAACAAGGAGGAAAATTAGTTTTTAAAGAAATTCCACATTCAACATAATTTTTATATGTTGTATTATCCTCAATCTAATGGATAGGCTAAGAATTCTAACTAGTAAAAGCACCAAAGGTGCTATCAAATGGACGATAGGCACAAATATTTATAGGCCTATCCTTAAATAATATATATTTATATTTTTTCTAGAAAATCATTAAATGTAATAGTTGGTGGACAAGGCTATAAATACTTTAAGAAAAAAAAAATTTGCAAATAAAATTAATGAAATGGTATTAAATGAATAACCACATGAACTAAATCATGAAAACTTCATATATTTCTTCAGAGAATTTGTCAACAAGTCCATTAAAACAAATAATTTGAATCTCTCCACCATCACTATGAACAACATCAAAACTAAATACTTTTCCTTGTCCTCTAGCATTACTGAAGTGTTGAACTGCCACCTTGTTTGTCACTCTACATTTGATAGTCCATCTTTCATGGAAAGGTGTTAACACAATTATTGGAATGGAACGAATCACCTTGTTTACCATGTACATTGGACCCATATTTAGAGAGCAACCACTATGCACATCAGTCAAGCCAGTAATATTTGAGGATGGTAATGCAACATCATTTAACTATAATTTTAAAGAGGTATTACTTCCAACTAAGATTCTATCATAAATGGTATGCTTGAACAATACAATTTCAACATTTGGTTCAGCAATATCCATGTTGAGAATGACCATAAACCTATGACAAAATTTTAAAATTTTATTATTGTGTGGTAGTATAGATTGTAACACGTTTAATTTCTAAACATTTAAAAAGATCTTACATTTGATTGTGTATATTGTTACATTTATAGTCATTGATTTGCAATTGCTACCTGAATCACCAATTCATTGAAGGAGGGGTGGAGAATATCCCATAAGGCAGTGACTAAACCTTGGTTAAATCTAGTGAATATATGGTTTCTGCAAACCCACAAGAATTTTATTAAACATCAGTGACATGCACATTCATAATTTACAAGTATTCAATATTTCAAACCCCCACTTATTCGTGTAAACATTTTCAGACCCATTTACAGACCATGCATATTCATAATTTAAAAGTATTTAGTATTTCAAACCCGACTCATTCATGCAATCATTTACCAACCCAACCTGATGACAATAGTTAAGAGAAATGCCTCTTCAATTGGAACTAATGGATTAAAGAAAACAAAAAATTACCAAACACATGCTAACCCATAGAAATTTATTGTTCTATATATAATAGCAAGATAAAAGCGTTACTATCCAACACACTCATGCAACTTTAAAAGAAAATGCATCTTTTAAAGGATTTTGTGATTTTTTCATTTTTTTTCCTTCAATTTTTTTTTTGTTTTTTATTTTTTATTTTTGTTATAGTTTTTGTGATTTTCTTATTTTCAATTTCTTTTTTAGTTTTTATTTTTTATTTTTTCTAGTTTCTTTTTTAGTTTTTATTTTTTATTTTTTCCAATTTTTTTTTTGGTTTTTTTTTTTAATTTTTCCAATTTCTTTTTTGGTTCCTTTGTTTTTGTGATTTTCTTATTTTCAATTTCTTTCTTTCTTTCTTTTCTTTTTTTTTTTCCAATTTCTTTTTTAGTTTTTAGTTTTTATTTTTTCCAATTTTTTTTAAAAAAATTTTCCAATTTTTTTTGTTCCATAGTTTTTGTTAATTTTTTTTTTGGAAATAATAAATTTTTTGAACTACCAAAAATTATTTTATTTTTGGACTACCAAATTTTTGGCAATTACAAAATGGTGTACACATATAGAATAGTAGGAAAAAGGCATTACTATCCAACACACTCATGCAACTTTTTAAAAAAATGCAACTTTTAAAGGATTTTGTTATTTTTTCCATTTTTTTCCTAAATTTTTTTTTGATTTTGATTTTTGATTTTTGATTTTGTCCAATTTCTTTTTTGGTTCCATAGATTTTGTGATTTTGTTATTTTTCAAATTCTTTTTTAGTTTTTATTTTTTACTTTTTTCCAAATTTTTTTTAGTTTTTATTTTTATTGTTTTCTAATTTCTTTTTTGGTTTTTATTTTTTATTTTTCCAATTTATTTTTTGGTTCCATAGTTTTTGTGATTTTATTATTTTCAATTTTTTTTCCAATTTCTTTTTTTGTTTTTATTTTTTATTTTTTCCAATTTCTCTTTTAATTTTAATTTTTTATTTTTTCCAATTTCTTTTTTGGTTTTTATTTTGTATTTTTTCCAATTTCTTTTTTGGTTCCATATTTTTTGTTAATTAATTTTTTTTCAACTACCAATTTTTTTTTAAATAGATTATTATTTTTTATTTTTTTTATGGACGACAAAAAAATTATGGGACTATCAAATTTATTTTTGGCAATTACAATATGTGTGCACATATAGAATGGCCTATCAACCAAATAAAATGATCAAGCAAATTCCTCTAAAAATGGTCAATAAGCACGGTAAGGATTGGCATGTGCAACTTTCATATGCTTTGTGGGCCTATCACACAAGAATTTGTATTTTCATGGGCACTACTCCTTTGAGCCTTGTATATGGTGTCAACGCCATCATGCCCCTATAGTAGAAATTATATCCCTACAGGTTTCTCTGCAAGGGCTTATTGATGATAAGAACTATCATAATCAGTGTCTCCATCAACTCAAAATTCTTGATGAGCATCGTGTTAAAGGGATTTAAGAATTAGAATGAGCTATTGGAGGGGATTTTGAGCCCCTTCTATAGCTGACAAACTTTTAATAAACTCTCCCAAAGAATTACCAATTAACATGAACATCCAAATACTATAAAAATTGTAATACTGTAATTGTTGTCACTAAAGTATGCACCCTGTTGAGTTTGAGGACAACCCAACTACCTTGTGAAACATGGGATGATCTCACTAAGTGTGGGCTCAGATAAGTTGAGATCAACCTCTAGAGAGGTTTGGTTCCCTTGATGGATCACCTAAAACTAATATAATCTATTGTTGTTTGTTGGGAAAAGAGAGAAAGAAAGTGACATGAGCTGAGCTAAAACTGGAAAAGAGGTGATACACAGGATATTGGTGAACTGTACTTGTTGATTTGTGTACATATGGGTTTGAAACAAGTTAAACTACTCACAACTTAGTTTTGACATACAATGCATAAGTATTTCATAACAAAGTTTTGTGCTACAACAATTTTCTTTGAAGGAAGCGGTTTGTTTTCAAACCTTTGATGACTGTTTTAACATACAACATAAGTTATGACCTACATCTACACATGTTTACTCCTTAGAGGTGTTTGTAATTGTTGTGTGGTTACACAACACGCCTCATTTTGACTTGGCAAAATAGGGACCCAACTTTTTGGCTTGTTTTGTGCTTTCTGGCAGTCTGGTAAAAGTAAGTCATGCAGATCATCATGCATAGAAAGGCTGGGTAAGTCATCATCATGAGGTTAGTTTGTCAAGATTCATATTTCATTCCAATAACCTCATATTTAGAAAGAGCATCAAATTTCATGCAGGTTTGCCTTTTGTATCACCCTGATATTCATTAAGATCTGAAAGTTATGAATGGTCAAAGTTTGAGTCAAACCTGATATTTCCAGGGGGAGGATCATATTTCGTAACATCAGTCATATTTCAAAAGATCACCCCGATCTAATTTATCACCTGAAAAATCATGCGGTCCGAATGTCCGGACGTCAATTTTAGGTGATAGTAGCCTTTACCCTTCAATAGCCTTATGCATTTCGCGAGGATCATATTTCTCAATGTAACCTGATATTTCTCAATATCCTCCTGACGCGAAATATTCCCCCAAGCCATTATCTTGATGATGTCATTCAAGTCTGATAAACGAAGAAATGATATAATGATGATGTAATCATCATTTTTACCTCTCGGGGGCATATTTCTTGAACATGATCCTGCTCGTATAACATGATGATAACGTCATGATGCCTTGCTGATACAATGAGTTATTATCTAGATGACGTCATCCTGATATTTTGAAAAGGAGAAGCATAATTTTATCTAGTCATCATCATCCTTGAAACCTCACCTGATGTATCGAAATATCCTCCTGATGTACTAAACATAACCAAAGGGTGAGTTGATCACCCGATCTTGTCACGATAGGTTTTTCCTCTCGGGGAGGATGATCACATTGCACTCAGGATGATATTTTTGAATATCACCCCGATATTTGAATATCACCCTAATATTCATATATCACCCTGATATTCATATATCATCCTGACATTCGAATATCACCCCACTCTCATTGCCGCCATTGACATTTAATGTGCGTAGAAGGTGGTAGGTAGTTCTCACCGACCATTAAACCTGATTGAACAGCTGGTGAAATCCTAACTTTCTGTACAGAAAATTAACGAATAAAATCCAATCTGTCAGGGTTGCCCTAATTTCACCCTAAGCACATGGTTAAAAGGTGAATTCACTGTCATTTCAGTTCTTACCTTGCGATAAAATTGTTTTTACAGAGCACCAGCTTCCATAAAATCATACAGGTGATAGTCAGATGAACCGAGCTTATAAACAGGAGGAAGTGCGTGATCATTAGCAGAATTAAGAGCACTTTCAGAAGTCCACTGGTATAAAGGAAATTTGCATATCTAGGTAAGTAAATGAAACCCTCATCATGTTGTTTCTGTAATAGTCAGGTATGGTGTTGTTAATCTAAAGTTCTGGTTTATGCACCCCCATGATAAGTTGATGTTGAATAAATACAGTAGGCATGATGGTTAGTAGAGATAATTGTTATCTACATGCATGTGAGTATCCATTGTAAGACAGGATTTTGTTAATTGTAGGCATCCATGGCTGATAAGAGGTTGGCTAAGTGTGAGGCTGAATTTAGTAAGCCCATGTTTTCATCTCAGAGGGGCGTCCTATTCAAATATGGCGCAATTACAGATACCCATCAGGGGAACACTAATTTGGAAGCCTGGTCAGCTAGGCTAAATGATGAGAAGAATAGAAGTCCTCTACTAGATGCTGTATTCATGTCCGGAATGTGGAATGCCATCGGTTTCTCGTACTCCATGGAGTCTCCAGAGCTGGTTACCAAGTGTGCCCAGAACTACAACCTAGAGACCCGACAGGTGATGAAGTATGGAAGGATATATGCAGACCTATCCATCAAGGGTCTCTCCCAGACATTTGGACTGCCATTGGGCAGGAAGGTCAACAGTGTGGACCTAAAGAAATCAGAGAAAGAGTATGAAAATAACAAGAAACAAGCCAGGAAAAACATGTACCAATGGAGGGCTGAGAACAGCACATATCCTGCAGCTGCCAAACTTCCTGTACACTTATTCACATATGATTTTAGTGATGAGTACCAATACATGATTGCACTATTGAGTAGAGTCACAGGCCAGCCTGATGCTGGTAGTTTTAAAGATTGGATGTATGGTGTGATCATGATGTGCATATATTCAGACATCAAGCCATTGCGGGGCCAACTAATAAGTGATGCTCTGCATGAACAGCTGATGAACCTAGGAGGTTCAAATTGTGCTTTCTATATGACGTCATACATTGTCTACTCCTATGCTTACAAAGGCACATTTGATGCACTGGTTACAGATGGAAAAGTCGAAGGCACAATTAATGCTGTGCATATTTGGGATCATCATCCCAAGTTGCAAAGAGCCAATTACCTCCAAGATTACAAACTGGTAAATGATGCATTCTCTATGCATCTGGTCAGAACCATGGAGGAGGATAGAACAAAATGATTGAGCATGGAGGCTCAAGAGATAATCTACAGGCATGGAGCCTAGTATATACAATTTGCCACATTTTCCTACATAAGGATTGAGGGTTTTGAAGGAAATCCCCTCATGGTGCCAAGGTATCCCACTGATACAGTGATACTGATGGAATTTATAAGGCAGAGTTCCACAATGTTGAAAACATATAAAGATGCCTGGAAGCTACCACCAATTTTGTTTCTAGTCACCATTGGCTGGTACATGTGTCCCGATTCAGAGAACATCAAGAAGGTGATGGTCACCTTGAATAAAATGAAGTTGCAGCCATTTCCAATAATAAGACCATATGATCCTTATGGTAGGATGCAGAAAATAATAGGAAAGCCTATTCACCAGAGGCACCTAGAAGACTTCTCAGCTGACTGTGAAGATGAAGTAGAAGCAAGAAGAAGAAGATATCAAAGGCTAACACTAAATCAAATCAGAACCTTTGAATGCATCCCCATCCCTCAACAATTGAAGAAGGATGATGGCAGGATAATTGCAGATGAGTATGAGGAGAGGAAGATATATAATGATACCATCTCTGCACCTGACCTCACCATACAAGAGGACATATCCTTGGACCCCTTCATTGCCAGGACCATACAGCTAACCCAAGCCTGGGTTGATGAATAGATAGAGGCTTTGAAGAAGAAAGGTGTTGCCATTACTGTGGACAACAAAAAGAAGGGGCAGGATATTCCTGATGGGGAGTATGATGACTTCATAAATGAGATTAGAAAGTCTAAGGGAGATAGACTCCCTCCACAAGAACAACGGAGCAAAAGACCCCCAAGGGGCAAGAAAATAGATAATGAACCCAAAGGGGTTATTATTGAACAGGAAGTGTTCATAGCTGAAGAAGCAGCAGCATCAGGATCAGGATTAGGATCTGCATCACCTCCACAGACAAGAAAACAAAAGTCTGAGAAAGGAAAGATAGCAGAGGCGGAATTACTGAGACCCAAGAAGAGGGTCAATCCTCAAGAAAACTAGATGAAGAGGATATCCTCATGGAGGAAGAGCCTAAGGAAGAAGAGGCCCCTTTGTTATTTAAAAGGAAGAGAAGAGCTCCACAGGTGGTGGTATCTACCCCACCGAAGAGACCAAGAACCTTCATGAGAGGTGAAATAAGACAATCCCCTACATTGTTACAAGGGGCAGGTAGTGAAGTGCATAGGGAACTTCAGCATAATGTTCCACTTCCTACCATCATCAAGTTCAAGACTGAGCTTGTAGAGGACCAGATAAAAGAGACCTCCCAGGCACATGTAGAAGGTCATATCTCACTGGAGGAGACAATAAATTTGTCCGATGATGAATTTGTGAAGGAAGTGGCTTCACAAAAGATGGAAACCCTTACTGCAGGTACACACATGACCCCTCACAAGACTCCACTAGTTTAAACTATACTGGAGGAGATAAAGCAAGTGGAAACAAAAAAGGAAAAAAGCCGAGAGAGGATAGCCCAAGAAATGGGGCTAGATACATTAATTGCACAGGTGACAAGTCCTGTAGTGGTGGACTTGACAGAGAAACAGGATGTGAATCCTAAACATCTAGCAGGATCACCTGATAAAGGGCAACCTATAGAAGAAGTGAAGATGGCAGAATCAAAGGGCCATACTTCAGAGATAAGTCAACAAGATTCATCAGTAGAGCCTACTATAGTAGAAGTTCAAGAAAAGAAGGCTGATGAGAAAGAGGTAATAAAAGATCCGGTTGCTACAATTTAAGAAATAAGTAGTATAGGTGCAGAACAAATTGTGGTTACAGAACCAACACCAGCACTTAAGGAGACTTCCCAAGTATCCACTACTATGAATGTTCCTCAGCAAGAGGAAAAGTTGAAAGTGGATGAGGTGATAACAGAAAAAGATCATGATCATCATGATCAACATATAGATACATCACAAGATCCTCCACCTCAGGAAGATGCTCCTCCAGAGAAAGAAGTTCCTCAATAGGAGGATGTGCCACAGGATCAACATCAAAGCGAGCATCATGAAGAAGAACTAAGGAAATCACCTTCTCCATCACATCTGCTAACAGAAATAAGAGATAAAGGTGAACATCATGATGATGCAGAGAAACATGATCAGGTACCTCCATGGTTGGAGAAAGAGGTAAATGCAGAAGTAGAATTTGATGTATCTACCTTATTTTCTGAGAATATAATAAAACCTAAGAGGAAGGCTAGAATGACTTCTGCCATTAAGAGGGATCCAACAACTGGGAGAAGGACTGCACAGATTGCAGTACCTACTATAGAGAAAGAAAAAGGTAAAATTACCTTAGATGAGTTTCAGATCAGCACAGTGGACTTAGGATTTGCCAATGAAGACCAAGAGGGTCAAGAAGGCAAAGATATTATTGATTCTTTAATTCAGAAGGTGAAAAGAGAGGAGAAAAATAAGCAACACAAAGAGCACATTGCTCAGTTGCATGCCTACATAGGAAGGCTGACTAATACTGAAGATACTTCAACTGAACATGCAGTCCCATTGACTGCTATTTCTCAAGAGGAGGTGAATAAATTAGATCTCATGAAACATGAGGTGTCTAGACTAAGGAAATGGATGTTATCCACATTGGATAATGCGGAGGAAGTGGTAAAGGCCTCTTTGAAGAGGTGGAATACTCTCAGTGACTCCATGTCAAGAGTAGATAAATTGCAGATGTAGATAGGCAAAAGGTCTTACAAATTGGAAAAGATATTGGACATCCTGGGAGAAATAAGGAGGATAAATCCTCAGTTGCTTATCATTAAATAGGTACTGAATAGTAATACTACATTGTTGGTCGATATATGTTATAAAGACATTCAATTTGAATGTGGAGTACTTAGAAGATGCAATAATAAACTGAGAGATATCAGCATGAAGTTGCATGATTTAATGTCTGTTGAGGCAGAAATGTTGGAAACACTGGAAGGAAAAGTGGAAGGGAAAGTAGAAAATCAAGATGAAGAGTTTTCCATCAAAGCTTTACATGGCAACTTCCAATCAGTAGCTGATGATCCACTTGTTCACTTGACAGAAGAAGTCATAGATAAAATAATGAGAATCAAAGTCAAGATGGAAAATTACAATGAGACGCTGCAAAACAGGAAAGACAAACTGGACAGTAGTAGACACAAATACGAGGCACACAAGCACGCCATCATCAAAGCAAAGACTCAAGATGGCAGAGAAATAGATAAAATTATGCAGTTATATGAGCAGATCCAGAGTAGCATGCAGCCTCATATGCGAAGTCATCATCATCAGGATGATGAAAGTTTGGGAAGTGATGCACATGAATCAGATAAGGTAGATGATGATGCAGCATAAAGTAAATATCAGCATCAGATACTTAGTGAAAATAAGTATTTTTAGATAGTTGTCAGCTGGCAACTTGTGCCATTTTGATAAGGTTGACATAGTCAAAGGGAAATCTTGACTATAGATATTCATAGACAAATCAAGATCGTTGATCTTCTTGTAATGGATTCCTCACCTTGTTCTATAAAAGGTGCTGGAATGCCTCTTTTCTAATATTTGAAACTTAATTGAAATCTGTCTGTTGAAATATTCAGGGCTCATTTCAAAGCTTTTTTGTATACATCTATATCTTGGCATACCTAATGAATGAGAAGACTATTGTGATTACAATTCATAGTAAATCTTGAGTAATCAGTGTGTGAATTCTGGATATATGTTGTGATTTGCTATGTCCCTTGGAGTGCATATCTACTTGCATATGTTGTTTTCATACAATTCCTTTGAAGTTAGCATCAACTGTATCTAGTTGTGGAATGTCCTGGTGAACATATGGTTTGGTTTTCTTCTCTTCATGACTGTATCTGATGTACATGTGGTTCAATAGCTAAAGGTTCAACATTCATTTAAAATATTTCTCTTAATTTCTTTAAATTTCAGAGCATTTCACCATCATAATTGCAAAGAACTGATAATCTCAAGCAAATAACACAAAATATGCAGATATCTCGTAGATAATAGTATATCTTTAGCATATTTAGAGACAAAGCATGTATAATTGGTAAATATCATGCAAATATTTGAGTACAACTGCATCATTTGATCAAACTACTGTATAAAATGACCTCTCTATGAAGAATCTTTGCAGAAGCAGTGTCATGATGATGAACTTCATGTAAGGCCCCAAAATGGAAATAACAACACACATCAACCTCTGAGTAACGTCAGACGATTAAGACCTAATCACCAGAGACTTGGGATCATGAATTCTCTAAATTTATCGTATCTTTCAAGATGAATAAAGGTTAATGTGTACTTTTATTCTATGCTTGTTTATGACTAACATCATGACCAATAGTAATGAGACATGAAATCAAGGACTTGAATATAAATCACATAACCATATCAATCATTTTAATCAACACACAAAAACATAGATACTGAAAAGGAAAATGATTGTTTTATTACTCAAAAGGTACTTACAAACTGTTGTACAAGTTTGATATGCTATATTCTTCTCCAAAATATGAGATTACATTGATATTCTTGAGTTACAATGCATAGTTTTGACTAGAAAGAACTAGAAAATTACAATACTAAGTCTCAACCTAAAACAACTCCCTCCAAAAACTAGGAAGAACTGAAAAATTATAATACTAAGTCTCAACCTGAAACAACTCCCTCCAAAAACTAAGAAGAATTGAAAAAATCACAATACTAAGTCTCAACCTGAAAGAACTCTCTCCAAAAACTAGGAAGATGTTACATCCCCAACTTATGAAATTTAGCTTAATCTTACTTTTGTGTGGTAATCAAGATGATTAACCATAGTTTAATGATTAGATGTTTGAGGGAAAAAATTGATTTAATCTTTGATTATGTGGATACTGACTAATGTTAGTTAGACAAGAGATTACATATTGATATGATTATTTAATTATTATGATTTGCGAATCAGATGATGATACAATAATCATGATTTTATGATGGTGAGTGTGAATAGGAAAATAATCTTCCTTTGAAAACAGAAAGAGAGTATCATCCGAGAGGAAGAGATAGATGTCAAGAAAAGGGTTAAATTGCCATCTGAGTATCAAATTTTGTCCTTATGAATCCTTGCAATTAGGGTGAGTTGCATCTCTCCTTGTTAGTCATTTTCATTTATGTATTGATTTGACAATTAGATTCTTCTCGACACCTTCAACATCGATTCGACTAAATGACAATGTTCACAAAACATCCATTTGAGTCATTTGCCAATTTTGACAAGTTGTCAAGAACTCCCTTGATTCCATATCCATTTCTGTATTACGATTTGTGATTATATATATATATATGTCTTTTGGTGATCGATGCTCTAAGGGGGGGTGGTACTCGACTCTAAAGTCGTATCTTAAGAATGTGTCATTTTCTAATGGTTTTAATATTAATAATAGCTTGGTCAATTTGGTAACCCTTAAATTTTATATAAGAAAATACATATAAGTTATAATTGTTTTAACCTCTTAAGAGGTCGTGCAAGTCTTAGTATCCATATTATATTAATATTAAATATTTTCATATTTTTATGTGGCCTGCAGCTAGCCACCACTCGCGACGAGTGGGGAGAGGGAGTGGTGGCTGAGTGTTACTTATACTCGATCCTTTTCCGTGGACACCCTGTCCATGATGGGTGAAGTGGATCCATGGGATCCCATGAGGTGGCGAACACTGAGGCCATGTATAAACTAATTTTTGAATACATGCAAGGTATCAGTTGATACCAGTTTGGAAAGAGGCTTTCTTGATTATGTTTTTCTTTGGAGAGGTATCAAACAGGAAGAACGATACAGACTTCTGAGAGCGTCGAGTGATAGCGCTGCTACAGCAGTAGTGTAGAAGGAAATCGAACCTTACCATTGTGTGTACATAGGAGCATTGGAGCAACAGTCAACCTACGACTATGTCTACCTTTCAGGTATAAAATTGTGGCAAATCAAATTGAATTCACTAATATATTTTGGATATATATATATATATATATATATATATATATATATATATATATATATATATATATATATATATATATATATATCTTCTACCAAAGAACATCGACGGTGTCGAATCATGGTTATCATAAGTTATTATTTAGTGGCCTTCAAGGCCATTTATGTTTATGATGTTTAATACTATGTCAATAATGTGGGTTTAAACTACTAATAATGGTTTCTAAGGCCACAAGTGCCTTCTTGTATTATTTTATGCAACCATTGCTATGGCGCTACTTGGCTAGCTTGGAGGCTGAAACCTATGCGTGTTGGGTTTGTGATACCTACCGTGCATCATTTGGCAAGAATGTAAACCATCTTTATACCTTTGAACTACCCTGTTACTGTTTATCATGACCGTGTAGAACCCAAGAGGGTGTCATCTTATGATGACTGTGTAGAACCTGAGATGGGTGTTATCTTATGATGATTGTGTCAGAGCCATGAGGAGGTATTGACACATAATATCAATGTTATTATACTATGAGAAATGCGAATAGATATGGCTGAAGGCCGTATGTGAGTAAAGACAACTCTAATAATAGTTGTAAATCCTTATATGTGTCGAGTGCACTTATTAAACATGTTAAAACTGAGGTCAAAATGACAGCCCTTGACGGGTTGTAATAGTTGTTATGATAATCTTGATCCATGATATGCATGACAATGGTATAAAGACTCCTCGTTGATGAAAGAGGGTTTGTTATAAGTTAATATTGCATTGTTTGTTGGCAGCAATAAATGCATGCCATGTTCTTTTTGGAGAAGTTATTCTTCCTTGACAATTATCATTTTATATGTGCAACCACTATGCCTATATGACCTCTTGTGTTTGAGTACAAACAAATGCCAGCTTTTGTGAATGTCAATACATCATAGACCAAGTATGTGGTATCGGGGACTCATGTAGAGTCCTTGAGATAGATTTTATTTTAAAATCAACCTATTACACCATTAAAAGTACCCTTCTAAATGACATGAATCGAGAGTAAACCTTGGGATAAGGCAAACAATGTGTTCATCAACCGAGTAAGGTCAATAGTCGAAAAACATGATTGAACTTATGTCATTATGAAAATATAGGAATAGAGTGAGGTGGAGTCATAGGTTCCCTGTTGCAAAAGTAATGAAACATTAATGAATGAGCTCCCAAGATAGGGGTCGAATGTCCAAGGGATGGACTATGATAGTAATGAAATTATTTATCCAAGACCAAGAAAGGTCAAATTATGTTACTGTAGGATGAGACAGCTTCTAATTCGAGTTGAGGTGGTGGATATATGACAACGTTTATTGTGAAACATCTATGTATGTAAATCTTTGGCCAAAGTAATGCATACGTCTCTATGTGCATTGTCGGTCCACAGTGCTCCAGATGGCATAATGTCTCCAGTAGTGTCATATATAGTTAGAGTGGATCTATAGTCATGTGACTGTGAGACATTAAGAAGGACACAACACCAGATACTTAGATGGCAAACCTAACTGGTCCTTATATCTATACCTTTTGTGAAGGGTAGGGTCTCTTCCAAGTAGGAAGTTGTGAGAGGGACCGCCAGTCTGTAGTTGGAGGAAAAGCACTTGGATGATGCTCTCCTTCCCAAGCAGAAGACATGACGAGACTTATGAAGATAGATGTCAAAGTTCCAAATGCAGTGCTTTTCTTTATATGACTTAATAGTTAGTCATTATGTATATTTCTATACTGATGCCTTGAGCATAGATTTGTACATGTATAGTGAAGATCATTCACTAATGTGGTATCATTGGATTGTGAATCTGAGTTTTGTTATGTTCTGGAAAAGAATAAATGCTTAATTATTATGATGAAATTAATTCATTCTTGTTTAACTATGATTATGTTAATCATGATGCTTTCTTAATCTTAGTTAAGATGGTTAATTATGGATATTTTGAGTAATGTGTGAAGTAGCATTTTACATATGGTATCAGAGCTACCAGGTTCAATACATGGACCTATGAGCTCACTACATAATGAATTATCTTTATCCAACATTAACGGTTGCTAATGTTTGGATGTTTTTATGCCAAAATATTGAGGATAAGAACAACACTCAGGAAGAAGGTAACGAAAAATGCGCGTTACCTACATTACCTTAAGGTCTTGAGGGAGTGAGCCTCAAGAATGAAATGCCTTGAACAAACTAGTTGACTAGTATGCGCATGGTTGGTTGATAATAAGACCTTCGCTGATGCTATTAAATGCATCAAGTAGGAGTTGAGGAAAGTAGTTAGGATTGCTACTCCTAACTCTGAAATTGAATCAGTGGGACCCTCTACACCTAAGGGACCAGTCATAGAAAGTAATCCTAAGGATTCTAATATTAATAAGGAGGTTATGGATGAGTACCTATGTGTACATCCACATCCTAAAACTGATTTGATAAATCTCAAGGTTGAGAAACGAACATGGGAAGGTATCCCAATCTGACAATGACTTGCAGTAGAAAGATGTAAACAAAATTTTGTAAATTTTGGATGGATTATATGTAATCCGTGAAAAACTAAAATGCAATTGAAAAATTCTGGCAATCTTTCCTTTCTTGTTAAATATTAAATGAATGAGAATAGATTTATATTATGGATGGATTTAATGATATGGAAAACTAATCCATGATTAATTTGCAAACTTCAGGAGAAGTAGATTGCAGTAAGGTTGATATAAGAACTAGGATGGGAGATAGCCAAGATGAAGGGCAACCTTAAGGGCACTCTGAATCTAAACTTGACCAGATCCTCACTTTGCTTCAAGAGACAAGAGTGAGAGTAGGAACTCTCAAGAAGAAGGTCAAGGGTTAGAAAGGACCCAGGCGGGAAGCTTATTATGGGGGTGATGACAAGGCATGTCATAATGACACCACCCAAAGTGAGCACAGAGAGAATAACTCTGAGGCCAGACAAGAAGAGGATAGAAGAAGCCATATGGCTTTGGAATTATCCCAGGACATTAAAAAGGTTATGCCTCCCAAGTTTGATGGGTCTGTAAGCAAAGATGCCATGGAGGCATGACTTATGGAGATGGAAAAGTATTTCAAAATAAGAAATTACACTAAGATCACTAAAGTGGTATGGGGAGCATACCAACTGGTGGGTGAAGCATCCACATGGTGGATGAACAAAAAGATGGAGTTAGGCTTGAGGTCTACAAGTCTAACCTGGGACAGGTTCGTGGAACTCTTTAGGCAAATATAGTTGCCTCAATTGTTTTATGACCAGAAGCTTATAGATTTTTAGAATCTGAAACAGGGTGAATTATCTGTGAATGAATATTGGGAAAACTTCACTCACCCACTTAAGTATGTGCCGCAATACCAATAGGATGAGATATTTCACATCCAAAAGTTTATAATGGGATTGAACACCCAGATTGGGGGTGAGGTTGACGTCCATGGTCCCTCTTAAATGGACCAGGTCTATGAGAAGGCCATCAAACAGAAACAAAAATTGAAAGCTATGTCTTCTTACAAGGAAAGGAACCAAAAGAGGTATAATTGGTCCCAATCCTCCCAATCTTCTAAGAAAAAGGAGAAAAGCCAAGATTTTACTGAGAAAAATGATAAAGGGGCCAAGAATAAGCAAATTGAGTCCAACGGGGAGAATAAGGGCAATAACCACTCCAAGAAAAATAGAGACAATTCTGGGAAACCTTAGGAAAGACAAGGACCCGTGGGAGGGTGTAATACATGTGGTAGAGATCATCTACACCAACTAGTATCCTAATAAGATGCGGGGAGCATAGCCACGAGGAAACCCTCTACCTTCTCAATAGGCTGTGTTCTAGCAATGCATCCATGCAGCCTTAGAAAATGGGCAGGTCGAATACCAAATTACTCCCATTGAAACTATAGGTATTTTATCTGGTCTCCCCATTTCAGTTTTGATAGATATTGGTGCTACCGAATATTTTGGTTCCCCTAAAATTTTAAGCAAAATTTGTAGAAAGGCTAGATACATGGCAAACACTTGGTCAGTAGAATATGCAAATCAAACCAAGGCTTAGGTAGAGCAATGCTTGTTTGAGGCTAAGGTTGAACTTCCAAGTTTCTCCACTGAAGTGAACCTTTATGTAGCCCCACTAGGCTCATATGATGCTATCCTTGGGATAAACTAGTTATGGAGACACCGAGCCAAAGTGGACTGTTATGCCAAAATAGTAGAATGTCTTGATGACTTAGGAAACAAAGTCTTCCTAAAAGCGAACCTTAGGGAAGTCAAACGAAGACAAATTTCTACCCTACAAATGAAAAGAGTTCAAAGAAAAGGATGCCAACTTTTTACTGTCAAGATGGAAAAACTAAATAGTTTTGAGGAAACCAATTTCCAAGATGATTTAAAGTTATATGAATCTCATAAACTCAATGAAGTTGGGAAGGAGTCCATAGATCAGGGGAGATCATATATGGATAGTTATCCTTTTCTTAGAGATTTTGAGGACATATTTCTAGATGAGCTACCAGGATTACCTCCTAAAAGAGCTTTTTATTTCTTCATAGATATAATTCCAGGATCAAAACCTATATCTAAAGCTCCATACAGAATGACCACTACAGAGTTAATGGAGCTAAAGGCTCAATTATAGGAATTGTTGGATAAAGGACTGATAAGACCCAATGTGTCTCCCTGGGGAACACCAGTAATATTTGTAAAAATAAAGATTGTACCTTGTGGTTATGTATAGATTACCGCATGTTAAATAAAGTAACAATTAAGAGTAAATACCCATTGCCCCGCATTGATGATCTTTTTTATCAAATGAGAGGTACAACAATATTTTCTAAGATTGATCTTCGGTTTGGGTACCATCAATTGAGGTTGAAGGATGGGGATATCCATAAAATAGCCTTCAGAACAAGGTATGGACATTATGAGTTCACTGTCCTGCCTTTTGGATTAACAAACGCACCTGCAACATTTATGAACCTAATGAACAGTGTGTTTAGGGACTATTTGGACAAGTTTGTCCTAGTTTTCCTTGATGACATCCTAATCTACTCTAAGAATGAGGAAGAGCACCTTCAGCATTTAAGGATTGTTCTTCAGAGCTTGAGAGAGCATAAACTATATGGCAAGCTTTCTAAGTGTACTTTCTTTCAAAAGGAAGTGCAATATTTGGGCCACATAATTTCAGCTAAGGGAATAGATGTGGACTTAGCTAAGATTAAGGCTATTTTGGAATGGCCAGTACCAAGGAATGTTCATGAGGTCCGAAGTTTCATGGCCTTGTAGGTTACTACAGGAAATTTGTGAAAAACTTTTCAAAAATTTGCATACCCCATAACTTCCTTACAGAGAAAAGGCAAGAGATTTGAGTGGTCAGATAAGTGCCAGGAGGCCTTTGATCAACTAAAGGAAAAATTCACTTTAGCACCAATTTTGAAAGTACGTAACCCAAAGGGCCAATTTGTAGTCATTATTGATGCCTTAGGGAAAGGCTCAGGTGTACTAGTCTAGGATGGACAAGTCATTGCATATGAATCCCAAAAATTGAAAACTTATGAGAAAAACTATGCCCCTCATGATTTGGAACTGGCAGCAGTCATTCATGCACTACAAATGTGGAAACACTACTTGCTCAAAAAACCCTTTGAGCTGAAAATACCATCAAGGGCTCAAATATCTATTCACTCAACCACATCTAAATGCTCGTCAAAGAAAATGGTTAGAGTTCATCTCGGATTATGATTTCAATATTAAAGAAAAGAAAATCGGGTGGTAGATGCCCTGAGTAGGAGAAGGCATATCTCCTCAATGATCTCCATACATTTTGATTTTAGGGATCAGGTACTACAAAAGTCTAAGAGAGATGAGTTTTACGAGCAGGTAAAATAGGCCCTTTGGGAAAACCCCCAGAATCCAAAATATGATGTGTTTTACCTTGAACCAAATGGGTTATTAAGGTATAAAGGGAAGATATATGTACCTAACTCTATGGAGTTAAGGAATATGGTGTGGAAATCTAGGTTCATTCTGCACTGTATTCGGGACATCCTCGAGTAACAAAGTTACTTGCCGATGTGAAACCCTTATATTTCTGGAAAGGAATGAAGAGGGATGCTACATGTTTTGTAGCTACTTGTATAGAATGCTAGAGGGTGAAGGTGAAACACCATCACTCGATAGGACTTTTATACCCTCATGAAATTCTTGAATGGAAATGGTAAATCATAAGCATGGACTTTGTGCAAGGACTTCCTATGTCAAGGAACTAGCACAATGCTATCTTGTTTGTGGTGGGTAGACTCACCAAAATAGCTCATTTTATACCTCGAAACTTGATAGAAGGGGCACCCATCATAGCCTGCAAATTTGTTCAAGAGATTTTCAGATTGCATGGCACTCCTAAGAAGATTGTCTTAGAGAGGGATGCTCAAATGACATCAAGGTTTTGGAAAACCTTATTTTCTTCACTTGGAACTCAGTTGAACATAAGCTCTGCTTATCATCTTGAGACAAATAGTCAAACTAAAAGGGTAAACCAAGTGCTAGAGGATTTGTTGAGAATGTATTACATGGATTAACAATACAAATGGGAAGATCATCTTCCTCTAGTGGAATTTTCCTATAATAATTCCTATCATTATGCAATTAAGATGGCTCCATTTGAAGCATTATATGGAAGAAAGTGTCGAACCCCTATAAGTTGGGACAAGCTAGAAGATAGGGTTAGCTTGGTCTAGAAATGCTGTCATAAATGGAAGAGCAAGTCCATCTGATTAAAAATAGGCTAGCAGAAGATAATGATAGGCAAAAGAGTTATGCGGATGCTAAGCATATCGAAAGGCATTTCTCAGTGGGAGAGAAAGTCTTTTTAAGGGTAAAACCTCAAAAGCGTTCCATTAAATTTTGGAAGACATCCAAATTGGTGCCTAGATACGTGGGCCCCTTCAAAGTTCTCGAAGAAGTCAACCCAGTTGCATACATAATTGATCTACCACCAGCCCATGCCATGATGCATAATGTTTTTCATGTTTCCTATTTGAAAAAGTTTAATGTTGGAGATAATCAAATTCCTATTCTTGATTGGAATACTATATAGGTGAAGGACCCAGGGGTGGTGGTGATCGAGCCCATCAAGGTGCTTGAAACACATTAGCTATGCTTATGTAACAAAGAGATAACCCAATGCAAGGCCCAGTGGGACCCATATGCAGAGCAAAATGCCACTTCGGAAAACTATGAGGATATTCATGCAAGATTTCCCCATCTCTTTTGAAAAATCTTTTTATTATGCTCACAAAACATTTTTCTTATTATATTGGTTGACTCTGAAGACATTTAATCATCAAGGACAATGATTATTATGGGGCGAGATATGTTACATCCCAAATTTATGATTTAGCTTAATCTTACTTTTGTGTGGTAATCAGGATGATTAACCATAGTTTAATGATTAGATGTTTGAGGAAAATATCTGATTTAATCTTTGGTTATGTGGATACTGACCAATGTTAGTTAGACATGAGATTACATATTGATATGATTATTTAATTATTATGATTTACAAATCAGATGATGATACACTAATCATGATTTTATGATGGTGAGTGTGAATAGGAAAAGGATCTTCCTTCAAAGATAGAAGGAGAGTATAATCCAGGAGGAAAATATAGATGTTGGGAAAAGGGTTAAATTGCGATTTGAGTATCAAATTTTGTCCTTATGAATCCTTGCAATTAGGGTGACTTGCATTTCTCCTTGTTAGTCATTTTCATTTCCATATCGATTTGGCAATTGGATTCTTCTCGATGCCTTCAACTTCGATTCGACTAAATGACGATGTTCGTAGAACGTCCATTTGAGTCATTTGCCAATTTCGGCAAGTTGTCAAGAACTCCCTTGATTCCATATTCATTTTCATATTATGATTTGTGATACATACATATATATATACATATATATATATACATATATATACATATATATACATATACATATATATATGTCTATATATATGTCTTTCTATGATCAATGCTCTAAGGGGGAGTGGTACTCGACCCCGAAGTCGTATCTTAAGAATGTGTCATTTTCTAATGGTGTTAACATTAATAACACCTTGGTCAATTTGATAACCCTTAAATTTTATATAAGGGAATACATATAAGTCATAATTGTCTTAACCTCTTAAGAGGTCAAGCAAGTTTTGGTAAAATATTATATTAATATTAAATATTTTCATGTTTTTCGGTGGCACGCGGCTAGCCACCACCCATGAGGAGTGGGAAGAGGGAGTGGTGGTTGAGTGTTACCTATACTCAAGCCTTTTCCATGGACACCCTATCCATGATGGCTGAAGTGGATCCATGGGATCCCACGAGGTGGCGAACACTAAGGCCATGCATAAACTAATTTTTGAATGCATGCAAGGTATTAGTTGATACCAGTTTGGAAAGAGGCTTTCTTGATTATGTTTTTCTTTGGAGAAGTATAGAATAGGAAGAAAGATACAGACTTCTAAGAGCGTCAGGTGATGGCACTGCTACAGCAATAGCGTAGAAGGAAATTGAGCCTTACCATTGTGTGTGCATAAGAGCCTTGTGGCAACAGTCAACCTATGACTATGTCTAGCTTTTAGGTAAGAAACTATGGCAAATCAAATTGAATTCAATTATTTATTTTGGATATATATATCTTTGCTACCAAAGAATGTCAACGGTGTTGACTCATGGCTGTCATGAGTTATTATTTAGTGGCCTTCGAGGCCGTTTATTTTATGATGTTTAATATTGTGTCAATAATGTAGGTTTAAACTGCTATTAATGTTTTTTAAGGCCGCAAGTGCCTTCTTGTATTATTTTTATGCAACCATTGCTATGGTGCTACTCGGCCAGCTTGGAGGCCGAAACCCATGCGTGTTAGGTTCGTGATACCTACTGTGCACCGTTTGGCAAGAATGTAAACCATATTTATACCTTCAAACCATCCTGTTACTGTTTATGATGACTATGTAGAACCTGAGAGGGTGTCATCTTATGATGACTGTGTAGAACCCGAGATGGGTGTAATCTTATGATGATTGTGTTAGAGCCGAGAGGAGGTATCGACACATAATATCAATGTTATTATCTATGAGAATTGTGAATAGATATGGTTGAAGGCCATATCTGATTACAAACAACTCTAATAATAGTTGTAAACCCTTATATATGTCGAGTGCACTTATTAAACATTTTAAAACCAAGGTCAAAATGACAAACCTCGACTGGTTGTAATGGTTGTTATGGTAATCTTGATGCATGCTATGCATGACAACAATATAAAGACTCCTCGTTGATGAAAGAGGGTTTGTTATAAGTCAATATTGCATTGGTTTTTGGCAGCAATAAATGCATGCCATGTTCTTTTTGAAGAATTTATTCTTCTTTGCCAATTATCATTTTATATGTGCAAACACTATGCCTATATGAAATCTTGTGTTTGAGTACAAATGAATGCCAACTTTTATGAATCACAATATGTCGTAAACCAAATATGTGGTAATGTAGAGTCCTTGAGATAGATTTTTTTTTTTTAAATCAACCTATTGGACCATTGAAAGTACCCTTCTAAATGACATGAACTAAGAGTAAACCTTGGGATAAGGCAAATAATGTGTTCATCAATCGAGTAAGCTCAATCTTTGGAAAAAGTAATGCATCCGTCTCTACATGCATTGTCAGTCCATAGTGCTCCAGATGGCATAATGTCTCCAGTAGTGTCATATATAGTTAGAGTGGATCTATAGTTGTGTGACTGTGAGACATTATGAAGGACACAACACTAGATACTCAGATGGAAAACCTAACGGTTCCTTATATCTATACCTTTCGTGAAGGGTAGGGTTGCTTCCAAGTAGGAAGTTGTGCAAGGGACTGCTGGTCTGTGGTTGGAGGAAAAGCACTTGGATGATGTTCTCGTTCCCAAGCAGAAGACAAGCCAAGACTTATGAAGATAGATGTCAAAATTCCAGATGCAATGCTTTTCTCTATATGACTTGATAGTCAGTTATTATGTATATTTCTATATTGATGCCTTGAGCATAGCTTTGTACATGTATAGTGAAGATCATTCACTAATGTGGTATCATTGTATATTGTAAATCTAAGTTTTGTTATGTTCTAGAAAAGAATAAAACGCTTAATTATTATGATGAAATTAATTCATTCTTGTTTAACTATGATTATGTTACTCATGTTACTTTCTTAAACTTAGTTAAGATGGTTAATTATGGATATTTTGAGTAATGTGTGAGGTAGCATGTCACAAAGAAGTCCTAAAACAAACCCGGGGCTTCCTTTTGTTCATCCAACCTTGGAGAATGAATAGGACATGCTTTTTAAAAAGAAGAGGACACTTGTCCTTGAAGAGGTTTGGTCAAACCTCCTTTGTTGCTCCTGTAGGAACATGGACTTGAATTATCTCCTTGGAAGGCTCCACTGTGGCATGACAATAGGGGTTAGTTGGGTTGTACAACTAGGAAGGTGGAACTGCTCGTTGGAAGACTCCAACAGCTGTCTTGTTTCTCCTAGATGCTTGCGAAGTGGTCAAACTACTTATAGTGTTGTTATAATTGCTCATACTGGCCATATATCTTCCAAACTATTTCATAAAGGCATGGTACAGTTGTGTTCTCTCATCATAACTTCCCATTGTACTTTTGTAGGACATGTTCTTCATGAGGTTGGACTAATTTGGACACTTCAAGGTGTGTGAGAATGATTCAATCCTTTTAGGCCCCTTCAAACTGCATCTTCAAGGTCTCTTCATGGCTCTCAAACACCTTTATCTCATGCTTGTTAAAGTTCTACCTCTTTGACTATCCTCAATGACTGAGAAGGCCATTATCTTCTATCATTTATACTATCTATGCCCAGTGTTTACTGTCTCTTGCAGACTGTTTATATCTGCCCCTGAACTGTCAGGATCTTCTTCACTGTCCTAAAGGTGTTTTACACTTCACTACTCCATGACAATGTTAGCTAATGCATGCAGAATCGTTATGACTTTAACAGACTCAGTAAAACTGTTAGCAGATACATTACATTAATCTTACCAATTGGCAAGTTTTGTCTCTCTGTATACTGTCATGATCATATACTTTACCATACTGCCACAACTTAACCCTGCTCACTGTATGCCCAATTATTTTGGCTCTACAGCTCTGTAATGGCATTTGATGTTGTTTCTCACATCACTGCCTCTATGATAGCAGTAGAGTATTGTGTTCATCATGAATTCTTTCTAGATCTCCAAATCTGTAAAGTTGTAGATGTCTTGATGCATGGTGACTATTCTTACCATATGTACTTCGCTCTCTTCTCACTGCCCATCATATAATTTCAACCAATACTAACATTTGTAGGCTCAACCAATACTGACCTCTGTAGGCACCTTTGTAGGCTTGTGTCTTCCATGGAGAGTTCTTGGATGGTAAACACTTTGGACAACACTTTGAACTCTTTGAAATGAGGACATCACCGAAACATTCCCCATAGTATAAGACTGCAACTTCACATAGGAAACGAAGGTCTCACAGTCTTAAAGCAGGACCTAATGGGGTGTACAGGTTTCTTGTTCAAGCAAGAGAATATGAACCCATCATAACCTAATATACACTTATTAGTATACTTCTTTTCTTTTAGAGGGGATTCATACAAGGTTTCAGGGGCCAAACCCTTGGCAGATCCTTACAGACTTCTATCTATGCAGATCTCTTTTACTATCCTTCAATCTCTAAGACCTCTCTTGATCTCTGCTACTATTACAAAGGATGAGTAGGCTCCTCTCAGTATTCTCTCTGTCTATTAATAGTGGATCTCTATTTACTAACAGTGGATCTTTGTTATCTCTGCACTTTCTCTTTCTTGTTTTTTGAAGCATTTCAACATGTAAGAGATTCCTATCTCTGCATCTCTTCATGAGGAATATGAAACCCTCATGACTATACTTTGAGGTTATTGTGTAGGGTTTAGCTTTTATTTGGTTTCCCTTTTACGTCTACCATTACTAACCTCTTTATGCATTTACAGTCCCCTTTGACTGTCTTTTGTCTTCAATGAAGCAGACACTGTCACACTTGAAAAACATAAAATATCTCTGAAACGAATGACAGACCCTGTAACCTACATTACATACCTTTTGATGACTAATATTGCATGGTACCCATCTCTGTTAGGGTTTGCTAGACCTTAAAAATCTTGATTGTAGGCCTCTATAAGGGCAGTGTAGACCATTTTGTAGCAGTGTAGACCTAAATCTCTGTGATAGTCCTCTAGATTCTCAGATTGGATAGAACTTCCATGTGCCTTTTGTGCATACTTGCCATTCTACCTTAATTCCTTCCTATAGACCTCATTTAACTACATCTCTAGACATGGATCAAGCATCTTTTAACAAGAATATCTATAAGATCACTATTTTTGTTGTCTACTCCATCTCGACCACTGTCACAGTCTTCCTGCACTGCCTAACTGCTACCTTTTTCTCTAACTTTCCACCGTCTGATGGCTTAAGACTGCTTTACTGTCATTCCTTTGTATTAGTGTTGGACTATCATTTTCCATTGTGCATGACTGCAGTTATATTACCTTCACATTGCTGACTGCCCCTTGTCTTCTTTAAGACCATACAATAATATTGCAACCTCCATTACATTTGCGTGCACTTGACTCCTAGAACTCCATCAACATGAAGGTCTTCAAATGTCAACTCTATGGTTCAGTCGTGTCTTCATTATGGAAGATCACATATTTGTGCAAGGCTCAAAAGCTCAATCTTCAAGCCGCAAAGCCCTTGCACTATATTGAAGATTTCAAGGAAGTGTGACTTACTATACTTACAACCTGATGGTCTGATTTTCCCCATCTGCCTTCTATCATGAAACCTTCTCCACGTTATGAAGTAGTCCTTCATGGGTTTCATCATTGTCTTTTCCATGTAAGTCATTAGGGGTATGCAAACTCCTACAAATTGATGACAAACTTCAATAAACTTGTACATGACAGCGTCAACCTTTGCTAATGACTGTCATGGACCAGAGGACAAGGTTCTTAAACACTTGAACATATTGTCCCCTCTCTCAGATCTCTGTATTTTACTCTTGAATGTTATGATCATGGAGATATCCTTGATTTTTCTGTCACTCCTCACATAGTTTTGAAAAACATTGTCATGCAGTAAGGCGTGCCAACTCAGAGGGAAAAACTCCACAATTTGACAACAAACTCCACAATTTGACAACCTAAAGCTAGGCCGAGAAAACAAACCCAAGGTGAGATATTCAACTCAAACTCTATGACCTAAAACTTGGGATAAAACATAAAGCTCTTTTAGAAAAACTTCCCTCCCCATTATGTACGTAGGATTCGAAGCACCCTTTTTTTTTAGGTTTCTAAGACATTTGCTACTGGACAACACAAAACAACGGAAATTTGTTCTATTTTGCATGTGGAAAACATTATAGACCTTTAAACAATTTTAAAGACCTAATATTAAGACTGAAGATTTTTAACACTTCAATATTACTTTCCAATAACAAATTTTGTCCTCGAAAACAAAATATATTAACATAATATTGTAATTAGACCCTCCTATGAAGCAGCTAAATAGAATTATAATAGGCTTTTACTACTATTTTTGCTTTACAAGTATGGCTCCCAAAAACCATTTTTAATGATAATTGTTTTAAAAAAATGTTCATAAAAGAAAAATAAAATAAACAATGTAGAATACAATTATTCTTAATTAAATAAATTAATTCATAATAAAATAAAATAATTTAAATAGATACTAAAATTTAATATTTATATAGAAAAATAAAATAGCTCTTCACCTCAAAGCTTATAAGTAATAATAATTTACTTTCATTAAATTGTAAATAAAATACTAAGTAAAATTAGGGAAATAATCTATTTTTATTTATCTTTTAAAAAAAAATACTATTAAAATAATTATTTGTTCATTTCTATTCTTTTTTGAAATTCTAATCTTCACACATTTTATTAATCAATTTCTTGTTTTAATAAAATAACTATGTGCTTAACAAATTAATATAGATATTTGAAGTACATCTATATTTAAAAGACATCTTCTATATATATATAAACTAATTATATAAAAAAATGAAAAAATGAAAAAATGAAAAATCATAAAAGAACAATAGATTCATCTAATTTATTAATTGTAGAAGAAAAAAACTATTCCATATATTATTTAATAATAAAAATATATTTAGAAAATGATTTTTTAAAATATTTTTTTAATCATACCAAATCAAACAAATCACAAATCACTACAATTTAAATTAGAAGCAGGTAAATTAAATAAATATGTAAATAATTTATATTACTTGCTCATATTTACTTTGGTTCACCATGCCTTGGAAAAACAATGAAAAGAATATAAAAAATTATTTGCTTAGATTTGTCATGTGTGCATGTATGTATGTGGTAAATAAAATAGTTCTAAAGTAAAATAAACTAGCATACCTATATTTAAAAAATCTAGCTAAAATGAGGGGGGGAGTTATCATTATGGAGGCACCTATTTTTATTGTGTGATTAAAGTGGGAATATGCACCTAGGCCTCTTTTACATAGATTTTTTAAAGATAGATATACTAGTTCAATAATAAATATATATTAGAAAATAGATTTACATCTATATTTAAAAGAAATGAAATGCAATGAAAGATTTTAATCCTACCAGGGCTTAGCAAGTAAAATCATAGCCTTTCCATTGAGTGCAACCCTCACATCTTATATAGACTAATTACATAAAAAAATGAATAGCACATCATGGAATTGCCTAGTATTGCACAATAATAAGGAATGCTAAAAATGTAGAAAAGGCAAAAATATTATGACAAAATATATTAGAAAATATATTATTTAATAATAAAAATATATTAGAAAATGGATTTTTTAAAAATGTTCTTTTAATACCAAACTAGAGAAATCACAAGTCACTAGGATTTAAATTAGAAGCAGGTAAAACCACCACACTGTACTTAATATCATCCATTTCAATGCTAAAAAATCAATAGCAATGTTACACTCATCCACAACAAAAAGTAGTAAATATTTATCCTACATTTATGGGCCAAAATTGACCCTTGACTATTGAAGTGGATGATGTTTAAGAATAGCCAAACCATTCTCATAATTTTTTTATCCACCATAGTTTCTTTATCCACCATTCTCTCAATTTTCTTAATAAGAACTAGAGAGATTCAAAGAACTGGTTAAGAATGAGGTTGGGATCAAATGATCACATCATCCAGTAATTTTTCTGACTTGTGCATTGAGGAAGGCATTGCCAAAACCCTTCCTTTAAATTGTATGCAAACACCTTTGGATCATTTGTTTAACATACATGGCTAAAGCACAGATAATCTCCCACACAAACACAATTCAAATACCACTCTTTTATATTCAGGGAAAGACTCTAGAGGAATTATTAGAATGTAATCTTTACTTTGTGAAGATTATTTTATAATTTGTATTTTATTATTTTTGGTGCTTATCCCCCACATGTCACATAGAATAAATCTATTTTTGATAGATTCCTCCTTAAGGGGAAACATGTGGCACACACCTTATGCAAGGTGGCATATTGGAGTTACATAACTCCATTTTCACCTCTTTTCTTCTTCTCATTTCTAAGCTTCTATTCTACATCTCTCTGTAATCTTTCTTTTGGCTTCTTGCCACTTGCATATTCAGGTTCAGGTTCAGGGGTTTTTCTTTACTTTTCCCCCTTCAAAAAATATCTTTCTTGTGTTATTTATCTGCTTTGCATGTTTTGGTTAATACTTTGTTGGTATCTGGTAATATCTTTCTTGTGTTATTTATCTGCTTTGCATGTTTTGGTTAGTAATTTGTTCTTTTTATGGTATTAGAGTTTACTACTGATCATTCTATGCAAGCTTTTTGAAAGATCTGTGTAGGTGATGACATTGGAGACCTGCACATAACAAAACAAAGATAAGAAGCATTCTCACAGAATTAATATAGCTTGTTAAAAAAAATCCTATTCTCTTTACTCATTTTTTAAAGTCATATTTGTTAGAGAATTTTATTTTTTACTTCTGAGTGAATTTTTTTTTAAAAATATCAATATAAATTTTTAAATCTCTGTTAAGAAATTTTTTTTTTTTCCTTTTGCTATACCATTTCTATTTTTAATATCAAGTTTTAATTTTTTTTGCAAAGTTAAAAAAAAAATATATTCTTCTCCTTTTAATTTTTTCATAATATTTCTTTTCAAATTTTTTTACACATCAATTTTTAAAACAAAAATTTTGCTAAGTTTTAAAAAATAATAACAATTTTTTTTTAAAATTAAAAACCATTTATGAAAAAAAATTTAACCCTTTTTTTTTTAAAAATCCTAAAACATAAAAAAATCAACAAAAAATTTCTAAAACCTAAATAATAAAAATAATCAAAGTTTTTTTTAAAACTTTAAAAATATTTCTTTTGGGGTTTAAGGCTTCATAGGCCCAAAGGCCTCGGCCTCCCCTGCTGCTGCTCACCGCAGCCCCTACATTTCTTAAAGTTTTTGAAAGTTTTTAAAACAACCTTTAGTCTTTTTTAAAATCCTCCAACCCCACTCCAACCCACGAGATCTCAGCCGCCACCGGCCACCCTCTTGCATCCTCGCCACCCCTCTGAACGGCTTCCCTCTGCGCTCCTCTGCATGCTCAGAACGGCCTATCCCAACAAAATAAAGCTTTTTCTACTTTGTTTCGTTTAAATAAGTTTTTCATTAAGTATGTTCTATTTTATTTAGGTAAGTTTCTTTTTTATGATTATTAATATCTTTTTTAATAAAAGTTTGTTTTATTCTATATTTTTTAATTTTAATTTTTTAAAAAGAAGTTTTTCATAAATCTTTTTTAAATTTTAATAATACTTTTTTTAATTATTAGTCCCTGCCTAGCATAGGACTATTGTTTTTGGCTAACAAAACTCCTATTAGTTTGCTTGGGGCTGCGTGTAAAATGGGAAATATTTTTGGCTAAGCTAAGCTTTGGTTTTATTAAATATTTTTGCCATGAGAGATGCCATTTTCCCATTGGGGCTGTATTATACCCTGGTATTTTAATCTGCTCTATTCCATGCTTCAAATATTTTATTGTGTTGTGCTGATTGCTGGCGTTTTCTTGTTGTGCATGGCAATGGAGGCCTGGAGAAGGACAAGTGTGGTGTTTGGTGGGAAATACGTGTTGGGCTGCAGAAGTTTTGCAAACAGGTCTTCTTTTTTAACGTTTTTTTCATTGCATACATTTTTTCAGCTTTCTCTTATCCAGGAATGGCGGGTGTCATTGTAGTGGATAAATCTGAGTTGTTTTACTGTAAAATCATCATTTGTGGCTTTGTGGGTTTCCTAGGCCGTTTCATATTTTGCCTCAGGATTGCAGACTGATTTTTCTACAGAGTGAAAATGTTTGGACTTGGACAGATCTGGAGACTCTTGAGGCAATATTTGAGGTTGGCTGCATCTTTGCTTTCAAAACAAAAGGTGTGCTCCTCCACATTTAAGAACTTTACTTCCATTTATCTGCCACTATTTTATAGATAGTTAGAGAGTAGAAATTTCTAAATTGTTATTTAGATCTTAAGTTTTAGCATGCTTTGTAACAGATAGTTTTGTTTTGGGGATAGGCAGATGGATTTTTTTTTAGGCTTTGAAGGGACTGGTGTGACCAACCTCCTTCCTCAGGTTTACAGGGACGTCATTTTGAAGAGCATCAATTACACGGGAATTGTGTTAGTTTTATGATCAGAATTGAAATAAACAGAAAAACAGAAATGATAACACTTTAACACAGAGGTACCCTGGGAAAACCCTCCTTCTTGAGGGAGAAAAACCCAGACAAATATATCTCTTATATATTGAATAAAAAGAACAGAAATCTGCTTACAGCTTGACTGAATTACAAGACTAATTTGATGCATAAAAAAAAACTGATACACAAATGAATGAACATTGTCTTCTGTATATACAAATCGATGTGATTCTTCATATGCATTGGGGACTCTTCATATGGTGTCTCTTTATATGATGTCTCTTCATGTGGTGACTCTTCATATGGTGTCTCTTCATATCTCCCGTCGCTACAAGAACAACAACACTCCCTCTTAGCTAGGGAGATATCTTTCCAGACATGTCAACATGACACCCATAATGGCTACATCCATTAGTGAGAAGAATTTATCACGGAGTCTCTCAACGTGATATCATCATGGAGTCACTCAACATGATGTCCACCATGGCTACTCCCATGAGTGAAAGAAAACTAGTGTACAAGTGCCCATCACGGAGTCACTCAACGTGATGTCGTCATGGAGTCACTCAACATGACGTCCACCATGGCTACTCCTAGAGGGTGGATAAACACAAGTACAAGAGAATCATCACGGAGTCTCTCAACGTGATGTTCACAATGGCTACTCCCATTAGTGAAAAAGAAACATCGTCATGGAGTCACTCAACATGACATCCACCATGGCTACTCCCAGAGGGTGGAAAGAACCACATCTCCTATCTCAGAGATGGAATGCATTATATTAGATAACACAAATCACTGATGCTGAGACTCCCTCTCAGCAAGGGCTTCATTATTCACAACTCCAAGCTTGTCTCGAAACTGTACAAACTTCATTTTTGAGAGAGGCTTGGTGAGAATATCAGCCGTCTGATCTTCAGTGCAAATGTATCTCAGCTGAATAGCTTTCCTTAATACCATATCTCTAATGTAATGATATTTGATTTCCACATGTTTTGTTCTATCATGGAACACTGGATTGACAGATAGCTTCACACAACTTTGATTGTCACAATGAATAACAGTAGGCTCCAATGATTTTGCAAACAAATTTGCAAGGAGCTTTCGAAGCCACACTGCTTCTCGAGCTGCTACACATGCTGCAATATATTCAGCCTCTGCAGTGCTTAGTGCCACTGAAGACTACTTCCTGCTACACCAAGAAATCATTGCAGACCCCAAGCTAAAGCAACATCCAGATGTGCTCTTTCTGTCAGCTACACTCCCAGCCCAATCAGAGTCAGAGTACCCTTGTAGTTTTAGATCTACACTAGAAGTATATCTCAAGCCATATCCAACTGTACCACGCAAGTATCTCAAGATATGCTTGGTTGTAACTAGGTGAATTTGCCTTGGTTCACACATGAACTGACTAAGGGCACTCACTGCATAGCAAATATCTGGTCTAGTATTGACTAGATACATCAATGATCCAATCAACTCCCTAAACATGGTGGGATCTACCAAATCTGAACTAGCTGCAGACTCACTCAATTTCTTCAAATTTGTTTCCATCGGTGTAGACATAGATTTGCAATCCATCATCCCAAATCTCTTCAAGATATCTATGGTGTATTTCCCTTGACTTAGAATAATCTCATTGGGTCTTTGCCATACTTCCAACCCTAGAAAGTAATGCATAAGACCTAAATCCTTCATTTCAAATTCAGAAGTTAACTCTTTCTTGCATTTGACAATGAGATGTTCTTCATCAGTAAGGAATAAGTCATCAACATAAAGAACTAAAATTAGAGCCTCACCATCGATTACCTTGAAGTAAAGATTTGAATCTGCATCATTTTTGAAGAAGCCTAGGCTCACCAAGTATCGATCAATCCTCTCATACCAAGCACGAGGAGCCTGCTTAAGGCCATACAAAGCCTTCTTTAGTCTACAAACATGAGATTCCTTCCCATGAATCACAAATCCATCAGGTTGCTCAATGTATACTTCTTCTTCAATTATACCATTAAGAAATGTTGTCTTCACGTCCATCTGATGTAGTTTCCATCCCTTAGCTGCTGCAATAGCAATAATAGTCCTGATGGATGTATAACGAGCAACTGGAGCAAATGTCTCCTCATAATCTATTCCCTCTTTCTGAGAGAATCCTCTAGCCACAAATCTTGCTTTGTATTTCTCAATGCTCCCATCAGCTGCATGCTTGATCTTGAAAATCCACTTGGAAGATACAACTGATTTTCCTTCAGGTCTAGGTACAATATCCCAAACATCATTCTTGATGATAGACTGAAATTCTTCTGTCATTGCATCTTTCCATACCTGCTGATTGGATGCTTCCTCAAAATTGGAAGGTTCAGAATCAATGATGTGACTCATCAATAACACATAATCTGAGAACTTCTGAGGTCTCTTGCTTTCTCTAAAAGATCTTCGAGGAGCTGCATATTTTTCCTCCTCTTGCATGGTTTGTCGAGGCCTTTTCTGTACTACTGCAATATCTCTAGGTCCATCAGTTGGTTCTATAGAATCAACTAGATCACTAGCCTCTTCTAATTTAGTAGACTCCCTGTGAATCTCAGAAGTCAAATCAGGAGAAATGTCCATATTCTGAGGTGTCTCTTGTTCTTCACTGTCTATCTTCATGTACAACCCTTTAGATCTTTTAAATGCAACTTCTTCTTCAAAAGTGACATCCCTGCTGATCTCAATCTGTTTCTGCCCTGGAATGTAGATCCTGTAGGCCTTGGAAGTCTCACTATATCCCACAAACATTCCTTTCTTGCCTGATGGTTCTAACTTAGATCTTTTATCTTTAGGCACATGAATATAAACTGGACAACCAAAGATTCTCAAATGACTAACTTCAGGTTTCATACCTGTAAATGCTTCTTCAGGAGTCATATTTTCTAATATTCGATGAGGGCTCCGATTCTGAACATACACTGCAGTTCTGGATGCTTCTACCCAAAGAAAGGTTTGTAAGCCTTGGTCATGGATCATAGCTTTGGCTGCCTCAACTATGGATCTATTCTTCCTTTCTGCAACTCCGTTTTGCTGAGGATTGTAAGGAACACAAAACTCCCTCTTAATTCCTGCCTCAATACAAAAGTTGCGGAAGCCTCCAGAAGTGTATTCTCCTCCGTTATCAGATCTCAAAACTTTGATCCTTTTCCCAGACAAATTTTCTACTTGAGCCTTAAATTCTTTGAATTTCTCAAGCACTTCTTCAGATTCCTTAGACTTCAAAAAATAGATCCAAGTCTTTCTGGAGTAGTCATCAATGAAAATTATATAATACAAAAAAACCACTCAAAGATGCCATAGACATTGGACCACACAAATCAGAATGAATAAGATCTAGAATGCATTTTGATCTACTTTCACTATTATGAAAAAGATCCTTAGTATTCTTACCCATTGCACATCCTCTACAAGTACCATCATGCTTTTGACTAAGTTTCGGAAGGCCAATAACCATCTTCTCCATAAATGGAAGAGCTTTGAAGTGAAGATGAGCAAGTCTCCTATGCCATAACTCACTTGAACTGGTGGAGTCATGCATCAATGCTTGAATTGAACGAGTGGAAAGTCTATATAGACTCTCTTGACGAACACCAATTACTTGGGCTGAATTGATGCTGGAGTTCTTTGGCCAAGCAAGAACTTTTCCATCAGAAAATGCAACTTGATATCCTTTGTCTTCCAATGCTGAAATTGATACAAGGTTCCTCTCGATACCTGGTACAAACAAGACATCGCTCAAATGGAGAGAGATGCCAGAATCTAAATGAAGAGAGATGGCTCCAGCACCCTTTACTGAATAGCATGCATCATCTCCGATTATAACTTGAAGGTGGTTTTCTCTTTCTATTAAGTTTGAAAGATGTTTTCTATAACCCGTAATGTGACGAGAGGCGCCACTATCAATCAACCATGTGCTACTATCGGTTGGAACATTGCTTGATAGGGCAGAGATGAATAGGAATCCACTTGAGTTATCTCTTGATTCCTTCTGAGGATAGACATCATACACATCTGCAGTAGAGGCATGTGGTTTTGGTCTTATTGGACAATCACTAGCATAGTGACCATACTTGTCACATCTGAAGCACTGAATATGGGAGAGATCCTTCTTCTTCTTTGATTCAGGGGCAACATCTGAATTTCTATCTCTATTTCTCTTGAAGTTTCCTCTTCTCCATTCTTTTCCTTTCCTTCTGGAAGTTTGAGCAGCAAGAACTTGATTGTCTTCATTGAGAGAGCTTCGATCATTACCTCTTACTGCCAATCTTGATTCTTCTTGAATGCAATCAGCTCTAAGATGATCAAACTTTGGTAACTTAGATCTTCCACTGATACCTTGGATGAAAGGCTCCCAAGATTGAGGAAGACCATTGAGTGCCAACATGACTAAGTCTCTATCTTCAACTTTATCTCCAATGGCATATAGTTGATCCTTTAATTCAGTAATCTTCATGAAGAAAGAGATGATTGAATCTCCTTTAGCCATCTTGATGTGATGTAGCTGTTGCCTCAAGGCAAGAGCTCTGCTGGTGTTATTGATTTCATATAATCCCTTCAAAGTCTTGAACATATCTCTAGCCGTCTTCAACTTGGAGATGATAGGCACAAGATGATCCTTCACGGAATCAATCAAGATCTTCTTGGCCTTCGTGCCATTCTTCCTCCATTGAATTTTCTCAGACTCATCGGAAGGTTCAGGTACTTCGCTCTCTACAAACTCGAGAATATCATTCTCTTCCAATGTAATAAGAACTCTGAACTTCCAAGAGGTGAAGTTAGATGCACCATCAAGTCTATCTTCAACCTTGAGTCCGTTCACCATTTTTAATGCTTGAATAGACGCTCTAAGATGAGAAGAAGACTTCGCTACTTAAACAAATCTGATCTGATCTTTTCTTAGACCTGCTCTGATACCATGTTAGTTTTATGATCAGAATTGAAATAAACAGAAAAATAGAAATGATAACACTTTAACACAGAGGTACCCTGGGAAAACCCTCCTTCTTGAGGGAGAAAAACCCAGACAAATATATCTCTTATATATTGAATAAAAAGTGTTGAGACATGGAACAGCTAGGACTCGAACCTAGGACCTTCCATTTGCTGCTGGAGTGCTCTACCACTAAGCTACTGGCCCCTCTTAGACCAGTCCATCGTCGGTCTGGGTGTGGCTTACACCAACACCCCCCCTTAAGCCACACCTCTCGTGTGCTTGGGGCTCCTAGTCTAGACGTGGTTTTGATACCATGTTGAGACATGGACCAGCTAGGACTCGAACCTAGGACCTTCCATTTGCTGCTGGAGTGCTCTACCACTGAGCTACTGGCCCCTCTTGGGCCAGTCCATCGTCGGTCTGGGTGTGGCTTACACCAACACCCCCCCATAAGCCACACCTCTCGTGTGCTTGGGGCTCCTAGCCTGGCCTGGCTCTGATACCATGTTGAGACATGGACCAGCTAGGACTCGAACCTAGGACCTTCCATTTGCTGCTGGAGTGCTCTACCACTAAGCTACTGGCCCCTCTTAGACCAGTCCATCGTCGGTCCGGGTGTGGCTTACACCAACAAATTGAAGGGTTCGGCTCTAGCTTAGTTGATGCCCTCTACATTTGTCCCGCTCAAACCCTGGAGCAGACAATGAGGGAAGCCGATGTGTTGGCGGACAAGCCCTGGGAGAAGCCCACTTATCAGGTACTTAGGATTGCCATGTATTTAGATGCAATTCACAATCTGGAGCTTGATGTGCATCAGGGTTTGCTTCCTAACGATATGCTCAAACAAAGCTAGGTCTGGACTCAACGAGCACGGGTAGTCAAGATTTCACCATGTCTTGTGAGACAATAATCACAATAATAGGCACAATAATCAACAAACTCATAAGCCTCAACAAAATAATCAATCGAGGCATGCTTTTACTTGTGCTTTCTTGGTTTCTCAACCACTTGAGTGGATTATTGATTCAAGTGCATCTCAATATGTTACTTCTCATAAAGAGGTATTTCAATCAATGCACCCTGATACTACTAATATTCCTCTTCAACTTACAAACAATCATAGTTGTAAAGTAGAAGTAGTTGGAGATGTGAATGTTCCAAATGGTAAGCTACATAATGTTTTATATGTTCCTGAATTGAAAACAAATTTGCTTTCTATAGCTCAGCTATGTTAGGATTACAAGATAGAGTTTTACAAAGATATGTGCTATGCCATTGATCCTAATCAAAATGACAAAGTCATCGCTAATGCTAAATTAGGCAATGATAATTTATTCAAGTTCTATGAATTTGCTTCTTCTAAATTCGCTTTATTATCTACCATTGATTTCAATATTTGGCATGAAAGACTTGGTCATATCAATGCTGACAAAATTGCCTTGATGCAAAAATGCAATATGGTAGATGGATTGCCTAGTATTGTACCTTCTAAAATTGTATGCACAGGTTGCATGAGTGGTAAGATGCATAGGGAGCCCTTTCCTAAAGGTTCAACATGGAGGGCACATCATAAGTTGCACCTCATTCATAGTGACCTTTTGGGACCCTTGGAAAATACTTCCATCCAAGGATCAAGGTATGCACTTACTTTTATTGATGATTTCTCAAGAACGACTTGGATCTATATTCTAAAGCATATAGAGTTTATGATCCTGTTACAAATAAAGTTGAAGTTGCTAGAGATGTTTGTATTGCTGAAAATGGGGTTCATGACTGTTCCAACATTAATAATGATTCTTGCAAAAAGAATGTTCTTGTTATTGAGGATGATCCTCCTTCAATCCCTCCTCCTTTGAACCCTTCTAATCCATCTCTTAGACAAAGTGAGAGTGAACATGATGATAGTGAACCTTCTCATCATGATTCTTCTTCAAGTGATGATACACCTACCTCTAAAAGAATGCCTAAATGGTATAAAAACTTTGTTCAAGAAAGTGATGACATTCTCACAAGAATGAATAGATCTAGAAAGGCAAATTATTGCAACTATGCATTAATGTCAAAGATTATAGATACAAATGATCCTCAAACTTATGAGCAAGCTAAGCATCAGCCTCATTGGCAAAAAGCCATGCAAGATTAATATTCATGTTGATTACCAATCAAACTTGGGATCTTGTTCATCTACCTAAAGGTAAAAATCTTGTTTCATGCAAATGGTTGTATAAAACCAAGTTCAATGCTAACAATGAAATTAACAAATTCAAAGCTAGATTAGTAGCTAGAGGTTTTTCTCAAATAGAAGGCCTAGATTACAATGAAACTTTTGCTCCTGTGGAAAAAATGCCAACCATTAAATTAGTTTTAGCTTTAACATCTTATATGCATTGGCCCATTCATCAAATGGATGTTAAAAGTGCATTTTTAAATGGTGATTTACATGAAGAGATTTATATGTCTCAACCTAAGGGCTTTGTTGAAAAAGGTAAAGAACATCTTGTATGCAAATTAAAAAAATCTATTTATGGTTTAAATCAATCACCTAGAGAGTGGTATGCTAAAATTAATGCTTTCTTTACTTCTAAAGGTTTTACTAGGAGTCCAAATAATCCAAATCTTTATATCAAACATAGTGAAAATGATATTGTCATAGTTATTTTATATGTTGATGATTTAATTCTTACAGGTAGTTCTAACAAATTGATTAGTGATACTAAGTCACAACTTAATCATTCATTTCAAATGACTGATTTAGGTTTGTTACATTATTTTTTGGGTATGGAAGTTTGGCAAACTCCTAATGGAATTTGTCTTTCACAACATAAATATGCTCAAGATCTTTTAGACAAATTTAATATGAATGATGCTAATCCCATTTCTACTCCTTGTGAATTAGGAACCGAGTTAATAATTGATATGGGAAGTCCTTATATTGATTCTACTCTATATAGGCAACTAGTTGGTAGTTTAAATTATTTAACTCTAACTAGACCTAATATTTCTTTTAAAATATATTAAAGGTTCCATTAATCTTGGTCTCTTTTATAATGCAAATTGCAAATTTTCTTTACATGGTTATACTGATTCAGATCTAGGAGGTGATCCCAATGATGGGAGATCCACTTGTGGTTATTGTTTCTTTGTTGGATCAGGTGCCATATCTTGGAATAGTGAAAAGCAACAATCTACCTCTCTTGGTTCTACCGAAGCATAATACAAGGGATGTACTAATGCATCCAAAGAAGCCTTATGGTTATGGAGATTACTTAAAGAAGTTGGTCTACCCCAAAAGGAGCCCAATCCTTTGTATTGTGACAATCAAAGTGCCATTGCATTGGAAAAGAATCCAGTTTTTCAGGCAAGGACCAAGCACATTGCTCTTCAACATCACTTCATTAGAGAGCACATTGAAGACCAACAAATTTCTCTCCTATATTGCAAGGGTGAAGATCAAGTTGCCGACATTCTTACTAAACCCCTTTGTAAAGACAAACATCTTCAACACTCTAAATCTCTTGGTCTATATCCCATTGATGGGTTTTTTGTAAATCTCCCCAAGTAAAGCTTAAGGGGGGGTATTATAATTTAATCTTTACTTTGTGAAGATTATTTTATAATTTGTATTTTATTATTTTTGGTGCTTATCCCCACATGTCGGGTAACACCTCTTTTATTCCTCTTACAAGAATAAATCTATTTTTGATAGATTCCTCCTTAAGAGGAAACATGTGGCACACACCTTATGCAAGGTTGCATATTGGAGTTACAAATAACTCCATTCTTCACCTCTATTTAAGAGGTGGTTTTCTCTATTTCACGTACACATGCTCTTCACAGATATCTTCTTCTTCTCCTTCTCATTTCTCTCATTGAGAAGCTTCTACATCTCTGTAATCTTTCTTTTGGCTTCTTGCCACTTGCATATTCATGGGGGTTTTTCTTTGATTTTCCCCCTTCAAAAACTTGTGTTGGTCTTTGGTGCATCTTACAAATCTGGTAATATCTTTCTTGTGCTGTTTATTTGCTTTGCATGTTTTGGTTAGTACTTTGATACTACAATTTTCCTTTCAGGAATCCTTGCAAATTATTTCCATTTCCAAAGCAACTTATCTTGGTCATCCTGAAATAACTCCTAGATAACAATACCCACAAACCTAAATGGGTGGATTGGGTGACTTAGGCCAATAAATGTTGCTACCACTAGAAGGGAAGACCAATATGGAAGCATACATAAAAATTGGACACGAGAATACTCCAGAAGTTGGGTGGGTAATGGATCTATTATAACAGGCTTAATCAAACCATTTTTGATATTGTAACTGACAATAGCTATAGGCCTCACTGCCTTCCAGAAAAGAATGCCATTGCATTCAACCATATCTATATTTAACATATCATAGCCTGTTTCCCCTGAAAACTGAGATTTAAGCTTCCATGAATCTTGAAAATAATGGTAGATTTGGAAGGACAAATCCCCCTTGTTGTGCTTCTTCAACACTAATACCAAATATAGCTCTCTATTTCCTCCTCGTACAATATAGTTAAAGCATCTATACACATCAATTTCTATCTCTGCATACACTCTCATGAGCGGATTGCAAACACATAATTTCGGGGTTCTTTCAAAAAGCAGTAACCCTAGCCCTGCACTTGATGACCCTAGCTTTGGACTTGATAAGTTGTAATATCTGTTATTTGGGACGAAAGAAAAAGAGATATTCATCCATTTTTGTGTGGAAAAGCAGTAGGCCACACAATACCAACTTCCTTCGAATTCTTTACCACAAAGAAGTGATGAAGGGGGTAAATCATAAAACACACAACAACAAAAATTGCATATAGAAAATAGAACTTTCTTTATTGATATGGACAACTTACTACATTATAGAAGCTCAAATACAATCAGAGGAATCAACCCTCCACAGGCTGCAACACATTACAGCTTCCTCTCACAAGACTCTAGAATCATCTACCATCTGTAACCCCAAATCTACTAGGGTTTCTGTTGTCCTACCTATTTTTGACTCTACACTTTCCCCCTTAACTCTACTACTACCCAGGGTTCCCAAAAATAGTTATTAATAGCCTTTTGGCGGCCAATAACCTAATTTCAAAATTTGCATCTCCCTCCAAAAATTGGCCAACTTCTGAGAGCCATAACTTTTGATCCGGGTGTCCGATTGATGAACCATTTTATGCATCGGAAAGCTTGTGGAGTGATTTATGTGCTAAGAACTAACTCTACCATTACTGACCATTTTTGGGCCCGTACGAGGCCGTTTAGTGCGTCAAACCGGAGTTTGAATAATTTTCAAGCATTTTTCAAGAAACAAAAACTTTAATATCTTTTAGTTCGCAAATGATCTTCACGTGATTCCTTCACCAAAGGTCTTATGTTTCAGTTACGAAAGCTTCTTGTAATTTTTCACTTTAATTTGTGCCCAAATGCAAAATTTCTAAAAATAGTAGGTTGCTATTTTTAGCAATTTAGAAAAACTAAAAGTTCTACATCATTATTCAAGCGATTATAGAACCAAAACCACAAATTTTGAAAAAAAATGGAAAGAACATCAACAATTTTGAAACACATCTTTTTTTGGGTGATGCAAGATTGCCCTTACACCATTGGATGCTCCTGCATCAGACATCCAGGGTAATTTGAGAAGTGACCATGTCACATCTTTGGTGTTTGTGTGAGGAAAACCCAAATGTATTGGTGTGAACACATAATTCACACATGTGAAGTTGACTTAGTGAGTCTTCTAGATGTCTAGTTGAGTCTAGTTGTGTGTTGAGTTGTTGATAGCTGGAGTGAGTTGTCTTATCCTCCACATGTACAATTAGTTATCATCCTCTAATTGACACATGTTATAGGAATATCTCCACTTTCCACTCCACCTTTCACTCCACCCTTCTAGCTCTCACCTTACCTTTATAAGAAAGGCTCACTCATTGTATTTCATACAAATTCATATGCTCTTTGTATAGATTCTTGCTCCATTGTTCTAGCATCTTCTCTTGTCATCTTTGTGTGGAAGGTTGTCTTGATTGTAGGTGATTCTGGCTTGCTGAGTCACATTGACTCTTACATGGTATCAAAGCCTGATCTGCAATTTCCTTCCCTTATTGGAGAGGTTCTTCTTGGAGCTGCATCATTGGAGCATCCTGGAGTAAATCTGACATCACGGTTGCGATCAAGAGGTCCAAATCTATATAGATCGGCTGTTCATTTGCTGAACTTTGTCATAAAAAATTCTAGCAAAATTTTTTGCCCTTGGTTAGGACTTGGTGAAATCCGTACCGTACGGTCGACAGTACCTGTGCTGGTTATATTTTTTTTGTGTGGAGTTTTTTTGGTTTAAAAAGGTACAAAGTAACTGACAAGCATAGGGCCTGTTGGGCCCATACTTTGATTGCAAATATATGGCAGAGTTTCAAGTTTTGTTTTAGAGGTATTTTCTTAGATTGATGGTTTGCAATAGTCTAAAGACAATTGGTGATCTGCATTGTTCGACCAGCATACTGCGTAAGTCACAGTTTTGTTTTGAACGGTCTTTAAACTGTAAAAACTTCAACAGATCCATCAAGTTCTGTAGTGGCAGTGTCTTGGATCCAAGATCCCGGCATCTTCGATCCATTTCTGGCAGCTTTAGATCTGCCTTCAGTGGTTGACTCAGTGTTCACTCCGTAGTCCATAGTCTAAATAAAACCTCGGCGGTAAATTTGCTTCCGGCGGTAACTGTGGTCAGTAGTCTATAGTGTTATAATTGAACTTCAATAGTTTTTATCTCTGACCTGGTAGTGGTCAATAGAGCTTCATTTGGCAGCTCCCTCAACAGTCTAAGTCGGCATTTGTTAAACGGGCACAAGTGGTCTCATTGGCTGTCAATTACACCTCCGATGGTCAATAATCTTCAATCTCGATGCATATTAAACCAATTGGTTGTCAATTATAGTGTTCAGCAATTTAAAATCTCTGTCAGCCATCCTTAAAACTAGTATTTTTGTTTTAACAGCAGTTGTTTTTTGATTGGCCTTTGCAATTCGGCGTCCATGATCTGTAGCGACCACATACCACATACTCATCGGTTGTCCTTGGTCGGTGTTTTTCGTGTGATTGGATAGTGAGTTTGGTAGCCTCTGATCTGCCTTTGGCGGTCTTCAATCCACCATCAGTGGTCTTCAAACCCTATGCAGTCGGCATCGAACAATGACTTTTTTGTTTCCACTTGGCAGTTTTGTTTCTCCTCTCGGCGGTTATAGGCTTAGTCAACAGAGACAATACAAAGATCCGATAGTCAAATTTTTTAGGCGGTTTATTTACCCTCAGGTAGTCGGCTTTCAACAATTGTCGACTGATATCCTTTTCTGTCGGCAGTTTCAAAGCTATCTTTGGCAGTAGTTGTTTGTTAGAAGGTCTTCAAACAAACAACGACAATTTGAAATCATTAATCGGTGGTATCAAAGAGTCTTTGGCACAGGCAAAAAACCCACATGGGCATTTGTTTATCAGTGGGGCCTTCAAAGTTTTCATCAGTGGTTTGGTTTAGTCTGGCAGGAGCCTTTTGGCTTAGGTCCCACCGGCCTACGTGTGGGCTACAGCCCCACAAACAAAGGCATTTTTCCTAAACCTAAGGTGGTTTTCACACTCCCATTAGTAGTTCTCCCCCAAGTACTAGTGGTTTTGAAAAATAGAACAGGTGGTATTTCCCAAACCACAGTTTTTTTTTCTAGTACCAGCATTTTTTTTCTCAAACTAGTGATTTTCGGCTCAGAGAATATTCTGGTAGTCAAAGAATATTACGTCGTCAGGGGGCCCTGTTTTGCCCCTAAAAGTCCTAAAGTAGGGCTTTTTTCTTTTTTGCATAACTTTTGTGCACGGTGTCAAAATTAGGCAAATTATATATCAATGGAAAGCTAATAGAGAGCTCTTCACAGTTTATGAGAATTTTTCTCTGATTTTGCTATTTGACAGCATTTATTGCAGGTTGAAGACAAATCTTTCTTTTTGGCTTCCGAGCTCATAACTTTTTGCAACAAACTCCAATTTTCATGATTCAAGTGGCATTGGAAAGGTATTGATGAGCTCTTTCAAGCCATCCATGTACTTTTCTCAAATTTTTCTCCAGGTGTTTTTTATTTCATTTGTCAAATTTTTGGCATTTGAGTGATAACTTGAGCATTTTGATACTTGAGGAGGTGAAATTTGTTTTGAGAGAATTTGTTTGCTATAATACATCATTGTGAGTGATTGTAAACCCATTTGGATATCTTTTTTAATATATTTCATCATTTTCCTAATTTTGGTCCCTTGAGGACAATCGTAAATTACAGTAAGTATAAAGTGCCACAAACAAATTGGGGGGGCTCTCTTACATAGTAAAGGGGTGTTGTTGTGTTGTTGTCTTGCTCTTTCATCATGGATGTGCCACAATTTCTACTTTTAACTCCATATAATTATCTTGAATGGAAGAAAAACATAGAGTTTGTGTTGTATAAACAAAAGTTACATAGAATAACTTTAGGCACAGATCTTGAACCCACAGGTGCTATTGAGAGAAGAAAATGGTTAGATAGAAGAGATGAGGCTTTTGGCACACTTTGTCTTGCTATTTCTCCAGATCTGAGATTTCATGTTGAGTCTTGTACTACACCAAATGAGATATGGACAACACTAGACAATCTTTTTGGCAAGCAAGATAAAATAAGAAGGTTCAAATTGGAGAATGAGCTAATTGCACTAAATCCTCAAGATTTTGATCAAATTGAAGACTTCTTCACCAAGTTTAAGGGCATCCGCAAGAAACTCAGTCCACATATAGGGGAAGTCATGCGAGCAAAAAAAATGCCGCCAGTAATGGGTACCCGTTTAGGAACGGGCGCCTGAACCTAAACAGGTACCCATTTATTAACGGGTACCCATTTAGTAATGGGCACCTGAGCCTAAACGGGTACCCATTTAGGTTCAAGTGCGCGTTACTAAATAGGTACCCATTTTCAAAAAAATATATATTTTTAAAAAAGAGCCCTGCGGGCTCATTTTCTCCCACAAAGGCCGACAGCGACTGTTGAGAATGGGTACGCGTTGCCAAAGACCAAACAAGGAAAATAACAGAGATTTTTTTGCCCTCTCACCTCCTCCCGCCACCTCGTCACCACTGAGCTCTTCCAGGTTGGTTCTCTGCCTATCTTTACCTTGTTTTAAATGTTTTTTTTTTCTAATTGTAGGGTTAAAATGAAAATTAGGGTTTTATTTGTTATTTAAGGGTTTTACTTGTTATTAGAATTTTATGATTTTTTTGTGATTGTATGTTACTGCAAACCCTAAAACCATGTTACTACAAACCCTAAAAAACTTAAACTATAAACCCTAAAAAACCAAATTATAAACCCTAAAACCATGTTGTACTACAAACCCTAAAAACCTAAACTATAAACCCTAAAAGACCAAATTATAAACCCTGAAACCATGTTGTACTGCAAACTCTAAAAATGTAAACTATAAACCCTGAAAAACCAAACTATAAACCCTAAAACCATGTTGTCCTGCAAACCCTAAAAACCTAAAGCCTAAACCCTAAAAAACCAAATTAGTATATGTAATAATGATAAAAGGGATAAGTTTGAAGATGAAAATGTATCAAGAGGAGGCATGTAGGATGCTTCAGTGTTGATGATTAACTTAGGGTACACTAAATGTATCAAGAGGAATATTGAGGAATCATATAAAACTATATACCCTTTTTTTTATTTCTGTCATTGTTGGCTATAAGACTATACCCTATCTTTGATATCTGTCATTGTTGGCTATTAGAAGTTCCTGTCTAGGATATGCTAGTAAGGTTGCTATCACCAAAAATATAAGACATAAAGTCTAATGGACCCAAATCATCTTCTTGTAAAACATTATGATCATTGATTAGGGGTTAATTTTGTGTCACTTAATTGTTAGATATATCAAAATTGTATCCAATAATAGTCAAATGATATTCCTTTACATTTATTTGTGACTCTGACATTCCATCATGACCTAGTATTTTATAGTAGGGTTTGGCCTTTATTTTAATTGTGGTTCTTAGATGTAATTTCTCACTTTTATCTTTTTCTTAAATAGATTTACCTAGGGTTTGTATTCATTCTTATTTATCTTTCCCTATCATATCTTGATTAGGGTTTGAGCATGTAAATAGTCATATACCTATTTTATTCCACCTATCCAACCTTGGATAATCTATTATCATGGCTATTTCATTTAATGAAACTGAAGTCCAATATTTTTAGTGGAAGCTTTCTCTTCCTATTTAGGTTCAGGTTGAACCATTTTAGTGGCCTTTTATGTACTAATGGATATTTAAATTACTTATCCACATGTTGACAAGGATGTGAGGAAAGCAATAGGAAAATCATTTTACTAGACAATGATATATTAGATAGTGACTACACAAAATTTGAGAACTTACAAATTATGAGTGTGATCAACTAGTAAATTTAATCTTTTAAAACATATTGAAAGCATAACTAAGTTGAAATTTTGTAAAGTTCCATTGCATGTTGTCACTAATAATGCTACATAGTTTTCCACATAATAGATATCTAATAAATGTGAAAAGCCAAGGAATATAAAGCAAGTTTTCACTTGAGTGTACATATGAACCATATTAAACTCCTAGACTCTTTCCATTCTATGAAATAGCACATCATTTAAGGGTCCATATTGAAATAGAACGATATTTGGTCATATGTATAATAATGGAATACCATAAGCCTTTTAAGATCCACATGATACTCACCAAAACTATAAGATATAAATTCTAATGGACCCCAATCATCTTCAAGTGTAAGGCACTATGATCATTGACTAGGGGTTCATTTTGTGTAACACAATTGTTAGATGTATCAAAATTGTATCCAGTAATAGTCAAATGGATTTCCTTTATATTTATTAGTGAACTTGACATTCCATCACCTAGGATTTTATAGTATTGGTTTGGCCTCTTTTTAATTACAGTTCTTAGATCTAATTTCTCACTTTTATCTTTTTCTTAAATAGATTTACCTACAATTTGCATTCATCCTTGTTTATCTTTTCCTATCATATCTTGATTAGGGTTTGAGCATGTAAATAGTGATATACCTTTTTGATTCAACCTATCTAGAAGCTTGGCTAATCTTTTGTGACATGTGATCCTTCCATCCTTGATACCTTCATGATACATTTAAATGATGGACCAATGAGGATGTGTTTTCTATAGCATGTGTTGTTCTAGTTATATACTCATTTTACCTGCTTCCCTTGAGGATAGTGTTTATCCAACATGTTTGATGCACTATGGCCATAAGATTTTATGCATGGATTTAAATGTACATTTTATCAGTTGTGGTAAACTTATCCATAAGTTTCATGTAAGAAATGAAAAAATAAATTTATAGTCCACTATGGTTTGAAAAAAATTCACTACAACTTTAAACTTGGAATAACAAATTTGCATCTATATTTTACTTCAATAAATAATTTTCTCTCCTCTTGTTTTAGTTTCACAATTAAATATGATTTAGATAACATCAATGTATTAACTAGTGCAATGGTGACATTTGTAGACCTATGCTAATTCTCATTTAGTTTTGGGTCGATTTTGGTAGATGGATTAATATAGTTGCATATCAACATACGGTGTGTAATCTTATATGAAGTTGGGATCATTCCTTGATCCTTCACCTACCCTTAGTTCATAAAAATATTGAGGAAAACATTCTTCTACCCTTGACATCCACATTTTATAGTTTCAAATTTACAACTTAGGGTTTGACATCCACAATTTAGGGTTTCAAATATAAATTTTAGGGTTCTAAAGTAGATGTTTAGGGTTTCACTTTTCACCTTTTAGGGTATCAAAATGATGTATTAGGGTTTGAAAATTCACGTAATAGAGTTTCAAAATGACATTTTAGGGTTTCAAATTCTCATATTAGGGTTTGGAAATTAACATAATAAGGTTTCAAAATGATATTTTAGGGTTTTTACACTTCAGCAGAAGGTAACTCATATTGTTGGAATACAATGTTGTAGTATTGGTATAAATGTAGTATTGGTAATAAATGTAGTATAAAAGTAGCATGCAATGTTCAATTAAGTCATAATCTGTACCGCTCTTTTGAGACACATGAGAAGCCTATAGTAAAATTGGAGTTAATATAGGAAGAGAAATAGGAATGAATTTTTGTTGCCTATTCCCATAGGTAAATTATAGGTACATGAGCTACCACTTGATAGTTAGGAGGAGGTACTACGTGATAATTAAGAAGAGTCTTAGCTGTATTAGATGTGATAGCTCTAGCAAATTGAGTATAATGCTATTAATTAGAAAATATAACTTTTCTAAGTTAAGAGCAATAAATGAATAGAAATGAAATACTATTTACAAAATTTTGGAATTTTTTTAATGAACTGAAGCGGAACTAAAAAATACAATACAAAATAGACCTATCACTAGAGAGAGGGAGCCTCCACCTATAATGTCAAGGCATCACGTAGACATCTTCATGTCACACCGTCATCTATTTGGAGGAGTAAAAACAATAGGATCTAGAAATTGGTATGAAAAACTAAAGCTAGGTTTAAACTAAGGTTTGAAGGAGAAAGAGGGAATTTAGGAGATGGAAAAATAAGACTCAATGAAAAAAAGTAAAGGGGAATAATATGGATTAAGAGAGGACTAATATTGGAGAAGAAAAGAAATAATATGAAAGATACAAGTGATGAAAAATAAAGTAGAAATGAGAATCTAAAATGAAAAATTGAGGAAAGAAAATGGTTTAGAAAGAGGTCCAGGCTGATTTTATATATTTTCATACAAAAATAGAAGTCCAAATAATGTGATAAATGATTAGAGGAAATAATCAATGATAGTTAAACAAACAAGACAATGGAAATAGAAATTGACACCGGATTAGGAAAAAGTAAACTCTAAACTATAAAGTAAACTATAAACATTAACTATAAATGGACTCAAAATAAAAGTAGAAGATGGTGCAAAAGCGTAAAATATGTCACAATTGAGCTTAACTTAGAAGCTAGAAGTAGCCTGATTAATAGAGAAATGGGAATCTAATACACTTGGCATGCACTTTTAAATTTGGACTATATAAGGTGTCAAAATGTAACTTCCATTATAATTTTGAGAAAAATGATGATATGACAAGGTTGTTAGGTAGAGTGACACCTTGGTGTATGACTAGGACCTAGAACCTACAACCTTGTCCACTATGTGAAAATGATCTAAAAATTTAGACATAGCTTTATGTTGTAATTTTTTGCATAACTTCCTCTTGGTAATTTGTGAGATCTTTTTTCTAATTATTCCATATTTTATCTATAAATACCAATTCTATAGTTCAAAAACTCTCTAAAAAATGGTTAAAGAGGAATGAAGTAGGAAGGAGAATATAATATTTTAGGGAAATGTTGGATTAATTTAAGGAGACTTTGGTATGAGGCCCATCATCATTTGATCATATTATATGATAAACTTGTGCATGTGTTTAATTTTCAAGTATTACATGCTCTCTAAATTCATGGATATTTTAAACTAAATCATTTATAGATCTATTCTAGATTAAGTTTAAATTTATAGATATTTGTTTGTAAGTTTTCAATATGTATATATATATATATTTGTGAAATTATACATTTGTAAGTTTTTTATATGAATTTACATATTTGGAAATTTGCAGGAGACAGATCTAATGGATGACCAGAGTCTAGATGAATGTTTAATAGATGACATTCTTTATGAAACCCCCCCACCCCATGATCCACCTGAAAACCCCCCACCCCGTGATCCACCTCAAAACCCCCCACCCTCTCCACCTCAAAACCCCCCATCCCCTCCACCTCAAAACCCCCCACCCCCTCCATTTGATGAGGCCCAATTGCAGCAAAAAATTAATGAAAATATTAATACAATTGAGGAGAACATTAATTTGATTAATAATCAACCTCACTTGATTCCTCCTCATGTGGTTCGGTTTGCATCTTTGATGCAAACCATTATTGATTCGGTTAGGTCTATCGATGCAGACCTAAATAGATTTCAACTTTGGAGGGAGGAGAGGAGGCAATTCTATGTGGATGGTCTTTCATATAAAGACATCCATGACCTCCACATTACAAAACAAACATTAGCCCCATTTTTTCCGTCACCCAAACACTAATCAACCTATAGCTGCAACAAAAAAAAGAATGTCAATTAAGTGGTGTACGCATGAGGGGATTTTGAGACATTTTTGGGATCGGTGGTGGATGGTGTTTGATCACCCACCACATGCTAATTGTGAGGTGCTGCTATATTTTTTGAGAAAATTATGGGTGGAGTTTCAATTGGGTCAAAAACCCAATTATTTTGATATGAGAGATTTTCAGGGTGTTGGTCGTGGCATGCCACAACAGAGACCAGGGGTACGAGTTGACCCCAATCGACCTATTCCTCTTGCTCCTATGGTTGCTCCTGTTTTGCCCACAATTCCTACACCTATTCAACAACAGTTAGTTTTGTCGACATTAGGAGCATTGAGTAGACTCTCAGGCAATCTCACTAAACAAGCTGCCCACTGGCAGCTAAATTCAGTGGTGGAGAGCATCATGGAGGAGTCGATGCATCTCAGCATAGAGCCCCAGGCATGTCAGGGGCACATTTGTGTACAAATTGCAATCAACTATGTTATGGTCTTGCTCCTACATCCACATCAGATGCAGCTACAACTGGAGTGGAGTCATACTTGGATCTACTATATTCGGATGATAATCCTACACAGGTACATTGACCACATTTTATTAAATATTTCAAGTGTATAATTTAAACGTAGATCAAATTTTTTATAAATAATTTAATGAATTAATATATAATTGTAAACTATTTGTTGTACAGATCTCAAGTTGCTCTAGGGCCACATCACGATTTGATACATTGAGTTTTGCATCGACAGCTGTAGAGATTGGCACACCTTACGGGGTAAACCAATATATCTTAACCCTAAAACCATATTTATCTAATTCTAGTTTAAATTTTCTTTTGAAACTTATCAATATTGTATTTTAAATTAACAAACTGTGTATAATTAAATAAATAACTATATACATACATGTATGTGAAACACTACTATTGCAGCGAGGCTCAGGTCATGTGGCAGTTCCCATGTCTGACCGACCACCTGGCTCAGGTGTTTCTTCCATTGATCCTCCATCGTCAGCTATTATGCCTGAGTATTCCCTGGTGTGTGTTTTAAAAAATTGTACTAAATTTGTATTAAGTTTCTTTTTTTGAGTTTATATAAATTTATATATGCACCCATATATATGTAAGTGCAGGATGATAGGAGTGAGACTATTGGTCAGGTTGGTACTCAGGGACAAATTCATGAGCCATCTACACATTTTTAGGTCCTAAACTTTACTTTAAAATTTTCTATATGTGCAATTTCTAGGTCTTTTTTTGAGTTTATATAAATTTATATATGCACCCATATATATGTAAGTGCAGGATGATAGGAGTCAGACTATTGGTCAGGTTGGTACTCAGGGACAAATTCATGAGCCATCTACACATTTTCAGGTCCTAAACTTTACTTTAAAATTTTCTATATGTGCAATTTCTAGGTCTTTATATGCTAATTTTAAATTGTAACTTATTTCAAACTTGCTTTATTTGAAATTCTAGCAATTAGCAAGTCAAACTTTTGGTCACGAAGATGAAATAGTTATACCACCTGCACAACAAAATGTGGGAAGTGAGACGGTAATTTAAATGCACACTTTAAAGCCTACATTTAAATATTTAATTTCATGTCATTTTTAAAAATTTTAAATCTGATTGCAAGTTCTCTCTCTTGTGTGTACAACATGAGGTAGATCCATCCATTTCATGAGGAAGAAAGAGGCCTCTTTCATATTTGAACTTGAGTGATGATCATCCCTAACATAGAGTTTTATTTCATAGACTAATCTGTATGATGTGCACATTATTTTTTATATATGCCGTTCCAAGACTTTGACTATATATGTCGAACTTGCTATTACATGTTCTTCTAGATATATTTCAGTATTTCATGAACTGTGATTTGTATTTATTTATATGCTGATGATGAGTAGATGTTTTAAAGTACACATTTCATGGGTCCTACCTAGATATTTTATAGTATTTCATGGACTTATCTAGATCTAGATTTACATGTATATATTATTGAGTATATATGCTTGAATGTAGTTTAGTATGTTAAATATGCTTCATTGTTAAATATGTTAAATATGCTTCATTGTTCACTTCTAGATTATAAATTATTTAATTGAAACATGTTAGAAGATTTCTCTCTACTACATTTTTAAATTTTTAAGAAGTGATTAAATGCATGTTATGGTTCAATAGTTTTTCTTGAAATAGTGAACAATCTATTAACTGCCTCACAAACCTAAATTAAGTTAATTTACATAGTGGAATAGATAGGTAAATGGTGTTACAATTATCTAATAGATAAGTTTGGTGTTACAATTATCTAATAGATAAATTTAGAGCACTTTATAACAAGGTAATTTACCTAGGATAAACCTACAAAATCACGATAAAATGATAAGGATGTTAGACTCACCTAGTTAGCCTCAATTGAGATACATGTTCCTTTAAATGATTGTGGTCATCCTTTGATTACAAAACCTTCAATATAGATTATTTGTATAGTCCTTGAAATTTTATTAATTTGCAACCAAGACTTTGTTATCATCTTTATTAATTGAGACATGTTAGAAGATTTCTCTCTACTACATTTTTAATTTTTTAAGAAGTGATTAAATGCATGTTATGGTTCAATAGTTTTTCTTGAAATAGTGAACAATCTATTAACTGCCTCACAAACCTAAATTAAGTTAATTTACATAGTGGAATAGATAGGTAAATGGTGTTACAATTATCTAATAGATAAATTTAGAGCACTTTATAACAAGGTAATTTACCGAGGATAAACCTACAAAATCACGATAAAATGATAAGGATGTTAGACTCACCTAGTTAGCCTCAATTGAGATACATGTTCCTTTAAATGATTGTGGTCATCCTTTGATTACAAAACCTTCAATATAGATTATTTGTATAGTCCTTGAAATTTTATTAATTTGCAACCAAGACTCTGTTATCATCTTTCTTACTTAACCACTATAATAGCCAAAACTTCCTTGCAATTTTACGCGTTCAGTTATTATTCAACTCAAGTCTTTTTTGATCTTTTCTTACTTCCCCCTTGGCCTTTGGAAGTTGAATCACATATAGTTTCTCATAAAGGAAAGGAATTAAAGAAGAGATTCCCATGAATATTTTCCCAATTCAAAATTACTTTACATCTTCAACATACCTAGTTCCTAGTGTGGATTTCATATTTGTTTGGTTTAATTTTTTTGAATTATAATATAGGTGTTCTACTTAGGGGACCCATCCTTACTAAATAGTTCAGAAAACATATATAAATGAGTGTGCTAACAACCCAAGACTAGGCATAGTAGTAGAAAGCACAACATCCCATAAAGGTTTCTAAACTACCCATATGCAACTATATCAATACCCCAATACATATAGCAAGCACAAAATACCAACACAACTAATAGAAAGCTAAAAAATAGACAAAACACCAAACCACGTCAACATATTGAGGGAGCTTTGGCACTCCCTAATGCATCGTTCCCACTCCTCATAGAGGGATTTCCATTTGTCATAGGCCCTATTGTGCACACCATTCCTAGACACACTTACAAGCTCCACCAAAAGAACCTTTGGACACTTTGCATTCTCTAGTCCATGAAACTTGACACATTTCTAGGCCTCTACACATTGTATAGAACAAATGACAATTAATCCATAAACTCGGGGTAGCTAGATGCCTCACTTCAATACATCACATATGGACTTAAAAATGAGATACTTCCAACTTCCTTTACCTTCAATCAACCACCTCTAATGGCTATCTAAAATGTGTATTAAAAGACTAAGACAACATCTCAAATGTGGAACATTTAAACTTGCATCACACATAAATAAATAGTATACAACACAAGAATGAACTTGGGAGAAAATATCAACTAGGCATAAAATTCTCAAAAGAGTGAGCAATGCTTCTAATGACACTAATTCATAATATATAATGGCTTTTACATAGCCTTAACATGACTTAAATTATCCAAATGCACAATTCTCTAAAATGGATCATGACCTACAACTCCTCTTGCAATGGTGGAGAATGAAGGATGAGAGCTCCATGCATGGGTTCCAAAGTCCACTTAAATAGTAGTCCAAAATTTTATTGCAACAATCCCAATTGACTTTGCATGCAACCTCTCTTCCAACCATAATCAACTATCTAGTTAGTCATAAGGCTTTGAATCTTTATCAACCAACCAGCTTCACAACCTCTACTGTAAACTTACAACATGGCTCCAGTCTATTTGCAATCTATACCTCTATCAAGGACTCTCAATAACTGTATCAACCTACATACAATCAACACTTTTGTTTTCAAGATGCCACCAACTTTTCTAAGCTTTGTCTCCAAAAGACATCATTCTTTGTGGACTTCAACCATGTATGGGTCTGTCTAATACAACCTACTTTAAATGACTCCAGCACTATACTAATCACATAGCTAGTTCTATGCAACAACCAACCAATACCTATATTAAGTCTCTAAGCTCTGCCCAAGCATGTTCAACAAAGTTCAACCATGAATGGCTCTTTGCAAGCTTCTGTCACAAATCTCAAACAATTCAAATCAAGAAGAAACTAGAAGGTTCAATTCAAATCAAGTATCCACACAATATAAGCTACAAAAAAAATTATCACAATTTGAAATTATTCAAGAAGTAGCATTCAATTCTTGTAGAGAAACTAAATCTTTTAAAGAAGAAACTATCTAAGGAAATTCATTTGAATCTTATCCACACAATATAAGCTACAAATTTTTTTATCACATTTGGATTTAATTATTCAAGTAGTATTCAATTCTTGTATAGAAACTAACTCTTTTAAAGAAGAAACTACAAGGAAATTCAAATTTCTTATCCACACAATATAAGATACAAAAAAATTTATCACAATTTGAAATTATTCAAGAAGTAGCATGAACAATTCTTGTAGAAAAACTAGAACTCTTTTAAAGAAGAAACTATCTAAGGAAATTCATTTGAATCTTATCCACACAATATACTTGATCATCAATCACTGTGAAAACCTCTTGACTAACATGATTGTCCTATTTGTGTCATGAGTGTCCTATTTGTTTCATGACTATCCTAAATTTGTTTTATTATTGTCATATGGATTTTTGCAATGGAATTTAGATTATATAACCTCATTATGATTGATTTTTAGATTTGAATTGCTCTTGTGAGAACATCTCAATGATTTATGACAGTCTAGATTGGATACATGGCAATAATCTTCATGCATGACTATTTAATACCTTACCTATGCATGATAACCCTCATTATTACCTTAGCAGTCATAAATAGAGTTCTACAACACCAATGATTACACCTAGGCATTCATAGAGGTGATATTAAACCATGTTTCAAATATGCAAACTATCCTAGGACTATTTGGACCTTTAAATTTATCATGACACTACTTTTCAACATTTGTGCATTTAAATAATATTTAAAATAAATGCTAAATCAACACATCTCAAAACATAGCTAAAGTGGGTACAAAAATGATATGAAAAATACAAACTATATATACTTATTAAACCTCTACACTAATAGCATAGATCATAAAATAATATTCAATCCGTGAAAATTAAATGCATAGATCATAAAAAGAGTCTCAAAACAAAAAATAGGTCCATTATTAAACATATGAGTATATCTATACAATTAGCTTATAGGTCCATGTTATTAGTTTGACATGACTACAAAATTGATCTACAATTTACATTATGATCAAATCTTGTAGTGGCAATCATGGAAAAATCTACTTGTAGGATACACCTGCAAGAAATAATGAATGTAAATGAGAATGAAAGAATATGTACCAAAAACACAAAATATTAATGCAATATGTACTAAATAATAGAAAAGAGGATACAAAGACAATGGCTTAAGGGGAGCTAAGAGGATGTCTTAAGGGGATACATAAGAGGATGGCTTTAGGGCATGTATAAGAGGATTAATTAAAAGGGGAGCTAGAAGAGGATGTCTTAAGGGGATACAAAAGAGGATAGCTTACTTGGAGAGATGTACACTAGTCAATTTACAAAGTATAAAATAAAACTTGATGGCTTAAGGGGATGTAAGAGGATGGCTTAAGGGGATCTAAGAGGACATTTGAATTAAGGGGATGTACAAGCGGGTGTCTTTAGAGGATGGATGATAAATATTTGAGTATATATATATGTAATTACCTAATTTGTGTTCACTTTTAGTTAAAGACTACAAAATTGACCTCACATACTTGTATGATGATAACTTCTATTGACAATCATACAAATTTGACTACTTGTCTAGGGTACACCTGCAAAAAGTAATGTTCAAATGTACAAGTAAATTAACTATATATTTCCATGAGTCGATACAAAATTTAAGACAAGGGGAATAATATAGAAGCTGAAATGAGAATGAAAGAATTTAACTTGGGGATGTAAGAGTATGGTTTACTTACTTGAAAATTTATTTCATTGTACCATCTGCATCCTCATTTTTTTGTAATGCATCTATAATTGACTCATGTTATTCCATCGAAAGTGTCCATAACTGTTTATTAGAAGGTTTGCCTTGATATTTGACTAGTTTTATATTTGTTGCCACAACCAAATGTGAGTAGTGTATGATCTTCTTATGTGTTTCATAATCTTCAAATGCAGGCACACCATTCCTTCTTATTAGATATTTTTGTAGCCAAGTGCCAACAACAACCATAGAACTTGTTGGATACTCCATGTTATCATCATCTACTCTAGGATGTAACAACTTTTGTTTTGTCTCAACACATCGAGCCAACCAATACTCGGTTTCCTCTTCATTGCCCTCAGGTGCAATAACAACATAGACATGTCCTACAAAAAAATTATGTAATTCAATAAAGTGTGACATGTATCTAAATCACATAAATTTGTGCATGCATACATATATAATTAATTATATACAGGATGTACAAAAAAATGACAATAAAAAAATTGAAAACAAAAGTACCTTTTAGTACAAGGTCTAAAACACGATCATAGTCATCTGATGCAAACATTTGATTATCATCTTCAATTGTTGTTTCAAGTTGATCTTGTGTTTCTGTAGGTGTCAAGGATCTTTGTTTCCATTCTTTTTTCTTCAACCCATTATGTATTTTCACATGCTCCCCAATCACCTGTAATACAAAATTGACAAAAACATGCAAGATCCCTAGTCCATATAGTCCATGTGCTTGCATTTGAACTCTTAAATGAATGCCATTTTGTTGATCCAGTTATTGTCTCACAATCAAGTCGAGTAGGAATATTCTCTTCTTCAACTAACCAAAAGAATCGTCAAATTGTAGAGTTCTGACTTGATCCCGTAGATAACTTTTCATTACACCAATCCACAATTGCACATGCATCTCTAAATTTGGCAGTATCCTCAAATTTTAGTTGCTCTCTAGCAAGAGCTCTTTTCACACATGCTCCAGCTCCATCATGTTCTCCTTTACCATGTCCAGCTTCAAAAAAACTCCACATATGTTGGATATTGATTTCTTTGTGAGCCCTACATAGCCAAGAAAACATTCTTGCATTTTTGAATTGCCCTGTACAATTATCTGACCATATGAAATGTTGTGTCATCTGGATTCCTCTTTCTTTTAAACTTTCATAAAATTTTGTGAAACAATATTGCACAAACTCTAAAGAGTGTAACCGGTTATCACTCAAATAGAAATGATACTCCCTCAAAATTTTTCTATTATCTTTTGTACTATCATCTGCATGTCTGTATACAATATGAACAAATAAGGCCACCTACACTGAATTATAATACTGAGATTGAATTTCCTCTTGTGGAGCAAAAGTATAGTTTTCTGCAAAGTCAACCACTGATAGGATAGTTCCAATTGGAAAGGTGTTTTTATATGAACAGAATTGTCCATCAAGCCACCGAGCATATTGGGAGTGTTTGACATATTTGGATACAATATTATCCTTAAAATCTTTGATGAATGCATGCACACAAATTTTTTTAGTGACTAACTCACAACACTTTCCAATTTTTCCATCCTTTATAGAATATTCAACATTCTTGAATCTTTTCACATCCACTAATTGTTGTCCAAATTCATGTGAAATATTTTCATACATACATTCTCCTAACAATGAAAAGTTGCCACATCTATTCAATTGTCCAGAAATACATGCTTTTGAATAAAATAAGTATCCAATAGATGTTTCACAAAACAAACCTGCTACAAACTCCTTAATTGTTTGAGGTGGGATATTAATACCACATTCCTGCATAATTTCGTCAATATGCAAAGTAGAACGTATATATCGAAAAAGATCATAATAATAATGAAATTGCACATGAGTTTTACAACAACAAGAGATTCGTTGTTTATTAATTTTCACATACCAAGGTTTACATTTCTCAAAAGATCTTTGACTTATGGTAATATTATAAGGTTCTAACACTAAATCATCTAAGAATTTTTTATATAATTCAGTTTGAGTCATGTCTAATAGATGTTTTGGATGAGGATCACAAATTTTAGACCCCACTCGTAATTTTAAAACATCTCTAACATTAGATGATACCCTTGTATTATCATGCCAATATTTTTCAATTAAAGATTTGATTTCACTATTTAATTTCATGTCATACCTTGGGAGTCTACCACTAAAACTCCAACATTGGTTAATTGGATCTTTTTCAATAGATTCTCTTCTCTTTGCTGCTCTTCTCAAAGTTTTAGGATTTATCTTTAGAATTTCACTTGTCTTACTTATCATTTTTTTATTAGAAGACGATTTATTGACTAAAGCAGTTGTTATAGCTCTTCGTGCTACATTGCTATCTTTAGATCGACTCTTTTTACCAATAGAATCAATAGCATTAGCAACATTAGATAAAACTTGTTTCATTGATTCATCTTTTTTTTTAGGTTTTACAAAGATGCCTAACTTTTTCATTACTTTTCGCAATTTCCACATCTTCATCAATTGCATCATAAGTTGACATTGAAATCCAAGACTTTTTGTATAAATTTTTTTTTATATAATCTATTTGCATGAGTTCTCATTTGCCTCCAAGAAATCTTACCAGGGAGATTATCTAAGACATTTCTTTCAATCTCAAATAAAACATTTTCATTTTCACTCCTAAAAGGGATATCATTCTCATTCATATCATCAATAGGTGGGTTTGAAGACATACCTAGATTTGTTTCTATAGTCGTGTTTTCCATATCATTGAAAGTTAGCTCCGAAGACACACCTGGATTTGTTTCTATAGTCGTGTGTTCTATATCATTGAAAGTTGGCTTCAAAGACACACCTGGATTTGTTTCTATAGTCTTGTTTTCCATAACATTGAAAGTTGGCTGTGAAGACATACTTGGATTTGTTTGTATAGTCACATTTTCCATATCTTCGAAAGTTGGGTTTGAAGACATACATGCATTTGTTTTTATAGACATATTTTTTTTCAAATTCACCATTTCCACATTTGCATCATCTACATTCATCCTATAATTTATACTCTCTTGAATATCTTTCTCTTCAATACTCATGGAACTAGATGCTTCAATATTCTTCATCTCTTGAATCCTTGCTCTTCTATCTCTTTGCCTTTTGGCTTCCTTCTCTCTATTTGCTTCAATTTCTTGAGGTGTCATTACCCTCCTTTGTTTTTTTCTTTGACGTTGATTTGATCCTATGATTACCAAACCCTCTTGATAAAATAACAATTGATACTTAATCCAATTTCATAATTGATGTCCTTATTTGAACTTTTGAAGTAGAATTAGATGTAGATCCTTTGTTCCAGAGATTTTGAAGTAAAAGGTAGATGTAAAAACAAAAACCCTCTTTCTTTATTCCTCTTGAAAATAGCTCATGCACTTGATTTCACTTCAGAATTGTTCATATGATTGACTCCTTTCAAAATCTGAATAGAATATGGCCTGTCAAGAGATTCCACAAAACAATTGTAAGTAAAAAAATGTAGAAATTGTCGCTATCGCGCCGTACTGATCAGACTTGCAAGTTGCAAGGATACAGTGAAAGTACTTTTTTCCCTAATATGAGAAATAATGGGTATAATAGAAACGGGTACCTGTTATAAAATAGGTACCTATTATTGAAAACGTAACGGGTACCCGTTATAGTTACTTAACGCGCACCCGTTTTATAACGGGTACCCGTTATTTGAAATTAGAAATCTCCGCCCACCTTTTCCCTTACCTTTGCTTGGGTTTTAGGCTCGGGATAGGCATGGTTGATCGACCTTGAGCCTTAGACCTGCAAGTTTTTTTCTAAGTACAAAACAGGAAGAAATACTGAGTTTACCTGTATGGCTGAGGGCTTTTTTTTCTGAACTTTTTTACGAAATGAAAACCCATTACAGATGACATTGTCTAGTTTTCAAATATATATATATTTTTTATTGGACATGTTCTTCTATTTATTATTTAATTTATAAGCAAACTAGTCCAAAAACTTGAAATGACAGGTGTTTGTATTTTTTTAATAACTTTTAATTTTTAAATTTAAAAAAAAAAATTATATGTCATCAATCTACACATCATTCTTTACACAATGAAAAAAAAAAATTAATTTTATGATTTTTTTTGCTCAAATTATGTTGGCCGTACACGAGGGGTTTTCAAAAGTACTAATTAGGCCTAATAAAAAATTAATAAAAAAAACATTATTTGGAAAAAAATTATAAAAAAATATCCTCATCAAACTTCATTGTACTACACATGTTTTCCCAAAAGGATTTTGAAAAATAATTTTATTTAGGTCAAATTATGTTGGTCATACACGTGCATGGTATGGTAAAAAAAAGTGACTTTTAAATAGTGGTTTTTAGAAATGCCTATTGAAAATTAATTTGTATCATCTGGGTATTGAAAAAAATTACATATTTAGAAACTAGACTCCGAGTTCTACATTTTATATTAAGTGACTTTTTTAAATATTCTATATCTAAGTGCTTCAAATTTTAAGGTCAAATGTGACAAATTCTGAAAATCAGGGAAAACACTTCCACTTTTTGGCCAAAAAGTGGACCTAACTTCTTGCACTGACCCTTAAGTCTCTTAGGTTGCAACTCAAACAAAGTGGTCTTGAGAAAGAAGATGAACAATTGATTTTATCTATTCTTGCAAAATTAGGTCCTGCATATTCAGTTTATGTTTCTACCTTTTATGCTACAATGGATGCTTTTGGTAGTAAGTTTACTATGCCTTCACTTGAGGAGTTTTCTGCACAACTCACAAGAGAACAAGCCAAGCTACTACACATGGGACATTGAAGTCTCCTAGAAAACAGGCTCTAGTTGCAACACAAAGCACAAAAGATCTTAAGGCTTCACATAATAAGGGAAAGAAACAAAATGATTCAAAGTCTAAGGAGCAAGAGAAAGAATCAAAGAAAACCCCCAACTCTTCTTCCAAAGAGGAGTCCAATAAGAAGAAGAAGCCAAAGTGTGCTTATTGTAAGAAATTGGGTCATGATGAGACTAAATGTTATGAGAAAAAATTTGAGATGTCACAACTTCTTCAAAAACATAACATTGAGTATTCTCCATCAACAACAGTTTTACCCAAGTCTTCTTCTTTGACACCATCTACATCTACAGGAATAGCAAGCATTGCTAATGGGTCATACAAAGGAAAAGTTTAGGACTCTTTTCTTCAACAAGTCTTCAATCAAAGAGATGGCTTCTTGATTCTGGAGCTTCTCATCACATGGCATCTTCACAGGGGATGTTCTCTTCATTCGAGTCAAGTATTTTGCCACCTATTTTGATGGGTAACAATACATACATGCATGCAACTGGAAAAGGAAATATTGATGTTGGTCAGAATACATTCAACAATGTGTTGTGTGTACCTTCCTTGATAACCAATCTCCTTTCCATCTACCAGATTACTCATTGTGGTGTAGGGAAGATAGTTGAGTTCACTCCTGATTCTGTGATCATACGGGCCTTGGAAAGTAGAGATATCATTGCTATTGGGATGGTTGATCATGATCTCACTTGTATACTTTCTCCCATTTTGTTTATGATGATGATGTAGATCCATTAGTTTCTATTCACACTCATGCATCAAGTGTGAAACATGTTTCTAAGGAGAAGTTCGATCACTTGAACCTTGGTGTTCTTACATCTACTTCGGTTCCTAAGACTAGTTTTGAGATTTATCCTTCTCCTGCTTCTTTAGACATTGGCATTGACATAGTTTCATGTACTTCAGTTGAGCAGGATATTCATTGTCTTTCAGATACAGGTTTGTGGGATGAGTACTTGACAGGTATTTTAGACTTATTTTGTGAGTCCTATCTTGATGACTTGGAGGACATCATTGATGACATTCATCTCCTCTTTGAAGGAGTTGAATCTTCTACTTCAGATGAGCATACACATTCTCCTCTTCACTTGTTAGAGTTTGGCATTGAGTTAGAGTGTCTTGACAATCATTCAAAGGATACTTTGTCTTTGGAGATTGATGATCTTGAGTTTTCATCTTGTCTTGGATTGTCACATTCTTTGATTAGGCATGCAGTACCTAATCGTGTGGCATCTTTTGGTTGTGACATGTGGACACTTGAGCAGTTTTCACAGAATCATACATCATGAGGGTTTTTCCCTCATACCTTGAGATGGAGTTTCTTCGACATCAGCCTTTGGACTTGTTTCTTCCTAAGGGGAAGAATGTTGTTTGCAGGCTTTGGATTCTCTTCAACATTCTTCTTCACGCATTCACCATCAACACAAGAGCTACTTCATTATGGGGGGGACCTATAGTCTCACACTTTCTCTCCTATGGGGGGGCGTAATTGATTGTATATATGTGTTGGATGTAGTTCTTGAGGGGTCTTGAGTCCTCCTTCCATCACATCTTTCATTTATTTTTTGCATTCTCACTTTTGGAGAGGAGTTTTGTCCCATGAGGTTTTCTCCTTTTCTCCACTTGATATTTGTTGTACATGGGTACCTAACATGGCCTAGTAGCTGAGACCCATCCATCATTGCATCTTTGTTTTAGTCAACTACTTTTTAAGTTGCACTTAAGGGGCATGTTGGTGTGAACACATAATTCACACATGTTAAGTTGACTTAGTGAGTCTTCTAGATGTCTAGTTGAGTCTAGTTGTGTGTTGAGTTGTTGATAGATGGAGTGAGTTGTCTTATCCTCCACATGTGCAATTAGTTATCATCCTCTAATTGACACATGTTGTAGGAATATCTCCACTTTCCACTCCACCTTTCACTCCACCCTTCTAGCTCTCACCTTGCCTTTATAAGCAAGGCTCACTCATTGTATTTCATACAGCTTCATATGATCTTTGTATAGATTCTTGCTCCATTGTTCTAGCATCTTCTCTTGTCATATTTGTGTGGAAGGTTCTCTTGATTGCAGGTGATCCTGGCTTGCTGAGTCACATTGACTCTTACAAAATGGTCAACCTCTGCCTTAGACAACCAAGAAGAATCTTCAACATGCCTTCCTGTCTATTTCACCAGGTATTCTTCATATTACCTGTTTCGAGTACTTCTTCCCACATGGCTAGCCAATATCTCTTCTATCTCTTCTATTGAAGTAGATGCCAAAATACTCCATTGTTCTTTTGTTGGTCCATCCTCTGTTCCACCTTCATGATATTTTGATAAATCAACAATGTTAAAAATAGGGGAAATGTTGATCCCACTTGGCAGCTATACCTCATATGCATTTCCTGAATCATGTTTCTTCAAAATTCTGCATGTTCCAAATTTCTTCATTTTCAGCTTATTGTATGTTCCAATTGGGAACCTTTCTTTTCTCAAGTGAACCATGACTTCATCTCTCACCTAGAATTCCTTATATCTCCTCTTCTAATCCACCTTAGCCTTGTACTGAATATTCATCTTATTAATGTGCCTTTTCACCTCTTCATGCAAATTCTTCATGTGTTCTGCAAAGTCTTCAGCCTCAGCACTTATCTTTTCTCCTTTGTCCAGGTTCCTTAACTCTGAAGCATTTCTTGGGCTATTCCCATATACAATCTTGAATGTTGATTTACCAGTACTCCTATTGATAGAATTGTTGTAAGCAAATTCTACATGTGGTAAAATCAAATCCCATCCCTTGGGCTTATCTCCTACTAAGCATCGTAGTAGGTTACACAAACTCCTAAATTCAACACTTTCATATGTCCATCAGTCTGTGGATGGTGTGCAAAATTGAACTTCAAATATGTCTTCAACTTTTTCCACAATGTCCTCCAAAAATAACCAACAAACTTGGTATCTTGATATGAAACTATGCTCTTTGGTAGACCGTGTAATCTCACCACCTCCCTGAAAAACAACTCTGCAATATGAACCACATCATTAGTCTTCTTGCAAGGAAGAAAATGTGCCATCTTTGAGAATCTGTCCACCACCGCAAAAATGGAATCATGTCCTCTCTGTATCCTTGGTAAACCAAGAACAAAGTCCATACTAATATCATCCCATGGCTTCTCTGGTATAGGTAATGGTTGATATAGCCCTATATTCTAACTTGTTCCTTTTTCCATCTGACACACTCTGCAACTCTGCACAAATTTCCTCACATCCTACTGCAACTGTGGCCAATAATAATTTTCACCAACAATAGCAATGGTCTTATCTCGACCAAAATGTCCAGCCAATCCTCTACTATGCTTCTCCTTAATGAGGTTCTCTCTCATGGAATTCCTAGGAATACACAACTGGCTTCCTCTAAACAACATGTCATCTTGGATTATAAAATCCAACCATTTTGTCCTATCCAAAGTAATAGATTCCAAACAAGCTTTCCAAGCCTTTGCAAAATCTGGATCTTCAGGATACAAACTTTTGAACTCATCGAACCCAACAACCTCTATCTTTATTTCTATCGACAAATTTTGCCTTCTACTCAAGGCATCTACAACTCTATTAGACTTCCCACTCTTGTGCTTCAAAACAAAAGTATAGTTCTACAAAAACTCAACCCATTTTAAGTGCCTCTAGTTCAACTTTCCTTGACTATTAAGATACTACAAAGCCTGATGATTAGTATATAAAACAAACTCCTTTTGCAACAAATAATGTCTCCATTTCTTCAAAGCCTGAACTATTGCATAAAACTCCTGATCATAAACAAAATACTTTTTCTTGGCATCATTAAGCTTCTCACTAAAATAGGCAATGGGCTTACCTTCTTGACTCAAAACAACTCCTATAGCACTACCACTAGCATCACAATCTACCTAAAATACCTTATTGAAATCTGGAAGTGCCAAAACAGGTTGCTCTGTGGCTTTTTGCTTTAATGTATCAAAACTTTTGTCTGCTCCTTTACTCCATCTAAACTCTTTTATATCCCCTCTCACTATCTCCGTTACGGGTGCACAAATACTACTAAAATTTCTGATAAACTTTCAGTAAAAACTTGCCAAATAATGAAAAGATTGTACCTATGCGGCACTCTTTGGTGTAGGCCATTCAATGATAGCTCTCACCTTCTCTGGGTCCATCTTAAGACCTTCCTCTGAGACAACAAATCCTAGGTATACCAACTCCTTTGTAAAACTACATTTCTTCAGATTGATCAACAACTTCTCCTCCCTCAGCTTCTCCAAAACTCTTCTGATATGCATTATATGCTCATCCCAAGTCTTACTGAAAATTAAAATATCATCTAAATAAACAATAACAAAACTTAGCAAAAATTCTTTCAATACCTCATTCATGAGTCGCATGAATGTGCTTGATGCATTGGTTAGCCCAAATGGCATGACTAACCACTCATACAAACCTTCCTTTGTCTTGAAGGGTGTCTTCCACTCCTCTTCTTCTCTGATATGGATCTGATGATACCCACTCTTTAGGTCAATCTTCGTGAAGTACTTGGCTCCACTCAAACAATCCATTATGTCATCCATTCTGGGCAATGGAAATCTATACTTAATTGTGATCTTATTGGTGGCTCAAGAATCTATACACAGTCTCCACTCTCCATTCTTCTTTGGTGCTAGTACTATAGGTACCGTACATGGACTAAGGCTCTCTCTTATCAGTCCCTTCCTTAACAACTCCTGAACTTGTCTATTCAACTCTTCACTCTCTGCTAGAGTCATTCTATGGACTGCCTTATTCGGTAAATTGCCTCCTAGTATCAAATCTATTTGATGACTTATCTTCCTCACTGGTGGTAAACCTTTTGGTACATTATCAGAGACAATATCTTGAAATTCTTCCAACATTTCTGAGACTTCTCCTGGTACATCTTCACATTTCTCTTGACTTATCTTAGGAATCAATGTAAAGCAATGACGCTCATGCTTCATACCCTCCAAAAATTTTCTACCATGTACCAAGCAAATTCTGGCAGTACTACATAAATTTTCTTCCACCTCCTTCAAGGGCTTCAACTTATGACAAACTCCATCCTTTGTTAGGGAGTATGTGTTTGCACAACCATCATGGACAGTGCTCCTATCATACTGCCACAACCTCCCCATAACATATGACATGCATCCATCGATATGATGTCACATAGCACCTCATCATGGTAGTCACCAATCTTGAACTTCACTAAACATTGCTCATTGACCAAAGCTCTATGGTCCTTCTACAACCATGCAATCCGATATGGATGCAGATGCTTTCTTCTTGTCAACTTCAACTTGTCAACCATCTCCTCTAAAATAAGCTTTCACTGTCAATAATAATATCACAACACTTACCTTCACATTTGCACCTTGTGCAGAATAAACTCTTCCTCTGATTGGTTTCTTTCACCTCATTCAACAAAGTTCTTCTAACAACTAGGGTTTCTCCCCTTTCAACATCTACAGAGCGCTCAGATTGTGCATCTTCATCTACATGTCCAATTCGTGCATTACCTTCAGGTCTTCTATTCGTCATTCCTTGATGTTGCAGACACTCGTATGATTGATGTCTTTCTTCTCCACATTAGAAATAAGTTCCTCTGAAACCTCCTCTCCTGGGTCCTTGCCCAAGTCTACCTCTTCCTCTTCCTCTTTATTCACCATTGTTCTGGTCATGAGGGTGGTAGGCATTATCCCCTCTCTGATTTTGACTGGTGCCAGCTTCTTCACTTTTATTTTGATCTTCATTACGACCTCCATAGGGTCTTCCACCAGTCCTTACGCCTTGACCTCTTCCCCTTTTCTTGCTATCAAATCTTTTATTCAAATTCTCTTCCACCTTTAGGGAAAACTAGTACGCATCTTCTATGGTGGTCATTTTGACCAGGCTCAACACCTCTTGAATACTCAGCCTCAACCCATTAATGTAATGGGCTACCTTCTCCTTGTTAAGCTTTGCATGGCCTATCCTAATAGTAATTTTATAAAACTCTTCTGTATACTCTTTAACAAACTTATTACCTTGCTTTAGTCCTTGCAGCTTCTTCAGCAGCTCCATCTCATAGTCCATAGGAATGAACTGCTTCTTCAGTTTCTCCACCATTTAATCCCATCTGGTGATCTTTCTTTTTTCTCTTCTGTTCCTCTCTAATTGGACCTTGTTCTGCCAAATACTGGTGTGGCCCTTCAACTTTGTTTTTGTAAACTTGACCCGATCTAGGTCCTCCACATCTTCATACTCGAAATACTCCTCCATGTCATTGATCCAATCAAGAAGTTGTTCTGGATTCAAATCTCTAGAATATGTAGAAACTTCGATCCTCAGCCTCTTTTTGATCTTTGAAATGGCCCTCAACAAGCTAACCTCTATAGGGTCTCCTACAGTTTCTTGTTCTTCTTTAGATAGCTCTTCTTCAGCTTCATCTTTGCTTTCTTCTCTTGTTCTTGGCTCAAAACCTCGTTGTAGCTCCTCTTGCAATGCATCGATTTGCCTTTGTAGGGCTCTAAAAACCTCTTCCATCAAAGCATTCCTCCCAATACAATTTCTTTATGGAGGCATCTTGATCTCTACAGAAAACCCACAACCTCAGGTCTTGGTGCAAACTTCCTCACGGTCGGTGATCTGTCTACACCCTCAGGAACCCTTGCTCTGATACCACTTGATGAAGGGGGTAAATCATAAAACACACAACAATAGAAATTGCACACATAAAATTGAACTTTCTTTATTGATTTGGACAACTTATTACATTACAGAAGCTCAAATACAATCAGAGGAATTAACCCTCCACAAGCTGCAACACATTATAGCTTCCTCTCACAAGACTCTAGAATTATCTGCCATATGTAACCCCAAATCTACTAGGGTTTCTGTTGTCCTACCTATTCTTGACTCTACACTTTCCCCCTTAACTCTACTACTGCCCAGGGTACCAAAAAATATTTATTAATAGCATTTTTGGTGGCCAACAACCTAATTTCAAAATTTACATCTCCCTCCAAACATAGGTCCACTTCCGGGAGCCATAACTTTTGATCCGGGTGTCCAATTGATGAACCGTTTTATGTGTCAGAAAGCTCACAGAGTACTCTACACACTAAGAACTTTCTCTATCAGTTCTAGCCATTTTTAGGCCTATACAGGGCTGCTCAAACCTAAGTTTGAATAATTTTTAGGTGTTTTTCGGGAAACAGAAACTTTAATATCTTTCACCTCGCAAATGATCTTCATGTGATTCCTTCGCCAAAGGTATTATTTTTCAGTTACAAAGCTTCTTGTAAATTTTCACTTCAATCCATGCCCAAATGCAAACTTTTTAAAAATATCAGGTTTTTATTTTTAGTAGTTTGGAAAAACTGAAAGTTCTACATCATTATTCAAGTGATTATGGAACCAGAACCACAAATTTTGAAAAGAAATGGAAAGAACATCAACAATTTTGAAACACATCTTTTTTTGGGTAATGCAATATTTCCCTTACACCACTGGATGCTCTTGCATCAAGAAGCCATGGATTGTTGGGGGCAATGAAGATAGAAATCTGTGCGAAGACAAAAGAGAATTTCATTCTTTGCAAACTAAGCGAGAGATATAGAATGATTGTAATGGAAGCTTTGTAAAAATGTATTCTTTTACATCCTGACATAGATCAGATGCACCACTCTGCTCTCCGTCTTCAACTATTGAAATAAATTGTCACTCCATTGCTTTCCTAAATAATGGATTTTGTATTCTTTCTACTGGGATTTATTTCTATGCATTCATCATGCTTCCATATCCACTTCCTTTTATAGGTGTTTGACATGAAGAGCTTTGCTGGTTAAGAGCAGCCGATGGTAGAATAAAAAAATTAAAATAGACAATGAAGATAAAAATAAGTATGGATGAAAATGAGCCGACCAGGGATAAAGTCTTGTAGAGTGCAAGGTCCCTTGACACCATAAGGGATGAGGCTGGGATTGTGCCCGGGGAAAATTTGGGGGAATAAATACCCTTTGGCTCTCAACTTAAGAGGTTTAGCCTAAGGCTCCTACTCCCAGATAGCAAAAATGAATTTGTGGATGACCTCCATTAAAAAAAATAAGTATAGATATTTTTAATATATTTGTGGAAAAGGTGTTAAAAAGAAATATAATTTTGGAGAGATTCTTTTAAATCTGTCATATGTAAAAAGTTAATAGGGGAACTAGGGCCTAAATTTGATGATCGTATGGTCAAATTTAGACATTTTTTTTTGTAAAATACAATCAAAATTTTAAAAAGATTGTATCACATGAAAGGAGAGATATTGGATTGACTCTCAAAATTTATATAAAATTATGATGATATATATATTTGGTTTATATATAGTTTTACTTATACTAAGATATATCATAGTATTTTAAGGGCATAATCATCATAAAAAATTTGTTTCACACTCAAGGTCCACCGTCAAATTTAAGCCTTGGGGGAAAGGAGTTAATTATTAGGGCCCAACTATTAAGTCCTTTTTCTTATTAGTTTTTTTTATATAAGATGAAATAAAATATATATTTATTATATTTTTCAAAATAAAAATAAATAAAATAATTTTTGAAATAATGAATGGTGGCTTTTTTAAAGGAAAATTAAAATTTACATACAAAAGTAAAATGATTATTTGTATAGAAATAAAGTAAACAATGTAATATAAAAAATAATTCTTAAATAAAAATTTAAATTTATGTGTTCATGTAAAAAATAAAATAATTCTAAATTAAAATAAAATAACTCCTAATTAAATAAAATAATTCTAGACTAATATTGTCATCTTTTAGATAGATGTATTAAGATGTTTGTTCTAGTAAAATATAAAATATCTATAAATATGCAATAATGTGTCATTTACTATCATCTAACTAGATATTTTATTTTAACTTGACATATATTGAAATTGTAAGGCTTCTAAAATGAGCCGACATTAGAAAATAAAATTTAAAATAGATAATGAAGATAAAAATAAGGATGAAAATGAGCCCACCAGGGCTTAAGTCTTGTTGAATGCAAGGTCCCTGACACCATAAGGGATGAGGCTGCCCGATCGTGTCCCCAACCAATTTGGGAGAATGGATACCCCTTAGTCCTTGGCTCTTAGCTGAAGAAGTTCAGCCTAAGGTAGGTAACAAAAATGAATTTGTGGATGACCTGCATAAAAAAAAAGTAGATATTTTTAATATATTTATATGGAAAAGGTGTTAAAAGGAAATATAATTTTGGAGGGATTCTTTTAAATTTGTCATATGTAAAAAGTTAATAGGGGAACTAGGGTCCATATTTGATGATCGTATGGTTGTATTTAGACATTTTTGTTGTAAAATACAATCAAAATTTAAAAAAGATTGTATCACATGAAAGGATAGATTTTGGATAGACTCTCAAATTTTATATAGATTTATGATGATATATATATTTGGTTTATATATAGTTTTAGTTATACTAAGATATCATTGTATTTTAAGGGCACCTTTGAATAGATAATCATCATTAAAAAATTGCTTGACACAAGGTCCAGGATCAAATTTAAGGCTTGGGAGAAAGGAGTTAGTTATTAGGGCCCAACTATTAAGTCCTTTTTCTTATTAATTTTTTATATAAGATGAAATGAAAAATATATATATTTATTATATTTTCAAAGTAAAAAAATAAAAGAATTAGAAAAGGAGGGCTCCTAGGGATTGCATGAGGGTTTGTCTATAAATCCTCCATGTGCCTCCCATTTGAGGGCCTCTCTCCTTGCTGATAAATCCTTTGTCTTCCTTGTTCTCTTGGTAGAATTGCATTCATCTCTGTGATCTTGGATTGATTGTAACTGGCATTATGGTCTATATTTTTTTAATTGTTTAATTTTTAAATTTTAAACCTTTGTTCTGATAGTTTCTTGCTCTCCTCGTTGTGTCATTTAAGAGTTAGCCCAGGGGGTTGGTGGATGGACATCAACGAGGGGAGTACAGTGTATGGAAAGGCATTAATTTAGAATTGAAGGCTCTTTAGTTCCTATGGAGGACAATTCAGGTGGACAAGACTAGCTAGGTAAGGAAAGATTAAAGTCTTTCAAAGATATAGTGAACGCAGATGATGCTCAGGCAGTGCCAAAAAATGTAGTCTTCGTAGTCGTGGATGGTGTCGAAGGACTCAGTCCAAGCGCTAAAGAGGGTGATGAAGGAAGTAGATTCCTGAAGCCAAGGCAAGGTGAGCCTCCTTTAGTGCCAAGAAAAATGTCTTTAAAACCTAACGATGAACTAGGAAAAGTAGTGAAAAAAGAAGAATCAATATTAATGAACATTGCAGTGTTTTTTACTTGTGTTAATTTAGAAAAGCTGCCATCAAGGAAATTCTTTGACAATTGGTTGTTAACAGTTTGGGCAAAAAACTAGGCATTCACTATTCTTTCTGTATAATGATACAACTGAGAATCTTTGTAATATTTTTAAAATCACATGCAAAAGGGTAATTGAGAAAGATTATTGGAATATATGGCTAGCTCTTTTCAAGGCTTGTCCTTGGAAGCCGGATACACCACACAAAGAAAAAAGATTCTGTTCAGTTCCAAGATGGATACTAATAAAAGATGTTCTGGTCCAATTTTGGAACTTTTTTCCTCAAATCTTTGAACCATTTGCAAAAATACTAAAAATTTATGAAACAAGGACCACCCTTCCCCATCTTGATGTGAGATGTTGGTCTCCTTTGACACAGGGGTTCAAATCCTAGAAGTTCTAGAAATTAATTGGGCGGAAAAAAATTTGTATGTGAGTTAATAAGTATGGGGGGGCTTAATTCATGCTTCCTGTGCAAATAGGATGGGCATCAAAAAGGAATTGTCTGACACTCAATAGAAACCTAAACAAAGGTAAAATGGGGGTTTCAAAAAATAACCTTGACGAAAAGAAATGGTCTCTAAGGGTGGAGTTTCTACCCCCCACCAGAGAATAATAATGGGGGCTAAACAACAAATAACGAGAATGTCATCAAAAACAAAAATTTAGACCCTAATGGGGGCCTTGGGTTCAAAGTATCATCTGTAGATGAGGTCATGAATGGATCTTTGTCTATTGATGATGGTTTGGACTCAAAAGCTATAGAAGAAGATCATCTAGATGGTGATGATTCAAATAGTACCCAAGATGAAACCCTAAGTAGCTTCTCATTGGGGGATAGATCTTTTGAAGGGTGGATGGAAGAAGACCCTACTTTTGTTTCATAGATTGTAGACACTCCATTGTAATGCAATGATAACATTGAGGCACTGAGGGAGATCTACCCTCCCAAATTAGATCCTGAGAACAAAGAGGATGGCATTCCTTTGGGGTATACCTCTGACAATGGGTTTATCTTGGTCAGAAAGAAAAATGCACAACAATTGGCACTTGACAAAATAAGGGAAGTTGCAGATAAAAGAAATAAATTATAGAAACTCAAGGAGTAATTCTTGAAAAGGAGAGAACCTGACCCCTCTGGTTTAGAGCAGAGTATCTTCAAACAAAGGGTCCTTAAGGCTGAGGAGGAAGGTAAAAAAAGAAAGAATCTAAGTAGAAATGTTAGTAGCATTAAGCTTGGTAAGAAAGAGAAAGATGAATCCATCCAAAAATATTTGGTGGAAAACACTAAGCCTTGAAGAGACCCTCCACCCCCTCAATCTCCAGAGTAATGGAAGCCATTCACTATTGTAGTTGGAATGTTAGGGGTCTGGAGTCCTCTGACAGAAAGTATGTTTTGAGAGACTTTTGCAATAAGAATAAGGATATGGATGTTTTGTTTATTCAAGACGTAAAGGAAGTTGGATTCACCTTAGAAAATACATTGAGATTTGTATGGAGGGATGCAATTGCCTTTACCTTAAGCCATGAGAAAGGTAGAGGGGGAAATGCTATTTTGTTAAGCTGGAAACTAGAAAAATACCTAAAAGAATTTAACCATTCTCCTTGCAACATGAGTTTATGGATCACTCTGAATATTGGGGGGATGGATATTGGGTTATGCTCTATCTATGCCCTCAATGACTATTTGAACATAACTGAACTTTAGAAATGGTTAACATCTGATCTCCCCAAGGTTCCCTAGATCTTTAGGGAAGATTTTAACATGATAGAATACTGAAAAGACAAAAAAGGAAGGAAACATCTAGAATAGAAAGGGAATGAGAAATTTTTCTTGCTAAGATTTAAAAAGACACTCAACCTGGAAAACCCAATATCTAAGGGGGGAAAAAGAATAGTAAAGGCATCTGGTTCTCTTGGTCAAACTGTCAGAAAACAAACAAAAGAATTTATTGTAGGCTTGATAGATTCTATGTGAATAAAGATTTCTTCTCTGACATGCCAAAAAAGAACACAAATAAAACTCAAGTCATCCCAAACCCACTGTCAAACCATCACCCTATTAAAATGGTAGTTTCAGTCAAAAATCAAGAGCAAAGTATAAGAAGTTGAAAGGAATCCTTGTTTAAATTGAATTGTGAGTTACTAAAGGATGAAGACTGCAATCAAGGAATTAAATCTCTCAGGAATATATGCAAGGATAGATATGGAGGCCAAAGAAATATAATTTATCGGTCTAGGCTCACTGAAGCTTGTACAGGTGTTTTCCAAATTGTTGGGAAAGAAGTGCCTTAGATAGGAAAAGAGAAGAGCTCTTGTTGCAAGAAATGTTCCTCCAGGTAGAAGAGAAATTGTAGGACAATTGAAGAGATGATGAGCTAAATATCCAAATGGGATAAATAAAACATAAACTAAGGAAAGTACAAATAAAAAAGGCACAAGGAGCTAGAGTAAGAGCTAAACTCAACTGGTTACAAGACGGGGACAAGGGGACTAAATATTTTTTCAATTTGTTGAAACAGAAAAACATAAAAGAAAATATTCAAGTAATAATGGAAAATGGTGTCAAGCTAAACTCTCAAGAGCAAATATTGGAGGCATTTAGGAAGTTTTATGAAACCCTATTTAAGGTAGAGGATAATAGGGAAGGCTGCAAGGAAACCTAGGAATTATGTTACAAAATCTATAAAACTAAATTGACCCCAGACATGAGCAGGAAATTAGAACAAAGAATCAATAAGGAAGAGATAAAAAAGATATCAATTCCATGAGCAATGATAAATCCCCTAGAGCTGATGGGCTGCCAATAGAATTTTACAAATCAAACATTGATTGGGTAGCAGATGACCTCCTTGAACTTTACTTTAAAGCAATATAGAAAGGGACTCTAGGAGAAGACATAAATAAAGGCATTATAAAGCTTCTTCCAAAGGAAGGAGATAGGACAGAAATGAAGAATTAGAGACCTATAAAACTCCTAAATGTCTCATATAAAATTATAGCAAAAGTGTTGGCCTTGAGACTCAAAGATATCCTCCCAAAAATTATTAGCCCTACAAAAACTAGATTTATTAAGGGGAGATATATACTAGAGAACTTGATAACAAGCTGGAAAGGCCTTCAATGGGGCTAAAGACTCCAAGCAAAATGCAGGCATACTTCTACTAGAATTTGAAAAAGCATATGACAGAGTGGAGTGGTCCTTTATTTTTATGATGCTTAGAGCTATTGGATTTCTTGAATTCTTTATCAAAATGGTCATGATGCTTTTTGTGGATGCTACAACTCAGGGGGAAGTGAATGGAGAACTCTCTACCCCATTTAAGATGGGGAGGTCAATAAGACAGGGGTGTCCCCTTGCCCCCTCCCTTTTTGTTCTTGCTTCAGAGGCCCTTCATTTCATTTTGAGATCAGAAGTAGTTGAAGAAAAATTGAAGGCATGCTATTACCTAATGGTGATAGGATTCTGAATGTCTAGTTTGCTGAGGATACTGCCCTTTTCCAAGGGCAGAGAAAGAAGAGAGAAAATATAGAAAGAAGGCTTGACCTTTTCTACCTAGCCTCGGGGGCAAAAATCTCCTACCCTAAATCTATCTTTTTGACTTGGGATGAAACTATTCCTAATTGGTTTATGAGGGAAAAATGGCAGTGGGGAGGACCTTTAGTGCAAGTTAGATTTCTTGGTATTCCTTTTGTAGTTTGCCCCTCTCCTAATGAAATGTGGCATTGGCTTTTTACCAAAATTGAAAAAAAGCTAAAAAAGTGGAACAAAATGCATCTTTCCTTGGCTAGAAGAAAACAAGTCAGTCAAAAAATCCTCTTCTTATAGTATCTTTTACTCTTCCATGTGGCCATTTGCCAACTACCAGTTTGAGATTATTCATAAATTGATAAGAAATTTCTTATGGTCTGATGGTAAAGGAAAGCCAAAAAAGCATCTTGTAAAGTGGGAATGGTGCTATGTAAGTAAATAATTAGGAGGGCTGGGACTGAGGAACCTAAAAACCCAAGGAATGACCTTGGCCTCTAAATGGACCACCAATGCCTTAATTGGGGGAGAACCTTGGAAAGTCCTGGTCAGACACAATATTTATAATGTTGCTCCCTTAAAAATGAAAGGTTGGGGTAGGATTAGCTTTTATGATGCCCTGCTAGGGGTGTCTCTCTCTAAACCAGGGGTGTCTACATTATTTTATAGTATTTGGAAAGCATGGGAATTGGTAAAACCCTTGATTTTGGATAGAGAAGCTATCAGTTGGAATAAAGGAGTCATTTGGGGACAAAGGTCTATATGAAGGAATGTCATTCATAAAAAGAGGCCTTTAGCCTTGCTTCAAGGTTGTTCGAAAAAAAAATGTAATGATAAAGGCCTATCTATTCTTGCAAACCTATTTGAGAAAGGTTTGTAAGGTTTGCCAAAAGGTTGGAAACAAATAGAAAGCCAGTTTTAGTTAGACAACAAGTATTTTAGAACATTCTCCACCATTTATAAAGCATTGATAAGCAAGTTGAACAATAAAATAGAAATAATAGGAGATGAGAGAATGGGGAAACTGAAGTGGGAAGATGGAACTTCCTTTTCTCAAGTAAAGCTAAAGTTGATCTATAAAATTTTGACAAAATTGTAGGATATTCTCCATCACATCAACCTATCTTGGGCTGGCTCCTTTACAGAAGAAGAACATATTATAACTTTTAAACTATTGTGGTCTAAAGTCCTAGAACCAAAGAAAGCTTCTTTTAAATGGCTTCTATTATTAAACAGACTGAACCTAGGAGCTGAGATTGTAATTTTTCCCTTATGTAATGAGTCAGAGTTAGTGTCCCATATTTTCTTTGAATGTTTATATGTCAAGTATGTTTGGTCTTTTTTTATGGGTAATATTGAGAAATGGTCTCCTTCAGCTAATATGAGTATGAAAGAAATTCTTTCTGGTCTAATCAAAGGTTTGAATGTAAAAAATAATTGTTTTTGGTTTGTCATGTCTTCTGAAATTCTATGGTTCCTATGGAAAAAAAGGAATGAAGAAAAATTTCTTAGTAAGGAAAGAGGACTCACTAGAATTCTTTGGGATCTCATAGTTTTTAATTTTTTTGAATTGGTCACTGTAACAATGGAGATTTCTCTTGGTAGGTTTAAAGAAATGGTTGAAATAGGTACATTGCTCTACAAAGAGGACATCAAAGAAATGGATTTTTGTACAAAAAGTACCAAGAAATTTGTTGAGAATTTCTTCAATTCTTATACAGACTTCCAAAACTTATACAGTAAACTGAAAGAATTGGAGAAAGTTGAAAGTGATCTTTATAAGAAGTTGGAGATGTCAGGACAGAACTACAGTCTTAACAAAGAGTAGTTAAGAATCTCACCTAAGACTGGAGCTATCCCCGGGCTCGATTCCTATGAATACAGTGACAATAAGCTTCACATACAGGACAAAGAAGGAGAATGGTATGATGACCCTAGATTGGAATTCAAAAAAGTTGAAATGGAAGACTCTAGGCATGGCACTAAACTAGATGACAGCCAAGGGATGTATCATCAATATATGGAAACAACATGATAATCACAACAGGTCTGCTTGGGAGGAGAGAAGGGAAGAGAATGCCAGATCCAATGATGTAGACAATCCCCTCATCCGCTTGCTTACAAAGATGGAGGAACATGAAGCTGTAGAGTTGGATCTTAAGACCAAGTCAAGGATAGGAACTTATAGCAGCATATAATCTTAATAGATAATGAACAATCAATAGATAAGGACTATCCTTTCTAGTATATAAATTAGTTTTTGATCTATAAAACTTTTTATATATAGTAGGAAGAAAGCAGTTTTGGATTGATGTATGTAGCAAATTTGGTGTGGTATCTCCAACCACTTTGATGTAATACCTGGTTATTTTTTGAATAATATTTGTGCTCGATTCACAATCCAAAAAAAAAGAATTATTGAAATAATGAATGGTGGCTTTTTTAAAAGAAAATTAAAATTTAAATACAAAGGTAAAATAGTTCCTGGTATAGAAATAAAGTAACAATGTAATATAAAAAATAATTCTTAATTAAAAATTAAAATTAATGTGTTCATGTAAAAAATAAAATAATTCTAAATTAAAATAAAATAACTTCTAGGTAAATAAAATAGCTCTAGAATGTAAAAATATTCATAAATATGTAATAATGCGTCATTTACTATCATCTAACTAGATATTTTAGTTTAACTTGACATTTATTGAAGTTGTAAAGCTTCTCCTAAACAACTATGTATATCATTTTTTATTTTGCATCAAGACATTTTAGATTACACTTCATGATCCATCATTAGGAAGAGAATGAAAATTCCAACTACGTATATCATTTTTAATTTTGCATCAAGACATTTTGGATTACACTTTATGATCCATCATTAGGAAGAGTATGAAAATTCCTGGTCCTAAATGTCTTGATGCAAAAAAAAAGATATAAATAGTTGTTTACAAGAAGCTCCAAAATTTTGTTTCATGCATTGTGGAAATATCATGTCTTCAATTGACATATAATACCAAATTATGTACAACTACTCATCATCTTATACTAAAAATACAAGAAAGAGTGGTAAAAATATAGCTCCACATGGGACATGAATCAATCTAATTCATTGTACATAAATATTACATATCAAAATATTACGATTTGAGAAAAAAAAAATGAATTGCCTTGTATTGAAATCCAAAATAAAAATGAACCACTCTTGATCATAGTTCGTATAAATTGTGTTGCAATAAAATGTACCCTCATAGATAATGGTTCTGGTCTTAATGGTTGTGTGGTAGATTTGTTAAACCATTTAAACATTGACACATCTTGTATTTCTCCATCTAATTCAACAATCAGGGGCTTTGATAATATAGGTTGGCAAGCCCTTAAGACCATCACCTTACCTATAGAGTTAGGCCTTATCACATTACCTATTGTAGTACATGTGATGCCTGGTGCTCTCTCCTATAGTCTCCTACTAGGTAGGGCATGGATTTATGCCATGGGTGTTGTTCCCTCAACCTTACATCAATCTATAAAATTTGTTCATGGGAATAAAACTTTTACTATAAAACCTGATCACTATTTGTTGCAATATTGTCAACAAACTAAGTTGAGACAAAAGTTCAACCATTCTCTGATACTTCAAAATATAATTCCCCCCTTATCATCACAACAAACTATGCCCTCATTGACCCCTATTGATGACATGGCAAAGGATAGGTCATCCTCTTCAACTAGTGCATCGATATATGATAATTGGGGTCCCTTTAAATTTACACCTTCTTTTATTGGAGAATACAATATAGTACATCACACTTTGATGCCTCTGAGATCCTAACCTAAGGTGGCTTTGTTGGTTAAGGTTGAGATAGAAAATTTGTTGAAATCTAGCTTTATCTTCCAAGTATTAACTATTCCTCTTGGATTTTAAACATTGTGCTTATTGCTAAACTAGATAATCATATTTGCATTTGCATTGACTTTCATGACCTAAACAAAGTGTCTTTGAAGGATGATTTTCCTCTTTCAATATTGACATGATAGTGGACTCGACGATAGGCCATGCGTTACTTTCTTTTATGGATGGCTTCTTGGGTTATAAACAAATTATAAGCAACCTTGAAGACTAGCATAAGACCACTTTCACATCCCCTTAGGGTAATTTTTGTTATGTTGTCATACCATTTAGTCTAAAGAATGTGATAGCTACTTACCAACGTGCCATGAATTTGATATTTCATGACTTCATTCATAATATCCTTCAAGATTATGTTGATGACATCTTGGCTAAGTCTATCTTATGCCAAGATCATGTGAATAATCTTTGTCTCATCTTTGAATGTCTTAAATCATATAACATGCACCTAAACACTCATAAGTGCATTTTTGGCATGGGTGGTAGTAAGATTTTAGGGTTTATAGTTCTTCAACATGGCATTGAGGTCAATACCAAGATAATTGATGCTATCATGAATATGCCACCCCAATGGATATTTTTCAACTTTGTAGTCTGCAAGGTAAGATTCAGGTCATTCACTAATTTATGTCCAAACTAGTAGATCGTATCCTTCGCTATACTAATCTCCTCAAAATGGATGCTCATATTTCCTAGAATGAGGATTGTCAAAAGGCCTTTGAAAGTCTTAAGGAGTATCTAGCCAGTCCACCTGTTCTAATGCTTGATATCTTAGGGCATCCTTTTCTTCTCTAAACTTTTGCATTGTCTCATGTTATAGACACTCTCTTGGCTCAACATGATGATGAGTGTAAAGAGCATGCATTTTATTATATTAGTCATACCCTCCTCAATTATGAAACTTGATATTCTAAAATAGAGAAGTAGTGTCTCTCTTTGGAATTTGCCACCTACAAGCTAAGACACTATCCCCTTCATGTAAAAATGCACATGATTGTCAGGTTTGACCCTCTTAAGCATTTATTTTCTAAGGTAGATATATCAAGGTGTTTGTATAAATGGGTTATGCTCTTAACTAGATTTGATTTAAAGTTTATCTCCTAGAAGGCCACAAAGGGGAAAGTCATGGTTGATTGGCTAACTAAGACCCTCCCTTCCTCCTCATTCCCTAATTTCAATCAATTCCTAAATGATCACATCCTTCTTATAGATGGTGATTCTCTATGGGATTTATTTTTTTATGGTTCTAGATGTTGGATGACTTCTAGGGACAATGTAATATTGACCCCTCCTAAGAGTTAGTTAATCTTGCTTTCTTTTCATCTAAATTATAAATGCATGAATAACATTGCTAAGTATGAGGCTCTAACTGCCAATTTGTACACCGCTATTTCCCTTGACATAAAAGGCATCCATATCTATGGTGACTCACAATTGACTATTAATAAAATTGCTAGTGACTATTAGGATAAACAAGATATGCTTTCTCAGTACCATGATTTGGTCATGTTGCTTCTTGACCATTTTTCATCCTTTTCCATTGATGATATTCAATGAAAAGAGCACCATCATGTAGACACCATGGCTAGTGTTGCCTCACTAGTGTTCTTTGATGAGTCAGAGGATGAATATCATTTTTTGATTCACACTCTCTCCTTGCCCACTATTGTTCCAGATGATTCGATGTCAGATACCCTCTTTCACTATAACATTAATTAAGAAGAGTGGTATTCTTAAATTTTCAACTATAAGAATGTTTGCATTTGTATCTGTAAACTTGCTTCATGTTATACTATCCTTTCCAAAGTTCTCTACAAGAGAGGTTATAATAGCCTCCTCCTCTGTTGTCTAACAAAGTTTGAAATACCTATGGCTCTTTAGGAGCCTCATTCTAGTGTTTGTTGTGGACATTTTAACAACAGGTCCCTAGTACAAAAGCTCTTGCGCATGGGGTATAATTGGTAGAACATGGAGAATGACTCCTTCACTTTCATCAAGAAATACCTCGATGGCTACAACATAATATTTTGACTCAACCTCCTTATATGCATGAGATCTACACCTAGACATCTCCTTGGCCATTCTTCATTTGGGGCTTAGACATAGATGGGGAAATTTTACCACATTCCTCTCAGGGACATGTCTTTATCATTAAATCTATAGTTTAATTACACTAAGTGGGTTGAGGTTGTTCCTCTTTAGTGTACCAACACTAAGGTGATTTGTAGGTTTCTTCTCGATAATATAATTGCTCACTTTGGGATGCCTTCTTCTTTGGTCTCTAATAATGAATTGTCATTTAATAACAAGGAGGTAAATTAGTTTTTAAAGAAATTCTATATTCAACATCATTTTTCTATGTCGTATTATCCTCAGTCTAATGAATAGGCTAAGGATTCTAGCAAAATGATTGAGCAAATTCCTCTAAAAATGATCAATAAGCATGGTAAGGATTGGCATGTGCAGCTTTCCTATGTTTTGTGGGTCTATCACACAAGAATTCATATTTCCATGGGCAATACTCCTTATATTTGTGTCTATGTTGTCGATTCCATCATGTCCCTAGAGTAGAAATTATGTCCCTATAGGTTTCTCTCCAAGGGCTTATTGATGATAAGACTTGTCATGATCAGTGTTTCCAGTAGCTCAAAATTCTTGATGAGCATCGTATTAATGCTCTTAGACATCTTCAAGATTATTAAAATGCTCTTAATTGAAATTATAATTAATGTTTTAATCACCATTCTTTCCAAGTAGGCGACTTGGTTTTATTCACCATTGCATCTAAATTCACAACTCTTCAAGAAACCACCATAACCAATTAATAAAACCTCAACATAACTCTTGACCATTGTTATATGAAAAATTTCTCCATCTCAACAAAACCCAACAACTATAACCCTTGAAGAAATCTCCACAACCATCCTAAACAATTCACAAATAACTAGGGAAATCATGCCCAACAAATCACAAGAATCATTTCCCAAGAAATCTCCACAACATTCCTTGACAATTCACAAATCACAAGGGTTCTCATGCCTAAAATATCACAAGAATCATTCCCCAAGAGATGGTCCACACCTCTCTCAACCCTAACATTTGGGTGGCTCTTAACCCAACTCAGAAGATCCACTCCCAATACAACCCAAACCCCCAAATACATAAATAACATACAAACAAGATTGTACTCTCATACACAAGAAATTTCATACAAATTATATCAATCAAATTGATTTCCATTTACACAAAGAATGTCAATCAAAAGACTAAAGAGTGCTCAAACCCTACCTCATGCTTCTACCAAGTTAGGAGAACCCTTGATCCAATATCTTCTATGTCTCTAGCTCCAATCTCCCATGCTCATCCAAAACTCCTCTCTTTCCAAAATCATGAACTTTCTCTTAGTAGCCAAAAAATCCCCAACACTATTTTCTTTTCAAAAAGTAAAAAAAAGTTGATCCCTCAATATGCAAAAATGATAGCATAAAATAGCCCAAAGAGTGGAGTTGGGAGAGAGAAATTGTAACTCTAGAATCTTCTCTAAATATAATATCATAACTCCAAATCTCAACATGCATAAAAAATAGCTCATTTCCACCCTCCAGATGCTTCCAAAGCATCTTTTGAACATTAAATTATAAGCCTCCACTAATAGACTACCACTAAAGGGGTTTATTTTTACACTATTAATAAATAAAATGACATTTTATGACCCTAAAATTTTCTCTTAAATTCGAATCCGAGATTTGACATTTAAGAGAATTTTCCCACACTTCAACATAGAATGACAAAAATCAAATAAGAAATCTAATAAAAAAATTCACACTCACAACACTTAACACATAAAGAGATTAATCCTCTCTTAGGATGAGGCCTAGGTATATTGAGGAACACATAACAATAGTTTCTTGGAATGCCTCCATGATTTTTCCATTGGCCATAAAATTAAACCTGCACACTCGCACACAAACGTTAATATATCTGAGTTAATAGCTAAAGCAATAGTCATAATTGAATTAATATATACATCATCAATAATTCATAATTTCACAATATGATCATAATTAAATGAAAATTAAATAACAAGTTTATTTATCATATTAATACAAAATTGCATAAACAAATAGTATTTAACCAAATACTTGACCTAGATTTATTATACTTAATTATATTCATTTTAAAATTAATCTATAGTGATAAATTAATTCTAATTCATAGACTATAATCTAGAAAATATGAACAAGTACATAATTAACCAGCCAATTCAGGTTCACAACCAATAATCAACTACTATTCCAAATATAATATTAATGTTTACACCATCTATAATCAAAACAAGGTAAAATTGACATCCAAGAGTGTTTTACACAAACAAATCCATTTAAATAAGATGAGAACAAGAGGGAAAGGAGTGGACCTCACACTGTCCTGCCCTAAGATTATATTCCTTCTAGAATCTCTCAAAGATTAGGCAGAATAACCCACCATTTGGTCAAGGTAATGGACTCTTATTCCCACATGAGAAACTATAAAATTCTATGGTCATCAATGAATAATTAAAACCATGGTGATTCCTTTCCTAAAGAATGCATCATACATCAATATAAGAAGAACAAAAAAAACATCACTACATACATTACATCCATAAGACAAAAGTGTTATAAACTTGCATAGTCTGTATATTAACACACATAGAGTAAGGTCATACCAATTCATACTAAAACCACAATAATTATTATGTTATGATTTATCTAATTGACTAGTGATCTATCCTTCCATATCTTTCAATTTATAAAGACTAATAGAATTTAAAGCCCAATGTAAAGACCATCATATGAATCAAGTTACCAAAGCATTATTTGCTACCTTAACCATATCAAGCTTCTCTAATACTTTGCTTACTAACTTATATATCTTAGTTACATATAGAACAAACAATGACTTCACACTATTCACAACATGAGACTCGCATAAGGGGTTTTATGAGGATGACCAGTGCCCAAATGCATCTAAGTAACCATAGGGTGAAGAATTCATAACCTAGTAACTATACTAGCTTGGAACTAAAGAGTTGACACCTGAGTACTCATAGTACCAAACAAGTCTCACCTCTCTAAAAGGAATGATACCATACATATCCTAGAGCTATAAATCAAGAAGGGAGTATACATTCATTAATTCTAAGGAAAATAATTATGACTATCCTATACCGGTCTATTATTAGACCTCAATAGTCAAAGGCTTAATAATCAAACAATTAAGATGTAGGTTTGTGTCAGATGGCATAATCAACATTTTACTTAATATAAAATAATAGAATTCTACTTATCTAGATGTATAAACATTACTTATCTTAAAATAATGTTGGGAATTAAATTAACATCTTACATGTTACAATTGTGGATGATACTAACATAAATATCTTTAGAAAACTATATGTAAAAGACCCCAAGGATATCATTCTCAAGGTCCCTATCCCACGTAAATCACAAATCTAGTAAAAAAGGGCACCTCAAGAATGATATCTCTCAACATCTTTTACACATTCTTTCTAATGATAGGTATGCTAGTATTTATTACACTTTTAATACAAAAAATATATAATAAAAATAAAATATACATTATTCTCTTCAAAATATATATATATTAGCATGACTATCTTGAAAAATCTAAGTAAAAAGATGTCAAGATATCATTCTACAAGAATCTATTACACAAAAATCACAAAACTAGTAAAAATAGGCACCTCAAGAATGATATCTCTCTTTGTCTTTTACATAGATTTTTCTAAAGATAGGTATGCTAGTTATATCCAAAAGTACGTAAGGGAGGAGAAGGATATAATGTCATGATTGTGAAATAAAAACTATTAAGGGCTCATATTTATTTTTTAAATGTAAATATCAAAATTTTAAAATAACTTTAAAGTGAATAAAATAAATAAATAGTTCTATAATAAAATAAAGTAAAGATACCAATTTTAAAAAATATATAGTAAATAAAATAGTCTTAAATTAAAATAAAGTGACTTATAAGTAAATAAAAAATTGTTCTATGTTCTTTCTATATTTACATTGAGAGATGTGCTATAGTTGCAACAAAGAGACTCATGCCATATTTATAGACTGTGTACACAATGAAAGGAAATTGCTTGTTGTATACATTGTGTAAGGGCTAAAAAGTAAAATCAATCATCAAGGAACAATCCCTTTAGCCAATATGTAACATCAAAATATACATGTGCTCCATCAAGATACTTGCAACAACATCCTCTATCATGTCAATGTATCAAAAATAAGATCTTATACAAAGGCAATGAACACTATCACATAGAAGCATGAATCCATCCTCAACTTGATATTTGAACACAAACACCAAATCCAATGGTAACAGATAGACTTGAATAGCTACCAAAAACTCGCAAATGGTTGATATAGCAATCATAGCTAGTTGCTAATACATCCAACATCTCTAAATAGTATCCCATCATCTCTATGTTTTATTCCTGAATCATTTCAACTTGCTTTCATTATTTTATAACATTTTTTTTATCTAATTTTTTTGAAGGGGATGACTGATGCATGTTCAAGAAAACATTTTGTAAAGGCATAGACAGATAGTTACAAATAATGAGAAAGCTGCAGAATTTTTATTGACCATGATATTTTAAAAAGGGCAACAAGGTAGAAGCAGATTGGTGCGCTAGTTTTTGGGGGCATATAGCATCCCTGGGAAGAAAATTTATATTTTAGTAAACTCTTTTTAGGATAGGAGAATAACTCTTCATTTAGTTGAGAAACTTTGATAGGTCGTCTTCCAACGTAGAGGAGTAGGGGAAAAAGTTGAGGTCTTCTAAAATTATATTTTCAGAGAAATATTTTTGTAGAAAAGAAAGAAAAAAATAACCTTGATTGTGAAATATCAAAATGCTTTCCTTTCATATTTCTACATCACATGGAAAAAAACCCTAAATTTAAAGAATTTGCAGTTTGGTGGGAGAAAAACATGCAATTCCAAAGAAATTGTGGTTTCGTGGGAGAAAGAAACCCTTACTTTCAAGAATTTGCGCTCCATTGCAGAAAAACCTAATTTTCAAGAATTTGCAACTCCATGGTAGAAAAACCCTAATTTTCTAGAGATTTATGTTCCGTTAGAGAAAGAAACTCCAATTTGCAAGAATTTGCACTGGTAATTACTAGATTTTTATATTCAGGGAAACGAAATAGCAATTATTATAGTTCGAAATAGCAATTATTATAGTTCATAAGTAAGCAAAAATTTAAAAGGTTGAAGGAAACTTACTGGGCAAATACCGCGAGCAAATCCCCTTCCGTGAGGTCATATGAGAGACCACCAACCCAGATATAAGCAGACTATTTGTATTTGGCGTGCCATACAAAGAGTTCAGTTAGTTATGAGGCAAAACCAAATTTTCCCAAAAATTTACCTCCTCAATTGCAAGTGTTTGTTGCACTCTCCTAAAATCTGAACTTTTTGAGCCAATCACAATAGAGATAAATTATTTTTCCAATATTTTTTTTATTGACATAGGAAAAGTTTAAATTTAATTCAAATTTACCCAACAAAAAAAATTATACTGTATTTTGAAAAAAAATACTATTAAAATAATTATTTGTTCATTTCTATTCCGTTTTGAAATTCTAATATTCACACATTTTATTAATAAATTTCTTGTTTTAACAAATAACTATGTACTTAACAAATTAATATAGATATTTTTAAATACATGTATATTTAAAAGACTTCTTATATATATAGACTAATTATATAAAAAAATTAAAAAATGAAAAATCATAAAAGAACAATACATTCATCTAATTTATTAATTATAGAAGAAAAAATCTATACCATATATTATTTAATGATAAAAATATATTTAGAAAATATTTTTTAAAAAAATATTTTTTTAATCATACTAAAATCACAAACACTACAATTTAAATTAGAAGCAGGTAAAATAAATAAATTTGTTCATATTTAATTTGGTTCATCATGCCTATTGCACTAAAAACAATGAAAAGAATATAGAAAAAATTATTTACTCATTTGTTAGTAAATAAAATAGTTCTAAAGTAAAATAAACTAGCATACCTATCTTTAAAAAATCTAGTTAAAAAGACGGGGAGTTATCATTGAGGCACCTATTTTTATAAGTATATGATTAAAATGGGAGTATGCGCCTTGGCCTCTTTTACATAGATTATTTAAAGATAGGGTATACTAGTTTAATAATAAATAAATATTAGAAAATGGATTTACATCTATATTTAAAAGAAAATAAATGAAAGGAAAGATTTTAATAGCCTTCTATGAATCTTGATGAACCAATAGACTTGGTCCTCAGCTGAGCAAACGATTTAAATTAGAAGTAGGTAAAGCCACCACACTACTTAAATTTCATCCATTTCAATGGTCAAACAATCAATAACAATTTTACACTCATCCACAACAAAAAATGGTAAATATTTATCCTACATTTATTGGCCAAAATTGACCTTTGACTGTTCAAGTAGATGATGTTTAAGAATAGCCAAACCATTCTCATAATTTTTTTATCCACCATAGTTTGGTTATCCACCATTCTCTCAATTTTCTTAATAAAAACTAGAGAGATTTAAAGAACTGGTTAAAAATAAGCTTGGGATCAAATGAACACATCATCCAGTAATTCTTCTGACTTGTGCATTGAGGAAGACATTGCCAAAACCCTTCCTTTAAATTGTATGCAAACACCTTTGGATCATTTGTATGACATACACGGCTAAAGCACAGATAATCTCCCACACAAACACAATTCGAATACCAGTCTGTTCCACCAATATATTCAGGGAAAGACTCTGGAGGCATCCTTGCAAATTCTTTCCATTTCCAAAGCAACTTATCCTGGTCGTCCTGAAATAACTCCCAGATAACAATACCCACAGACTTATATGGGTCAATAAACACCTTGAGTAGGTCAATAAAGGTCGCTACCACTAGAAGGGAAGACCCATATGGAACCATAGATAAAAATTGGACACGAGAATACTCAAGAGGTTGGGTGGGTAATGGATCTATTGTAACAGCCTTAATCAAACCATCTTCGATATTGTACCCGACAATAGGCCAGCTGGGCAGCTTTCCCCTCCAGAAAAGAACACTATTGCATTCAACCATTTCTTCATTTAATATATTAGAGCCCGTTTCCCGTGAAATCTGAGACTTAAGCTTCCATGAATCTTGAAAATAATGGTAAATTTGGAAGGAAAAATCCCCCCTGTGCTCCAACGCCAATACCAAATACGGGTCTCCGTTTCCTCCTCGTACAATATAGTTAAAGCGTCTATGCACATCGATTTCTATCTCTGCATACATTCTCATGAGCGGATTGCAAACATACAATTTGTGTGTTCTTTCAAAAAGCAGTAACCCTAGCCCTGGACTTGATAAGTTGCAATATCTGTTATTTGGGAGGAAAGAAAAAGAGATATTCATCCATCTTTGTGTGGAAAAGCAGTAGGCCACACAATACCAACTTCCTTGGAATTCTTTACCACAAAGAAGCAGCCATGGATTTTTGTGGGGCAATGAAGACAGAAAGCTGTGCGAGGACAAAAGAGAATTCCATTCTTTGCAAACTAAGCGAGAGAGACAGATTGATTGCAATGGAAGCTTTGCAAAAATGCATTCTTGTACATCCCAACACAGCTTAGATACACCACCCTGCTCTCCGTCTTCTTCAACTGCTGAAATAAATTGTCGCTCCATTGCTTTCCTAAACAATGGATTTCTTTCTATGCAATTATCATGCTTCCACATCCACTTCCTTTTATAGGCGTTTTATAGGCGTTTGACATGAAGAGCTTTGCCGGTTAAGAGCAGCCGACGGTAGAAAATAAAATTTAAAATAGATAATGATGATAAAAAGTACAGATGAAAATGAGTCTATGAGGATCAAGTCTTGTTGACTGCAAAGTCCCCCACACCATAAGGGATGAGGTTGGGATAGTGCCCCGAACGAATTTGGTGGAATGGATATCCCTTAGCTCTCAACTCGAGGTTCATTGCGGGTAGCAAAAATAAATTTGTGGACGAGATCTATTAAAAAATAAGTATAAATATTTTAAATATATTTATGGAAAAGGTATTAAAAAAATATAATTTTGGAGGCATTCTTTTATATTTGTTATATGTAAAAAGTTAATAAGAGAACTAGGGCCTAAATTTGATAATAGTATAGTCCTATATATATAGTTTTACTTATACTAAGATATATCATAGTATTTTAAGGGCACCTTTGAATAGGTAATCATCATTACAAAATTGCTTGACAGCAAGGTCCATTGTTAAATTTAAGCCTTGGGGGAAAGGAGTTAATTATTAGGGCCCAACTATTAAGTCCTTTTTCTTATTAATTTTTTATATAAGATGAATAAAAATTATCTATATTTATTATATTTTCAAAGTAAAATAAATAATAGAACTATTGAAATAATGAATGGCGGCTTTTTTCTTTTTAAAAAAAATTACATACAAAAGTAAAATAGTTTCTCGTATAGAAATAAAGTAAACAATGTAATATAAAAAATAATTCTTAAATAAAAATTTAAATTTATGTGTTCATGTAAAAAATAAAATAAATCTAAATTAAAATAAAATAACTCCTAGGTAAATAAAATAGCTCTAGACTAATATTGCCACCTTTTAGATAGATGTATTGAAGACATTTGTTCTAGTAGAATATAAAAATATCTATAAATATGTAATAATGTGTCATTTACTATCATCTAACTAGATATTTTAGTTTAACTTGACATATATTAAAATTGTAAGGCTTCTCGTAAACAACTATGTATAGCATTTTTATTGTGCATCAAGACATTTTGGATTACACTGTGATCCATCATTAGGAAGTGAATAAAAATTACCGATCCTCAATATCTTGATGCAAAAAAAAAGAAGCTATAAATAGTTGTTTATGAGAAGCTTCAAAATTTAGTTTCATGGGTGGAAATATCATGTCTTCAATTGACATGTAATACCTAATTATGTACAACTACTCATCATGCTATACTAAAATTACAAGTAAGAGTGCTAAAAAAAATAGATCCACACAGGACATGAATCAATCTAGTTAATCGAACATAAATATTATATATCAGAATATTATGCTTTTAGAAAAAAATGATGAATTGCCTTCTTTGAAATCCAAAAGCAAAATGAACCACTCTTGATCATAGTTCATATAAATTTTGTTGCAATAAAATGTACCCTCATAGATAATGGTTTCAGTCTTAATGTTTGTGTGGTAGATTTGCTAAGCCATTTCAACATTGACACATCTTGTATTTCTCCTTCTAATCTAGCAATTAGGGGCTTTAATAATATAGGTCAGCAAGCCCTTAGGACTCTCACCTTACCTATAGAGTTAGGCCTTGTCACATTACTTACTATAGTACATGTGATGCCTGGTGCTCTCTCTTATAACGTCCTACTAGGTAGGCCATGGATTTAGGCCATGGGTGTTGTTCCCTCAACCTTACACCAATCTATAAAATTTGTTCATGGGAATAAAAATTTATCCCTATATGTTACAATATTGTGAGCAAACTGAGTTGAGACAAAAGTTCAACCCTTCCCCGATACTTCAGAATTTAATTAAATCATTAATTAAATACTTCCAAACTGAGATGAGTAGGGTCCAACAAGCCTAATTAAGTCTCGTGGGAGATCTAAGTCTCCTGGTAAGTCCAAGGAAAAATGTTGGAACTATGAAAATCCTAGTCATTTCCAAAATGATTATAAGGAGGAGAAGAAAAATAATGATTCAGATGATGAATCTAATAAAACCTCCCAGGATGATGGTGATGCTTTTGTTGTGGCATTAGCTACACATGCATTGGAAGGTACATGGCTTATTTACTTTGGTGCATCTTTTAACATGACCTCACATTGGGGTTGGTTTATGAAATATGAAGAATATGACAATGGGAAGCTGTACCTTGGAGATGATTCTCATCTTAAGATTATTGGCCATGGAAGACTCTTGGTACTATTCCTTGATGCATGACTGAACATGATCAATGGTGCGTTGCATATCCATAGTTTGGCAACTATAAGTAAATGGAATGATGTGGGTGTGCAGGTTGTATTCTTGAATGGAGGGCATATGATGGTTAGAGGAGCTGTGGTGCTTGCTAAGGGGTTAAGATTGACACTTTGTTTTAGTTGGATGCATGCACGGTTTAGTGTAATAGTTCTACTACAATGAAGAGATCTATAGAGTCTCTACATTCACCATTGGAACCAACAACAAAGAGGTGTGTTGCATCCACTTCTACTAGTCATGCTTTATGGGTACCTAAGGGTGCTCATTATTTGGAGACAAAATTTCCAGTAGAGAGGACAATGTTATGGCACTAAAGACTTGGCTACATAGGTGAGAAGGGTCTATCAACAATAAAAAAATAAAAACCTTGTTGAGGGGTTGAATGATTGTAACCTTAAGTTTGATATTTTAAACATTGCATACATGGAAAATAGAGCCATGTTTAGTTTTATCCTAGTTCTCATAAATCTTCCGGAGCGTTGGACTTGATAGTGTATACACCTAAAATGGCCTCGAGTCGAATTAAGTAAATATTTTTATATTTATCTTAATTCCTATTTTCTTTTGTCAATTAAATAAATATTATAAATTTATTTAATTTACTCATTATCCTATAATTAAATAAAGTCATTTTATTTAATTAAATTCTTTGAATTCTTCTTATGTCTCACACCAATTAAATTCCCTAAATTCTTCTAAATATCTAAAGTCTAAAATCCACCTATCAATCCACCTCATCTATTCCACCTCACCATGTTGCACATTAATTAAATATTCTTAATATTTAATTAGCTAATATCCTCCATTTTCCAAAATAAATCTTAAATCAATTATCCTCCACCAAATTGAATATTTAATTCAATGTTCCCCACTAGCCTTCACAAATGGAATATTTAATTCCATGTTCCCCATTATCTTCCACCAAATGGAATATTTTATTCCATGTTCCCCACTAGCCTTCACAAATGGAATATTTAATTCCATGTTCCCCACAAGCCTTCACCAATTGAATATTTAATTCAATTGTCATATTCCACCATTCTCAAATAATGAATCTTTAATTCACCCATAATTCCATGTTCCCCACAAACCTTCACCAAATGAATACTTAATTCAATTGTCATATTCCACCATGTTCAAATAATGAATCTTTAATTCACCCATTATGAATTAAAGATTCACTTTTATTCCTAGCCATTGATCTCATCCCTGGATCCTCACCCTCCATTCTATTTTCAGAAATTCTATAAATAGAACCCTCTTCTAAGCCATTGGGGAGGAACTTCATTTGCACAATCACTATACCCAAAATTCTCTCATTCTTCTCTTCTCAAGTCCACTCTCCAAGTATCCTCCCTTATTGTGTGTTGAAGCTCTCATTCAACACAAACAGGTATTCTAAGCCATTCTTCCTTTGGCATCTTCAAATAAGCAAGCAAGCAAGAAAGCTTCTGAGGGCTTCTCAAATCAAGATCAAAGCAAGATAGGCAACAATGGAAAATGATAGGTAAAGAGATTTGTAAGTATTCTTACTTGTGTTTGGTTTTTAATCCTCTTTGCCTTCACATTCTATTGGTGTTTTGGGTTTTTATGTTTTCGTTGATTTGAACTAACATCACATTATCCCTCACACATTTTGGCGCCCATTGTGGGGCCCTTGCCCCTTTACTAATCCAAAAAGCTAGCTATTTTAGTCGCAGGTCTGTATAGGCAAAGAAACAGGTGAAGAATAGGTTCCTAGCAATAGTTTTGCGCATATGACCTCCAAAGTTGCGCATTTGTGCTCCGCAGCTACACATACAACCTGCTTGCACATTTAACCTCCACAGTTTCACATTTACATTCCGCAGTTACGCATACACCATAGTTGCGCATTCATACTCCACAGTTGCATATTTACACTCCACAGCTACGCATTCGATAATACTGCGCATTTGTTCTCCATAGTTGTGCATTCACACACCATAGTTGTGCATATGCTAGTGTTGCATATTTGTTATCCGTAGTTGTGCATCCAATCCTGACTGCAGAAACTAAAACTAGTTTGCACATATACTCTGTACTGTTGTGCATTTGTCCCTTGGAGTAGCACATATATTCTGTTACACTGCGCATATATTATTCTTGCGCATATACCCCATAGTCTTAAGCATTTGTTTCCTATTCTTGCACTTCTGTACAAAGACGCATACACTCCTTGTTTCTATGCATTTAGGCTACAGTGTTGCGCATCTGTTTCCTACTTTTCTGTTGTATGGTTTCTAATTTTTGCATGTTGAGCTAACGTTGGTTTTGCAGGAGTAGTGGCTAGATTAGTACATCTAGATATTTTGCTTGGTTCATCTAGCCTAACTAGGGGTGAAGTAATAAAATGCATTTCATGACAAAACTACACATAGTCCCTAACTAGGAAGGAAGTAATTGAACCAAATTACTATCTTGCATTGTGGTTTTCTTTTCTAGTTTAATCACTGCTATCTTCTACAAACGAGAAATAAACAATGCTATGATTAATCACTTTCAAAGTTAACAAACAGGAAATGAACAATGCTATGATTAATCACTTTCAAAGTTAACAAACGAGAAATGAACAATGCTATGATTAATCACTTTTCAAGTTAACAATCGTGTGAGTGCACAAGTAGATTAACTCATTTAGTTTTTCTATTTTTAACTAGGTTGGGTGAACCACTGTTCTCTGTGCTTGGGAATGACAATAGGCTTATGCTCTCCCCTTAACTGGGTGACCAAATTGTCAGACTTGTCATTCTTTTTGTCAAACCTTTACGAGGGCCTGCCCTTGGATGCACGCTTGTCCAAGTGGGAATGACCCTGAGTGGTAACAGGCTAAAGCCAAGCCCTACCAAGCCACTTAAAATAAATTGTGCTTGGGGTGAAAACCTCAAGCAACGAGTGCTGTTGTGTTACACCGACGGCCAACCTCCCCCAAAACCCTCATAGGCGCAACCCTTTGAGGTTGGGAGACTCCATAACAGAGAGTAGTGTTGCAGCATGTGTAACCACTCGAACAGTTGCCCTAATTAAGAATCAATTTGTGTAGCAAACCAAAAACCCCTATTTGTTGATGCAAAGGGCAAAGCCCTTGAAGCAGCCTTGATTCAAGTGACTTTAAGTAGAGGTAGCAGGGACAATCCTAAGGTTTGGTGTGCGTACGAGCCTAAGGAAACCTAGATCTTGTATGCATGAGAAGTGAGTGCCGTGGAGGGGGGCTGGTGCTACCAGATCCTAGAGCTACACACTTTCAGTGGCACAGCTAGAGGATTCAATGAATATTGTCTCATCCAGCCTAGGTTGTATTTGTGTTTGAGTCAAAATAGTCCAAAAACATAAAAAAATATATAAAAAAATAAAAATCATGGAAAACTTCTATGTGCTTGCTGTGCTTTTGCCATAATTGAATATCAACCTCAGCAGAAACACCAAATTGTTCCAAAAAAAAACTAAAAACACTGAGAAAATCTAGAAAATGATCTAAAAAATCTAAAATTTGGAGAAAACACCAACAAAAAGCTAGATTTGCGCATATATATTGACTTTTTGCACATTTGAACCAACTTTTTGCACATTTGTCAGTATTGCGCATCTAGACCCTGTTGTTGTGCATACAAAAAGCCAGTGTTGCACATTCATATCGACTTATTGCGCATTTACTTCCTGTAATTGCACATTTACAACAAAGAGCAAAAAAAATCACATCTTCCAAAAAGCCAAATTTGTCAATACTTTTTAAAACTAGTTCAAACTTGTTCTAGTTTTTTAAAATCTAATCAAAGACCTTGCAAAATCAACCATTTCTCCATTTTCCGCACCATCGCTGCTTGTTCATCCACAATTTCACCACCTTCTCCCAAGTTCCCAACAAGGGTATAGTCAAATCATTCTGGATCAAAATCACACCTTAAACAAGACCTAGTGAGCTTCCAAGTATCAAGGATTCCTTATCCTTCTCTATTAGAACTCCACTAGTGGATTGTACGAAAGCTAGTCAACATCAAGTCACAGATTCCTAACATCCTAGCTTTTGACTATCGCTTTTGTATATTCACCTTGTTTAAACACCACCTAGATCTAAGAGGAACCTTGCTAAAACCTTGTTCCATCCTAGCACCTTGTTCAAAATCTTCCAATCTCACCTCATCCCATCTCTGTACCACCTTGCATGGTCTTGACAAGATTACAAAAACAAAAATAGTTAGAAATGGCTGAGAAAAGCATTTTTTATGGTCGCGACGATGACAAAGAACCTTCCATGGAAGAGATCCTTAAAATGCAACATGACACAAAATTTAACCGTCTACTAGATGGAGTACTTGCACAAGACCCTACAAAATTCTTCTTACACCTAGCAAGCTTAGGAGTAAAACTTCCCAAAGATTATGATGTAGAGACTCTAAGGGAAACTAGCGAAGAAGGAAACCCTGAAGGGAGTAGACAGGGTGAGGTACCCACAAATAAGAGCAAAGCAACAATTGACTCTTTAGATGCTCTTAGTCTAATGAACCAGAAAGTCGAAACTCTCCAACAACAAATTTTAGAAATGGAAAGGGGAACCTCAACAAAACAGTACACCCTAGAGGATATTGCACCATATCCTTTCAACAGGGCACTAGTCATGATACCTTTTCCTGCGAGATTTGAAGTACCTAAGTTTGACAAATATCGAGGGAAAAGTGATCCAAGAGATCATGTCAGAGAATTCAATGCCGCTTGCCTAGAAGTCACCCATAATGACACATATCTTATGCGACTTTTTCCTCGAAGCTTGGGAGGACTGGCCATGGAGTGGTTCTCTAGGTTACCGCCCGGCATCAAAACCTTCAATGAGCTCATCGATAAATTTGTCACCCATTTTTCCTATAATATTGAGCACGATACCTCAATATTGAACCTCTATAATACCAAATAGAAAGCAGGAGAATCTTTCGCCAACTTCTTACAGAGATGGAGACAACTGGCAAGCAAGTGCCCTCACCAAATGCTGGAAAGACAAATGTTGGAGATGTTTGTTCACAACCTACAAATGGACCTTAGCTACCAAGTTCAAATCCAATGTCCTACTTCGTTTAGCAAGGTCATTGAGGTGGGCCTCATCATAGAGAAAGCCCTACTTGTAAAAGGTTAGATCAAACACTACAAAGACACTCCAAACACCTATGCCAATAATGATAAACCTAGGTTTTGGACCAAAAACAAAAACATTGTGAATGATGGGGTAGTAGATGCCAAAAATGCGGCACCTAAACAACCGATTTTTAACCTATCAATGCCCCAAAACAAACCTACGCAAGACAAACCAACAAATAATCAATCTAGATTCACCAACTTTTGAACTAAAAGAATGTTCACGCCCTTGGATGAATCATTAGAGACGGCTCTACGAAAGGTGCTCGCCAACAATCTCATAACACTTCCCTCAACACGGGAGTACAAGCCCAAGGTCAAACCCCGCTGGTGGAACGAAAATGATTTCTGCAAATACCATCGAAACAGGGGGCACAAGACAAATGATTGTATTACACTCAAGCATACAATCCAAGACCTAATAGAGCAAAACAAGATATTTGTAAAAGGTCATACCTCCAATAACGACCATCAGGCATTCAAGGATCCTCTTCCCAATTACGAATAACCAGGACCTTCCAACAGAAAAATAATGGCTCTAACAACGTGAACTACATGAATGTCGATTATGACTACGTTGTTAACCATATCCATGAAAGTGGCTCACATATCAATGTGATCACTATAAACAAAGACGTAGATTGTAACGTTACTACCCATAGTAACAAAGTTACCCTTAGGGGAGCCTCCGCCCCTCTAACCCATCACTACAATCTCGTGGATCAACTCCACAAAACACCGGCACTTATCTCCATATTGGAACTGTTGCGTCTATCTCCTTCCCATAGGACCATACTAGATAAAGCCTTAGTGGAAGCCTCAATTCCCACAAATCTAGTCGAAGAAAAATTCCAAACCATGGTAGGTCACATCACCACAAAACTGTCCTTATCATTCACTAAGAAGGATGATATGTCTATCACACAACCCCATAACACCTCCCTCCATATCGAAGCCTTCATGCACAAACACAAAATCAAAAGAGTCCTAATAGATGGAGGGGCCGGTCTGAATATTTGTACTTTAAAGATAATCCTTACATTGGAGTTTTCAAAGAAGGCCATAGATCCAAAAAAGAGAATCACCATCAAAGCATATGATGAGGAAGAGAGAATGACAAAAGGAACTGTGATTCTACCAATCAGAGTGCGACCCCTAGTAAAAGAGGTAGCTTGTCAAGTCCTAGACAGGGTTCTGGCATATAACATTCTTCTTGGGTGACCATGGATACACGCTCTCAAAGTAGTACCTTCCACTTACCACCAATGCATTAAGTTCCCACACGAAGGGCAAGAGATCACCATCCAAGGTGACCCAAACCCCTTTCAATACTGCAACTCTATTCAGTCAAAGCCAGAGGTAGTGATTCCAACCAACCGGGCTTTTGCTGTCTCTTCATCTTATGTAGACCCAGCTACACTTCCTTCCTCTTCAAGAGCATCTCAACCAAAAATCCAAATCAAAGATAATGGCCTGGGTGAGTACATGGCCTCTCGATCCCTCTATCTAGCACAATTACCTCTATCTCCTAGATCACATGGGAGATCCATACTCAGAACACCAAATGCAGAGAAGATCACTAAAGGACCATTTATAAAATGGGGAAGCCTAGAGGACAAGAGCGAGGAAAAAGATATCCTACAATGGCTATAAAAGGATGAAGCTAGCCCCTCAACTTCACAAGACCACCCCGTCATACCAATAGCACAATATGGGCAAGGTGTTCAAATACTAAAGAGTATCGGGTATGAAGGACGGGGTCCACTAGATTCAAGCAAGGATGGCATCATTGAACCCATCCAACCTCATACATTGGTAGCCCGAGACACTACAGGGCTAGGGTACATGGGAACATCAAAAGACACCCAGGCCAATATCAGCAGAGACCAACAAATAGAAGTAGCTACTAGCAGTTTGATTGCACACATTCAGAGAATGTAGATGTGGAGCGATACTGATTCTAATGAGTATGAGTGGGATAGCCTCTCTGAGCTATCTTGTGATGAAAAAGATATCGATGTGGTCCATGAGTATGACCCAACCTCTGCAATTAAGGGACAAAGCCCAAGGGCTAGGACACTAGAGTTCGTACCACACAATAACCATAGTGAAAATTGTGAGGAAGGAATGAGTCCCCCCTTGACGGACCCACTAATAAAGAGTACCATCACTGACATTGTCCACTCCTTTGATAACTCTATCAACGCCATTGAACCAGACCAACCTGATGGTCTCTTACCATTAGTGCACCCTGAACTTATCGACTGGGACCTCGAAGGTACCACCCCTGAACTAGACACCTTCGAAAATGATGACGTGATCATCGATTACCTCGAGCTTAGAAATCACATACCTGCAGGAGACCACAAAGCTGGCTATGCTATAGAACTCAACGAGAAGGCCTATTTTAAAGAGAGCGCCAAGCCTTTTAGTCATAAAAACATCAAAATAAAAGAATGATCTAATGGTGAAAACTACTCTACGGCAGTGTTAGATCCTCAAAATAGTAAAAACAAAGACGCATCCAACGGTGAAAACCTCTCTGAGGCACTAAAAAATGGAAGGCTTGACCCTCTCCCCAATCTTACACATCAGGAGAGATCGTCGATCTTGATAGAACTGGCGGAAGCAATCAATATCAACACATATGATAACCCCAGAATGGTCCACATGGCAAAGGCTCTAACAGAACATGAAAAACTAGCATTTAAAGACTTCTTCAAAAGAAAACAGATCAACTCTGCATGGACATATGCTGACGTGCCAGGGCTTGCTCCAAATCTCATCATGCATCACTTATCTTTAGCTCCAGGAGCTAAGCCTATTAAACAAAAGCTCAGAAAGATGCATCCGCAGGTGGCTCTCATGGTGAAGGAAGAACTGAAGAAACTACTAGATGTCAGGTTTATCAAGCCCATAGACTATCCCGAATGGGTTTCAAATATCATACCAATGGCTAAACCAGATGGCAGGGTTAGGATATGTAGTGACTTCAGGGACCTAAACAAAGCTTGTCCGAAGGATGAATTCCCCTTGCCTAGCATCGACATGATTGTAGATCTCACAACAGGTCATACCATGCTGTCACTCATGGATGGATTCTTAGGATATAACTAGATAAAGATTACACCAGAAGACCAGCACAAAACTGCATTTACATGTCCTTGGGGCACCTACTGTTGGTGCGTCATGCCATTCGGTCTGAAAAATGCAGGGGCGACATATCAGAGAGCCATGACAACGATCTTCCATGATATGATGCATACTATAATGGAAGACTACGTCGATGACATTCTAGCAAAGTCTCTCACAAGAGAAGGGCATCTAGCAGTACTAGACAAGATCTTTAACAGACTGGAATAGTTCAATGTGTGACTTAATCCAAAAAATTGTGTGTTTGGAGTTACATCAGGAAAACTACTGGGCTACATAGTATCTGCAAATGGTATCGAAGTTGATCCCACTAAGGTGAAGGCCATAATGGAGATGCCACCTCCTAAAAATTTGACTCAATTGAGATCCCTACAGGGCAAACTACAGTCTATCAGATGGTTTATTTCCCAACTGGTAGATAAGTGCCACCCATTCTCTCATCTGCTACACAAAAATGTATCCTTCAAATGGAACGAGGCATGTGAGTAGGGTTTTCAACAAATAAAAGAATACCGAATGAAGCCACCAGTATTAATGCCACTAATTCAGGGCAGGCCTCTATTACTATATATCTCAGCTACACCAACGGCTCTGGGAGCTCTCCTGGCTTAACAAAACTATGATGGAAAAGAATAGGCTATCTACTACATTAGTCGAACACTCATCGGATACGAGTTGCAATACACACCAATAGAAAGAGCATGTCTAGCTGTTGTATTTGCCTCGCAAAAATGGAGACACTACATGCTGTCACACTCTGTTAAATTGGTGGCAAAGATTAACCCACTGAAATACCTACTCAACAAGGTGGCCTTAACAGGTAGATTATCAAAATGGGTCATGCTTCTCAGTGAGTTTGACATAGAATATGTGGATAGAAAAGCGATAAAAGGACAAGTGATTGCAGATCAATTAGCAGAGGCACCTTTAACAGATGACAACCCCCTAAGCTCTGAATTTCCAGATAAGTCTATCTTCCACGTCAACACAACAAACTGGAAAATGTACTTTGATGACTCCTACACTTAGCATGGATCAGAGGCAGGTATCTTGTTGATCACACCTAATGGCGACACTATGCCAAAGTCATACAGATTAATGGTCCCTTGCACTAACAATGTAGCAGAATACGAGGCTTTGGTCATCAGCATCAAGTTAGCAGTTGAGTGGAACATCAAGGAACTTCAAGTCTATGGTGACTCACAACTGGTCATTAACCAAGTAAATGATGACTACCAGATGAAGGATGAGAAACTGATTCCTTATAAACGCATGGTAGATGACTTCAAGGAGTAATTCACCAAGATATCATTTGAACAGATACCAAGGATCGAGAATAAAGCTGCAGATGCCATGGCTACAATCGCATCTCTTCTTGACATTCCATGCAATCAAACACGATATGAGTTCTTAGTAGAGCCAGCCTCCTGTCCTGCTTATGACACCCCAGATTGCCATATCATATGCCACATTATAGGAACCAATTCCCCTCTCTATGGTAAAATATTTGCCTATCTAAAAGAGAATACACTCCCACTCGACCTCTCTAGGAACTAGAAAAGAACCTTCATTCGGCAGGCATCCCAATATGCCATCATTGCTAACACCCTATATCACCGAGGTCTCGATGGTACTCTCCTTAGGTGTCTAGATAGAGAGGAATATCAAACTGCTTTGAGCGAGATACACGAAGGTATCTGTGGGACCCATTCTAGTGGCTCTACCCTAGCCAAGAAACTCATGTGCATGGGGTATTACTGGCCAACCATGGAACAAGACTCTTATCAGTTTGTCAAGAAGTGCAAGAAATGCTAGATCCATGGGAACTTGATACATTCACCAGCGCAGGAGTTACAGCCATTGACAACTCCTTGGTCGTTCTGTCAATGGGGACTCGACTTAGTGGGCAAGATTCACCCCCCTTCATCCAGCAGACACAAGTTCATAATCACTGCCACCGAGTACTTCACAAAGTGGATTGAAGCTGTGCCCTTAGCCAACATCACCGGTAAACAAATTGCCTCATTCATCCTAAACTATATCATTTGTCGCTATGGTATCCCTTCGTCCATTATCATAGATAATGGACGACCCTTCAAAAATCAGGATGTCAGGGAACTATGTGACAAATTCCACATCCAACATGGCTTTTCCACCCCGTATTACCCCCAAGGCAACGGTCAGGCAGAGGCATCAAATAAAACCATACTAAAAATCCTAAAAAAGACTGTCAATGATGCCAGCCGTGATTGGCATGTCCAACTAAATCCCGCGCTGTGGGCCTACCGCACAAGCATCCGCACACCCATAGGTGCAACACCATACTCCCTAGTCTATGGAGCTGAAGCAATCTTGCCCATCGAAGTCAAGATCCAATCTTTGCGAGTATCATTAAGAGGCCTCATCCTCGATGAAGAATACAGAGTGGCTAGACTACAAGAGTTAGAACTGCTGGAAGAAAGAAGGCAATAGGCCTTTACCCACCTAAAAGCATATCAGTGAAGAATGTCCACAAGCTACAATCATAAGGTAAAGCCCCAAGTCTTCCAAGTTGGTGATCTCGTCCTCAGAGAGAACCCCAGAAATCAGCCAGATAGAGAAAAGAAAGGAAAGTTCAAACCCAACAGGCTAGGGCCTTATGTCGTCATTACAGCCTATGGATCAGGGGCATATCAATTGGCCACATCTGAAGGTGAACTATTTGACGATCCTGTCAACAGCATGCATCTTCGCAAATTCTATGCCTGAAAAACCCCGATGTAAGGTAGTCTTGAAAAAATCAGGAAAAATTGAAAAAGTGATAAAAAATAGAACAAAAATATCAAAAAAATGGAAAAATAACAAAAGGATAGGTACCATGATGAAAACCTAGCAAACAGGCGTCATGTGTACTATGGGCTACACGTGCAAATAAAAGTAAGTGGTGAAAACCTAGTAAACAGGCGCTATCTATGACAAACCACTACCTCCATCTATGCCGACTCAATTGACTCTTGTCTCCATCACACCAAACTAGTCCATTCATGGTCCAAGTCCTGAACTACGTCGCCTCTATCATGTAGGCAAGGCCATTATCAATGCGCCCCCAAGGCTCCAATGTCCCGTCAGTCCCATATCTGGTCTTCCTAGCTATCTAGGTCCACACCACTTCTACATATCCACCATCACCTAGGTCTTAAGTCCATCAGGGTTCACCCCGAACTACGTCACCTCTAAGCTATCACGTAGGCAAGGCCATTATCAATGTGCCCCCGAGGCTCCACTATCCCGTCAGTCCCATATCTGGTCTTCCCAGTTATCTAGGTCCACACCACTTCTACAGATCCACCATCACCTAGGTCTTAGGTCCATCAGGGTTCACCCCGAACTACATCGCCTCTGTGTCGTCATGTAGGCAAGGCCATTTAGTAATGTGCCCCAGAGGCACTAGGTCAGTCCCTTAGGGTCTGTCTCTCCACATCTGTCGTCATTTCACCCATAATAAATCGATCCTGGTCTGAACTGGGGGCAACTCCTTGACCTAGTTGCGGATTCAGATTCTTGAATACCATTGTTCTAAAAGGAGATCCCAATAAAGGATTGTGATACTTTTACTAGACACCTAGAACAAAGTTCTTGACACATAACATCAACCTGTCCAAAACAAAAACAAAGTAGAGCACCATATCGAAACAATCAAAACAATTCTATCTCAATTATGACAAAAAGACACATCTAATGCAAGAATGTTTTGTTAAACAGGTTAACTTACAGTGTCTTGAATTTTTGGCAATTATGTCTTCCTATGCTACTCAAGGATGGCAATAGCTAGAGATGCTATGATGCGGACATAATTTTTTCTTTTGTCTGCTGCTTGTGGATTAAACTTTAGTAATGGGATGACTTATGTCTAACGACGTGATCAGCAAAAGATCATCGAGGACTCCGAGGTCTAAACATGAAAAGGGGCAATCCTTGTCTGTTCAAATGCAAGAAGTACTCAGGTCGTCTAGATTCAATTTTGACTAGATGCTTGTAACAACTTGCTATATCAAAATCTAGGTAAGGGACACTCAGGACATCTAGGTCTAACTATACCTAGATGCTTGTATTCTCTTACCACATTTCAAAAAAAGAAAAATACCAAAAAAGTGCCCAATGATGAAAGCAAAAGACTTACGAAGATGACAAAATCAATATCCGCATCTGTCTCATATCTAGCAACTCCATATCATCCACACAATACTACAAACCCTGCAGTATATCAAAACAAAAGTCAGTATTTCTCCATGTCTTCTTCTATTCCACTCATCCATATCATCCCTGTGTCGATTGAGTACATCTGGACATATCAAACACATAGCATATAAGTTGCATATCACACCACATGAGATAGTCATTCGCATGATTACATCATTTGCATACATAATAAATCCATGAGATCAATTTCTATACATTTTAGATCATCCATATACATTGTGCACCCATACATCATATCAAAAGAAAGTTAAAAACATAAGTCACATACATATCAAATTGCATAACCATATCCATACACATTAGCATTTTGCATAACTTAAAAGCATTCTAAACATCCATCTAGTCTGCATAACATATACAAACACATTATAAAATCAAATTGCATCCATAGCATATAAAATATCAGAACACATACATGTAGACCATCAAATAGGTAGATCATCATATAAACATCCAACACATGTCCAAATGTACAATATATCAAAATCTCTATCCACTCTCAGAGCCATGTCATAAATGTATACAAAATACAAAAACATGGTGATACATGTCTCAGAATCAAAATACATCTATCGGCTATCTCAGCCATCATCAAAACAATGCCACAATATGATCAAAACTGGTACAAGTATCTGGGTCTATCTAACCCTGCTGCTGGGGGATACTGCTCCCTGCACTGGCTAGCCCTCTATCCCCTCTGGACGGTGGTGGGCCCCTCTCTGAGCCCACAGACCGAGACCCACCTGCTCTCGAAAGCTCGAGGCTCTCTGACTCCCTGGCACGGCACCGTGATACAAGCCCCGGTAATACTGAGTCTATGCCTGAGATCTAGTCAGATCACTATGTAACTACGCTACCTGGGCCTGTGACTGCTGTACCTGTACCACCAAGAAACTGGAGGTCCCATCGGTACCCATAGCAATCAAAGTTGCATCATGCTCTGCCCTCATAGCCCACATACTCGCTAGAGCTCCATCTCTCTCCTGGCTCAACTCAGATATCTGAGTCACATCTGCATCCTGCTGTGACTCTGCAGCTCTCAGATGAGCCATCAGCTGCCTAATCTGAGTCTGTAAAGACACTAGAACCTACTGCTGCACATCAGCCTGTGGAACCTGTTGAGCCTATGCCACCTGCTGTGCTGGCACCTATACCTACTATGCTGGCACCTGCTGAGGTGGTGGCATCTATCTCTAGGCTATCCCTAGTTGCACGGGCACCTGAACCTATGCCTGTCCCACTGCCTGCTCTCTGACTCTCTACCTCTGTCTCTGTCTCCCCTCGTCTCCCTGATCTCTCCTCCTCCTCCACCGTCCACCCCTCCCCCTGCCACCTCCACCTCCTCTGTCTGAGTCACCCTCATCTATATGAGGAACTACCTCTCCAGGACTTGAGTAGCGAGGAAAAGGATGTGCTACAAACCACTCCTCATAGTCTGGCGTCATGCTAGCATCTACTATGTCTCTCCGCATCGGCCAAGCTGCATAGAGAATTTGTCAAAAATCGGCCAATGCTTCCTCATAAGAGGCCACAGGACCCCACCTATACCGCTCGATGTATGTCCTAGCAAAATGGGCCTCTCCCTGCGGTCTCCCCTGCACACGGCCAAACTATCGCTGCACTTGGCTGACAATCTGCCACTCCAAAATGAACCGAGTCTACCCAATCAGCCACCTCATCTGAAAACAATAGGGGAGCTCATCTGCCTCGTCGTCCCATACCTCACAATCAAGGTACAGCCTCCAGACAACTGCATCCACGCCATCAAAGGCATGCCTCCAGTACTGAAGTCTCCCCAGCCTGTGCTAGGAAATCACACCGGCGTACCCGTAACTGTAGGGCTCACCCCTCTGCCTCTGAAATACACAGATCAGACATGTGATGGCAATGTACTCCCATAACCAAAACTGTAAGAGTGACGTGCCTGTCGCTAAGCCCGAGCCGCGATGGTACACTGCTTGGTGCAGGTCTCTGTATAAGTGTGCTAGCACACACACACCCCACGCATACCGGGTCCCGTCGGTGATCATACTCTCCAACACCCATCCCCAGCCAATGGGGAAGCCATGCGCTCTCCTATCGAGGCATACTGCACCTTCGATCAATCTAGCCACTATACCTGGGAAGTAGTCATAGCAGTCATACATGTCCTGCCACGAGATCTCCTCCCCTACCAACTCGGGATCATCAAAAACCCACCTGCACTCCTCCAGCCCAGCGCCACGCTGTGACTCATACTCAACTAACTCTCCCTAAATAGGGAGGTGTAGAATCTGATACACATCCTCTAGTGTGATGGCCATCTCCCCTGTCAAAAAATGGAAGGTCCCATCCCCACTGTGGAATTGCTCCACGACTGCCGTCACCATCGCCTGGTTCATGTGAACCTCAGGCATGAAGAGCACATGATACAACCCCATAGCACCTAGAGCCTCCCGATCCATCTCGGTCAGCATATACCATTGCAGCAACGGTAACAGGAACAACTCTCGCGATGTTAGAACATCCTGAATATCCTCCTGCAACCAAGAAAAGCATACTGTCAGCGAATATCCAAATCCATATCAAAAACCTACTACAAGCAATCAAGCTATCCTATCATTGACTCAACAAATCAAATTAATCAAACAACATATCATCTCTCGACTAGATTCTTAGCAATCTCAGAGATCGCTAATCAATTGACGCATCGATCGGGATGCCAATTGGGTTAATTTTGTTAAGTCAACTGATTTGCCTAAAGCACAAATGCACAAATCCAGGTGGCAAATGCGCAATCTCATACCAAAAGCGCAACTTCACCATGAATGCACAACTCCCTGACGCGTATGCGCCATTCTGGCACATGCGCAACCTATTAGAGTGAATGCACAATTTCCCTACATATGTGCAATACCATAACTCAAATGTGCAATACTAAACATATGCGCAAACTCACCGTGTACATGTGCAACTTCGGAATGAATGCGCAACGTCAATGAGCAAATGTGCAATTAGCACAAATGCGCACATTCTAGATACAAAAGTGCAAACTACACAAATGCGCCATTTCGTAGCGTAAATGTGCAATCCCACAACATATGTGCAATTTAGGAGTGCATATGGGCAAAACTAGGGTTTTTGTGCATTTGTTTTAGTTAGTTTTCCTAGCCATTAATACGCACAAAAATCAACTTTCGACAAGTTTTGAAGAACTACATACCGGGGGTCCTGCCTCTGCTGGCCGATTGAACCGTCGAATCCGCTCAAACCGATGTTGCTTGTGCGGAATATCCATCTCTCTGGCTGTCATGTCATGCTCTCCTAAGCTCTCCAAAGGACAAATCACCTATGGCCAAGTGTACAAATGAATAGTTTGTGTTGACCCAACTCCTATATATAGTAAGGGACCCATATCTACCTATCGGACTCTCTGACTACTTCCCATGGCTGTTTCTCTGAACCATAACCCATTTCTTCACCTTCCTCTTCATGAGATTGTCCGTCTCACGCCCTGTTGTCTTCCTCCCATCCAATCTCCCGAGGGGGCATCCTGGCGTTAAAAATTGTACCAGGGGCAAAAACTGGGGCATGTATCACCGTTGAAAATTCTTATTCTTTGAAACAACGTGATAAAACACATTGCTTCAAAGAAGGGCAAAATGTATACACTTAAAATTGGCTCGGGTCGAATTAAGTAAATATTTTAATATTTATCTTAATTCCTATTTTCTTCTGTCAATTAAATAAATATTATAAATTTATTTAATTTACTCATTATCCTATAATTAAATAAAGTCATTTTATTTAATTAAATTCTATAAATTCTTCTTATGTCTCACACCAATTAAATTCCCTAAATTCTTCTAAATATCTAAAGTCCAAAATCCACCTCACCTATTCCACCTCACCATGTTGCACATTAATTAAATATTCTTAATATTTAATTAGCTAATATCCTCCATTTTCCAAAATAAATCTTAAATCAATTATCCTCCACCAAATTGAATATTTAATTCAATGTTCCCCACTAGCCTTCACAAATGGAATATTTAATTCCATGTTCCCCATTATCCTCCACCCAATGGAATATTTAATTCCATGTTCCCATTATCTTCCACCAAATGGAATATTTTATTCCATGTTCCCCACTAGCCTTCACAAATGGAATATTTAATTCCATGTTCCTCACAAGCCTTCACCAATTGAATATTTAATTCAATTGTCATATTCCACCATTCTCAAATAATGAATCTTTAATTCACCCATTATTCCATGTTCCCCACAAACCTTCACCAATTGAATATTTAATTCAATTGTCATATTCCACCATGTTCAAATAATGAATCTTTAATTCACCCATTATGAATTAAAGATTCACTTTTATTCCTAGCCATTGATCTCATCCTTGGATCCTCACCCTCCATTCTATTTTCAGAAATTCTATAAATAGAACCCTCTTCTAAGCCATTGGGGAGGAACTTTATTTGCACAATCACTATACCCAGAATTCTCTCATTCTTCTCTTCTCAAGTCCACTCTCCAAGTATCCTCCCTTATTGTGTGTTGAAGCTCTCATTCAACACAAACAGGTATTCTAAGCCATTCTTCCTTTGGCATCCTCAAACAAGCAAGCAAGCAAGAAAGCTTCTAAGGGCTTCTCAAATCAAGATCAAAGCAAGATAGCCAACAATGGAAAATGACAGGTAAAGAGATTTGTAAGTATTCTTACTTGTGTTTGGTTTTTAATCCTCTTTGCCTTCACATTCTATTGGTGTTTTGGGTTTTTATGTTTTCATTGATTTGAACTAACACCACATTATCCCTCACACAAATAGATTTTGATGGTTTTTGTCCTATTAGTGTTCCTTCGATTTTAAATTTTGTTTATTATGTATCTTTTATTAATGACTATAGTGGAAGGACATGGGTATTTTCCTTAGGACTAAATCTAAAGTAATTAGTTGGTTTACAAATTTTTAGGCTCTTGTAGAAAATTACTCTAGTAAAAAGGTTAACTGTTTGAGGATTGACAATGGCTATGAGTTTTGTTTGGAAAATTTTGACAAGTTCTATAAAAATCATGGAATAGAAAGACACAAGACAAATCCATACACCCCTTAGTTGAATGGAGTTGTAGAAAGGATGAACAAGACATTGATGGAGAGGGCTAGTAGTATGTTTAGTGGGGCCATCTTGGAACAAATTTTTTGAGCAGAAGTAGTTGCTACAACTTGTTACCTAGGTAATAGGTCTCCTACATCAAATCTTGTTGAGAAGACACCTATGGTTGGGAAAAAATGCCTCATTGAGACATCTTTGAGTCTTTGGTTGTGAGGCATATGCACATGTACCTAGTAAGAAGCAGTTAAAGTTAGAAAACAAGGTTTTTAAATTTATCTTCATCAATTATGGTATTAGTGTGAAAGGGTAAATGATTTGAAACCCTATGGCCAGAAGAGTTTTGTATAGAAGAAGTGTTATATTTAGAGAGACGAATCCTTCTTATGTTGTATAGTAGCCAAAAAAGAAAGAAAAGGAAATTGTGGTTCAGCTTCCCCTTACACCTGATAAAGTTGAACCTAAAGCCCATGAAGGACCTAAAGAAGAGGACAACTCTAATAGTTTAGAGAGTTCATAAGAAGAGACATATCCTTCCCCTTAGCTTTTGAGTTATGTCACTAGTTTATTGTCAAACACCTTACCTTGTAGATTAGAACATAGGAAGGGCTCTTCCTTCATGGTCAGGAAATGAGACTTGCATAGTAGGTTTATACCTAAAAGCACCAAAATCAAGAAATATCATTTGACAATTAGGGGAGGGAAGTTTCAGATAGAGAATTTTGGATACAACTTTTTGAGCAAGATCGACCTAAAACTTTGTAGCTTGCCCCATAAAATGAACAACCAAGAGAATAAGTTCTAATTAGGAACATGGTGAACCATAATGCACATGAAGAAATTCCACTAAAAAACATGGAAAGTTGTAATGGAGAAAGAGAGGTAGATAGAATATTTACTTACTCAATCAACTTAAATCTTGAAGAAGATACCCCTAAGAAAAACATCTCCCCATCAATTTTACCCACCTTTTGGAGAATGGTTACAGAAGACCCAAATCAATTTTTATTCAAGTTTAAAGTTCTTTATAAAACCTATGATTACAAAATTGATAATTAAAAATTGAAGTTATTCCCTTCAACCCTTGAGGACTCAATGATGAGATGGTTCATGGGACTCTCTAAAGGATCCATTAACTCTCGGGAAGAAATAGAGATAGTGTTTCTAGATAAATACCAAGATTAGTGTCTGGTAAGAGATGGAAATGAGGAACTCTTCCACTTAAAGGAGAAGCAAGATGAGATCTTATAAGATTATTTAGATCAATTCCTCTTTGTCTTAAAGTGGTGTGGTAATATATTAAACCCTGAGTAGGTTAAAATAGTGATGGGGAGTGCACAGTGGGAAACTGCAAACCGGGTCCCAAATTAGTCACAATCGACAAAACTAACAAATGAGCCACCAATCCAACACCATCGGTTGGACAAGGCCCATCGGACAGACTTTCGTAAGTCTCTCCGTGACCAAACTCACACCGATAGCTCAACCGGTTTTAACTTCGGTGAGACTTACTTCTATCAGCCAAGTCTCTCATCCTTCTGTCGATGCCCTAATGGCAGTTAAATCCCTCTCATCTTAACCATGATAGCTTCCTCGTTGAATAGTTGTGACCTTATCAGGGGGACTCTTCCCGTCAGTGGAGCTCTCAACTTGTCTCCCGATGTCGCAACTCTTTCTGATAGCATTTACCTTCGGTGTAACCCTCCTTGTCAGTCAGCACTTATAGGCTCTGGCTGATGCGTCGATGAACCAACACCCTCGGCGAGACTTGTTCTATCGGCAAACACTTGCAATCTTTGGCCGATACATCGGTCACTCCGATGTCACCTTTGATCTTCTTTCATTGACATGACAATTACTATCGGCCACCTTAGGGTTTACTACGCTGATACAATGATGCATAGTTTACCTTCTTCCGAACCCTAGCACATGGAGATGCTAGGTCAACCTACTATGTGAAATGCTCTGTCTAGATCCTCTACACCACCAAACAATGGAACATAACAGAAAACAACCACAAATAATTATACAATGAACCCATTCCACTGATTTTGATAGAAATATCACCAATAGAATGCTTCACGATGACATACAACAACAATGGAAAGCACAGAAAGAATAGAAATCTATGGATAAGCAATTTGTAGATACAGGAAACAAAAATCAAATTGACGGAACAGAATCATTTTATTTCTCCTTAGCACAATCACAACCACATTCAACCACACTTCTTCTTTGATCTAGTTACAATCATTCTATTTTTATTTGGTTCATTCCTCTGGGTTTATAAACTCGCCCTGAGGAACACCAACCAATTCGAAGCGGCTGGGAGACCGATTCCAAATGGCTGGGAGACCAACCATCTTGACATCAACAAAATTTGACAAATGTGACCTAAGTTACCTGGGACTTACAAAATAAACCTAGATACAAACCAAAATGACATGGATTGGTCAATGGACCTTATTACAAAAGAAAACATGATTTTCTAGGTGCTCTTGTACCATACTCCCTGGGTGAAAGTTGTCTCAAGTCCTCTTAGAGACTAACTGCTGCAAATCACCACCATGCTTTTTGATGTCTTCTTCCAGCACCCATGTGGCTTCTGAATCTGGAAGTCCTTACCATTTGACTAAGTGCTCAAAATAGGTCTGATTTCTTGTCTTCGTGGCTATCCTTCTATCCAAGATGCACTCCATCTTCGATGGTTCCTTAGGTTGTAAATACTGCACCCACTCAGCATTGTCTTGGACAGAATCTGTGGTACCTTCACCTATATTAGGACTCCTATATAATGTTAGATCAGCAACATTGAATATAGGTGAAATAGCAATATCATCAAGGAGTTCAATTTTGTAAGCATTAGGACCATATTTCTCTAGAATCTGACAAGGTTGAATTTTTCTCATCATCAACTTGCTGTGTTTTCTTGTGGGCAATCATGTGCTTGTTGAGATGAACCATGACCATATCTCCTATTTGGTACTGCACATCCCTTCTTCTTTGATCCACTCTAGCCTTGATCTTCTGACTATTCTTGTGTAGAGTATTTCTAACTTGTTGATGGATCTCTTTCATAGCCTCTGAAAATGTATCAGCATGTCCACTCCTTTTGTCCAACCCTTGAACATTTCTCAATTTAAAAATTCCTCTAGGATGACTACCATAGACAACTTCAAAAGGACTTAGACCTGTACTTTTGTTTGTAGAATCATTATAAGCATATTCTACTTGTGGGAGTACCACATCCCAACTACTGCCATGTTCACTTGTCAAACATCTCAGCAGATTGCCTAATGAATTATTCACAACCTTAGTTTGGCCATCAGTCTGAGGATGATAGGCTCAACTAAAGGACAAATTTTTACCCAATCTTTTCCACAAGGTTCTCTAGAAATGTCCCACAAATTTGCTATCTCTGTCAGATACAATACTCAAAGGCAATCCATGAATCTTGACAATTTCTTTAAAGAACAAACCTGCAATGTAACTAGCATCATTAGTGGTTTTACAAGGAATAAAGTGAGCCATTTTGTTGAACCCATCTACCACAACAAACACACTGTCATAACCTGTCCGTATCTTGGGCAATCCCATCACAAAATCCATACTCAAACTTTCCCAAGGTCTGTTTGGTATGGGCAAAGGTTGGTACAGTCCTGCAGTGGTTGAGACTCCCTTTTCTCTCTGGCAAATCATACAACTCTCAACAAACCTTCTGATATCAGATTGCATCCTTGGCCAAAAGTAAAACCTTCTTACAAGATCTAAGGTCTTATTGAGCCCAAAATGTCCTCCTAAACCACCACTATGTTTTTCCTTCACAATATTATCCCTCATTGAACACTTAGGGATACATAGTTGACTACCTTTAAACAAAAGTCCATCCTACAATGTATAATCTAAAAATTCACTATGGAAATCATTGGTAAACTCACTGCATACCTTGTAAATCTCCTTGAAATCTTGGTCCTTTTCATACAACCCTTTGAGTGCCTCAACACCCATGCTTTGTAGCTGCACTTCTTGCTCTGTCAACACCCCTCTACTTAAATCATCAGCAACCTTATTGGTTATCCCTTTCTTATGTTTGATGATGAAGGTGTATTCTTGAAGACTTTCCACCCATTTCATGTGTCTATGACTGCACTTTTCCTGTCCATTCAAAAAACTAAGAGCATGATTGTTAGTGTATACAATAAATTCTTTAGGAAGCAAATAGTGCCTCCATTTTTTCAGAGCTTGTACCATGGCATACAACTCTAAATCATAAGAGGAGTACTTCATCTTAGCTTTATTCAATTTTTCACTAAAAAAGGCTACTGGTCTGCCTTCTTGACTCAACACTGCTCCTATGGCCAGCCCACTTGCATCACATTCAATGGTAAAAACCTTATTGAAATCAGGAAGTACTAAAATAGGATACTTGGCAACTTTCTGCTTCAGACTTTCAAAACTCTGATCTGCCTCTTTTGTCCACCCAAACTTCATCTTTCCTCCACCCTTGATGGTCTCTAACATAGGTACACAAATATCATTGTAATTCTTAATAAATTTTCTGTAAAATGTGGCCAAGCCATGAAAACTTCTGACCTCTCCTACTGTCCTAGGTGTAGGCCAATTCAAAATAGCTTCTACCTTGGAAGGATCCATTTTTAAATCACCCTTAGAGATGACAAAGCCTAGGTAAACTAATTCTTGTTTCATGAAGTCACACTTTTCCAAGATTATCATTAACTTCTGATCTTGCAGCCTCTTCAAGACTATCTCCAAATGTTTCAAGTGTTCTTCCTTGCTCTTACTGAACACCAAGATATCATCAAGGTAGACTACCACAAATTTTCCTATGAATTCCTGCAACACCTCATTCATTAGTCTCATAAAGGTGCTAGGGTCATTTGAAAGACCAAAAGGCATCACAAGCCACTCATACAACCCTTCATTGGTTTTGAATGGTGTCTTCCACTCATCCCTCTCTCTTATCCTTATCTGGTGATACCCACTCTTCAAGTCTATTTTGGAGAAATAAGTAGCCCCTCCCAAACAATCCATTAGATCTTCTATTATAGGAATAGGAAACCTATACCTGATGGTTATCCTATTTATGGCCCTAGAATTAGTACAAAGCCTCCATTTCCCATCCTTCTTTGGGGCTAAAATAGTAGGTACTGCACATGGGCTAAGGCTCTTCCTTATCATCCCTTTGTTTAGGAGTTCTTGAATCTAATTTGCTATCTCTTCATTCTACTGAGGGGTCATTTTATATGCTACCTTATTAGGAAGTATTACTCCTGGTATGAGGTCTATCTGGTGGGTAATATCTCTGACAGGTGGTAGGGAATCAAGTATATCTTTTGCAATCACTCATTTGTAACTCTCAAACAAATCCCTGACCTCCTTAGGCCCTACTTCTCTCACATTTTCCTTCTTTTCCCCCTTAGGCTTCACAATCAAAGCAAAACCTACTCCACCACCTTCCTTTAATGTGTCCATGAATTCCTTTTCTCCTACTATCATTACACTAGACCCTACATGTTGTGGATCCTCTTCTACCAATGACTGTATCCTATAAGTCACACCATCCTTTTGGAATGAGTAAGCATTCTTGTCTCCATCATGATGAGCCTTTCTGTCAAACTGCCACGGTCTGCCTAGTAGAAGATGGCAAGCATCCATTGGAAGGATGTCAAACAAAATCTTGTCTCTATACCCCCCAATACTAAATTCTACCCATGCTTGTTCATTGATGACTATATGTTGTCCCTTGTTTAACCAACTGACTTTATATGGACTGCTATGGGTTATCTTATCTAACTTCAACTTATTCACTGCTTCCAAAGATATAATATTTTTGAGAGAAGGTCAAAGGTTTGCTAGGCCGATACACCGATGCACAGTTTACCTTCTTCCAAACCTTAGCACATGGAGATGCTAGGTCAACCTACTATGCGAAATGCTCTGTTTGGATCCTCTGCGCTGCCGAACAATGGAACATAACAGAAAACAACCACAAATAATTATACAATGAAGCCATTCCACTGATTTTGATAGAAATCTCACCAGTGGAATGCTTCATGATGACATACAACAACAATGGAAAGCACAGAAAGAATGGAAATCTATGGTTAAGCAATTTGCAGATACAGGAAACTGAAATCAAATTGACAGAGCATAATCGTTCTATTTCTCCTAAGCAAAATCACAACCACATTCAACCACACTTCTTCTTCGATCTAGTTACAATCATTCTATTTTTATTTGGTTCATTCCTCTGGGTATATAAACTCGCCCTGAGGAACACCAACCAATTCCAAGTGGCTGGGAGACTGATTCCAAATGGCTGGGAGATCAACCGTCTTGACATTAACAAATTTTGACAAATGTGACCTAAGTTACCTGGGACTTACAAAATAAACCTAGATATAAACTGAAATGACATGCATTAGTCAATGGACCTTATTACAAAAGAAAACATGATTTTCTAGGTGCTCCTACACCAAATAGTATTTTTGAGAGGAGTGGATGATGAACCATGAGGATCTTTGGACCTAATGAGAAAAGGAGACATCACAAAACTGAGCCTCCCAGAAACCTTACAATTATGTAGAAACTAATCTCATACTAGGAGAGGGATTATGAAATCCAGTCTAGTAATAGGGGAAAATGAGATGGGACAACATATGGAAGAACTTGCTAATTTGAGAATGGATATTTTAGTCCAACTCAATTCCACATTGGATAGAATGCAAGCTAAGAGGAAAAGAAATATAAACCTTGTCTATCTGTTACCCCAAATGTTGGAACAAGCATCTTCTAAGAGAATTCCCTTTGGAAAAATTAACTATATGCCAAATATGTGTTAAAGACCACTCTACAAATCAGTGCAAAATTGGAATAGCAACCCTTGGACAACAGTTTAGCCTGGACATCAAGTACCACAACAATGGGGACCCTAGAAGTGGCCTAATTAAACACTGTTGAATTCTCAATGGCCTAATCAACTACAACAATCATGGTATCCTCCAAACCTAGTGCTAAATTGGAACATATCTTATAATCAATATTATCAAAGACCTTAGCACATGCAAAATCAACAACAACCTTTGCTTTGTCCTCCCCAAAACAAACAATCTCAATCTCTAAAAGATGTAGTTGCACAACCACAACTTCTCATTTAACCAATTGTAAACCTCAAAAATTATCACCCTTCCACTCCTCTCTATTCAATAGAGTCTAAAAATATAGCTAGCATTAATGCCACACATTCCAAAAGCATTTAACTCAAATCAAGAAGAAAGCTTCCTAGGTTGTCATAGCTCACTATCAATGAAATATTCGATAATGAAGAAGCTATATTTACTAAGAACAAAATGGATTATGGTGATCTTTAATGTTAATAGTATTCTAGAGCTAACCTCAAACAACCCTCCAAAAACCTAGAAAAATCCTCTAGAGTTGCACTTAAACATCCTTTTAGAGAAACAATAAGGACACCTTCTAGCGCCTTCTCAAACCTTTCTCTAGAGAACTACTACAACTAACTCTGTAAATGCTATATCAATATTATTCCATAGAAAATCCAACATTATTGACTAGTCCTTTGTATCAATCTCTAGATCCAAGCTCCACAATAACAAAGGATGCAAAAATGTCTCCCATTTCAAAGCCCCAACTCAAATGTATTTTGGAGCATGCTCTTTATCTAGAGAGGTTCTAGAAAATTCCAAAAACATTGATTGATCCAATGCCATTACTCAAAATAGAACTAATTTAGGAAATAGAAAGGTTTAATATAAAGGTTCTGTTACTTCAGGTCATCAAAGAAATTCTTGAGTTAAACTAGTTAATCAATAAACTCTACATTAAAAGTCTAGGAAGGAAAAAGAAGCAAACTAATACCATCCAAGTTGCAACCTATGCTAGAATTTGTGTCAAAATAAACCTCAACATGCCTTTAAAGAGGGAAATTAAGTTGAAATAAGTTTTGGGAGATTAGATTGAAGAATTAGATTATGAATGCCTTCCTATAATCAAATGTTTTAAATTTTTCAAATGTGATAGAGTGAATTAAAAAAAAAATTGATAAGAAAGGGGGATGAGAAGATGATAATAGGAGAATCTCAAGATTAGGAGGTTAGTAAAGATAAGGAAGATAGTCTTTTGGCCATTGCTAAAGATGTGGTTAATAAGGTGCTTCACAAGAGTAATGCTCTTCAAAAAGATGGAGGATTCGAGCCAAGAGAATTGGTGGAGATGATTAATCCTAATCCAATTGTAGAGGTTGGAACTAAGGATGAGAAGATGAAGATTGGGGTAGAAAGTGATTAAGATTCTTCCATGGATTGTACAAGGGATAAAGAATCTAAATTAGAGTGGAATATAGCATCTAGAAGGGGTTGGCAAAATGGGGGAAAAGTTTAGTTCCTTTGTTGGATGCGAGTGGTTTCAATGTTAGGGGAAAGAATATATAAGTGAGCAAATCTAAGTTAAAGGTGATGGAGAAAATGGAGAATATTACACAAGCATCTATCTAGAACTTCATAAAGAATGGAGCCGAGCACCTCCTTATAAATAAGAGATTATGAAGGTGTTAAGTTGGAATATTTGAGAGCTCAATTCCCTCAAGAATAATCACATACTAAAGTGGTTAATTGTAATCCCAACTATTGTGTCGGTGTAGGAGACCAAAGTGGATAAGCTGGTGATTCAATATTTTTAAGATGTTGGAAATCGGGAAAATAGATTGTAGTGAACTCTAATGGATTTGCAGGAGGTTTGGTAATGTTATGGGATTCAAGAAGGATTGTTGGTAAGTTGGTGTCTCAATCCTTCAATTGTTTAAATGTCAAATGTGTTAGTGTTTAAAATAATGTCTCAGTGGTAGTATATAATGTTAATGGCCCAAGTTTTAAATCCAAAAAGTTAAAGGCATGGTAACAAATTGAAGATATGAAAGAGGGATTTAAGAATTAGAATGAGCTATTGGAGAAGAATTTGAGCCCCTTTTGACAAACTTTTAATAAACTCTCCCAAAATATTACCAATTAACTTGAACATCCAAATACTATAAAAACTATAATATTGTAAATAAAACTTTGTATGAAACAACCAAATAGAATTATAGCAAGTTTTTATTTAATATCTTTTTAGTTCTAAAGTAAATTAAAATAACTCTTAATTAAATTAATTAATTCATAATAAAATAAAATAATTTAAATAGATACTAAAATTTAATAATCATGTAGAAAAATAAAATAGTTCTTGAAGTGAAAGCTTAAGTAATAATAATTTACTTTTATTAAATTATAAATAGAATACTAAATTAGGAAAATAATTTATTTTTATTTAACTTTTTGAAAAAAAAATACTATTCAAATAATTATAATTTGTACATTTCCATTCTTTTTTGGAATTCTAATCTTTACATATTTTATTAATAAATTTCTTGCTTTAAAAAAGTAACTATATGCTTAACAAATTAATATAGATATTTTAAGTACATATATATTTACAAGACATTTTCTATATATCATTTGTGAAAGCAATCCAAATAAAATCCCTCAATGATAGTTACATCCTTGAATGAGAGTTACACTTTCTTAGTTATTTATTCTTGATGGACCCTTACCTACTATATTATGTCCTCATTATTTATTAAAATTAGATATTATAAACCCCTTGTTTTTCTTTTATGGACATTCTTATCTATTTTCATTCGTAATAGGGTTATGCAATGCCTCACTTGAAAGCATGATTACATTTTCAATAATTATTACATACAATCAGGGCTTAAATTTCATGGCTGTATGGCCTTATTTGGCTATTTTTGCTGTAAAATACAATCAAAATTTTAGAAAGATTGTATCACATGAAGGGGTAGATTTTAGATAGAACGTAAAAATTTCTAGAGTTATTCTTATATATGTATTTAGTTTATATATATTTTTTATAATAAAAATATATCTTAGTATTTAAAGGGCAAGTTTGAGTAAATAACCGTCATGAAAAATTTGCTTGACACATAGGGTCGACTGGATACAACAATTCCTTACTTCATTACATAGAGTTAAACAAAACATCATGGAATTGCTCAGTATTGGACAATAGTAAGGAATGTTAAAAATGTAGAAAAAGCTAAAATATTATGACAAAATATATTAAAAAATATATTATTTAATAATAAAAATATATTAGAAAATGGATTTAAAAAAAAAAAAAATTAATCATACCAAATCAGAGAAATCACAAGTCACTACAATTTAAATTAGAAGCAGGTAAAACCACCACACTCTACTTAAATATCATCCATTTCAATGGTCAAATAATCAATAGCAATTTTACACCTCATCCACAATAAAAAGTGGTAAATATTTATCCTATATTTATCGGTCAAAATTGACCTTTAACTTTGAAATGGATGATAAGAATAGCCAAACCATTCTCATAATTTTTCCTTTAACTGTTGAAAGGGATGATAAGAATAGCCAAACCATTCTCATAATTTTTCCTTTAACTGTTGAAAGGGATGATAAGAATAGCCAAACCATTCTCATAATTTTTTTATCCACCATAGTTTGGTTATCCACCATTCTCTCAATTTTCTTAATAAGAACTAGAAAAATTTTAAAAACTGGTTAAGAATGAGCTTGGGATCAAATCAACACATCAGTAATTCTTCTGACTTGTGCATTGAGGAAGGAATTGCCAAAACCCTTCCTTTAAATTGTATGCAAACACCTTTGGATCATTTGTATCATGTACACAGCTAAAGCACATATAATCTCCCACACAAACACAATTCGAATACCAACCTGTTCCACCGACATATTCAGGGAGGAGGCATCTTGTGTTAGAATAAGTCAAACAGAATACAGCTGTGCACGTATGTTTCATAGAGTTTTAGTTAGAAACAATAACGAACTGTAGATCTGTCTCTTAGATCCAGTTAACTGTAGTTTGTTGTCAATCTATTTAGCAGACATTTAGGAATGATAGTAGTTCAATCTGCTATATAAATATTCTTCTCCTGTTCAATAAAGAGATGCACTGAGTTCCGTTGTTTTGTCAAGTTCATATCTACTATTCTATTTATTGTTCTACTGTTATATTTTCTATTTTGGTATCAGAGCGCAAGAATCTAAGGGCAGTCTCTCTGTTGATAAGAATGAGGCAGGCCATTGACTAGTTTGAATGAAAGTATATTTGGTGGCATGAAAAGGAAGTGTTGAGCAGATACATTTTTCACCAGTGTGAAGCAGATTGAAGCCGCTATTGAAGAAGACCCTCTTCTCTGCATAAGAGTTACCAGTCTCTTTTAATTTTGTGATTGGTTGTGCCCTTAGGAGGAGATGCTATTGAACAAAAGAGGAGTTTCTGCAGAGGAAGGAGCAGCTATAGTTGTGAGCCTTGTTTTTTGAATGAGCACTTTGTCCTGCTCATACCCACTGTGTTGCATATTGTCAGATATCAGATAGAGGGCAACTCTGCCCACTGGTAATTGCTGATAGAATTTTTTTTTAGAGAAGTTTGTGCTCCTTTCTCTGTTAAGTGTCTTGTAAAAGTTTTGTTTTAAAATATGGCACATCTTTCAGATACTTATCTAACTGAATCAAATAAGTTACATGGTTCCAATTATGTTAATTGGAAGTTCAAGATGCAGACTTTAATGGAAGGTTACAATGTTTGGAGTATTGTAACTAGTACTGAGGCTAAACTAATAGCACCACATGATACTGTTAAAGATTGGGAGAAAAGAGAATAATCCAAAGCAAAGATTCTCTTGCGTATGTTAGTAAAGGATTCAGTGATCCCTCATATTAGAGATATCTCTACCTCTAAAGATACATGGACAGCATTGCAAGGTTTGTATGGGATTACATATACAAACAGAATTTTGTTTTTAAAGAGCAAATTGCTTTCTATTAAAATGGAAGTAAATGAAAATATTAGTGATTATTTATCCAGAATTAAGGAGTTAAGGGATAAATTAGCTGATATTGGTGAAAAAGTCTCTAATACTGATCTAGTAACAGTTACTTTGAATGGAATGATTAGTGATTATCATGTCTTTATTACTAGCTTGGCTACAAGGGAAAAGCCACCCTGTTTTGAGAGTTTGGTAGGTATCCTCCTACAAGAAGAAGAGAGGAAGAAACACATGGACAACAAAATTTAGAGTGCTGATTCAGCTTTGATGGCCAAAGACAAGATGCCATTCAAAGCAAAGCAATGGTCAAAGAACAAAGGAGGAGGTAAATTTGAGAACAAAAGGTATCAAGAAGGAGCATCATCCAAATCAAATGTAAAGAAAAAAAGAAATTGTAATTATTGTGGCAAACTTGGTCATTATGCTTATGAGTGTTGGAAAAAGAAGAATAATGAGTCCAAAAACAACAAATATGAGGGTAATTTTGTCAAGGGTGAGAATAAAATAAGTGATAACCTTCATGATTTAAAGTTGTTTATGTCTGATGTTGCTCTTTTAGCTGAAACAAATGAGTCTAATAACTGGTTTATAGATTCAGGGGCATCTATTCATATGTCATGTCATAGAAATTGGTTTACAAATTTTCATGAGAAAAATGATGGTAGTAAGATCTATTTAGGAGATAATAGGTCTCATGATGTAAAAAGATGTGGTGATATAAGTGTGCAACTACCTAATGGTTATGTAAAGAAACTTTCTAATGTTATGTATGTCCCAGGAATTAAGAAAAATTTGATTTTAGTTTCAGCTTTTACTAATCAAGGTCTTAAGGTTGAGTTCTTGAAAACATGTTGCCAAGTAAAGGATATAAAAGATAATTGTAATGTGATTGCTGATGGTATTAGAACAGGAGGCTTGTATAAACTTGATATGAAAGTGGACAGCGATCAAGCATTGGCCTCTACATGTGTATCCACAGAAGAGCTATGGCATAAAAGGTATGGTCATTTAAATCTTCAGGATCTTATTACTCTACAAAGAAAAGAGATGGTGCAAGGTCTTCCAGTATTAAAGGATGATCAAATTAGTTGTGATGGTTGTGCATTGGGTAAAAAACATAGAAATGAAAAAGGTCTAATCAAAGGCAAAAGCATATTCTTGAATTAATACATTCAGATGTGTGTGGTCCCATGCAAACTCAATCACTTGGGGGAGCTTCTTACTTTCTTATATTTATTGATGATTGCACAAGATATACTTGGGTGTATTTATTAAGAAATAAGAGTGAAGTGTTTGAATATTTCAAAGAGTTTAAAAGTATGGTGGAAAAATAAACATCTCATGATATTAAGATTCTTAGATCAGATCAAGGGGGGGAATATACTTCAGAAAAGTTTGTGAACTATTGTAAAACTAATGGTATTCTTAAGCAATACACAATTGCCTATAGTCTAGAGAAAAATGGTGTTGCTGAAAGGAAAAATAGGACAATTGTTGACTGTGCTAGGAGTATGCTAAAAGAAAAGAACTTCCCTAAAAATTTGTGGGCTAAAGCAGTTAGTACAGCTGTTTATTTGTTGAATAGAAGACCTACAAAGTATCTAGCAAATAAAACTCCTTATGAAGCTCTTATTGGTGCCAAACCTATTGTTAGTCATTTCAGAATTTTTGGAAGTAAGGCATTTTGTCATATTCCAAAAGAGAATAGAAGAAAACTTGATGCAAAGTCTATAAAATGTATTTTTATTGGTTATTGTGTTGATCATAAGGCTTATAAGGTGTATGATCCATCTACTCATAGGGTGTTTGCTTGTAGAGATGTTATATTTCATGAGTTTGCTAGTGATGTTCAAGAGGAAGAAAAGGAGGATAAAACTACATCATGGAAACTACTTGAAGAAGACAATGGAAGTTCAGATATTGGTGATCAAAAAACCCATGATCAAAGTGGACATGAAGTAAGGCAAGCTGAAGCTACTCCTATCAGCAATGAAGCATTAAGAAGATCAACAAGGCAAGTGAAGGCACCAATCAAGTATAATGACTATGCTCTAATGGCTCAAGTAATGAGTGTAGATGAACCTCAAAATTTTGAAGAAGCTAAGGATCATAAAGAATGGATGAATGCAATGCAAGAAGAATATGATTCAATTATGAATAATGGTACTTGGGAATTGGTTGAATTACCTGCAAATATAATTCCTATAGGCTCTAAATGGTTATTTAAGACTAAGTTTAAAGCTGATGGTACTATTGATAAATTCAAAGCTAGATTAGTTGCAAAAGGATATACACAAAAGGAAGTAATAGATTATGAAGATATTTTTGCACCTGTAGCTAAAATGAATACTATTAGACTTATGATTGCACTTGCTACTAAGTTCAATTGGGATCTTCATCAAATGGATGTTCAGTCAACATTTTTAAATGGTGATCTAAAGGAAGAAATTTATCTTGTTCAACCTAAAGGTTTTGTAAAGAAGGGAAAAGAAAATTTGGTATGCAGGTTAAAGAAAGCATTATATGGTCTCGAACAAGCACCAAGATCTTGGTATGAAAAAATTGATAAATTCTTCTTTCAACAAGGGTTTATCAAGAGTAAAAATGATCCAAATTTGTACATAAAGAATGATGAACATGGGAATTTTGTTTTGATTTCATTGTATGTGGATGACTTAATCATAACAAGAAGTGCTATAAGTTTGATTGATGAAATCAAAGAAGATTTATCACAGGCATTTGAAATGAAGGATCTTGGCAAAATGCAGTATTGTTTAGGAATTGAAGTATGGAGACAAGATGGTAAGACTTTGGTTATTCAAAGTAAGTATGTAAAGAAGTTGATTTAAAGGTTTAATATGCAAGATTGTAAAGCAGCATGTACTCCATTAGAACAAAATTTCAAGTTCTGTTCTGATAATGTTACTTCAGAAGCCAATGGGACTTTGTATAGACAAATGGTGGGAAGTTTGAACTACTTGACCACTACAAGACCAAATATTTCATATTCTGTCAGCATACTTAGCCAATTCATGGCTAATCCTCTCGAGACTCATTGGATAGTAGCAAAGAAAGTCATTCGATACATACAGGGTACCATAAACTTTGGCATTGAATATACTAACCATTTGAATGTTGAGTTGACAGGTTATTCAGATTCTGATTGGACAGGTGATCCAGATGATCGTAAGTCAACAACTAGTTATGCATTTAGCATAGGATCAGGTATTGTTTCTTGGAGCAGCAAAAAGCAACCAACTGTTTCTCTCCCATCTACTGAAGCTGAGTACAAAGCATTGTGCAATGCTACCTGTGAAGCAGTTTGGCTAACAAGAATTCTTGAAGATATGGGACAAAAGCAAGGAGGACCAACTCCAATCAAGTGTGACAATCAAAGTACAATCAAGCTTGCAAACAATCCTATTTATTATGCAAGATCAAAGCATATAGAAATTCAACATCATTTTGTAAGAGAGAAAATTCAGTCTCAAGAGATAGAGCTGCATTATTGTAACACCAATGACAATGTGGCTGATATATTCACTAAGTCATCGGGCAAAATAAAATTTGTAACATGTAGAAATCTGTTAGGAGTCAAACAAAATTTTGTTTTCCTTAAGGGGGAGTGTTAGAATAAGTCAAACAGAATACCGCTGTGCACGTGTGTCATAGAGTTTTAGTTGGAAACAATAATGAACTGTAGATCTATCTCTCAGATCTAGTTAACTATAGTTTGTTGTCAATCTATTTAGCAGACATTTAGGAATGATAGTTGTTCAATCTGCTGTATAAATATTCTTCTCCTGTTCAATAAAGAGATGCACTGAGTTCCGTTGTTTTGTCAAGTTCATATCTGCTATTCTATTTATTGTTCTGCTGTTATATTTTCTGTTTTCTTGCAAATTCTTTCCATTTCCAAAACAACTTATCTTGGTCATCCTGAAACAACTCCCAGATAACAATACCCACACCCAGATAACAATACCCACAGACTTATATGGGGTCAATACCCACCTTGAGTAGGCCAAACCGGTGAATGCTCCCAATACCCGCACTAAAGGTCGCTACCACTAGAAGGGAAGACCCATATGGAACCATACATAAAAATTGGACACGAGAATACTCCACAAGTTGGGTGGGTAATGGATCTATTGTACCAGGCTTAATCAAACCATCTTCGATATTGTAACCATTGCATTCAACCATATCTCTATTTAATATATCATAGCCCGTAATGGTAGATTTGGAAGGACAAATCCCCCTTGCTATGCTTCTTCAGCGCCAATACCAAATACGGCTCTCCGTTTCCTCCGCATACAATATAGTTAAAGCATCTATACACATCGATTTCTATCTCTGCATACATTCTCAAGAGCGGATTGCAAACCCATAATTTGTAACCCTAGCCCTGGACATGATAAGTTGTAATATCCGTTATTTGGGAGGAAAGAAAGAGAGATATTCATCCATTTTTGTGTGGAAAAGAAGTAGGCCACACAATACCAACTTCCTTAGAATTCTTTACCACAAAGAAGAAGCCATGGATTTTTGGGGGGCAATGAAGACAGAAATCTGTGCGAGAAAAGAGAATTCCATTCTTTGCAAACTAAGCGAGAAAGACAGATTGAATGTAATGGAAGCTTTGCAAAAATGCATCCTTTTACATCCCGACATAGCTCAGATGCGCCACTCTGCTCTCCCTCTTCTTCAACTGCTGAAATAAATCCAGGGATTTCTTTCTATGCATTCATCATGCTTCCACATCCACTTCCTTTTAGAGGTGTTTTGATATGAAGAGCTTTGCTGGTTAAAAGCAGCTGACGGTAGCAAATAAAATTTAAAATAGATAATGAAGATAAAAATAATTATAGATAAAAATGAGCTTTCTAGGGTTCAAGTCTTGTTGAGTGTAAGGTCCCCTACACCATAAGGGATGAGGTTGGGTTCCTGCCCCGGGCGAATTTGGTGGGAATAGATACCCCTTGACTCTCAGCTCAAGAGGTTCAGCCTAAGGCTCTACTTCCAGCTAGCAAAAATAAATTTGTGGATAACCTCCGTTAAAAAAAATAAGTATAGATATTTTTAATATATTTATGGAAAATGTGTTAAAAAGAAATATAACTTTGGAGGGATTCTTTTAAATCTATCATATGTAAAAAGTTAATAGGGGAACTAGGGGCCTAAATTTGATGATCGTATGGTCATATTTAGACATTTTTGTTGTAAAATACAATCAAAATTTAAAATGATTATATCACATGAAAGGTAGATTTTGTATAGACTCTCAAAATTTGTATATATATATATATATATATATATATATATATATATATATATATATATATATATATATATATATATATATATATTCTTTCAAATCTATCATAAGTAAAAAGTTAATAGGGGAACTAGAGCCTAAATTTGATGATTGTATGGTCATATTTAGACATTTTTGTTGTAAAATACAATCAAAATTTAAAATGATTATATCACATGAAAGGATAGATTTTGGATAGACTCTCAAAATTTGTGTAGATTTATGATTATATATATATTATTTCAAATCTATCATATGTAAAAAGTTAATAGGGGAACTAGGGCCTAAATTTGATGATCGTATGGTCATATTTAGACATTTTTGTTGTATAATACAATCAAAATTTAAAACGATTATATCACATGAAAGGATAGATTTTGGATAGACTCTCAAAATTTGTATATATATGGTTTATATATAGTTTTGCTTATACCAAGATATCATAGTATTTTAAGGGCACTTTTGAATAGATAATCATTATTAAAAAATTGCTTGACGGGCAAGGTCCACCATCAAATTTAAGCCTTGGGAGAAAGGAGTTAATTATTAGGGCCCAACTATTAAGTCTTTTTTCTTATTAATTTTTTATATAAGATGAAATGAAAAATATATATATTTATTATATTTTTCAAAGTAAAAAAAAATAAAAGAAATATTGAAATAATGAATGGTGGTTTTTTTAAAAGAAAATTAAAAATTACATACAAAAGTAAACTAGTTCCTAATATATAAATAAAGTAAACAATGTAATATAAAAAAATAATTCTTAATTAAAAATTTATATATATATATGTGTTCATGTAAAAAATAAAATAATTCTAAACTAAAATAAAATAACTCTTAGATAAATAAAATAGCTCTAGAATATAAAAATATTTATAAATATGTAATAATGTGTCATTTACTATCATCTAACTAGATATTTTAGTTTAACTTGACATATATTGAAATTGTAAAGCTTCTTGTAAACAACTATGTATAGAATTTTTTTATTTTACATCAAGACATTTTGGAATACAATTCATCATCCATCATTAGGAAGAGAATGAAAATTCCTGGTCCTAAATGTCTTGATGCAAGAAAAAAAAGCTATACATAGTTGTTTATGAGAAGCTTCAAATTTTTGTTTTATGGATTGTGGATATATCAAGTCTTCAATTGACATATAATACCAAATTATGTACAACTACTCATCATCTTATACTAATTTAAATAAAAGAAAGAGTGGTCAAAATATAGCTCCACATGATACATGAATCAATCTAATTCATTGTACATAAATATTACATTTCAAAATATTATGATTTTAGAAAAAAAATGATTTACCTTCTATTGAAATCCAAAATAAAAATGAACCACTCTTGATCATAGTTCATATAAATTTTGTTGCAATAAAATGTACCCTCATAGATAATGGTTCTGGTCTTAATGGTTGTGTGGTAGATTTTCTAAACCATTTACACATCCTATATTTCTCCTTCTAATTTAGCAATCAAGGGCTTTGATAATATAGGTTGGCAAGCCCTTAGGACCATCACCTTACCTATAGAGTTAGGCCTTATCACATTACCTATTGTAGTACATGTGATGCCTAGTGCTCTCTCCTATAACCTCCTACTAAGTAGGCCATGGATTTATGCCATGGGAGTTGTTCCCTCAACCTTACATTAGTTTATAAAATTTGTTCATGGGAATAAAACTTTTACTATAAAACTTGATCTCTATTTGTTATAATATTGTCAACAAACTGAGTTGAGACAAAAGTTCAACCCTTTTCTAGTACTTAAAATTTGAATTCCCCCCTTATCATCACAACAAACTATACCCTCATCGACCCCTATTGATGATATGGAAAAGGATAGGCCATCCTCTTCAACTAGTGCATTGATAGATGACAATTGGGATCCCTTAAACTTTACACCTTCTTTTATTGGAGAATACAAAATAGGAACATCACACTTTGATGCCTTCGAGATCCTAACCCAAGGTGCCTTTGTTGGTTAAGGTTGAGATAGAATAGTTGTTAAAAGTTGGTTTTATCTTCCCTATTGACTATTCTCCTTGGATTCAAACATTGTACCTATTACTAAACAAGATAATTGTATTCACATTTGCATTGACATTCATGACCTAAGCAAAGTGTCTTTGAAGGATGGTTTTCCTCTTTTGAATATTAACATGGTAGTGGACTTGACAATAGTCCATGCCTTACATTATTTTATGGATGGCTTCTCAGATTATAATCAAATTATATAAGCAACCCTAAAGTCTAGCATAAGACCACTTTCACATCCCCTTGGGGTAATTTTTGTTATGTTGTCATGCCATTTAGTCTAAAGAATGTGATAGCTACATACCTATGTGCCATGACTTTGATATTTCATGACTTCATTCATAATACCCTTGAAGATTATGTTGATGACATCTTGGCTAAGTCTACCTTATGCCAAGATCATGTGAATAATCTTTGTCTCATCTTTGAATGTCTTCAATCATATAACATGCACCTAAACACTCATAAGTATATTTTTGGCATGGATAGTAGTAAGATTTTAGGGTTTATAGTTTTGCAACATGGCATTGAGGTCAATACCAAGATAATTGATGCTATCATGAATATGCCACCCCAATAAATATTTCTCAACTTTGTAGTCTACAAGGTAAGATTCAGGACATTCGCTAATTTATCTCCGAACTAGTAGATCGTATCCTTCGCTATACTAATCTCCTCGAAAAGGATGCTCATATTTCCTAGAATGAGGATTGTTAGAAGGCCTTTGAAAGTATTAAGGAGTATCTAGCTAGTCCACCTATTATTATGCTTGATATCTTAGGGCATCCTTTTCTTCTCTATACTTTTGCATAGTCTCATGTTGTAGTTGCTCTCTTGGCTCAACATGACGATGAGGGTACTAAGAATGCATTTTATTATATCAATCATACCCTCCTCAATTATGAAACTTGATATTCTAAAATAGAGAAGTAGTATCTCTCTTTGGTCTTTTCCACCCACAAGCTAAGATATTGTCCCCTTCATAAAAAAATGCACATGATTGTCAGGTATGACCCTCTTAAGCATTTATTTTCTAAGGTAGATCTATTAGGGAGTTTGTATAAATGGGTTATGCTCTTAACTAAATTTAATTTAAATTTTCTCTCCCAGAAGACCATAAAGGGGCAGGTCCTAGCTGATCATCTAGCTAAGGCCCTCTCTTCCTCCCCATTCCCTAATTTCAATTTATTCCTAAATGAACACATCCTTCTTATAGACGGTGATTCTCTATGGGATTTAGTTTTTGATGGTTCTAGATGTTGGACAAGTTCTAGAACCGGTGTAATGTTGATCCCTCCTAAGAGTTAGTTAATCTTTCTTTCTTTTCATCTAAATTCTAAATGCATGAATAACATTGCTAAGTATGAGGAACTAACTGCCAATTTGTACGCCACTATTTCCCTTGGCATAAAAGGAATCCATGTCTATGGTGACTCATAGTTGACTATTAAGAAAATCAATAGTGACTATTAGGATAAACAAGATAAGCTCTCTCAGTACCATGATTTGGTCTTGTCACTTCTTGACCATTTTTCATCCTTTTCTATTGATGATAGTCCATGAAAAGACCACCATCATGAAGATGCCATGGCTAGTGTTTCCTCCCTAGTGTTCTTTGATGACTCAGAGGACAAATATAATTTTGTGATTCACACTCTCTCCTTGCCCACTATTGTAAATGATTCGATGTTAGATACCCTCTTCTGCCATAACATTACTTAAGAAGAGTGGTATTCCTATATTTTAAACTATTTGTGTGATGGCACTTTTCTAAGTGATTCTTCTAAGAATGCCTATATTTGTATCCATAAAATTGCTTCATGTTATACTATCCTTTCTAAAGTTCTCTACAAGCGAGGTTATAATAGCCTCCTCCTCTGTTGTCTGATAAAGTTCTTTTTCTTTTATTATAAGAATAATGTTTATTTTATAATTACAATATGACTTTAAAAAGTCCATTTTTCAAATAAATATAAAAAGAAACATATCAACTTTGAACTTTTTTCTCTCTTTATCTTTCTCAGAATGTTGTCTATTGACTATGTCATTTATCAAGGACTTTGATTGGGAAGAAACCATTTTTTCCTTATAATTTCTAAAAATTTTTGACTATCAGAGCTATAGCTTTTATGTTCAAGCTATTCCTAGTGCTAAGACATATATTCCATGTAGATAATATTTCACCAATATCTTCAATTCTTTTATGAAAATCATAGATTTCTTTTCAGAAGGAAATTAGTGAAGTAGACATAGTACTTTATTTCTCCATGGTGTTCCCATCTATGATGCCCTTCTTGAATAATTCTTCTGAAATTAAATCTTTGAACTTCTTCTTCACCACTGCAACCTTAGCTAGATCAATCTAATCTTCATTTAGGATGTCAACATTTATAGAAAGACAATTTTCTCTAACATCCATTAGGATTCAATTGCAATTTTTAATAAACTTATTATACCTAGTCAAAGATTGTTTAATTATCAAAAAAAATTATCACAATGGAATTGTGGATTTATCAATGATTCTTGGTCAAATTTATATTGTTTTGCATAATCTAGTAGGATTCTGTTACATCCCTCTTTTTGGAAACAATTATGCTATTCACTTTCTTGCAAATTTCAGTGATATATTATGTTGTGGACGACATGGAAACTGATGATTTATTTTACAAAGTTAGCTCTATGAAATTATAGAAGTCTATTGATTATGATCAATGTGATATTGTAGACTAAATGTCATTTTGATAAATGCAATGATGTTTTGGATTTATTATGCTTTGATTTGGAACATAGGTGCTTTGACCACAAAATTGTATGTGAGACTGTCGTTGCAGGAACAGGTGGACTGTGTTCGACGGGAAGAGAAAGTATCTTCGAGAGAGAGTATAGACTCTGGAAATTAACCATGGGTGTTTCTTAATGAGAACGCCAAACAGGTAGATAAACCTTGGAACCATCATTTTAGTCTTGGTTGTCAGTTGGGTTAGTTAACTAGATGTCGACGTCAGAGGATAAAATATAACATCCTAGTCGAAAGTCATCATATAGAATCTTGGAGTCGTCGATGTCATCGTAAGTCCATCATACCAAGTCGACTTATTTAGACGTTTATTATTTTCATTTATAAGTATTTAATGAACCATCTTGTGGTGAAATTGTAAATCATGTCGCGTAGTCGAAAGATGCGAGAAGTCAGCTTTGTGCATCTCACGTTGTAAGAAACTCGTTTGCATTACGATCAATCCGTCGTGATTGTCGTAAAACGTGTCAAACTTGTGTCGTGAATTTATTCTTTTCTTGTAGATCGACGAATGTCGATTTGAAGCCATAGCGAGAAATAATTTATTATGGACGTCATTTAGCGTGAGTCTTTTCTTCTAGCTTTGACCATAATTTGTTGTCAATCTAACCTTGAGTTTTCTTAATTAGATAGTATTTGTCTCTCTTTCTTCTCGACCCCAATGATGCTCAGACCATTTTGTTACCACCGCCGTGTCGAGCTTTAACTCCTCAATTCAATCTTTAAGTTGGTCTTGGAAGGTTGATGTCTTTTGTTCTAGTAAGTATTGAAGTCGTTTAACTTCTTGTGGTCGTAGTAAGTATTTGAAGTCGATTATACTCAGTTAAACAACTTCCCTAAGTTTAGGCATGTTTCGGTGGCCTTTTAATGTTTTAAACCACTCTCACCATAGCGCGAGAGAGAGGAGGATGGGCGGTTGAGTTGTGAGAAACCGCAGATTATGGCAGAGGCCCATCATTAAGGTGGGCGCGAAGGCATAGGAGGGGGTGGTTGTGAGGAACAAGAGGAAAATGGCAGAAGCTTCCTACGCGGTGGGGAAGTTAGACTGGTGGTCATTAGAGAAGGAAAGATTTGACGGTGAGTGGGAGAAATGCGGGGGAAAGGCCGTCGTGCGAAGTAAGAGAAGAGGAGAAGTAACTGCGAAGTAAGAGAAGAGGGAGATATCGACAGATAGGGAGAAGCTGCGAGGGAAGAAGAAAAAAACGGCAGTTGTTGTTTGTTGGAGACCATCACCAGAGAGGGAGAAAGTTGTTAGAGGGAATAGTGGTCATTGCTGTTAGAGAGGAGTTGGCAGTAAAAGAGGGAAGAAGGCCATCATTGAGGGGTGTGAGTTAGAAGTAGGAAGTGGTATGTCTAGAGGTTTATCATCGCGAGGAGAAGGAGAAACTGCGGGGGTTGAGAAAAGAGAAAAGCGGCAGTGAGAGAAGGGTCTGCAGAGTTTAGTAGTAGTAAGAGAGTTAACTGAGGAGAAAACGTTAGAGAGCTACGGGTAGAAGCTTCTGTGTAGTCATCAGACAGTGAGAGAACGATGGAAGCTTCGGTGTAGTGATTGGCAAAGAAGATAACTGTGAAGCCTGCCTTTGACTTGAATAGTGTCCGACAGAGAGAGGGGTTTGTTTAGTCTGGATTGTCATTATTTAAGAAGGAGATAAAAGAGATAGCTTCGAAGAAAAGCAGAGGAGAACATGGAATTGCCACAGCAACCTCCATTTTTATCAACAGGTTCATTTCCTTCTTTACTTTTCTCAGTTTAGACCAGTAAGTAAGTAAGTCTCACTTTTGCAAAAGATCAATACATTTAAAATGAGAAGAAATGTATGACAACGTAAACCTAGTATGATATCCATGTGCGGTCAATCCATGAAATAGCATCATTGCTGTGTTTGAGATTTAAAAACTTAGAAATAGAAGTATTGCTGTCTCATTGCTGTGTTTGTGATTTAAAAACTCAGAAAAAGAAGTATGCTATCTTCTAGAATTTGTGAACTCAAAAATTGTAGCATTTCTTGCCATGAATGAAACTGTATAATAAAAGGACGCAGTTCTCTAACGTATATTCATTTAGGAACGAACTCTTCATGATGTAAGATGTAATTTACCTTCTTTGAGAAATTGGAAATGACGTAAGATAGAAGAGTTTCCTTTAAGACTGATTTATGAACATAAAACTACCCTTGGAGCTTTTGAACGATAGCTCCATAGTGAGAAAGTACATTGCTCCACGTGCATGCTGTGTAGGAGTCAAAACCACAGTTTTTAAGCATGTTTTGATGTAAAATTTAGTATGTTTGATAGCCAGAAAATGCAGTTGTAAATAGCTGATGTCTTATCTGTCATACACGTTTAGTTAGAGGTCGACCATGCGTTGGTCATCTCTATTGACATAGGAAAGATTCCAAAACCATTTATATTTTATTTACAACTCTCATCTTGTTGAACCATGTGAAATTAATGACATGGAAAGAGGAGTAGGAAGATAAAGTATTAGTAATGATTAGGAAACCGTCATGGTTCTGAAATGAACAAGTAGAGTTGAAAACTGGCATGTGAGTCGAGATTACGTTGCATGCGACAGTACTAGCATTGTTTTACCTTGTAGACCATATGAGTCTAGAATCCTTGAATTTCGGGATAACGGGAAATGGTTTTAGATATTTGAGTATGTTGTGCAAATTTGGAAATTGAGTAAACAAATATGAAACCAGTTAGGAGTGGGTGCTTATAAACAATGTTTTTACATGAAAATGGGTTTTGAAACTATGAACTCAGGATTAGAGTAAAAGTTGCGCCATGCGCTATTACAGGAGGAAATCCTAAACCCTTGAGGTCATCAAGGTCATCAATTAGTTCAAACTATACAAATAGGAAACTGTAGGATTTCAACCAGTTCAAGTCGAGTAGGGTGGGTGAACCAAGTTCATGCGTTCTTAGAATGCTAATTTAAAAACAAATCCTTTGGCCAAGGTGGTGTACTATCCTCAAGTGCATCAAACGTTCACCGTAACTGGATGGTGTTTCTTGTGGAGTGTCCTGCATGACTAGAGGGTATCTAGGGATCGGCACGATAACAAGACACGTAGGTTACAACACCAGAGCTCAGATGGAAAACATCGATGGTTATCCTAAGTCTATCCTCTTGAGTAGGGTAGGGCCACTTCCAATTAGGAAGGATTTCAGGAGACCGACGGTCTGTGGTTGGAGGTTAAGCTCCTTGAAGATACTTTCTCTTCCAAATACTGAGGAATGCCGAGTCTTGAATGTGATGGGTCGACAATTGAGATGCATGTTAATGGTATGTTTCCAATATTTGTTGTTTCAAGAAAATTTCATTTGTTAGAAAACAAAGTGTTTAATGTATATCATTTCTTTCAGCTTTATGAAAATGAGATCATATTTATGATAAAATGAAAAATGTTGTATTGGATTATAGATGAGTTACTTTTGTATTTGATTACCTAGTTAAAAATAATTTACCGTTGTGAAAACTTAGTTACTTCTTGTCATTTCGGATTTGGATGTTACATATGGTATCAGAGCTAACCAGGTTCAGTACTAGGGCTGATGAGTCCACTAACCTGATTAGGAAATCATCATTATGCGTGTAGCTAATGATTTGGTTTATTGTGCCAGGATGGTATACACCAAGAAAACCGCAAGAAAATCCTTCGCCGGTAAGAAGCGTTATCTGCAAGCTAAGCAGAAACAACTTGCGATGATCAAGACCATAGAAAAAACTAATGAAGAAAATGACATTTGGCTTGATGATGTGGAAACCTTAGCCAATGCAATGTCACGACTTAAGCGAGTGAGGAGTGAACTCCTAGAGGGAGCAGCAACGGCAGCTCGAATCATGATCAACCGCTGCTCCTGGATTGAAACTGATAGTGTACCTATTAGTGTACCTGAGAGTGTACCTATTACTATACCCATGATCACTAGGGATCCTCGTGTAGTACCTAGAGCTGAGATTATTGAGCTATCTTCTGATAGTGAGTCTGAGGGGTATACACCTCGTGATTATGTGTCAGACAATGAATCCGAAGGTTACACTCCACTAGATAACACTGAGTAGAAACATGAGATTTGTCTATTTCTAATGATGTTGAAACAATTTTGCAAAATGAATAAAGACAAAATTTTGGTTTGAGAACAATTATGATTATGATCAATTGTTGTGTTCTTTTATGATATTTAATATAATAAGCATAAACCTGATTAGTATATGTTTAAATAGGTGTGAAACTAAACTAGCATGGACCAATCAGGGTTTAATGAGGGGGAGGATCGGGAAGGTCATAACTCTCAGGAAAACTCCACTTACAAGTTGGATAGGATCCTCAACATGCTCACTGAAACCAAGGAAAGGTTGAACAAACTAGAGAAGAAAATAGATGAAACTGGTAACACAGAGGGTGGAAACGAGAACTCACATTACACAAGCAAGAGTAAGCATTGGGAAAATGGCACGTCAAGTGAACACCCTGACGACAGTGAAGGCCAAAGACAAACCAAGGATAAACTTGCATTAGAGTTATCAAAGGATATGAAGATGGTTAACCCTCCAAAGTTCGATGGAATGAAAACTGGAGATGCAGCTGAAGCATGGTTGACGGAGTTGGAGAAATATTTTGAGATCAGAAACTACTCTGAGGTTACTAAAGCCATGTGGGGAGCCTATCAGTTGTCTGGGGAAGCGTCCACTTGGTGGATGAATAAGAAAATGGAGTTGGAATTAAGTCCCTTGAAGGTGACACGGGATGAGTTCGTGGAACTATTTTGAAAGTGGTGGTTACCTCAGTTATACTTTGATCAGAAGTTAATAGATTTCCAAAACCTCAGGCAAGGTGAACTATCTATGGTCGAGTACGCAAAAAAATTTACTAGGCTACTGAAGTATGTTCCCCAATACCAAAAGGATGAAAGGTTTTGAATCAGAAAGTTCATCATGGGACTCAATCCTTAGATCGGCGGTGAGGTGGAGGTACATGGTCCAAGCACAATGGATCAAGTTTATGAAAAGGCAATAAAACAGGAGCAGAAGATCAAATCTATCTCTGCTTACCATGACAAGAAACGCAAGAAGTTTGACAAGAACTACAATGATCAATCTTATAAAAGGAAAAATGAGAAGGGATATGGAAACAGGAGGTTTGATAGGGGAAATCGAAAGAATCAAGGAGGATTTGGTAATGAGCGAAGAGGTGAAGATTTTAAGAGAAATGCAAATTTTAAGAAGAATGGTGATTCTGCAAGTAGGCCATCTGAGAAGCGAGGACCTATAGGAGGATGTTTTTCTTGTGGAGGTGATCATTATGCCAACCATTGCCCCTACAAGAAGCTGAATGGGAGGCCTAGGAACATGGAGCTTCCTTCACAACAGGAAGCCTTTCAGCAAAGGATTCATGCCGCTCTTGACAATCAGCAAGCGGAGTATCAGATCACTCCTATTGAGATGACAGGTACCTTATTTGGAGTTCCTGTTTCTATTCTATTTGATACTGGTGCAACAGAAAATTTTGTGTCACCTAGAATCTTAAATAAATTTTCAAGAAAAGCTGGCTTTATGTCAAAACCTTGGATAGTAGAGTATGCAAATAATTCAAAGGCTCAGGTACAGCAATGTTTGTTCGAAGCTAGGATTGATGTTTCTAACTTCATCATTGAGGCAAACTTATACGTAGCACCTTTAGGGTCCTACGATGTCATCCTAGGAATGAACTGGTTGTGGAAACATCGATCCAAAGTAGATTGTTTTCTTAAAACCATTGAGTGTTTGGATGAGATGGGCAAAACAGTAAATCTCCAAGGTATTCAAAGGGAAATAAGGGTTAGATCCATTTCTTCAAAACAACTAAAGCAGGCTAGGCGAAAGGGATGTCAACTTTTTGCAGTCAAGATGGACCTAGTAGAGGAAACCTCGGAGAAACAATCATTTGAGGAAAGATATCCATATCTGTGCAACTACAGGGATGTATTTCCTAAGGAGTTACTAGGCTTGCCTCCGAAGAGAGCATTTGACTTTGCCATAGATATTAAACCAGGATCGGAGCCAATCTCTAAGGCTCCGTATCGTATGACTACCACAGAACTTATGGAATTAAAAGCTCAGTTGCAGGAGCTATTGTCTAAGAATCTAATTAGACCAAGTGTATCACCATGGGAAGCCCCAGTTATCTTTGTCAAATAGAAAGATGGAACTCTAAGGCTGTGTATAGACTATAGGATGCTTAACAAGGCAACTATAAAGAACAAGTATCCCTTGCCATGAATTGATGATCTATTTGACCAAATGCATGGCGCATCAGTCTTTTCCAAGATAGATCTGAGATCTAGATACCATCAGTTAAGGTTGAAAGATGAAGACATTCCCAAGCCAGCATTTAGAATGAGGTATGGTCATTATGAGTTCATGGTGTTGCCGTTTGGATTGACCAACGCACCTGCTGCTTTCATGAATCTCATGAATAGTGTATTCAGAGATTGTCTTGATAAGTTTGTACTAGTCTTCATTGATGACATTCTGATCTATTCCAAAAATGAAGAGGAGCATGCATGACATCTTCAAATAGTCTTGCAACGATTAAGGGAACACAAATTGTATGCGAAACTCTCAAAGTGCACCTTCTTTTAGAAAGAAGTACAGTATTTGGGGCACATAATATCAGCCGATGGGATATTAGTTGATTTAGCCAAAATAAAAGCTATTATGGAATGGCCTGAACCGACCAATGTGTCAGAGGTACGAAGTTTCATGGGATTGGCAGGGTATTACAGGAAATTTGCGTTGAATTTCTCAAGCATTGCTAGCCCTATTACCTCTTTGCAGAGAAAAGGAAAAAGGTTTGTTTGGACAGATGAATATCAAAAGGCCTTTGACTTGTTAAAAGAAAAATTAACAACCGCTCCAATTCTGAAAGTTCCTGATCCTGAGGGAGAGTTTGAGGTTATCACTGATGCCTTGAGGGAAGGATTGGGAGGTGTGCTTATGCAAGATGGTAGGGTTGTAGCCTATGAGTCAAGGAAGCTAAAAAATTATGAGCAGAACTACGCTCGTCATGACCTAGAGTTGGCAGCAGCAGTTCACGTCCTTTAGATGTGGCGACATTATTTGTTGGGAAGGACTTTTATTTTGAAATTTGATCACCAAAGCCTTCGCTACATATTCACACAACCTAATCTCAATTCAAGGCAAAGGAGATGGTTGGAATTAATATCAGATTATGACTTTGAAATTTCTTATATCAAAGGCAAGGAAAATTGAGTAGCTGATGCCCTAAGCAGAAGAAGGCACATAGCCTCTATAATCTCCATTCATGCTAACTTTAAAGACTTAGTATTGTAAAACTTATCTGGAGATGAGTATTATGAGCAAGTGAAATAGGCTTTGCACCTAAACCCTAAGGACCCAAGATATGACAGATTCAGTTTCGAATCCAATGGATTGCTGAGATTCAAGGGAAGAATATATGTTCCTGATTCAGTAGAACTTAGAAACCTTGTGTGGAAGGAAGTTCACTGTGCTCCTTACTCTGGACACCCTGGTGTAACTAAACTGTTAGCGGATGTAAAGTCGCTATATTTCTGGAAGGGAATGAAAAGCGATGCTGCAAAGTTTGTAGCTAGTTGTTTGGAGTGTCAGAGAGTTAAGGTAGAACACCAACATCCTACTGGGTTGTTGTACCCACATGATATCCCAGAGTGGAAATGGCAAGTTATTAGTATGGATTTTGTCCAGGGGTTACCAATGTCTAAGAATAGGCATGATGCAATATTGGTTGTTGTGGATAAACTAACCAAGGTTGCACATTTCATACCTGGAAACTTGACAGATGGAGCACATCTTTTGGCTCGAAAATTTGTGCAAGAAATTTTCAGACTACACAAGGTACCTGAAAAGATAATATCTGATAGAGATGCTCGGATAACTTCACGGTTTTGGCAAACCTTATTTTCTGCATTAGGGACTAAACTGAATGTAAGTACTGCTTATCATCCCAAAACTGATGGACAGACAGAAAAAGTGAATCAAGTATTAGAAGACCTTTTGAGAATGTATTGCATGGATCAGCAATACAGATGGGAGGAATATCTACCTCTTGTCGAATTTGCCTATAACAACTCCTATCATTCTGCCATTAAGATGGCACCATTTGAAGCATTATATGGAAGGAAATGCAGAACTCCTATAAGCTGGGATAAGCTGGAAGATAGGATAAGCATTAGACCTGAAATGCTTGCTGATATGGAAGAAAAAGTTAAAGTGATTAGGAAGAGGTTGGCATAAGCCAATGACAGGCAAAAGAGTGCCTAGACACTTCTCTGTTGGCAAGAAAGTGCTTTTGCGAGTGAAACCCCAAAAGAGTTCTATAAAATTTGGTAAATCTTTGAAATTGGCTCCTCGTTATGTCAGACCTTTCGAAGTTCTTGAGATTATCAATCCGGTTGCCTACAAAGTTGCTCTACCTCCAACCTTGTCTAAGATGCATAATGTTTTTCATGTTTCATATTTAAAGAAATATTTTGTAGGTAATAACCACATCCTTAACTAGAATTCCTTACAGATGCAAGAACCCGGGGTGGTTGTGATCAAGCCACTCAAGGTGCTCGAAATGCGTAAACTTCATTTACGTAATCGAGAAGTTTTGCAATGCAAAATACAGTGGGACCAATATGGCGAGGATAGCGCCACTTGGGAAGACTACAAAGATATTTACCAAAGATTTCCAAAACTTTTTAAAGACATTAATGTTGCATTATACAAAGTTTGTTTTAAGTTTAAATTTTTGCTTGATAAACTTAATCATCGGGGATGATGATTTTTAAAGGGGAAGGATATGTTACATCCCTCTTTTTGGAAACAATTATGCTATTCACTTTCTTGCAAATTTCAGTGATAAATTATGTTGTGGATGACATGGAAACTGATGATTTATTTTACAAAGTTAGCTCTACAAAATTATAGAAGTCTATTGATTATGATCAATGTGATATTGTAGACTAAATCTCATTTTGATAAATGCAATGATGTTTTAGATTTATTATGCTTTGATTTGGAACATAGGTGCTTTGACCACAAAATTGTATGTGAGACTGTCGTTGCAGGAATAGGTGGATCGTGTTTGATGGGAAGAGAAAGTATCTTCGAGAGAGAGTATAGACTCTGGAAATTAACCATGGGTGTTTGCTAATGAGAATGCCAAACAGGTAGATAAACCTTGGAACCATCATTTTAGTCTTGGTTGTCATTTGGGTTAGTTAACTAGATGTCGACGTCAGAGGATAAAGTATAACATCCTAGTCGAAAGTCGTCATATAGAATCTTGGAGTCGTCGATGTCGTCGTAAGTCCATGATACCAAGTTGACTTATTTAGACGTTTATTATTTTTGTTTATAAGTATTTAATGAACCATCTTGTGGCAAAATTGTAAATCATGTCACGTAGTCAAAAGATGCGAGAAGTCAGCTTTGTGCGTCTAACGTTGTAAGAAACTCGTTTGTGTTACGATCAATCTATCGTGATTGTCGTAAAACGCGTCGAACTTGTGTCGTGAATTTATTCTTTTCTTGTAGATCGATGAATGTCGATTTGAAGCCATAGCGAGAAATAATTTATTATGGACGTCGTTTAGTGTGAGTCTTTTCTTCTAGCTTTGACCGTGATTTGTTGTCAATCTAACCTTGAGTTTTCTTAATTAGATACTATTTGTCTCTCTTTCCTTCTCGACCCCAACGATGCTCAGACCATTTCGTTACCACCACCGTGTCGAGCTTTAACTCCTCAATTCAATCTTTAAGTTGGTCTTGGAAGGTTGATGTCTTTTGTTCTAGTAAGTATTGAAGTCGTTTAACTTCTTGTGGTCGTAGTAAGTATTTGAAGTTGATTATACTCAGTTAAACAACTTCCCTGAGTTTTGGCATGTTTCGGTGGCCTTTTAATGTTTTAAACCACTCTCACCATAGTGCGAGAGAGAGGAGGATGGGCGGTTGAGTTGTGAGAAACTACAGATTATGGTAGAGGCCCATCATTAAGGTGGGCGCGAAGGCATAGGAGGGGATGGTTGTGAAGAACAAGAGGAAAACGGCAAAAGCTTCCTACGCGGTGGGGAAGTTAGACTGGTGGTCATTAGAGAAGGAAAGATTAGATGGCGAGTGGGAGAAATGCGGGGGAAAGGCCATCGTGCGAAGTAAGAGAAGAAGAGAAGTAACTGCGAAGTAAGAGAAGAGGGAGATATCGACGGATAGAGAGAATCTGCGAGGGAAGAAGAAAAAAATGGCAGTTGTTGTTTGTTGGAGACCATCACTGGAGAGGGAGAAAGTAGTTAGAGGGAATAGTGGTCATTGCTGTTAGAGAGGAGTTGGCAGTAAAAGAGGGAAGAAGGCCATCATCGAGGGGACTGAGTTAGAAGTAGGGAGTGGTATGTCTGGAGGTTTATCATCACAAGGAGAAGGAGAAACTGCAGGGGTTGAGAAAAGAGAAAAGCGGCAGTGAGAGAAGGGTCTACAAAGTTTAGTAGTAGTAAGAGAGTTAACTGAGGAGAAAACGGTAGAGAGCTATGGGTAGAAGCTTCTGTGTAGTCATCAGACAGTGAGAGAATGATGGAAGCTTCAATGTAGTGATTGGCAAAGAAGATAACTGTGAAGCCTGCCTTTGACTTGAATAGTGTCTGGCAGAGAGAGGGGTTTGTTTAGTGTGGATTGTCGTTATTTAAGAAGGAGATAAAAGAGATAGCTTTGAAGAAAAGCAGAGGAGAACATGGAATTGCCACAGCAACCTCCATTTTTATCAACAGGTTCATTTTCTTCTTTACTTTTCTCAGTTTAGACCAGTAAGTAAGTAAGTCTCACTTTTACAAAAGATCAATACATTTAAAATGAGAAGAAATGTATGACAACGCAAACCTAGTATGATGTCTGTGTGCGGTCAATCCATGAAATTGCATCATTGCTATGTTTGAGATTTAAAAAATCAGAAATAGAAGTATTGTTGTCTCATTGTTGTGTTTGTGATTTAAAAACTCAGAGAAAGAAGTATGCTATCTTCTAGAATTCGTGAACTCAGAAATTGTAGCATTTCTTGCCATGAATGAAACTGTATAATAAAAGGATGTAGTTCTCTAACGTATATTCATTTAGGAACGAACTCTTCATGATGTAAGATGTAATTTACCTTCTTTGAGTAATTGGAAATGACGTAAGATAGAAGAGTTTCCTTTAAGACTGATTTATGAACATAAAACTATCCTTGGAGCTTTTGAACGATAGCTCCATAGCGAGAAAGCACGTTGCTCCACGTGCATGCTGTGTAGGAGTCAAAACCACAGTTTTTAAGCATGTTTTGACGTAAAATTTAGTATGTTTGATAGCTGGAAAATGCAGTTGTAAACAGCTGATGTCTTATCCGTCATACACCTTTAGTTAGAGGTTGACCATGCGTTGGTCATCTCTATTGACATAGGAAAGATTCCAAAACCATTTATATTTTATTTACGACTCTCATCTTGTTGAACCATGTGAAATTAATGACATGGAAAGAGGAGTAGGAAGATAAAGTATTAGTAATGATTAGGAAACCGTCATGGTTCTGAAATGAACAAGTAGAGTTGAAAACCGGCATGTGAGTTGAGATTACGTTGCATGCGACGGTACTAGTATCATTTTACCTTGTAGACCATATGAGTCTAGAATCCTCAAATTTCAGGATAACGAGAAATGGTTTTAGATATTTGAGTATGTTGTGCAAATTTGGAAACTGAGTAAACAAATATGAAACCACTTAGGAGTGGGTGCTTATAAACAATGTTTTTACATGAAAATAGGTTTTGAAACTATGAACTTCGGATTAGAGTAAATGTTGCACCATGCACTATTACAGGAGGAAATCCTAAACCCTTGAGGTCATCAAGGTCGTCAATTAGTTCAAACTATACAAATAGGAAACTGTAGGATTTCAACCAGTTCAAGTCGAGTAGGGTGGGTGAACCAAGTTCATGCGTTCTTAGAACGCTAATTTAAAAACAAATCCTTTGGCCAAGGTGGTGTACTATCCTCAAGTGCATCGAACGTTCATCGTAACTGGATGGCATTTCTTGTGGAGTGTCGTGCATGACTAGAGGGTATCTAGGGATCTGCATGATAACAAGACACGTAGGTTACAACACCAGAGCTCAGATGGCAAACACCGATGGTTATCCTAAGTCTATCCTCTTGAGTAGGGTAGGGCCACTTCTAGTTAGGAAGGAGTGCAGGAGACCGACGGTCTATGGTTGGAGGTTAAGCTCCTTGAAGATACTTTCTCTTCCAAATACTGAGGAATGTCGAGTCTTGAATGTGATGGTTTGACAATCGAGATGCATGTTAATGGTATGTTTCCAATATTTTTTGTTTCAAGAAAATTTCATTTGTTAGAAAACAAAGTGTTTAATGTATATCATTTCTTTCAGCTTTATGAAAATGAGATCATATTTATGATAAAATGAAAAATGTTGTATTGGATTATAGATGAGTTACTTTTGTATTTGATTACCTAGTTAAAAAAAATTTACCGTTGTGAAAACTTAGTTACTTCTTGTCATTTCGGATTTGGATGTTACAGATTCCCCTAGATCAATAGTGGTGCAGGAGCACCCCTTCATCAAGTTAATTAGTTAAGGGAGAAGCCTAAAGTCTTAATAGGTTGTTATGTTTTATGCATTCCAATGCAATCTATGTAATAAGGTCTGTTTGACTAAAACTTGCTATTTTTAGTTTGTGTCTATTGTTTGGACACCTGTCAATCTGTAATGACAGGTTGTTAGTTAGTTATGATTTTGTTAGAGTTGTGTCTCCCAGCCACTGGGAACCCAGTCAGTACTACTGCTGGTAAGTAGTTAAATAGCGCAGCTCTGATCGACATTGATATACAGAGATAGATGGAGATAGGTTAATATAGGTTGAGAATTCTGTAGAAAATAGAGAAGCTCTAAAACTGTGTAATCAGATCTCTGTATTCAATTTATGGAAGCAATAAAAGAAAGATCCTATTTGTGTTGTTTTCTGGTGTTCGATTTCCTTGTGCAGTCAATCTTTTTGGTTTACAGCCGCGATGGGTTCTTTGATCCATTCCACCGATTGATTTCTTTGTAATTGGTGGAATGGCTATATATATTAGATTAGACTTTCTATTTTTGTTTCTGTGTATTTTGTTTTCGCAGGATCAAATTTCACAGCATGTTAAGTTGATATGAACCCTAGCATCCTCATGTGCCAGGCCAAGAATTCGCAGAGGTTTGTTTGTTTGACAGAATTTGAAGTGTTGAGTTTTCTATGGTTGAACCATTGTTAATGGTTCAAGGGTTTGCTAGTTCGACAAAGGCTGAGAATCATGTTGGCATGAAGGATACTGTCAGCCAAAGAATGTCAGGTTCAATCGATAAGTAAAGTCAGGCCAAAATCCTTTGATTGAACCAAGTTCAAAAGGTTCAAGGTTTGTCAGTTCAAAGGAAGTAAGTTCTAAGTAATCAGCATGTTTAAGTTTGGTGAAGAAACCCTTTGGTTGAACCTGTGAACTGGTTCAACAGTTCAAGGTTCAACGATTCCACTGGTGTTTGGCTCAAAGGTTTTCGAGGAGCGATGGAGACGATAAATAAAGTTAGCAATTGTTGAACCACCCATTGAACTAGTTCAATGGTTCAATGAGCCAGCGGGTTCAACGAGACTGACAAGTTCAGCGAAGGTTCCTTCGGTGTACAGGTTCAACAAGGTGCCAATGGGTTTGAAGAGTTCGATGATTCAACAGTCAAATGTCAGTAGGGTTGAAAAAGTGAAAGGAGTGTATTGAACCGATTAGGTGGTTCAGTATTTTTTGGTGGTATTAAGATTTAATCATCATAACAGTCAACAATAATAGGTTGTTTCCACCAGTCTGCTGTACGGCTCTGCGTCAAGTGGTATCAGAGCTAAGGAGATTTTCTCGGAAGGTAAGAAGATGACAAGATGTTAGACGAAGAAGGAACATCAAAATTTCTAGCAAGGATGACCAATGCTGAGTTGGTTGTGCTGGTGAAGAACCAAATTGTAGAGAGCAAAGAAGTTAGAGCTCAGAATCAAACTTTGAAAGATGAGTTGAAGAAGTTGAGTGATAGAGTAGGTTCTGGTAAAGAAGAAGATGGGGATGAAGAGGAAATCCCTAGGCAGGAAGAGTTGACAGACATTCCTGCAGACCAGAGACCCTTGTTAAATGCCCTCAAATCCATGGAGAGGAGAACCATGGATGTGAAACTGGATTTGCCAGTATTTATAGGAAAGATGGATCCTGATTCAGCGATGGAGTGGATAGACTCCTTGAACAACTTTAAAATAGAGGAAATACTAGAATTTTAGAGGGTAAAGATAGCCCAATCAAAAATGAAAGAGGCTACATTGACTTGGTGGAATTTCATTCAAGATGATAGGGTACAAGAAGGAAAGCGTAGAGTGGCTACTTGGAAGAAGATGATGGCTTTAGTGAAGGAAGCCTATGTTCCATTGGATTACAGTATCAATTGCATAAGAGAAAAAAAATCTAAAGTAGAAGGAGCTAGATGTCAGCTCATACATAGAAGAATTCATGAAACTCTGTGTCAAGACAAAGGTAAAGGAAAGTGAGGAAGAAAGGGTAGCAAGATACCTTAATAGATTGAGATTTAACATTCAGGAAGATTTAAATCTAAATAGTCCAGATATAGTACAGAAGTGCTATCAATTGGTGCTCAAAGTAGAAGAAAAATTGAAGAGAAGGCAAGAGCAGAATAATAGAGGAAGAGGAAAATAGAAAAGAGGTGGAAGAAGTCCTTTCAGAGGTAGAGGACATGGATTTGGATATCAGGGTGAATCAAATTAGGAAGGCAGCAAAGGAGACAGCAGTCAAATACAAAAAGGAAGTTATGAGCAGAAAGGAAACTTTAGGGGTAGAAGACCACCATTCAGAGGAAGATCCCAAGGCAGAGGATCTATCAGATGTTACAATTGTAATCAAGAAGGCCATATAGCCAGAAGATGTCTAGAAAAAGCATCAAGTTCCATGGGAGATAGAAGAACAAATCTAATTCAAGAATCTGACTGTCAAAGTGTGACAAGGCCAAACATTGTTCAAAATGTAAGAGCTCTTGATAGTTATGGATACCCTGAGATAGGAGAATCTTTGATGATTAAGAAAGCAATGACCACCATGAAGATGCCTGACAAAGAACCCCCACAGAGAAAGTCTCTTTTCAAGACTACTTGCAAGGCAGGAGGAAAGGTATGTAAGGTTCTGATTGACTCTGGTTCTAATGAAAGTTTTGTGTCTGTTGAAATGGTAGAAAAGTTGAAACTTAGAAGACTACCACATCCATGCCCATACAAGATTTCTTGGCTCACTCAAGGTCAGCAAACAGTTATAGAAGAGCAGGCGTGGGTGGAATTTCAAATTGGAACATATAAGGAGAGATTATTATTTGACATAGCTCAAATGGATGCTTTCCATCTTCTATTTGGAAGACCATGGCAATATGACTTGGGAGCCTAGCATAATGGAGTTAGAAACACTTATTCAATCACCAAGGATAGTCATGTAATAGAGCTATTACCATTGATGGAGAAGGAGGTAGCATCAAAGGGGAAAGAAGTAAAAGTAATGCTGGTAGAAGGTAAACAACTAATGAAGGAGATTGTAGAGGAAGGTGTAGTTGCATATGCACTAATTCCATGTCTGAACGCAACCAAGGAGTAGCAGCAAGAAGTTAAGGGAGAGAAGAGACAAAGGTTTATAGACCCAGCTGTCCAAGAGTTGTTGGATAAATACAAAGGTATCATCTCTGATGGAATACCAAGATCCCTAACACCTATAAGGGATATCAGTCATTGTATAGATCTGATTCCAGGATCTACACTTCCAAACAAGGCAGCATACAAGCTTACTCCTGAACAGAATGCAGAAGTTGCAAGACAGATTGAGGAATCATTGGATATAGGACTCATTGGTAAAAGTCTAAGCCCATGTTTAGTACCATCTATACTAGCACCTAAGAATGAAGGCACTTGGAGGCTTTGTACTGATTCTAGGGCTATTAATAAAATTACAATCAGGTATAGATTTCCAATACCTAGGATAGAAGATTTACTTGATTGTTTAGGAGTTGCTAAGTATTTCACAAAAATAGATTTGAAGAGTGGCTATCATCAAATCAGAATTAGACTAGGAGATGAATGGAAAACAACATTTAAAACAAATGAGGGATTGTATGAGTGGAAGGTCACGCCTTTTGGTTTGTCTAATGCTCTGAGTACTTTCATGAGATTGATGAATGAGGTTTTGCAAGAATTCATAGCAAATTTGTCATAGTATATCTAGATGACATTCTAATTTTTAGTAATACAAAGGAAGAGCATCTCAAACATATAGACATGGTTCTCAAGAGATTGCATGAAGAGCAGCTGATGATCAATTTGGAAAAGTGTTTGTTTATGTAGGAGGAGATCACCTATTTAGGTTTTGTCATTTCACAAGGAAAACTAAAAATGGATAAGGAGAAGGTAAGTGCCATATTGTCTTGGCCAACTCCTAGAGCAATGAATGATGTCAGAAGTTTCCATGGGTTAGCAACTTTTTATAAAAAGTTCATAAAAGGATTCAATCATATCTATGCACCAATGCTTGATACCATCAAAGGAGGACAGAAGTGTAGATTTACTTGGACAGAGGCAGCAGATGATTCCTTTGAAACATTGAAGAAGAAAGTGGCACAGCAGCCAGTCCTTACACTTCCAAATTTCAACAAAATTTTTTAAGTAGAATTTGATGCAAGTCACATGGCAATTGGCACTATACTTAGCCAAGAAGGTAGACCGATTGCATTTTTTAGTGAAAAGCTCAATGATGCTAAGAAGAGGTATTCATCCTATGATTTGGAGATGTATGCTTTAGTCCAGTCACTTAAGAAGTGGAGGCATTACTTAATGCCAAAGGAATTCATAGTGTTCACAAATAATCAGGCTCTTAGTTTCATCAACAATCAAGAGAAACTGAACCACAGGCATATGAAGTGGGTAGAAACTTTGCAAGATTTTACTTTCACCCTTAAGCACAAGAAAGGGGTCAAGAATAAGGTAGTAGATGCCTTGAGTAGAAGGGCTCTAACCATAAATCGGATTCAACTAGAAAGTGTTGGCATTGATTCCTTGAAGACTATGTATGATGCTGATGAAGATTTTGGAGAGATATATCAAGTATGTACTTCTTTTGGAGATAAATATCATGCTGAATTCTTTGAATTTCTGATCCAGGATGGATTGCTGTTCAAAGGTGGACAGTTGTGTGTTCCAAGGTGTTCTATGAGGTTAAATATTATTAAGGAGAAACATTGTGGCGCTATGGCAGGACATTTTGGTCTGGATAAGACTCTTGATCTGGTAAAAGGGCATTACTTTCGGCCAAAGCTACAATCAGATGTCAGAAAATTTGTGGAGACATGTGTAATCTATCAAAAAGCAAAAGGAAGATCAACTAATGTAGGCTTATATCAGCCTTTGCCCATTTCTTCTAGACCATGGGAAAGTATAAGTATGGATTTTGTGTTGGGATTACCTAGAACCAGGAAGGGATATGATAGTGTTTTTGTTGTAGTGGACAGATTCAACAAAATGGCACACTTCTTGCCATGCAAAACCACTTGTGATGCTTCCTATGTTGCAGATTTGTTTTTCAAGGAAATCATAAGGATACATGGATTGCCCTTGAGTATAGTCTCAGACAGAGATGTGAAGTTTATTGGACATTTTTGGAGGACTCTTTGGAAGAAGCTTGGAACCAATTTATCTTTCTCATTAGCTTATCACCCTCAAACAGATGGACAGACTGAAGTAGTCAACCATTCTTTGGGAAATCTGCTCAGATGTTTGACAAGATAGCATGGAGAGAAGTGGGATAACATCCTCTCATAGGCAGAATTTTCTTATAATGACACGATCAACAGAAGCACAGGAAAATCACCTTTTCAGATAGTTTATGGTATCCATCCTAGAGGTATTCTAGAGTTAAGAGATATACCTACAGAAGAGTCTATTAGTGCAGATGGAGAAGCTTTTGCAGCAGCAATAAAAGAGGTGCATGATCAAGTCAAAAACCAACTCTAGAAAACTACTTTGAAGTACAAAGAATATGCTGATAAAAAGAAGAGAGATGTACAGTTTGATGTTGGAGATTTGGTGTGGGTTAATTTGAAGGAAGAAAGACTCCCAAAAGGAAAACATACCAAACTAATGCAGAGGAAGCTTGGTCCATGTCAGATTTTGAAGAAATATGGACATAATGCTTATGAAATCCAACTTCCTTCAGATATTGGATTATCCCCTATTTTCAATGTATGTGATTTAACTCCATACTGACCTAATCCAAATGAAGAACATGAACCAATACAGGGTACAATAGCTGATGACATTCATAAACATGATCCACCAAAGTTGCAGAGGATTTTAGACTCACGAGTGGTAAAGACAACCAGAAACAAAGAATACATGGAATATTTGGTGGCTTGGCAAGGAAAACCTAATTCATAGGTAGTTTGGATGACTAAGGAACAGATCAAAAAACATGGAGTAGAATTACAAACTCTCATCTCAAGTGGACTTGAGATTTCTTCTCTCAGGGAGTATGGTGCAGGAGCACCCCTTCATCAAGTTGATTAGTTAAGGGAGAAGCCTAAAGTCTTAATAGGTTGTTATGTTTTATGCATTCCAATGCATTCTATGTAGTAAGGTCTGTTTGGCAAAAACTTGCTATTTTTAGTTTGTGTTTGTTGTTTGGACACCTATCAATCTGTAATGACAGGTTGTTAGTTAGTTATGAGTTTGTTAGTTAGTTGTGTCTCCCAGCTGCTTGGAATTGTCTCCCAGTCGCTGGGAACCCAGTCAGTACTACTGTTGGTAAGAAGTTAAATAGCTCAGCTCTGATCAACATTGATATATAGAGATAGATGGAGATAGGTTAATATAGCTTGAGAATTCTGTAGAAAATAGAGAAGCTCTAAAACTATGTAATCAAATCTTTGTATTCAATTTTTGGAAGCAATAAAAGAAAGATCCTATTTGTGTTGTTTTCTGGTGTTCGATTTCCTTGTGGAGTCAATCTTTCTAGTTTATAGCCGCTATGGGTTCTTTGATCCATTCCACCGGTTAATTTCTTCGTAATCGGTGGAATGGCTGTATATATTAGATTAGACTTTCTATTTTTGTTTCTATGCATTTTGTTTTCGCAGGATCAAATTTCACAGCATGCTAAGTTGATATGAACCCTAGCATCCTCATGTGTTAGGCCAAGAATTCACAGAAGTTTGTCTGTTCGATATAATTTGAAGTGTTGAGTTTTCTATGGTTGAACCATTGTTAATGGTTCAAGGGTTCGCTTGTTCGACAAAGGCCCAGAATCATGTTGGCATGAAGGATACTGTCAGCCAAAGAATATCGGGTTCAACCGATAAGTAAAGATGGGACAAAATCCTTTGATTGGACCAAGTTCAAAAGGTTCAAGATTCGTCGGTTCGAAGGAAGTAAGTTCTAAGTAATCGGCATGTTTATGTTTGGCAAAGATACCCTTTGGTTGAACCTGTGAACTAGTTCAACAGTTCAAGGTTCAACGATTCCGCCGATGTTTGGCTCAAAGGTTTCTGAGGAGCAACGGAGACAATAAATGAAGTTAGCAATCATTGAACCACGCATTGAACCGGTTCAACGGTTCAATGGTTCAACAAGTCGGTGGGTTCAATGAGACTGACGAGTTCAGTGAAGGTTCCTTCAGTGTGCAGGTTCAACAGGGCGCTGATGGGTTTGAAGAGTTCAATGATTCAATAGTCAAATGTCAGTAGGGTTGAAAAAGTGAAAGGAGTGTATTGAACCGATTGGGTGGTTCAGTATTTTTTGGTGGTACTAAGATTTAATCACCATAACAATCAACAATAATAGGTTATTTCCACCAGTCCGCTACCTGGCTCTGTGTCAAATAGATAAGTGCAATGCATTAGTTTTACTTTTGCAATAGGAATACCATTGCATCATAGCAAGTTGACTCACACCATTTGATTGGCTCACCCTAGATCAATGCTTTAACAAATGACTTTCCTTAGTCAAACCCTTCACTTGATTAGAACAATCGAATGAAGTAGATGACATGGACCTTAAGATTATCATTCATAGAATGAACAAACACTTGCACACTAGGACTATGCCAAGATAAAATAAGGTGTAATGCTTGTAACACTACATCATTGACCAAACATTTGTAACTTTGTGCTATCACATAAAAGAGTGTGCACAATACCACATCATCACACAAATTTTGGTAGCATTTTTCACTCTCATATAAGAAACTATTTTATTTTGTGTACCACCACACAAAATTTTTAAACCCTTCACATATATGTCCAAGAAGCTACATTGCTTCATACAACACATGGTGATCTAATACCAAAGTTGGTCAGAGGGAAAGAGTGAAAATTAGTTAGCAATCTACAAGCTTACAAAATGCATAAATTAAAACTTAAAATAAAAGGAAAATATGCATTCTATAGGCATGAAATACTTCAAAGAGAAATTTGGTATTGGAGAAGATATGTATAATGGCATGTATATAAAAAAGATGTTGGTTGGTTCTTCTCTGCCTATACCTTATACAATGTAGACCTATGTATACTAGTGGTTTTTAATTGAACCTTAATAATGTATAGATAGTTGTGACACTTGTATGGTATGCTTTATCATGTGGACATGGTGACAATAGGTGGAAAACTCTTATGGTGCTAGTTTCATGTCATACATATTAGCTAGTAGATCAAAATAGGAAGTGCTCTTCCTCCATGGTCAAGAAATGAGACTTGCATGGTAGGTCTATACCTAAAACCACCAAAATCAAGAAATATCATTTAACAATCAAGGGAGGGAAGTTTCAAATGGAGAATTTTGGATACAACTTTTTGAGAAAGACCAACCTAAAACTTCTTAACATTCCCTAGAAAATGAACAACCAGGAGAATAAGTTCTAGTGAGGAACATGGAGAACCATAATGCACATGAAGAAATTCCACTAAAAAATATGGAAAGTTGTAATGGAGAAAGAGAGGTAGAGAGGACATTTACTTACCCCATCAACTTAAATCTTGAAGAAGATGCCTCTATGAAGAATATCTCCCCATCAATTTTACTCACCTTTTGGAGAATGGTTACAGAGGACCTAGATCAATTTTTATTCGAGTTTAAATTTCTTTATCAAACATATGATTACAAAACTAATACTTAAAAACTAAAGTTATTCCCTTCAACCCTTAAGGACTCAATGATGAGATGGTTCATGGGACTCATTATAGGATCCATTAACTCTCGGGAAGAAATAGAGATAGTGTTTTTAGATAAATACCAAGAGTACTATCTAGTAAGAGATAGAAACATATGAGGAACTCTTCCACTTAAAGGAGAAGCAAGATGAGAGCCTAGAAGATTATTTAGAATGATTCCTCTTTGTCTTAAAGTAGTGTGGTGATATATTAAACCATGAATTTGTTAAAATAGTATTTTTAAGAGGATTGGATGATGAACCATGAGGAAGCTTGGACCTAATGGAAAAAGGAGACATCACAAAATTGAGCCTCCAAAAAATCTTAGAATTATGTAGAAACTAATCTCATACTAGGGGAGGGATTAGCAAATCTAGTCTAGTAAAAGGGGAAAATGAGATGGGACAACTTATGGAAGAAATTGCTAATTTGAGAATGGATACCTTAGTCCAACTCAATACCACATTAGATGGGATGCAACCTAAGAGAAAAAACATAGGAACTTGGTCTATCTATTACAACAGATGTTGGAATAAGCACCTTCTAAGAGAAATCCCTTTGGACAAAATAACTATATGAAAAATATGTTATAAAGATCTATCTACAAATCAGTGTGAAATCTTGTAAGTAATAAAGAATTCAAAGAAAAAGGCTCCACTAGTTGAAAAAGAGATAAATCATATGGGACAATGTTAGGGTGAAAACTTCACATATAGTCAATCCTCAAACCAACCGACTTGGGACTCAACACCAAATTGGAATAGAAACCCTTGGAAAACACCTTGGCCCAAACATCGAGTACCACAACAATGGGGACCTTATTAATAGGGACCCTAGAATTCTCTTAACTAAACATGGTTGAATTGTTAATGGCCTAATCAACCACAACAATAATGGTTTCCTCCAAATCTTGTGTCGGATTGGAGCCTATCTTATAATCAATATTATCAAGGACCTCAACACATGCAAAATAACAACCTTTGTTTCCTCCTCCCCAAAACACACAATCTCAATCTCAAACAGATGTAGTTGCGCAACAACTTCTCATTTAACCAATTGTAAACCCCAAAAATTATCACCCTTCCACTCCTCTCTATTCAGTAAAGTCTAAAACAATGGTTAGCATTAATGTCATACATTGTAGAAGCCTTCAACTCAGATCAAGAAGAAATCTTCCTAGGTTTTTGCACCTCACTATCAATGAAATGTTTGATAATCAAGAAGCTATATTTTCAAAGAAATAAATTTATTCTAGTCATCTTTAATGTCAATAGTATTCTAGAGCTAACCTAAAACAACCCTCCAAAACCCTAGTAAAATCCTCTGGAGTCGCAGTTAAACATCCTTTTAGAGAAACAATAAGGGCACCTTCTAGTGCCTTCTCAAAATCTTCCTCTGGGGAACTACTGCAACCAACTATGGAAATACTGTCTTGATATTATTCTAGAGAAAATCCATCCTTATTCACTAGTCCTTTGGACCAATCTCTAGAGCCAAGTTTCAGAATAACAAAGGATGAAAAAATCTCTCCCATTTCTATTCTAGATCATGCTCTTTATCTAGAGAGGTTCTAGAAATATCCAAAAACTTTGACTGAGCCAATGTCATTACTTGAAACAGAGCAATACGGTCATACGACCATCAAATTTAGGCCCTGTGTCCAAATCTCAAGTCATTTTTCTTATTAACTTATTATATAAGATGAATTTATAGATATATATATACATATAATATTTTTCAAACTGTAAAAATAAAAGAATTATTGAAGTAATGAATGGTAGGTTTTTTTCAAATAAAATTAAAATTTATATACAAAAGTAAAATGGTTCCTCCTTTAAAAATAAAGTGGACTATCACCATGTTGCTCTGCTATTATCACACCTAGTTATGGAATTTGGCAATCAATAGGGCCTTGGGATAGTTTTTAGAAGAATTAATCATTTTTTCAAGGTATTGAGAGAAAGAATTCATTTAAAAATAAAACTCTTATAATCATATGATCTCTAAATGGTCTTTGATTGTCCTAATATCTCATCACAATACACTCAAGTCAAACACAGTTTTTTGTTGTCTCATATCATAGAACAACAAATCCTTAGTCTGTATGCAACACTTTGAAAGGGTTTGGATCATGTGAATGCTTTTGTGTCTTTATAGGATGGTCATAAAGAGTTTTGTCCTACTACCACAATCCATAAAACTAATTGCAATCCTTTGAGAAAGTCACCTACACACTTGGATCCCCATCTTATGCCTCATAAAGTTGGTCATAACAACAAGACATTATCATAAGGTTTGAAGGTGAATGTATGCGTTCCTAACATAGTCAAATGATTGAAGGAATGATTGCCATATTAATAAAGACTTGTCATAAATGATGGACATCCATGTTTGTGGAGGTCTGTTGCACTATGGTAGAGGTAGGCTATACAAGTTAAGATTGTCAAAAGGTTGAAGGAATGATTTTCATAGCTCAAGAGAAATCATTTATAGTCAAGGGTAGGCTATACAAGTTAATATTGGTCATGCATAAATGGTGAAGATCTTGGAGGCCAAGGAAAAATGATAAATTTGTGAAGTTTCCCACAACAACAAATTTGACAACATGGTTTGTGAGGCTAGTAACATTATGGAAACATCTAGAAACATGGTTGAAAAATCATGAAATGAAAAGATCTTCTTTTCTACCTACAAAATGCAAGTTAAAAGATGTCAATGAGTTTGAAGACAAACTCTAGGAGATGAAATGAAACAAGATTTTCCTATTTCCCTAATTTTGAAAACCTTTTTGTAAAGTGTTGTTGTGACAACATTTCAAACTCCTAATTTGCTACACCAGCCATGAAACAACTTGATTTTCAGACCTATATCACTATTGTACCTACACAATCATAGCTAGAAATGGTCAAAGATGAAGGAATCGAGTTCTTGGAGCTAAATCAAAATGAACTTTATAATCATGTACCAGAATTGCATCCTTAGATATGATTGTTGCAGCCTTCCATGAAGTACTGATGCAGGAGCATCTAGGGTATAAGAGCAATCTTGCATCAACCAAAAAAAAATGTTGTTTCTTTTCAATAAGGGCTAAATTTGGTAGGGTTACAATTTTTAGTAAGTTTGCATTTGTGCACGGTTGGATACAAAATCTTACACGGACCTCCAAAATGGTGAATTGAATCTAATGGTGAAGAAATCACTTCAATATAATTTGTCATTTGTGAGATATTAAAATTTCAAATTCCAAAAATCCTATTGAAATATTCAAAGTCGAATTTGAGGCACTTAGAGGCTCTGGATGGGCTCGAAATTTGGTGGGAAACCCAAGTAGTCTACTTTTAGGTACTGCTTGTGCACAACCGTCTTTTTAAGAGCTTTTTGAAAAGGTATTATAATTGAAAATCCAACGGTCAGATCGAAAGTTATGGCCTTGCGATGTTGACCTATTTTTGGAGGGAGATGCAAATTTTGAAATTAAGATGGTGGTCACCAAAAAGGGCTATATATGACCATTTTTGGGAACCCTTGGGGTAGTAGAGTTAAGGGGGAAGGTGTAGAGTCAAGAAAATGTGGGAAAATAGAAATCCTAGTTGATTTGGGGTTACAGAACGCTGAAGATTCCAGAGTCTTGAGAGAGGAAGCTGTAATGTGTTGCAGCCTGTAGGGGATTCATCCTCTAATTGTATTTGAGCTGCTGTAATGTAATGTTTGGCCCGTATTAATAAAATATCATTCTATTTTCTGTGTGCAATTTTTGTTATTGTGTGTTTTATAATTTACCTCCTTCATCAAGTGGTATCAGAGCTAGGGTTCTTGAGTGTGTAGACAGATTGCCGATCATGAGGTAGTTTACACCAGGACCTAAGGTCATGGGTGTGTCGCGGAGATCAAGATGCATCCATGAAGAAATTGTATTGGGAGGAATGCTTTGACAGAAGAGGGTTTTAGAGCCCTACAAAGACAAATCGATGCATTGCAAGAGGAGTTGTGAAGAGGGTTTGAGCCAAGAACAAGAGAAGAAAGCAAGGATGAAGTGGAAGAGGAGCTATTTGAGGAAGAACAAGAAGCTATAGGAGATCCTGCAAAAGTTAGGTTGTTGAGGGCCATTTCTAAGATTCGAAAGAGGCCTAGGATCGAAGTTTCTACATATTCTAGAGATTTGAATCTAGAACAACTTATTGATTAGATCAATGACATGGAGGAATATTTTGAGTATGAAGATGTGGAAGACCCAGATCAGGTCAAGTCTGCAAAGACAAAGTTGAAGGGCCATGCCAGTATTTGGTGGAAGGAGGTCTAGTTAGAGAGAAATAGAAGAGGAAAAACAAAGATTACCAGATGGGATCGGATGGTGAAGAAATTGAAGAAGCAGTTCATTCTTGTGGACTATGAGATGGAGTTGCTAAAGACGCTACAAGGATTGAAGCAAGGTAACAAGTTTGTTAAGGAGTATATAGAAGATTTTTATAAGATCACTATCAGGACAGGCCATGGAGAATCTAACAAGGAGAAGGTAGCTTGTTACATTAATGGGTTGAGGCCAAGTATTCAAGAAGAGTTGAGCCTGGTCAAAATGACCGCCATAGAAGATGTGTACCAGTTTTCCCTAAAGGTGGAAGAGAAGCTAAATAAGAGATTTGAAGGTGAGCAAAGGGGAAGAGGTCAAGGGGGAAGGACTGGTGGAAGACCCTATGGAGGCTGAAATGAAGATCCAAAGAAAAGTGAAGAAGCTGGGACCAGTCGAAATCTGAGAGGAGAAAATACCTACTGCCCTCGTGACAAGAACAATGGTAAGAAAAGAGGAAGAGGAAGAGGCAAACCTAGGCAAGGAGCTAGAAGAGGTTTCAAAGGAACATGTTTCTAATGTGAAGAAGGACATCGAGCATACGAGTGTTCACAACATGAATGAAGGACAAATAAAAGACCTGAAGGTAATGCACGAGTTGAACATGTCGATGAATATGCGCAATCTAACCTCTCTGAAGATGTTGAAAGGGGAGAAACCCTAGTTGTCAGAAGAACTTTGTTGAATGAGGAGAAAGAACCTGATTAGAGGAAGAGTTTATTCCGCACAAGGTGCAAATGTGAAGGTAAGTCTTGTGATATTATTATTAACAGTGGAAGCATTGATAATCTTGTTTCCGAGGAGATGGTTGACAAGTTGAAGTTGACAAGAAGAAAGCATCCGCATCCATATCAGATTGCATGGTTGCAAAAGGACCATAGAGCTTTGGTCAATGAGAAGTGTTTAGTGAAATTCAAGATTGGGGACTACCATGACGACGTGTTGTGTGATATCATACTAATTGATGCATGTCATATGTTGTTGGGGAGGCCATGGCAATATGGTAGGAGTGCTGTCCATGATGGTCGTGCAAACACATATTCCCTAACAAAGGATGGAGTTCGTCATAAGTTGAAGCCCTTGAAGGAGGTGGAAGAAAAGGTATGTAGTACTACCAGAATTTGCTTGGTAGATGGTAGGAAATTTTTGGAGGGTATGAAGCATAAGCGTCATTGCTTTGCATTGATTCCTAAGATTAGTCAAGAGAAATGTGAAGATGTACCAGCAGAAGTCTTAGAAATGTTGGAAGAATTTCAAGATATTGTTTTTGATAATGTACCAGAAGGTTTACCACCAGTGAGGAAGATAATTCATCAAATGGATTTGATACCAGGAGCCAGTTTGTTGAATAAGGCAGCCCATAGAATGACTCTAGCAGAGACCGAAGAGTTGAACATGTAAGTTCAGGAGTTATTGAGGAAGGGACTAATAAGGAAGAGCCTAAATCCATGTGCGGTACCTACAGTACTAGCACTGAAGAAAGATGGAGAGTGGAGGATGTGTATAGATTCTCGAGCCATCAACAAGATCACAATTAGGTACAGATTTCCATTGCCCAGAATGGATGACATAATGGATTGTTTGAGTGGAGCCAAGTACTTCACAAAGATTGATCTAAAGAGTGGGTATCACCAAATTTGAATCAGAGGAGATGAATGGAAGACAACCTTCAAAACCAAGGAAGGTTTGTATGAGTGGTTATTCATGCCATTTGGGCTAACCAATGTACCAAGCACATTCATGCGGCTCATGAACGAGGTATTGAAAGAATTTTTGGGAAGTTTTGTTATTGTTTATTTGGATGATATTTTGATTTTTAGTAAGACTTGGGATGAGCATCTGATGCATATCAGAAGAGTTTTAGAGAAGCTAAGGGAGGAGAAGTTGCTGATTAATTTGAAGAAATGTAGTTTTGCAATGAAAGAGTTGGCATACCTGGGATTTGTTGTCTCAGAGGAAGGTCTTAAGATGGACCCAAAAAAAGTAAGGGATATGATTGAATGGCCCACACCAAGGAGTGCAACGAAGGTATGTGGTGCAGGAGCACCTTCTCTGTAGTCGAGGGCCATATTTTCTTTTATTGTTTCATAAGGCTCTTAAGCCATTTCATGTTGTAATAATGGTCAATTTGGTCCCCTTAATGTAATTGTGGTTTTGCTTGTATGAGGGGAAAGCCAATGGCTAACTGATTGTAAGTCAGTTTTCATGGTTGGAAACTGAAAACTACTATCTTAAACCTTTTATAGGCAAGCAGTTGGAGGATAGAGGTATGCTGATGAAGATTGAATGAATGATAAGTGGAGTTTTTGGGTGTTTTTTCATATTATCTTGTCTATGTATTTTCTGAGATTGTATCTCTATTCAGACTGTAAGCATTCATGCCCTAAACTAGATTCTACCTGGTAGTTCCTAGTGTTTCTATAACGTATTGACGGTGAAATATTGTTGTTTCTGAAAAGACTGGTTTGTAACCTAGGAGTTAAGGTTTTTGATAGACAAATGGAAACTCATTCCTCTATCCACTGAAATTATCTTTATTATTAGTGTGATGGAGGAATGCTACACAAGTTTTGTACTTTCCATGTTATCACCCAAGAACCCAGGAAACCTGATCTGATTCGACTAGGCATCTCTATGTAACTAGTCATGGAATTGAGGAGAGGAGAGTGACCAAGGGTTTACAAAGGAGTCAGGCATCTTTGCACATAGATTCTATCATTTCTGTGTTCAAGGTTCGGGATTGTGCTGTCACAGAGCATCGACGAGGCTATCAGCGTGACATAGATGTTGGAAGGGCCTTTGGAAGTCTCTCTGAATCACAACATCTAACTGATGAGTGGGCATCGGTGACAAACAGGTCTCATCTTGCCAAAGATTGGTATGGTGTCAGAGACACATACAAGTGTTCATTCGGAAGACTAAGGGAGACGGTGGACCACACACATACATAACAAAATGTATGCATCAGTGTGAGTAAGGACGTCGGGTTGAGAAAGTTGCATTAGATTGACAGTAGAAGTTTTCACCAATCAGGGTGACAACCGCAAGTGTCACCGATGAAGAGTTTATCAGTGTAATGGGAGTACGTCGGTAGGAGTTTGCAACCAATTGCCGATAGGGTGTATGTTGCCAATAAGTCGGAGAGACAATAGCCGTCGGGGGTAATATTTCTGAGGGAGGCCGATAACAAGTGTTTGGCTGATGTGCATAATGGTTTCGGTGAGCGAGAAACTGTCGGGAAGAAAGAATGTGGGAAGGCTGACAAGGCAAGTTAGGCCGATAAGGATAAAGATAGAATAGTTTTGGTGAGACATTGGAAGTCTCTTGCTGATATTGAAGAAATAAACATTTTACACATTTCTGCTAGACACTCTGCATCATATTGGTATTAGAGCCAAGTTCTGAATCAGAGCCGTGTATGTCAGACAAAGACCTAGAGATAGAAACAGAGGCTAGCACTATGCCTCCCAAGTTGATGAGCAAAGCAGCCATCCAAAAGATGGTGGAAGAGATGCTCGAAGAAAGACTGAAGGAAGAGAAATCCAAAAGTAAGAGTAAAGAATATGGAAGCTCTTCTGAGTTAGAAGAAGATGAAGAAGAAGAAATAGAGGAGAATCCTCAAGGCGAAGGTATGTCTGTTGATCAAAAGGCATTCCTGAATGCATTCAAGGGTCATGGAGATGGTGGTGATTTGAAAATGGATGTTCCCATGTTTAATGGGAAACTGGGTGGGGATACTCTTGTGGACTGGATTGAAGCCATAAGTAATTACTTTGACTTCAAGGAGTACAGTGACAATAAGAAGGTAAAATTTGCAAAAACCAGATTGAGAGGTTTTGCATTGGTTTGGTGGAACTACACACAATGTGAAAGGAAGAAGGTTGGAAAGAGTCCAATCACCAAATGGAGTAGAATGGTGGCCATGCTAAGAACCAAGTTCATGCCATGTGACTATGAGTTGCAGACCATCAGAAAATTTAATCATCTCAGATAGAAAGATATGGACGTGGCTACATACACTAAAGAATTGTACAGATTGAGCATGAGAGCTAATCACAGGGAGGAGGAGAAAGAGATGGTGGCCAGATATCTTGATGGTCTAAGATATAATATACAAGATGAATTCAGTATGGTGGTTCCCAAGACTATGGATGAATGTTTCCAATTAGCCTCTAGGGTAGAGGATAAGATGAAAAGGAGAGGTGATCAAAATAACAGCGAAAGAGGTGGTAGAAACAATAGAGGAAGAGGTAATTTTGGTAGAGGACAGCCATACAAAAGTGAAAATTCAAGTCACCAAGAATCTTGTTCTAATACAGAATAGAGAGGTGGTGGTTCCAGAGGTTGGAGAAGACCTAATGGCAGAGGCAGAGGTGGTGGTGTAGGCAGAGGACCTGGAGTCTTCACTGGAAGATGCTACAACTGCAATCAAGTAGGCCATATTGCAAGTAAATGCCCTGAGAAGGCATCTAGCTCCCATGATGGTGGGAGAAGGAACCAGCTATTGAAGGATGATGATTGCCAAAGTGTAAATTCACCAATCGGTAGTGCTACACCAGTGCTTGAAGGAGAAAGCATGATGATTAAGAGAACCTTGGTGAAGGTGCCATTGAAGCAGGAGCCTCCACAAAGGAAGAATCTCTTCAGAACCCAAGGAGTAGCATATGGTAAGCTCTGTAAAATCATTGTTGATTTAGGTTCTACTGAAAATGTAGTGTCTGCCGAAATGGTAGAAAAATGTAAACTAAAAAGGCTACCCCATGTTAGTCCTCATAAAATATCTTGGTTGAATAAGAATCAGAACTACATGGTAGAGGAACATACTTGGGTAGAGTTTGAACTAGGTGATTATAGGGATAAGGTACTATGTGAAATTATTCCTATGGATGCTTGTCACCTTCTTCTTGGACAACCTTGGCAGTATGATGTGAAGGCACAGCATGATGGTGAAAAGAACACCTATATGATCACCAAAAATGGCAAGAAGTTTAAGATGGGTCCCTTACCAGAGCAGGTTGGAGATAAGAGCAGTGACAATGAGGTCATGTTAGTTAGTGGTAAAGAGTTCCTACAACTCCTGAGGGAGTGGTGCAAGAGCACCTTCTCTGCAGTAGAGGGTCATATTTTCTTTTTCTTGATTAATAAGGCTCTTAAGCCATTTCATGTTGTAATACAGATCAATTTGATCACATTGATGTAATTAGGCAAGGAAAACATGTGGTTTTGCTTGTTGAAAGGTAAGGCCAATGGCTAACTAATTTGAAAAGTTAGTTTGCACAGTTGGAGGAACAAACAAAAATTGTTGTCTAATATCTTTTTCTAGAGGCAAGCAGTATGTAGCATCGTGGTGTGATGCACAAGGGATTGGATGAATGAATAAATAAAAGTTTTTTGGGTGTTACACGTTTTGTTGTTTGTGTGATTCTTTGTATTTTATCTCTATTTAGATCTTATAAATTCATGCCCTAAACTGGATGCTATCTGTTAAGTCCTAGAGTTCCTGTAGTGTCTAGAAGGTGTAATCTAGTTACCTCTGTAGAGACTGGTTTGTAACATAGGAATTAGGGTTTGATTTGCAAATGGGAATACTTTCCTCTGTCCACTGGAATCATCTGCATTAACGGTGTGATGGAGGAAAGTCATCTAGGTTTTGTGTTTTCCACATTATCACCCAGGAATCTAGGAAACTTGGTCGGATTCGACTAGGCATCTCCATGTGACTAGTCAGGAAATCAAAGAGAAGTGAATGGTGTTGTGTTGTGATCAGATTGTTATGAATGGTCGATGGTTTTGAATCAAAAATCGGCCAGTCCGTACATAAATTTCTAGTTCTGTAGGAGGGTTTCCTGTATCGGGTTGGCGCAAAGCACTTGGTGCTATACTTTTCAGGGTGACAAGCATTATCAGAGCATAGGGGAAAAGTTATACCGATAGTTGAAGCTTTGCCGATAGAGAGGTCATCGGTGTGACTTGAGTGTCGGGTGAACCTTTGGGAAGTCCCTTTGATTCCTAGTGTCTGACCGATGAATAGTGCGTTGGTATCAATTTGTTTTAGTCTTGCTGAAGATACAAGATCACAAACTGTAACTAGAGTCATTGTATGAGGGTATGGTGTCAGAGACACACACTAACCGCCTTGTGTAGAGTAAGGAATGTGGACCCCACAAATGTATGTGGCTAGCCAAGTGAAGGGAATCATCAGCAAGAGACAAGGCGTCGATGTAGGTGAAGAAAGCTCTGCCGAAGAATAAAGTCTGGCTGACGGTCCATCGGAGTGAGGTGGGTCATCGGAAGATGAGATTGGAGTTTGAGGGAAGTCTACCCAATGAGGGCGATTAACCATTGAGGTTAAGTCATTGGAAGCCGCAAGCATCAGGAGGAGTAAGGTGATCGGCAAGAGAAGAAAGGAGGGATCTGATAGTGATATGTTTGGCCGATAGGGGAGACATCGCCAAGACATAAATCAGGTCTAGCCGATCATAGTTGTAGATCCTTTCGCTGCATACTCTACATCAAATTGGTATCAGAGCCAATATTTTGAATCAAAGCCGTGTATGTCTGATGAAGAGCTGGAGATAAAGATAGAGGCTAGCACAATGCCTCCCAAGTCGATGAGCAAAGCAGCCATCCAAAAGATGGTGGAAGAGATGCTCGAAGAGAGACTAAAGGAAGAGAGATCCAAAGAGAAGAATGGAAGCACTTATGAGTCAAAGGAGGATGAAGAAGAAGAAGCAGGAGAGAATCCTCAAGGAGAAGGTATGTCTGCTGATCAAAAGGCATTCCTAAACGCACTCAAGGGTCATGGAGATGGTGATGATCTGAAAATGGATGTTTCCACGTTCGATGGGAAACTGGATGGAGATACTCTTGTGGACTGGATTGAAGCCATAAGTAATTACTTTGACTTCAAGGAGTATAGTGACAGCAAGAAAGTAAAGTTTGCAAAAACCAGATTGAGAGGTTCTGCATTGGTTTGGTGGAACTACACCCAATGTGAAATGGAGAAGGTTGGAAAGAGTCCAATCACCAAGTGGAGTAGAATGGTGGCCATGCTGAGAACCAAGTTCTTACCATGTGACTATGATTTGCAGACCATCAGAAAATTTAATCATCATAGATAGAAAGATATGGACGTGGCTACATACACTGAAGAATTCCACAGATTGAGTATGAGAGCCAATCACAGGGAGGAGGAGAAAGAGATGGTGGCCAGATATCTTGATGCTCTAAGATATAATATACAAGATGAATTCAGTATGGTGGTTCCCAAGACTGTAGATGAATGTTTTCAGTTAGCCTCTAGGGCTGAGGATAAGCTGAAAAGGAAAGGGGATTAAAATAACAGAGGAAGAGGTAATTTTGGTAGAGGATAGCCAAACAAAGGTGAAAGTTCAAGTTAGCAAGAATCACGTTCTGATACAAAACATAAAGGTAGTGGTTTTAGAGGTTGGAGAAGACCTAATGGTAGAGGCAGAGGACCTGGAGTCTTCACTGGAAGATGCTACAACTACAATCAAGTAGGCCATACTGCAAATAAATGCCCTGAGAAGGCATCTAGCTCTCATGATGGTGGGAGAAGGAACCAACTATTGAAGGATGATGATTGCCAGAGTGTAAACTCACCAATTGGTAGTGCTGCACCAGTACTTGAAGGAGAGAGCATGATGATTAAGAGAACCCTAGTGAAGATGCCATTGAAGCAGGAGCCTCCACAAAGGAAGAATCTCTTTAGAACCCAAGGAGTAGCATATGGTAAGCTCTATAAAATCAATGTTGATTTAGGTTCTACTGAAAATGTAGTGTCTGCTGAAATGGTAGAAAAATGTAAACTGAAAAGACTACCCCATATTAATCCTCATAAAATATCTAGGTTGAATAAGAATCAGAACTATATGGTGGAAGAACAAACTTGGGTAGAGTTTGAACTAGGTGATTATAGGGATAAGGTGCTATGTGAAATTATTCCTATGGATGCTTGTCATATTCTTCTTGGACGACCTTGGCAGTATGATGTGAAAGCACAACATGTTGGTGAAAAGAGCACATATATGATCACCAAAAATGGTAAGAAGTTTTAGATGGATCCCTTACCAGAGTAGGTTGGAGATAAGAGCAGTGATAGCAGTGTCATGTTAGTTAGTGGCAAGGAGTTCCTACAACTCATGAAGGAGGAGGATACCCAAGGATATGCTTTGGTGATGAAGCCTGTAGATGTGTCAAATCAGCAAAGCAAGAAGCAGAGGGAGATTCCCTTGGAAGTGCAACAGTTACTGGACAAGTATCAAGATCTTGTGGTTGAGGATACACCTAATTCCTTACCACCTATGAGGGACATAAGTCACCAGATTGACTTGATTCCTAGAGCCACATTACCCAACAAAGCAGCCTACAAGTTGACACCACAGCAGAATGAAGAGGTAGGTAGACAGATTCAAGAATTCTTGGAGAAAGGTTTGATTAGGAAGTGTCTCAGTCCATGTGCAGTCCCTAGTGTACTTGCTCCTAAGAAGGATGGAAAATGGAGGTTATGTACAAACTCAAGGGCTATTAATAAGATCGCCATAAGGTGTAGATTTCCTATGCCAAGAATTGAAGATTTGTTGGACTATCTTGGTGGTTCATGCTACTATTCCAAGATTAATTTGAAATCTGGTTATCACTAGATTAGAATAAGGTAGGGAGATGAGTGGAAGACTACTTTCAAGACTAATGATGGTCTTTATGAATGGCTTGTTATGCCATTTGGTCTTAGCAATGCTCCAAGTACATTTATGCATTTGATGCATGAGGTATTAGTTGAATTCATTGGTAAATTTGTTATTGTTTATCTTGATGACATACTAATTTTCAGCAACACAAAAGAACATATGAAGCATATTGACCAGGTATTGGAGAAGCTACATAAGCATAAGTTGATGATCAACTTAGACAAGTGTGAGTTCATGAAAATAGAATTTGTATACCTTGGATTTGTAATTTCTAATGGTTGTTTGAAGATGGATCCCTCTAAGGTTGAGGCTATTCTAAATTGGCCTACTCCTAAGATAGTTGGAGAAGTAAGAAGTTTCCATGGATTGGCAACTTTTTACAGGAAGTTTATCGGAGGCTTCAGTCACATTAGTGCTCCCATCCTCAACACCATCAAGGGTGGAGTCAAATGTAGATTCCAATGGACAAAGGAAGCTGATGTTGGCTTTGAGTTGTTGAAAACAAAGGTAGCTGAGTTACCTACTTTAGTACTACCTAATTTTGATAAGGTGTTTGTTGTTGAGTGTGATGCAAGCAAGCAAGCTATTGGTGTTGTTCTTAGCCAAGAAGGACATCTGGTGGCATTCTTCTCAGAGAAGTTGAATGAAGCCAAGCAGAGGTATTCTACCTATGACCTAGAGCTCTATGCAATGGTGCAAGCTCTAAAAAAATGGAGACATTATTTACTGCCAAAAGAATTCATTGTTTTCACTGACAACCATGCTCTTAGTTTCCTAAATAGTCAAGAAAAATTGAACCATAGACATGTTAAATGGGTGGAACAGTTACAAGCTTATACCTTCACAATTAAGCACAAAAAGGGTGTTTCTAATAAAGTGACTGATGCTTTGAGTAGGAGGTTGCTTATTGTTCAATAAATTCAGTTAGAAAGCATGGGTATTGACTGTTTGAAGGAATTGTATAAAGAAGATTCAGATTTCAAAGAGGCTTATGATGTTTGTGTGAACTTGGCTAACACATTCCATGGTGCATATTCAGATTTTGTATTACAGGAAGGACTTTTGTTTAAAGGGAGTTTGGTGTGTATTCCTAAGTGTTCCATGAGGGACAATATCATTAAGGAGAAGCATAATGGTTCTTTGGGAGGACATTTTGGCTTAGATAAAACACTGGAACAAGTTACAAGGTTCTATTTCTGGCCAAAGGTGCAATCTGATGTGAGAAGATATGTTGCTAGTTGTGCAATTTGTCAAAGGGCCAAGGGTGTGTCTTCAAATGCAGGTCTATACCAGCCCCTTCCTATTCCCAACAGGCCTTGGGAAAGTATAAGCATGGATTTTGTACTGGGTTTACCTAAGACAATCAGAGGGGTGGATAGTGTGTTTGTTATTGTTGATAGATTTAGCAAGATGGCTCATTTTGTGCCATGTAAATGCACAAATGATGCATCTCATGTTGAAGGATCTCCAAGGATGGGATAAAAGGAGTGCACTTGGTGAAGATTTTGCTACTTCCATGAAAACAGTCCATGATCAAGTCAAGTTGCAATTGGGAAAAATAGTCACAAAGTACAAAGATAGGGCAGATTTGAAGAAAAGAGAGGTGTAGTTCAAAGTTGGAGATTTAGTCATGGCATATCTAAGGAAAGAAAGGTTATCAAAAGGTCAGCCAACTAAACTCTTGATGAAGAAGATTGGGCCATGCAAAATAGTGCATAAATTCGGTCCAAATGCATATGAGATTGAGTTACCATCTGGTCTTGGTATCTCTCCTATTTTCAATGTTTGTGATCTTTATCCTTTTAGACCTCCATTACATGGTGAAAGTGGATCAAATGTGGTGGATGCAGATGCTGATTAGATCAAGTATTTTCCTCCAAGCAAACCTTTGCAGTTGGAATGTATTCTAGATTCCAAAATTGTCAAGAAGACTAGGAAAGGTGTCTACAAAGACTACTTGGTGAAATGGAAGGATCTTCCTAATTCAGAGGCCACTTGGATGACTGAGGTAGATATTATAAAGCATGGGAAGACACTTCAGCAATTGGCAACTCAAGGGACTTGAGTTTTTTCCTGCAGGGGGAGTATGGTGCAGGAGCACCTCCTCTGCAGTAGAGGGTCATATTTTCTTTTTGTTGATTAATAAGGCTCTTAAGCCATTTCATGTTGTAATACAGATCAATTTGATCACATTGATGTAATTAGGCAAGGAAACACGTGGTTTTGCTTGTTGAAAGGTAAGGCCAATGGCTAACTGATTTGAAAAGTTAGTTTGCACGGTTGGAGGAACAAACAAAAACTGTTGTCTGATATCTTTTTCTAGAGGCAAGTAGTATGCAGCATCATGATGTGATGCACAGGGGATTGGATGAATGAATAAATAAAAGTTTTCTAGGTGTTACACATTTTCTTGTCTGTGTGATTCTTTGTATTTTATCTCTGTTCAGATCTTATACATTCATGCCCTAAACTGGATGCTATCTGTTAAGTCCTAGAGTTCATGTAGTGTGCAGAAGGTGTAATCTTGTTACCTCTGTAGAGACTAGTTTGTAACATAGGAATTAGGGTTTGATTTGCAAATGGGAATACTTTCCTCTATCCACTAAAATCATCTAGATTAATGGTGTGATGGAGGAAAGTCATCTAGGTTTTGTGTTTTCCACATTATCACCTAGGAATCTAGGAAACTCAGCTGGATTCGACTAGGCATCTCCATGTGACTAGTTGGGAAATTGAAGAGAAGTGAACGGTGTTGTGTTGTGATCAGATTGGTATGAATGGTCGATGGTTTTGACTCAAGAATCGGCCAGTACGTACATAAATTTTTGGTTCTGTAGGAGGGTTTCCTGTATCGGGTTGGCGCAGAACACTTGGTGCTATACTTTTCAGGGTGACAAGCATTATCAGACCATAGGGGAAAAGTTATACTGACAGTTGAAGCTTTGCCGATAGAGAGGTCATCGATGTGACTTGAGCGTCAGGCGAACCTTTGGGAAGTCCCTCCGATTCCTAGTGTCTGATCGATGAATAGTGCATCGGTATCAATTTGTTTCGGTCTTGCCGAAGATACAAGATCACAAACCGTAACTGGAGTCGTTGTATGAGGGTATGGTGTCAGAGACACACACTAACTGCCTTGCGTAGAGTAAGGAATGTGGACCCCATGAATGTATGTGGCTAGCTGAGTGAAAGGAATCATTGGTGAGAGATAAGGCATCGGCGTAGGTGAAGAAAGCTCTGCCAAAGAATAAAGTCTGGCTGACGGTCCATCAGAAGACAAGATCAGAGTCTGGGTGAAGAGGAAAGTCTACCCGATGAGGGTGATTAACCATTGAGGTTAAGTCATTGGAAGCCGCAAGCATTGGGAGGATTAAGGTGATCGGCAAGAGAAGAAAGGAGGGATCTGATAGTGATATGTTTGGCCGATAGGGGAGACATAGCCAAGACATAAATCGGGTCTAGCCGATCATAGTTGTAGATCCTTTCACTGCATACTCTGCATCAGGGAGGAGGATACCCACGGGTATGCCCTGATGATGAAGCCTGTAGATGTAACAGGACAACAAAACAAGAAGCAGAAGGAGATTCCATTGGAAGTGCAACAATTATTGGATAAGTACCAAGATCTTGTGGTAGAGAATACTCCTAACTCCTTACACCTATGAGGGACATAAGTCATCAGATTGACTTGATTCTTGGAGCCACATTACCCAACAAAGCTGCCTACAAGTTGACACCACAGCAGAATGAAGAAGTAGGTAGACAGATTCAAGAACTCTTGGAGAAAGGATTGATTAGAAAGAGTCTCAGTCCATGTGTAGTCCCTAGTGTACTTGCTCCTAAGAAGGATGGAAAGTGGAGGCTATGTACAAATTCAAGGGCTATTAATAAGATCACCATAAGGTATAGATTTCCTATGCCAAGGATTGAGGATCTGTTGGACTATCTTGGCGGTTCATGCTACTATTCCAAGATTGATTTGAAATCTGGTTATCACTAGATCAGAATTAGGCAGGGAGATGAATGGAAGACTGCCTTCAAGACAAGTGAAGGTCTCTATGAGTGGCTTGTCATGCCATTTAGACTCAGCAATGCTCCAAGCACATTCATTAGGTTGATGAATGAGGTACTTGTAGAATTCATTGGAAAATTTGTTATTGTTTATCTTGATGATAGATTGATTTTCAGCAGGACCAAAGAAGAGCATGTGAAGCATCTTGGACAGGTGTTGAAGAAATTGCATGAGAGTAAGTTGATGATCAACTTAGATAAATGTGATTTTATGAAAACTAAACTGGTGTGTTTGGGCTTTGTGATTTCCAATGGCTGTTTGAAAATGGATCCCACAAAGGTTGAGGCTATTCTCAATTGGCCGACTCCTAAGATAGTAGGAGATGTTAGAAGTTTGCATGGTTTGGCAACTTTTTACAAGAAGTTCATTAGAGGGTTCAGTCACATAAGTGCTCCTATTCTCAATACCATCAAGGGTGGAGTGAAGTGTAAATTCCAATGGACAAAGCAAGCTAATGATAGTTTTGAACTGTTGAAAAAGAAAGTGGCTGAGTTACCTACATTGGTACTCCTAGATTTTGACAAAGTTTTTGTTGTGGAATGTGATGCAAGTCAGCAAGCAATAGGTGCTATTCTCAGTCAGGATGGACATCCCGTGGCATTCTTTTCAGAGAAGTTGAATGAGGCTAAACAAAGGTATTCTACCTATGACCTAGAACTGTATGCAATGGTGCAAGCTCTAAAAAAGTGGAGACACTATTTACTGTCAAAAGAGTTCAATGTTTTTACTGACAACCATGCTCTTAGCTTCCTAAATAGTCAGGAAAAGTTGAATTATAGGCATGTCAAGTGGATGGAACAATTGCAGGCCTATACTTTCACTATTAAGCATAAAAAAGGTGTTGCCAACAAAGTGGCAGATGCTTTAAGTAGAAGGATGTTGGTCATACAGGAAGTACAAATGGAAAGCGTGAATAGAGAATGTCTGAAGGAATTGTATAAGGAAGATGTAGATTTCAAGTCTGCCTATGAAGTGTGTGCAAGTTTGGCTAACACTTTTCATGGTGAGTATTCTAATTTTGTGTTGCAAGAAGGTCTCCTATTCAAAGGCAGTTTGTTATGTGTTCCTAAATGTTCAATGAGGGACAATATCATCAAGGAGAAGCACAATAGAACGTTAGGAGGACATTTTGGGTTGGACAAGACTTTGGATCAAGTCGCCAGGTTCTACTATTGGCTAAAGGTACAGACAGATATGTGGAGATATGTTGCAAGCTGTACCATATGTCAAAGGGCCAAAGGTATATCTTCTAATGCTAGTTTGTACCAACCACTTCCTATTCCCATCAGACCTTGGGAAAGCATTAGTATGGACTTTGTGCTTGGTCTTCCTAAGATAGCAAGGGGGTGTAGATAGTGTTTTTGTTTTTGTCATTGTGGATAGATTCAGTAAGATGGCTCATTTTGTACCATGCAAATGCACAAATGATGCATCTCATATTGTTGGTCTCTTTTTCCAAGAGGTGGTCAGAATTCATGGTTTGCCCCTTTCAATTGTCATTGATAGAGACTCCAAGTTTATTGGTCATTTTTGGAGGACCCTATGGAGAATTGTCTTTTTCATCAGCCTACCATCCCCAAACTGATGGTCAGACTGAGGTTGTTAATAGGTCCTTGGGAAACCTTTTGAGATGCCTTACCAAACAACATGGGTTGGCATGGGATTTAGTGATCAGTCAAGCTGAATATGCTTATAATGATTCAAGGAATAGAAGTGCTATGAAAAGTCCTTTTGAAATTATTTATGGTTTCCACCCAAGAGGACCACTTGAACTCAAAGACCTACAAGGTTGGGATAAAAGGAGTGCTCTAGGAGAAGACTTTGCTGCTACCATGAAAGCAGTCCATGATCAGGTCAAGATTTAGTTGGAGAAAATCGTCTCCAAGTACAAGGATAGGGAAGATCTTAAAAGAAGAGAGGTACATTTCAAGGTAGGAGATATGGTGATGGCCTATCTCAGGAAGGAAAGGTTGCCTAAGGGACAACCAACCAAATTATTAATGAAGAAGATAGGACCGTGCAAGGTAGTGAATAAATTTGGTACAAATGCATATGAGATAGAATTGCCATCCAGTCTTGGTATCTCTCCCATTTTCAATGTTGCAAACCTGTTTCCTTTCAGACCTCCATTGAATGCTAAAGATGGATTAGATGCTATGATTGAAGATGAAGACTGGATCAGAGATTTACCTCCAAGTAAGCCTTTATAGTTGGAATGCATTTTGGATTCCAAAGTTGTCAAGAAGACAAGGAAGGGTGTGTACAAGGACTACTTGGTCAAGTGGCAGGATCTTCCTGATTCAGAGGCAACCTGGATGAGTGAAGCAGATATTCTGAAGCATGGGAAGATACTTCAGCAATTAGCAACTCAAGGGACTTGAGTTTTTCCTACAGGGGGAGTATGGTGCAGGAGGACCTTCTCTGTAGTGCAGGGCCATATTTTCTTTTATTGTTTCATAAGGCTCTTAAGCCATTTCATGTTGTACTAAGGGTCAATTTGGTCCCCTTGATGTAATTATGGTTTTCCTTGTATGAGGAGAAAGCCAACGGCTAACTGATTATAAGTCAGTTTGCATGGTTGGAAATTGAAAACTGCTGTCTTAAACCTTTTATAGGCAAGCAGTAGGAGGATAGAGGTATGCTGATGAAGATTGAATGAATGATAAGTGGAGTTTTTGGGTGTTTTTTCATATTATCTTGTCTATGTATTTTCTGAGATTGTATCTCTATTCAAACCGTAAGCATTCATGCCCTAAACTAGATTCTACCTGGTAGTTCCTAGTGTTTCTATAACGTATTGATGTTGAAATATTGTTGTTTTTGAAAAGACTGGTTTGTAACCTAGGAGTTAAGGTTTGATAGACAAATGGAAACTCATTCCTCTGTCCATTGAAATTATCTTTATTATCAATGTGATGGAGGAATGTTACACAAGTTTTATACTTTCCATGTTATCACCTAGGAACCCAGGAAACCCGATCTGATTTGACTAGGCATCTCTATGTGACTAGTCATGGAATTGAGGAGAGGAGAGTGACCGAGGGTTTGCAAAGGAGCTAGGCATCTCTGTACATAGATTCTATCATTTCTGTGTTTAAGGTTCAGGATTGTGCTGTCATAGAGCACCTACAAGGCTATCGGTGTGACATAGATGTCGGAAGGGCCTTTGGAAGTCTCTCCGAATCACAACATCTAATCGATGAGTGGGCATCGGTGACAAACGGATCTCATCTTGCTGAAGATTGGTATGGTGTCGGAGACACATACAAGTGTTCATTCAGAAGACTAAGGGAGACGGTGGACCACACACATACATAATGAAATGTATGCATCGGCATGAGTAAGGACGTCAGGTTGAGAAAGTTGCATTAGACCGACAATAGAAGTTTTCACCGATCGGGGTGACAACCGCAAGTTTCACCGATGAAGAGTTTATCGGTGTAATTGGAGTACGTCGGTAGGAGTTTGCAACCAATTGCCGATGGGGTGTATGTTACCGATATGTCAGAGAGACAATTGCTGTCAGGGGTAACATTTCTAAGGGAGGCCGATAACAAGTGTTTGGCCGATGTGCATAACAGTTTCGGTGAGAGAGAAACCGTTAGGAAGAAAGAATGTGGGAAGGCCGACAAGGCAAGTCAGGCCGATAAGGATAAAGATAGAATAGTTTTGGTGAGATGTTGGAAGTCTCTTGCCGATATTGAAGAAATAGACATTTTACACATTTCTGCTAGACACTCTGCATCAGTATGATCTTTTCATGGTTTGGCAAGTTTTTACAGAAAGTTTATCAGAAATTTTAGTAGCATTTGTGCACCCATAACTGAGACAATGAGACGGGATAGAAAAGAGTTTAGATGGACTAAAGGAGCAAATAAGAGCTTTGATAGATTGAAGCAGAAAGTCATAGAACAACCTGTTTTGGCACTTCTAGATTTCAATAAGGTATTTCAAGTAGATTGTGATGCTAGTGGTAGTGATATAGGAGTTATTCTGAGTCAAGAAGGTAAGCCCATAGCCTATTTTAGTGAGAATTTTAATGATGCCAAGAAAAAGTATTATGTTTATGATTAGGAGTTTTTGCAATAGTTCAGGCTTTGAAGAAATGAAGACATTATTTATTGCCAAAAGAGTTTGTTTTATATACTGATCATCAAGCTTTGCATTATCTTAATAGTCAGGGAAAGTTAAATCAAAGACACTTAAAATGGGTTGAGTTTTTGCAAAGTTATACTTTTATTTTGAAGCACAGGAGTGGGAAGTCCAACAGAGTTGTAGATGCCTTGAGCAGAAGGCAAAATTTGTTGACAGAAATGAAGATAGAGGTTGTTGGGTTGGATGAACTCAAAAGTTTGTATCCTAAAGATCTAGATTTTGCAGAGGCTTGGAAAGATTGTTTGGAACCTGTCACTTTGGATAGGATAAAATGGTTGGATTACATAATCCAAGATGGCATGTTGTTTAAAAGAAGTCAGTTATGCATTCTAAGGAGTTCCATGACAGAGAACCTAATTAAGGAGAAGCATAGTGGAGGATTAGCTGGACACTTTGGTTGAGATAAGACCATTGCTATTGTTGGTGAACATTATTACTGGTGATAATTGTAGCAGGATGTGAGGAAATTTGTGCAGAGTTGTAGAGTATTTCAGATGGCAAAAGGAACAAGTTAGAATACAAGGCTATATCAGCCATTACTGATACTAGAGAAGCCATTGGATGATATTAGTATGGATTTTGTTCTTGGTTTACCAAGGACACAGAGAGGACATGATTCTATTTTTGTGGTGGTGGACAGATTCTCAGAGATGGCCCATTTTATTCCTTGCAAGAAGACTAATGATGCTATTCATATTGCAGAGTTATTTTTCAGGGAGGTGGTGAGACTACATTGTCTACCTAAGAGGATAGTTTCAGATCGAGATACCAAGTTTGTTGGTTATTTCTGGAGGACATTGTGGAAGAAGTTGAAGACAGATTTGAAGTTCAGTTCTGGACACCATCCACAGACTGATGGACAGACATAAGTGGTGAATAGGAGTTTGGGTAACCTGCTATGATGCTTAGTAGGAGATAAGCCCAAGGGATGGGATTTGATTTTGCCACAAGAGGAATTTTCTTACAACAATTTTGTCAATAGGAGCACATGTAAATCTCCATTCCATGTTGTGTATGGGAGTAGCCCAAGAACTACTTTTGAATTGAGGAGGATAGATAAGAAGGAGAAGAGTAGTGCCAAAGCTGAAAATTTCACTAAGCACATGAAGAATTTGCACGAAGAGGTAAGAAAGCATATCCATAAGATGAATTCTTATTATAAAGCTAAGGCAGATCAGAAGAGGAGACATAAGGAGTTTCAGGAGGGTGATGAAGTCATGGTTCACTTGAGAAAAGAAAGATTCCCAGTTGATACATATAATAAGCTGAAGATGAGGAAATTTAGACCATGTAGAATCCTGAAGAAGCATGATTTGGGAAATGCATTTGAGGTAGATTTGTCTGATGACATCAATATTTCACCAGTGTTCAACATTTCAAATTTGACAGAGTATCATGATGATGGATTTGATAAAGGAACACAATGGGACATTCCAGCATCTACTTCAGAGAAGGAGGAGATAGAGGGCATTCTGGACAGCTGTTTGGGTAAGAGTACAAGAAACATGCAATATACAGAAAACTTGGTGAAATGGAAAGGAAGGCCTGTTGAAGATTCATCATGGTTATTTGAGACTGAGGTTAACCGTTTTGGTTTCCCTCTAACTCATGAGAAGTGATAGGGTCACTTATAAAATTACCCCAGGTGTTTGATGCAAGAGCATCCAGAGTGTAAGAGCAATCTTGCATCAACCAAAAAAATGTTATTTCTTTTCAATGAGGGCTAAATTTGGTAGGGTTACTATTTTTAGTAAGTTTGCATTTGTGCACGGTTGGATACAAAATCTTACATGGACCTCCAAAATGGTGAATTGAAGCTAATGGTGAAGAAATCACTTCAATATCATTTGTCATTTGTGAGATATTAAAATTTTAAATTCCAAAAATCCTATTGAAATATTCAAAGTCAAATTTGAGGCACTTAGAGGCTCTGGATGGGCCCAAAATTTGGTGGGAAAACCAAGTAGTCTACCTTTAGGTACTGCTTGTGCACAACCATCTTTTTGAGAGATTTCCAAAAAGGTATTATAATTGAAAATCCAATGGCCGAATCAAAAGTTATGGCCCTATGACGTTGACCTATTTTTGGAGGGAGATGCAAATTTTAAAATTAAGCTGGTGGCCTCAAAAAGGGCTGTATATGACCATTTTTGGGAACCCTTGGGGTAGTAGAGTTAAGGGGGGAGGTGTAGAGTCAAGAAAAGGCAAGAAAATACAAACCCTAGTTGATTTGGGGTTACAAAAGGCTGAAGATTCCAGGGTCTTGAGAGAGGGAGTAGTAATGTGTTGCAGCCTGTAGGGGATTCATCCTCTAATTGTATTTGAGCTTCTATAATGTAATGTTTGGCCCATATTAATAAAATATCATTCTATTCTCTATGTGCAATTTTTGTTATTGTGTGTTTTATGATTTACCCCCTTCATCAAGTACTAAATAATTGTTCTAGATTGCAGATATCTTGATTAAGACTGAAAATGGAGAAAACATGAAGAAAGGAGGCTAGAAATGAAGTTTTGATGGTGAAATTAGTTATCTAAAACTACTTTTTGATGTTTGTACTTGAAAATGAAGAGTTGCAACTACATATGGAGGAGATAAAAGTTTTCTATAGTTCTGCACACGTGTGAACCATTCAAATTTGTCATTTCATGAAAATCCTATATCTAACTAAAACTACAATCACGTGGCAATTAATATCAAGTTATGTCTTGAGGTATGAAATTACATATATCATCTTTCTACCAAGAAAAACAATCATATATAACAAGAAATCAATCTACAACATGTTATTGATCATGACTCAACCATTGTAAACTGATTTTACATCAAACTTTTAAGTTTCAAAGTAAGAATACATGCACATAAGGAATTTAAATTATATTGGTGTATATATATTAAAATCTAGTCCATAATGGTAGACATATACAAAAATTTAGCAAATATGCCAACTCAAAACAATTTTTACAAAATGTGGCATATGCCATGTCTCAAAATCTATATACAATCTACATGACGAATAGCTACATCAAATACTAAAAGTCTACTTGACCCTAGTATGTCTTTGGTGAATCCTCAATATGTGATGGATCCTCAAGAAGTGTTTTCTTCATACCATGATGTCTAGTAGTTGATGGAGGCAAAGTTGACTGCATTAACAAGTCAAGCCACAAATTTGATTAATCTCTTCAATGGTAAATATAAATAAGTTAGAGTTAGTAAATAGAATCTTATCTACTGCAATTTAGAACTTTAATTTATTAACATATATCTAAATCACTACAATCAACTATAAGACCTCTATAAACTATCAATTATTTTAAAAAATTCAATTCAATTACCTTAACTCTTTCTTGTCATTCAGACAATCATTCTGCAAATGATTTTCTCTTAAGATGATCAAGTGTCCTACTAAAGCATGATGACAAAGGTGGCACATCACTCACATTCTAAAGAGACTGTAAAAGTAAAGTAACATTGAAATAAATTAATATATATTTATTAAACAAAAAAGGAAATACATACATTAAAATAGGTTAGAAGTGTTACACATAAACAATCTAGAGTGCACTGCACAAAAAATTATCTACTGGAAAACAAGCACATACCACCATCGAGGCCTCCTAGATCGATTGAGAAGGACACATCATGGATGGACCAACTAATATCTCCTTTATGAAAAATGACAAGAATGTAAGACTCTATGTATAAAAATATTCATAATAATTTTTAAATTAATAGATCAATTTATCTATTCTATATTTTATCATTTTATCTAAATGACTATAATAAAATATTTAAGTTTTTTAAATTATCAATTAAAGTACAGGTCAATCTAATTACCTCCGCCCTTTGTTGGCATTCAAAAAGTCATTTTATGAAAGATAGTCCCTTGGGTCAATCAGGGGTTTGAGTAAAGACCATTGGCAAAGATGCCACATCATTCACATTTTGGATTGACTATAAAATTAAATTAACATCAAGATATAAATTAATATAATTACTCACAAATAAATAAATGCATAAAAAAAAGAAGTTGATGTGTAGAACAAATTATACCAGTAGGTCAAATCCAAATTGGATTGTAGATAAAGTTCCATGATGAACTTCTGTCTATGCCTCCTCTGTCATCAACTGTTATCCCCCTTAGATATATTAGTACTAATATATTTTTTTATATTATTCAAATGGAATACACCATGAAATTTAACATTAAATTTTACTTATATAAAATATTAGCCATGCTAGCTCATCTCGTGAAGGGACATCATACTTTGAAGTGTTCAAAGGTGGCTCACTACTCTCCATAACAAGACCTAAGCACAACTGATTGCAAAAAATGCAATGATGGGGCACACAAACATGTGTGGACAAGGACTTGGGTCTAGTAAAATTAGATGATCCAATCTCAATTCCAATGTCATGTGGTTGTGCAAACTGAGAAGTCTGTATAATCAAGTGCTTGGTCAAAGAGTGTATGGCATTAAGGCCCTACTATGTTGCATTTGCAACAATGTCTGGGTGCTGAATTAGGGGTGAGAAGGGATAGCAAGAGGGGGAATATAGGTCCACCTTGTACTTGTCTCATTGCCCTAGGTCTATCTTGAGGCATTCCCTTACCTACTCCCTAAAACACTCTAAAATCAAAATAATTCACATGGTGACCAATTACAAACTCTGCATATAGTTTACAAAGGAAATACAACTTAGGTACACCTAAATTATTATTGGGTGGTTTATCAAAAACCATCCACTAATGATCCAAAACATTCTGACTAATACCCTCATGTATACACCATCTGATTGAATACTTAGGCTTACAAACATCAACATGCAATCTAATTTTAGGATTGACAAAATATTGGGCTAACATAGCTTTGGTAATGTCTAACTCTTTCACTTGATCATATGATAAACCATCAACATATTCTACCTTCTTGGTTTCTCGTCATTGCCTAAATGATTTGTGTTGGCTTGAGAGGGTTCAAACATGACTAATAATTCCCTCTAAATTCGATGTTATTGAAGACAATCAAAGATGGCGGTAATACATTTCTACAATCCTACTTATTTGATCAATGTTTCTTTCAATTTTCTCTTTGATTGTTGGAGGGGGAGGGTTTGGTGGTGGAGGGTTTGGGTTTTCATGTTTTTCATCCATTTTACCTATTTAAAATATAAAACATACCCATTTAGTATAAAAAAATAAAAAAAATTTGCTTGAATATACAAAATAAATAAAAAATGCAAGAACTAACCTCTTCGGATCAGATATCCATTCTTGGACTGCTCTGATATCAGTTTTGGGAGAGGTCTATGTTTTGCAAGCCGCGGGTTTGCAAAACACAACCTATTTTTCCCTTTTTATGTCTTGCAAAATGGATATCTTGGGTAAATTAGGTTGCACAAAATATTTAAAGATTTGTGAAAATTTTAATCTTACCTAGTTTGGATTTTTTGTACTTTGTTACTTGCACACATGTTACCCAATTTGTAGATTTCTATCAATGACTTCTTGCAAACATTTTTCTTAAAACTTTCATGAATGTAAATAAACATCATAACTCCACACTTTCACTAATTGGGTGATTTAATTCATAACATAATTAATATTTGGTAATTTTAATAAAATCTCATGGTGAAATTAACTTGTGGCCATTGCCAAATATTAAAATAATTATGAATTTGCACTTATATTTAAAATGTCGTCATACCAATATGCCTAAAACTTGATAAAGAGCCCCTCCAAACCTATCACAATAAAATGAAAATTTGTTTTTCTACTATTGATATTGTTGGCATAATAGTCATAGTAACAATGGTATTACATTGTTAAATTTGCATTTATAGGTTAGTTTATGCATATAACTGTTAGTAAATAAAGCAATAGTTAGTTTGTTAGTTTGTGGGAGTTACATTCCCATATGGAGGTTGTGTAGGTAGTTACCAAATAGTTAAAGGGAAGAGGATTTTATAAAGCCAATGTAATGCAATGTGAAAATTATTCGAAGACAATAATATATTATTCTATGTTTTATGTTTTGTTGTGTTAAAATGGTTTGATCTAGTTATCTGTGTTTGTGCTTAACATATTTCAATATGGTATCAGAGCATTGAAGATTTCTGTGTGCCTGTGTGTTTGAAGAAGAGTCTTTGGAACGGTATTCTTGGACGTTCGTGGAGGAATGAAGATCAATTTAAAAACTCCACATGAAGAGAATCAGAAATGCTGGTGACAGTCCTAGAAGATAGATAAAAGAAATTATAGAGGTAACTCATGTCATTACAGTGAAAGAATAGTGCAGATATTTAGAGAAAAGGAATGGTCTGGGATGAAATCAGTCCTTATTTTTGTTTGGTAATTGCATACATACTTGTATTGGGCGAGTAGCATAGATCAACCCATGTTCTAGACATTGTGAACCCTCCAAGGGAAAGTTTATGATGTTCTTTTATTCTTCCACTCCATATAATAACGTTCTTTCCATTGGCTGAACCATTTTCATCTAGTTTTTAATCTTTGTGTAAAAGAAGGTAGGAATGGTTTCAAATACATGGAGTATTGGAACGAATAGTTTATTTCATTGAGGAAATATAAATACATTTGCAATCGCTGTGCTTATGTATGGTTTTGTTGATTACTATAGGATTGTCTGATATAAACTTGGCCATAAAGGAATGCAATACTGCATTGAGTTCGAGTTTTTGAACCATTTATGAGATTTAGTTTCATACTAAGGGTGTTGTAGTGGATAGTGATAGAGGCAGTGACAGTCAAGGATTATGTAGATTTGAGTTTAGGGTTTAATAATTGGAGAAATAAGGGATTTTGTAAGAAGTTTGGTTGCTTTGTAAGATGTCTATAGTTTGAAATTTGTTTTGCATCATAGTAATTACATAGAAGGTATAAGGAGTTTTAAGGATATATTTGTGTTTATGGAGGTATAAGGTTGATTAGTTTATGGGTCTATCATTGGATCAATTTGACATTATCATCATGAATGCACATATGTCAAAGATAGCTTATGCTTTCAGGGCCATCGTTTCTATTCCTAATGAAGCCTCCAAAGACTCATCCAAGATAGTAGTTGGTTAAAGTATAACAGGATCATATTGGAGGCAGGAAGCATCGAAGAATGGAGGATTTTCCATCATCTCAAGTTAGCTTCCCTCTTTAAGATGATGCTTTGCATGAGAAGTGTTTTTGGTTTTGGTTGTTTTACTTTTCTTTGTTGATGCTAATGGATTTGAAGAATGTATGTTTTGTGAAGATTTTATTTTGGAGACAGGTTTGGGATTTGGTGTTGAGTTCAATATGGATTGTTGTCTAGCGAGCTTCAAAGTATATGATCGAGAATTATACCCTTTCATAGTCACTAGACAATGATAGAGATCTATCATATCTCTTAGGGATTGTTGTCGAATAATTCAAGACTCTTTGATTTAAGAGTTCGGGACTAAAGAGCTCAAGAACATAGCTTGAAGCTACACCTTTCTGAGGGTAGACAAGATAGCATGATGGAGCCCCGCTTGGTTTAGGATTTGTTTTTTGGGAGAAGACCTTCTATAAAATATGTATTCATATTATGTAATAAGCTTTGTTAAGTATATTAGCATTCAGGGTCATCCCTTGGTACTATTGTAGGAACAATGTAATAAGGGGGGAATGTTGGCATAATAGTCATAGTAACAATGGTATTACATTGTTAAATTTGCATTTATAGGTTAGTTTATGCATATAAATGTTAGTAAAAAAAGCAATAGTTAGTTTGTTAGTTTGTGGGAGTTACATTCCCATATGGAGGTTATGTAGGCAGTTACCAAATAGTTAAAGGGAAGAGGCTTTTATAAAGCCAATGTAATGCAATGTGAAAATTATCCAAAGATAATAATATATTATTCTATGTTTTATGTTTTGCTGTGTTAAAATGGTTCGATATGGTTATCTGTGTTTGTTCTCACCATATTTCAATAGAGATATGATCAATGACTCAATCATTTTTCACTAATAATTAGGTCATCGAAATTTATAACTTGACTTGTCCTAACTTGCAACACTTTGAGGAGTCTAGAATTGACTTTAAACTATTTGTGACTATGACCACAAATTGATGAGTTCAATGAGCAATTTAACACTACAAAATGATTAAGGACATTTGCAACCAAGACTTTATGATCTATAGATAGTAATGTTTTGAACTTGATTAAACTAATGTGACAAAGTGACTCCACATGCGAATTGGAAGATCAACATGGCATTCAAGAGGTTAACTTAATGACACATCTTTTTAATGAGTGTTAAAATTTTAAAAATTTTCTAGTGGATAACAACTATCTCTAACTAGGGACAAGCACCTTGTGGATGCAATAGGAACTTAGAATATCTAGCAAAAGATCAGTGCATTGTCTGTCGGGTCATAAAGTTGATAGTGTACACAATAACAAAAAATAATCGAGGACTTTGACACGTGGAAAACTAAACATAAGGGAAAATACACACACAAAATAGAAACAAACATGAAAAAAATTCCTAGGTAACCTATGTACATGGTAGATCATGTGAACCCATTGATAGACTTAGAAAAATATACATTTGTGCCAAATAATGAACTATATCTATGAAGCATCGATGGACCAAATTGTTATTTATGTTTCATGGTGAGGGATTTGAAGTCTTTTAAATGCATAAGATTCATTAATAATGCATCATACCCAAACAATCACTCTTCCTCATAAGAATTAGAAGCCTCTTGAATCAATTTAGTGTCACCATTTGTAATATTGATCATGTTTTCTTGCATTACATCACACATATCAATGTCCCACATTTGGATGCATCTTTGATCATTTGAGTCTGAGGAGAATAAGTCTCAAGTTTCCCATTTTCATACAAATTTTGAGATGGGTAGACTTCTTGTAGTTTAGGCTGCAAACTCACTTCATGAATAGTAATTTCAAGGAGCATGGGTTAATCCTTGATTAAATTAATTTCATCCCTCTTCATTGTGATAAACTCAAAAAAATATTATCTAATGATGATAAAGTAGGAGAAAAGGATGATACATATGTAACTTTGGACTCATCAATACATGTGCTTTCTTCTACGATCATTAAAGGAGTAGGAATGACATCTTCACCACAAAGGAACTCAATGTCTAAAGCTTCAAGGCACCAACTTGAAATGAAAATTTCATAGGACCACAAATATTCTTGAGATTCATTTGATTGATTATTCTTTGTTTGCTTCTCTTTTAACAATTTTAGTTCTTCAGACCTCTTCTATATCGCATCAACAAGATGCATCAAATGATGGATAAAAACTAGAGTTGTCTACCCACTATTACTTCTTATAGTTTCAACACATATTCTAAACATAAGGTAACCAATTCTTCATCTTCAATATGACAAGAAAGTTTCAATTGGTACAGAAAGTACAAGTAAAATGTATCTCATTTTTCATTGACCAATGAAATACTTGCAATCCCTTCCATAGATTTGTGGTTGTATCATGTGTTAAGTCATTAGATAGACTAAGAATTTTTTCATCATTTTAATATGATTGCTATAACAACCACATTCTAAATACAAAGTAAAAATGAAATATTTACCATTACGTAATTTAAACAAGGTAAAAAGAGATAGAGAATTTTTTTTTTAATTTCGATAAAATCAAGTAACTACAATTACAAAATTTCTCACTACTAAATATAGTAAGTCATATTGTCCTTCTCAAGTACAATGCTTACAAAAGTAAATCAATTATAGATATCTACTTTAGATAATGTCTTACATAGTCTCAATAAACACAAGTCTCAAAGATATACTACATCCAGAAATTTGACATCTTTATCACAAGCCTTGGCATGTCTTCTGCTAGAAAGAGAGTATCTTTCCAATGATTTACCTCCAACCACAGACCGGCGGTCTCCCACACATCTTCCACATAGGAAGTGGCCCTGCCCTACACAAGGAATATAGACCAAAGGTGATCAGTGGTAATTTGCCTTTCTGAGTACATAGTGTTGTATCCTACACAACTCTATCAATCATACAACCCTAGATATCGTCTAGCTAAGTATGATTTCTGATAGGATGTGCAATCTAGATATAGTGAACCGACAATGCATGCAGAGTCATATGCATTACTATGGCTATAGTTTCAATATATATTAATGTTCGCAATGAACATTGTCGTAATGTTCACCCACTCCAACTTGACTTGGATACTATCATATTCCTATAGTTTGACTTGGTCAACTATGTTTAACTTAAGAAGTTATGACGATTTCAACAATTTAGTCTTCTCGACCCATACATGTTTTCTTTCACTGTCTATAATCCATAGACCTATTCAACTTTTTTTCTTTATGAGGACTCTCATTGCATCATTGCAATACTTGAGGTCCACAACTTATTGTCTCATAAGAATTATAGATTGATTAGTAATGACTAAGATGATAAACTTACCCAGGTTAAGCATTATAGTCTAGGAATCTAATTCCCTTCTTGCAAGTAAGAATAATTACACATAGTCAGGGCACTTGACCCTTCAATCATGATCTAAATAATGATCTCAATGCCTTAATATAATAATTACCATATCTAGATTAAGTTAAGGTTTAACTAAAGAGTTTTGACTAAATCAAAGCTAGTCTTTATGACTTAAGTGGATTCACACGACACTATCGTCACTCCATAATCCTTATGAAATGATTATCCATTCTTAGGTATCCCTTACATCTTTGCAATCATTTGAGATTCCTTACTTTCAATAAGTAATTACTAAGAGGAATTGTGATCAAAAGGTATAATAAACTTTATGTTTGATTATCTATTTAATAGTACCTCTTGCATGCTTGCAAAACCCAAAGCTTATGACTTATGTTTCAAGTCAAATTGTAGCCCAATAAATAGTTTACCCTACCTAATGTTAAACATTGTCAACTAATAACAAATCTCTTTTCAATAAAATAGATGTGAAAATTTACTAAAATTAGGGTTCGCGACACTTTAATATATGTAATAACTAAAATAGGTTATAACCATAAAAGTGTCATCAATAATCTTTAACCCTTCTAGGTTAAAGTAGGGTTTTATTTAACTTATCCCAACCCAATGAATAACAAACAAACTTTTTCTAGGAAGTAAGAATATTGTAAGAACAATTATCTATTAGTCTTCTTTCAACCAAAGGATCAAATATACCTTTCAATCTGACTAGATCATTAACACATCAATACTTACAACCTTAAGTTGTTCTATCAAATCTTGAATAGGTTTTCAACTTAACTCTAAATGCTATGGCTTGAGGTACATACCCCTTATGACAAGAGTCAAAATATCTTCATAACTAGGGTTCGTACTTCCCCATTGTTGTCCTTTTTGATATAGCTATCAAAATATGGAAATAACAAGGCATTTAGAAAAGATATCACCCTACTAGGTTATCTTAGGGTTTTTGTTCTTCGCTTTTACAAAGAAATCTTAAAATAGGAAACCCTTAGTTTCTAAAGAAGTCTGATTAATGTCTAAGATTGATTAGCTATAATTATATATCAAGACTAATTCAAATTGATGTCATTCTAGCTTCAATATCGGAGTCATTTTTCACATACTTACATTATACCTAAAGTATCTAGAACTCATTTGTTTAATAACGGGTGCCCATTTGCACAAAACAAGCCATATTTCCATTAGGTATTCTTGGTATTCATAGCAATGATTTCTCTTAACATGGTAACTAGTCATGATATGAGTATACTATACCTGTGCTTAATAGATTATGATTTCACTTAATCATTAACCTTCTGAACACGTTAATATGAAATAATTCTTCTGACCCTAGGAAGGTCGTCTCTTAAATAAATAACTTTTGAGCTCAATGCCTTATCTGAATTCATGAGCTCGATAATATGGTAATGAAATGAAAAGGTGACCATCTTCAGTTTTTCTTAATGAACTAGTCTTATAATGTTTAAACTCTAAGGTTCTAAACTTCTCAACTTCGTGATTAAGCAGTTGCTAGGATCTATCCTCCTTGACTACGTATCTTCAAATGCTTTTAACCCTACTAATATATATATCCATGTTAGTTATAGCAGATGCATATAGCATTGTATAAGAATTAAACATTGTGTTTTAAATGAGTTGTTCTACCTCAATGATTGTATAAGTTATGTAGACAATACAATGTACAGAAACCACAAATAAAGTTAAATACATTCATTCTTAAAGAGGTACTCTTACCTGTGCTTCTGCTATCTGGATAACTTCTTCTTTGTACATTCTTACTGCCTTAACAAGGATAATCAACTTGGCATCACTTACTCTATTCAAAAGATGACAAAAACTCAACAAACTACTCTTCATCTATATTGTTGCCATTTAACATCATATTTCTCTATCACTTGGAGCATCTACTTCCTCTTGGAAAATGAAATATGTATTAGCTACTACTTAGAGTAGCACTACCACAGTTAATAGCCACTCCTATCCTTTTGACTCCTGTAGAGCTCGATGCTAGGATAGGCATGGCTTGCTAAAGGTGAGGATGGAGATTTTACACCATGACTAGGCGCTGAAGACCACCATATAAAGTCATGTGCATCCTTGAGTCCCACGGACTCATACCCATAAGAGGTTCTAGGAATACACCGATAGGAATCACAAAAATGATGGAAAACATTTCCAATGACTTAACATAGTCCTCACTATCCCCACTCTGCCAACCCTTAACAAGTCATTTCAACTTCCTTACATCACTCATTCCGTTAGAAAAAAAATCAGAGTCTCAATCGTCCACTACTCATAATGAATCTTTTTCATTATTACCATGTCTACTGACTAGCAATCCAATTAACACGTACAGTTGCACGTCTTGGCGGTTACAACAAAATCCATTTCTGATGTAAAAGTTACAAATGAGGACAACACATGCAACAAAAAGGGAGAAGCGTGGCATAAAACACCACTGATTTCCTTCAAGAGGCTAACATCATCAAAACAGAACTTTGAAATTATTTAGTTATCACATAAGTTATTAAAACCACTACTGTAGTTAGTCGATATGCACTCCTAATAGCATGCCGATAACCACTCTTAGTTACAAGCCAATGATATTGTGGCATAATAATTGCCACTAGCTCCCAACGTGGTTCCTTTGGAGCATGACAACACTAAGGAAGATATTTACAAGATGACAACTTCCTATAAGGAAAAGTGGTTACGAACTTAAACCTCAAATAATCCCTACTAACATAATATTAAACAAAATAATAACAATAATGGTCCTTGATCATATTTTAATCTTTGATCACAATATGTTAATAATAATAAAAAGTCAAAAAGCTTATGAGTAATATGATAGGGTCGAGCTTGTTTCCCCTTCACAGAGCCCCAATAAAAACTTGATGACTTGACTTGACGAAATCATCGTAAGATGCTTATTGTGGACAAAACTCGCATATTCTTTACTTGACGAAATCATCTTAACATAAAGAATCGTTTATAACACATCAAGAGACTTTAATAAAATAAGAGAACCATTTTATGACAATTACATTGTAATATTTATGTAAAACATAAATAGACATAGTTCATATTCAAATGATATCATTAACACACTAACGACTATGACGACTTACTACGACTTCCAAAGATTCGTAAGGTATCGACTACCTAACAATTGGGTTCAGGTAAACTGACAAGTTAAGGCTCACCTCTCATAACATGTTGGTTCACAATTTTGTTACTCATCATACTCGTCTTGGGAAATAGACCACTCGTAACCCGAGGTCTATATCTCTCTCCTCGAAAGATACTCTCTCTCTTCTCCAAGAGTCATTTGAAAATTTGTATTCCTATTTCAACTTGTAACCAACAAATTATGATCAGTGCATCACGATTTAAATAATAAATAAAATCTCATAAGCAATTATTAAATTGATAAAAACATAATCATTTCCATAGTTTCATAAATGAAATTCAATATAGCTCCATGTCTTTTCTTGACATTACTCTAAACATTAAAATACATTTACTTATGTCCGAGTAAAAGTAAAAATATAGCAAGTCAAAAATCAGGGATGTAACAATTGCTATGGAAAATTGAAAATATGAAAACAACTCTTGAAAAATGAAGCTATAGAAAAGAGACTCAATTCTTTGGAACAACAACAATGTTATGTATTTAGTATATATTGAGGTATAATTATTCTATCAAATACTTATTATATCTTTAGTGTACATTTTACTTTTGGATAAATATGAAATTTTCATTATTTACCTTTTAATATATGATCTATTAAACATTTAAATGAACATGAAAGGGTTCAATAAAGCTCAATAAATATCACATGTATTATGCATTTCAATGAACATGATATGCTTCCTTATTTATTAAAGGAAATATTATTTTATAAAAACACAAAAAAAAAGATAATCCTATTCCTCTCCAAGTTTTCTCAGAATTATCAATGCCAACACTGCGTTCTCATTGATACCTATCCTATAGAAGACAAAACAAAAACCTATCAATGCCCAATACCATTCATGTATTGCATATATATAGAAATCTTATATATAGAAATCTTGTATATAGAAATCTTAAATATAGAAATATTTTTCCCTTTTTATGTCTTGCAAAATGGATATCCATTTTAGGTTGCACAAAACATATATCCATTCCATGCCTATGAAAGTCAAAGTTGGCTAATTCACGAATTTGGCTAAGTAAAAACACGATTTTTTTCCTATTGCCACTGTTTGGCCTGCGATGATCCTACACATACCCATATTAAAATAATATAAATATAATTATATTATATATTATAATGTATTATATATTATAGTATATAATATATTAATAGTATTATTATTAATATAATATTAATTATTATAAACCCTAACTATTTTAAATCTCTTGTGCTTTCTCCCTCCTTCCCTCTCTCTGTCCTTGTCTCTCTTCCTTTGTCTTTGTCTAGTTCTCTTCCTCTCTTTTTATCTTTCTTTCCCTATCTCTTATCTCTACATCTAATTGTCTTTCTCTATTCCCCCTATTTCTAATTCAATCCCTAACCATAATTTATTAGTAACCCTAACTATATCCTTAACCCTAATCCTAATTGTAACTATAACACTAATTATAACCATAATTCTAATTCTCCCCTCTTTCTTTATTACCTCTCTCTCTTGCCCCACGTTGCTCCGCACTTCTGTCTTTCCACTTCTTGTCCCTCCCCACTTCTTATGTTCCACTTCTTTGTTCCCATCTCTAACACTTTAATGCAATCTTGTTCCTCGTCCTATTCAAACTCATGGTTATCCTCATAGTGGTATATATATGTTGGTATATATATTTCCTTCACAATCCAAATTCATTTACGTTATCATGTTTTTCTTGTGCACATAACCCTAACTGTAAATCTATTGTATGCTAGTATTTGTAGTTAGATTTCTATTATAATTTCTCTTTAATAGTGATCATACAAAATAAATAAAATAATAATAATTAACTATCTATAATTCTCTATATTTTAAATCATAATTATTTTAAACCCTTATTAATAAACCCTATTCATTTTAAAGTCTAATGGTAATGATCATTTTAAGCCCTAACCTTGCTTATTTTAAACCCTAACCCTAATGATCATTTTACAACATAACCCTACTTATTTTAAACCCTAACCATAATTATCATTTTATAACACCTAACCCTAACTAAATTTCCAAACAGGATACTGTAATTATATTTGTAACCCTAACTTTTACCTTGATTGTAATGCTATCCCTAATTCTATCCCTAACCCTAATCTTAATGCTAATTGAAAGCCTAATTGTAACCCTAACTTTTTTTGTTATTTATTTCCTTGCACATACTTAGCTAACTTTTTTGTTTATATATATTTTCCCTAATTGTAACCCTAATTCTAATTGTAACTCTAACTCTAATTAGAGCCCTAAAACTAACCCTAATTCTAACCCTAACCATAATTTTATCCCTAGCCCCAACTGTAATTCCAACTGTAACCCTAACAATTTTTTTGGTTAAAAATATGTACCATAGTTGTAACCCTAACTCCAATTCTATCCCTCACCCTAATTCTATCCCTAACCCTAACCCTAATTGCACTTCTAACACTAACACTAATTGTAACATTGACCCTATCCCTAATTCTAATCCTTACCCTAATTCTAATTATTTAACCCTAAACCTAATTTTAGCATTGACCCTATTTTTATCTATAACCCTAATTCTAATCCTAATCATATTTTTATCCCTAACCCCAATTGTAATTCCAAGTTTAACCCATTTTTTTGTTATAAATATTTTCCCTACTAGTAACCTTGACTCTAATTCTATCTCTATCCCTAATTCTATATCTGACCCTAACCCTAATTGTAATTGTAACGCTAATCTTAACCATATGTTTCTTGGTTATATATATTTGTTCTAATTATCTCTCTTTGCCTCTTTCTCTCCTATCTATATCTTTGTCTTTTGCACTCTCTATATCTCTCATGATTTCTCCCTCCCTCCCTCTCTCTTTGTCTTTTTCTCTCTCTTCCTTTATCTTTGTCTCTCCCTTCCTCTCTTTTATCTCTCTTTACCTATGTCTTATATCTAGCTCTATCCCTCTTTCTCTATTCCCATAACTCTAATTCTATCCCTAACCATAATTCATCAGTAACCCTAATTATATCCTTAATCCTAACCCTAATTCTAATTGTAACATTAATTCTAACCCTAATTCTAATCCCCCACATTTCTATATTCCACCTCTCTCTCTCTCTCTCCATGTCCCTCCCCACTTCTCTCCACTTCTTGTCCCTCTCCACTTCTATCTCTCCACTTCTTTGTTCCCTTCTCTCTAACACTTTAATGTAATCTTGTTCCTTAACCCATTCAAACTCATGGCTATCCTCATAGTGGTATATATATGTTGGTATATATATTTCCTTCACAATCCAACTTCATTTACATTATCATGTTTTGCTTTGTGCACATAACCCTAACCCTAAATCTATTATATGCTACTATTTCTAGTTAGATTTATATTATATTTTCTCTTTAATAGTGATCATACAAAATGAATAAAATAATAATTAACTATCTATAACTCTCGATATTTTAAATCATAATTATTATAAACCCTAATTATTTTAAATCATAATTATTTTAAACCCTAATTAATTAAACCTTATTTATTTTAAACTCTAACCCTAATGATCATTTTAAACCTAACCCTAATGATAATTTTATATCCTAATGCTACTTATTTTAAACCCTAACCATAATTATCATTTTATAACCCCTAACCGTAACTAAATTTCCAAACCTTACCCTAATTATATCTATAAGCCTAATTTTCAGGGTAATTGTAATGTTATCCCTAATTCTATCCCTAAGCCTAATCTTAATTCTAATTGAAAGCCTAATTGTAACCCTAAATGTTTTGGTTATTTATTTACTTGCACATACCTAGCTAACTTTTTTAACCTTATATATATTTTCCCTAATTGTTACCCTAATTCTAATTGTAACCCTAATCATAATTCTATTCCTAGCCCCCAATATAATTCCAACTCTAACCCTAACAATTTTTAAAAAAAATATTTACCCTAGTTGTAACCCTAACTATAATTCTATCCCTAACCCTAACCTTAATTGCACTTGTAACCCTAGCACTGACCCTAACCCTAATTCTAAATATAACCCTAAACCTAATTCTAACATTGACCCTAATTTTATCTATAACTCTAGTTCTAGCCCTAATTATTATTTTATCTCTAACCCCAACCGTAATTCCAAGTCTAACCCAATATTTTGGTTATAAATATTTTCCCTAATTGTAACCCTGACCCTAATTCTATCACTAACCCTAATCTATCCCTGACCCTAACCCTAATTGTAATTGTAAGCCTAATCTTAACTATATGTTTTTTGGTTATATATATATATATATATATATATATATATATATATATATATATATATATATATATATATATATATATATATATATATATATATATATTTGCTCTAATTATCTCTTTGCATCTTTCTCTCCTATCTATATCTATATCTTTTGCACTCTCTATATATCTCATGCTTTCTCCTTCCCTCTCTCTTTGTCTTTGTCTCTCTTCCTTTGTCTTTGTCTCTCTCTTCCTCTCTTTTATCTCTCTTTCCCTATCTCTTATCTCTAGTTATATCCCTCTTTCCCTATTCCCCCTAACTCTAATTATATCCCTAACTGTAACTTATCAGTAACCCCAATTATTTCCTTAACCCTAACCCTAATTCTAATCCCCCTCTTTCTCTATTCCTACTCTCTGTCTCTTGCCCCACATCTCTCCCCACTTTTGTATATCCACTTCTTTTCCCTCCCCACTTCTCTCCACTTCTTGTCACTCCCCACTTATGTCTCCACTTCTTTGTTCCCCTCTCTCTAACACTTTAATGTAATCTTGTTCGTCAACCTATTCAAATTTATGGTTATCCTCATAGTAGTTTATATATGTTGGTATATATATTTTCTTCACAATCCAACATCATTTACATTATCATATTTTGCTTGTGCACATAACCCTAACCCTAAATCTTTTATATGCTAGTATTTCTAGTTAAATTTATATTATATTTTCTCTTTAATAGTGAAAATAATAATAATAATTAACTATCTATATTTATTTTTGAATATTTTTTTGAGAATCTATTTTATTGTGAATAAAAAATATTTAATTATTCATTTAAAAATGGATAAAAGGAATAAAATCCAATGAGCTCCTTTGCCTACATTTCACAATGTATTTGTAATGGTCCTACTTTTTTAGTGCCTTTTTGTGGAGCAAATTCTTTGAAATCTATTTTTATTTGGTATCATTGTTTTTATAAAAATTATTGAAATTTAGATGTTTTTAAATGGTAACATTTATCTTGTTCAAACTCACAAAGATGAATCAAAGGAAAACATAATAAATATTGATATTGTTACTTCTATTATGAATAAATTTGAATGATAATAGTCTTATAATACTTTCTTGAACATGCAATTTATTTATCTATTATCATTAAAGTATTATGGTTGCAAATTTTCTATTTATCTTGCACTACCTTAAAAACTCATATATTGCATTGTTGATATGCTTTTGCATCATCTCAATGGCTGCACCTATCAATATTTAGTTTCAACCAATAATTATTTTAATAAAAAGGAAAATACCATAACAACTATTGACACACAATCATCTACTCGATCCTCTTCCATATGTGCTAGAATGTAATTAGAAGATAAAATAAATTTATGAAATAGTTAAGATTGCAAAAGGCTTCCTCATCAAGTGGCAAATGTTGGTGCATGTGCTTTCCCTTGAGTGTGTCAAATACTGATGCATGTGTTATTGTAAAGTGCAGGTAGTAGAATTTTGTTGGTGGTTTCCATCATCAGGCTGGCTTCCATTTAGTAGATTAAAAATTCTTTAACACTTAAGTTTAAATATAAATTTATTATCTTTTTAAGAGGAAAGACAAATTATAAATTTATTACTAAAATAATATGAATTTTTAATTGATAAAAATATATATTATTATTACTTATCAATAATATTTTATAAAATGGGCTCTTATTATTTATTTTAATAATAAGCGCCTATTTTCAATGGATATTGTACATAAATTATATAATATAGGAAGTGATCCGCCCCCATTTGGCAAAGCCTTGACAGAATCCAATCAAATTGTATGATTTCAGGTTGAATTTCAAGTCTTTGAAAAAAAACCCTCCACTAGGCAAATGCTCAATATACTTTCAGTAAAAATTAATCAAAAATTAATCAAAATACCACTTCTGTCCGCCAATTCTCAAAAATTATGGCTGAAATCTCATAACAATTATCTGTCGTTTCTAAGTAATCTTGGAATAAATTTTCATCAAATGACATAATTCAACTGAATTTGCCACCATAACCACAAAATTTAAAAAGAACCCACACCAATGTGTGTCAATTTAAAATGACACTTAAAATTTCCGTTATTTCACTAAATCAACTTGTAGTCCAATCTACTTTTTGTTAGAATAAGTCAAACAGAATACTGCGTCATAGAGTCTTAGTTAGAAATAATAACTAACTGTAGATTTGTCTCTTAGATCCTGTTAACTATAAGAGTCATTCACTTATCCGCCTTCATGTGTGTGTTGTCAAACTTATTACAGTTTGTTGTCAATCTATTTAGCAAACATTTAGGAATGATAGTTGTTCAATCTGTTGTATAAATATTCTTCTCTTGTTCAATAAAGTTAAGCAGTGAGTTCGTTGTTTCATCAAGTTTATGTTTGCTATTCCATTTTTGTTCTGCTATTATATTATTTTGTTTTGGTATCAGATCTTGGCAATAAGGGAGAGTTTACATCGAGTTTCCTTTGAGCAGCAGTTGTGTAAACTCCATTTGGTGTTGTTGGTGCTCAAGTTCAAATTGTTGTGCATGTTCCTGTTGGGAAATTGCCAACGCAGGAACTAGAGAGATTGAGGGTGTTCCACGGTGCACCTGAGCTTCACATGTGGAGTCTGATGTCAAATGTGTAGACTGCTACTGTTAAGGCTGCCTCTGTTGAGAGGAAGAGGAGCGTGGATTAGTCAGAGTGTTGTGGTTGCACTCGTGCCTACTGTTGAGGTTGCAAAGAGGCAATGTTGTGCCTTAGTGTGCTCTTGAAGAATGTTAATTGTGATAGTGTCCAAGGTGACTAAGAAGTGCTGGCCTCAGGGTGTAAGAAATTGGTAAAAATTTCTCTTTGTTGATTTGTTTTTAAAATATGGCAAATCTTTCATATGCTTATCTAATTGAATCAAATAAGTTAGATGGTTCCAATTATGTTAATTGGAAGTTCAAGATGTAGACTTTAATGGAAGGTTACAATGTTTGGAGTATTGTAACTGATACTGAGGCTAAACCAACAGTACCACTTGATACTGTTAAAGATTGGGAGAAAAGACAATCCAAAGCTAAGATTCTCTTGCGTATGTCAGTAAAGAATTCAGTGATCCCTCATATTAGAGATATCTCTACCTCTAAAGATACATGGACAACATTGAAAGATTTGTATGAGATTACAAATACAAACATAATTTTATTTTTAAAGAGCAAATTGCTTTCTATTAAAATGGAAGTAAATGAAAATATTAGTGATTATTTATCTAGAATTAAGGAGTTAAGGGATAAATTAACTGATATTGGTGAAAAAGTCTCTAATATTGATCTGGTAATAGTTACTTTGAATGGAATGGTTAGTGATTATCATGTCTTTATTACTAGATTGGCTGCAAGGGAAAAGCCACCTTCTTTTGAGAGTTTGGCAAGTATCCTCCTACTAGAAGAAGAGAGGAAGAAGCACATGGATAGTAGAATTTAGAGTGTTGATTCAGCTTTGATGGCCAAAGACAAGATGCCATTCAAAGAAAAGCAATGGTCAAAGAACAAAGGAGGAGGTAAATTTGAGAATAAAAGGTATCAAGCAGGAGCATCATCCAAATCAAATGTAAAGAAAAGTAGAAATTGTAATTATTGTGGCAAACTTGGTCATTATGCTTATGAATGTTGGAAAAAGAATAATGAGTCCAAAAACAACAAATATGAGGGTAATTTTGTGAAGGGTGAGGATGAAATAAGTGATAACCTTCATGACTTAAAGTTGTTTATGTCTGATGTTGTTCTTTCAGCTGAAACAAATGAGTCTAATAACTGGTTTATAGATTTAGGGGCATCTATTCATATGTCATGTCATAGAAATTGGTTTACAAATTTTCATGAGAAAAATGATGGTAGTAAGATCTATTTAGGAGATAATAGGTCTCATAATGTAAAAGGATGTGGTGATATAAGTGTGCAACTACCTAATGGTTATGTAAAGCAACTTTCTAATGTTATGTATGTCCCAGGAATTAAGAAAATTTTGATTTCAGTTTCAGCTATTACTGATCAAGGTCTTAAGGTTGAGTTCTTGAAAACATGTTGCCAAGTAAAGATATGAAAGATAATTGTAATGTGATTGTTGAAGGTATTAGAACAAGAGTCTTGTATAAACTTGATGTGAAAGTGGACAGCCATCAAGCATTTGCTTCTACATGTGTATCCACAGAAGAGCTATGGCATAAAAGGTATGGTCATTTAAATCTTCAGGATTTTATTACTCTACAAAGAAAAGAGATGGTGCAAGGTCTTCCAGTATTAAAGGATGATCAAATTAGTTGTAATGGTTGTGCATTGGGTAAACAACATAGAAATGAATTTGCAAAAAGGTTTAATCAAAGGCAAAGGGATATTCTTGAATTAGTACATTCAGATGTGTGTGGTCCAATGCAAACTCAATCACTTGGGGGAGCTTTTTACTTTCTTATATTTATTGATGATTGCACAAGATATACTTGGGTGTATTTATTAAGAAATAAGAGTGAAGTGTTTGAATATTTCAAAGAGTTTAAAAGTATGGTGGAAAAACAAACATCTCATGATATTAAGATTCTTAGATCAGATTAAGGGGGGGAATATACTTCAGAAAAGTTTGTGAACTATTGTAAAACTAATGGTATTCTTAAGCAATACACAGTTGCCTATAGTCCAGAGCAAAATGGTGTTGCTGAAAGGAAAAATAGGACAATTGTTGAGTGTGCTAAGAGTATGCTAAAAGAAAAGAACCTCCCTAACAATTTGTGGGATGAAGCAGTTAGTACAGCCATTTATTTGTTGAATAGAAGACCTACAAAGTATCTAGCAAATAAAACTCCTTATGAAGCTCTTAATGGTGCTAAACCTATTGTTAATCATTTGAGAATTTTTGGAAGTAAGGCATTTTGTCATATTCCAAAAGAGAATAGAAGAAAACTTGATGCAAAGTCTATAAAATGTATTTTTATTGGTTATTGTGTTGATCATAAGGCTTACAAGGTGTATGATCCATCTACTCATAGGGTGTTTGCTTGTAGAGATGTTATATTTCATGAATTTGCTGGTGATGTTCAAGAGGAAGAAAAGGAGGATAAAACTACATCATGGAAACTACTTGAAGAAGACAATGGAAGTTTAGATATTGGTGATAAACAAACCCATGATCAAAGTGGACATGAAGTAAGGCAAGGTGAAGCTACTCCTATCAGCAATGAAGCATTAAGAAGATCAACAAGGCAAGTAAAGGCACCAATCAGGTATAATGACTATGCTCTAATGGCTCAAGTAATGAGTGTAGATGAACCTCAAAATTTTGAAGAAGCTAAGGATCATAAGGAATGGATGAATGCAATGCAAGAAGAATATGATTCAATTATGAATAATGGTACTTGGGAATTGGTTGAATTACCTACAAATATAATTCCTATAGCTCTAAATGGTTATTCAAGACTAAGTTTAAAGCTGATGGTACTATTGATAAATTCAAAGCTAGATTAGTTGCAAAAGGATATACTCAAAAGGAAGGAATAGATTATGAAGATACTTTTGCACCTGTAGCTAAAATGAATACTATTAGACTTATGATTGCACTTGCTACTAAGTTTAATTGGGATCTTCATCAAATGGATGTTAAGTCAGCATTTTTAAATGGTGATCTAAAGGAGGAAATTTAGCTTGTTCAACATGAAGGCTTTGTAAAGAAGGGAAAAGAACATTTGGTATGCAGGTTAAAGAAAGCATTATATGGTCTCAAACAAGCGCCAAGATCTTGGTATGAGAAAATTGATAAATTCTTCTTTCAACAAGGGTTTATCAAAAGTAAAAATGATCCAAATTTGTACATAAAGAATGATGAACAATATAGAAAAAGCTAAAATATTATGATAAATTTTTAATATTTTTTTTGAGTCATACCAAATCAGAGAAATGACAAGTCACTAGAAGCTGGTAAAGCCACCACATTAATGTACTGAATTACCATAACCATAATTAAAATTAGAAGCTGTTAAAGCCACCACATTAATGTACTGCATTACCATAACCATAGTTTGGTTATCCACCATTCTCTCAATTTTCTTAATCAGAATTAGAGAGATTTAAAGAAGTGGTTAAGAATGAGCTTGGGATCAAATGAACACATCATCAAGTATTTCTTCCGACTTGTTAATCGAGGAAGGCATTGCCAAAACCCTTTCTTTAAATTGTATGCAAACACCTTTGGATCATTTCTATCACGTACACAGCTAAAGCACAGATAATCTCCCACACAAGCACAATTCCAATACCAGCCTGTTCCACCAATATATTGAGGGAGAGACTCTGGAGGCATCCTTGCAAATTCTTTCCATTTCCAAAGCAACTTATCTTGGTCATCCTGAAACAACTCCCAGATAACAATACCCGCAGACCTACATAAAAAATGGACATTAAAGGTCGCTACCACTAGAAGGGAAGACCCATATGGAACCATAGATAAAAATTTGACACCAGAATACTCCACAAGAAGTTCGGTGGGTAATGGATCTATTGTAACAGGCTTAATCAAACCATCTTCGATATTGTAACCGACAATAGCCATAGGCTTCGCCGCCCCCCAGAAAAGAACGCTATTACATACAACCATATCCCTATTTAATACATCATAGCCCGATTCCCCTGAAAACTGAGATTTAAGCTTCCATGAATCTTGAAAATAATGGTAGATTTGGAGGGACAAATCCCCCCTGCTGTAGTTCTTGAACGCCAATACCAAATACGGTATAGCATCTATGTTGCACATCGATTTCTATCTCTGCATACATTCTCATGAGTGGATTGCAAACACATAATTTTGGGGTTCTCCCAAAAAGCAGTAAGCCCAGCCCTGGACTTGATAAGTCGTAATATCCTTTATTTGGGAAGAAAGAAAGAGAGATATTCATCCATTTTTGTGTGGAAAAACAGTAGGCCACACAATACCAACTTCCTTGGAATTCTTTACTACAAAGAAGAAGCCATGGATTTTTGGGGGGCAATGAAGACAGAAATCTGTGCGAGGACAAAAGAGAATTCCATTCCTTGCAAACTAAGCGAGAAAGACAGATTGATTGTAATGGAAGCTTTGCAAAAATGCATTCTTTTACACCCCGACACAGCTCAGATACACCACTCTGCTCTCCGTCTTCTTCAACTGCTGAAATAAATCCTCGCTTCATTGCTTTCCTAAATAATGGATTTTGTAATCTTTCTTCCAGGGATTTCTTTCTATGCATTCATCATGCTTCCACATCCACTAGAAAGATACAAATAAATATGGATGAAAATGAGTTCACCAGGGATCAAGTCTTATTGAGTGGAAGGTCCCTGACACCATAAGGGATACCCCTTGACTGTCACCTCAAAAGGTTCAACCTAGGGCTCGCTCTCCCAGGTAGCAAAAACAAATTTGTGGATGTCCTCCATTAAAAAAAAAGGTATATATATTTTTAATATATTTATGGAAAAGGTGTTAAAAAGAAATATAATTTTAGAGGGATCCTTTTAACTCTGTCATATGTAAAAAGTTAATAGGGAACTACGGCCTAAATTTAATGATCGTATGGGATCTGCCTTGGGTGAATTTGACAAAATGGGCTCATGCTCCAAGGTAGCAAAAATGAATTTGTGGATGACCTCCATTAAAAAAAATAAGTATAGATATTTTTAATATATTTAGGGAAAAGGTGTTAAAAACAAATATAATTTTGGAGAGATTCTTTTAAATCTGTCATATGTAAAAAGTTAATAAGGGAACTAGAGCCTAAATTTGATGATCGTATGGGATCGTGCCTCAGGGGAATTTGGCAGAATGAGCTCATGCTCTCAGGTAGCAAAAATGAATTTGTGGATGACCTCCATTAAAAAAAATAAGTATAGATATTTTTAATATATTTAGGGAAAAGGTGTTAAAAACAAATATAATTTTGGAGAGATTCTTTTAAATGTGTCATGTGTAAAAAGTTAATAGGGGAACTAGGGCCTAAATTTAATGATCGTATGGGGTGAATTTGGCGAAATGGGCTCATGCTCCCAGGTAGCAAAAATGAATTTGTGGATGACCTCCATTAAAAAAAATAAGTATAGATATTTTTAATATATTCAGGGAAAAGGTGTTAAAAAGAAATATAATTTTGGAGGGATTCTTTTAAATCTGCCATATGTAAAAAGTTAATAGGGGAACTAGGGCCTAAATTTGATGATCGTATGGGATTGTGCCTCGGGTGAATTTGGCAAAATGGGCTCATGCTCCCAGGTAGCAAAAATGAATTTGTGGATGATCTCCATTAAAAAAAATAAGTATAGATATTTTTAATATATTTATGGAAAAGGTGTTAAAAAGAAATATAATTTTGGAGAGATTCTTTTAAATCTGTCATATGTAAAAAGTTAATAGGGGAACTAGGGCCTAAATTTGATGATCGTATGGGATCATGCCTCGGGTGAATTTGGCAGAATGGGCTCATGCTCCCAGGTAGCAAAATCGAATTTGTGGATGACCTCCATTAAAAAAAAAAAGTATAGATATTTTTAATATATTTATGGAAAAGGTGTTAAAAAGAAATATAATTTTGGAGAGATTCTTTTAAATCTGTCATATGTAAAAAGTTAATAGGGGAACTAGGGCCTAAATTTGATGATCGTATGGGATCCCCCAGGTAGAAAAATAAGTATAGATATTTTAAATATATTTATGGAAAAGGTGTTAAAAAGAAATGTAATTTTGTAGGGATTCTTTTTAATCTGTCATTTATAAAAAGTTAATAGGGGAACTAGGGCTGAAATTTGATGATTGTATGGGATTGTGCCTCGGGTGAATTTGGCAGAATGGGCTCATGCCCCCGGGTAGCAAAAATGAATTTGTGGATGACCTCCATTAAAAAAAAATAAGTATAGATATTTTTAATATATCTATGGAAAATGTGTTAAAAAGAAATATATTTTTTGAGGCATTCTTTTAAATTTGTCATATGTAAAAAGTTAATAGGAGAACTAGGGCCTAAATTTGATGATTGTATGGGATCGTGCCTCGGGTGAATTTGGCAGAATGGGCTCATGCTCTCGGGTAGCAAAAATGAATTTGTGGATGAGCTTCATTAAAAAAAATAAGTATAGATATATTTTTAATATATTTATGGAAAAGGTGTTAAAAAGAAATATAATTTTGGAGGGATTCTTTTAAATCTGTCATATGTAAAAAGTTAATACGGGAGTTAGGGCCTGAATTTGATGATCTATGGGATCGTGCCTCATAGAAAAAATGAATTTGTGAATGACCTCCATAAAAAAAAAATAAGTATAGATGTTTTTTATATATTTATGGTAAAGGTGTTAAAAAGAAATATAATTTTTGAGGGATTTTTTGAAGTAAAAAGTTAATAGGGGAACTAGGCCTAAGGTAGTATTTAGACATTTTTATTATAAAATACAATCAAAAGTTTAAAAAGATTGTATCACATGAAATGATAGATTTTGGATATACTCTCAAAATTTATATAGAATTATGGTGATATATATATTTGGTTTATATATAGTTTTACTTATACTAAGATATATCATAGTATTTTAAGGCACCTTTGAAAAGGTAACCGTCATTACAAAATTTCTTGATAGGCAAGGTCGACGTCAAATTTAGGCCTTGGGGGAAAGGAGTTAATTATTAGGGCCCAACTATTAAGTCTTTTTTCTTATTAATTTTTTATATAAAATGAAATGAAATATATATATATATACACCAAAGTAATAAAATAAAAGAATGATTGAAATAATGAATGGTGGCTTTTTTAAAAGAAAATTAAATTTACATACAAAAGTAAAATAGTTCCTTGTATAGAAATAAAGTAAACAATGTAATATAAAAAATAATTCTTAATTGAAAATTTAAATTTATGTGTTCATGTAAAAAATAAAATAATTCTAAATTAAAATAAAATAACTCTTACGTAAATAAAATAGCTCTAGAATATAAAAATATTTATATATATGTAATAATGTGTTATTTACTATCATCTAATTAAATATTTTAGTTTACCTTGACATATATTGAAGTTGTAAAGTTTCTCATAAACAACTATGTATATCATTTTTATTTTGCATCAAGATGTTTTGGATTACACTTCATGATCCATCATTAGGAAGAGAATGAAAATTCCAACTATGTATATCATTTTTTATTTTGCATCAAGACATTTTGGATTACACTTCATGATCCATCATTAGGAAGAGAATGAAAATTCCTGGTCCTAAATGTCTTGATGCAAAAAAAAAAAAGATATACATAGTTGTTTATGAGAAGCTTCAAAATTTTGTTTAATAGATTGTGGAAATGTCATGTCTTCAATTGACATATATAATACCAAATTATGTACAACTACTCATCATCTTATACTAAAAATACAAGAAAGAGTGGTCAAAATATAGCTCCACATGGGACATTAATCAATCTAATTCATTGTACATAAAATATTATGATTTTAGAAAAAAAGAATGAATTGCCTTCTATTGAAATCCAAAAGAAAAATGAACCACTCTTGATCATAGTTTGTATAAATTGTGTTGCAATAAAATGTACCCTCATAGATAATGGTTCCAGTCTTAATGGTTGTGTGGTAGATTTGTTAAACCATTTAAATATTAACATATCTTGTATTTCTCCTTCTAATTTAGCAATCAGGGGCATTGATAGTATAGGTCGGCAAGCCCTTAGGACCATCACTTTACCTATAGAGTTAGGCCTTATCACATTACCTATTGTAGTAAATGTGATGCCTGGTGCTCTCTCTTATAATATCCTACTAGGTAGGCCATGGATTTATGCCATGGGTGTTGTTCTCTCAACCTTACATCAGTCTATAAAATTTATTCATGGGAATAAAAGTTTTACTATAAAAATTGATCCCTATTCGTTACAATATTGTCAATAAACTAAGTTGAGACAAAAGTCCAACCTTTCTTCAATACTTTAGAATATAATTCCCCCCTTATCATCACAACAAACTATGCCCTCATTGACCCCTATTGATGACATGGCAAAGGATAGGTCATCCTCTTTAACTAGTGCATCGATAGATGACAATTGGGGTCCCTTTAACTCTACACCTACTTTTATTGGAGAATACAAAATAGTGCATCACACTTTTATGCCTCCAAGATCCTAACCTAACTTGTGGATTTGTTAGTTGAGGTTGAGATTGAAAGCTAGCTTTATCTTCCAGGTATTGACTATTCCCCTTGGATTTCAAACATCGTGCCTATTGCTAAACTAGATAATCGTATTTGCATTTGTATTGACTTTCATAACCTAAACAAATTGTCTTTGAAGGATGATTTTCCTCTTTCAAATATTGACATGATAGTGGACTCAATGATAGGCCATGCCTTACTTTCTTTTATGGATGGCTTCTCGGGTTATAATCAAATTATAAGAAACCCTGAAGACTAGCATAAGATCACTTTCACATCCCCTTGGGGTAATTTTTGTTACGTTGTGATGCTATCTAGTCTAAAGAATGTGATAGCTACTTACCAACATGCCATGACTTTGATATTTCATGACTTCATTCATAATAACATTGAAGATTATGTTGATGACATCTTGGCTAAGTCTATCTTATGCCAAGATCATGCGAATAATCTTAATCTCATCTTTGACTGTCTTCAATCATCTAACATGTACCTAAACACTCATAAGTGCATTTTTGGCATGGATAGTAGCAAGATTTTAGGGTTTATAGTTTTGCAACATGGCATTGAGGTCAATACCAAGATAATTGATGATATCAGGGATATGCCACCCCAACAAATATTTCTCAACTTTGTAGTTTACAAGGTAAGATTCAAGCCATTCACTAATTTATCTCCAAACTAGTATATCGTACCCTTCACTATACTAATCTCCTTAAAATGGATGCTCATATTTCCTAGAATGAGGATTGTTAGAAGGCCTTTGAAAGTATTAAGGAGTATCTAGCCAGTCCACCTGTTTTGCTTCTTGATATCTTAGGGCATCCTTTTCTTCTTTAAACTTTTACAGTGTCTCATGTTGTAGCCGCTATCTTGGCTCAACATGATGATGAGGGTAAAGAGCATGCATTTTATTGTATCAGTCATACCCTCCTCGATTATGATACTTGATATTCTAAAATAGAGAAGTAGTGTCTCCCTTTGGTCTTTGGCACCCACAAGCTAAGCCATTATCCCCTTCATGCAAAAATGTAGATGATTGTCAGGTTTGACCCTCTTAAGCATTTATTTTCTAAGGTAGATCTATCAAGGTGTTTGTCTAAATGGGTTATTCTCTTAACTAGATTTGATTTAAAGTTTATCTCCTAGAAGGCCATAAAGGGGTTGGTCATGGCTGATCAGCTAACTAAGGTCCTCTCTTCCTCCTCATTCCCTAATTTCAATTTATTCCTAAATGATCACATCCTTCTTATAGATGTTGATTCTCTGTGGGACTTATTTTTTGATGGTTCTAGATGTTGGAGTAGTTCTAGGGCTAGTGTAATATTGATCGCTCCTAAGAGTTAGTTAATCTTGCTTTCTTTTCATCTAGATTCTAAATGCATGAATAACATTGTTGAGTATGAGGCTCTAATTGCCAATTTGTACACCTCTATTTCCCTTGAAATGAAAGGTGTCCATGTCTATGGTGACTCACAGTTGACTATTAAGAAAATCAATAGTGCCTATTAGGATAAACAAGATAAGATTTCTCAGTACCATGATTTTGGCATGTCACTTCTTGACTATTTTTCATACTTTTCCGTTGATGATATTCCATGAAAATACCACCACCATGCAGATGCCATGGCTAGTGTTGCCTCCCTAGTGTTCTTTGATGGCTCAGAGGATGAATATCATTTTTTGATTCACAGTCTCTCCTTGCCGACTATTGTGGATCATTCAATGTCAGATACCCTCTTCTGCTATAACATTAATTAAGAAGAGTGGTATTCTTAAAATTTCAACTATAAGAATGCTTTCATTTGTATATGTAAACTTCCTTCATGTTATACTATCCTTTCCAAAGTTCTCTACAAATGAGCTGATAATAGCCTCCTCCTCTGTTGTTTGACAAAGTTTGAAATACCTATGGCTCTTCAGGAGGCTCATTCTAGTGCTTGTTGTGGATATTTCAGTAGCAGGTCCCTAGTGCAAAAGCTCTTTCACATGGGGTATAATTGATAGAGCATGGAGAATGACTCCTTCACTTTCATCAAGAAATACCCTTGATGTCAACAACATAATATTTTGAGTCAACCTCCTATGCATGAGATCTACACCTAGACATTTCCTTGGCCATTCTTCATTTGGGGCCTAGACCTAGTTGGGAAACTTTTGCCACATTCCTCTAAGAGACATGCCTTTATCATCAAAGCTATAGTTTACTTACACTAAGTGGGTTGAGGTTGTTCCTCTTCAGTCTACCACCACTAAGGTGATTTGTAGGTTTCTTCTTGATAATATAATTGCTCACTTTGGGATGCCTTCTTCTTTGGTCTCTGATAATGAATCCTCATTTCATAACAAGGAGGTAAATTAGTTTTTAAATAAATTTTACATTCAACATCATTTTTCTATGTTGTATTATCCTTAGTCTAATGGATAGGCTAAGGATTCTAGCAAAATGATTGAGCAAATTCCTCTAAAAATGGTCAATAAGCATGGTAAGGATTGGCATGTGTAGCTTTCCATTGTTTTGTGGGCCTATCAGACAAGAATTCATATTTCCATGAGCACTATGCCTTATATCTGTGTCTATGTTGTTGATGCCATCATGACCCAGGAGTAGAAATTATGTCCCTACAAGTTTCTCTCCAATGGCTTATTGATGATAAGACTTGTAATGATCAATGTCTCCAGCAGCTCAAAATTCTTAGACATCTTCAAGATTATCAAAATGCTCTTAATTGAAAATTATAATCAATATTTTATTCACCATTCTTTCCAAGTATGTGACTTGGTTTTATTCACCATTGCATCCAAATTCACAACTCTTCAAGAAACCACCACAACCAATTAATAAAACCTCATCATAACTCTTGACCATCATCATGTATTAAATTTCTCCATCTCCACAAAACCCAACAACCATAACCCTCGAAGAAATGCCCACAACCATCCTACACAATTCACAAATAATTAGGGAACTCGTGCCCAACAAATTACAAGAATCATTTCCCAAGAAATCTCCACAGCCTTCTTGTAATGCCCTGCCAAGAACACCTTAGAGAACAACACATCTATGCTATACAAAACAAGATAATTTTTTTTTTAATGAATAAGATAACAAAGTAATGTTTAACATATCTATACACATCATTAAACTAACCACTTGTCCTCTAAGGTTCCATGGTTGCATTACTTGACAAATCAATTAACATATTCTAACATACATCATTAACTAACATTAGTAGATCATTCTAAGTCTATTGCATTGAATTGATAAACATTTACATCTCCATATCATGACATCAGACAAATAATCAACATGATCAGGTTTACATGTCCATATTCAAATTCCTATACATATGAGTACATCATTACATAGTTACACTATCACCTTCCTGATTACATTGGAGTACATACATAATGATTTAACTGATACACAGGGTTAGTACATGAGCATAAATCACTGCCTCCATAACCGGTACAAGATCTGATGTCTGATACACAAGATACATCCTCTTCACACATGAACAACGGCAAGGAAAAAAAATCAATGGAGATAAAGCACATCCACCCAACCATGTGGAACCCTAAGGTCCACCCCCCGTGCTAGGAGATAATATAAGGTCCCACTACAACAAGCAGTCAGGTAAATAACAACTAACAGGAACAAAGTCTAATCAAGACTCCAATACAACACAGGTCATTATCACAAACAACTCAACAACACTTCCAGAGAAAAACACATAACGAATGGGGAGAGCACAACTAGGGTAGGCCTTCTTAGGCCCTAGCCCCCATCTTCAGTTGTCCTAGCAGTCTCTTCCAACCCCCGGCCCCCATACAAACTCATGTGTCCAATCAACATACCTTTCATGAGGACAAGGTAGTTGATCTTGCCATTCCAGGCCTTCTCATCTCATCTCAAGGTTAAACGAGCTCTTGAGCCATGAGTGAGGCATCTACTTATCTTTGTTTAGTGTGATTAACTACCCAACCTCCTAATTCATTAATTAGGTTATCACTGAATTAACAACTTTCAATGGTTTACCCTCACAGCCACTTTGGGCATCAGCCCCGCATTGAAAGTCATTCCCCTACCTGCATCTAGAAACCCTATCCATCAAGCATAACAATCATCATCATGATAACAAGTATACATAACAATTCAAGGCATTTACCATCTTGCAAACCAACTTAATCACAAGGACAATTTCACAACACATTGTCAATGGCTTCCAAGTGAAGTAATCCATAAATAACATAATCCTTTTACATTTTCCGATGTCTTTCCATTTACAAAAATCTAACTCAAATCCCATTACAAGATAAATACAATTAAATGGTCAACAAATCATCCACAAGGGAAATATTACCTCCTCAAGATACATTCACAACTCAAATCATGCATCCTTCGTAATACCTTCTACCTCATACATGACTAGAGGCAACATGTCTTTACAACTCACTAACTCATGACACTTATATCAACACATTACATAAAGTTAAAACACAAACAACCTTTACCTCTGGAAACTAAACTCGACAACATGACCCTATTACGACCAGTGAACCAACTTACACAAGTTCACTTACATTATACAATAGACACACAATAAACCAAATTGGGTAAAAGTAATACTTGTAACTTAAATCTCAAATACATTATTTATAAATCTTAATCCTACCTATTAATCAGTTTCGACTAACCAACACCATTATAAGGAATTCATAATAGAATCGATAAATTAAATCTGATAACTTAACTAAAATATTAAATCTATATTTGATTTAGTAATCCAATACATTATTTATACAATTTCACTTGTAAAACTATGGGTGATATAATTTATGCAATTTTCTGTTAGACTTTCACCCATACATTCCCAGCTTGGGAATGACAACTATTACTTTTGAGATGATAATAATATTAAAAATAATGATAATAATAATAACAGTTATAATAATAATAGTAAATACCATGGATCATTGGGTAGTAAATATTTTTCATCCAAAAAGAAGTAAATAAGTTATTGTTTGTTTTCATGACAATTAACTATTCAATAGTGCCTTTAATATATTATGACCTACTTTAATATAAGTAAAATATATAAAAATCAAATATACATATCATGATCCTTTATAAATTTTGGTAGTTTGGTCAAAATTTATTCTTTCATATGGTATAGTCCTTTTAAATATTTAGTTGTATTTTACACTAAAATGTCTAATTATAGCTATAAAATTGTTGAATTCAAGCCCAGATAAATTTTCTGTCAAATGTATATTTCTTGTAATAGCACTAAAAATTTTATTAACTGACAAATCTAATTTTTGAACATTTATATGAGCTATTCAATTGAAAGTGAAAAATAGCCCAAAGAGATATACGTTATACTCATTTCCGAATGGGCGTCTACTTGCAAAGTCTATTTAATTTAATTTGACTAAATTTTAGATTTTAATGTCCACTAAATATAGGAAGTTTAATTTCTTAAGGCATTAATGTGCTTTAACTTATCCTGAAATAAAACACATAAATGGAAAGAAATCCTCATTACAAATATAGGATGAATTGAGAACATAGATTATGCTAAATGCATGGCAAGAATAATGAAAGGATGAGTATACTGACTAACACTGGATTCAGATGGTGCACAAGGCGGAGATGAATAAATAGCTTGTGGAAACTTTTAGGAAAAAAGCATAAATGAGAGTATTAACAGGCACACGAGTCCTTAAATAGAATAGTCACAAGGAGATATCGCCCCAAAGAGTGCAACGATTGCAGGATATAAGCAAAATGCATTTTTTGAAAAGACTTTAGAAGTGAACCAGCAAGGGTGATTCTTGTGTTTCTAATTGCGCCTCGTTCATCTCACCTCATGCCTTGCAATCCAAAGAGATATCATCTCAAAGAGTACAATGGTTGTAGAATATACACAAAATGGATTTGTTTCAGGCCAGTGCAACTGGAAAATTGATCCCACCACCAGTGCCAGAGGACAAACAAGCAATCTATAAAGAAGACAGTTTGATAAGTTCTCAAATAAAATTGTTTAAATAGCTTATAATACAGCTAGAACAAATATCTGATAAAAGCTACGGGTGAGAGAAACTTTGACAACTTTTACAATAGCTGCGATTGGCATTTACCAGACTCTGATGACTTTGCCAGCATTCATCCAACTGGCACGCGTGGGCATACAGATTTAGTGGCTGGGAGCTGTGTGAAACTACATTCACATAAGAAACTCTTATTGTATTACATCTGTAATGATATATCATGGTGCATGATTGACCTTCTTGGCCTTGCTAGCCATCTAGAGAACATTCTAAACTTAGTCAAGGAGATAATTGTTAAATCTATGCTGGTTGAACGATGTGTTCCAAGTGGATGCTAAAATGCAAAGCAATATAGGTTTAGATGGACTCACAATTTTCAGAATACATAGTTGATGGGGTATCCATACAAGAGAGAGAGAGAGTACTGGAAAATGCAGTAGATAACCTTTTCTTCTCCTCCTAACTTGATGCATTAAAACAATGTAATTTTGTGGAATCTAAAAGAGGCTTGTAGCTCTCTTTAATTGGTAGTAGTAGATAAACTAGATGTAGTGCCCCTCCAGTTTCACCTTGGATGTACAGGTGGTCAGACTAAGAAGCATGAAGATGAATGTAAGTAATCGGAATACTTAGGTTAGTATATTTTATCAATGAACCTTGTTACAATATTGATAATTCACATGCTATGACATTGCCTTGCATTCAGGTGATTATGATGTTGATTTTACTATGATTGTCATATGTTAGAATTAAGTTTTATGCAACTAATTTTGTATCATAGGAGGTTATGATGTTTTGTGTGGATCAATTGTATTATGAGTATCATGCGACTATATGATGATGGTTCTTACTTAGTCATTCAGTAACTGATTGATATGTGTGTTGTGATTACATGTTTGATGTGTGGGTGAAAGGAATAGTGTCATATTACTCATACATGAGTACCCTGCTACACTACAACTTCCTTTCACCATGTGTATGACTACATGATTGCATATATATACATGTTTGACCGTGTTGTTTGTTGTAGGCTGCAGGTACCAGGCATTGACTCCACTTGAATTAACAAGTCTGAGTGTGCCTTAACCAGTGGAACTATTAAATGGAGATAACATATGGTCCCCTAGCCTAGCCATCATCCCTGAAGAGGACGAGTATTCGATTGTGTACCCTGTCAGTGTTGTCGGTTTGGTCATGATAGTTAGTCATTGTTGTGGTGGTCTTGCTTTCTGATCTTGCATAGTAGTCAGGTATGGTTTGACAGTTGGGTTATTTTGTTGGTATTGTTTTGGTTATTGTTGCCTTAAAATAAAATAATTAGTTATGAAGCATTTTTGTTAAATAAATAAATATATAAATGTCCTTATGTAAATTTAGTATATGAAAAATATATTATTTTAGAAGTTAAGTTAATAAATAATAATAATAATAGTAATAAATGTAATTGCAACTAGAGATAAATAAATAAATAATATTTATGTGTTACCATAAAATATATTTATCTTGGTCTAGTTGTGAAATGTTTAAAATAGCAAACTGTAAGATATTGTTCACGCAAGAGTTATTGCCTCTTGTGGGGGGAATCTTTTGGAAGATTTTAGGGGATTTATTTCTCTAAAAATAGGGACTTTTGGGATGTATTTAGCGGGGGGATTTCTCTCTCATAATAATCTTTAGCAGATAAATTTTTTGGGGAGAGACTGGGTTGTGACTGCAGCAGTTGAACCCGACATCGAATCTTCAGCCCAGTCAAGCAAAGTTCCTTTGTTTCTAATTTCTGTCTCATTTTTCTGTTGAAGCAAATGTTTGATTTATAATTTTTCTTGTTGATTGTAATTTGCTTGAGAGGTTAGAAACCTTGTTATCAGATCCAATTGTGCATGTCTATATCATTGCATTTCTGGGAATCACCAATTGATGTGACTGTCTATCTCTCGCCCATTTCATCTTTGTTTTTACAATCTATTATGGCAGCCATAACTTTGATTTTGTGAACTGGGTTCCTCTAAATTTTTATATATGGTGCATGACTTAGTTACCTAAATCATATCCAAAAATCGTCCATACCCAGTTCATTGTTTTGGAGATATGAATGTTTTGTGACTATCTACCTCTCACCTATCTTGTCTTTGTTTTAGCAGGTTGTTGAGTTAGCCATAACTTTCATTTTACCAACTGGGTTCCTCTAAATTTTTTATATATGGTGCAAAACCTAGCTACTTAAATCATATCCAAAAATTGTCATACCCAGTTTGTCGTTTTGGAGATATGAATGTTTTGTGACTATCTACCTCTCAGCCATTTCATCTCTATTTTTATAGTCTATTGCGTTAGCCATAACTTTAATTTTATGAATTGGGTTCCTTTAAGTTTTTGATATGTGGTGGATGACCTAGTTTCCTAAATCATATCCAACAATTGTCCATACCCAGTTTGTTGTTTTGGAGATATAAATATTTTTTGACTGTCTACCTTTCACCCATTTCATCTCTATTAAAATAGTTAGTTGCGTCACCAATAACTCTATATTTTCAAATTGGGTTTCTCTAAAAAATTTTATATAAGATTCAACTCTTACCTATGAAAACTATGTCCAAAAGAGTTAGCATTACCCAATTTGTCAATTCAGAGATATGTATCAATTAGTGATAGACATTCCTATGCCATCTTGATTGTTGTTATTAAATCTACAAATCCATCCTATGCATATCCTTTAATCATTGCATTCCATAATTTGACATCTCTTTGAGGCAATTTGCTGAACAGTTAATGCACTTTGTCTGTGCTCTCACTTTTGCATACATGTCTACTAGAGCATTTCCTTTTCGAAGTCTCTTATCATTATCAAAACATTCTATATCTATATTCTTTCTGATATAGTATCTGTTCTTGCATATCCTAATCGATCATATTAGTATGTTTCTTTCTTAGTGGTTTATTTTACTGCTTTCCGATTTATAATTGTTCCATGGTGATATGTTGAGTTAATTTTTAAATATGGTCTTGCTTGAAATTTCATTGTTAGTTATTAGCATCAAGTAGTAACGATGTAATTGGTTTATTGTATTTTCCTTTGATTTTGAGTCTTATTGTTCTAATAGACTATCGTAATTAATAAATGTCAAGTCATTTAATTCTTCATTTCCATAGCAGGAAATCGATGTTCTTATGTATAGTGGTATTGTGTTCAATTTACCGACTCCAGAGGTTAGGCTACTTGGGTTCCAGTTAAACATTGTGTCATGTTATTTAAATGTGTTTTTGATTTGAGATTATGCAGTGGAAAGGGGAAAGTTTTGTGGTTGAGAGGTTGGAATTAAATTTGTCTATGTATTGGTTTGCAAAAGATGGGTGCCTGATAGTCCCTTGTCCATGCATGATATTAATTTTGTTTCTGGATGTTGGTTAGCGGTTGCTAGTTGCATGTAGGAGAGTGGCTTCTATGGTGGGGCCAGTGCCCAAAGTGGCTGCCTAGGTAACCCCATGGAAGTTGTAATCAAATGATAACTTAATAATTTATTTAGGTGGGTTGGATAGTAATTCCCATAATAAGATAAGTATGATGTCTCACTCATGCCTTGAGTGCTTTCACAGGCTAAGGATGGGATGAGAAGGCCTAGCTGGCAAGGTCAACCTCCTTGTCTCCATGAGAGGATGTGTCAGCTCTGCATGTGTCACCCTATGGGGCCGGTGCCTAGAGAGAGGCTGCCAGGGTAACCATAAATAGGGGCCTGTTTCTAGTGAGAGATAGCCTAGGTAACCCATGCTAGGACCATGCGATGACACTCTCCTTGCTACATTCTGGTTACTTCCTCTTGATCTTATGTTGTTGCCTCTGCAGAACTGCCTTGTCCTGATGATTGACTTGTCTTGATGATTGAGTTGTCTTGATGATTTGTGTAGTCTTGATTATCTTAGTTGTTGTTGATGGTTGTTTTGATGCAATCATAACAATAAGTTAAAATTCACATATAATGAACTGAAACTATACTTGAAAGATAAGAAGGAATCATTTAAGATTCAACTAATCCCAAGTCTACAATGGTTCGGTTGGTCAAGTTCAGTCGGTCAATGTGAAGCTGTAATGTTCAAGGGGCCTTATGTAGTTTAGGTTTGTTTGGTGGTTTACTGGACTAAGAATATGCAAAAAGATCATGAGATATGTCAATACTTTTCATTCCTTTGCATAAAAGTGTTACTGTGCTGCAAGTTTTAGATGGTTTTCTTGAATTATTGTAGCTTTCTCCTTCATGCACTTATGAAAACTGTCTACTCTTAACTCTGTTATGCATGCTTCTTCAAATTTGAGACAATTTCCTTTAGATTTCTACGTTTTCAGCTAAATATTTCAGATGGGTTGGGAAAAGTTAGAAAGATCTAATCTATACCTCATTTAATCTACCGAAGGATCTAATTGTTTCTGTTATGCACTATGTAAATACCACAGTAATTTGATCAAATCCACAGTAAAAACCTTAAATGCAAGTTCTGAGCGTTTTCACAAACATACATTTAAAATTGCAAGCTCTCAAAGAAAATATTTCAAAACACAAAGAAGAGCAGGAGAACACTCAGAAGATAGATGCAGAACTCCAGATTCTATTGTATTAGAAACGAATAGTCATACATGATTTACAATGTAGGAATGACTCTTAGTTTCATTGATCATACTACAGAGAACTTACAAGCTTTACAGATACAGTAAGGCAGCCAGACATTCCACGCGCACCTTACTGCAGACAAACAAGCGACCTCCTTCTTCTACTTCTAAACTATGCCCAGAAAGACTCTATAATTCTGGCAAAATACTAAAATCCCTGTGTAGCCCCTGTTGTAGAGTATTACAGTGTAGAGAGGCACAATATAAAGACATTCTGATTGTCCTCACTATAGCAGAAACCTAACTGAACCCCTATTTCAAACCCTTGGTTACAACAATAAATACAGGTGAACTAGCTCTTCAAAATATCTCTGAGCAGTGTCAAATCTGGGCGAAATATTGCCCCTTCTAAGAAGTTCTGGCAGCTTGGCAATAACTTTTGTTTGTCTGTTGTAGTAATACCCTCAGCTGCAACTTTGTCCTTTATTTGAATGGCCTTGACTTCTTCGCACTTCATCTTTATCTTCCTGCTCCTGAGATTGGATTTTCTTCCTCCATGAGGTCACTGTGTTGAATTTCCAGCTGCTTCCTCAACTGCAAGCCTGCAAGACAAGACAAGCAATAAGTATTACATTTTTCACATAAACAGCAGGAAATTAAAATAATCGTTTAAATCATGGTGACTATGCAAAATTATGGAAATCGGGTCCAAAATACTCTTAAAACGCATTCAAAATGCATACAGACTGCTCAAAACCCATCGGGTCAACCATCGCTGACCGGGAAAATGCCACGGGTGCCAAAAAATGTTTTAAAATTCCACCGCTATGTACATTCCCGCCCATCGACGTGACTATCGCCATCGGCGGGCCCCAAAATTGCTCGGCCGATATTCTTTGTTTGGCCGATGGCCTTTTATTTCGCTCATCCTCCATCGGTGAGAGATATGCCGATATAGCCCTAGTGGCTTGTATTCTTCCTCATCGGTGAGAGATACCCCCCTCGGGGTGACAATTTCACATACTGCCGATAGCAAGACTTAAAACTTTTGTCTGCATGATATTTTGGAAATATGATGCTCCCCCTTCCGAAGGTCCAGATGGCGTCATCAGGATGTTTCGCTTCTATATATTGGGGAAAAGAATGACATCATCATCATCATCATGTCGAAGGAAAATAGGAGGATATGAAATATGATCCTGCTGCTGAGGAAAGGAATATGATGGTGACGTCATCGTCATATCCGGGCTTCATTAAAATGCAAATGATGACGTCACCGTCATGTTTAGTTAAGATCAGGGGATAAATGTAATATCGGGTCACCTAAGGAGCATGATCAGGTGGTGAATGTAATATGACCCCTTTGCGGCCAAGGTAACCCTCTCGAAAGATCAGGATGATGATGATCATCAGGATATCTGGGGCTTTTGTTGAACTTAGAATATGACGTCATCATCATATTCGCGAACCGGATCATGTTTTGGAAAATATCCTGCCGAAGGGAAATGTGATGATGATGTCGTCCTAATATTTGCTTCTTCATTTATCAGATCAAGATGACGTCATTAGGATATTTGCAAAAGGTCATATTTCTCGGCAGGAGGACATTATGAAATGTTGGGTGATATTCGGAATATGATGCTTGCGAAAAGCATAAGGCCATTTGACGGGTAAAACACACTATCACCCAAAATTGACGTCCGGATATTGGGACTGCATGATTTTTATCGGGTGATAGATCAAGATCATGATGATCTTGACAACATGACTGAGGATAAAAATATGATGATCCTCTTGTGAACATCATGATGACGTCTCCATCATTTTCCATCTTCGAAGCATGAGGATGAGTTGAGGTCATTATCAGGTTAGCGCTAGGGTGATATTTAAAATATGATCATGCTGCTAAGAGTATCACCCCCCTTAAAAGATGGGGTGATCATCATGATCATGCAAAAGGAGATCAGGAGGATATGATGACGTCATCATCATATTAGCGAATATCAGCAAATATGACCCTCCCTTGAAAGATCAGGATGATGACCCTCCGATAGGATTTTGACATGCGCATGCAAATATGCAGATGGTGGATTTTCTAAGCAGGGTGATATTATAATATCAGCATGATATTATAATATCAAGTGATGTTATAATATCATGATGCTCGTTGTTATGAAATATGACCCTCCTAAAATCATGTTTGACCAGACCTTTGACTTGTCATAACTTTCTCATATGGATGAATTTTAGGGTGATGTAAAAGGGAAACCTGCATGGAATTTCAAGCTCTTTCTAAATATGAGGTCACAGAAACAAAATATGAACTTTGACAAACTGACCTCATGATGATGACCTACCTCATCCCGACCTTCATGACGATGATGCACCTGACTCATTTTTACCAAACCGCCAGAAAGCAGACAAACACAAGCAGAAGCAAAAAGCAAAGCGATAGCAGGGGTCCCCATTTTGCTAAGGAGCAATAATGGGGCGTGTTGTGAACATCACAATAGTTGTATATGTCAAGTTTGTATTTGCTTTCTTGTATCATTTGACTTAGTGTAACCTCATTGTTATCTCCTAACTTGGGGGGTGGACCTCAGGGTTCCACATGGTTGGGTGGAAGAGCTTAATCCATTGGATTTCTTGGTCGACCTGGTTTGTGATCACTACAAAAGTGTTACCAGTTCTAGACTGGTACTTGCATCCTCAAAACTTTATTATAATTTCATAATTGTATAATCTTGTTGTATATTGTAAACCGATGTAATCGGTCATGAATCTTGTAATCATGTAATCTTGTTTTTAAACTTTTGTAACTGTTCATATCTGTAAATGGGTAATGTAATCTTCTTCTTTTGTATCATGAGGTTTATTACTTGTGTTGTTATAAATTATGGTTATCTGATGCAATTATGTTTCCCTAGAGATGTTAGTTTTACTTGTTGCTATTAGACCATGTTATGTTCTGTTATTACCACTTCTTTAGAAAAAAAAATGTTTTGCCATTTTTATTGCTTAGTTAAACTTATCTTTAGGGTTGCATGGTGGGGCATTACACTAGAGAGGGATTTAAATCTATATATGTTCTAGTGTTGTAGAAAGTCATTTTGTTGATGAAAATGTTCACAGTTTAGAGCAAACATTAAGCCAGGAGGAATTAGAGGAATTCCTAAACTTTTTTTTAATAAAATCTCATTTTGCCAGATAATAAGAGCAGAAAAAAGATAACATAGGCCAATGGGAAGTAGTGGACATCTATTTTGTTGATTTATTATGCTCCAATGACTCTAATAGGTGATTTCTTTGCCATTGAGATTTCTGTTAACTCTGGGCTGGTTGTGTTTTCTTGGTGACTGTAAATCACATATGAATATAGGCTTAAGAGTATTAACTGCATCACTGTCTCTTTTTATTTATTTGGATCCAAAATATTATAAAACTTCTATTCTTCTCTCAAATGTCTATGTAGAAGTGGGCAGGAATGGTGAGGTTCAAACGGATAATGTCATTGATGGAAGAGAGAGGAGTTACACAATGCCTTAGGAAAAATACATTGAATGATTGACAAATAAACATAAAATAAATTGCCAGCATATGCTATTAGTAGGTTTAAAACTAACTTCCACCTCTATTGGTCTCATATTCTATAATGCCCTGCCATGCAACCCTAGAGAGTTAAGTTCAACTAAGCAATAAAAGATGATTTTTTTTAAAGTAAAAGTGATGATAGCAAAATCTAACATAGTCTGATATCAACAAGTTAAACTAACATCTCTAGGGATAACATACCTGCATTATTGAAATTAAACAATATTCAACAACATATATAGCTCTTCCAAATTACACAAACTATCAACTTGCTTGCATCATCAAATAGATACATCAACATTTTGCAATAAGGTTTACAAGTGCAAAATAGTCCATGTTACATAATTACAATGATGCAGAAGCTCTCTTTTTCTCGATACCACAACAAAATTACATAATGGATCACATTGATACACAAGTCTGGATGCATAAAGTACAATATTTGTCTTCAGAATCAAGTGCAAACTAGAATCATAGAGATAAAGCTTCATGCCACATGATCCACGATGCCAATAAACCAATGAAATAAAGCACAACCACCTGACCATGTGGAACCCTGAGGTCCACCCCCGGTGCTAGGAGATAACAATGAGGTCCCACAAGACAATAGTCAAGATGGAAAGATAAACAGATAAATGACCAACATGAATCCCTACAACGCAGACTCAGGAATTATAACAAGTGGCTCAACAAAGCTCCCAGAGAAACATGAACCAACAAGAAAGAACCCAAAAGGGATAACTAAGCTACAGTAGGAAGAGTGTCATCGCATGGTCCTAGCATGACTTATCCTGGCTGTCTCTCACTAGATGTCGGCCCCCATCTATGGTTATCCTGGCAGCCTCTCCATAGTCACCGGCCCCATAGGGTGACACATGCGGAAGTCGATCATGCCAACCAGGCCTTCTCATCCCATCCTTAGCCTAAATGAGCACTACAGGAATGGGTGAGGGATCCAATTATCTTAATTAATGTGATAGCTACCAAATCCCCTCCTAGGTTAATTATTAGGTTATCACTTGATTACAACTTTTATAGGGTTATCCAAACAACCATTTTGGGCACCGACCTCACTGCGAAAGCCACTTTCCTACATGCAACTAGTAACCCTAACCAACTAGACAGAAATCACCAATTTTGACATGCATACACTAATAATGCAAGGCATCTTTCCTCTTGCATACTGATATCATCACAAAATTCAATTTCAAGTACCAAAGCCCAATTCAACAATCTTCCTCATACAAATAGAAGACATCAATGACACTTCATAATCTCAAGACAACACCAATAAGCCTCTGGAGCTAAATGACTTATAAAAAAATTGCCAACAACCCATCTTTAAATTGCTCCTAAGAACTACTAGGAAATTATCAACACTATGGGTAGTAATAAGACACAAATCACAAATAATTCAAATAAATCATCCATACCACAACATTAGATTTAAAGTTTTTTCTTTTATAAAAGGGGTAAAAACTTTACAAAACATCAAAGAGCCAAGGCCCCAGGAATCCATAAGAAACATCCATACAAAGCATGAAACAACATCATCCTTCACCAATACCATTCCCATCCTTGGCAAGAATCCTCTCCAAGTCATGTCAGAGCTCATGAGGAACTTTCTCCCACTCATCAATCTTCTAGCCCTCTAAATGCTCAGAAGCCCACTTAGCCAAACAATCTTCTACCCTATCCCACTCCCTTGGAATATAGACAAAAGACACCATCTCCATCAAAGAACTTATCTGCAGAATCTACTGCACCATCATAGCCAACTGCTAACTAACATCAAATACCTTCTGTTTATTCAACAAATTAATCAAAACCTGTGAATCAGACTCACAGATAACCTTCTGCCATCCCAAAGCATAAGCCCTCTCCAAAGCGTAGAGGATCGCCAAACATTCCATAAGGTTGATAGTCTGCAATCCTTCATGAACAGAAAAGAAAAAAACCACCAATCCCAAAAAATCCCTGCCAGCCCCACCAATCCCAGCAAGCCCAGGATTGCCCCTTGAAGAACCATCAGTATTGAGCTTTAGAATGCCATCTGGAGGGAGTAGCCAACTCCCCACCCTTTGAACTTTCTTTTTCACCCGCCTTCCTCTCCTAACACAAGTAGAAGTTGGAGACAACCCCTGAATACCTAATCTATCCACTAGCTCAGCATCCCCTTTCTCCAAAGGGAACACCACATCACACTTAGCTTCCACTATCTCCCAGATCATACCCATAATTTTGTGCCAAACTTGTTGAATCAACAGCTTCTCACCTTGAAATATTCTTTGATTATGTTCCAACCAAATCTACCATAGTATGAAGGAAGGCCCAACATATGACACATCTTGCAAGAAAGACGCCATAGAAGGAGGTCTACCTAGACTACTCCAAAAATCCACCAGGGAGGAAGCATGAACATCAGGGCTATTCCAAACTTCCCACCAAAAATGCCAAAGCTGCAAAGTCAAGGGACAACGGAAAAACAAGTGAGAGGAGTCCTCCTCTCCACATCCACACAAAACACACATAGAAGGACCTTGAAAACCCCATTTCTGAATATTATCCCATGTCAAGCACCTATTCCAAGCTAAAGTCCAAATTAAGTTGTTAAACTTCGGCCAAGAAAGCTTATTCCACACTTTCTTCCACTAGTGAACCTCCACCCCATCCAGCCGGTGAGATAACAACACCTGATATCCAGAAGCAACAATATAGACACCCTTAGGATTAGGAGACCAAGAAAGAACATCCCCTTCTTGGAGGGAGCTACAACATTTACAAGAAAGAATACTATGAAGCTTAGCACACTCCTCCTCCATACCAACAATAGGCCACTCATCAGGATTCTTCCATCTCGCCACCACCAACTGCCCATGAGAAGATAAGGACTTGAAGTCACTCACTTTTGACCATCCTGCCTCACAAAACCTCTAGCACAGAGTCACCAAATTAGGAAATTCAGAACAATAAGAGGAAAACCATCCCAAGAATCAGACCAAAAATGAGCTTTCGTCCCTCTTTTACAAATCCAAAATAAGCCATCCTTGACCAGAGTAATCCCTTTCTTGAGTGTACTCCAAATCATCGAGCCTTTCCCCATGAGGGGATAATGAGGAATATCAATCTGAGGGATCCCCAGGAAGTATTTTTGTGTTAATATCCTGGTCCAGATCCCATCCTTCTCCACACACCATCACCAATACAATTTAGTAGCCAATGCCATCCCTGACAACGACGACTGCCTTAACCCAAGGCCGCCAAACCGCTTCAGGCTACAAACAATGTCCCATCTGACAAGTCTCCATTTAGAGGACAATAAGCTACCAATGCATAAAAACTATCTTGCTAAGGAATCCAATTCCCTAACAAAAACCAAGGGGCCACCTGAATCATACATCTGTAAATGGGGAGGGCCTACACCACAGACTTGAGCAACTGAACACGACCCGTAAAGGACAACCAACAATGGGTCCAATGATTAACTTTCACATGAAATTTATCCAGAATATTCTACCAAGAATCCCTAGGTAGTCTTCCAACAAAGATGGGAATACCAAGATAGGTCAAATGGAGAACCCTAGTTTGAAATCTCAAGATATGAGCAATTTGCCTCTGAATGGAACTCAGAGTATTGAAGACAAAGATGAAAGACTTATCTTCATTAATCAATTGGCTTGAAGCTACAAGATAAACATCCAACACCTTGTGCAAACTCGAAGCTTCCCTAATTGTAGCCATACCCATCAAAGCAGTGTCATCTACAAACTGCAAGTGAGACTGTGGAGGTAAACCACCTCCCCACCCCTCTCCCTAAATGAAACCTAACTCCACATTCCTTCCTATCAAATGTCCTAGACCTTCAACAAGAAGAAGAAACAAGTAAGGAGAGAGGGGGTCACCCTACCGCAAACCCTGAGAGGCACCAAAAATTTTAGAGTGCTCACCATTTATTAACACAGAGAAGGAGACCGAAGTAACACAACTCATAACCTAATAAATCCACTCATCCCCAAAACCAAAAGCACTAAAAACCTTCCAAAGGAAGGACCATCAAACTCTATCATAAGCCTTATCCATATCAAGCTTGATGAACATCACCTTATCTTTGGAACTAGCCATAGAGTGAATGGTTTTAGTTGCGATAACAACTCCATCCAAAATCTGCCATCCCGGAACAAAACCACTCTATTCCTCAGAGATCAGCACTTTAAGCCACTTTTTCAACCTATCAACAATTAATTTAGAGATAATTTTATAAATCACATTGAAAAGAGAGATAGGATGAAATTGAATTAACCTATCTGCCCCATCACACTTTGGGATGAGAGCAAGGAAGGTAGAATTCAAAGCCTGTAACATTTGTTTATTCTTACGAGACTTCTGAACAACTGCCAACAAGTCCAACTTGATAATCTCCCAGAATTCTTGAAAAAACTCAATTGGGAAACCATAAGGGCCAGGAGCTTTCCCCCTCTTCATTTGAAACACAATCCCCTCTATCTCCTCAATTGAAATATCACTCATAAGATGCTCATTCATCTCCCTAGATACCAAAGAAGGGATATCACTCGTCAGAACCCCCTGCGAGTCCTCCCTGAATAATGAAGCAAAATATTGCATAGCTTCACGCATGATTTCATGAAAAGAAGAAAGAGTTTCACCCCTGTCATTCACTAGAGCAGAAATAGAATTGCCATGTCTCCTGGCTTTCACCGGGTTGAAGAAAAAAGTAGCATTTTTATCCCCTTCCTGAAGCCACTCAATCTGAGCCTTTTGTTTCCAAAAAACTTCCTCTCATAGCTCACACTCTTCCAGTGCTTTCAAAGCCCTAGTCTCTTCTCGCAGTAGGTCCTCAGTCACTCCATCCTCCCTGATTAACCTCGTATACCATCCAACTCAGCCTGGGCAACAGTCTTAGCATGGAAAATGTTTCCAAAGCATTGTTGATTCCAACGTTTAAGCTGATACTTGAAAAATTGAAGTAACTTAGCACCATAAGTAGGTCTACCATACCTCCACCACTCAGCAACATAGTCATGGAGAGAGGAGTCATGCAACCACATAAGCTGGAACTTGAAAGAAGGAGACCAAGGCACATAAGCTAAAGAAATAGCTAGCTTGATAGACCAATGATCTGAGCTCCTCCAATCCAAAATTTCAGAGCTAGAAGACCGCAACCCACCAACCCAGTAGCAAGAAACTAGAAAGCGGTCAAGTCATTCTGTAATGCAATTATTCCTGATCTTCCAATTGTTCCAAGTAAATTGGACATTAATGGGCTTGATATCAACAAGATTTAGAGCTGAGATGTTATCCTGAAGTAGCAACGCAGAAGGCTCAAGCTTCGCAATACCACCCCTCTTCTCAGCCAACTCAGAAATAGCATTGAAGTCTCCAGCCATAATCCATGGATGGAAAGGAACCATGCTTCAAAAAAACTAGATATGGGACTGATGAGTCTAGTTTATGACTCAATTTTGTTAAACTTTATTATCCACTTGCTGTAGTTATCTTGGACTTTGGTACTTTAATCCTGATCTTTTTATGTCATTACCCTAAAACTATAACTTGTTGAGCATAGGTCATTTCTTATATCCTTTTATGGAAAAAACATGCTATATGAACTATCTATGTTAATTTTACATATGGTTAATGAATATTACTCCAAGGTAGTTACAGATGTGCAATTATTGTGTGTACTAATATTGTTATGCAGATATAATCGGCATCCATGAAGAAGAGGAAGATTCTGCTGGTTGGTTGCTTACCATAAAAGTCAAACATGGTGATCGTTTAAATGTCAAATGGAGGGAAGGCAACTACTTTGTAACTAATCTTAAATACCTGTTGAGCAAATTTAGGAGTTACTGTTATGCTAGATCTGCATTAAAGCAACTCGCTTGACCAGATTCCCCTGCATGTGTAACCTCCTTTCCACTTTCTATGTTTTCCTTAATTAGGCATCCTCCTATTATGTTGGAGTTGACCACCCTGCTAGGTAGTTAGTTTTGTAGTTTTCCTTCTATAAATAAGACTTTGATGCTCCTTCTGAGGGGTTGTTGATTATTCAGAGATTGTACTTGCATTATCCAGTTTTTGGTAATACAGTTATAATGTTTAGTTGTACTCATCTTTTCTAATGAATAAAATGAAGTTGTAAGTTTGCATTTCTGAGTTTACATTTATCTTAGGGAATACTCATCCAAAGGGGCCCACTTGCTGAGAATTCCACCCTCTAGTTTAGTTACATTTTATGTTAAGCATTTAGTTAAATCTGGCATTGAATGTTCTTGCAGCCACTAGAATTCTATTCTATGTCTGTTCCTGCAGCCAAAGCAGACAGAGTAGTTTCTTGTTTGTTTACCCAGACTTTTACTTTCTATCATGTACTTGATCCTAGAATAGTTGTTGGTTAATGTTCAACATTCCTATTATTTCCTTTCTAGCAGTTATCTTGAGCATTATGTCTTTCTTAGCTATAGAATGAATGTCACTACTTTGGAAGTTCTTAGTGCACATACTGTGCTGACCCATTTCAAGTTCACGTCCCTGGGTTGACAAGTGAAATGCATCTCCATAGTGATTAAGACAACTACTCAGTTCAGATGTCCAATCTCTGAGTTACAGTTTTAAGAGCTCAGTTGTTAAATCATTGTAAGAGACCAACATTTTTGGCACCGTTGCTGGGGATGGTGTCAAACTAAGAAGATGTTTGGAGACATCTTTAGTATTATTCCTTGCAGTTTTTCCTTAAAATGTGTTTTAGTTAGGAAGAAACCATCTACAACCCATCAACATTTTTGTGTGAGAAGTGGTTGATACTGAGTATATTGCATGCATAGAGGTAGGAGAAGAGATGCTTTAGGGAGATTCCTTCCTAATGATTCAACTTAGCTAGCAGAAGAAGCAGAAGTGAATCCTTTCCTTGATGCATTCCCTAATTTTAATAGTTCTGAAATATCCTCTGAAAAACAAGATACCCCAAACCTAGTTGAAAATCTATTTGCCTTGATAATAGGTCAAGTAGTCATGACTGCCCAAAATGTACCTAATCAACCAACGTTTCCATTTCTAATTGCTCTTCAAAATGAATTGGATAATCTCAAGAACATACCTGCTTCAGCTCTCCCCAAGTTCTATGGACTTGCAACAGAGGACCCAGACACCTTCTTGTTTGAATTTGATATCCTCTACAGAAGCTATGACTATACTACTGATGCTCATAAACTTAAGTTGTTTCCTACTACCATGAAAGAGGCTGCATTAAGGTGGTTTTTGAGTCTAGGTAGTGATGTTGTCAATACTTGGGAAGAAATGAAAATAAATTTCTTGAGAAATATAAAGACTATTGTAGGAGTAGGGATATGAGAGGAAATGATATTTTCAGAATGTAGCAGAAAGAAGATGAATGTTTGGAGGATTACATCTCAAGGTTCCTGTTTTGTTTACAAAAGTCTCCCCATCATGCACTCACTGAGGACTCTCAAAAACTACTTTTCCTCAGGGGAATAAGTGAGCATTGCACAGATGCCTTAGATTTAATGGGAGGAGGAGATATTACCCAAGTGTCTTGGGATGATATTAAGAAGTTGTGCCAGAATTATTCTAGAGTAGCCATGAAGAAAGGAAGAGGTTCCCATTCGCTTATGGGCAAAACCTCTACCAATGGAGTTTCAAGGATGGAGATAAGCCACTTGCTATCTAATTTTAAGCAAGATATTATAAATAATATGGCCACCTAGTTGGACACACTCCAGGCAAAGAAGAAGCATGAAGAGGCTGAGGCAATGTTGGCCAAATATTGTCCTCATTGTAGTCAAAAGAAGAGGGACTGCAGATGCAAGCTAGTAGCTAACATGGACAGCAAGCAGATTCCACCTGAGTTCAAGCCAATACAAGATGAAGAGGATCAAGTCTTCTATGTTGCACAAAGGAGGCCATGGGCTCTAAGACAAGGTATGTCACTAGATCCATTATAATATGATGGACCACATTTTAATACTTATGCATCTGGTAATCAATGGCAACAGCCATTTCCATCTCGTTATGGAGGATATTCACCTCAGCCTTGGAACAACCCTCAAAATAGTTGGCTAAATTACCAAAACTCTACACCCCAGTGGTAGCAGCATCTGGGGAATTGGCAATCACCTCGAGGAAATTGGTAGCAAACATTTCAATGGAGAGGAGGACAGCAATGGCCAAATCAAACCACTAACTACATGCAATCACCTCCTCAGCCCCAACAGCCTGCTATAATGCCTCCACCTACTAGCTCCAATTCAAATACACCTAGACCTACTTAGTTACCAGCTCAACCCTCACCTAACCCAAATAATAGACCACAACAATAGATAGTATATTCTTCTAATCCAAATCAATTCCCTGCATATGCTGTGAATGTAAGTGATATACATCTGCATTCAGGAACTACCTTGGGAGCTCCTTCTAGTCCTGTCATTACTGAGCTTTCTGAGGAAGAAGTGGAACCTAATGAAACCCCCATTCAATCAGATGTACCTAAAAATCCTGAACCAATAACAGTCAATTAGACTCCCCAAGGACCACCATTTCCACAAAGGTTAGAAACTATGAAACAAAAGGTAGTAGAAGAGGAACCCACCTTTGATATTCTAGAGTAGTTGAAACATGTATGTGTCAAGATCCCTCTATTTCAAGCCATAAAAGATGTTCCTATATATGGAAAAGCAATTAAAGAAGCATGCCTTAAGAAGCTAGGCAAAAAAAGGAAAGACCCCACTATGGTCCATGTGGTGGGATAGTTGGTTGACATCATGCTTGGAAAAGTGACTTTTCCCAAATATAATGACCCAGGAAGTCCTATGGTAGGAGTTGTTATAAATGGAATCCAAATAAAAAATACTCTGATTGATCTTGGAGCAGCCATAAATGTAATGACAAAGGATATCTTGCAGCAACTGAATGTTGCAACCATGCGACCAACTCCTACTATCCTACAGCTTGCTGATAGCTCTACTATTAAACTTGATGGGATAGTCGAGGATCTTTTGGTATCTCTGGACTCATGGGAATATCCAGTTGATTTCATGATACTTTCTCCTAAAGCTACATTGTGAGGATACCCCATCATTTTGGGAAGACTGTGGTTAGCCACAGCAAATGCTTATATTGGGTGCCGGTCAGGAGACATGACAATCTCTGATGGGAGAAGCACTAAAACACTTGTTCTTTACCCACCTGCACAGCCATCTCATGACATGGATAATCACGTTTGGCCTCATGTTGGTGAAGAGGCAAAGGAAGCTAATTCTATGGAGCAGCTTATGATGATAGGTAGAAGTTCTTTCCTGCAGCTTCAAGGAGAGGAGGAGGGTTGTCTAATATAATTCAAAATTTTTGTGAAGTAGAGGAAGCATCATCCTCTCATTCTACTGATCCAGCGAGGATACTTGTTCCAATTTTTCCAGCAGCATCAGGTATGTTACATACATTACTTCCACAAGAAATTAAGGTACCTAGCATTAATGAAGTAACTATGGTTGACTTCACAACTCAAGTGGAAATTTTAGAAGAAAGATATCTCAATATTAATAGCAACTTGACTCAAGCACAACAGCTGTCCTTGGCAAATTTGTTAAAGAAACATAAAAATGATTTTGCATGGGATTATCATGACACGAAAGGATTGGATCCTACATTATGCACCCACATGATTTATATAAAGGAAGATTGTACACCAGTAAGACTACCACAAAGGAGAATTAACCCTGCACTAAGAGAAATTGTCAAAGAGGAATTATAGAAGCTATTAGATGCAGGATTTATCTACCCAATCTCAGATAGCCAATGCGTGTCCCCTCTGGTTCTTGTGCCCAAGAAGGGAGGAAAATGGAGAGTCTGTATTGATTATAGAGAATTAAATTTTGCCACCAAAAAGGATCATTTTCCCCTTCCTTTCATAGACCAAGTGTTGGACTCACTTGCAAGAAAGCAATACTTTTCCTTTTTGGATGGATTCAGCAGTTACAATCAGATCCAAATTGCACCTGAAGATCAAGAGAAAACAACATTTACCTATCGTTGGGGGACATATGCCTACTTAGTGCTTCCATTTGGCTTATGCAATGCATCTGCAACTTTCCAAAGAGAAGTCATTAGCATATTTTCTGATATCTCACATGATTGTATGGAAATCTATATGGATGATTTCACTACTTATGGTGCTACTTTTGAAGAGGCATTAGAAAACTTAGGCAAGGTGTTGGAAAGATGTGAATACCATAGCCTATCCTTAAATAGTGCAAAGTGCTTCATGATGATGCAGGAAGGTGTAGTACTTGGTCACTACATTTCTCCAAAAGGAATACGGGTAGACCCAACAAAGATTGAAGTCATCATCAATCTTCCCATTCCTGCAAAGCAAAAGGATGTCAGAAGTTTCTTGGGTCATGTAGGGTATTACAGACATTTCATCAAAGATTTCAGCAAAATGTCATCCCCATTATATGCTCTTCTTACAAAGGATGCTGAATTTCAATGGAATGAAGACTGTGACAAAGCATTTTCTTATTTAAAGGTAGCCTTAACCCATGCTCCTGTACTTAAAGGCCCCGATTGGGAACTTCCTTTCCACATTCATACTGATGCATCAGATTATGCCATAGGAGGAGTTTTAGGCCAGAAAGAAGGAGTCATTGAGCATGCTATTTATTTTATTAGCAAAAACTTACAAGGTGTTATGTTCAACTATACAGTAACAGAGAAAGAAATGTTAGCAGTCATCTATGCACTTAATAAATTTAGACATTACATAACCCGTTATGAAATCTTTGTACACACAGATCTTGCAGCCATTAGGTATCTCATGAACAAACCTCTCATATCTGGTCAATTAGCAAGATGGGTGTTGTTAATGCAAGAATTTGACATCATTATGTGGATAAGCCAGGAAAGGCTAAAGTGGTTGCAGACTTTCTTTCAAGAATGACTACATCAGAAGATAACCAAGTCATTGATGACTCTTTTCCTGATGAACATTTGTTTTCACTCACTGTGCAAACACCCTAGTATGCTAATACAACCAATTATCTAGTAATAGGAAAAGTCCCCCCTCACTTCTCTCCTAAGGAAAGAAGGGTACTCATTGAAAAATCTTTTCCTTTTTCATGGATTGTTGGATGTTTGTTCTACACTGGACCAGACAATGTCATGAGGAGATGTGTGAGAGAAGATGAAACATAGGACATTTTGCATGCCTGTCACAATGAACCTTGTGGAGCACATTTTGCAGCAAAGCAAACAACAATGAAGATTTTGAATGCAGGTTATTATTGGCCTACACTATACAAGGATGCAACAAGATATACCAAGAAATGTGATAGTTGTCAAAGGATGTGACAACCAACAAAATCTGATGAGATGCCCCTTTATCCTTAGCTTGTGATTACTCCATTTGATAAGTGGGGATTAGATTTTGTAAGACTCATTGATCCTCCATCTAATGGTAAATCTTTTGTCTTAGTATGCACTAATTATGTAACTAAATGGGTAGAAGTTAAGGCCATGAAGCATGCAAGAGACAGTAAGGTTGCAGAATTTCTCTATGAGGAAATCTTTACATGGTATGGAGTTCCAAAAGAATTAGTGACTGATCAAGGAGCTCAATTCACCTCAACTCTAGTTGTAGCACTAGTACAAGAATACAAGATAAGGCACAAGAAATCTACTCCTTATCACCCTCAGGCTAATGGCCAAGTTGAGGTAACTAACAGAAAAATAGGAGCTATTTGACCAAAACTATGGTTGTCCATAGGAAGGATTGGGCATATAGGTTGCCCAAAGCTATTTGGGCCTATAGGACAACCTAGAAAACAACTACTAGTTTTACTCCTTTTGAGTTGCTATATGGCAAAATAGCCATGATGCCTATTGAATTTGAATATAAAACTCTTAGGATTGCACTTTACTTGGGGATGGATCTATCTCAAGCACAAAAAGAAAGAATCATGCAGCTCAATGCTTTGGATGAGATGAGAAAAGTAGATTTACATCATATAGAAGTGGTGCACAATCAAAGAATAAGGTGGCATGACAAATACATCAAAGATGAGAAATTCCAGCCTGGTGACTGGGCTTTGCTTTATGACTCAAGGTATCAGGATAATGCAGGAAAATTACAGACAAGGTGGCTAGGGCCATATGAGGTTGCTGAATTTTTTTCAATGGTGTTGTTCAGCTTACTACTATTGACCCTGTCAGATTTAAGCTATTAGTCAATGGTCATCGACTCAGGTTATATCACAAGCTAGCCTCCAAAGAAGAACTCCTGCAGCAATTCACTCAACATGCAACTCCTGAACTTCCTGCAACCAAAGGTAGTGGACCTAGTGTCCCTCCTTTTGGCTAACCAAGGTACGACACTTGTCATAATAAAGAATTCCACATTCATGGGAGTCCACTCTTTCACTTCTTTGCCCATCCACCCACCCATATCCATTCTTCTCTCTTCCATCATGTGTATTGATTATGCTTCATCCCATCTCGCTTCAGCCCACTCCACTTTCATTCATTGCTCAATAAATTCTTAAGCATTACCCATTACTTTCTCCATGATTTTTGCAACCGATCTTCAACAAATCAAGGTATGCACACTTTAATAATTCTCTCTTAATTATCTTGTGGTTCCTTCATGTAATTATTGTACATTAATATCAATATTTCTCGTAGCATGTCATTATTCCCTTCCTTGTCCTGTCACGCATCTATTCCACATGTGTGGACACATGCCTAAATTTAGGTTGGGGAGGGAGTGTTAATATGATGTTCATGTGTCAGTCCATCCATATGCTTGATGCCAAAATGTCAGTAAAGTTTTAAAATTGAATGATTTGAATTCTAAGTGAGGTGATGGCTCGAATTGTGAGATGACAACCTTCATTGATCATTCATTAATTCCTGTACCACCCTTGTCTTATATTCCCAAGAAAAGAAGCCAAAAAGGAAAATATAGATAGCATGAGTTATTGAACATTTAACAAGGTTGTAGGAAGATGAAGTTAGTTTTCAAACTTTTTGCAGAAAAAAAAAATTGCAATGTGATTGTTTTCATGTAGCTAAGTTAATGGGAGGAGGATTAATTTGGAATGAACCCATAGTTCATGATGTATTATTGCATGATGCACTTAGCCACGCTAAATTTAGAAATTGTGGATGGATGGACTATTTATTGAAGTTAAATGGTTTTGATGAAAATGTTGCATTAGAATTTGCTCAGACATTTACTGATGGTAAAGCCATGGTAAGAGGTTTGGAGGTGTTGGCTACTGAGGAAAGAATTGCAGAAGTTACAGGTCTGCCTATTGATGGCGAGGATTACCCTATTGCACAAGATGCCAGGTCAGCTAGAGCTGATTTTACAGAACCTAGTGATCCACCATTGACTATAGACAAGCAAGGAGCCAAAAGAACCTCTCTGCCTGAGCTGTGGAAATTGGTAGATGTCCATGTGGTGAAGTACATTACTTGTGAAGGTCATTAATCAAACCTTCATTTTGTGCATTTCAAATTACTAAATCATATGAGGCACATGAGAATAATGAATGTGCTAAATATGATTTATCACCTTCTTTCAATTATGGCCGCCGAGACCCAAAAAGGTAGGCCTAATTCTGTCTCTCACCATTGTTTAATCAAATTACTAGTTAAAATGTCTCTGCATGATGTGTCCAATATGACTTGGGAGGAATTTCTAAATATTGATCAAATAAGACCAAGCCATTTGTGAATTGTGGTTGTGCTGCAACATCATAGAACTAGGAGAAGGGTGTGCTCTGTTGAAACTACTCCAAAAACTTCAACTTCCAGTGCAAACCCTCCTACAGCAAAACAAGCTATTGAGATTAGCTCTTCCAAAGCAGAGCATGCAAACAAAGAAAGTTCTTTAGATTCTGACAATGAGGATATTCCTCTTAGCAGTTTAATTCAAACTAGGGCACAAAGAAGAAGGGCAGAAATAAAGAAGGGTAAAGCCAAAAAGCAAACCGCAGAAAGGAAGGTGTTGCGCTCTAGGAATGGAAGGTTGACACTGTTCTTCCTACAACTGAAGAGAAACATGAGAGTCCTTCTAGTAAATCGAGACCTACTAAGCCTACCTCTGATGCATCTACCTAGACAAGCCCTAGGGTTGAAGAAATGACAGCTGAGGATACAGAGGCCCTGATGGGGCATGTGAATGATGTAGAAAAAGACATAATTGAGGAAGCAGCAGATGTAACTTTGGCAAACCTTGCCACCGCTACTGAGCATATTGAGAGATAGGAACATGAAGATAAAGAGAAGTTCTTGCAGCAAGACACCTTGCAGCCAGAATTGGCTGGGCAATTAGACACCCTGCAGCCTATGCTACATGAAGATCAACCATCTATGCTAGGAAAGTCTTTGGTAGGAATACACAGACCTCCTGATTTTTCAATGCACATGGTAGCCATGAATCTGTGGAATGAAATGTAGAGGAGAGAAGAGGAATGGAAGAAGGAGAAACATAGATTAAAAGATGAAATTCAAAAGAAGGATGAAGAGATTAAAGACAAGAATGCAGAAATTGCAACTTTAAAAGAAAGAGTGGAAAATATGGCAGCTTTGGTGCCTCAGGTATTAGAATGCATGACTCCCCCAAGAGTCTATGCTCTGCATTTAAAGGAAAGATACCTCTCTTTTAAGTTAGCAAGAATTGTTTCTAGTTTGAACCCTTCCATTGAATCTCCTCTTGAATTTTTTAATGCTTATAGGATTGCTCCTCTAGAAATAAAGAATTTGTTGTGTGAATTTTATTTACATAATTTTTCTATGTCCCAAGACCATGAGTGGAACCCCTTGTTGTATGTTGGGGATGTTCAGTTGAGGGCATTTATGTCCTGGATGCAAAATGAGGTTAGTTGGGGACAACAGTTCAGGGCTTATAAGCAATTAGAATTCAGCGCTCCATTGCCTGTTAGAGATGAATCTGGAAATCTAGGAAGCATTTTCAATGATTGGCATAGGATACTTTATAGGCCAAGCTATGGTAATAGAATCCTGCTTGAAAGAGAAGCAGCTTACAGAGAATATAAAAAGATTACACACACTATTGGAGAATCTATGAAGGGACATTTCACACAAAGGTGAAATAGTTTATCTGATGAGCTAAAACAAGTAGAGCCTCACTCTCTGCAAAATTATGCTGCAGCATGCAAAAGAGTGGATAGATATATTCATATTGGAAGGACAAAGGGCCAATTCTGGCTTCCCTTAATTTTTCAACCACCTATCCTATTGTGGCATGTGCCAAATTATAGATTTTAACCGTATGATATTGCTAAAGAGAGACAAAGATGGAGCAGGCTGGATAGGCAGCAAGGGTTCTATTGGGATCCTACCTCATGCACCAAAGAAACGGATATAGGACAACTAGTAGTTGCTAATTTTAGGGCATTAACCAAACAAAAGACCAACCCTTCCTCTATTGGAGGACCAGCAAAGTCTTAGGTTGGGGAGAGTGATGAGTCTAGTTTATGACTTAATTTTGTTAAACTTTATTATCCACTTGTTGTAGTTATCTTGGACTTTGGTACTTTAATCCTAATCTTTTTACGTCATTACCCAAAAGCTAGAACTTGTTGAGCATAGGTCATTTCTTATATCCTTTTATGGCAAAAACATGCTATATGAACTATCTATGTTAATTTTACATATGATTAATGAATATTACTCCAAGGTAGTTACAGATGTGCAATTATTATGTGTACTAATATTGTTATGCAGATATAATCAGCATCCATAAAGAAGAGGAAGATTCTACTGGTTGGTCGCTTACCATAAAAGTCAAACATGGTGATCGTTCGAATGTCAAATGGAGGGAAGGCAACCACTTTGTAACTAATCTTAAATACTTGTTGAGCAAATTTAGGAGTTACTGTTATGCTAGATCTGTGTTAAAGCAACTTGCTTGACTAGATTCCCCTGCATGCGTAACCTCCTTTCCACTTTCTATGTTTTCCTTAATGAGGCATCCTCCTATTATGTTGGAGTTGACCACCCTGCTAGGTAGTTAGTTTGTAGTTTTCCTTGTATAAATAAGACTTTGATGTTCCTTCTGAGGGGTTGTTGATTATTCAGAGATTGTACTTGCATTATCTAGTTTTCGGTAATACAGTTATAATGTTCAGTTGTACTAATCTTTTTGAATGAATAAAATGAGGTTGTAAGTTTGCATTTCTTAGTTTACATTTGTCTTAGGGAATACTCATCCAAGCGGGCCCACTTGGTGAGAATTCCACCCTCTAGTTTAGTTATATTTTCTATTAAACATTTAGTTAAATCTGGCACTGAATGTTCTTGTAGCCACTAGAATTCTATTATGTGTCTATTCTTGTAGCCAAAGTAGACAGAGTAGTTTCCTATTTGTTTGCCCAGACTTTTACTTTCTGTCATGTACTTGATCCTAGAATAGTTGTTGGTTAATGTTCAACATTCCTGCTATTTCCTCTCTAGCAGTTATCTTCAACATTATGTCTTTCTTAGCTATAGAATGAACATGGCTACTTTGGAAGTTCTTAGTGCACATACTGTGCTGACCCATTTCAAGTTCTGTCCTTGGGTTGACAAGTGAAATGCATCTCCATAGTGATTAAGACAACTACTTAGTTTAGATGTCCAATATCTGAGTTACAGTTTTAAGAGCTCAATTGTTATATCATTGTAAGAGACCAACAAGGACCACAAAAGTTGCTTACCTTGAAGTTCAATAGGCGCATAGATATTGGAGAAGAGAATAGACTCCCCCATCTCAAAACAAGACGCAATCATAGAGATAGAAAACTGAAAGGACAACCACCAAAGAGGGCGGATCTTCTGAGAATTCCATAAACAAGCCACTCCCTGAGCAGACCCTTGAGCACCAATACACTGGCACTCTCCACTCCCCCACAACTTAGGCACTAAACCAAACATACACTCCACTGATAACTTAGTCTCTTGTAGGAAAAGAATATCAGGAGATTGACTTCTAACCAAATCATGAACAACTTTTTGTCGAGGGCCACTGTTCAAGCCCCTTACATTCCAGGATAGAAAAATCATTTCAAGGGGCTTGAAAAATGAGAATCCAGAGTGTTAATAGACCCTGACTCTACCAAAGTTTCCCCTATTAATTTAATCTTTTCCAAATCCTTTTTTCTACCAAGCTTGGAAGACTTCTCCCAGCCCTTTTTGTTGGATCCTTTTAATGAAGACCCAAATGAGAAGAAGAAGACTTATTATTCTTCACCCCCTCAGTACCTGCATTTGAAACAAGAGGAGATCCATCCTCACCACCCTTCTTCCCTACTATAATAGGAACCAATTCCACCTGGACTTCCGTTTGAACATCTGTGTCCATTTGCAAAGCCCTATTATCCTGCAAAACCTGAGTAGCTTTAGAAAGAAGGCCCTCCTGTCCTGTACCTAAAGCACCCTGATCTAGATTCACCAAGCCTGGATTCACCTCCTACTGGCTGAGATCATCTAAAACTTCAAATCTATTGAAAGAATCTTCATCCTTTCTTTCCTTCAAAGTCATCTTTTGACCCCAATTCCTGTTTCAAACCTTAACAGGAATGAAACCATCAGCTCCATCCACATCACCAGGAATGGGTTCCTTCCCCTTTTCAACCCTAGGGGGATTGCAGGGAGGCTGAGAAGGCTGGGAATACACATGCCAAGCCTTTGGGCATCTCCTCTGCAAATATCCATATTCATGATAGAGACAACACTAAAAAGGAAGAGTCTCATAGTCCAACTGCTACACCCAAGAGTAAGGACCCGCACACATATCCACCAAATCTGGCAAAGGTTTACTTAAATCAATCTCAACACAGATATGAGCAAAAGTCATCACCTTTTTAACTTGAGTCTGTTGTGAAGCTCCAACTAGTTTTCCTAGCATCGAAGCCAGCAAGTGCAAAACATCATCCTACCAACATTCCACAGGTAACCTTGAAAGCTGAACCCACATCGGAACCCAGTTCAGAATCTCTTCAACAGGATTGAAGCCCGCATGCCAAGGTTTAATAAATAACCCAATCTGATTATGAAAATAGGGGCCTCCTTCAAAGGCCTTGTTGCGATCTGCCAAGCAATTGAATGAAACCATGAAATAGTTATTTGCTAAAAGCATAACCTCCATTTCTCCCTCTAGAATCCAAGTTTGTTGGGCCCAAAATTCAAGAATTGTAATGAAACACACATCTCCATAAACTTGCACAGCAATGCATGCTTTGAATAATAATCAATATCTTCCACAATCATCTCTAGTGGGATAACCAATTTTGGCCTCTCCTCACAACATTCAAGACATCCATTGATCTTCGTAATCCGTGTACCACTAGACAAACCTAAACCAAACAACCCCAGATCTGGTGAGAACAAGTTATTATAAAAACCTTCAAAGCATGCAAAGGAGAATTCGCACCAACCACTGCTGAGCGAAAATCCATCTTGGGACTAGCCCCTGAAGACTCCCTGATCGGCATTGAAACTAAACAAGACCCAAGGCAGGGATACAGACCCCTGAGAAAAAAGAACCCCCACTAGGGTTTAACTGACCCACCACCTAGCACTAACTTTGAATTGTAGACCCAAATCAACCAGGCACAAAAACCCCACCCGTGGCCTCCAACCAAGCACAAAACCCCCGCACGCTCAGGGAGAAAGAGACACCGATGCAGATGAAAAATACTTTGCACTAATAAAAATCACAACCCCAGACCTCCCCAAAATGCATGCACTCCCCACACTTCGCACGACCAAGAAAAAATCAGAGGATTGGGCTAGGGCATGAACGCCCTAGCTTGACATGCAGAGCAAAAAATTGACATCCTCCAACATTAGATTTAAAGTTTAAATAACATGATACTTATAAATATAATTATGAGACTTAACTAACAAACATCTCCCTAACTTGACCCAATGAATTTATAATATAATGATTTAATATTTATATTACTAATTTAAATTAACTTGACTAACAATCTCTATAGATCTACTAATCTTTCAAATCTATAAGTTAAATAAAATTGAATAATAATTTAATTTCAAACTAACTTAAATCAATATCTAAAATAACACAACTATCTAATAATTATATTATAAAATCGACTAAGACAATATATTTAAGAAACCTTATTTAACCACAACCTACTTAATTACAAAAGATAAGACTACTTATATTCTAATAAACATGTGTAATTTTTATATAATAGATAAATGTTGTAATTGAATATCTAAATATACTAATAACATAAGTGGCTAAATTTTTTTATTAGGTAAGATATATAACTCTTAATCAAATCAATAAACTGATTAGCTATGACTAACACTAATGGCTATTAACTAACTTAAACAATTCAAATCTAATAAAGAAATCACTCTCATTCAACTATGGAGACTTAACTACAATCTAATGAACTAGAATGATTAAAAGAATACTCAAGTCATAATAATCAGTATCTTATATACTATAACATATGAATAATGTTTAATAAAGAAAGTTGCTATTTATGTATGTTTTCCACTTAAGTTCCTTCCTTTGAAATTTCCTTTTTAACTAAGCCTTATCTCCTAACAACTAACAGCGACCTGGAGTGAATTCAAAGAGATCTCTAGCAAGAATAAAAGAAACTACAAAATTTTAGGTTAAGCGAATAATGCAGGATCGTTGGGTGAAGAAGAATGATTTAAATTTTAAGCTTAGTTTTCACAAGATGCATTTATCATAGAATTAGTCCTCACCATGGCATCATGCCTAAATGGCTAACTTGCTGACTACATAGTATGCAGTATATTCATTTAAAGAAGGCAAAGTGCCTCTGTGGAGGCTGCTAGGATGAAAGACTGATAGAAGACAAAATAAAAGCATCGAATGCAAATGAACATAGATTTAAAAGGATTCACATAGGAATGTGCCTTGCAAAAAATTTGGATATTGGTGGACCGTTGGCTAGATAATTCATTCTAGATTGAATCTAAGTTATTCCATAAAAGAGTTAGCACCCAGGTAACTCGATCAGGTATGATGCCTAGCAAGGAACTACTTAGTATGAATACCTTCTTCGATTGCAGATCGCTCCAAGGAAAAAAAGTAATGTTAGATTATAATTTTATTTGTCAGGAAACTAATTACTATAATTTTATTTGCTAGGATAAGTATTGCAGGTTTTGCCTAAATTGCTATTATTCAAATGATGCCAGAAGGGATAATAGATTTGAGATTATTTACCAGGTCTTTAAGTTGAGGCTGCAACTCAAGGAATATAGCAGAAGATCAGCACCAGGTATATATATACCTTCAAACTCAAGTGTGCCTCTATTGTGAATACCATATGCACATTTGAAGTCGATTAAGACTTATAGTATACAATAGAATACATGGTTTATTGATAGAACGCCTTCAAATTGATCAATTGGCAGGTAGGTCTAATTTTGTTTTGAGAACTAAATTGAAATTTGTTTTTAGAGAGGCGCAATTGTTAGCAAACTGAATTGGGTCGATGGCAATGGAGCGGACAAAACCAATAGAAATAGTTTTAAAAGGACTTTGAGATAGCCAGTATAAACTTCTAGCAAATCCCACTCAAGGGCAATTCGACATAACCCTCAAAATTATTTACTATGGTTCTCAGAGAGGTAAACTATTTAGAAATCAAACGTCCCATGTCATTTAAATATCCCCTGCCAGCCATACTAGCACAAAATGGTTTAAAGCAATTGACTTGGGCGATCATATCAATCGCATATCAAGAATTAAGGAGAGTATATCAAGATTTAAGGAGAGCTGAATGGGGAAAACAAACAACCAACATAAGGGTCACCTTGAGGGAAGACTCACCTATGAAAATGGAGGATATAAGGATTAAAGGATCCCTGATTATAGTTAGATTGAGGGCCACACAAAAAAATTATGTATTTTCCACAGAGGAATCAGATCGCATCTAGAAAGTATTTTCTAGATTCAAGACTTTAGCTTAAGGTTTCTAGTATGGCCCATTGGGAGGAAGAATCAGCAGGTCAAATGTACACCATAGCATCACAGGTTCAAATGGTGACAGGAGATTTCAAATTTAGCGAAAGTAATATGAAGGATAAATATTTAATTATCATGCAAACAAAATTTAGATTCCAAACAATCAAGCAATTGCAGAGAGAAAGAATTTCACACATACAGAGACACAATTAAACATACTCAAATCTTACTCTCAAGTCTCTGAATCAGATGATTTCCTACCTCCCTCCTCAATTTCTGTAGCCTTCTTTTTCCCCAAATCTTTTTGTGTAAACTTTTTTCCCAAAATCTATCTGTGTCCCCTATTCTACAAAATTCCCCCTTCAAATATCCCCTCCATTATAAAAATAGTTAATTATCATAAATTCCACTCCATACTCTCCCGTTACTATAAATCCACCCTCTCCCAAAATTTAAATGCAATAAATCTCCACTTACAGGGAGAATCTCCAATCTGGAAATTTATTACGCACTCACGACAACTACAAACAAATAAATTAATGAACAATATAAAATAATATCTTTCAAATTATTCAAAATAAATATTTATTCATTTAGTTTAGTATTAAATACTTATAATTTATTTGTTATTATTATTATTAATTATTAAGATTATTAATTTAATCAATTATTTATTATTCTATAAATTTCACATTATGTATTTACAAAATAAATTAATAATTCTATTAATGAAACAATAGACCAACCAGACAACTCAACCACATACTAAACATATCTCGATGGCAACATACTGGAGAGTGATAGAAACTTACAACCAAGCACCATACCGACTAAACTGACGGGACCCGAGACTGAGAGCCCATCCTCATTAAGGATGATAACAACTGGGGAACCTCATGTTATCTCCCTTTCACAATATCCATTGGTATGAAGGCATGCTTAGACCTGCCAATTTAGGTGGAATCAATGTCTGGTACCTACAACTTGCAACAAACTAAAGTGTTGAATACAAACATGTATATAATCATCCAAACAGGCACACAGTGACTGGGAATCTTAGCATAGTAGTGTGCTCATTAAGAGTAATACTACATTGTCCCTTCACCAAAACACATCACAATTATCCACATTAAACAATTTCATCAATAACTAAACAAACAGATATCATATCATCATATAGTCGCATGAAACATGGTAAAACTAATTTACATAATCAATTAACCCATAGCTGATCATATCAAAAGCATTATGTACTAATCATAAACATCAACAATGTCATCATAATAATATCAATGAGTGTCATCCTCTAGATCAAAATAGTATATCTATCATCAAAATATATCATAATGTCTAGCGATAAAGAAATAACTAACAATCTATCAGAAGACTAAAATGAGGGGCACTACATCCTCCCTATGGAGGCTGAAATGAAGATCTAAAGAAAAGTGAAGAAGCTAGGACTAGTCGAAATTAGAGAGGAGATAATACCTACTGCCCTCGTGACCAGAACAATGGTGAGCAAAGAGGAAGAGGAAGAGGCAGACCTGGGCAAGGACCTAGAAGAGGTTTCAAAGGACCCTGCTTCCAATGTAAAGAAGGACATCGAGCATATGAGTGTCCACAACATCAAGGAAGGACAAATAGAAGACCTGAAGGTAATGCATGAGTTGCACATGTCGATGAAGATGTACAATCTGAGTGCTCTAAAGATATTGAAAGGGGAGAAACCCTAGTTGTCAGAATAACTTTGTTGAAAGAGGAAAAAGAACCCAATCAGAGGAAGAGTTTATTCCACACAAGGTGCAAATGTGAAGGTAAGTGTTGTGGTATTATTATTGATAGTGGAAGCACTGATCATCTTGTTTCCAAGGAGATGGTTGACAAGTTGAAGTTGACAAGAAGAAAGCATCCTCATTCATATTGGATTGCATGGTTGCAAAAGGACCATAGAGCTTTGGTCAATGAGCAGTGTTTAGTGAAGTTCAAGATTGGGGACTACCATGATGAGGTGTTGTGTGATATCATACTGATGGATGCATGTCATATGCTATTGCGGAGGTTGTGGTAGTATGATAGGAGTGTTGTCCATGATGGCCGTGAAAACACATATTCCCTAACAAAGGATGGAGTTTGTCATAAGTTGAAGCCCTTGAAGGAGGTGGAAGAAAAGGTATGTAGTACTGCCAGAATTTGCTTGATAGATGGTAGGAAATTTTTGCAGGGTATGAAGCATGAGCATCATTGCTTTATATTGATTCCTAAGATTAGTAAAGAGAAATGTGAAGATGTACCAGCAGAAGTCTTAGAAATGTTGGAAGAATTTCAAGATATTGTTTCTGATAATGTACCAGAAGGTTTACCGCCAGTGAGGAAGATAAGTCATCAAATGGATTTGATACCAGGAGCCAGTTTGCTGAATAAGGCAGCCCATAGAATGACTCCAGAAGAGAGTGAAGAGTTGAATAGGCAAGTTTAGGAGTTGTTGAGGAAGGGACTGATAAGGGAGAGCCTAAGTCCATGTGTGGTACTTGCAGTACTGGCACCAAAGAAAGATGGAGAGTGGAGGATGTGTACAGATTCTCAAGCCATCAACAAGATCACAATCAGGTATAGATTTCAATTGCCTAGAATAGATGACATAATGGATTGTTTGAGTGGAGCCAAGTAATTCACAAAGATTGATCTGAAGAGTGGGTATCACCAGATTTGAATCAGAGTAGGAGATGAATGGAAGACAGCCTTCAAGACCAAGGAAGGTTTGTATGAGTGGTTAGTCATGCCATTTGGGCTAGCCAATGCACCGAGCAGATTCATAAGGCTCATGAATGAGGTACTGAAAGAATTTTTGGGAAGTTTTGTTATTATTTTTTGGATGATATTTTGATTTTCAGTAAGACTTGGGATGAGCATCTGATGCATATCAAAAGAGTTTTAGAGAAGCTGAGGGAGGAGAAGTTGCTGATTAATTTGAAGAAATGTAGTTTTGCAAAGAAAGAGTTGGTATACCTGGGATTTGTTGTCTCAGAGGAAGGTCTTAAGATGGAAACAAAAAAAGTAAGGGCTATCATTGAATGGCCTACGCCAAGGAGTGCAACGAAGGTACGATCTTTTCATGATTTGGCAAGTTTTTACAAAAAGTTTATCAGAAATTTTAGTAGCATTTGTGCACCCCTAATGGAGACAATGAGAGGGGATAGAAAAAAGTTTAGATGGACTAAAAGAGCAGACAAGAGCTTTGATACATTGAAGCAGAAAGTCACAGAACAACTTGTTTTGGCACTTCCAGATTTCAATAAGGTATTTCAGGTAGATTGTGATGCTAGTGGTAGTGGTATAGGAGTTGTTCTGAGTCAAGAAGGTAAGCCCATTGCCTATTTGAGTGAAAATCTTAATGATTCTAAGAAAAAGTATTATGTTTATGATCAGGAGTTTTATGCAATAGTTTAGTCTTTGAAGAAATAGAGACATTATTTGTTGCCAAAAGAGTTTGTTTTATATACTGATCATCAGGCTTTGTAGTATCTTAATAGTCAAGGAAAGTTAAATCAAAGGCACTTAAAATGGGTTGAGTTTTTGCAGAGTTATACTTTTATTTTGAAGCACAAGAGTGGGAAGTCCAACAGAGTTGCAGATGCCTTCAGCAAAAGGTAAAATTTGTTGACATAAATGAAGATAGAGGTTGTTGGGTTTGATGAACTCAAAAGTTCATATCCTAAAGATCTAGATTTTGCAGAGGCTTCGAAAGCTTGTTTGGAACCTGTCACTTTGGAGAGGACAAAATGGTTGGATTACATAATCCAAGATGGCATGTTGTTTAAAGGAAGCCAGTTGTGCATTCTAAGGAGTTCCATGAGAGAAAACCTGATTAAGGAGAAGCATAGTAGAGGATTAGCTAGACACTTTAGTTGAGATAAGACCATTGCTATTGTTGGTGAACATTATTACTGTCCACAATTGTAGCAGGATGTGAGGAAATTTGTGTAGAGTTGTAGAGTGTGTTAGATGATAAAATGAACAAGTTAGAATATAGGGCTAGATCAGCCATTACCGATACCAAAGAAGCCATGGGATGATATTAGTATAGATTTTGTTCTTGGTTTACCAAGGACACATAGAGGACATGATTCCATTTTTGTGGTGGAGGACAGATTCTAAAAGATGGCCCATTTTATTCCTTGCAAGAAAACTAATGATGCTATTCATATTGCAGAGTTATTTTTCAAGGAGGTGGTGAGAGTACATGGTCTACCTAAGAGCATAGTTTCAGATCGAGATACCAAGTTTGTTGGTTATTTCTGGAGGACATTATGGGAGAAGTTGAAGACATATTTCAAGTTCAGTTCTGCACACCATCCACAGACTAATGGATAGACAGAAGTGGTGAATAGGAGTTTGGGTAACTTGCTATGATGCTTAGTAGGAGATAAGCCCAAGGGATGGGATTTGCTTTTACCATAGGAGGAATTTGCTTACAACAATTCTGTCAATAGGAGCATAGGTAAATCTCTATTCTAGGTTGTGTATGGGAGTAGCCCAAGAACTGCTTCTGAATTGAGGAGGATGGATAAGGGGGAGAAGAGTAGTGCCAAAGCTGAGAATTTTGCTAAGCACATGAAGAATTTTCATGAAGAGGTAAGAAAGCATATCCATAAGATGAATTCTCAATATAAGGCTAAGGAATATTAGAAGAGGAAACATAAGGAGTTTCAACAAGGTGATGAAGTCATGGTTCACTTGAGAAAAGAAAGATTTCTAGTTGGTACATATAATAAGCTAAAGATGAGGAAATTTGGACCATGTGGAATCCTGAAGAAGCATGATTCAGGAAATGCATTTGAGGTAGAGTTGCCTGATGACATCAATATTTCACCAGTGTTTAATATTTCAGATTTCACAGAGTATCATGATGATGGATTTGATAAAGGAACACAATGGGACATTCCAACATCTACTTCACAGAAGGAGGAGATAGAGAGCATTCTGGATAGCTATGTGGGTAAGAGTACAAGAAATAGACAGTATACAGAAAACTTGGTGAAATGGAAAGGAAGGCCTATTGAAGATTCATCATGGTTATCTGAGATTGAGGTTAACCATTTTGGTTTACCTCTAACTCATAAGAAGTGACATTGTCACTTTTCAAATTACCCCGGGTGTCTGATGTAGGAGCATCCAGAGTGTAACAGCTATCTTGCATCAACCAAAAAAAATGTTGTTTCTTTTCAATAAGAGCTAAATTTGGTAGGGTTACTATTTTTAGTAAGTTTGCATTTGTGTACGGTTGGATACAAAATCTTACACGGACCTCCAAAATGGTGAATTGAAGCTAATGGTGAAGAAATCACTTCAATATCATTTGTGATTTGTGAGATATTAAAATTTCAAATTCTAAAAATCCTATTGAAATATTCAAAGTCAAATTTGAGGCACTTAGAGGCTCTGGATGGGCCTGAAATTTGGTGGGAAACCCAATTAGTCTACCTTTAGGTACTACTTGTGCACAATTGTCTTTTCGAGAGCTTTTGAAAAAGGTATTATAATTGAAAATCTAATAGCTGGATCGAAAGTTATGGCCCTGTGAAGTTGACCTATTTTTGGAGGGAGATGCAAATTTTGAAATTAAGTTGGTGGCCGCCAAAAAGGGCTATATATGACCATTTTTGGGAACCCTTGGGGGAGTAGAGTTAAGGGGGAAGGTGTAGAGTCAAGAAAAGGTAGGAAAATACAAACCCTAGTTGATTTGGTGTTACAGAAGGCTGAAGATTCCAGAGTCTTGAGAGAGGGAGCTGTAATGTGTTGTAGCCTGTAGGGGATTCATCCTCTAATTGTATTTGAGCTTCTGTAATGTAATGTTTGGCCCATATTAATAAAATATCATTCTATTCTCTATGTGCATTTTTTGTTATTGTGTGTTTTATGATTTACCCCCTTCATTAGGTACCAAATAATTGTTCTAGATTGCATATATCTTTATTAAGACTGAAAATGGAGAAAAAATGAAGAAAGGAGGTTAGAAATGAAGTTTTGATGGTGAAATTAGTTATCTAAAACTACTTTTTGATGTTTGTATTTGAATGAAGAGTTGCAACTACATATGGAGGAGATACAAGTTTTCTATAGCTCTGCACACATGTGAACCATTCAAATTTGTCATTTCATGAAAATCCTATATCTAACTAAAACTACAATCACGTGGCAATTAAGATCAAGTTATGTCTTGAGGTATGAAACTACATATATCATCTTTCTACCAAGAAAAACAATCATATATAACAAGAAATCAATCTATAACATGTTATTGATCATGATTCAACCATTGTAAATTGATTTTACGTCAAACTTTTAAGTTTCAAAGTAGGAATACATGCACATAAGAAATTTAAATTATATTGTATATCAAGGTGTATATATATTAAAATCTAGTCCATAATGGTAGACATATACAAAAAATTGGCAAATATGCCAACTCAAAACATTTTTTACAACATGTGGCATATGCCATGTCTCAAAATCTATATACAATCTACATGTTGAATATCTACATCAAATACTAAAGGTCCACTTCACCCTAGTATGTCTTTGGTGATTCCTCAATATGTGATGGGTCCTCAAAAAGTGTTTTCTTCATACCATGATGTCTAGTAGTTGATAGAGGCAAAGTTGACTACATTAACAAGTCAAACCACAAATTTGATTAATCTCTTCAATGGTTAATATAAATAAGTTAGAGTTAGGAAATATAATCTTATCTACTGCAATTTAGAACTTTAATTTATTAACATACTATTGTGCAATTTTGCACACCATTTTGAAATTTTTGATATCATTACAAGTTTCAAAACACGTAGATTCAAGAGATGGATTTAGGGTAGAATGGGTCAATAAGTTTCAGAGAGGTTTTGTGCAATTTCATAAAAAATCCAATTTCTATATTACTGAGAGTCTGAGGGTGAAAGTATCATCTCCAACATAGACATGAGCCCCGTAATGGCTCAGGTTATTGGAGTAGATCTCGGCCATTCAAATATGATGTTGCACCATTGATGCAGAGATAGAATCAATGGCTTGGAAATAATGAGAAACAAATCATCGAAGGCTGCTAGATGGAGGCACCTGAGCAGCTCAAAGAGAAGCTAAAGGATGCAGCAGAATGAGCCACGTGCAGGCTATGGGAGAAACAATTTGAAACTTAAAATTGATGCGGAGTGCACCACATGGAGCAGTCTGACACAGATATAAATATTTTGTTTCATTTCATTAATAAATGTGTCATGTTATGCCATGGGAGTCTTAAAAGAAGTTGTTTCTTTGTTAAATATTAAGTCCCTCATAATGCAAATGGTGGGACCCGAAGCAAATGAAGTTTCATTAAAACAAATATTTTTTACCTCACTATTTTTACCTCACGGTGGAAATAAGTGTTGCCCTAAAATTAATAAAGCCATGCTTTATTTCTTTTAAGGCAAGCTATAGGAAATAAAGAAGTATGCGGAGAAAGTCACTTCTCGGCACCCGAGGCAAGGAAAGAAACTGTAAGAATGCTGCAAAGAAGGCCACGTGCAAGAAGCATTAGAGAGAGCCAAAAAGAAACTGTGCAGAAGGCCACGTGGTTGAGCCCAAACATAGGAGATACAAATGTTTTGATTCATTTTATCAAACTTAAATATGTCACGTGGTTTTAAAAGAATTTAGTAAGTTTCATTTAAAGAAATGGTGGGTCCCTTTTTATATGGAGCTAAATACTTAATTAAAGTGACATGTGAATCTCACAGGAGTTTTAAGGAAGGCAGAGTTAAATAAAGATTAAATCTTTATTAAAATTGTGACACATGGTGGGTCCCAGCTAATAAAGCTATGGCTTTATAAGACTCATAAAGTTTATTTTAAATAGCTTCCTTCTCATGGGAGATATCAGTGGGTAAAAGCACAAAGCTGTGTCACACTTTTATAAAGGAAACGGCCAATGCTGATCCAACTTTTAAACTTGATTCACTAAAAAGTGACATATATGTTTTAAATTTTGAAATGATGTAAACTAATAAAATATTTAATTTTTAGTATATTTTATGTTTGTACTTTTTGAAAAAAATTTAAAATTATTTAAATATAGTTTTTAATAAATTGACACTATAATTTAGTTGCTGATAAAATGCTGAAAAATGAAGTTACATGAGACGTCAATCTTTATATAGTATTTTTTTTCTTCAATTTTTTGTGTGTATTTATAACTTAAAACTTTAGTGCATCGATATATTTTTTTCTAATTTTGATAAATATATATTCTTAAATAAATAATAAAATGTGCGTGTATTAAAATGTAGTTGTTTCCATTCAACGTCAACTTTCATATTAACTATTTATCTAAAATAGAAAAAAAAATTATACCATCTTGATATAGATTCTTTTATTTAGTGCATCATATTTTTTGCAAATTTTTTTAATAAGTTTTACTATTTTTCCTTGACATGGTAATCAACCTAATGTTTTGTGCTGATAACCTACTTTTAGTAAAAATGGAAAGGAAATTATAAATAATAATTAAACTATCAAAATATATATATTTTTGAAAACTAAACTTATAGATCTACAAAAGGGTATTTTTATATTTTTAAAAAAATCTTATTTACACGAGTAGAAGTTGTTGAAATATCAAGTTTTCAAATAATTTTATTATTTTGGTAAATTGGCCTCATAGTGGCAACAATTTTAGTTGGAAAACATGTGGACATATCTAACTTAACTAGAATGAATCTTACAAGATCATATGTTTGACCAAAATTAATTTTTAGTAAGAAATACTTAAGTTCACTTGTGCTGATAAGTTCGCTGAAAGTGTGACACAGCTTTGTGCTTTTACCCAAGTGATATAAAACCCTAAAATATGAGTTGCCACTTTTATTTTATTTCATGGTAAGCTACAAGAAGCGGTGGCAGAAAGTGATTTTCTTCATGCCACAACCATGGAAGTAACAGGCAGCGAGTTCAGTTCTGATTTTCTGTTGCCATTTCAATTGTAGTTGCATTTTGCCAGATTTTATGCTAGATTTTGTGGAGTTTCAGTTGCAAAGATTGTCGGAGGCTATTGAGATTTTGTTGAGTCTTTCAGGTTATAAATGGGCAGATCTGAGACACAGTTGATATACATTCTTAGTTCTACATAGTTCCATAGATAAGATTTTAGAGCAGCCAGTAGCAAGGATTTTCTTTTGCCTTAGCAGTAGATGCTTTTCAAATGAGATGGAAAATTTTACTTTGTGCAGCCATTTTTACCTCTGTAACCGGTTACTGCCAAATAAAAAGATAATGTTCTATGCATATTGGAGTTAGTCTCAGTTTCTTGTTTCTGATATCTCTATTTCTTTGCCTATGTTAAGCATGTTTCTTAAATTGGTTTTAACCATGCATTGATGCTCTTTTAATTCCAGTCAAATCCTTCAAAGTTAACACTGTGAAACTAATTGTTTCAAATCCGGTGGATCGCCATAGATTAGGCATTTATTTTCTGCAATCTAGTTTTCTTTCTAACCTTTTCCCAAATCCCACTGAAAAAATAGAAGAGCCAACTTCTTTAAAACCTAGAGGTCACTCTAAGAAGCATTCCCACATTTCAGATTAAACCCACATATTTATGCATCAACAATTTTTGGCACGCCCAATGGGATTGGATTCAAAGACTTTTCTCTTTGTTTTCAGTGAATCTTTGCCCTGTATTTTCTGGTTTTGATGGAAAATCATAGAAATATTTGCTCATAGGAGCATGAATCTTCCATCTGGCGACTCTATTGGTGAATCTTTCTCAGATCTTTGCTCCTGCAGATCATGGCAGTCCCTAGTATCTATGTGCATCTAAATATTCAAAGAGATCTACCCTTTGTGACTTAGGATTTAAGTCCTTTGGTTCTTCAGCAACAGGGTCAAGTTCCTGACACAGCCTAGGAGGAACTGCCTCACTTTCTAGGAGATGGCTCTGTGTGCCCTACATATCACATTCAAGATATTGCCAGTTTATGCTCTATTCATAATGTCACAACTGAGAATCATGCTCTCTTGTTGCTTGCATCTTCCCTCAAGGACAAAGCAAAAGAATGGTACAGAAGCTTGCAGCCCGATTCAATCACTAGATGGGATCAGCTTGGGGAACTCATCTACAATCAATTCAGAGACAGGATAGATGTTAGCACTCTCACTCAGAGTCTCATCACCATCAAGAGGCATCCTATGGAGCCCATACATGATTTCAATTCAAGATTTGACAAGGTATGGAAAAAAATTTCTATAGACATGAGGCCCCCTCCAGTCTTTGCTTTCTTGTATTATTTAAAGGTTTTAGACCCTGAGATCTCTGTCATGATTCAATCCCTAGGAGGTGAAACTCTTCCTCAATCATATGATCTTGCCATTAAGGCTGAAAGTAGCCTCATATTGTCTAGTAAACTACCTCCCCTACCCTTAAAACCATTGATACCTCATGTAAATATCTTATCTTAGGTTCTTTCTTGTAACTAGATGCATGCAAATTTCAGTCCTCCCACCCTCACTAGTGTTTTGACAAATCATGAGGAGATGAGTGCTGTGAAAGAACTAATTAAAACCCTCTCCCATGAGATCAATGAGTTAAAAGGTCCAAACCTATACCATGCTGATCTATGTTTAATGCCTCAAAATTCTTATGAACAATAGTATGAATATAGCCAGAGAACGCCCAATTGTCTTGAAAATTACCCTTTACAAACTTCTATAGCTGCAAATCAACCTATAGAAGTCATTGACCAGGTTCTCTATCACTTTGACATCCAAGAAGAATCAAGTATCAAGAATCAAATTACAAGCAAGAAAGTGGCTCCTGTGCGTCCTTCTGGTTACCAACATCAAGCATATATGGCAAAGGGTGATCTAGAGTTACTATCAAATCTTAAATCAGATTCAGAAGATGCTTATGAGGTGAGGTTTCTAGAAGCTGAAAAGTACTTCAAGAAGGGCTTTGAAGTTGAAAAGAATTGGGTTCATGGTGATACTGCCTCTGTATTCCATTTTGAGGAGGTTACAAATGACATTATACCATATGAGTGTCTTTATTATTGCAATGAAGTTTCACACCTGCAGGAGGAAGGCACAAGGATGCATGAGCAACATTTGGGGCATGATGAGGATTTGTTCTCACTTTTGCAACAAGGCTATCAACTACTAAATGAGGAAGATCTTGCAATTGAGAAAGTACAAGGTTCATTTGTAAGGCTTGTAGCAAATCATGGAGAAAATGTTGAAACAAAGGAAGATTCAAGAATTGATTTATTTACTATTTTGGCAAATGGTTATTGTCTTCTTCTTGATGAAGTTTCACCTCTACAAGATGATGCTCGATTTAGAGAGACATTTTCCACAGTGCAGAACCACATATGACGTCACAACTAGAGTTAGATTCTACACATTTCTTCTTGCATGAAGGGATCCCAATCAGATTCAAGGTTATTTTGGGCAGTTCTGTCACTTGTCAGCTAGATCTTGATGCTATCATGGATCATCATTCAGATGAAGAGTCAACAAAAGAGGTCACTAATGAGTTTCTGGTAGTAGAAGTTTTCAAATGCAAACAAAGGAAAGAGTTTTAGTGTTTTATTTTCCATCCCCGCCCTCTACTGAAATAGGAACAGCATGTAGGTCAACCTGACAAGGTGTTTTGAAGCAAAAAGAGACTCTCTAGAGTGCAAAGAAGTAAAAAGGTACAAAATATTGTTATATTTCTTGATACAGTTTGTCTGGTTCATTTTCAGTGCTATGTGGATCAACTGGAGCAATATTGTTAGGCATGGTAGTTACTTTGCCATCCCGGTGAATGGGCATATTCCCCTATGTTTGAATTTGTCAGTAATTTAGTATTGGTTTCAAAATAAGATATAGTAGCATTAGTCTTAGTAGCATTAGGTTTTTAGATTTAGTTAGTTTTCTTTCAATAAGTCCCAGCTGTAGTGTATGAGGATCTGGTCAGTCTCAGTGGTTCAGCCTATCTCAGTATCTCAAATTTAATGATCAATATGCAGTGATCAGTCAGTTTTGGTTGCAGAGTGTTTTTTAGTCATGCATCTTCAGGTTCAGATGTATCTCCAATTTCCATGAATTTTTCAATTTCAGACATTTGACTCTATGCCCTGGATAAGGCACTAATTTACAGAACCAGAGATACTGGAATTCAAAATGGGCAGGCCCATTTTCCCTGCAAGTCACCAAGAACTGTTGTACAATTTTGCACACCATTTCAAAATTTTTGATATCATTGCAAGTTTCAAAAAATGTAGATTCAAGAGATGGATTTAGGGTAGAATGGGTCAATAAGTTTCAAAGAGGTTTTGTCCAATTTCATAAAAAATCTAATTTGTATATCACTGAGAGTCTAAGGATGAAAGCAGCATCTCCAACATAGACATGAGCCTTATAATGGATCAGGTTATTGGAGTAGATCTCGGCCATTCAAATATGATGCAGCATCGTTGATACAGAGATAGAATCAATGGCTTGGAAATAGTGAGAAACAAATCACCGAAGGCTGTCAGATGGGGGCACCCGAGCAGCTCAAAGAGAAGCTAAAGGATGCAGTAGAATGAGCCATGTGCAGGCTGCAGGAGAAAAAAGTTGAAACTTAAAATTGATGCGGAGTGCAACACGTGGAGCAGCCCCACATAGATATAAATTTTGTTTCATTTTATTAATAAATGTGTCCTATTAAGCCACAGGAGTCTTAAAAGAATTTGTTTCTTTGTTAAATATTAAGTCCCTCATAATGCAAATGGTGGGACCCGAAGCAAAGGAAGTTTCATTAAAACAAATATTTTTTGCCTCACCATTTTTACCTCACGGTGGAAATAAATGTTGCCCTAAAATTAATAAAGCCATGCTTCATTTCTTTTAAGGCAAGCTATAGGAAATAAAGAAGTATGCGGAGAAAGCCACTTGTCAGCACCCAAGGCAAGGAAAGAAACTGTAAGAATGTTGCGGAGAAGGCCACGTGCAAGTAGCATTAGAAAGAGCCAAAAAGAAACTGCAGATAAGGCCACATGGTTGAGCCCGAACACAAGAGATACAAATGTTTTGATTCATTTTATTAAACTTAAATATGTCACATGGTTTTAAAAGAATTCAGTAAGTTTCATTTAAACAAATGGTGGGGCCCTTTTTATATGGAGCTAAATACTTTATTTAAGTGACATGAGAATCTCATGGGAGTTTTAAGGAAGGCAAAGTTAAATAAAGATTAAATCTTTATTAAAATTGTGACACATGGTGGGTCCCAACTAATAAAGCTATGGCTTTATAAGACTCATAAAGTTTATTTTAAATAGCTTCCTTCTCATGGGAGATGTAAGTGGTATGAAACCCTAAAATATGAGTTGCCACTTTCATTTTATTTCATGGTAAGCTACAGGAAGTGGTGGCAGCAAGTGATTTTCTTCATGCCATAGAGATATTTTCAGCCATGGAAGTAACAGGCAGTGAGTTCAGTTCTGATTTTCCGTTGCCACTTCAGTTGCAGTTGCATTTTGCCATATTTTATGCCAAATTTTGTGGAGTTTCAGTTGCAAAGATTGCTAGAGGCCGTTGAGATTTTGTTGAGTCTTTCAGGTTATAAATGGGCAGATCTGAGACATAGTTGATATACATTCTTAGTTCTACATAGTTCCATAGATCAGATTTTAGAGCAGCCAGTAGTAGAGATTTTCTTTTGCCTTAGTAGTAGATGCTTTTCAAATGAGATGAAAAATTTTACTTTGTGCAGCCATTTTTACCTCTGTAACCAGTTATCATCAAATAAAGAGATAATGTTCTGTGCATATTGGAGTTAGTCTCTGTTTCTTGTTTTTGATATCTCTGTTTCTCTGCCTCTATTAAGCATGTTTCTTAAACTGGTTTTAACCATGCATTGATGCTCTTTTAATTCCAGTCAAATCCTTCAAAGTTAATACTATGCAACTAATTGTTTCAAATCTGGTGGATTGCCATAGATTAGGCATTTATTTTTTGCAATCTAGTTTTCTTTCTAACCTTTTCCCAAACGCCACTGAAAGAATGGAAGAGCTAACTTCCTTAAAACCTGGAGGTCACTCTGAGAAGCATTCCCACATTTTAGATTTTCCCATGTTGCTGCTGGATTAAACCCACAGATTTATGCATCAACACATACATCTAAATCACTACAATCGACTATAAGACCTATATAAACTATCAATTATTTAAAAAAATTCAATTCAATTACCTCGACTCTCTCTTGTCATTCGAACAATCGTTCTACAAATAATTTTCTCTTAAGACGATCAGGTGTTCTGCTAGGTTTTCATCATGGTATCTATCCAAGGTGACTGTTTACTAGGTTTTCACCAGAGGATGATTTTTTTGTTGTTTTTCCATTTTTAATAATTTTTTTGCTATTTTTTCATTTTTTGATTTTTTTGCTATTTTTCCCATTTTTTAATTTTTTTTGCTATTTTGACTCCCTTGCATTGGGGTTTAGGTGTAGAACTTGCGAAGATGCATGTTGTTGATAGGATCATCAAACATTTCACCTTCTAATGTAGCCAATTGATAAGCATCTGATCCATAGGCAACAATGATGACATAAGGACCCAGCCAGTTGGATTCGAACTTACCTTTCTTCTCTCTATCTTGCTGATTCCTGGGAATATCTCTGAGGACTAGGTCACCAACTTGAAATACCTGAGGTTTGACTCTATGATTGTAACTCCTGGACGTCCTTTGTTGATAAGCCTTGGATGGTTAAAGGCATGTTGTCTTCTTTCTTCGAGTAGCTCTAACTCTTGAAGTCTGGATACTCTGTACTCTTCATTAGATATGAGGCCTTCTAACGATACTCTCAAGGATGGGATCTCGACTTCAATGGGCAAGATGGCTTCAGAGTCATAGACAAGGGAATATGGCATTGCACCTATGGGTGTGTGGATACTTGTGCAATAGGCCCACAGTGCAGGATTCAATTGGATGTGCCAATCACAACCAGCATCATTAACAGTCTTTTTCAAGATTTTTAAGATGGTTTTATTTGATGCCTTTTCCTTGTTGTTTCCTTGGGGTAATGTGAGGTGGAAAAGTGATGTTGGATGTGGAATTTGTCACATAGCTCTTTGACATCTTGGTTTTTAAATGGTCTTCCATTATCAGTGATAATGGATACAGGGATGCCATAGCGGAAAATGATGTAATTCAAGATGAAAGAGGTGATTTGTTTATCTGTGACATTGGTGAGGGCTACGAATTCAATCCACTTTGTAAAGTACTTAGTGGCAGTGATTATGAACTTATGGCCACTGGATGATGGAGGATGTAACTTGCCCACTAAGTCGAGTCCCCATTGATAGAAAGGCCAAGGAGTCATTAAAGGCTACAGTTCCTATGCTAGTGTGTGTATTAGGTTGCCATGGATTTGGCATATCTTGCACCTCTTCACAAAATGATAGGAGTCTTTTTCCATAGTTGGCTAGTAGTATCCCATACACATGAGTTTCTTAGCCAGGGTAGGACCACTAGAGTGGGTCTCGCATATACCATCGTGAACTTTGCTTAGGGCCATTTGATTTTCCTCAATGTTGAGACACCCAAGGAGAGTACCACCGAGTCCTCATCAATACAGTGTATTGGTGATTATGGTAAAACAGGAGGCTTGATGGATGAAGGTTCTCTTTTGGTTACTTGATAGATCAGGAGGTAGGGTATTCTCTTTTAGATAGGCAAATACTTTTTCATATAGGGGAGAATTAGATCCTATGATATGGCAAATGATGTGGGATTCGGGGGTGTCATATGCAGGATGGGAGACTGCTCTACCAAGAACTCATAACATGATTGGTTTTCAGGGATATCAAGGAGAGATGTAATCGTTGCCATGGCATCTGCTTCTTTGTTCTCTAACCTTGGTATCTATTCAAAAGATATCACAACAAAGTATTCTTTGAAGTCATCTATCATATGTTTGTATGGTATTAACTTCTCATCCTTTGTTTGATAGTCATCATTCACTTGGTTGATGACAAGTTGCAAGTTGCCATACACATGTAGTTCTGTGATTTTTCATTCTACTACCAGCTTGATACCAATGACTAGGGCTTCGTGCTCTACCACATTGGTAGTGCATGGAAAGAGTGGTCTGTTTGATTTTGGAATGGTGTTACCATTAGGTATGATCAACAAGATACCTGCTCTGGACCCATGCTGAGTATATGATCTGTAAAAGTAGAGTTTCCATGTTGTTGTTGTTATGTGAAAGATAGACTCATCAGGAAATTCAAAGCTCAATGGGTTGTCATCTGTTAAAAGTGCATCTGCCAACTGATCTGCAATCAGTTGCCCCTTTATTTCTCGTCTATCTACATACTCGATGTAGAATTCACTGAGTATCATGACCCATTTTGATATTCTACTTGTTAGGGTAGCTTTGTTGAGCAAGTATTTCAATGGATCGATCTTAGCTACTAGCTTGATGGAATGTGATAGCATGTAATGTCTCTATTTTCTTGAAGAAAAACCAACAGCGAGACATGCTCTTTCAATTGGTGTATATTGAAGCTCGTATCCAACCAATGTGCGACTGATGTAGTAGATTGCTTGTTCTTTTCCTTCATGGTTCTATTGTGCTAGCAGAGCTCGAAGAGCTATTGGTGTGGCTGAAATGTAGAGTAGCAATGGCTTGCCCTGAATTGGCAATATTAAGACAGGTGGATTCATCAAATACTCCTTTAGATGTTGAAATGCTTGCTCACACATGTCATCCCAGTTGAAAGGAATGTTTTTGTGTAGAAGATGCGTGAATGGGTGACACTTATCTGCCAACTGAGAGATGAGCCTTTTGATGAACTATAACTTCCCTTATAGAGACCACAATTGACTCAAATTCTTGGGTGGTGGCATTTCCATGATTGCTTTCACCTTGGCTGGGTCCACCTCTATTCCATTAGCTGATACAATATATCTAAACAGTTTACCAAATGTGACTCTGAAAACACACTTTTTTTGGATTCAACCATACATTAAATTGCTCTAGTCTTGTGAAGGTTTGTCCATGACTTGTAGATGACCTTCTCTAGTTTTTGATTTGGCGAGGATGTCATCTACATAATCTTCCATGATGGTGTGCATCATGTCATGAAAGATTGCTATCATTACTTGTGGATATGTTTCTCCCACATTCTTTAGCCCGAATGGCGATACCCCATGGACATGTGAATGCCATTTTATGTTGATTATCTAGTGCTATCTTGATTTGGTTATAGCTAGAGAATCCATCCATTAAAGACAACATGGTGTGCCTTGCTATAAGATCTACAATGATGTCAATGTTAGGTAGAGGGAAGTCATCTTTGGGACAAGCCTTGTTCAGATCCCTGAAGTCATTACACAGTCAAACTCTTTCATCTAGTTTAGCGACAAGCACTATATTTGAAATCCACTCTGGATAGTCTATTGGTCTGATAAACCCAACATCTAGTAGCTTCTTGAGTTCTTCTTTTACCATGAGTGCGATATGCGGGTGTATCTTCTTGAGTTTTTGTTTAACTAGCTTAGCTCCCGGAGCTAGCGATAAGTGATGCATTATAAGGTTTGGATCTAGATCCGACATATCCATGTATGACCAAGCAAAGTTGATTTGTTTCTTTTTGAAGAATTTGGTGAACTCTGGCTTCTCTTGTGTAGTTAAAGATTGTGCCATATGTATCATCTTTGGATTTTCACCCGTGCTGACGTTGATCTGTTCCACTGGTTCCATCAAGATTGAGGATCTCTCTTGATGTGTTAGATTGGGAAGAGTGTCAAGCCTTTCATCCTTCGGTGCCTCAGAGAGGCTTTCACCATTGGATAGCTCTTTTATATTTTTACTATTTTCATGATCTAACACTATCGCAGAGCAGTTTTTACCATTAGATCTATCTTTCATTTTTATATTTTTGAGACCGAAAGGCTTGACACTCTCTCCAAAATAAGCCTTGTCATTGAGTTCTATGGGATAGCTAGCTCTATGATCTCTTGCAGGTATATGGTCTCTAAGTTTGAGAAAATTGATGATGACCTCATCATTCTGAAAGGTATCTAGCTCAAGGGTAGAGTCTTGCAAATCCCAATCTATGAGTTCTTGATGCAATAATGGTAACGGTTCATCAAATTGGTCTGGTTCGAGGGTAGTGATGGTTAGGATGGAGGAGTTAATGCGGTTATTGTAAGCATTGACAATGCCTGCGATGGTACTCTCAACAAGTTGATCTGTCAATTGTGGCATTATTCTTTCCTCACAAATCTCAGCATCGTTATTATGTGGATCGAACTCTAGAGGTCTAGACCATGAACTTTATCTCTCATGAGTTGCATGGGTAGGGTCATACTCGTGGACCACATCAACATCTTTTTCATCACAAGATAGTTCAGAGAGATTATCTCATTCATACTCATTGGAGTCTATCTCACTCCATCCTTGTAGTTGGTGAATCTACTCTAATAGGTTAGTAGTAGATGCTTTTTGTTGTTTGCCTTTATGCTTGTCTGTTCCTTTGGTCTTTTCTTTGTCAGTGTAACCTAGCCCTGTAGTGTCTTAGGCTATTAATGAAGGAGGTTGGATGGGTTCAGTGATACCTTCTTTCCTCAATCCTATGGGGCCATGACCTTCATATCCCATTCTTTGTAGTATTGAGAATCCTTGACCATACTATTCAGTTTACAATGTGGATTGATGGTCTTGTGTCTTAGATAGACTGTCTTCATCCTTATATAACCACTATAGGATGTCTTTCTCATCACTCTCATCTTCGAGGCTTCCCCATTTTATAAACAGACCTTTAGGAGTTTCTAATGCCTTGGGTTTTCTCATGGATGGCTTTCCATAGGATCTGGGGGATATAGGTAGCTACGCTAAGAAAAAGGATTGTGTGATTGTATATTCACTGACACCCTTGTCTTTGAGCTTGAGGTTGATTTTAGGTGCCTTGGATGTGGAAGGGAGTGAAGTGGGGTCAACATGGGATGAGGATGAAGTAGAGGCACAGTTATTGGGAATTACAACATCAGGTTTAGACTGTAAGGAGTTACAATATTGAAATAGATTGGGATCACCTTAGATGGTGATATCTTGGCCATCATGGGGGAACTTGATACATTGGTGATAGGTTGATGGCACTGCCTTCATTGCGTGTATCCAAGGTCTTCCTAGGAGAATATTATATGCAAGCTCCATGTCAAGCACTTAACACACCACATCCTTTACTATAGGTCCCACTCTGATAGGCAAAACAACAGTTCCCTTTGAAGTTCTTTCCTCTTCATCGTAGGCTTTGATGGTGATTTTCTTTTTAGGATCTATAGCATTCTCCAAAAACCCTAATGCAAGGATTAGCTTTAAGGTGCAAATATTTAAACCCGCTCCTCCATCAATTAGAACCCTTTTTATTTTATGCTTGTGAATGAAGGCTTCGATGTGGAGAGATGCATTGTGTGGTTAGGTGATGGACATGTCATCCTTTTCAGTGAATGATAGGAAATGAGGTGTGGTAAGATGGCCTACCATGGTCTGAAACTAGTCTTCGACAAGATTGGTTGGGACGGTGGTTTCCGAAAGAGCTTGTTCAAGGATTGTTTTGTGGGACAAGGATAGGCGTAAAAGTTCCAGAATGGAAATGTGTGTGGGTGTCTTGTGAAGTTGATCCAAGATGTTGTATTGGTTGGATGTAGAGGATGGTTTGGACAGAGCTCCCTTAAGAGTAACCTTTGCACTGCAAGTGGTCACATTGCAATCAAGGGTTTTATTTATAGTGATCACATTGATATGTGAATCATTTTCTGAAATGTGGTTAACAACATAGTCATATGACACATTGGTATAATTGGCATTGTTAGCCCCACTCTTGTTTTGATTTGAAGGACCTCCCTTCTCATAGTTGGGGAGTGGATTTGAAAGGAAGCTAGGTGTGTGGAAACGCTTCCTACACTAATCTATTGAGGAGAGAGCTATGCAAATTCAACTTTATCCTAACTATTATAGTGATGTTAAACCATTAACATGAGATATTGTAGTAAAATACAAGAACCAAAATGTAGACAGAAGAAGAGAGACAAAGATTTATGGTGGGGAAAACCCTTATCGGGTGAAAAACCTCACACTCAGAAACCTGCACAGTGTATTAACAAATCTGAAAGAATGTTTACAATACACTTGCAATGCAAACTTCAATGGTCTTCGACACTCATTTCTGGAGTCAATCCGATAGCATAACAGTACCTGTAAACTTGTGATACAAACTCCATCTCCAAGCACCTGTTTAAATAGAACATACAAGGCAATTTTGGACCTTTCTTGGGATGGGCATCCAATATGGCATCTTGGACCAAAACCCACACCTAGGGACACTTGGTCAACATTGTAGAATGTGTTTGACACTTGTCCATAGCTCCCATCCCAAAGAGGTCACCTATTTCCAAAATGGGCTATGACAGATGCTCTTACGACACTTATGACCGTCATAGAATCTATCATAGCAGTTACAACTTATAGCTGTAAGAGAATTTGTCATACACATGCTATAAATAGCATATTCTCTTACAACACATCATATTCCACCTTGAGGCACCCAAATATGCCTCATTCAAAGATGCTACATGACACATGTCATTACCTGTCTTACAACCTTCTATTCTCGACTCTTACATGTCATAGATTCGTCATAGGAATACGTCATAACCATTTCAGTCAAACATTCCTTACACAACATAGAAGATGCCGACACATGGAAGAATATTCATACCACTAAGTGGGATGCCTATCTCCTCATGTGAGGACAAAATAACAAGTTGTCATAATCCATGTAGGATTGACACATCACCGTGCCACATCTCACAATATGACAAAGTGGTATTTCCAATTATTTACAACATAGGCAATGAATTATAAATACAAACATTACAAATGCAGAGAATTACCAAGGTTGGGACACCTTAATTCCCAACATTCTCCCACTTGTCAAACACCTTGTAAGATCCAATAGAAAAACAAGATTTAACTACTATAGGCCGAGAGACCCATAGACTTCAAACACCATCTAAACTTCTCTATGCCCACTGGTTTCATCAATGTATCTGTAACATTCTTCAAAGTATCTACCTTCTCTAAATTTACCTTTCCATCCTCAACCATGTCCCTTACAAAGTGAAACTAAACATCAATGTGCTTGGTTCTAGCATGGAAAGTTGGATTCTTTGCAAGGCAGATTGCACTCTGACTGTCACAACTGATCGTGATCTGACCTGCATCAACACCAATATCTAAACACAATCTCTTAAGCCAAATGGCTTCCTTACAAGCATGAGTTGCTATCATATACTCAGCTTCTATCATGGACAAAGTAACAACTAGTTGTCACTTACTCATCCAACTAATAGCACCACCAAATAGTGTAAAAACATAAGCACTGGTGGATCTCCTGCTGTCAATGTCACCTGCCCAATCTAAATCCACAAATCCACAAATATCAACAGAATACGGAGGTCCTAAAATATTACCATGATAGAAAATGGAATACTCGGAAGTACCCCTCAAATATCTTTACACTCACTTAACTGCATCCTAATGAACCTGTCCAGGATTAGCCATAAATCGACTAAGGACTCCCACTGCTTGGGCAATGTCTGGTCTTGTACAGACCATAGCATACATTAAATTGCCAACAACACTAGCATAAGGTACTCTACTCATGTTCTCCACCTCAATAGACAACTTTGTCCCCACAGATACAGGAACACACAATGGTCTAGAATCTGCCATGCTAAATCTGTCCAACACGGACTTCACATACTTACTCTAGCTTAACCAAAGTTTTATGTTGGTTCTATCTCTTTTGATTTCCATTCCTAGAATGTACCTAGCTGTCCCTAAATCTTTCATTTCAAACTGAGCTGACAACTGAGATTTAAAATTAGAAATCATACTTTTACCCTTCCCAATGAGCAACATATCATCAACATACAGTGCAACAATGAGAATACGATCACCATCAAATTTATAATACACACAGTGATCCGATTTTGATCTCACAAATCCAATTGACAACACAAAGGCATCAAACTTCAAGTACCATCTCCTAGGGGATTTCTTCAAACCATACAAAGACTTCTTAAGTTTGTAAACCAAATTTTCTTTACCTTTTACCATGTAATGTTATGGCTGTGACATGTAGATTTATTTCTCCAAGTAACCATGAAGTAAAGTTGTCTTCACATCCATCTATTCTACCTTCAAGTCATAAGCTGCTGTGAGTGACAACAGGAATTGAATGGATGTCAGCTTTGCAATGGGAGAGAAGATCTCACCATAATCTACACCCTCCACTTGTGAATACCCCTTCACAACTAATCTAGCCTTATACTTCTCAATACTGCCATCTGCACCAATCTTCTTCTTGAACACCCATTTGCATCCAATGGGTTTTCGTCCAGGAAGCAAAGGCACCAAGTCCCAAGTTTGATTCTTATCCAAAGAAGCCATTTCTTCCTCCATGGCCTCCTTCCAGGAACCTACATCCTTCATATCTAGAGCCTCTGATATAGTTCTAGGTTCATCACTATTAGTAAGCAAAGCATAAGCACAACTAGAATCAAGCAATGTAAAACCAAACCTTTCAGGTTGCTTTCTTATCCATGTAGACCTCATCAAGAGCTGAGGTTGAGGTTCAACTTCTTCATCTAAGCTTTCAGAGCTGCTAGAGCTCTCCTCATCATCAAGTCCAACATTGTCTTTATGTTCAATCTTCTCAGGGGTGAGAGGAAACTGAACAACATCCTCTTTCTTTTCTTTTTCTTCTGGCTGAAAAATAGTGGAAGGTGTAAGCTCTCTAAAGATGACACTTCTTCTATACAACACTTTTTCAGCCACAGGGTCCCAAAGCTTGTATCCTTTCACACCAACACCGTAGCTGATGAAGATACACTTAACAGCTTTGTTCTCCAACTTTGACACCTTCTCCCTAGGCACATGTGCATATGCCTCACAACCAAAAACATGAAGATGCCTTACTAAAGGCTTTCTACTAGACCACACCTCCATGGGTGTCTTTCCAACAAGAGCTGATGTAGGAGATCTGTTTCCTAGATAGCAAGTAGTGGCAACAACTTCAGTCCAAAACTTTTGTTCTAGACTAGATCCACTAAGCATACTCCTAGCCTTCTCCATTAGTGTCTTGTTCATCCTCTCTGCAACTCCATTTTGTTGCAGAGTGTATGGAGTTGTCTTGTGCCTTTCAATCCCAAGTTCCTTGCAATACTTATCAAATTCTATAGAATAGAACTCACCACCATTATCAGTTCTCAAACATTTAATCTTTTTGCTAGTCTCATTTTCAGCAAAGGCTCTAAACTCCTTAAACTTGCTATAGACTTCAGATTTGCTTCTGAGAAAATAAATCCATGTCCTTCTACTATAATCATCTATAAAAGATACAAAGTATACAGATTTTGAAAACGAAGGAACATTAAGAGGACCAAACACATCAGAATGAATAAGGTCCAACACACTAGAAGACTTATGAGAACTCGAGTAAAACTGAACACGGTTTTGTTTTCCATAAATGCAATGTTCACAAAAGTCAAACTCAAGATTACAATCATCTAACCCCTCAACGAAGTTCTTATTTTTCAGTGTACATAGACTCTTCTCACCAATGTGGCCAAATCTCTTATGCCATAACATTGTCTTTTCTGCAGGAAGTTTAACTTCCAATGCACAATTACAACCATCAAGACTAGAAACAACAGATTTCTTCACTGCTCATTCAGATGGTGGGGATGAAGTGACTGTTGCCCTCTTCCTTGAGTCAGAAGAACTATTGCATTGTGAAATGCATGCTTCCAGCTGAAATAGAGTACCTTTCTAAGTACCTTTAGCAAGCACCATAGATCCTCTAGTCATCTTGCATCCTTCTTTCGAAAAGACAACCTACACACCTACATCATTCAAACTACTTATAGAAAGTAGGTTCTATGCTAAGCCTGGGATGTGCATAACCCCAGAGATCCCCTTCACTCGACCATCAGGGAATCTGATAGAGACTCTTCCACGACCAATGATCTTCAGATGAGAGTCGTCACCCAGATACATCTTTTCACCATGGAACTCTTAATACTTAGTGAACCAGTCTCCATGCGAGGTCATGTGGAATGATGCACCAGAGTCGATTAGCCATACATCATCAAATGCATGGGTTGCCAGGGTTGCGATGAAAGCATCACCTTCATCTTGTGATTTGTCAGAATCTGAATTAGGATCTTTCTTCTTTTTCTTCTTCTCCTCTTTGCATTCCTTTCAAAAATGCCCGGTCTTGCCATAATTCCAATAAAGAGCCTTCAACTTTCCAGGAGATTTAGATCTCCCACGGGATTTGATCTACCCTTCTCAGCTTTCTTGTCCTTCTTCTTCCCTTTCTCCTTGGGTCTTCCATGAACTGCAAGAGCCTCTTTGGCTGCCTCAGAAGACTTTCTCCACATCTCCTCAGACAACAATGAAGAAACCACTTCTTCCATTTTGAATGTGGATGTGGTGCTTCCGATTGCCATGACAAGATGATCCCATGAGTCCAGTAGAGAACAAAGTAGGGTCATACACCGATCCTCCTCCTCCATCTTTACACCAATAGATGTTAATTGTGCAACCAGCATATTAAAGGCATTCATATGCTCAGCCATGGATCCTCCATCCTCCATTCAAAGAGAATACAACTTCTTTCTCAAGAAAAGTTTATTGACTAGGGATTTGGCTTGATACACATCCCCCAACTTCTTCCAAAGGAGTTTTGTAGTGGTCTCTTCATGGACATTTAACAACACAGAATCGGAAAGACTAAGTCTTATAAGACCCTTAGCCTTCTGATCCTTGAGATCCCAATCAACTTGTGTCATTATATCTAGTTTAGTTCCATTAACACTTTCCCAAAGGTCTCGGTCAACTAACATGTCTTCCATTTTGAGCTTCCACAGCTTAAAATTTCTACCGTTGAACTTCTCTACTTCAAACCTTCCTGATGTGCCTGCCATCTCCTTGCTGCAATAAGATACATAATGCTCTGCACAGACTCCCACTCAACCTAAGATTAGCTCAAAAAACCCCTACCCTACAACTAGGACCAAAGGTGATCAAGCTCTGATACCAACTGAAAGGAAGCTAAGTGTGCGGAAACGCTTCCTACACTAATCTATTGAGGAGAGGGCTATGCAAATTCAACTTTATTCTAACTATTACAACGATGTTAAACCATTGAAATGAGATATTGCAGAAAAACACAAGAACTAGAATGTAGACAGAAGAAGAGAGACAAAGATTTACGGTGGGGAAAAACCTTATTGAGTGAAAAACCCCACATTCAGAAACCTGCACAATGTATTAACAAATCTGAAAGAATGTTTACAATACACTTGCAATGCAAGCTTCAATGGTCTTTGACACTCATGTCTGGAGTCAATTCGGCAGTATAATAGTACCTATAAACCTATGATACAAACTCCATCTCCAAGCACCTGTTTAAATAGAACATACAAGGCAATTTTGGACCTTTCTTGGAATGGGCATCCAATATGGCATCTTGGACCAAAACCCACACCTAGGGACACTTGGTCAACATTGTAGAATGTGTCTGACACTTGTCCATAGCTCCCATCCCAAAGAGGTCACCTATTTCCAAAATGGGCTATGACAGATGCTCTTACGACACTTACGACCGTCATAGAATCTGTCATAGCAGTTACAACTTACAACTGTAAGAGAATCTGTCATACACATGCTATAAATAGCATATTCTCTTACAACACATCATATTCCACCTTGAGGCACCCAAATATGCCTCATTCAAAGATGCTACATGACACATGTCATTACCTGTCTTACAACCTTCTATTCTCGACTCTTACATGTCATAGATTCGTCATAGGAATCCGTCATAACCGTTTCAGTCAAACATTTTTTACACAACATAGAAGATACTGACACATGGTAGAATATTCCTACCACTAAGTGGGACGCCTATCTCCTCATGTGAGGAGAAAATAACAAGTTGTCATAATCCATGTAGGATCGACACATCACCGTGCCACATCCCACAATATGACAAAGTGGAATTTTCAATTATTTACAACATAGGCAATGAATAATAAATACAAACATTACAAATGCAGAGAATTACCAAGGTTGAGACACCTTAATTCCCAACAGGATTCTTGAATGCTATATGATCATCGTTAGAGGCATGCCCATCAAGTGATATCCATTTTTTATCCAACAAGTCTTGAATGGTGTGATTTAATTTTTGGCAGTCATTTGTCTTATGGCCTTTGCTTCCATGGTTTTCACAGAAGTCTGTGTCTTTCCACCAAGGAGGTTTAACTTTTGATTCATATTCCCATGTCATTGGAAGCATTATGAGATTGTTGGATATTAGCTTCCATAGGATGGATTCTAGTGTTTCTCCTAGAGGTGTGAAATTTCTTCGAGGAGCAAAGTTTGTAGACCGTGATTTGGTGTTTTGTGGTTTGTTTTGTGGGTTAGATAAGTTGAAAATTGGTTGCTTGGGCATCACATTTTTAGCATCAACCTTCCCATCATTGATGATGTTCTTATTTTTGGTCCAAAATCATGGCTTATCCATGTTAACATTTGCACTAGGGGTGTCCTTGTAAAGTTTTATTTGCCCCTTTGCTATCAAAGCCTTTTCAATGAGTAAACCCATCTCAATGACCTTATTAAAAGAAGTAGGACATTGGATTGATATTTGATATCTTAGATCAGCGTTTAGGTTGTATACAAACATTTCAAGCATTTGTTTTTTTGGCATATGATATGGACATTTGCTGGCCAGTTGTCTCCATCTTTGTAAGAAAGAGGCAAAGGATTCTCCACCCTTTTATTTAGTGTTACAAAGGTCTAACATTGAGATTTCATTCTCAATGTTATAGGAGAAATGAGTGACAATCTTATCCACTAGTTCATTGAAGGTTCGAATGCCAGGGGGTAGGCAAGAGAACCATTCCATAGCTTGTCCTCTCAAGCTCCTTGGGAATAGTCACTTGAGGTAGGTTTCATTGTGGGTGACTTCAAGACATGCTGCACTAAATTCTCTGATATGGTCCCTCAGATCATCTTTCCCTCGATATTCATCAATTTTTGGTACCTCAAATTTTGAGGGGAAAGGTATCATGATCAAGGTCTTGTCAAAAGGATATGGTGAAGTATCCTCTAGAGAGTAGTGTTTTGTTGATGCTATGGTTTGAATGTCTGTGAGCTGTTGTTGTAAGGATTAGATTTGTGTTGTCAATATGTCCAAGGGATTGATTGTATCCTTAGCCTTCTGTGAATTGAAAGCATTTTTATCAATTTTGGGAGTTTCCATTTCATTTGTAGAGGTGGTGTCTTTTAAGGTGGAGGTGTCAAAATCTGATGGAAGTTTGGTCCCTCGCTATGCTAGTATAAGGAAATACTTTTGAGGGTCCATGTTTAGGACCTTGCCCATCATCTTTTGAAATTTTGAATCTTGTAAAGCATCAAGTATGTCCTCATACGAGATTTCTTCCTCTCCATCACTATGAGATGGAGAAGGTATGTCTTTGTTCAGAGGATCCATATCTTGTTTTTCTTTGGATTTTGATCTAGTTGCAACCATAAAAACCGTTTGATGGGGGTGAATTTTGGATGAAAATGCTTGGGAATGGACATTTTTGGTGTAGTTGAGATGACAAGATTTTTCCTAAGGTTTGAATTTTGATCTACTGTTTTCTCAAACAAATGATCTCTTGAGGAAAAGATAGTCAAAGTAGGGAGAGTTGATCACCGCTATTGATATGGACTACTTTTATCAAGATTACACTAGTGTAGTTCTGAGATAAAGGATGGTATATCCTGTTAGGAAACTTGGTTTGTTTTGATGTTTTTGCTTTGGATGCTATGGAAAATGGAAATGTTTTTGAAAAAAGGATGTGAAATAGATTTGTATGGTTTTCCTAAGATCATAAACAAGGTATATGTAATAATAGGTACCTAGAACTAGTTTAAATTTTTCTCAAAAGTGTATGGAATAGTTCTCTATTTTGCATGCACAGCTTTAGATGCGCAGGAAAAATGGTCAAATATGTAGCTATGTAGGTCAAATGCGTAGGTCTAGTTGAAATGCTCTAATTTTTGAATGCATAGTACTATGGTTTACATGCACCACTCTATGTGTCAAATGCGTAGAAGTATTGTATGCGCAACAAAATGTCTCAAATGCACAACAAAATGGGTCAATTGCGCAACAGGATTAAATGCATAGTAGAACTTGTCATATGCACATAGAATGGTTCGAATGCACATGACTATAGATAGTGTTGTCTTTTTGTTTCAATTTTTTGAGCTTGGCTTGTTTTCACAATGTTTCTTAAAGCAAGTCTAGTATTTTCGCCGATGATTTGTATCAATTACTTGCAAGAAAACACGTCAAACAAGAAGATTCCATGTTGTTTTTACAAATTTGTGACCAAAAGCAAGCACAATCCTAAGGTTGGCAAGGACAATATTTGATGAGTTCCAACTTGGGGTTTACCCCAGCCACTTACATAAAGGTAGATAGCTAGTAACTTGGTAACACTGGCTCCCCTCCATGGCACCCACTTCTCACGCATACCAAGTTACAGTTCCTCTAAAGAGTTGAACTTTTTTGTCTCCACACTAAATGATTGTATGACGTTGGATGGCTCTAGAGGTTCCTTGTTGTTGAAGATGACAAGAATAGAATGGTTGTGATATGGAATGTGCAATTGAGACTAAACTACAATGCAACTATAATGGCGATTGGTGATTGATAATGGAGACATGGTGATGATAATGGATTTGTAATGCAAATGAAATGAAGGTGGTTTTTCTAAAGGTACGCTGGTATGATTCCTGCAGAGTAAGATTATGAATGCTTGAGTGTATGAAAATGAGGTATGAAGACCTTGCTTATATAGGCTGAGGGAAGACCAAATCCAAGTATCAATAGATCCATGACTAGAGGAATTACCGATGAGGTGTATGGTTGAGGAAGCTTGAGGGAATGTGCGTGAATCAGGAGAGGACAAGTGTCCAAGCCTTCTTCATGAGTTATGGGAGTAAACATAATAGATTGAAGAGTTAACTGAGATGATTGGTCAGTTAACTGGGTTGATTGGGGAGTCAACATAATAGATTGATCAGTGAACTCAATTGACTAATTACTTAACAGATTTGATTGATGAGTTAACTAATTTGACTGGAGGAGAAATAGGACATGAATATTAACTAATTAAATATTAAAATATTTTATTACATGTGCAACATGGTGAGGTGGAAAGGTGATGTTGATTTATGGAATTTGGACTTAGGATAGAGGAATTTGGGATTAATTAAATAATTTAAGATTATTTAATTACATGAGACATTTAGAAGAATTGGGGAATTTAATTAAATAAATTGATTTTATTTAATTGTTGGAGGGATGTGAATCATTTAAATAAATTAGAATATTTATTTAATTGATAGGGAAATGAGAATTAAAATAAATATATTAAAATATTTATTTAATTTGACTTAGCCATTTTTAGGTGTATACAAGGGCCTATTACAAGCATGAGCAAGGCTTGGAAGACCATTAGATATATTGCTTAGATGACCATGAAATCCAGAGGAGGGACTACTTTAGGTTAACCATAGACATGGTCAAGGCTTGCAACATTGGAAAGATCCCAAAATGGTTTAAGGAGGATGGGAATGTTTTATACCATTCCTACAACAAGAATTAGATAATCAATGAGTCCATTGGAGACATTGATTGGACCACAAAGAAAGACTCCTGAATTGATGTCAGGGCAAAAGTGGTTGTCAAGGAATATTGATTGGATAAAGAATCCATATTCCATGTTAGACCCCTATCCATCTTCTAAGGATTCCAAGGGGTAGAAGAAGTAGAAAATAGAGAAAGGCGAGTCCTCTACTCCACCAAAAATAAAGGTAACATCTCAAAAGAAAGGGCCTAATGAGCCAAGGGAAACTAGGGCTGCTACAAATGTAAAAGAGAAATAAAAGGGGAAGGTGGTGGAATCTAGTGATGATGATGAACATGAAGTACCCTTCATTAGGAGAAGGAAGGATGTTTAAGCTCCTCCTACTGCTCAGATTCCCATTCAACCTGCATTTGAGGAGGCTACCATCAAAACATATCCCATACACACACCTCCTTCCTCAACACCTCCACAAGTTGTCATACAGTCACCCAACCTACATCCTCATCACTTACCCAAGCCACCATACCACAAGCATCACAACCATCTTTGCCTCAAGCTCAGCCTCCATAATTGCCTTAGCTTACACATCAAGCTCATCTGCCTCCATACCAAACTCCAATTCCACCACCAAAAGCCCTAATTGCATTATCACAAACACCTCCCTCACCTAATCCTCAACAACAAATCTCCTCACCCATTCCCCAACATCCTCCTCCATAGGCAAGAATCCCACCATCTTTCCAAGATGCTAGACAAGAGAAACCCTTAGGAGATGATGGTAAGAAAGAAGGAGGACTAAGCATAGCTAAAGGTCCTCTTTCCCATGAGGCAAATATTTAAAATATGGACCGGCTAGTGCAGAAAATTTCTTTCTTCACCTCCTAATAAGGTTGAGGGGTCATAGGAATCAACACAAATAGTGGTACCAACCCCTTCTCCTCACTCTTTCCCTCATCCTTCTCCCAAATACACTCCAAGGCACACTCATACATTACCCCATCCTTCCCCTTTGATTGCATTGACTACAACAACATGAATTCCAATATGGTTGAACCATACTATTGAGAAGAGTAAGAGGTCATATGTTGAAGAAGAAGACTTCTCAGCTATGGTGGAAGTGTTCAAATCTCAAAACAAGCCAAAGAGAGCTAGGACAATCTCCACCATAACCACAGATGTGCAGGGAGCCAGGGTAGCTCAGGTTGCAACACCCTTGGTAGACAAAGAAGATGACCCTTAGAGATTACAACATTTAGTAGTTCAACTTAGGCCACCAGACCAAGGAGGAAGAAAAGAAAACATTGTAGGAGGTTGTATCTATGATCTTAGAGAAAATGATGAAGGATTAAACAAAAAAAGAAGATGTCATGCCCCCATATCAAGGCACTATTTACATTAAATATTTAGCCATAGTCCATTAATAAATATATATGATATTATCTATAAATATTCTAAATATTATTATAAATATTAATAATTTAAATATTATTATAATAATTTATTATAATAATATAATAATAAATATAAACATTAAAATAGCATATTATTATTATATAAAACTATATATGATAATAAATATAAATATTATTATATTATATAAGAATAAACATAAATACAATATTATAAGTTAATTATTATAAATATTATAGTCTATCATGACCCGATATTAAGATATTGTTTAAATTAAAGATTTAAACAACATATAAAAGTCGATGAAATTGCTTTGGTAAAATATATATTTAAGTAAATATATATTATTATTAATACTTATTATCTAATAAATAATAATATTATTATTATCCTATACTATAATTATATAAAGTAAGAGAAGTAGTTTCTATAAAATAAAATCAATGATCTTATATAAGGCAATCAAATATAAATAAAAGTATGTATGCATCTATTAAGTTGGTTGACACTAGCGATCACCTTAATAAATAATAAATAAAAAAAGACAAACATTATTAAATCCGCAACCGTTGGAAAGGGTATATCCTTTTACCCATGGCAAACCCTTGGAAATATATAAAGGGCATAAGGGTGTATGATAGGAAAGGATGTGAAATATATATTATAAAATATATAAACAATAGTGGCAATATAATAAAAAATATATTAGTCATTCCATCGAGTAAGGAAAAACATTGGAAAATAGAAAGAAGACCGTAGCGATAGGTAAGAAATACGAGGTAAAGCTCCAACATGTAAGTATCTTTTACATGTCATTTTATAATTATAAAATGTAATTTATGTTCAATGTATCTTGTTGTAATATGTAATGGTTCAATAATATGCTGAGTATGGAAGTAGCAAACTTCTAAATGATGAAAATGTTAGTTGGTTACATGAGATAAGATTTAATAATTGTGAAACTTACTTACTGCATTAATTTCATATCAGAAAGTGTGATACATAAGAGTGTGTTAACTAAGGATTGAAAGGCAAAAGGCCAATGATATAAAGATTAGTGATTATGTGAAATATATATTATTTATTGATTCATGAGAGCAATTAGAATAATAGAATTAATCCATTAATTCTATATGAGAGGTGTGATGCGTGAGAATGTTCAATTAGCCAACATGGGTATGTTTGTCCCTTGTCTTAGTTGGTGCAAGTGGCACCCCTTGGACAAGTGGATATGGACCTTGTCTTAGTTGGTACAAAAGGTACCCCTTGGACAAGTGGAAGTGGCCCTTGTCTCAGTTGGTACAAAAGGTACCCCTTGGACAAGTGGAAGTGGCCTTTGGCTCCAGTTGGTGAAGAAGTCACCCCTTGTGCCAAAGGATTATTATATAGTGGCCTTGGTTCCAGTTGGTGAAAAAGTCACCCCTCATACCAAGGAATATCATAGAGGCCTTGACTCTAGTTGGTGATTATCCACCCCTTGAGTCAAAGGATAGAATAGTGGACCCATGATGGTAATTGGCATGAGACATTCTATCACATTCTCTCACATGGAATTAATGATTAAGGCAGGGATCCAATATGATGGATTATGATAGAAAATGAGAAATATATATATATATTGATAGTAAACATAAGATTAATGAAGGAAATGGGAAATGTATGTTGATAGTTATTATATGATTATTGATGAAAATTATGAAATGTATATTTGATCTGATCATAAGTTTATAAGAATATAAGGGCAATGTGATTATATAATTTGAATATTTTTGTATATATTGCAATAAGTTGGAAATAAAGATAGACTAGTGTCCTAATGTTTCCTTTTGTAAGTTGAAATTTTGTGCAAGGTTGAGAACAATTTTGGCTTACTAGAAGGGGACATTATAGAAGAGCTGAAGAAGAAGGTGGGACAATTGGCTGACCCATTTGATTCAAGTGCCTTGGCACTAGCTATACTGAAGGATCTACAAAAGGATAATAAACCTTCTAATTATGAAGGAATCATCCCTGCTACCATTGCATGGAGAGATGCACTAGAAGCCCTTAGTAGCAAGGTTATCAAGGAGGCAATGAGAGCCTATCACACTCTCAATGATGAGGTGGAGAAGTTACGATAATTGGACAATTCCATTAATGAGGAGATTTTGGTATGGGAGGAATACCTCTCAATTTTGCAGAATGAAGGCAGTGCCTCCTAGCGAGCTGTTTAGACTAGGAATTTTTTATAAGGGTGATCAAGGTGTTAGGGTTTAGGTAGATTAGAGAAATAAATACTAAAAATTATATGCAGATTGAATAACCCAAATATAATAATCAAGAATAACACAAAATAGATCTACACAAGATTTTAACGTGGTTCACCCAAAATGGGCTACATCCACAGAAACTTAGCCATCCAATGATTTTATTATCTAGTGCAAAACAGATTACAATCTCACATCCCACAACATACATTCTAGCTACTTATAATAAGATTTTTGGAAGCTTCTAGAATTAGGGTTTTACAATGTCATTTTTCATTTGTCGATTAACCAAAAAATTAACTACCAAACCCCAGCAAGGATATGTTATGAGTATAAATTATTTACATGATCAATCACCACATACCAACAATCTCCCACTTGGAGACTTTCATGCTCCATACCAAACAATCTCCCACTTGGAGACTAATCCTGGATGACACCGCTGCACTTGCAGCTCCAACTGGATTACAGGCCTAGTTGGTTTCTTATGTCCACCATTATTAGTCATGAAGGCCAATGGAAACTAATGAGGAAATCAGTTTCTCCCATATAACCACCTTTGTGAACATATTTGTAGGATTCTCACTTGTGTGAATTTTCTCCAGCTTCAACTGTCCATCCTCTAAAACTAACTGGATGAAGTGATGTCTGAGCTGTATGTGCTTAGTTTTTTAATGCAGAGATGAATTCTTAGAAAGATAAATGGCACTTTGGCTATTAGCGTACAAAGCGCTATCTTCTTGTCATTGTCCCAATTCCTCTAGGAAACGTTGTAACCAAATCATCCCTTGCTAGCTTCTGTAGCAGCTATTGTTATATGGAGCCTAATCACACTTTGAGGTTAAATTTACCCCACTTTTATCAGCGCAGTTTCCCTCCAAATTATTTAATGGGGTCAAGGGGCAGTGCCCCTTGCCGGGGTTTTGGGGCAATGCACCCAAGACAGGGTTAAGGGGCAGCACCCCTTGCGGGGTCCAGGGGTAGCAGGAGTTATTTTATAAAGGCGTCAGGAGTTATTTTTTCTATTGGCTGACATAAAAAAAAACCCATTTTGTAACTGACATAAGGCTTGATAAAAGTGGCTAAGGGTTGGGGTTTCTGATGATGTATTGTAGCATTTTGCAGTGGTATTGATTTGTAAGGATTGCTAGTTGTAATCAGTTTGATTTACTAGATAATAATATTAGACTCTTTGTTTGTGGATGTAGCCTGAGTTTGGGTGAACCATGTTAAAACTTGTCTCTTGCTGTTATTATTTCTGTGTATTTTCATTCCTCTTTTAATCTTTATTTGCATTTAATTGATATCTTCTACCAGCTAACCCTAACAGCAGTAACATACTCAGCTTCAATGGTTGAAAGCGCAACAACCTTTTGTAGCCTTGAAATCCAACTGACTATAGTACCTCCTACAATAAAAACATACCCTATAGTACTCCTCTTGCTATCAATATCGCCCACTAGATCAGAGTCAACATATCCTTTTAGAGTAGAATTTATTCCTCCAAAACATATTTTTTTGAAGTAGTACCTCTCAAATATCAGAGAATCAATTTTACTGCATTCCAATGTTCCATTCTCAGATTGCTCATATACCTGCTCACAACTCCCACTGCATGTGGAATATCTGGCCTTGTGCATACCATTGCATACATCAAGCTACCAACTGCTGATGCATATGGTGTCTTAGACATTTTATCTTCCTTCTCTTGTGTCTTTGGACACATCTCCTTGGTCAACTTGAAATGACTAGGCAAAGGTGTACTAATTGCTTTTGTATTCTGCATATTAAACCTTTTCAACACCTTCTCTACATACTCACTTTGAGACAAAAATAATTTTCTGTTTGTCCCGTCCCATGTGATCCTCATACCAAGGATTTATTTTGTTGTAGCCAAATCCTTAATAGCAAATGAATTTGCTAATTTCTACTTAAGTTCATTAATATGCTGCATGTTAGACCCGGCAACAAGCATGTCATCAACATAAAGTAACAAGATAATATAACTATCATTACCCAATTTCTTAAAATAAACACAATAATTAGAATGACATCTTTTGTAACCTTGTTCAGCCATAAAACTATCAAATTTCAAATAGCATTGCCGATGTACTTGCTTCAGGCCATACAAACTCTTCTTTAACCTGCATAAAAAGTCCTCCTTACCCTTGACCTCATATCCCTGTGGTTGCTGCATGTATATTTTCTCTTCCAAATCCCTATGGAGAAATGATGTTTTCACATCTAGCTGTTTAAGATGCAAGTCTTTCACAGCCACAAGACTTAGAATAGTTCTAATAGAAGTCATCTTTACAACCGGAGAAAATATTTCATCAAAATCTATACCTTTTTTCTGTACAAAACCTTTTACCATGAGTCTAGCCTTATATCTTTTCTTGCTTCCATCTTCTTCCTTCAACCTATAAACCCATTTATTTGATAATGCTCTTTTACCTACAGGTAATTGGACTAAGTCCCAAGTCTGATTCTGCAGCAAGGATTCCATTTCCTCTTTCATGCCTAGCTCCCACTACTTTTTGGTATCTACCTGCATTGCTTCTTCATAACCTTCAAGTTCACCAGAATTAGTTAATAATATAGAATATAATGGTGGAGAAAATCTTTTTGGAGGTCTAGTTATCCTTGTAGAACATCTAACACTTGCAAGATTCTGTGGGATAACTTGTTTTTGCTGAGCATCAAGTACCACTGGCATTTTATTTTTTGGAATCTCATCTAGCACCACATATTCCTTTTTGGCTTGTTCATGCTTTTTTTCTTGTAGCTGATCCTTATACATGACCTTCTCATTGAATATAACATCTCTGCTCCTAATGATTTTATGATTTTCATAATCCCATAATCGATAACCAAATCCTTCTACTCCATATCCAATGAAGGTACATTTTTTAGACTTAACCTCAAGCTTGTTTCTATTTTCAATATCAATATGGACAAAAGCTTCACAACCAAAGGTTTTTAGAAATGAATAGTTTTCCCTTTTACCCATTCATGGCTCCTTTGGAATGCCACCATCCAAAGGATTTGAAGGCCCCCTGTTTATTAAATAAACAACGGTATGTATAGTATCTACCCAAAAGTGTAAGGGTAGTCCAACATGCAATCTCATGCTCCTTGCATGCTCCATAATGGTCCTATTCATCCTCTAAGACACCATTTTCTTGTGGGGTTCCAGGAACTATTTTCTTCCTACGGATTCTATTATATGAACAGTAGTTTTCAAATTCTCTGCTACAATGCTCGCCTCCATTATCAGATCTGAGACACTTCAACTCTTTTCCTGTCTCATTCTCAACCAAAGTTTTCCACCTTTTAAAAGTTTCAAATACTTCTAATTTTTGTTTTAGGAAATATACCGATGTTTTCCTAATTGCATCATCAATAAAAGTAACATAATAGCAAGAGCCACCAAGAGAAGATACCTGAGCTGGTCCCCATACATCTAAATGCACAAGATGTAATTTCTCACTTTTCTTCTCTTTCCCAACTTTGAGAAATTAGACTATTTTCTATTTTCCATGAACACAATTTTCACAAAACTCCAAGTCAATCTACTTCAGACCTGGCAGCAACTTTCTGGAGTGAAGGATCTTCATCCCTTTCTCACTCGTGTGCCCAAGTCTATGGTGCCACAATTCTATTTCTATCCCTGTAGCAAGTGCTATAACTATCTCAGTAGCAACTATTTTTGTAGCCGCTAAGGTAGAATAAGTATTACTAGTACACAAATACAATGTGCCTACCATTTCACCTTTAGCTACTACTAATGCACCTTTATTGACCTTCTAGACTTTGTCTGAAAAGGTAACTATGTAGCCTTCACTACCTAGTTGTCCTGTAGAGATTAAATTCCTTCTCAAATTTGGAACATATCTTACCTCCTGTAGCAACCATTCATTTCCATTCCGCAACTTGATTTTTATCTTTCCTTTTCTAACAATTTGATAGGGTTCATCATCACCCAAATATACCTGTCCAAAATCACCTTGAACATAATCTACAAAAAATTTCCTATGGGGTGTGGTATGAAATGAAGCCCCTAAATCTATTACCCATGAATCATTAACATTATCTAAACACAAAATTGATGCAGAGGGATACTCTCCCTTTCAAATCTGCAACAAAACACTTCAACAAGCCTATGCAAGAAGGCTAAAAATAAAATATTACAACAAAGATATGGAGAGAAATCTGCACACAATCTTTTATTCAAATCTAAAAATGCATTACAAAATAAGGAAGTTTGTGATCTTCTAAGAATTACACATCCAACACCTGCAACAAATAAATTTCTCCATCTCTAGACTCCTTCCCCAACATCTGGGTCTCTCCATTTTTTTTCCCAGCTCCAATAAAAACCCGCAACTTATTCCTTTCACCACGCCCTTATTTTTTGGAATATTCTAAAATAGTTTCTAGGTTTCATGTCTCTCCTTCCTAGAATTCTAGAAAATTTTAAATTTCTTAATTTCAATAATATATATGAAAGTTATACTCATTTTACCGAGACTAGGTCTCATTATTTCAACCCAGACATGCAACAACATGCAAAGCTTTTGGCCTCACCTCTTGGAAATCAATTCCAAGATTCTTGGCAGCCCCACTTATGACAAAATTAGTCAAATCCCACCAAAATTAGATTTACAATTGCACCCAAGGAAAATTACATTTGTTGCAAATTAAAATATTATTTCCCAAGCCCATAAACCTTATTGAAAACAAACCAAATTAAAATAACAATATTTTTTGTGATGTCGATTGCCAATTTGTCATGGATGCTCTTGCATCATACTCCCAGAGAAAAGAGAATTCAAGTCCCATTGATTGTTGGTTGTTCCTTGTTCCTGGTCTTCCAATTCTTTTGCAATTTATCCTTCATCTTTACAACTGTCCCTAAGTCCTTCTTCCTCTTTTTTTCTTATACCATCTCCTATTCAACATCCTCTCAGTGTTTAGGTTCCAAAATTCCATTTCTTGTGCATATACCTTAGTAGCATCATCATTTATGTCTTCATCATACAATATAGCAGCATACTCACCACTACCACAAGCTGTATAATACCCTTGCAAATCTGCATATACCTCATTAACAAACAAATCTACAACATCTTCATTAGCAACCTTATTATCAACAACTTGATCATCAACATGCTTTTCCACTTGCTCATCTTGAACATCAGACTCAAATAACTGAAAGTGACATGGAGACTCATCCACAACTATGTTTACCATGTCTTCTTCAATGCTTGATGTCAAAATAGTCATAGGTATACTCACCATTTCATTTCTTACCTCTTCCTCTAATGTTGTTGTCCTTGCTTGTCTTCTTCTTCTTTGGACAATTTTCTTGATAGGCCATGATACCCTCCTGCTCACTGATAAGTACCAACTTTCCTCTTGTTTAAGCAAATTCTTCCATTTCTCTTCCATTCTTTCTCTCATCTCTTTTAGTTCTTCCATAGCCTGCCTCAACTCTTTTATCTCTTGGTCAATTTCTATTTGTTTTACCTTTTCTTTTTCCTTCTTCATCTCTTTTTCCTCTTTTTTTCTTTTTTGTTTCTTCTTTTGTGAAACACTAGCCTATAAGTACCTTCTAAACAAATCCATCTCCTCTTCAAGCAAGTCCCTTTAACCTTGCTTCCTCTTGTCTTTGCCTCACCTAGGTCTCTTCTTTTTTTCCCTCTACCTAGTCTTTTGGCAACTAGGTTCTCTGTTCAACTTGCACAAACAAAAATCCACAAACACCAAACTCTATTTTGCCTAGATTAGCTCTGATACCAATTGATGCAGAGGGAGCTCACATAATTCAAAACTGATCACAAATACACATAGAACATTATGCAAGAGGGCAACAAATTAATTTGAAACACGTAAAATGGAGGACAAATCTGCAATATGTTTTATATTGAAAATCTGAAAATGAGATACATAAACATTAAGCTCATAGGCTCTCATACAACATGGGCTTTAGACAAACAAAGACTTGCAACTTAACATTCCAGCTTCATCTCCTTGTTTGCCCTTTCAAGACCAACAATCCTTCTTCAAGTGTCCTGGCTTTCTATAATGCCAGCAATCTATTCTTACTCTAGATTTAGATATGCCTTTCTTCGACTTCCCTTGTGACTTCCCACAATTTGATGGGCTTTTTCCTCTCTCCTTTGTTCTTCCCCTATTCTCTACAGTCAAAGAATTACCTGATGTTGAACTCTGACCTGTACTTTTCTGTCACATTTCCTTGCTAAGGATAACACCAACAACATCATCAAATTTTAAAGTATTTGAACCAGAGACAGAGTTACTTACAACCATTACCAAGCTATTCCATCTTTCTAGCAAAGAACATAAAACCAAGAGAGCCCTCACCTCTTCATCAAATTTCACTTTTACAAAAGTTAACGAACTGGTAATCGTATTAAACTCATTTAAATGATCTGTCACAGATCCACCTTCAATCATTTTTTAGATTAGACAAATGCTTCATGAGAAATACCTTATTAGAGGTTGAGGGGTTTTCATACAATTTAGCCAAATCTTTCATTAGGTCATTTGTTGTCTTCACTTCTGTTATATTGAATGCCACAGATGGTGCCAGACACAATCGAATGGTTCTCAGTACCTTTCTGTCCATAATGGTGTAGTCATGGTAGGAGGGTTCACAAAATGAACTGTCTGGACCGTGCAGAAAGAGTAAACATAATGGAAACAACTCCAAGAAATAGAAAAAATGTAGATTCAATCATTCAATATATCATAGAATTCAAATACAAATTGGTCAGCAACATGCGGGCTTACAATTAGGGCTCACAGGCTTGATTACATACATGCATAAGATAAAGCTTTGAAGCTCCTTTGCACAAAATCCAAACTATCAACTATCACTATGACCTAAACTATTCTCCTAGGGATCTATTAAATTATTATATATCATCTCCGGACCAATAGATTCCTCTGCATCGGCCAAGGAAGATCACAAACTCCAATGAAGAGCTGTAATGTATTCACAGATGGGTCAGACCTAAATGCATAGAACACACCCACAAATGAATAGAATAATGTGTGGACCTCCAGGAAGGGTTGGCCATGAACCAAGGATCATTGAATGATGTGTCATTAGGATCCACAAGTCAAGGAATGATCTGCAAGTCTTCTCCTACAACTAATTTGTCTGAGACTATCAGGAAGCTCTGTTCTGACAAAATAGTTGATATTCTGATAGCGATATATTTCCAGTAACTAATCCAAATGCTCTAAATTCTTGATATGATGTAGATGAATGAATGTAGATGCTAAGTCTATATTTGCAAGATGTGAAATGCTAAAATCGGACCACAAACTGAAATTGCTTCTAACTTAACTAGAAAATGAAAGAACTAAAATGCAAACAAACTAAAATGCAAATGTTTTTTTTTAGGTTGATGCAAGATTGCTCTTGAACCAGGTATGCTCCTACATCAGACATTTAGCGTTATTGAAAAAGTGAGTCCCTCGCTTTGTTGGGGCTAGGGGAGAACCAAGACGGTCCACCTCAGCCTGAGAAATCTAAGATGAATCTTTTTCCAGTCTGCCTTTCCACTTGACAAGATATTCTTTGTATTATCTTCCTCTAGTGCTACGTCCAACTCTACTGTCCAAAATGTCTTCTATCTGCTCTGGTGCTTTGTGTGGTAACTACTTCTTCAAGTCTTCTTCCATGCTGTCACTAAACTCTGCTTCATGATACTGATATAAGTCTGCAATGTTGAAAATCAGTGAAATACACAATGTCTTTGGTAGTGCTACTTCATATGCATTTCTTGAATCGAATTTTCTGAGTATTTTACAAGGTCCAAACTTCTTCCTCTTCAACTTGTTATATGTCCCAACTAGAAATCTTTCTTTTCTCAAGTACACGTCACTTCATCTCCAATGTCAAATTCCTTATGTCTTCTCTTCTCATCAACCTTCTCTTTGTACTTATTGTTCATATCCTCCAAATGCCTCTTCACCTAATTATGCATTGTCTTCATGTGATCTACAAATTCTTCCACTTCTGCACTTCTCTTTTCTTCTGTACTGATGTCTCTCAATTCTATAACTCCTCTAGGATTCTCTCTGGTAAGAATCTCAAAAGATGTTCTTCTGGTACTCATGTTTACTGAATTATTGTATGCAAACTCTACTTGTGAAAGAACCAAATCCCAACTTCCTACCTTCTCTCCACCAAACATCTCAACAAGTTTCCCAAACTCTAATTCACTACCTCTATTTTGTTAGATTCAAGATAGACAACTGAAAGGGGGGGTGAACTAGTTGTCCCAAAACTTTCTTCCTATTAATCACTTAAATCCTCTTTGTAATTCAGAAGAATAATAATGAATCAATCATGGAAACATAATGCAACAATTCAAGACTAGAAACACATTAACACATATGACACCAAGATTTTAACATGGAAAACCTAGTTAAGGGAAAAACCACGGGGTGAGTAACCCAAGATTGTAGTCTTTGTTAAAAGAATAAGAAGAACAAATGGCACATGCCAATTAGGGCTCACTACCCAAGCACACTGCTCACAAGAGGCCCACTGCCTACAGGAGACACACTGTCTACAAAATAATAAATATTACATACTTGAATTGAAGAATAGCATCTTTACCATGCTTGAGTCAGTTCCATTTAAGATCAATACTTCTACTCTACCTTTCACTCTACTCCTCTCTACCACACACTCATCTCCGCCAAGATACTTTTGAAATGACTTCACAACTTCTTATTTATACAAGACATTGACTTTGGGATAATCATCCAAGTCTACTAATTACAAAAGACTTCATGTGGATCATCACACTGTCAGCCACATAGATCTGAGACTTCAATCTTCTTTTAGGAACACGCCATGCTTCATAGAACATCTTCAAGATCATCTGCAGGATGTGTAACTCATCTAGTCGGCCAACTTAAGGAAGAACATCATCATCCAGAAGTAATCCTTCAATTACAAGCTCAATCTTCAATGTGGACCATCAACACAAATTGGACACAATCGAAATACCTCCACAAGCTTGCTTGAATCACCAAGAACATCCACACTACTTTTGCTTACTGAAATCTTTCTCTCCTTCATCTGGAACCTCAAGAACACCATTTGTCATCACTATCATATTGGAATAGATTCTTGCAGACCTCCATACCATGAACCAATTGAGTTGTCAATTCACATTGACTTCCTAAACACTCCACCAAATCCTCAGAACAAGATATTTCATTTCTAGATCTCACCGAACCTATCTGTCTCACTTTGTGACCTTTGAACATCTACCAGAACCGGGTTTACTCAATTGTCCATAACTTCTTCAAATCTTCATGTGGACCTCTAAAATCTTTATTGGATCATCTTAAGACACATATCTACAAACCCTTTTATACGCATCCTCTGATCTTCATCTTGCTAGGATCTTCACCTCACTGTCTTTACTGTTCTTCTCTATTCCTGATAGGACTAATTTTCTCAATATCCTCGGCATACAACTCATCCAATCCTTACCATTAATGCAATAGGAGTATATTGACATCAATGACAACACCGGTTAGGCCCATACTTGCAACAATCTTCCCCTTTGTCATTGATGAAAATATATGATGTGAAAAACTATTTTGACCATCAAGACAAGAACTTCTCCTTACTGACTGACATAACTCCCCCTATCAACAACAACCATTCACATGTCTTCTCTTCCTTTACTACTCCCCCTTTGATCAACAACCACTTTTTGTTTTTCACATGTCTTCTCTCCCCCTTTAACATCAATGGCAAAGGGCACATACTTGCATCACTTCAGAATCATACTAGCTGTTCCCCCTGAGTAGTAGCTTCCCATCATCAATCTGGACCACAAGATATGACTATGAGATCCACCGGACTGATGCACATCAGTGCACCTTAATTCATAACTGGAGGGGTAATAACCCCTAACTTCTCCCTGAGATACTCAAAAGAGTCCTTAGGTAGAGGTTTAGTAAAAATATCTACAATCTGATCCTTGGAAGGCATAAACTCCAATATGACTTCATTCTTGTTCACTTGTTCTCTCAATAAGTGAAACTTGATGGATATATGTTTTGTCTTTGAATGCAACACCAGATTTTTTGATATATTTATTGCACTTGAATTGTCACAGAAGATTGTGATAGGTTCCTCATACTCCACTCTGATGTCTCTTAGCATTTGTTTCATCCACAACATTTGAGTACAGCTACTTGCTGCTACAATATATTCTGCTTCTGTAGTGGACAGAGATATTGCCTCTTGTTTCTTGCTTAGCCAAGAAACTAATCTTTTCCCTAGAAAGAATGCTCCACCACTGGTACTCTTTCGGTCATCCACATCTCTTACCCAATTTGCATCTGTATATGCATGAAGTGAGAAATCATGATCTCTAGGATACCATAATCCATACTCAACTGTCCCTTTTAGATATTTGAGAATCCTCTTGATTGCCATGACATGAGATTCTCTAGGATCAGCTTAGAATCTAGCAACAAGCCCAACAACATTCATAATGTTAGGTCTAGTTTGAGTAAGATACAATAGTCCTCCAATCATTGACCTATACTTTTTCTTATCAGCCTTAGGAGAGTCATCATCTTTGCTCAATTTACATCTGGTTGTCATGGGAGTACTCATTAGTTTTGAGTCTTCCATCCCAAATTTCTTCAACAATTCTTTCACATATTTGGTCTGTGAAATGAAGATTCCTTTCTTTGTTTGAATGATTTTTAGACCCAAGAAGAAATTCATTTCCCCAAACATGGACATCTCAAATTCACTTTTCATTTGATTTGCAAAAGTTTTGCACATACTCTCTTCCTCCAAAAATGATATCATCAACAAACACTTCAACAATTAAGATGTTTTCATGATCAATTTTGAAGTACATGTTACTATCAGCAGTACCTTTGTTTAAACTAATCTTCAAAAGATGCTTATCCAATCTTTCATACCAGGCTCTTGGGGCTTGTTTGAGTCCATACAGTGCTTTCTTCAACTTGCAGACCATATCACCATGATCAGAAAATTGAAATCCATCCAGTTGCTCAATGTATACTTCTTCCAAGTCACCATTCAGGAAGGCAGACTTGACATCCATCTAATATACTTTGAAATCCTTGAAGGGAGCAAAGGCAAGAAATAATCTGACTACTTCAATTCTTGCCACCGGAGCAAAAGTCTCTTCAAAATCAACTCCTTCAACTTGGGAATAACCCTTGCAAACTAATATGGCTTTGGTTCTGACTACTTCACCATCTTCATTTAGTTTATTCTGGAAGACCCATTTGGTTCCAATCACATTTTTGTTTCTAGGTCTGGGAACAAGATCTCAAGTGTGATTTTTCTCAATTTGCATTAGCTCTTCCTTCATTGCTTTAGTCTAGCTTTCATCATTATATGCTTCATTCACTATCTTTGGTTCAATCTTTGAAATCAGACAATACTCTTTTGAGTCTTAAGAAATCTTTCTTCTTGTTTGAACACCTTTTCTTTTATCACCTATGATCTAATCTTCAGAGTGACTCAGTCTTACATATCTGGGAATTTTGGGAATTTATTACACTTATGTTTCTTGAATAGGTTCATTCAAACTTATCTCTTCTTTCTAATTCACCAGACCAGTCTGGATCTGAATTTCAGAAGGGGCTTGGACTTCTTGGACCAAAACATCATTCTAATCATCTTCATCATATTCATAAAACCTTGAGGGTTTTTCAATACCTTCATCAACCTTCATATTTGAACTTTCTATAATGTTTCTCAATCTCTTGTTATAACATTGGTATGCTTTGCTTTGAGTAGAATAACCCAAGATTATTCTTTCATCACTTCTAGCATCAAATTTTTCAAGATCTTCATCTCTTTTAATATAACATTTGCTACCAAAGACTCTGAAATCTTCATAGTTGGAGTGATACCAAACTAGAGTTCATAAAGGGGTCTTACCAGTATTGCTTTTGATTTGTACTCGATTAAGAGTATAGATAGCAGTGCTTATAGCTTCTCTTTAGTAGATCTAAGGAACATTTTCTTCCATCATCATGGTTCTAGATACTTCCTGGATGGTTTGGTTCTTTCTCTCCACTACTCCATTCTGTTGTGGAGTCCTTGGAGCAGACAACTGTCTTTTTATCCCATGTTTCTCATAGAATTCTATGAACTCTCCGAATGTAAATTCTCCACCTCTATCAGACCTAAGACATTTTATGTTTAGTCCAATTTCATTCTCTACCATAGCTAAATATTTTGAATTTCTTAAGAGCCGCAGATTTCTCTTTCAGAAAAGTCACCCACATCATCTAGGAGTAGTCATCAATTAATAACATGAAGTATCTATCACCTTGCAAGCTCCTGATTCTTGCCAGACCACATAGATCAATATGAACTAAGTCCAATAATCTGGTAGAAGATTGTTCCTTACTTTTGAATGTGACTCTGCTTTGCTTACCCAACTGACATTCTTTGCACAAACTATTAGTAGGTTTCACCAGTCTTGGAAGATCTCTTATAGCCTAAGTGTTGCTTATCTTGATGATATTATCAAAATTTACATGACACATTCTCCTATGCCACAACCAACTTTGATCAATTTAAACAAATAAACAACTTTTACCAGTACCAACCAAGTGGAAGATATTACCTTTTGTTTGAGTACTGGATGCAATCTCTGTTCCAGAACTTTCAAAGATCTTGCATTTTCTATTTTTGAATTAGAGATCATAGCCTTTGTCCACCAACTGTCCAACACTGAGAAGATTGTGCTTCAGACCTTCATCATATAGTGCATTACTGGTTTTGTTCTTTCCATCAAAAGAAATGTTTCCTCTACCTCTAATTCTGCTAGCAAAATTATCACCAAATTTTACCACTCCTCCTTCATATCTTTCCAAATCTATGAACTTATTTTTGTCACCTGTCATATGGTGGGAGCATCCACTGTCAATGACCCAATCATCATTTTCTTCAACTTGGGCAGCCAGAGCTCTTTCTACCATTTTATGATTGATAGATTCAGAGGGGATTGGATCTTCTTCCTTGATGGCAATAAACACCTAGTCACTTCTGGATTTGTTTCCTGTCTCTGATTCATCATCTGTTACTCCATCATCATCATCTTCATGAACATAGTAACATTTCTTTTGGAATCTTGATCTGTTAGGATTTGGCCTTGAAAATCTTTTCGGACACCTTGAGGCAAAATGACCTATCTTATTGTAGTTAAAACATTTCAAAGGCAATTTCCCTTCATACTTACTAGATCCCCTTGGTAGTCTTTTTGCAATAAGGTCTTCAAGTTGAGTAGCTTCTGCTTCATCTTCTTCCAGATCTTTTCTTTCTTTTTCATACCATGATAGTTTCTTTGAAAAGTTCTCTCCCAGATCAAACTTTTGTTTTCCTTTTACAAAGGCACTAGCTTTGAATGCAGATTCAGTCTTGGGGGGTGTATCTCCAAACTTGGCCAATTTAAATGCAGCTAATTTACCAACCAATTGATCTCTTATGATATTTGAAAAAGATCTAAATTCTTTAATAGAAGCAACCTTGTACTTGTAAGAATCAAGAAGGATCTGAGAACTTTGGCAACAATCTCATCTTCGTCCAAGATTCCACCAGCACATTTAATGCCACAAACAAGCTCATTTACTCTTGGCATAAATGTAGTGATATTTTCATCTTCTCTCATCTTTAGGTTTTTGAATTTTCCTTTCAGATTCTGTAGCTTGGCAGATTTAACATATTTGTCTCCTTCATGCAGAAGTTCCAGTTTTTCCCAAATCTCATATGTAGTTTTTAGATCAATAACATTTGTCAGCTCTAAATCAGATAAGGCACTTAGAAGAGCTTCTTTAGCCCAAAGATTGTTTTCAACATCTCTGATTTCATCTATAGTTCTTAGACCATTCTATGGAGGAACATACTTCTTTGAATCCATGATCCAATAATACATTCCCATACATTGCAAGTGACATTCCATGTGGCTTTTCTAAAGAGTGTAATTGGTTCCATCAAACCTTGGACTATCCTTCTTGTAGGATAACATCCTAGATCTCCTCAAGCAGTTAAGCCCTTTTAGAGGAACTTGGCTCTGATACCAATTGTTAGATTCTAGATAGACAACTGAGAGGGGGGGTGAATCAGTTGTCCCAAAATGTTCTTCCTATTAATCACTTAAATCCTCTTTGTAATTCAAAAGCATAATAATGAATCAATCATGGAAATATAATGCAACAATTCAAGAGCAGAAACACATTAACACATATGACACCAAGATTTTAATGTGGAAAACCTAGTTAAGGGAAAAACCATAGGGTGACTAACCCAAGATTGTATTCTTTGTTAAAATAATAAGAAGAATAAATAACACATGCCAATTAGGGCTCACTACCTAAGCACACTGGTCACAAGAGGCCCACTACCTACAGGAGACACATTGTCTATAGAATAATAAATATTACATACTTGAACTGAAGAATAGCATCTTCACCATGCTTGAGTCAGTTCCATTTAAGCTCAATACTTTTGCTCTACGTTTCTCTCTACTCCTCTCTACCACACACTCATCTCTACCAAGATACTTTTGAAATTACTTCACAACTTCTTATTTATACAAGACATTGACTTTGGGATAATCATCCAAGTTAGTAGACTTTACAGAGCAAATACAGCTTGACTAATTACAAAAGACTTCATGTGGATCATCACACTGTTGGCCACATAGATCTGAGACTTTAATATTCTTTTAGGAACATGCCATGCTTCACAGAACATCTTCAAGATCATCCGCAAGATATGTAACTCATCTGGTCAGCCAAGTTAAGGAAGAACATCATCATTCGAAAGTAATCCTTCAATTACGATCTCAATCTTCAATACAGACCATCAACACAAACTGGACACAATCCAAAGACCTCCACAAGCTTGCCTGAATCACCAAGAACATCCACACTACTTATGCTTACTGAAATCTTTCTCTCCATCTAGAACCTCAAGAACATAGTCTGCCATCACTGTCATATTGGAATAGATGCTTGCAGACCTCCAAACCACCAACCAATTGAGTTATCAATTCACATTGACTTCCTAAACACTCCACCAAATTTGTAGAACAAGATATTTCATTTCTAGATCTCACCAGACCTATCTGTCACTTTGTCACCTCTTAACATCTGCCAGAATTGGTTTTACTCAAGTGGCCATAACTTCTTCAAATCTTCATCCGGACCTCTCAAATCTTTACTAGATTATTTTAAGACACATATCTACAAACCCTTTTATACGCATCCTCTGATCTTCATCTTCGTTGGGATCTTCACCTCACTGTCTTCACTATTCTTCTCTATTCCTGATAGGACTAATTTTCTCAATATCCTCAGCATACAACTCATCCAATCCTTATCATCAATGCAACAGGAGTATGTTGACAACAATGACAACACTAGTTAGGCCCATACTTGTAACATGTCTGTCCATCAGTCTGTGGATGAAAAGTTAAACTGAACTTCAAATCTGTCTTCATCTTTTTCCAAAGTGTCTTCCAAAAGTATCCAACAAACTTTGTATCTCTGTCTAAAACTATACTCTTAGGTAATCCATGAAATCTCACAATCTCCTTGAAAAATAGTTCAGCTACATGCACTGCATTAGTTGTCTTCTTACATGATATGAAATGAGCCATCTTTGAAAATCTATCAACCACTACAAATATCAAATCATGTCCTCTCTGTGTCTTAGGTAATCCAATTACAAAATCTATGCTTATGTCTTCCCAAGGTCTCTCCGGTACTATCAAAGGTTTATACAATCTAGTGTTATGACTACTCCTTTTTACAACATGACAAACTCTACAACTCTGCACAAATCTTTGAACATCCTTATGTATCTGAGGTCAAAAGTAATTTTCACTCACCAAAGCCACTATCTCATCAATGCTAAAATGTCCTGCGAATCCACCACTATGCTTCTCCTTGATCAAATTATCCCTCATTGAACTTCTAAGTATGCACAACTGACTTCCTCTAAACAACATATCTTCTTGAACAAAGTAATCCAACCACTTACTCCTATCTATCACAATAGGTTCCTTACATGCTTTCCAAGGTTTTGCAAAATTAGTGTCTCCCTCATACATGTTCTTCAATTCATCAAAACCCAACACTTCAACTCTCATTTTTTTCAACAAGTTTCTTCTCCTACTCAAGGCATCAATAACTTTGTTTAATTTTCCACTCCTATGCTTCAACACAAAAGTATAACTCTGCATGAATTCTACCCATCTCATATGTCTCTGATTCAACTTACCTTGACTATTCAAATATTGCAAAGCTTGATGATCTATATACAACACAAACTCCTTAGGTAACAAGTAATGTCTCCACTTCTTCAAGGCTTGAATTATGGCAAAGAAACCTTGATCATAAACTAAAAATCTTCTCCTTGCATCATTCAATTTTTCACTGAAATATGCTACAGGTCTACCTTCTTGACTTAACACTACTCCAATCACATTTCCACTTGCATCACAATCAACTTGAAATATCTTATTGAAATCCAGTAATGCCAAAACATGTTGTTCTATCAATTTTTGCTTCAACAACTCAAAACTTTTATCTACTCCTGATGTCCACTTGAAATCTTTTTTGTCACCTCTCATTGTCTCTGTCATAGGGTTACAAACTGAACTAAAATTTCTGATGAACTTCCAGTAGAAATAGCCAATCCATGAAATGATCTAATCTCTCCAATGCTCTCTGGTGTAGGCCATTCAACAATTGCTTTCACTTTCTTAGGGTCCATCTTTAATCCTTCTACAAAAATCACAAATCACAAATATACCAACTCTTCCTTCATGAAACTACACTTCTTGATGTTTATCAGGAATTTCTCTTCTCTCAACCTCTGTAAAACTTGTCTAATATGCCACAAATGTTCTTCCTTTGTCTTACTAAAAATTAGAATATCATCCAAGCATACAATCACAAACTTACCCAAAAATTTCTTCAAGACTTCATTCATCAATCTCATGAAAGTACTCAGTACATTTGTCAATCCAAAAGGCATCACTAACCACTCATACAATCCTTCTTTTTTCTTAAAAGCAATCTTCCATTCATCACCTTCTCTGATTCTGATCTGATGGTATCCACTCTTCAAATCTATCTTTGTGAAATATCTTACTCCACTCAAAAAATCCATGATATCATCAATCCTAGGTAAAGGAAATCTATGCTTAACTATGATCTTATTTATAGCACTAGAGTCAGTACACATTCTCCATTCTCCATCCTTCTTAGGTGCCAATACTACAAGTATTGTACAAGGACTCAAACTTTCTCTGATCAAACCCTTCCTCAATAATTCTTGTATCTGTCTATTCAACTCTTCATTCTCTATCGGTGTCATTCTATGTGCTACTTTGTTAGGCAAACTTGCTCCTAGTATAAGATCCATGTGATGACTAATACTCCTTGTTGGTAGGTGGTGATTGATCAGGAAAGTAAAGTACTGTAGGGCCGACTCAAAAAAAAATCCTATTTTTTATGACCGACATAAGAAAACCCTAAATTTTGTAACCGACAAAAAGGATTGATAAAAGGCAGCCAAGGGTTAGGGTTTGGGCATTTTTTTTTGTATTGTAGCATTTGCAGCGGTATTGAGTTGCAAGGATTGCTGATTGCAATCATTTTGATTTACTAGATAATAATATTGGACTCTCTGTTTGGTGGATGTAGCCCGAGTTTAGGTGAACCACGTTAAATCTTGGCTCTCGCTGTTATTAATTCTATGTATTTCCATTTCTCTGTTTAATCTTTATTTGTATTTAATTGATATCTTCTGCCGGCTAATCCTAACACTCCTTATAGGTGGTAATCCTTTAGGTACATTGTCTGATATGATGTCTTCAAATTATATCAGTAACTCTCTTATTTCCTTTGGTTGTGATTCTTCAATTTCTTTCTTCAATGCTTCAGGCTTCTTAGGAATCAAGGCATAACACATATTCTCATGTCTCAAACCATCCAAAAATTTCCTTCCATCTACCAAACAAATTCTAGCATTCCCACATACCACATCTTTAGGATCATCCTCCAAAGGAATCAAGGTAATTCTCTTTCCATTTGTTGTTATAGTATATGTATTCTTTCTCCCATCATATATAGCTTTTCTATCATACTGCCAAGGTCTACCCAACAAGATATGATAAACATCCATAGGCATAATATCACACAAGACTTCATCATGATAAGATCCAATATGAAATTTCACCAAACATTTTTCACTCACCAGTACCTTATGATCATCCTAAATCCATGCTATCTGATAGGGCTTAGGGTGTTTCAATCTTTCTAGCTTCATCTTAGTCACCATCTCCTCTGAAACTAGATTATCTAAACTACCACTATCAATCACAACTTTACAACACTTACCTCCTGATTTGCATCTGGTTCTAAACAAGCTTTTGCTTTGCGGTGGTTCCTCATCTATCCCTGCTTGAAATAGTTCTCTCCTCATTACCAATGATTCTCCTTTCTCTAGTTTGCCAACTGAACTAGGTGATCCAAGAGGTTCTTCTTCCACACAGGCTGCTCTTCCACTATTTTCTATCCTCTTACTTGTACTACTCTGATTACATTCAAATTCTCTATCCTTCACCTCCACACTTGAAACAAGTACCTCTAAATTTTCTTTTATCAAATCCTCTTCCTTATCTTCTATATCCTTCATTCTAGTATGCACTAGGGTTTCCACTCTGGTAAAAATTTCTGTCATCTCTTCGGTAAGCATTATTATCTCTATCATTCTTCTTAAAGGGGCTGTCAAATTTGTTCTGCTCCACAAATGATCTATCATATCCAGAAAATGTTCTACCTTTTTGAAATTTACCTCCTCTACCTCTCTATCTCTGATCATGTCTCTTATTTAGCTTCTCTTCAACTTTCAGGTCAAACTGATATGCTTCTTCCAAAGATGCCATCCTTACCAAACTTAGCTCCTCTTGAATGTTCAATCTCAGTCCACTGATATATCTAGCCATTTTCTCCTTATTTGCTTCACTATGTCTTGTTCTTATGATCATCTTATGAAACTCTTCAGTGTACTCCTTCACAGATTTCTTCTTTTGTCTCAAGTTTTGCAATCTCTTCAACATCTCCAACTCATAGTCAGCAGGTATAAACTAGTTCTTCAGCTTTGTCACCATCCGGTCCCACTTTGTAATCTTCTCCTTCCGTCTTCTATTTCTTTCCAAATAAACTTCTTTCCACCATATAGCAGCATGTCCTTTCAACTTTGTCTTTGCAAATTTCACCTTCTCCAAATCTTCAATTTCTTCATATTCAAAGTAATCTTCCATGTCATTTTTCTAGTCAATCAATTCTTTAGTGTTCAAATTACCAGTATAATTTGACACATCAACTCTAGGTCTCTTTCCAATCTTTGAAATAGATCGCAATAGCTTTACTTGATTTGATTCTTCTTCTTCATGACCTTCTAAGGTTTTGCCAGTTTGTTTAGCAAATTGAAATTCTTCTTCATCATCACTTTCAACATTAGGTCTAGGTGTCAATCCTCTTCGCCTATCATCTTCAACAACATCCAAACAAATTTGCATTGTTTTCATCAATTCCATCATCTCATCCATTCTATTAGCCATTGTACCAACAGGAGGAACTCTTCACAGCGGCATCTTCCTAGGATCAAGTGCAACCTGCCTCAAATTCAACGATTGGGCTACAAGCGACAATTGCCTCTCAATCGGCAATTGGTTGTGCACAAGTAACCTACCTTGGATCAATGATCTGCTCACAACAAGATATTTTGGAATCCCCTTCGCGAATTCACTCCAAAGAATCAAACTTTCGCTCTAATACCACTTGGTGCAGTCACAGTAGGAGGGTTCACAGAATGAACTGTACAGACTATACAACAAGAGTAAACACAATGGAAACAACTCAAAGCAATAGAACAAATGCAAATTCAGTCATTCAGTATATCATAGAATTCAAATACAAATTGGCCGACAACATGCGGGCTTACAATTAGGGCTCACAGGCCTGATTACATACATGCGCAAGATAAATCTTTGAAGCTCCTTTGCACAAAATCCAAACTATCAACTATCACTATGACCTAAAGTATTCTCCTAGGGATCTATTACATTATTATATATCATCTCCAGACCAATAGATTCCTCCGCATTGGCCAAGGAAGATCACAAACTCCAACGAAGAGTTATAACGTGTTCACGGATAGGTCAGACCTAAATGCATAGAGCACACCCACAAATGAATGGAATAATGTGTGGACCTCCGAGAAGGGTCAGCCATGAACCAAGAATCATTAAATGATGTGTCATTAGGATCCACAAGTCAAGGAATGATCCACAAGACTTCTCCTATAGCTGATTTGTCTGAGACTGTCAGGAAGCTCTGTTATGAGAAAACAATTGACCTTCTGATAGTAATATCTTTCTGGTAACTGATCCAAATGCTCTGAATTCTTGATATGATGCAGATTAATGAATGTAGATGCTAAGTCTAGATCCGCAAGATGTGAAATGCCAAAACTAGACCACAAGCTGAAATTGCTTATGACTGAACTGGAAAATGAAAGAACTGAAATGGAAATGTTTTTTTTTGGTTGATGCAAAATTGTTCTTGAACCAAGGATGCTCCTACATCACATAAGTTCCCAATCCTCATTAGTCAGTGCTTCCAATTTCTTAGCTTTTTCTTCCAACAACCTCCATAAATCCTTCTGATAGAGATAATCCTCCATCAGCATCTTCCATAACTAATAGTTTTGCCCATTAAATTTATCTACCTTCAATTTACCCTCATCCGCCATTTCTCCCATTTAACCGTAAGACTCCCACTCAGCTGTGAGACATTCCTATAGATGATAATTGAACACAACCTACTCTAATATCAGTGGTTAGGGTTCAGGTAGATTAGAGCAATAAACACTAACAATTATATGCAGATTAAATAACCCAAATATAACAATGAAGAATAACATAAAAGAGATCAACACAGAATTTTAACGTGGTTCACCCAAAATGGGCTACATCCACATAAACTCAACCATCCAATGATTTTATTATCTAGTGTAAAATAGATTACAATCTCACAAATTTCATCACACAACATACATCCCAGCCACTTATAACAAGCTTTTTGGAAGCTTCTAGAATTAGGTTTTTAAAATGTCATTTTTCATTTGTCAGTTAACCAAAAAATTATCTACTGACCCCGAATGTGCAAAAAAGGGAAAAAAAATTTAGGGTTTGTACCCACGAATCCCTACTCTCGAGGGCTGTTGCCCTCGAACCCCAACAAGGATATGTTATGAGTGTACAGTATTTGTATGATCAGTCGCCACATACCAACACAAGGCTTGGACTTGGAATGGTTACAATCTAGAAAGTTGAGAGCCATGGTGCTATAGTGGTGCAAAGACAAACTCAAAGTAAGAAAAAAAGCAACAGATGAGGCTATGACTAAAATTGAAATGTTTATTGAGGTCATTCCTTGTGCCTTCAAGGATAGATCTTTTGTGGTCCTCCCTATTGCTAGGATGGTTAAAGAAAGTTATAGACTCTCTTTATCAGTAGCTAACAAAGCAGGGGATAGATCGGTTGATGAGAATGAAAGTTGCTTTCAAGGAATTTCAAGGAGAGATGACCAAATTCAAAGAGATTCACAACAAGATCAACCAATCAACATTTTCCCAAAAGATGAATATGAAATACAATCAAGGGCCAAACCAAAATGATTTAAATGAGGCCATCCTCAATTTCCATAGCCACTTTCCTAGAGAAGTCTGATCTCCTTGTTCTTCATTTCAAATTCATTCATTCATTATTCTTTTAAAGATCTAATAACTCAATTCAAAATGAATTGATCTTGATATAGGTTCTAGGAGGACAACTTAACAAAAACTTGTAAATTGTGTTATTTTGGAGGCCTAGGCATATGGATGAGGCTGACCTAGTTTAAGTTATAAAAATTTGGCTACTCAATAGTGGTATTTAACAACACCTAAGAACGCATTGTAAAAAAAGGTGGGGGGGAATATAGAGATTTTCACAAGAAGGCCATAATTTTGCAATCTTGACAAGGCATGCTGTTATAAATAAAGGTGCAAACCACACAATAGAAATTTGATTCAAACCTTATTCATGTCCTCTAAACAATGTAGAATCAATGGAGATTTCAACAGAAAATAAAACCCACTACATAGAAATAACATGCATTAAGAACTGAACACATAACACAGTATGTAACATGGAGAAAACACTTTTGGGTAAAAAACTCCACCAATAAAAGAGGCTCCAAGTTGTATTATCTTCAAATATGAGATTACAATACATGCACTTCCTCTTCTTCTTTAGTCTTCAATCCAGAGGTGCATGTTACTCTCAACTCTACTAAAAATGTAGTACAAATATCCTTATATAAGGGGGTTGCCTTCTCGGGCAAGAAAACTGAACCCCCATCATAGACGAATTAGCATCGATGACTAGATATAAACATGTAGCTAAAATAAGATCACTATTGGTTAAACCTTTCATCCCTTAAGGGTGATTTACAAACAATATTTGGAGTAATTAATTACATAGGATTTACAAGGTTGATGGCACCTTAATCCTAATATTCTCCCACTTGACATCATACATTGTAAATACCTATAGGAAAACCAAAAATAATTAGGCACTAGAAGCAGGGCCCATAGCCCCTCTACACAAAACAAATTTCTCTGTGCTCATAGGCTTGGTCAAAGCATTTACAACATTCTTCTGAGTGTCTACCTTCTTCATCTCAATCTATCCATTTGTAACTATTTCTCAAACAAAGTGATACTATACATCAACATGCTTAGTCTGAGCATGATATATAGGATTCTTGAACAAATATATAGCACTTTGGCTATCACAACCAATCTGAATGATCCTTCAACCAAAACCAATACATGTACACAATCTCCTCAACCAAGCTGCCTCCTTAGAGACATGGATAGCAGCCATATACTATGGTTCGGTGGTGGACAAAGCAACCGTGGGCTATCTTTTGCTCATCCAACTCACTGCTCTACCAAACAAAGTAAACACATAGCCACTAGTGGACCTTCGACTATCCAAGTCACCTACCTAATCTGCATCAACAAATCCCTATATGTCTAATGTTGTGTTAGCACTGTCAGTACCAAAATAAACCAAACAATAATCAAGAGCATCTGCTAGATATCTAAACACCCTCTTCACATAATTTCAATGTTATCTACCAGGGTTAGACATAAATATGCTCAAAACTCCCACTACTTGGGCAATATCTGGTCTAGTGCAAACCATTGCATACATCAAACTCCCTACAACAATAGCATATGGCACAGTATACATATCCTCTAAATCATCCAAATTATTTAGACACATATCTAATGAAAACTTAGTACCAATGGGCAAAGGAACTCTAGCAGGGTTACAGTCCTGCATACTAAATCTCTACAAAATGGTATTCACATACTTACTCTGAGACAACCAAAGATTTATGTTACCTCTGTCCCTCCTGATCTCCATACCTAGAATATACCTGGCTACTCCAAGATCCTTCATATTGAATGCATCTGAAAGTTGGGCTTTCAATTCACTAATCATACCCTTAGTATTGCTAAAAAATAACATGTCATCATCATACAATGAATGATCAGAATAGAATCATCAATACAATGAATGTACACATAGTGATCCTCCTCACTTGTAACAAAACCCAATTTCAACACAAATGAGCCAAACTTTTGGTACCACATTTTGGGAGACTATTTAAGACCATAAAGAGACCTCTTTAGTTTGCAAACCCAATGTTATTTCCCTTTTACCTCAAAACCTATAGGTTGTTGCATGTAAATTTCTTCCTTAAGATCTCTATGCAAAAATATAGTCTTAACATCCATTTGCTCTATTTCCCAATCAAGAGTCACAATAATGGATAAGAGAAATCTTATAGAAGTTAATTTAGCAACAAGAGAGAATATTTCACCAAAATCAACCCCCTCTCTCTGGGAGTAGCCCTTGGCTACCAGTCTAACCTTGTACTTCTCCAATGAATTGTTTGCGGACAATATTCTTCTTGAAGACCCACTTGCAACCTATGGCCTTTTTCCTTTGGACAATTGAACAAGATCCCAGGTGTTACAAGAGTCTAAAGCCATCATCTCCTCATGCATGGCTAACTGCCAAGACTCACTATCATCTGAATGAATAGCTTCCTTATAGGATCTAGGATCATTGTCAATACTCAATAAAGAAAATACACAACAAAAATCTGGTGTGCTATACTTGTCAATTGGGTTCCATTGTCTTGTGGATCTTCTCAGAGGTGGAATAATAGACTCTTCAAGTTCTTCTACATGCTCATATGTACCAACATCTTCTATTACAATAGATTATTCATCATCATAACTTTCACTTGAGTCTTCTTTTGCTTCTCCACCCTCCAATCCATCATTATGTTCTTCCTGAGGTGCATCCTCATGCTCTAACTCAAAATGCACTCTCTTCACCTTTTCTTCTTTTTCCTTTGGTTGTTCAGGTTCTGAAATAACACTAAGTTTCCTAAAAATACATCTCTAGAATAGATAATCTTTCAGGTTAGTGGATTCCAAAGCTTATAAACTTGTATACTATCACCATATCCAATGAACGTACACTTTTTATCTTTTGGATACAACTTAGTTTGTTTTTCTTTAGGCACATGAACATAAACCTCACAACCAAATACTCTTAAATGTGAAACAAAGGGTTTCTTACCTCTCCACATTTCATAAGGAGTTGAAACAAGAGCCTTAAACAGAGATCTATTAACCAAGTAGTTCATAGTACACACAACTTTTGCCCAAAAGCATTTGTTGGTAACATAGTCAAGAGACATTGTTGATTGGGTAATGTTGTCATTGATGGTAACAAGGAAAACAAAGCATGATGGAGTTAAGGATGATTGGGAACTCAACTTGGAATAGTCTGCATACAAGGTTCTGGTCTAGACTCAAAAGACTAAGGCAGAATGGCTAAGTACTAACAACACAGAGTTAGTAGCAAAGACTTAAGTGGTATTCCTCTACAGTTGATAGTCAAGGTATGTGGTTCAGGTATGTTATTCAAGATTGTTTAGAGATACTATGTTCAAGATTACAAGTCTTGATGACTTTTGGAAGACAAGTTGTGACTGGCTTAAGTCTGGGTGAACACAGTTAAGTCGAGAATAGTGTAGAGTGCATGAGTATTTTGGTCTGCATTTCTCCGCAAGTGATTGTATTAGTATGTGGTTTTGAGGTAGTATGGATAGGTGTCAGAAGCATACATTTGGTGAGTTACAGATTCTAAAGTGATCTGGAAGATTGTCTACAAAACTGCAATTTCTGGTAGTTGGTTTGCTAGTACTTCACCAAGGCAGAAGAGTCAGTTCTGATTTCCACATTTCACCACATAAGGACATCATGACCTGTGGTTGGTAAGATATGATATGTGAGGTATGAGGAATGGTTGATGTGATTCTTTGAGTCTCATTTGGTCTGCAGTAATATATTTGGTGTGACAGTTGATTAAGTCAAGCATGTTCTAGAGAGACAAGCCGACAGGCAGTTAGATTTTTATGTAGTGAAGGTATATTGCTTGAATAATAAATCTAAGTGGTTATATGTGTGGTGCCAACTTATATGAAGATTATACAATGATTGTTTGGATTTGCATTATTGTCTGTACACTTGATCAAGTCAACAAGGTAGAATACATTGCATACACGCTTCATGTCTGTCTTGCTGACCTAATTGTGAAATGAATCTTGTTGCGGATATAAATACTTGATGGATTGTGATGTAGAACTATGTGTGGTGTGTTGTGCAAACTCAAAGTGTAAAGGATTATGAGCAGAGTGCAGAGAAGAGAAATAAAAATAGAGTACATGTAGTTGAGTTGAGAAGTAGGGCAGACTAGATGAAGACCTTTGAATATGTATATTGAGCCTTCAATGGAACTGTGATCTAGCATATGGTAGATGCATTTACAGTAGTTCATCTTCTAGTAGTGAGCCAATCCTTCTATCTTCTTTTCTCTTGGTAATGAACCTTTGTACAGTGAGCACTTCTTCATAGGGGAGTGAGCACTTCTTCATAGGGGAGTGAGCCCTAAGGTAGTGAGCCTTCTTGTAATTCAGTATTGAGCTATCATAATATATTGTGAGCTAACATTCATTTTGGTTTTTCCCTTTTTGGGTTTTCCACATAAAAATATTGGTGTCTATGTGTTATGTCTTTATGGTTGTTGTTCTTATGCTTGTTATTCTTTCATGTTATTAAATTTAGAAATTGGATCAATAAATAAGTTAAGAAGTGGTTTTACAGAATACTGATTCACCCTCCTCCCCCCTCTTAGTATTCCTTACTTTCAACAATTGGTATCAGAGCCAAGTTCCTTGGAAGAAGCCTAACAGCTTGAGGAAGATCTAGGAGAGTTCTCTCATGGCAGCCAAGAGATTTGGAAACTTCTCAAACAATGTTGAATTAGAAGTAGCTCTTAGTGATCTTGAAAAATCTGAAGCAAAAATCAGGGATCTGAAGGATAACATTCAAGAAGCTGATGAATGTATTCTAAAGTTGAAAGAACAAGTCAAGAAACTCAAAGAAAAATATAGAGATGTTAGTGAACAATTGATATCATCAATTAAGACCCCGAATGATTTGAAATTGGAAGTTATAGAAAGAGATAAAACAAAAGAAGATCTAAATCTGATGGTAAAAAGAAAGATAGAAGAATGTGTCAAACTAGAAAAAGAAGTTGTGAGCCTAAAAATAGACTTGGAAAAAGCCAAGAACTATGAATAAAAGTTCAAGATAAGTTCTGCAAAACTTGATGAGATGATTGTTAGTGAAAAGAGTTCATATGATAAGAAAGGCTTAGGATTTGAGAAAGGAGAAAGTTCAAAATCAGGTCAAGAAAACCTTCAGATGAAGCAAAACAAAGGGAACCAATTTAGGAATCAAAGAAGAAGACCTAGAAGACCTCTGGTCAGACAGCCAAATGCTCAAAGGTACCCATCTTTCAATGGTCGTTGTTTTAATTGCAAAAACTTTTGGTCATAAGGCTACTCAATGTAGGAGTAGAATAAATCAGAATCAAAATGTTCCATCATTCTCTGGTCAATGCTTCAATTGCAAGAAAATTGGCCATAGATCAAATGAATGTAGAAGTCCAGTAAGAAATGGCTTTCACAATTCAAGGAATATTCAATCATTTAATGGAAGATGTTTTGCATGCAATAGATTTGGACATATGGCTAATCAATGCAGAACAAATCCAGCCAATGGAAGGAATCAAGGACAAAGGAATGTGGTATGCTACAATGCAACAAGTTTGGACATGTTGTAAGATTTTACAGAAGCAAGAATGTGAGAAGAAACCACTATGTTGAAGAAAGGAAAACAAAGCAGAGAACTTATAAGGGAAAGGAAAAAGTTAATCCGGTTGAAATCAAGAAGGAAATAAGAAAGGTTTGGATTAACAAAGATGTTGACAATATCAAGGATGGATCCGCACCAGCTTCTAGTGTAGATACTTCCTCCGAGAAGTAAATTGGGAGCTCTGGCTCAAGGGGAGCTGTGTTGAAAATCCTGTTGTTATATGGAGCCTAATCAGACTCGGAGGTTAAATTTACCCCACTTTTATTAGAGCGGTTTCCCCTCAAATTCCTACAGGGTCAAGGGGCAGCGCCCCTTGCGGGGTCCAAGTTTTTTATTATTTTATTAAGGCATCGGGAGTTATTTTTTCATTGGCTGACATAAAAAAATCCTATTTTGTAACTGACAAAAGTCATGATAAAAATGGCTAAGAGTTAGGGTTTCCATTGATGTATTGTAGCATTTTGTAGTGGTATTGAGTTGCAAGGATTGCTGGATGTAATTGGTTTGATTTATTGGATAATAATATTGGACTCTCTGTTGGTGGATGTAGCCCGAGTTTGGGTGAACCACGTTAAAAATTTTCTCTCACTGTTATTATTTCTATGTATTTTCATTCCTCTATTTAATCTTTATTTGCATTTAATTGGTATCTTCTATCAGCTAACCCTAACAAATCCAAAACCCCCAACCAGAAAGTTAGTGCTGCAATCCAGTGCTAAGGTATGTTGTGAATAACTCTATGAAAAAGCCTCTAAAAGAAATTCTAGTAGAGAAATATCTAATGCGGAGCATTGTGAAGCAATTTGGATTGACTGTGGTTGTTAGATAAATGTTTGGCAGCTTTTTGAAAGACCGCATTTATGACAATTAAGGCTTCAAGGGGTTAAAAGGCTTGGATTTGTAAAAGATTAATCACTTTGCATTCAAACTATCAAGTGTCTAAGGAAAATTGAAGCAAAAATCCAAGCAACTCAGAGATTTTTGAAACAATTCAAGCTAAATCAATCTCAGGCAAAGGAAACCCTAATCTGAATAAAGATGTATTTTCCATTAAAAACCTTGCTGCAAATTTGTTTGATTATTCATGGAAATGGCAACACCACAAGTGGTGGATATCACTGAGCGAGCCCAACCGAAATTCAAGAAACATCCATTCAAATCAACTAAAGTTGATCAAATGGGTGCATCTTCAGATATTCCACACAGAGTTATGCATGTGGAGGATGTTAGGGCTTACATCCATGTTGCCCTAGAAGAGCATGGTGACAACAAATTCTCATACCTATATCTGAAGCATCTAAGTGGTGATCATTTTGAGCTAAAAGAAGAATACAAAGCTCTAGAGGAGGAGAAATTCATTCAATATATAAAATTCCCTACATTTGTGGAAGATGAATGGGTCCGGTAAGTCTTGAGTAGAATCCATGATGAATTCATGTGGTTGGGACAGCCCTTCAAGATCACCAAGGATGCAATTAGGGATGTGACTGGACTAAGCTCTACTGGTAGTGCTCCCCTATTGAAAGATGTGAAGAATGATACATTAATGGCGGCCACCAGAGTGAAATTCGATAAAAGGGCTTTAACAATCAATGATATTGAATATCATGTTGTAAGATTTGCATCAATGGTGTTAGGATACAAAGTCTATTTCACCAACCAGGAGAACTCTATCTCCAGCATAGCTATATACACCACCTATTAGATGATCAAGGAAAATGTAGAATATGATATCCATGAATTGCTCTGATAGAAAGTGATGGAGAACTTGAAAAAGAAAAAAGAAAACAAATATCCCTTCAAATTTGGTACATTGATCAACTGTTTGTTTTTCTACTTCATGCATGAGTTTCCAAAGATGAAGACCTTATTTTGGTTAAATAGTTAGCTAGTTTATGTACAAATTAGGGATCATTTAAATAGCATTGGAAACTATGCGGAACAAAATATAGCCTTATGGGGCTATTTCAAGAACTTCCAGAGAATGATGCAATCAAGAGAAAGAATTCCAAAAGCAATTTTGGAAAAATACAAGGATGACATATGCTTTATTGTAACCAAAGACTAATGCATGATGGAGGTTGTTGAGCCTAGCACGATTTGGGTTATGCCAATGGGCTATGAAGTAGATGTAGCTATTTTGGATAACTATGCACAACACATGCTAAGCAAGCCCCGGGACTCCAAAGAGGAAAGATTTGGAACATATAAAGAACTGTCTGCTAAAATTCATGTTGAAGTAAGAAAACCTGAAATCTCCAAGAAAATGTGGAGAGTGGCAGAGGATTTTGCCCTGAGACAAGGCTTCACAAAAGAACAAGTAAAAGAGGTAAGAGAAAACACACAAGCTCAAAAGGTAGCAAAATAAAAGAGAGAAAGTGAACCAGTCAAAGCTCCGGAAGAACCCAAGAGAAAACCAAAAAAATCAGAGGTGTCAAGAAGGAGAACCAGAGGATCTACCTCTACAGAAGCTGCATCTATTTCCTTTGATCCCACACCATATACAAGTGTGGAAATTCTTGCCACCAGTCACAAAAGGAAAAAAACAAAGGCTAAAAGAATGCATATAAGCATTGCAGTCGATGAGGAAGAGATAGAAAGATATGAAGAAGTGAAGAAAATGAAAACTGAGGCCACCAAAGCTTCCAGAAGAAGCAAGAAGAAACCCTCTGGTAAGGGTAAATCTGAAAGAAGACTAGGGTAAGATGAGATAGGAGAAGCCACTATAAATCTTGAGGATGTCCTAAAGGCTATAACTGTTGATGGAAACTTAAATCCCATAGCCCAACTATATGACGAGTACAATGATCTAGACAAAAGAATTATTCAGACTGATGTTGTCAAATACCTGGACATCTATAACAAAGCACTTATTGAGATTATTACTGATCTCCCAGACAGCTAAACAGTATAATGATTGCTAGAAAGGAAGTTGCTATGGCCAAGGATGTGGAGCTCAAAGAATATACATTGATAAAATTATGTCCAGAGATCTCACCAGAAGACAAAGCAAAAATCTCCAAAGTGCTACAAAAGGAATTCAGAAAAAAGAAAAGGATGAATACACTTGTGTTAGATGACATTGAGAAAGTAGACAAGGATATAGACGAAATCACCTTGAAAGTGTTGAGGAATCATCTCCCAACAATATATGACAATGATGAAACAAATATTGGAGATGATACATCTATTCTGGAAGTGAATTTGGACCAAGGGTTAGATGAGAAAGTGGCTAAAGAGAAAGAAGCCCCTGCTATAGTTATTGAGACTAGTATCCCTCTAGAACAACAAGCAGGTGGCAAGACTGAAATGGGGAAGATTAAAAAGATGGATAAAGCTGATGATCAAGAAGAGAAACAATATAGGGAAATACCTACACCAAAACAAAAAGATGGTGCAAATAAAGCTATGGATTTAGATGCTCCAGAGCTAAACCAAGAAGAAGAAGTTTGGTATAATAAGAGACACTGCAGAATCAATTAAAGACTTTTTGGAGAAAGAGAAACAGGTCTTGGATGAGCTAGAATTTTTGCAAGGACCAATAAACTTGGACTCAATATCCCCTGTACAAAAATTCAAACTGGTATCAATTGTGTAGGCAAAGGCATAGGAAGAGATTTTGAAGTCTCACATATAGGACAACAAATTGATTGGTAAAGCATCCAGCATTTTGGAGAAGCTGATGCCGTCATATCAAAAGGACACTTCTTTGTCTTCAATCAGTCAACTAAAAGAACTCATAAATTCTCTAAGTAAGCATTTTGAATCTTTTGAGAGATCTGCTGAGACAAAAGTAAGACAAGAATTTGATGAGAAAAGATTAAATGAGTTGAATAATATGATAATAAATGACAAAGCTCTCCTAGACAATAAAATGAAAGGCATATAGAATGCTATCAAAGAAGCAAGTGACCTGTACAAATTTTGTCTCTCTTGGTTGGTAGCCACAAAAGAGCTAGAAGAAAAGGTAAAGGATCTAAAACAATAGCTAATAAATATTTCTAAATCATTTGATCTAGCAGCTAAGTCAGTGAGCAGCAAAGAAATGAAAGTAATTAATATTCATAATGAGTTAAGTTATATTGTAAATAAGAGGGATCAGCTGCAAAATAAAATGTGTTAGTTGAGAGGACAAATTAGTCCTAAGTTAGATTCAATGATCAGTATTGTAGCAGAAGCACAAGCAGCTTCATAAATTGACACAAAATCTAATGTGCAAAGGCAGAAGAATCAGTCTTTTTAATAAATGGTCACATTCAAATTTTGGAAAGGGCTAAGAAATGATGGGATGAATAGATTACACAATTAAATATTGTGTATAAGGATATTCTCTCATTGACAACTAATTGAGTTGAAAATTGTATGTGTACATATGCGGCAGAGTATGAAATTTTTTGCAGTTTTGACATAATTTTGACTCTTGTACATATACCCTTTATCATTGATGTCAAAGGGGGAAAAGAAGACTAGTGAAAAATGGGAAAACATCTTAGGGGTAGAAGAAATACAAAGTAAGGGGGAGCAGATACACATTTTTCACTAAGTGTTTCCATCAATGCCAAAGGGGGAGATTGTTGGCAACATAGTCAAGAGACGGTGCTGATTGGGTAATGTTGTCATTGATGGAAACAAGGAAAATAGAGTATGATGGAGCTAAGGATGATTGGGAACTCAACATGGAACAACCTGCATACAAGGTTCTGGTCTGGACTCAAAAGACAAAGGTAGAATGGCTAAGTACTGACAACATAGAGTTAGTAGCAGAGACTCAAGTGGTATTCCTCTGTAGTTGATAGTCAAGGTATGCCATTCAGGTATGTTATTTAGGATTGTTTGGAGATAATATGTTCAAGATTACAAGTCCTCATGACTTTCAGAAGATAAGTTGTGATTGGATTAAGTCCGGGTGAACACAGTTAAGTTAGGAATAGTGTAGAGTGCATGAGTATTTTGGTCTGCATTTCTCTACAAGTGATTATATTAGTTTGCGGTTTTGAGGCAGTATGGATAGGTGTTAGAAGCATACAATTGATGAGTTATAGAGTCTAAATTGATCTGAAAGATTGTCTACAAAACTCCAAGTTCTGGTAGTTGGTTTGCCAGTACTTCACCAAGGTAGAAGAGTCAGTTCTGAGTTCTGTAGTTCACCACATAAGGACATCATGACCTATAGTTGGTAAGATATGATTTGTGAGGTATGAGGAATCGTTGATGTGATTCTTGGATTCTCATTTGGTCCACAGTAAGAATTTCGGTGTGACAGTTGATTAAGTCAAGCATGTTCTAGAGAGACAAGCCAACAAACAGTTAGATCTTTATGTGGAGAAGGTATATTCCTTGAATAATAAATATAAGTGGTTATATGTGTGGTGCCAACTTGTATGAAGATTATACAATGATTTTTTGGATCCACATTACTATTTGTACACTTGATCAAGCTGACAAGGTAGAATACATTGTATACACGCTTCATGTATAGCTTGCCAACCTAATTGTGAAATGAATCTTGTTGCGGATATAAATACTCAATGGATTGAGATGTAGAATTGTGTGTGGTGTGGTGTGTGAACTTGAAGTGTCAAGGATTATGAGCAGAGAAAGAAAAATAGAGTACATCTAGTTGAGTTGAGAAGCAGGGCATAATAGATGAAGACCTTTGAATCTGTTTATTGAGCCTTCAATGGAATTATGATCCAAGATATGGTAGATGCATTTATAGCAGTTCATCTTCTAGCAGTGAGCCAATCCTTCTTCTATCTTTTTTTCTCTTGGTGGTGAACCTTTGTGTAGTGAGCACTTCTTCATAAGGTAGTGAGCCCTAAGGTAGTGAGCCTTCTTATAATTCAGTATTGAGCTATCATAATATATTGTGAGCTAACACTCACCGTGGTTTTTCCCTTTTGGGTTTTCCACGTAAAAATCTTGGTGTCTATGTGTTATGTCTTTAAGGTTGTTCTTATGCTTATTATGCTTTCATGTTATTAAATTTGGAAATTGGATCAATAAACAAGTTAAGAAGTGATTTGGTGGAATACTGATTCACCCCCCCTAAGTATTTCTTACTTTCAATAGCATTTGTTCAACTATGATTCACTCAACATATTTCTGGCTCTTTCCATTATTGTTTGATTCATCCTTCCTACCACTCCATTCTGTTGTGGTGTATATGGAGTAGTCTTCTATCTAACAATATCCGCATGCTTACAAAATTCATCAAATTCCTTAGAACAATATTCTCCTCCATTGTTAGATCTCAAAACCTTTATCTTATAATATGATTGCTTTTCAACTAGAGCTTTAAATTCATTAAACTTAGTGAAAACTTCATATTTGTGACGCATAAAATAAATCTAGGTAAAACTTGGGACATCATCAATGAAGTAAACAAAATATGTAGATTTTCCAATTGATTCCACATCCACTGGACCAAAAACATCCAAATGAATAAGTTCCAATTTATCAATAGATTTATTATTTCCTGAAGGAAATGGAGATCTATTCTATTTTCCAAACACACAATGTTCACAAAATTTGAAACTCTCATCAGAATAGGATAAACTGTCTAACAATTTTTTATTTAAGATAGTCTTTAAATGAGATTGACTTATGTGGTTCAATCTAGGGTTCCACAACATACATGTATTTTTAGTATTAGCCTTAGATGCAAAAGAGGCATTACAAACAGTAGTGGCTTCTATTGAACACCTAGAATATTGAGAGGGGGGGTGAATCAGTATTCTATTAAACCATTTACATATCAAACATTTAATCCATTTATCATATTTTATTCCAATAAAGGAAATTAAGCATAAAGCAAATGGCCACAACTCAGAACACATAAACACTAGATTTACATGGAAAACCCAAGAAGGGAAAAACCACGGTGAGGATTAGCTCACAACCCAGAAGAAAGGCTCACTATTGAATGGCTCACTACCTAGAAGAAAGGCTCACTGCTAGAGGGCTCACTATCCAAGGACTCACTATCCTAAAATTGAACTGTTATAATTGTATCTAACATATGCATGGAGTATAGTTCCATTCTAGTTCAAAGTACTAGAACAACATTTGTCACATTGTTCTGAAATATCAGACTCTATTGCTTTGCATTCATTCAATTCACTTCAATAGACACTTGTCGCATTACACCTTTATTCACACTATTATTCACATCACATTCATAGCATACACACACAATCATGATCTCTTGACACTTATTTATATTGTCTTCAACCTAGAGAACATTCTCCAAGGTTGACATTACACCTTAACACAAAATATTCAAATTAGATCTGGACATAAACACTCCCACAGTGGAAAGGAATGAAGGAGGACCACAACACATCTTAGCTTGGACCTAAATTCAGCCAAGCAAACTACTCCACACTTTCACAATCACCAAAGCAGCTCCAAAATTAGTGTAGACACCCAAGGTTGGCCAAACCTATGTTAACACAATGAACTTTTAAGTACACTCTTCCTCAAACCCAAAAATGACTTGTGGACCACATGCAAGGCTTCACCATGATCTAGAGTATTCCACAAACATCCTGAAGCATCATAAAAACTAACAAATTCCTCTGCAACCACTATCACCTACCGCACAACCTTATTTTGTTTATCCAGCATGCTTAACTATCTATGTCATATACTGTATCTCTAGAAATTGACTTTTAGAGTACCAAACCATGAATAACTTCAATTGAAGAAAGCTATAAACCTTATAAGCACAATTATAGAACCACAAGGTTGAAAACTTCTTTGCAGAGAAATGTGGAGAAAAGACATTTCTCCCAAGCACCTCTACACAACTCAAAAACACAGTCCACACACTGGTGAACACAATTTTCTCTGCACAATGAACCAGAGCACCAAATTTGGAATATAAAAATTCTTAACACCTTTGAACAACATATCCAAATTGCAAAGATAGATCTTCAACATAGAGGAAATGCGGAGCAAGACCAGAATGGTACTCTATAAGTTGAAATGCCACTTCAACACATTGTTTCCTTTATTAATCAAATTTTCTAAAAAGCACTTGGAAACAAACCAACAAAAACACATTCCTAAAAACTTCAGCATCTCTTCAAGGCAACCACATCATCCTTAACAAAGAAACTTGACCAAATAGCTCGCACCATTGCAGCAACCTCATCTCAGAGACAATATCCACTCAACACTAACTACTCATATTCTTGCACCATAAGCAACTCACACAAATGACACAATTGACACCAATGACAACACAAGATTGTTGACATCAATGACAACACTGATTACACATACTTGCAACAACTTCTATCTTAAACATAGTTCCCAATCTTTTCCCCTTCACTACCACCAATTTTCTTCTCACCAATTTGCAACCATGCTTATCAAATGTCACATGCATTTCCAAATCATTCAACTTTGAAATAGAAATCAAATTTCTAGCCAATCCAAGAACATACAAAATATAGGGAGGGTTTTAATTCTGCCATCACTGAAACACAACATCACCTTCCCTTGTCCAACAATAGGATATGTAGAGTTGTCCCTGAGGTACACATTTCCTCCATCATACTCTTCGTATACAGAAAACCATTCTTTATGTAGGGTCATGTGGTATGAGCATCCTGAGTCAACCAACCAATGATCATGAGAAACAACATTACATGCAAAAAGTAAAATCTCATCACCTGTGTTCAAAGACTTATCAATAGTATAATCCCATTGTTTCTTCAAGTTTCTACATTCCTTTTTCACATATCCTCTCTTTCCATAATTCCAATACTTAACTCTATTCTTCTTTCCAGGAGTCTTAGAATGACCCTTGTCTTTAGACCCCTTCTAATCTCCTTTTAGTCCTCTTTCCTTAGACCTTCCCCTGACACTGAGAGCATCCCCTGAACTATCTAAACTTTTCTTCCTCAATTCTTGTGACAACAGAATTGAAACAAAAGCATCCAACTTTGGATCTATGAGGTTAGTAGTGATAGCCAAAATAACATTCTCCCACGACTCAGGAAAAGAACAGAGAATCAATATACATTTATCTTCTGCATTCACCTCAACATATATAGATGTTAGTTGACTCAATAACAAATTAAATGAATTCAAATGCTCTGAAACTGATTCACCCTTTTTCATTTTCATGGAAAATAACTTACACTTTAAATAAAGCCTACTGACCATTCTCTTAGCCTCGTAGATCTCACCCAAATGCTTCCACAAGTTATGTGCGGAATTCTCACTCACAAAATTTAGTAGAATAGAATTTGCAAGACACACCTAAATTGTACCTCATGCCTTTTTATCCAGTCTTTCCCTCTCATCAAGAGCAATATCATTAGGTTTCTTCTCTTTCATAACAACCAACCACTAGTTTCTTTCTTCTAGCAAATCCTCCATTTTTAGCTTCCACAATTCATACCCCATGCCATTGAAGTTTTCAATGTCCAACTGAGAGGTAGAAGCAATAGTGGATGAAGCCATGATATCTACACAAGATCTAAAAACAAACAACAATTGAATCTCCCACTATAGCTAAAAAACTTTCACACTACCACCCAAGAATCAAAATTGGCCATGCTCTGATACCAATTGTTAGAAATGATGGTGCATACCACACAATAGAAATATGATTCAAACCTTATTTATGTCCTCTAAACAATGCATAATCAATGGAGATTGTAACAGAAAATAAAACTCACTACACAAAAAACATGCTTAAGAACTAAACACATAACACAATATGTAACGTGAAGAAAACCCTTTTAGGTAAAAAACTCCACCAAGAAAAGAGGCTCCAAGTTGTATTATCTTCAAATATGAGATTACAATACATGCACTTCCTCTTCTTCTTCAGTCTTCAATCCAGCGGTGCCATGTTACTGTCAACTCTACTAAAAACATAGTACAAATATCCTTATAAAAGAGGGTTTCCTTCTAAGGCAATAAAACTGACCCCCTGTCGTGGACGAATTAGTGTCAGTGACTAGATATAAATATGTGGTTGAAACAAGATTGTTGCTCGTGAAACCTTTCATCCCTTATGGGTGATTTACAAACAATATTAGGAGTAATTAATTACATAGGATTTACAAGGTTGATGGCACCTTAATCCTAACACATGCAAGGGGAAAATTGTACATTATTTTTAGTGTGAGAATCTTGTTGTCATATGTAATTTGTCAATTTTGTTGCCAATTAATAGAAAGCATCTATTTTTCTCTTTTCCTTCCATTTGGTGGTAATGTGTTTGAATTTTCAGTTGTACTAGGTGTATCTTGGTGAGATAAAGCTTAATTCTCATATCTTAATATGAGATTGAGGAATAAGGTTTGTTTATTGTGCATGTAATGTTGTGTTTTTATACTTTTCATTCTAACTTCTTAGAAATTCCTTAGACTCTTGCATCTAAGATGTACATGATTGTGTGAAATAGTGACCATTGCATTTCAGGTTATTCTAAAATCTTACTAGATTAACTAAGTAAAGTGGGATCAAATACAAAGGTTGTCCATTACTTTTATGTTTTCTTCATTTAAACCTTAAACATCCTTTTGCATTTTCTTTAGTATTAGGTTAGTTTAGGATTATATTTAGGAGTTTCAATCCTAAGAATAACACTTATCTATACAGAGACTCCATTTCTTTGGTCTAGAATTATATTTACTAGCACATGACTCTTGAACAAACACTCACATAGACCACGTACCTACGCCAATATTGCTATGACCCAACCAATAGGGACATTGGAGGAAACTAGTCTCTTATATTAGTCACCTTTTCAGGAGTAGTGTGATCTTCATTATACTTGATTTGATGTGCCAAAACAACCATCAACAAAATTGGTTCTAGGAGGGCCTGATAAAACTGGATCGATCAAGGGTTTCCCTACCCGACCAATGAAGAAGGTTGACCAGATCTTCATCTATTAGGGGAACATGTTTTGAAGAGCTTATACAACATAGAAAGACAAGGATTGATTGTGGCAAGAGAAAGAGATGGAGCACTTGGTCAGAAAGCCCTATTGGATTATAAATCCTAGGTGCTTCCCTTAATACAACACATATTACTAATGTCCTTTTTTGATAATGATCACTCCCCTCTTGCTATTATTGAAGATATCCATGATGTGCCAATAAATCCTAAGAAAATTTTCCCTGAGTTCATATATGGAGAAGGAAGGAATGCAGAGTAGAATATTCAAGCCTTCAAGGAGGCTATTATTAGGGCTGGCATACAACCACAAGATGTAGTTTGCATACTCTTTCCTTACTCATTAGAAGATATGGCATATTCATGGTACTTGAGCTTTCTATCTAGATCTATCACAAGTTGGGTTGAGTTATGCATTCATCAATCAATTCAAAATTTACACAGATCCCTCAATTGTATATCATCAATTTACTACTTGCAGATTGGAACGAAATGAACCCTTGACTATGTTTAATGCTACGATCCATAAACTATACCAAAGAATTACCAATCATTATATAGTTACCAAAACAACTGTAGTTCAAATATACCTTAGAGCTATTGATCCCCTAACTATAGTGTTGCTAAATAGAACTAGACAAAAGATTGATACTTTGGCTAAGGCTTACTTGGAAGCAATCAAATTATATTGGGAAATGCACCCTATGACTAGGGGAGCATTGGGAAATCTACCTTCGATTGGTTATCTAGGAATTCCAAATCTAATACCAACTTTAAACAATGCTTTGAGAAATAACACACTATTGATGAATCCTATCCCATGTGTTGTTCCACAAGGGCATAATCATTTTGCACATCCATAGCCCTCGAATCAAGTTTTTCCTTCCCCAATGATCCCATATCATGGGTAGATCTAAAATGCTCCCATGATCTCAGCTGCTCCTCAAACATCTAAGATTTTATTCTTTGAGCAGTAGGCATTGAACCAAGTCCATGTTATCAACACACACCTAGATAGTCAGGTTGGTTCACCATCCATTGGGGTCCAGTCAAATACAAACTAGACTTCACATTTAACATATGAACTAGAAGCCCTTAAGAAAATCTTGGCCCATGTGACAAATGAAATTACAAGGATGAAAGTGAACCCTCCTCAAAATTAGAATCATAATAATTTCCAAGGGCAAGGTTACCACCAAAACCAAAATTAGAATCAGTGTTATAACCATTACAATCAAAATTTCCCAAATAGAAGTTTCAACCAATAAAGACCTAATAGATAGTGGAACACTAGACCTAACAATGGGGGATGAAAGTGAACCCTCCTCAAAATTAGAATCAAAATAATTTCCAAGGGCAAGGTTACCACGAAAACTGAAATTAGAATCACCTAATAGATAGTGGAACACTAGACCTAACAATGGGGGATGCCTTCCCTATTAGATAACACCAATCAAGCCAATTCTATGAACTTTATTGAATTAAATCATTTCTCAAATTGGTGCAAATTCATGACACAACTATTCACTCAGAACTAAACTACCCTGAAATGGAGAAAATGTCCAAAATAGCCCATGTAGATAAGTAGGTCAACCATGAAGATAAGGTGAGGGAAGACATCTTGAAGTCCAAGGAGGAAAGTTTGCAAATATGAAGGAAAAAAAGATGGGAAGGTGCAGGAAAATCATGCAAGATCGAATGTAGGAAATGGAGGTACCAAATGGAGTTAGCAACCTTGTAGAGAATTCTTGAAGAACTGAAGGTGGGAATTAGATATGGGAAGTGAAGGTGTTTGATTTGGAGATTCAGAGGCAAGGCAATATCTTGCAAAGGGATCGAGAAGAATGTGAAAGAATGATGAGGTATTGGAGGTGGAAATGTAACTGAATCTAAGAGGAGACTCCACAAATGAGAAGGAAGACGAAAGGAAGAAATACATAGGAAGACTTCAGAACATGATGTTAGAATGAGATATAGGATAGGAACTGAACATATTGTCACACCCCATTTGTTTTTCCTATTTAAATATTTATTAAATTGAATGATTAGGGAATCCAATTGAGTATGATAATTATCTTTTGAATTTTAACTGAAATGGTTCTAGTAATGATTAGCATTTTTGAATTTATAGTATATGTCAATTTGATGATGACTAATTATTGTTTATGTTTTGTGAGTGCAACAAAAAGTAGTGACATTCTCTCAAGTCAGAGAGAGAGTATCATCGAGGAGAAGGTTCTAGACATTTGAAAGTGATGAGTCATGAAGGAATCTTTCACACACTCACCTAGGTGCATTAGCTTACGTTGCATTGTGTATGGGTATGCATCTATGTTTATGCATGTCTTTGTGTGTCTATGCATGTGTGCATGTGACAAACTATGTATTAGATTTTTGATTGGCTTTGATTTTGAGAAATATTATCAATGTTAGGTTAGATCTGCCCTTTTTAAGACTATCAATATATGGTGAAGTAGATGAGTTCTCCAAGGATAAGTCATATTTTATTCACAAGATTTATTAACAAAATTGAATTTGTTTTATATAGATTTATTCTCATCTTTTGGGTCAATGTGCATGGTTATCTTATATGTGAGTGATTCACATTAGTATTCTCGCACAAGTATTCATGCTCACATATTTATGCATAGATCCATATTAAATATGAAATTTCAAGATAAATCTCATATGTGCCAAGAAATATTCAAAAGACTTGACATGTCATTGCCACCATGAAACAAGTCCTCAGATACATTGGCCATGGTTTAAAATTGATTCTAGTTTACACATCTTTTGTGTTGTTAGGCATTTTTTTATCTGCCCTATCTCCCATAACTTGCATTTTAAAACATAATTGTCAAATTTATACACAATGTATACAACGTGTTGAATTATATATCAACTTCTTCTAAAATAAATGGTGGCTACCTCTTCAATTCTTTTAGTATAATAAAGGTTATACAACTATGTGCATTTTAAAGGACAATCTTTTCAGCTATCCCTAAAAAATTGCTTGATTGGCATAAGTGACTATCAATTTTAAACCTTGGATACAAGAAGATACATATTAATTGCAATATCATCTTAAAAGGAGTCCTTAAGATAAATATGATATCTGCGAAGAGGTATCCAAAAGGCTAAGTATGCCAATAATTATATTCTTTACTTTTATTGGGGCTCCAATGGTACTTTGAGTCCTGATACCTTAGTTCATAACAAATCCATATTAAGATGTGTATCACTATATGTGTTTGTTATTAAAATATACATATCTATAAAAAGGTATTCACTTGAGCACACAATTTTATCTATACAGATAGGGGGTCAAATTTAATTGTCATTTGACCTTATTAACCCTTTTAAAATTGTATGAAATGATAGGGAAATTTTTGTGTAGCAAGAAAATATTTCTAAAGATTTTTCAAAAAAACCATTTTGTGCTATTCTACAATAATGGAATTCCATGTGATGACACATTTTTGAGGCCTTCTTTCAAACGATTGACGTGCCCTATTTTTGAGCTTCCACATTTAGCATACATGTTGAGTAGAGCGTTTCCAAGTATAATATCTGGCAAAAATCTACCTGCCAGGAGGCAAGAATGGACATCTATACCCTATGGGAGAGGGGAGAGTGATTTTTGCATGGGTAGGGAGGATGTTGGTGAAGGTTGTAGAACCTAGATTTATGCCGACCAATGCATTTGCTTAAAAGTTTCTAAGGACTTTTCAACAAATCAATTTTTGTACATATCCTGCAATTGTTGCATACCATGAGAAGATGCCTTTTGGGGCATTATTTCAAACAATTCATGTGCAATCTATGTGTGTCCTTCTTCCACAATCATGGTTATTTTTTTTGTAATTTTCATATTTAAATTTGAGTATATAGACTTGAAAATTTTTTGCAGCCATTTCCACTGTAGAAATATATAAACATAACAAGCAGGGTCCTAAGAGGATTTAGCACTGGCAATTATCTTTTATGTTGACATTTGAAATTGATAATTCATACTTGACATTGATTGTTGTGATGCATGCTTGAATGGTTCGATGCCATAAGATTTGTTCCAGGATGTGAAATATATATCACTTTCTTTATTGTATTTTAGTTGGGAGTTTCCTCTCTACAAGCTATGGCTGGCATTTTTTTAGTATGACTTAAACTTTCATGACCTTTTTTTTTGGTGATTTGATTAGAGACTCGAAGCTTTTCTATTCTTTTCTAAACATTCAATAAATTGGTGCAAAATCATATAATATATATTTTTTACTATGGAAAATGTTTTCTTTTAGGATTATATAAAATTGGATTCCTTCTAAGAATTATCTCCATGTCTAGAAAGTAGAAGAAGATTTTGATACTAACTTCAGAGCAAGAATTAGGGTGGGAATCCATGAATGGATTTAGATAGAAAATCAATCACAGAGCATTGATAAGAGATGGGAAATGAAGGTGAGGAGGAGGTTAAGTTGAAAGACAAAATCTGAGCCAAAAGTATCTTGCGTTATTCATAGAAAATACCTATTCTTTACCCTCGAGATAATCACCTAGTTTATCTATAAAAAGACTTATTCATGGAATTTCATGAGAGTTAAATGATTTTCCATGATACAAAGAGTATATCTTAATGGTATATCAATCTTAGTGAAGAAAGTATGGGATGATCTTATAATCTTATTCAACGAGGCATTGTCAAGAATATAAGGTAATGTGGGAATAATTGTAAGAAGTGGGAATTATTGTCATGATAAGCATTAAGGGTGTTTCAATTTGGATTTGGAGGAACTTGTTTGGGTAAGAACCCAACATCTCACATTTAAGAGTTTTCTCTTTTTATGAATATGTGTGTTTCTCTTACATATTTAAGAATTATTAGATTTTATGCAGGACCATCCCAGGTTGAAAGGAAATCTTGCATCAACCAAAAATATTTGATTTTTTTCTTTTCTTGCATTTTAGTCAGTTGTACTTTCAGCATTTTGCACTGAATTCTACCACATCATCATTTCATAGCTTACAGAGTAAGATAAAGATTCTACACTATGTCATCTACATCATATTCAGATTTCATGAGGTTTAGAATTGTCTGTGGAGAGTTATCACTATCAGAACGTCAACAGAACTCACAGAACAAAGCATTCAATATGATCATATAAGGTTTGTAGAGTATTTCTGTGACTTGTAGAGCCAAATAGAACATATCACAGGGTAGTATGGGACCAAATAGATCTTTGTTGAGAACCACAACACATTTCATCCATTTGTGAAGCATTACCACATGATTTAGGCTGACCTACATGTTTCATCAATCATTGGGTTTTAGAACCTCTTAATACTAACGCGAAGCATTCCTTGAGTTAGGAGATGATATATAAGCCTTCATTAGATGTATTGGGGGATTAGAGCATATGATAGAAATTTTTTAGTCTTTAGTTTTGATTTTGCGGAAGGCACTTCAAAGCTATATCTTTCATGTAATTCTGTTGGAGGAGAGGCCTATGAGCCCATAACAGTCTGCATGTTACCAGCATATAAGTATTGTAATTCTTTAAAATATAGAATCAATATATATGCATTTGTTGTTCCATTCTGTGTGTTTTCGGTTGTGTTTACTCTAAAGTTGCATGGTTGGATAGTCCATTCTCTAGACCCTCCATTCATGATTGCACCAAGATTCTTCTTTTCTATAAATATAGAATAAAATTATTATTCAATCTTTATTTCAAAGTAATCCTAGGTGTATTCATAAAGACTTAGGAAGTTTATATCTTCACTTAATTAGAAATGGATTCAATCTAACACCAATACTTTTCAAGATAAGTCCATGCCAATTAAAAAGGTTTGACAGAATGCCAAAAAAAAGGTTTGATAGAGTGTTTAAATAGTATCAACTATCTTAAGATCAATGAACAATAATTTGTTCAAACTTAAGATTAACTTATGTTGTATTACTCATCAATAGATATGGTTTTATAATGAGGGAGCATTTTAAAGGTTTTTGTTCTCTTCCATGACTTGTACTAGATGCCTATAATTAGCCTTGAAAAAGGTGTACTAATATGATATGAGTATGCTAGTTATTATAACTCATTGTACGGTAGAATTTGTAAATATTATTTATGGTATTTGTTAAGATCTCCTCTACTGTTGACCAAAGTTGGAAGTGTATCTATATTACTTGCCAATTATTTTATGATGGAAATTATAGATTGTTATAGTGATCATGGTTAAATGTCAATATATCATTATGCGATAAGGAAAATAATTAGTGCATTGATAGTCATTGCTCCATACTGCTTGAGGCATTAATTGCCATTACTTGATTGTGCAGGTTTATGAATCTGTTTTAAAACTGTAAAGTTGAATCTAGTCCCATCTATGTCATGACGAGGTAGTAAGACCTTTTGTTCTTGGTATCACCTAGTATTGAGTGGATTTAGGGAATTGTGTTTGTGAAGTGGATTAACATCCTTGGTGGACTTTTCAGTAAACATTATTACCTTGGTAATATATTACTTAAATTAAACTTAAGGGGTTGAATGTCAGATATGGACTCTGTCTTCTAGATATTTTATCCATCCTGTTGAATGTCAAGATATCATGGTGAGATGATTAGGAAATTCTTATGTTGTTTGCTTTGATGGCCATTGAATTACATAAAAATATTTTATAGATCTATTTAAAAACTATATGTGTTGAAAACTGGTGATTTAGAACATTTTATTTGTTAACCTGAGAGATGAGTATGGATGGGTGTCATTTATGGGAACTTAGAGAATGTAGGTTGTACTGCCTATAGAAAAGATGTTATAGACATAGCTTGGAAACAATCATAAGTGTATTACTTTTCTTGATTTATATTATCTCCCATAATATGTTTATCAATGGACACGTGCATTAGATTTATGTTGCATGCACATATAGGTATGGTAGGTTGTCAATGATTCACATGGTACACCAGATTCCTTCATGTGTGTTGGCCACATATTGCTAAATCCCTCGTGATGGGTTGCGATTGCTTGTGGCAGGGTAGATATTACCTCTCTCTCTCTCTCTCTCTCTCTCTCTCTCTCTCTCTCTCTCTCTCTCTCTCTCTCTCTCTCTCCTTTGCAAATTTTGTGTATGGCTTCAGGCAGTGTGAACCTGAAGCGGTAAATGTAAATGTATTGGTGATGTTGTATTAAGTGATACTTTTATAAAGAGCCTATAAGGCCATGTTGATTTTTATGGACTATGTCCTAAATATATTTTAAATCTACTTGCCTAGCCTTATTGTATCATTCATTGATTATTGTATTATCCATTGATTGAATATATTTGATGTGAGATAATTTTGATGAAATTAAAAAAATTTACTCCCTTTTTATAGTAATGAATTATTATTTTTTTCTTGTTATATGTTGGTCAGATCTTACATATGGTATCATAGCTCTGGGTTCAACACTAGGGCCTAGAGTTTACTTCACAAATGTTACAATTCTTTGAGAGTACAACACATTGAGTATTTGAAGGATCCTAGAATTGGATTAGAGTTATGTAGATGAGTCACAGTCTTGCTATCTCTTGGATGGTTCAATATGGGAACCGAATAAGTAAATGAGGATCATTGACTAGTGGTTAGTGAGATTTAAACTATCAAGTACATTGTGCAAGTCAGTTTAGGTTTTATCCCCTAAGGTCCTACATTGTTGACTTAGAATAAGAAATTCTTTTATCTTCTTTTGTTTTGGAAATAAGGAACAATCCATGAGATATGTTATTATTTATATGACTTGTGAAGTCATGTAGTTTATATTATTGTTGCTATTTTGTGACTGATGCATTTTATGATTGTGATTTTCTCATGAACTTGATATTGTTAGTTTAAATAGTGTCATTATCAAACTAGTTTAGATATCACCTATTTGAATGTTTGACCTATTCACACATAGGCTTAAGTTTACTTAGTCTTTTAGGAGTTTATCTCATTTGGACATGTGTACTCACACATATGAGACACCTCTTTATTTTTGGCTTTCCACTTGCCCTCAAAAATGTCATGTGAGTTAGACAAGTGTTGCATACTTGCAGGAGTAGTCAGTAGTTTAGTCCTACCTTCCTACCTCCTTCTCCTTGCCTATTTATGCAAGGATTCTCATTGTATTTTACACACTCTCATTGTATATGATAGATATGCTTACTGTTCTCCATTTTTCACTTGTGGAAGGTTATATTCTTTGTCCTTGTTGATCTTGGCTGCTCCAACATGGTATTAACCCATGCTTACACATTCCTTCCCAAATTGGTGACTCCAGCACTTAGCCCTATCATTGGAGCATCATAAAGCCATACAAACCTCATCATTGAGTCTAGAAGGCTAGAGAAATGAAGAATAGCCTTTCATTTGACATTTTTTGGTAACTGATTTTTTGCAAAAAAAATTGCCCCCATGCTTGAATAATACAATTTTTGGTAGAAAAAAAAAAAAATTTAGCAGAGAGCAATATTGCCCTCTACCATTTTTGTATTCTGGAAGATAACATTTAATGTTAGCATTTAAAATCAAGGTTCACCTTTTTCTGCTAACCTTAACATATATTGTAACCGTGACATAAATAATAACATCAATTATTTAGTACTACAACTACATTAAACTACCAGCTGTAACCACTAGCGGTTAGAAAAATGCCAAAGTCAACTTTTACACCAAGCAGATCACCAGAGCCTTTCAAAAGTGCCTAAATTAGGTATTTTTTTCATTTTACCACAACTTTCGCCCACGGAGGTGAAATATTGAAAAGTTATAGTCAATGGACAAGTCTTTCCATCCACTTCACTTTGGTGAAGTCAAACTTTGCTTTTCCCTTTTTTGATGGGTTTTTAATCCCTGAACCCCATTGTACTCATAATTTTTGACAGGGCATAACTTTTCCCCACGATATCAAAAATTAGCGAATTATTTTTTAAATTGCTCAAAAATTCACAAGGAATTCATTAATGTATGTAAAATTCAGTTTTGGATAGCCATTTTTAAAAATCTTTGTATGTTATAAATAGATGATTTGGCTTCCAAACTTGCACAAATTATACTTTTTCTCTTGCATATCTTTATGTGGTGCTTCTAAACTAGTCATAATCATTTTTTGGAGGGAAAACTTTTATTTCTAATTTGATACTGCTTAAAATTTGATCATGTATTGCACACACAATCCTTTCCATTTGAGTATTGTCAATAAACCTCATAATAAATGGAAGATCAAATGTGGATGTTGTGGGCTAAAATGACATACAATAGAAGAATGTCATCATCACAAAATTGATGAACTAAGACGACAAATTATTCATGCATATCAACTTTCTATTGATCTTATTAAAGCACTTACAGAAAAATCTCATCTCACTAAGCCATCTTGTGAGACATTAAATTAGTTGGGTATGTACATTGTAGTCAGATGACTTAAATTGAGATCCCATCTACACCATCATTACCTATTACTACATCTGAATCCAGAGTTGATATCTCCATGGCTTCTCGTGGTTCTCTACACTAGGATATGGTTATCGTCTTTCCAGATCCACCACCTTGGGATGCATATCTACCTAATATTTCATGTCTTTTCATAGAGTCCCACATTGCATATTTTAGAGACACCATTGAGGACATTCATCTTCTATTTGATGCCAGCTTTGATGAAGTTTCATCACCATTGTCTTTAGTTATGATTGCTCTTACCTTGCCTACATCAGATTCTATAGTGACCAATTCTGTAGATATTTATGAGTCCACATATTCAACTCCATAATTATGTATTTTGACATCCTCTACAGTAGTATCAGATTCTTCTAGGTCTAGTTATCACCATACATCTATGATCCTTGTACCTAAATCTCAAAATTTGTTACACATCATCATTGACTTGGAGATCATTGAGAATTCTTCGAAGACATCATGGGCATCATATGAGTCTTTGAATCATGTGCATAATTTAGAGACCTTCATACTTCTTCCTGTATGTTTGAATCTAGAATGGGAAGATTCTTTGCACACTTTTGTGGTTCAATTTCTTCTTAAGGGGAGAAATGTTGTTCAACATTTGTGGATCATCTTCAGCATCTAGTCTCAAGCATCTATTAGCACTACATGAGGTATTTTAAGAGGACACTGCATGGTTAGTCTTCTCATATCAGTTTTGGGAGGATCCATCTCTTCTCATGGAGTTCTTTACTTCACACTTTCTGGGGAGGTCACATAGACCTTCTCGTCTTTTCTCTCATATGGGGAGAACATATCTTGTACTTTAGTGTTAGAAGTAGTCCTTGGGGGGTCATGTATAGTCCTATTTCTATCTTGCTTCATCACTTGTACAATTCTATTTGTATAATTTCTCTTTTGGAGAAAAGTTTTTTCCCATAGGGTTTTCTTTCTTTCTCCACTTTATGAGAAATCCATTTGTACATGGGCACCTAAAATGGCCTAGTAGCTAGGACCCATCTTTGTATTCTCCCTAAGTTGCACTTAAGGGGGGTGTTAGTGTAAATAGTGTCATTATCTAACTAGTTTATATATCACCTCTTTGAAGGTTTGACCTATTCACACATAGGCTTAAGTTTACTTAGTCTTTTAGGAGTTTGTCTGATTTCGACATGTGTACTCAAACATATAATACATCTCTTTATTTTTTGCTTGCCACTTGCCCTCACACATGTCATGTGAGTTAGACAAGTGTTGTATACTTGTAGGGACCTAGTCAGTAGTTTAGTCCTACCTTCCTACCTCCTTCTCCTTACCTATTTATGTAAGGATTCTCATTGTATTTTACACACTCTCATTGTATTTAGACAATTGTTACATACTTGTAGGGACCTAGTCAATATTTTAGTCCTACCTTCCTACATCCTTCTCCTTGCCTATTTATGCAAGGATTCTCATTGTATTTTACACACTCTCATTGTATATGATATATATGCTTACTGTGCTCCATTTTTCACTTGTGGAAGGTTATATTCTTTGTGCTTGCTGATCTTGGCTGCTCCAATAGATATGAGTAGGAAAATTGTTGCACTCATGCTTTCATAATTGACTATATTATACAAATTTTTGTATCTATTAGGTTCTCGTTTGAGATTTCAATTCGATTAAACCTTTTATTATGAGCAGTTTTATACTTATGCTTTCACGATTATAGTTTTGGTTAATTTTTTGTATAAAATTTAGTGTTGATTTACTTGCTAGTGATGACTACAAGTAGTATGGGATGCTTGTATGTCATTACAAGTGGTAGAGAACTAAGGAAGAACTATGGCCTCATTATGAATAGTAAGAATCATGGAACTATTTTGTATATGTTAAAGTGTCACATATGAGAAGGTATCTATAACAAGATGAACATATTTACTATTTGTATATGTTCAAGTGTCACATATAAGAAAGTATGAATGACGAGATGAACATATTTACCATTTGTATAAGTTCAAGTGTCACATACGAGCAAGTATGCATGACAAGATGAACATATTTATTGTTCATTTATGTTCAAGTGTCACATACGAGCAAGAATGTATGACAAGATGAACATATTTATTCTCCTTTTATGTGTGTGTTGTGATCTTCTTGAAGTAAACACTTAGTCAATGATGATTGTTCAGGTGTCACATACAAGTATTCATGAATGACAAGATGAACATATTTATAGTGTCACATATGAGAAGGTATGCATGACAAGAAGAACATATTAGTTATATATGTCTTTTGTGTGTGTAATTGCATGTAAACTTGTGAATGAGATAGTTTGATTCTCATCTACTAGAAGGTAAATACCTTAGACAACATCATAAGACTTATTTTCAACCTATTTTAGAAAGCAAGGTATAGGTTGAGATGACAAACTAGTTGTATAACAACTAACCATTCTTGTAGAGATAGATATAATGATCTCAAGATTAAAATGTAGTAGAATCCTAGAAGTTTTGCTTGCATGGTATTATGCAGTATATTTATTACTCTTTTGAAATTTGAAAATCTAACTATGTGTAGCTTTACTCCCTAGCTATGATTAAAATAGTGGTGTCTAAAAAGATTATAAATATCTTAGAGTAGAGTACATGTATTTTCATGAATAATGTTTGATCAAGTTGTGATTGATCTCAATGATATTATATGTTTGTATGAATTTGATAATATATTGAATTAATTTTGCATCTAGTGATGAGCGATGTTGATATGATCCAATAGCTAATATTCTTTCAAGTTTATTAATTTTGTTACTAATGAGCTAACACCAGTATGATTGTTTGATTGATGACTAGACATAGGATCATGCTAGGTACATTTTGGAGTTATTAAAAAAATAGTTAGGTATTCAAATTGAAAAAGTATGATAAACTCAAGTTTGAAGAAGTTATAGTAACTTATTAACCTTACACTTAAGGTGATGCTAAATAAAGTTTTTATATTGAATACTTGACATTGTTGATGATTATTTCTATATACTATAGGCATCAGGACAATGACCATTCTTAGAGGGGAAGGATGACACATGTTGTTTGTTTTTCCTAGTTTAATATTGATTAAAACAAATAATTAGGAAAGATAATTGAGTATGATAATTATCTTTTGAATTTTAATTGAAATGATTCTAGTGATGATTATCATTTTTGAATTTACATTAGATGTCAATTTAATGATGACTAATTATTGTTTATGTTTTATGAGTGCAAGAGGAACTAATGACACTCGCTTAGGTTGGAGAGAGAGTATCATCGAGGAGAAGGTTCTAGCCATTTGAAAGTGATGAGTCATGAAGGAATATGTCATACATTCACCTAGGTACATTAACTTAGGTTGCATTGTGTATGGGTATGCATCTCTGTTTATGCATGTCTCTATGAGTCTGTGCATGTGACAAACTCTATATTATATTTTTTATTGTCTTTGATTTTGAGAAATATTATCAATGATAGGTTAGATTTAGGCCTTCTAAGACTATCACTATATGGTGAAGTAGATGATTACTCCAAGGATAAGTCATATTTTCTCCACGAGATTGCTTAACAAAATTGAATATGTTTTATACAGATTTATTCTCATCACCTTGGTCGATGTGCATGGTTATCTTATCTATGAGTGCAACACATTAGTATTCTCACACAGGCAGTCATGCTCACATATTTACGTATAGATACATCTTAAATATGAATTTTCAAGATGAATCTCATATGTGCCAAGAAATATTCAAAAGACTTGACGTGTCATTGCCACCATGAAACAAGTCCTCAAATACATTAGGTGTGGTTTAAAATTGATGCAAGTTTACACATTTTTTGTGTTGTTAAGCATTTTTATCTACCCTATCTCCAATAACTTGCAATTTAAAATATAATTGTCAAATTTATGCACAATGTATATAATGTGTGGAAATTATATATCAACAACTTCTAAAATAAATGGTGGCTACCTCTTCAATTCTTTCAGTATATTAAAGTTCATACAACTATGTGCATTTTGAAGGATAAATTTCAACCATCCATAAAAAATTGCTTGATTGGCATAAGTGACTATCAAATTTTAACCTTGGATACAAGAAAATACATATTAATTTCAGACTCATCTTAAAAGGAGTCCTTAAGATGAATATGATATCTACCAAGAGGTATCCAAGAGGCCCAATGTTCTAATCATTATATTCTTTATTTTTATTTAGGTGGTAGTGGTAATTTGAGTCCCAATACCCTTAGTGCATATCAAATCCATATGAAGAGGTGTTTCACTATATGTATTAGTTATTAATAGATACATATCTATAAAAAAGTATTCACCCTCTCACAATTTTATCTATGTAAATAAGGAGTCAAATTTAATTGTCTTTTGAGCTTATTAGCACTTTTAAAATAGTATGAAATGAAAGGGAATTTTTTGCATAGTAGGAAAAAACTTCTAAAGATTTTTCAAAAAACCATTTTGTGCTATTCCACATTAATGGCATTCCATGCAATGAGACCTCTTTGAGGATTTGCGATGTGCCCTATTTTTGGGCTTCCACATTTGACATACATGTTAAGAAGAACTTTTCCAACAATAATATCTAGCAAAACTCTACCTACCAGGAGGTGGGAATGGATGTCTATACCATGTGGGAGAGGGGGACAATTGTGAAGATGCTGGTGAAGGTTGTGGAACCTAAATTTATGCCTGCCAGTTGCATTTGCTTAAAAGTTTCTAAGGACTTTTCAACAAATCAATTTTTGTGCATATCTTGCAATCATTGCATACCATGAGAAGACACCTTTTGGTGCATTATGTAAAATAGTTCATGTGCCATCTCTGTGCATCCTTCTTCTTTGACAATTAGGGTATTTTTCTGTAATTTTCTTCTTTAAATTTTAATAGTTAGAATTGAAAATTTTTTGTAGCAATTTACACCATAGAAATTGTTGTTAGAAAAAGTAACCTTGGGGGATTTTTTTCCTATTAATGTTTAGCTCCTAGGTCCTGTAATTGCATTTAGAGCATCTTGTATGTTATTTATGAATCCTAATGAGAAAACCCTTGGGTCTTGTGACAAATAGGACCTAGGGGGCTGCACTTTAATGAATCTTGAGCAAAAATAGCAGGGTGGACTTGGGTACTAGCGCCCTAGTCCAGCCCTATTTTGGGTCTGCTCTAATTTCAAATGTCAATTTTATGACCATTAATTAGGTCCAATGCCAACATCTAAAGTTTGAATTATGAAATTCTTAGCAGGAATCTTTATAGTTGCATATATAAGCATGATTATGTTTCATTTGCAAACTAGATGGACTTTATGCATACTTGTGATCATATAGCATTAAGAATATTCATTATGTTGTAGAGTAGAGCATTTTTATTATGTTTGTATTTGCAAATTGGCATCCATCTCCTCATGGCATGAAGAGCATCTTCCTCCCATGAGATCTTCACTACAAGGTGATATCTATTGTGTTTTCAATCATGTATCATTTGGATTTTTGCCTATATCCCACTAGGATATGCACTCTCATCTGACAATAGTGTTCATAAGACTTGAATGTCTCACTAGGGCTTGACCGAGACAAGCCTCTAAACACCACAACCCCCTCCCACACTCCTTGTGATTGCAAGTTATAGGTGTCGAGTTCTATGGAGTGGAGTTACAGGAAGGAGTAGCAGACATAGAGGACTTAGGATCTGAAAAGAAGTAGGACACTAGTTCTTTTCCTAGACTAGGGTGCTAGTCCCCATGTCCTCTGCATCAGAATTTCTAGAAACTAAAATTACAATGCAGATCAGTGTCGAAAGGAGATCAGGATCCCTTAAAGAAATGGGTACCTTGGACTTAGGCGTGAGTCCCCGTGTCCCTGACTTCTTCACCTTTCAAACTTCAAAAAATAGTAAGTTAAATATCTCTATCCCTTATCTCAGTCTGAAAGGATTTGCCGTAATTTGATAATTTGCCTACTGATTTGCATAATTAGGGTTTCTAGGTATAGTTGAGCATTAGATAGAGATGTTGTTTGATACATCCAATAGTCCACATCTTCCAAAGTTGCTTCCCAACATGATAGGTGATTGCTCTCATTTAGTGGAGATTCAACTTGGTTGATAAGCACTTGGAATGTTTGTTGGGAAAGTAAGATTACACACAAACCCTTAAAACCAATCACCCTCCTTTTCCCATACAAAAAATTTTGGTGAACCCATGTTTTTGAAATTTTTTGCACCTTTCTGAGTGTTGCTTGATAGATTTTCATTCATTCATCTTATTGCATTCAAAAAATTACAAAAAAAATTGAAAATTTTGCAAACTTTGAAAATTTTGGCATTTTAGGCTTGCATTTTAGCATAATTTGATTTGCCATTCAACTTTATTAAATTTCTGTCATTTTCATTATATCTAATTTAATTTGTAGAAATTCATCATTTAGAATACATTTGCATTGCATTTGTGTGCTTACTTTGACAAAAAATGCTTGAAATTGTGCATTTTTCATAAAAACCTAGTTTTGCATTAGCTAGGGTTTGTAGTCAAAATCTTGTTTGAGATTTTACTATCACTTTAAAACAATCATTAGGACTTGTTTCTAATATTAGTGTGGCATTATAGTGGTCTTCTTGCAAAATTTCATGTCTAGGGTTTGAAAACCTTACATTTTCACTAGATTTGGCCTTATTGTCTCTCTAGATTTGCATCACAAGCACGTTGTAAGGGATTTTGATGCATTAATTGGTTTTTACTAGGGTTATTATCTTCCACCCCTCCTCATATTCCTTACAACACCCTTTATACTAGGTCTTTCCATTAAAAATTTGTGAAAAATTACATATTTTAGCTATATTTTCACTAGAATTTGACCTTGAGTGGCACTATAAGCATGTTGTGATGGATTTTTTGGCATTAGGTGGCTATTATTACTGTTATAATTTTTTTTCCATCCTAATTTTCCTCAAAACACCCTTTGTCATACTCTTTTGCATGGAGATTTGGTGAAAAATTGCACATTTTGGCCTATTTTCATTAGGTTTTGACTTATCATCACTCTAGAGTTGCTTCAAAAGCATGTTGTGAAAGATATTTTTGCATAATTGAACTGTTATTAGGAATATAATTTTCTTTACTCTTTGAAAATTTTCACAACACCTTTTCTCCTAGTGATTTGCATTGAAAAAAATTGAAAAATCAAGCATTTTAGGTCATATTCATACATACTTTTGCATTTGCTCTTGCATAAGTTTTGAAAACCTTTAAAATATGAATTGGAATTCATTTGAAAACATACACATGGATTCTAAATACAACAATAATGTTAGGCTTCTTCCTAGGCCACATTTGAAAAGATGTTCCCCTGAACTTGAAATAACATTTACACCTCATGACAAAGAAATGGTAGATACTGAAGGGCCTCTTTACATTACAGTGAAAATAATGGAAATACCTATGATGGAACACTTATAGACCCTAATTGCATGACTAATGTGGTTATAGAAGAGTTCCTTCTTAAACATGATTTGGCACAAAACTATTATGATCCATCAAATTTGAGAATTAAAACACATAATGGATCTTTGATGAAAACATTTGGATTGGTAAAACTATTATTCTTAGTTTATGACAAAGTCATGGATCAATTATTTGATGTCATCCCCTTATCCAACCTTTTTCATGCAGAACTAAGACACCCATGGCTTAATGCTATGAATGTCATCCCTTCAACTATTCATAAATGTTTAAAATCCTTGTGCATGGAGAGATTTGTACTATCCATCATAACACATACCAACCTCTAGCTAAGAGCAAGAATTTCACTCTTGATTACTTTTGGCCGCAACCTGAAATAGAACCTAAGCCACGAGGAGACCAATCCTTCCTAAATTATAGATGATACAAAGAAAAACAACTGGCTAGAGTGGCCAGGCCTCCTTTACAAACAATGAGGGGTGAAAAACACGTGTTTGAGGATCCCCTTAGAGAAAAAGGAAAATGAACACAAGACTACTATGGATATGATGAGATAATTGGTGTGATAGATGTGGATAAGGAAAATTTTCATAAATCACCTCGTCCATGGAGAGATGGTATCTACACTGAAGTTCCTCCTCTGACATCCTTACAAGGATCAAGAAGCTTTCATAGACAACAAAATATTACACCAAGACCAATGAAATTTAAGCATGTTGCTTCCTCCTCTAATGTGCAAAACCCTATGGAAAAGTATAATGATGCCTTTGAAGAAGTAAGTACTAAAACAAGAAGGAATAGACAAGCAAAAGAAAGGATGAGGCAAAGACAAGATTTTTCCCAACAACTTGATGCTCAACAAGAAAACATCCAACCTAACATTGAAACAAACATAGAAAACATCAACACCAAAGAATTGGAAGATAAACACAAAAGTTGGGCTATGATACCTTACACACCTCTTTCCTCTAGCATCCAAAATTGGGAAGAGGATAATTAATTTGCTGGATGATTAATTTGTTCGATGACAATTATTAGTGCGGTTGTCCCTATAGGTAAGTATTTCTAACCCTTTACCTCTGTGATGTGTTTTCCCCTGTGATGTGTTATGTGTCGTTTAGGCCTCCTAGGATGACCCTTGATACTCTTGTAAGGTCAAGGATACTGGGAGACTACCTCTGTTGTGACCCTTCTTCTATTTGTATCATCATTCTTCTATATTGCTTCTCCTTTATTTTCATTGTTGTGTGTTGTGTCTTACAGACATAGCATTGCGGTTGGTGACTTGGTGGCACCCTCCTACGTGACTATCCCTAAGACACTTGTTTTTCCTCTCTTGCTTCATTGTTTCCCTTCCTCTAGTGATTCTATCTAGCAGGCGGATGATGAAAAACATTTTATACTGATGCAGACCTAGTGTCCCTATAGCGAGTAATCAAAAAATGGACCAAGTCCATACATGATGATGGGGTTGATATATATTATCTGATGCTTGGCTAGTAGAATCACTCTATGTAATCTTGATGTTGTCTTATTACAATTACAAAACATAACAATACTGCTACTTCGTGCACTTTGTCTATCTTGAATCTTGCATTCCTTGGTTCTCTATGTGATTGATCATATGAATTGTTGTTTATCATGATTATATGAACACTAACAATTTTCTTGCAGGAATGTGTTTGCGTAAAGTACATGTCACCTCTAGGGGGCATGGGCTTTGCGAGAGCTCGTGTTCCCTTGTGTGCTTTCTTCCTACCTTAATGTGCTTGATATTGGTACATGACATTAACCACCTTAAGGTGGGGGCATATATAAGGTAAGTTGTCTGTTGTAGATGTTAGCAATGTGTGTTTGTGAATCTTGAAATCTATTACAATCACTTAAGCCCTCTATGGAGGTGGGATATTGTGCATATCCTTTTTATCTTAAGCCCTTCGTGCGAGGCGAGGATTGTGCATTTCTCAAGGAGAGTGCACAATCCTATCACTTTCAAAAGTTCTCCAAATAGGCGGGGAGCAGTTATGTGAGTAACCTAATGTGTGCATGTAATGTGCTTGAGATGGTGATGAACCTAGAAATAGGTATACTCCATCCCTTGTCTGTCATGTTTTCCTTGTGTCTTCCATGTGTGTGTGTATTGCATGTTTGTTCCCAAGCATAGTCTAAAGACCAGTGGCGATGATCCCTCCTATGCTTTGGGATTTGTTTGGTGTGCTTTATTTGTATGGCATGTTTATTCTCAAGTGCAGTCTAAAGATTGGTGGCGACGAGTCCCTCCTACACTCTGAGAGTTGTTTGTGTGTCTATTACCCCATGTGCAGTCTAAAGACCAGTAGCGATGAGTCCCTCTTGCATTTTGGGTTGTGTGTTTACTTTCCTTGTACTTGCATTCTGTAGTTCATATATGAGAAAAAGAAAAAGAAAATAATAACTGCATTCACTGTGTTTTGCGTGTCTTCAATGTTGTCTTCTCCGTGTTTTGCATGACTGTAATTATCTTCTTCGTGTTTTGTGTGCCTGTTACTGTCTTCTATGTTTTTGGTGTGTCTTCTCCGTGCTTGGCATGTTTGTTGTGTTTGTTGACCATACTTTAATGCATGTATTGGCCTTACATTTATACATACATTAAAGTGGGGCTAAATGTTATGTCAGAAAAAGTAACCTTGGGGGCTTTTTCCTATTAAGGTTTAGCTCCCAAGTCCTGTAATTACATTTAGAGAATCTTGCATGTTATTTCTAACTCCCAATGAGAAAACCCTTGGGTCCTGTGACAACTAGGACCTAGGGGGCTGCAGTTTAATTAATCCTAAGCAAAAATGGTAGGGTGGACTTGGGCGCTAGCGCCCTAGTCCAGCCCTATTTTGAGTCTGCCCTAATTTCAAATGTCAGTTTTATGACCATTAATTAGGTCCTGTGCCAACATCTAAAGTTTGAATTATGAAATTCTTAGTGGGAATCTTTGTAGTTGCATATATAAGAATGATTAGGTTTCATTTGCAAACTAGATGGACTTTATGTGTAGTTGTGATCATATAGCATTCAAATTATTCATTGTGTTGCAGAGCAGAGAATTGTTATTGTGTTTGTATTTGTAGATTTGACATCCATCTCCTCATGGCATGAAGAGCATCTTCCTCCCATGAGATCTTCACTACAAGGTGATATCTATTGTGTTTTCAATCATTTATCATTTAGATTTTTGCCTCTATCCCACTGGGATATGCACTCTCATCTGAAAATGGTGTTTGAAAGACTTGAATGTCTCTCTGGGGCTTGACCAAGGCAAGCCTCTAAACACCACAACCCCCTCCCACACTCCTTGTGATTGCAGGTTACAGGTGTCGAGTTCTATGGAGTGGAGTTGTAGGAAGGAGTAGCAGACATAAAGGATCCAGGATCTGAAAAGAAGTAAGACACTGGTACTTTTCCTAGACTAGGGCTCTAGTACCCATGTCCTCTACATTGGAATTTCTAGAAACTAAAATTATAGTGCAGATCAATGTCAGAAGGAGATCGGGATCCCTCAAAGAAACATGTACCTTAGACTTGGACTCGAGTCCTCGTGTCCCTGACTTCTCTGCCTTCCAAACTTTGAAAAATAGTAACTTAAATATCTCTGTCCCTTATCTCAGTCTGAAAGGATTTCATGTAATTTGATAATTTGCTTATTGATTTGCATAATTAGGGTTTCTAGGTATAATTGAGCATTAGATAGAGACATTGTTTGATACATCCAAGAGTCCACATCTTCCCAAGTGGCTGCCCAACACGATAGGTGATTGCTTTCACTTAGTGGAAATTCAACTCGGTTGATAATCTCTTGGAATGTTTGTTGGCAAAGGAGGATTATACACAAACCCTTAAAATCAATCACCCTCATTTTCCCATACAAAATAGAAATATATAAACATAACAAGTAGGGTCGTAAGAGGATTTTGCACTAGCAATTATCTTTTATTTTGACATTTGAAATTGATAATTCATGCTTGACATTGATCCTTGTGATGCATGCTTGAATGGCTTGATGATATACGATTTATGTCAGGATGTGAAATATATATCACTTGCTTTATTGTATGTTAGCTGGGAGTTTCCTCTTTGCATGCTATGATTGCCATTTTTTTAGTATTACTTATAACTTCATGACAATTGTTACATCCCCAATTTTTGTCTTGCTATACTTTTACTTTTTTACATGTACATAAGTAAATTTGTTGTGATGTTTAGATTAATGACAAGGACAAACATGGATTTTATTGAATGACATTTATTGAAATTATAGGAATGATTATGTTATTATTGATTTAATATATGTATTACGAGATTTAATTTATTAGTTGAATTAGTTGAATAATGATGCACTGATCACATATTGTTTGGTGACAAGTGAAATAGGATTTCAGGTTATCAGATGACTCTCAGAAAAAAGAGAGAGAGAATATCTTTCCAGGAGAGAAATATAGACCTCAGGTTACGAGTGGTTTATTTGCCAAATAGAGTTATAAGTGTATAACGAAAATGTGAACCAATGTGTCGTAAGAGGTAAGCCTTGTCTTGTCAGTTACTTCTGAACTTAATCAACAGGTAGTCGATATTGTTTTCAAATCTTTCTAAGTTGTATTAAGACATCTTAGTTGTTAATAACGTTAACGACGTTGTTTGAGCTTGATTTATGACTATTTATGTTTAACGTAAATATTACGACGCTATTGTCGTAAAATGGTTTTCATATTATTATTTAGTTACTTGACGTATTATAAATGATTCTTAACATTAAGATCATATAGTCAAGTTAAGAATACGTGAATTATGTCGACGGATTGTGATGGAGAGACAAGCTCAAACCAATCACATTATCCGTATTTCCTTGTTTAAATATTATTATTGTATTGATTAAACTATAACCATATGTATATTTGATGTAATCAAATATATACAAATGTCTTAACATAGTAAGAGGATAATAACTCTTAAATGCATCAATGGTAGTGATGAAAATGTAGGTTATTTATTAGTAAGCCTTCATTAGTGAAAGAAGTGGGTCGAACCACTCATAACATGATCATTAAAGATCAGTTTTGTTTTTAAAAGAGCATCGGCTTCATCCTAATGAGATGACTGTATAAGTTTAACTGCCCAACCGAATGAGCCTATAGGTGGCTATCTCTATCGACATGTGTTCATTTTGCTAAGAAATTGATTTGCAGTTTGGACTAAGTCTCTTAAGACTGTTATTATGCAATCAATGTTGCAACTGATTTACAGTTATGGAATGAATGGAGAGAAACTCTATGAGTCATGCCCAGTCCGCTTTAATAAGAGGGAAATGACTCAACTTTGGGCGGGAGCAAAGAAACAGATAGAAATAGAGTACAAGATGAGAATGTTAGGGGAATAGAGTAAAAAAACAAAAAAGCATTGTGGAATAGTGATCCAACTGGAGGCGTGAGGAAGTACACTCATATAAGGCATCGGTCTGTGTAATATTTACATACCTTTGTCAATACAAGAAACCATTAATTTTAGGTATTCCTCAATTGATTATTTGATAACAATGAAGGAAATTGAATAGGATATCTTAGGAATTATATTATAGTCTTGTGGCGACTGCATGTGTTCACCTAATTTATATTACATGTGTGTGACAGTTGATAATTCGTAGACTCAATGAGGGAAGAGTCATAGTTATCTATTGGGAAAATTAAGTCGTTCTATCTCTATTTGAATGAGAAATAGAATGCAACTATAGAGTCGACTATGGTAGTACTAGTGAGTACATGATATAATTAATGAATTCGACCACTTAGATATATGAGAAACTATTATTATATCCAATGCTTGAAATGAAGAATAAAACATTCTTCATTGTAAAAAAATGGGTTAAGTTGTCATTTACATTGATAATAGATCATCCTTTGATTGAGTTGGTAAACAGTCAATAGAATGATGATGAGTTAACAAAACAATAGGACTTTCAAGTATTATAGAGACTAATGAACTTTTTTATTATACTATCAACTTGAGCCATATAGTATTGAGATAATAGCGACTTAATATATTGTCTTGTTTAGACTATATATTTAATGGAAATTGTTATCCATTCTTGCAAACTAGATTCATAGGAATCTTTAGTAAAACTATTGTAACACATCAAATGAGAATAACTTAGAGTTACTATGGGAAATAAAATAAGGTTCTTATGAGAATCCGTTGATGTATATATTGTATTTATTATTCACGTTATTCTAGAGAAGATCCAATACAATGGAATAGACTTATTCAACTACGGGATGACCTTGTAGGAAAGGCATATTGGGTATGTTTTACTTTATTACATTAGTAAAGGTATTGGACAAGGGTTAATATTATTTAAAAGAACTATAGTTTTCTTACTCTTTGGTTGAATTAGTCATAAGTCATTTATGAATCTAGGTTGCCTAGCAAAGAGATAAGGTTATATAGCATTATTAAATTAGCCATGGGACAATTGGATAACCTAGAGCTGATTATGACCCAACTGAATAGTTTAGTCATAAGGGACTTATTAAGGTCTAAAGATATTATTATTATGTCTCATGGATTAAACCATCACATGATTAGGAATTGGTATAAGAATAAAACTATGAGAATATGGCAATATCCACATCGAGTAGGGGTGGGTAAACATAATGACTACTTTCATTATGAATGATATTGATATTAAAAATTTTAGCCAAAGTAATGCATTTGTTTTCTGCATGTATTGTCGGTTCACTGTATTCGGATTGCGCATCCTATCAAAAATCATACTTAGCTAGAGGGTATCTAGGGTTGTATGGTTGATAGAGTTGAGTAGAATACAACACTATGTACTCGAAAAAGGAAAATTATCACTGGTCACCTAAGGTCTATATTCCTTGTGAAGGGTAGGGCCACTTCCTATGTGGAAGAAGTTTGGGAGACCGCCGGTCTATGGATGGAGGTAAATCACTGGAAAGATGCTTTCTCTCCAAGAAGGAAACATGCTAGGAGTCGTGATAAAGATGTCAGATATTCAAATGCAGTATTTATTCAAAATTTGTATATGTAATGGTTTTACATTTGTAAACATTGTAAATAAAAAGACAATATGGGTATATTGTATTTTGTAAAAAGAAAATATTGTAAATGTAGTACTTGATGTAAAGTAGTACTTGATTTAAAGTTAGAAAATGTCCCCTTGGGGGCTTTTCCCTCATAAGGTTTAGCTCTTAGGTCTTTAGAGTGCATTTAGGACATTTTAGTTCATATTTTAGCATCCTGATGGAATGAGCCCTGGGTTCCTTAGAAAATAGGGCCTAGGTGGACCCCTTGAGCTGTACCCTGCCCAAAATAGCAGGGATGACTTGGGCACCTATGCCCTAGTCCTACCCTATTTTAGGGCAGCCTCAATTTCTAGGTGTCGGTTAATGACCGTTATTGGGCCCCTTTGCCGACATAGTAAGTTTGAATTTCAAATATCTTGGCAGAAGTGCTTGTAGATGCATATATAAGCATATGTAGGCATTCATTTGTAAACTAGATTGTTATGGTGAACTCTAGGTATTCTCAAGGTGATTCAAGGATTTCTATTGTATTGCAAGAGCAGACTTCTATGTGTGTTGATATTTGTATATTTGAGCATCACTTCCTTCATGGCATGAAGAGCATCTTCCTCCATGAAAGCTTCACTACAAGGTGACATATCATTGTATTTTTATCATTGATTCCTTTGGTTTTTGGCCTCTACTTCACAAGGGCACACCCTCTTTGGTTGACAATGGTGTTCAGAGACTTAAGTGTCCTCCGAGTTTTGACTGAGGTAAACCTCTAAACACCACAACCCCCAAAAATAAGTCTTGTGATTGCAGGTTATAGGTGTCGCATCTAGGAAAAGTGGAGTTACAGGAAGGTTGGAAAGACATCAGGGATTTGGGATTTGAAGAAAAGACAGACAAAGGAGCACTTCTGGGACTAGGGCACTCACTCCAATGTCCTCCGCAGACTGATTCCCGAAAATAGAAGTTACAGGGTTGATCAGTGTCTGAAGGAGGTCTAGATTCCCCAAAAAAGTAGGTACCTTAGACTTGGGCGCTCGCTTCAGTGTCCCTGACTGTTCCACTTCAAAACATCAAAAATAGGTATTCTATAATTTGGCATTTTACTCTTGTTTGCAAGAGCTTTTTCCATAATTCATTTATTTGTTGTCATATTTGCTTAATTAGGGTTTTAATGGTCAATTGAGCATAGGAGAAGGAAAAATTGATAATTAATTTCCTAATCCATATTTTGCTACATTTGAAAGTGACTCTAGGGTATGATAATGCTTTCCATTCAACCCTAGATCCTTTAATGTATAGTGGAGAGGCGGATTTAAACATCTAACCCACAAAAGATTAAAGAATTCATGTTTCCACTAAACATTTTGGTGAACCTGTGTCTTTGAACTTAGATTAAAACTTTTTGATTGTTTTTATGCATATTTGGTGTGATTTCATTCATTCATTTGGTCATTTACCTTATTGCATTGAGAAAATTTCAAAAAAAAATTGAAAAATTGGGAAAATACAAAAAAATTGCTTTGTTGGGCTTACTAATTTGTGTCAGTTATTCCTAAATTTTCTTAATTCATGATTTTTGCATTAGATTTGATATAATTTACAGAAAAATACAAAAATTCAAGATCTTGAATTGCATTTTTATCATTTAATTGCTAGGGTTTTGTGGAAATTTTGACAATTTTTAGATAACCTAGTAATTCCAAAATCTAGGGTTTGTAGGCAAAATCTTTTATCAGATTTTTCTACTGGTTTTAGAAGCTCATTAAAATTTTCATTTGGCTGTATTCTTGCATTTTAGTGTGAATTTGCATTTAAATTTAATTTATTTGCATTTTTGCATTGAAAATTTCAACAAAAACTAGCAATTTTGGTGCAATTTCATTAAATTTGCATGGGAATTTTGCATGATTAAGCTTGAAAATAATCTTCAGATCTGAGAATATTTAATTTCCATCATAAATCATACTTAAAACCATTCACATAGCATTTTGTCTCAAAATTTCAAACCTAGGGCTTCAAAAATGACAATTTTCACTAAAATTGGCCTTATCGACTCTCCAAACTTGCACTACAATTGTGTTGTGAAAGATATTTTCACACTAATTTTATTTTATCAGGGTAATAATTTTATGCCCCTCATAAAAATCTTCACAACACCCTTTTTACGGGCTCTTGTAGTGAAAAAACGGCGAAAAACTACACATTTTGGCTATTTCTGCCCTAGGGTTTGACCTAGTTTGCACTCCAAGCATGTTGTGATCAGATTTATGGATTGAGGTGACTGTTATTATTGATATTATTTGTTTTCCCTCATGAAATTTATTACAACACCTCTTTTGCTAGGTCTTGGAGTTGAAAAACCATGAAAAATAGCTTATTTTTGCTATATTTTCACTAGGGTTTGACCTTAAATTGCACTAAATTCATGTTGTGTTGGGTATTTTGGCACCAAGTGACTGTTATTACTGATATTATTTTCTTTCCATTATCATTGTCCTCACAACACCCTTTGTTATGCTCTCTTGCATCAAATTTTGGTGAAAAAAGTGCCTATATTGACATATTTTCACTATATTTTGACTTGGCATTATCTTGGATTTGCATCAAGAGTGTGTTGAGAGTGAGATTATTGATGCATGAGTTTAATAACTTGCTACCATAAGATAAATATTCCTTTAAGAAGAAGCATAAGACACATGGGATCTAGTGTTCTTGAAGAAATTGATACTTTGAACACCTTTACAAAAGGAGAAACTCAAACATTACAAGACATGCCACCCATTATAAGTACAATGGAAGAAAAAACTTTTCATAATGTTGATGATACTATTGAGGCAACAGGATATGTATCAGATGAACGAATAGAAAAATTGGTTAAAGACGTAGCCGAATTTCAGTCATTTATGGAAAATGAAAGAATAGCTGAAGAAGCCATTCCTACAATTCATAGCATAAGAGAATTGTTAAAAGAAGGACAAGATGGTGTTAATGCACTTCGTGGTCTAACACATATCATGCAAACCAATATCATTCTGATAACCAAATGTGCGCAAACAATAAATAACACTTTATCACCATCTCATACTCAATTTTCCATACCTATACCAAATACAAGAGTATCCACTTTTACATCAACGATCTTAACAACTAATGCGAACACTTGTATTAATGGTACCACTAGTATTGGAGTATCTAATGGCACTAATTACAAAGCTGTGGGATTTGATTATTAGAATTTGATTCCTAAAAGGACATCTTCTATGAATAATTGCTCTCAACCTCCTATCTATTCCACTCATTTCCAACCACCTATTACATACTCGTAACCATCTTCCAGTTATCAATATGGGCAACTACTGTTAACATATTCTCAACCTCCACATATTGTATGTCAAGCTCATTCACCTCCTCATTTCACTTCCAATTCCTCACAACAGACCACATCTCCAAATGATGCCATCCTAAACCAACTTTTAAAGGGCATGACTACTTTGCAACAAAAGGTAACAAACTTGACAAATTCTTCGCAGCCTAGTCTACCGACATATCATGCCCGTAATTCATTATCATATGCAATATTGAGAACCCCTATGCCTAAGAGGTTTGAGACTCCTCGCTTTGAAAAATATGGTTAAAATGGAGATCCTAATATCCATGTGGTAGCATTCACAGCTATGTGTAGTGATTTCTATTTTGAAGAGGATTTGTTAGCAAAAATTTTCCTGTGATCTCTCAAAGATACTGCTCTAGAATGGTTTTGCTCTTTGCCTCCAAATTCAATTCACTCCTTTTTGCAGTTGATTGATCAATTTTTACAACATTTTCAAGCAAATATCAGACACCAAGTCACTCTTATTGACTTGGTTCAATGCAAACAAGGTCCCAAAGAAAAGTTGACTAGATTCATTGGTCAATATCAAGGACTTTAAATTCGATATCAGATGAAAGATGAAGATGTTTAGAAGATATTCATTACAAATCTACAACCTAATATTTGTGATAAGATTCTCTTGATGAAGCACAACTCCTTTCAACATTTATGCACCGCCCTTCGTGATTATCAACTTTCATCTAGTCAGTATGAAAACCAAAACTCATCAGCTCAAGTTGGACAATCCATGGGTGGATCATCACAAAACAACTTTAAAAGGAACAATAACATGGGTTTCATCAAGATCAATGGATTAAATACAAATGTGTCTGCTATAAACAATCCAAAGAAACATTCGTATCAACTGAGGAAGTTTACTCTGATATCTAAGTCCTATCATTCTATCATGAATCAAGCTTTGAGTAATAACATTCTAAAGCTTCCCTTGATTAAGCCTATTGATCCTAGTAAACAAGGACCTTACTTTGATGCTAATGCCTTTTGTCATTATCATCAGACACAAGGGCATGACACTGAATGATGTATGTGTCTTAAACATGAGATATAGGACCTTATTGATTCAAATGTCATCCAGGTATCGAGTGTGAATGATAATGGAAATAAGTCAGTTGCTCCACTGAATTAGAATTTACAAATCTTCACTAATCCTTTTCCTAAGCATACCGAAAATAATATGGTGGAACAAGATTTAGTGGAAGTAGAAAAGGATGATTACTTGGACTATGATAGTATCATGGGAATGATTGAAGTGAATAAGAAACAAATGGATAACCCACCTCATCCATGAAGAAATGGAATCTACGCTGAGGTTCCTCCTCTATTATCCTTATATGGATCGGGAGATAATAAAAATACTTTTGAAAGAAATAACAACAACTGATATAGATGAGTAAGAGGGTACAAGATGAATCCTTCTACTATTCTAGAAAGATGTACCAACAAAAACTTGCCAAAAATTGGAAGAGAGCAAGACAACAATCAATAGTCGGAAATAATAGTGGTTCTCTCCCTCATAAGCAACAAAAAGTTTCATTTAAACAAGGATTTAATGAACAAGCATCATATGATAACAAATAAAACTTTCAAAAGAACCACTCAAATTTTGCATTAAACATGATTGAGTACCTCTCCAAGAGGTTCGAGAGCTCCAACATATAATATGAAGACCCTACAAGTAAGTATCTCTAACCCTTTATCTCTATCATGATGTGTTTCCCCCGTGATGTGTTATATGTTGTCTAGGCCTCCTGGGATGACCTCAGATTCTCCTGTAAGGTTCGAGATACCAGGAGACTACCTCTGTTGTCACCTTCTATTTGTATCATCATTCTTCTATATTGCCTATCTCTCTGATTTCATTATTGTGTGTTGTGTCTTACGGACATAGCGTCATGGTTGGTGACTTGGGGTCACTGTCCTACATGACTGTCCCTAAGACAATTGTTTCTCCTCTCTTATTTATTGTTTCCCTTCCTCTATTGTTTCCACCTAGCGGATGGATAATGACAAACATTTACACTGATGCAGACCTAGTGTCCCTTTTGAGAGCAATCAAAAATTGAACTTAGTTCCTAATATGATAATGGGGTTGTATATTTTATCCGACGCTTGACTAGTGGAAGCACTCGTGCTTTCCACATAGTGAATTCTATGATGTTTCTATCACATTTACAAACCTTAACAATACTACTGCTCTGTGCACCTTTGTTTGCCTTTGAATCTAGCCTTGGCGGTACTCGATTCAGAGAGCTTCGTGATATAGCCCCTAGTTATCCTCAAACTTCAAATTCATTGTATAACCTTGACTCTTTGTGTGGTTAATCATATGCATTGATGTTGTTATTTATCATGATTTTGTAGACACTAACATGTTTCTTGCAGGGATGTGTTTGTGGGAACATTTGGCGATCACAAAGTACATGTCACATCTGGGGGGCATGGGCTTTGCAAAAGTCAATGTTCCCTTGTGTGTTTTCTTCCTAAATGTGCTTAATATTGATAACTAATATCAACCACATTAAGGTGGGGACATATAAGGTAAGTTGTCTGTTATAGATGTTAGCAATGTGTTTGACCTCAGATGCATAGACCTGCGCAAGAGTAGTGCATCATGCATCCTGAGCTTGTTTGCAATCAATCAATCAATCATATAAGCCCTCTGTGGAGGTGGGATATCAAGCATATATTTTTTCTTAAGCCCTCTACAGAGGCGGGGATGGTGTATTTCTCGGAGCATATTGCATCATTCTGTTATTTTCAAAAGTCCTCTGTGGAGGTGGGGAGTGATTCTATGACTAACTCAACCCTTAAGCATGTTTTCGGTGATTGTTGTGGTGAAGCCCAATTGTCCGTGTGTGCCTATAATGTGCCTGAGATGGTGTTAGACCTAGAAATAGGTACACACCATCGTTTGTCTGCCGTGTTTTCTTTGTGTCTTCAAGTGTCTATGTTTCGGCGTGCTTGTTTTGTATGGTAGGTTTGTTGCCCCATATGCATAGACCAGCACCTTGAATAGTGCTTCATGCATTTTGGGAGGTTTTGTGTGTATTGTGTGTGTTGCCCCATATGCAGAGACCAATTCCATCGAGTAGTGCTTCCTACATTTTGGGAGGTTTGTTTACTTTCTAGTACTTGCATTTGCATTTCATATATAAGAGAAATAGAAAAAAAAAGATATCATTTTTGTCTTCCATGCATTAATGTGTCTTTCATACATTAACTGTCTGCTCTATGTTCTGCGTGACTGTAACTATCTTGTTCATGTTTTATGTGCTTGTTACTGTTTTCTATGTGATTGGTGTGTCTTCTCTGTGCTTGGTGTGTTTGCTGTGTTTGTGATCTTACTTTAATGCATGTATTGGCCTCGCATTTATACATACATTAAAGTGGAGGCTAAATGTAATGTTGGAAAATGTCCCCTTGGGGGCCTTTCCCTCATAAGGTTTAGCTCTCGGGTCTTTAGAGTGCATTTAGGCAATTTTAGTTCATATTTTAGCCTCCACTTTAATGTATGTATAATGTTGGAAAATGTCCCCTTGGGAGCCTTTCCCTCATAAGGTTTAGCTCTTGAGTCTTTAGAGTGCATTTAGGAAATTTTAGTTCATATTTTAGCATCCTGATGGAATGAGACCTAGGTTCCTTGGCAAACAGGGCCTAGGTTGACCCCTTGAGCTGTACCCTACCTAAAATAGGGGGGGAGGACTTGGGTACCCGCGCCCTAGTCCTACCCTATTTTAGGGTAGCCTCAATTTCCAGGTGTTAGTTAATGACTGTTATTGGGCCCCTTTGCTGACACGGTAAGTTTGAATTTCAAATATCTTGGCGGGAGTGCTTGTAGATGCATATATAAGCATATGTAGGCATTCATTTGTAAATTAGATTGTAATGGTGAACTCTAGGCATTCTCAAGGTGATTCAAGGCTTTCTATTGTGTTGCAAGAGCAGACTTGTATGTGTGTTGATATTTGTAGATTTGAGCATCAATTCCTTCATGGCATGAAGAGCATCTTCCTCCATGAAAGCTTCACTACAAGGTGACATATCATTGTGTTTTTATCATTGATTCCTTTGGATTTTAACCTTTGCCTCACAAGGGCACACACTCTTTGGCTGACAACAGTGTTCAAAGACTTAAGTGTCCTCTGGGGTTTGACTGAGGCAAACCTCTAAACACCACAACCCCAAAAACGAAGTCTTGTGATTGCAGGTTATAGGTGTCGCATCTGGGAAAAGTGGAGTTGCAGGAAGGATGGAAAAACATCAGGGATTTAGGATTTGAAGAAAAAATGGACAAAGGAGCACTTCTGGGACTAGGGTGCTCACTCCAGTGTCCTCCATAGACTAATTCTTGAAAATAGAAGTTACAGGGCTGATAAGTGTCTGAAGGAGGTCCAGATTCCCTGAAAAAGTAGGTGCCTTGGACTTGGGCGCCCGCTCTAGTGTCCTCGACTGTTCTGCTTCAGAACCCCAAAAATAGGTATTCTATAGTTTGGCATTTTACTCCCGTCTGCAAGAGCTTTTTTGTAATTCATTAATTTATTGTCATATTTTCTTAATTAGGGTTTTAATGGTCAATTGAGCATAGGAGAAGGAGAAATTGATAATTAATTCCCTAATCCAAATTTCCCTACATTTGAAAGTGACTCTAGGGTATGAAAATGCTTTCCATTCAACCCTAGATCCTTCAATGTATAGTGGAGAGGTGGATTTAAACATCTAACACACAAAAGATTAAAGAATCCATTTTTGCACTAAACACTTGATTATTTATTGAATAAAAGAAAAATTTTCTTTATCTCATTTTTACCATGTTGAGTTACTCTATGGTAAATTTTTGGTTTTTACTATGTTAATAGAATGTGGATGTTACATATGGTATCAGAGCTACCAAGTTTAGCACTAGGGCTTATGAGACCACTATGCTTGCCTGTAGTCAACATTATACGGTTAGCTAATGTTTGAAAATTTATGTGCCAGGATGGTACGTTTTAAGAAGACAGCAAGAAAGTCTGTTAATTTGATTCAACATTTCCTTAAAGAAAAAAGAGAACGTGAGGCTATTATCGAAACCTTTGAGGGAACCAATGATGAGAGTGACATTTGGTTAAGTGATACTAAAACTCTGGTGACTGCCTTAACTCAAATTAAGTGAGTAAGAAGGAAAGACAAAGAAAGAGTTAAGATCACTGCCAAAATCATAGAGTATACGTTAGATGAGGAAACAACTATGGTTAGGCGAGATCCCCGCATACCCTCAACTATTGAGATCATAGAAGTTGGGTCTGATAGTGAGTTAGAGGGTTATATACCTTGAGATTATGTATCTGAAAATGAGTCTGAGGGATATACTCCTCTTGAGCATGACTGTTGAAGTCATTTCTAGTATAAAGAAGAATACTCTTTACTTTTGAAAAGAAATAAATAAATAAGAAGAGTTGTTTTTGTACCAAACTATTGTTTAAATTGAGTATTATGTTTAGATTTAATGGGTTACATTATAATCTTGAACTAATGGACAACTCAATATTCTCAAGTGTGAGAAATTGATAAACATGGTGCGGATAATAACTAATCAAGGAGAAAGTGAAGAGGAAAATCACCTACCAAATAATAAGCTGGACCAAATCATAACCATGCTAGAGGAAACCAAGAAAAGATTGGGTGATTCAGAAAAGAAGGTGGATGATAAAGGGAATACTGAGGGAGGAGGTGGAAACTCTCATGGTGAAAGCGAAGAAAATCATGAAGATCAAAGTAAGAGTGCTGAACCTCATAAAGAGGCTAGGGATAGATTGACCTTGGAGCTCTCAAAGGATATGAAGAAGATTGTTCCACCAAAATTTGATGGGGCAGAAATCGGAGATGCTGTAGAAGCTTAGTTAACAGAAATGGAAAAGTACGTCGAGATAAGAAATTACTTGGAGCTGACTAAGGAAGTATGGGGAGCATTCCAACTAGCAGGAGAAGCATCCACTCGGTGGATGAATAAAATGATGGAATTGAATTTGAGCTCTCTAAGGGTAACTTGGGATGAGTTTGTGGAACTCTTTCATAAAAGATGGTTACCACAACTCTATTTTGATCAGAAACTAATTGATTTTCAGAATCTTTGACAAGGAGATATGATAGTGGTAGAATATGGAGAAAAATTCACTCGACTCCTAAAATATGTTCTACAGTATCAAAAGGATGAGAGATTTAGGATCAGAAAATTCATCATGGGCTTAAATGCTTAAATTGGTGGTGAAGTAGATGTACATGGTCCCACAACAATGGATCAAGTGTACAAAAAGGTGATCAAGCAAGAGTAAAAGTTGAAATCCATCTCAGCTTATCGCGATAGAAGCCACAAGAGGTTTAATGGAACTCCTAACAATCAACCCTACAAGAAAAGATATGAAAATAGCTATGATAACAAGAGAAAAGATAAAGCACCTCAGAAGAGCAAAGGAAGATCTGGCAATGAGAAGAAGAATGGCAACTACAAAAGAAATGAGGATAACAATGGGAAGACTTTAGATGAGAAAGGACCCATTGGAGGATGCTTTACTTGTGGGGGTGACCACTATGTAAATCGTTGCCCAAAAAAGAATCAAAACGGACAACAAAGAGGTACTACATTACCTACTCAACAAGAAGCATTCCAGTAAAGGATTCATGCATCTCTCGACAATCGTTAAGCAGAGTATCAAATCACACCCATTGAGATGACAGGTACTTTTTTTGGAGTCCCTATATCTATTTCGATTGATACATGAGCTACAAAAAACTTTGTTTCTCCTAGAATTTTGAATAAATTTCCTAGAAAAGTTGGTTACATGTCCAAACCCTGGTCATTAGAATATGCTAACCAATCTAATGCTTAGGTAGAGTAATGTTTGTTTGAATCCAAAGTTGACCTTCCTAGTTTCTCAACTGAAGTAAATCTGTATGTAGCTCCCTTAGGTTCCTATGCTGTGATCCTAGGAATGAATTGGTTATGGAAACATAGAGCTAAGGTTGACTATTTCTCAAAAATAGTTGAATGCTTAGATGATTTGGGAAATTTGACCCAATTCCAAGGGATTCAAAGAGAAGTTAAAATAAGAACTATCTCTGCCAAACAATTAAAAAGGGACAAAAGGAAAGGTTGTCAATTGTTTACAGTTAAAATGGAACAAGTGGAGGAAGGGGTAGAAAACCTTAGTTTATCTTTTGGGGAAAAGTATCCTTTTATTCAGGAATTACAAGATGTGTTTCTAGAAAAACTACCAGGATTGTCTCCCAAAAGGGTTTTTGATTTTTCTATTGACATTAAACTAGGATATGAGCTAATATCAAAAGCACCCTACTATATGACAACAATGGAGTTAATAGAATTAAAAGCACAATTACAAGAATTGTTGGCAAAGGGTTTAATCAGACCCAATGTTTCACCTTGGGGTGCTCCGATTATTTTTGTTAGAAGGATGGAACCCTTCATTTGTGTATAGATTATCATATGGTTAATAAAGCAACGATAAAGAACAAATATCCTTTGCCACGTATTGATGATATTTTTTATCAGATGCATGAAGTTGCTGTGTTTTTAAAGATTGATTTGCGATCAAGATATCATCAGTTAAGATTGAAAGATGAAGATATTCATAAGACAGGTTTTAGAACCAGATATGGACATTATCAGTTTACTGTGTTGCCATTTGGTTTGACCAATGCACCTGCCGCATTTATGAGTCTCATGAATAGTATATTTAGAGATTGTTTGGATAAATTTGTTTTAGTCTTTTTGGATGATATACTCATTTATTCTAAGAATGAGGAAGAACATCATTGGTACCTACAAATAGTTCTACAAAGGTTAAGAGAACATAAGTTATATGGGAAGCTATCTAAGTGCACATTCTTTCAGAAGGAGGTTCAATACCTAGGTCATATTATATCAGCTAATGGAATATCTATTGATCCTGCAAAAATCACAACTATTCTGGATTGTCCTGTACCAACAAATGTGCATGAGGTGTGTAGTTTCATGGGCCTGGTAGGCTATTATAGAAGGTTTGTTCTAAATTTTTCCAGCATTGCTAGTCCAATTACTTCCCTGCAAAGGAAAGGAAAGAGATCTAAATAGACAGACAAATGTCAGGAAGTATTTGATATCCTAAAGGAAAAGTTAACTTCAACTCCAATCTTGAAAGTTCATGACTCTGAAGGACAATTTGAAGTAATTATAGATGCCTCAGGAGAAGGATTAGGAGGAGTTCTTATGCAAGAAGGAAGAGTCATAGCATATGAGTCAAGGAAATCGAAATCCTATGTCAAAAATTATGCATCGCATGATCTGGTATTGGCAGAAGTAACTCATGCCTTACAAATGTGGAGACATTATCTATTGGGAAAGACTTTTGTACTTAAATTAGACCATCAAAGTTTTAAGTATATTTTCTCACAACCGCATTTGAATGCTCAACAAAGGAGATCGTTAGAATTGATATTTGACTACGACTTTAAGATAAACTACATCAAAGGAAAAGAGAATAGAGTAGCTAATGCTTTGAGTTGTAGGAGACATATAGATTCTATTATTTCTATTCATGGAAATTTCAAGGATTTGGTATTGGAAAATTTGTCAGGTGATGAGTTTTATGAGCAGGTTAAGCAGGCTCTGAAAGATAATCCTAAAGATCCAAGATATGATGGTTTTCTGTTTGAGTTAGATGGACTATTGAGGTATAAAGATAGAATTTATGTACCTAATTCAACTGGATTAAGGGATTTAGTATGGAAAGAATTTCATACAACGCCATATTCAGGACGACTAGGAGTGAGCAAACTTCTAGCAGATGTTAAACCTCTTTATTTCTGGAAAGGAATGAAAAATGATGTTGTAAGATTTGTAGCAAGTTGTTTAGAATGCCAAAGGGTAAAAGTAGAGCATCATCATCCTATAGGATTATTGTATCCACATGACATGCCAGAATGGAAATGGCAAGTTATTAGCATGGACTTTGTTCAAGGACTTCCTATGTCAAGGAATAGACATGATGCCATTTTAGTGGTGGTTGATAAACTCACAAAAGTATCACATTTCATACTAGGAAATTTAACTGATGGAGCACCTGTGTTAGCTTGTAAATTTGTGCAAGAAGTGTTTAGATTACATGGCTTCCCTGAAAAGAATATCTCAGATAGAGATGCGTGTGTAACATCAAGGTTTTGGGAAACTTTGTTTTCTATGCTAGGGACTAAACTTAATGTGAGTATAGCTTACCATCCTGAAACTGATGGATAAACTAAGAGAGTTAACCAAGTCTTGGAAGATTTGTTGCATATGTATTGCATGGATCAGCAATTCAAGTGGGAAGAATACTTACCACTTGTGGAATTTGCTTACAATAATTCATATCATTCTTCTATTAAGATGGTGCCACTTGAAGCATTGTATGGAAGAAGATGTCAAACTCCTATAAGTTAGGATAAGCTAGAGGATAGGATTAGCATTGGACTAGAAATGTTATCTGAAATGGAAGAGAAAGTTAAGCTAATCAAAAAAAGATTAGCAGAAGCCAATGATAGGCAAAAGAGCTATGCGGATGCAAAACGTGTTCCAAGGCAATTTTCTATTGGAGAAAAAGTTCTTTTGAGGGTTAAACCTCAGAAGAGTTCTATTAAGTTTGGGAAGTCTTCTAAGTTGGCCCCTCGATATGTGGGACCCTTTGAAGTGCTTGAAGTAGTCAATCCAGTTTCCTACAGAGTTGCTCTACCACTAGCCATATCTAAAATGCATAATGTTTTTCATGTGTCTTATTTCAAGAAATATATTGCAGGTAATAATCATATTTTGACTTGAAATTCTTTACAGATGCAAGACCTAGGGGTGGTCACGATCGAGCCACTCAAGGTGTTAGAAATGCGTAAGCTTTGCTTGTGTAACAGAAAGGTCTTGTAATGCAAATTCCAATGGGACCAGTATGCTAAGGAAAATGCTACATGGGAGGATTACCATGAAATTTATCAAAAATTTCCTCATTTATTTAAAAATGTTAACAATTAAAAAAATGAACTTGTTTTTAGTTACTTTTTAATACCTTATATCATCGAGGGTGATGAATCTTTAGGGGAAGGATATGTTACATCCCCAATTTTTGTCTTGCTATACTTTTACTTTTTTACATGGACATAAGTAAATTTGTTGTGATGTTTAGATTAATGACAAGGAAAAACATGGATTTTATTGAATGTCATTTATTGAAATCATAGGAATGATTATGTTATTATCAATTTAATATATGTATTATGAGATTTGATTTATTAGTTGAATTAGTTGAATAATGATGCACTGATCACATATTGTTTGGTGACAAGTGAAATAGGATTTTAGGTTATTAGATGACACTCGAAGAAGAGAGAGAGAGAGAGAGAGAGAGAGAGAGAGAGAGAGAGAGAGAGAGAGAGAGTATCTTTCCAAGAGAGAAATATAGACCTCAGGTTATGAGTGGTTTATTTGCCAAACCAAGTTATAAGTGTATAACAAAAATGTGAACCAATGTGTCATAAGAGGTAAGCCTTGTCTTGTCAGTTACTTCTGAACTTAATTGATAGGTAGTCGATATTGTTTTCAAATCTTTCTAAGTCGTATTAAGTCATCTTAGTCATTAATAATGTTAATGATGTTGTTTGAGTTTGATTTATGACTATTTACATTTAACATAAATATTACGACGTTATTGTCGTAAAATGGTTGTCATATTATTATTTAGTTACTTGACATATTATAAATGATTCTTAACATTAAGAGAATATAGTCAAGTTAAGAATATGTGAATTATGTCAATGGATTGTGATTGGGAGACAAGCTAACCCAATCACATTATCTATATTTCCTTGTATAAATATTATTACTGTATTGATTAAACTATAACCATAAGTATATTTGATGTAATCAAATATATACAAATGTCTTAACATAGTAAGAGGATAATACCTCTTAAATGCATCAAAGGTAGTGATGAAAATGTAGGCTATTTATTAGTAAGCCTTCATTAGTGAAAGAAGTGGGTCGAACCACTCATAACATGATCATTAAAGATCAATTTTATTTTTAAAAGAGCATCGGCTTCATCCTAATGAGGATGACTGTATAAGTTTAACTGCCCAACTGAATGAGCCTATAAGCGGCTATCTCTATCAACATGTGTTCATTTTGCTAAGAAATTGATTTGCAGTTTGGACTAAGTCTCTTAATACTGTTATTATGCAATCAATGTTGCAACTGATTTACAATTATGGGTTGAATGGAGGGCAACTCTATAGGAGTAATGCCCAATCCTCTTTAATAAGAGGGAAATGACTCAACTTTGGGCGGGAGCAGAGAAATAGATAGAAATAGAGTACAAGATGAGAATGTTAGGGGAATAGAGTTAAAAAAAACAAAAGCGCATTGTGGAATAGTGATCCGACTAGAGGCGTGAGGAAGTACGCTTAGTTAAGGCGTCGGTTTGTGTAATATTTACATACCTCTGTCAATATAAGAAACCATTACTTTAAGGTATTCCTCAATCGATTATTTGATAACAATGAAGGAAATCAAATAGGATATCTTAGGAATTATATTATATTTTTGTGGCGACTGCATGTGTTCACCTGATTTATATTATGTGTGTGTGACAGTTGATAATTAGTAGACTCAACGAGGGAAGAGAGACAATTATCTATTGAGAAAATTAAGTTGTTCTATCTTTGTTTGAATGAGAAATAGAATGCAACTATAGAGTCGACTATGGTAGTACTAGTGAGTACATGATATAATTAGTGAATTTGACCACTTAGATATATGAGAAACTGAGAAACCGTTATTACATCCAATGCTTGAAATGAAGAATAGAACATTCTTCATGGTAAAAAAATGGGTTATCATTTACATTGATAATAGATCATCCTTTGATTAAGTTGGTAAACGGTCAATAGAATGATGGTGAGTTAACAAAACAATAGGACTTTCGAGTATTATAGAGAAGAATGAACTTTATTATTATACTATCAACTTGAGCCGTATAGTATTGAGATAATAGTGACTTAATATATTGTCCTGTTTAGACTATACATATATAATGAAAATTGTTATCCATTCCTGGAAACTAGATTCATAGGAATCTTTAGTAAAACTATTGTCACACATCAAATGAGAATAACTTAGAGTTACTATTGGAAATAAAATAAGGTTCTTATGAGAATACGTTGATGTATATATTGTATTCATTATTCACGTTATTTTAGAGAAGATCCAATACAATGGAATAGACTTATTCTACTAAAGGATGACCTTGTAGGAAAGGCATATTGGTTATGTTTTACTTTGTTACATTAGTAAAGGTATTGGACAAGGGTTAATATTATTTAAAATAACTATAGTGTTCTTACTCTTTGGTTGAATTAGTCATAAGTCATTTATGAATCTAGGTTGCCTAGCAAAGAGATAAGGTTATATAGTATTATTAAATTAGCCATGGGACAATTAGATAACCTAGAGCTGATCATGACCCAACTGAATAGTTGTCATAAGGGACTTATTAAGGTCTACAGATATTATTATTATGAGTCATGGATTAAACCATTACATGATTAGGAATTGGTATAAGAATAAAACTGTGAGAATATGGCAATATCCAAGTCAAGTATGGGTGGGTGAACACAACGACTACGTTCATTATGAATGATATTGATATTAAAAAATTTGGCCAAAGTAATGTATTTGTTTTCTGCATGCATTATCGGTTCATTGTATTTGGATTGCTCATCCTATCAGAAATCATACTTAGCTAGAGGGTATCTAGGGTTGTATGGTTGATAGAGTTGAGTAGAATACAACACTATGTGATCAGAAAAGGCAAATTACCACTAGTCACCTAAGGTCTATATTCCTCGTGAAGGGTAGGGCCACTTCCTATGTGGAAGAAGTGTGGGAGACTGTCGGTTTGTGGATGGAGGTAAATCACTGGAAAGATGCTCTCTCTCTAAGAAGGAGACATGCCAGGACTTGTGATAAAGATGTCAGATATTCAAATGCAGTATTTATTCCAAATTTGTATATGTAATCATTTTATATTTGTAAACATTGTAAATAAAAAGACAATATGGGTATATTGTATTTTGTAAAAAGAAAATCTTGTAAATGTAGTACTTGATTATTTGTTGAATAAAATAAAAATTTTCTTTATCTCATTTTTACCTTGTTGAGTTACTCTATGGTAAATTTTTGGTTTTTACTATGTTAATAGAACATGGATGTTACATATGGTATCAGAGCTACCAGGTTCAGCACTAGGGCTTATGAGACCACTCTGCTTGCCTGTAGTCAACATTATGTGGTTAGCTAATGTTTGAAAATTTCTATGCCAGGATGGTACGTTTTAAGAAGACAGAAAGAAAGTCTATTAATTTGAGTCAACGTTTCCTTAAAGAAAAAAAAGAATGTGAGGCTATTATCAAAACCTTTGAGGGAACCAATGATGAGAGTGACATTTGGTTAAGTGATACTGGAACTCTGGTGACTGCATTAACTTGAATTAAGTGAGTAAGAAGAGAAGTCAAAGAAAGAGTTAAGTTCACTACCAAAATCATAGATTATATGTCAGATGAGGAAATAACTATGGTTAGCCGAGATCCCCACATATCCTCAACTATTGAGATGATAGAAGCTAGGTCCAATAGTGAGTCAGAGGGTTATATACCTCAAGATTATGTATCTAAAAATGAGTCTAAGGGATATACTCCTCTTGAGCATGACTTTTGAAGTCATTTCTTGTATAAAGAAGAATACTCTTTAGTTTTAAAAAGAAATAAATAAATAAAAAGAGTTGTTTTTGTACCAAACTATTGTTTAAATTGAGTTTTATGTTTAGATTTAATGGGTTACATTATAATCTTGAACTAATGGACAACTCAATATTCTCAGGTGTTAGAAATCGATAAACATGGTGCAGACAAGAACTAATCTAGGAGAAAGTGAAGAGGAAAACCACCTGCCAAATAATAAGTTGGACCAAATCATAACCATGCTAGAGGAAACCAAGAAAAGATTTGGTGATTTGGAAAAGAAGGTGGATTATAAAGGGAATACTGAGGGAGGAGGTGGAAAATCTCATGGTGAAAGCAGAGAAAATCATGGAGATCAAAGTAAGAGTATTGAACCTCATAAAGAGGCTAGGGATAGATTGACCTTGGAGCTCTCAAAGGATATGAAGAAGGTTGTTCTACCAAAATTTGATGGGACAGAAACCAGAGATGCTACAGAAGCTTGGTTAATAGAAATGGAAAAGTACTTCAAGATAAGAAATTACTCGGAGCTGACTAAAGCAGTATGGGGAGCATTCCAACTAGCAAGAGAAGAATCAACTTGGTGGATGAATAAAAAGATGGAATTGAATTTGAGCTCTCTAAGGATAACTTGGGATGAGTTCGTGGAACTCTTTCATAAAAGATGGTTACCACAACTCTATTTTGATCAGAAACTTACTGCTTTTTAGAATCTTTGACAAGGAGATATGACAGGGGTAGAATATGGAGAAAAATTCACTTGACTCCTTAAATATGTTCTACAGTATCAAAAGGATGAGAGATTCAAGATCAAAAAAATCATCATGGGCTTAAATGCTCAAATTGGTGGTGAAGTGGATGTACATGGTCCCACAACAATGGATCAAGTGTACAAGAAGGCGATCAAGCAAGAGCAAAAGTTGAAATCCATCTCAGCTTATTGTGATAGAAGCTGCAAAAGGTTTAATGAAACTCCTAACAATCAACCATACAAGAAAAGAAATGAAAAGAGCTATGATAACAAGAGAAAAGATAAAGGACCTCAGAAGAGCAAAGTTGGATCTAGCAATGAGAAGAAGAATTGCAACTACAAAAGAAATGAGGATAACAATGGGAAGACTTTAGATAAGAAAGGACCCATTGGAGGATGCTTTACTTTTGGGGGTGACCACTATGCAAATCATTGCCCAAAAAAGAATCAAAATGGACAACAAAGAGGTACTACACTACCTACTCAACAAGAAGCACTCCAGCAAAGGATTCATGCATCTCTTAACAATCATCAAGCGGAGTATCAAATCACACCCATTGAGATGACAGGTACTTTGTTTGGAGTCCCTATATCTATTTTTATTGATACAGGAAGCATAGAAAACTTTGTTTCTCCTATAATTTTCAATAAATTTCCTAGAAAAGTTGGTTACATGTCCAAACCCTGGTCAATGGAATATGGTAACCAATCTAAGGCTCCAGAAGAGCAATGTTTGTTTGGAGCCAAAGTTGACCTTCCTAGTTTCTCAACTGAAGTAAATCTGTATGTAGCTCCCTTAGGTTCCTATGATGTGATCCTAGGAATGAATTGATTATGGAAACATAGAGATAAGGTTGACTGTTTCTCAAAAATAGTTGAATGCTTACATGATTTGGGAAATTTGACCCAATTCCAAGGGATTCAAAGAGAAGTTAAAATCAGAACTATCTCTGCCAAACAATTAAAAAGGGCCAGAAGGAAAGGTTGTCAGTTGTTTGCAGCTAAAATGGAATAAGTGGAGGAAGGGGTAGAAAATCCTAGTTTATCTTTTGGGGAAAAGTATCATTTTCTTCAAAAATTTCAGGATGAGTTTCCAGAAGAACTACCAACATTGCCTCCTAAAAGGGTTTTTTATTTTGCTATTGACATTAAACTAGGATCTGAGCCAATATAAAAAGCACCCTACTGTATGACAACAATGAAGTTAATGGAATTGAAAGGACAATTACAAGAATTGTTGGCAAAAGGTTTAATCAGACCTAGTGTTTCACCTTGAGGTGCTCCGATTATTTTTGTTAAGAAGGATGGAACCCTTCGTTTGTGTATAGATTATCGTATGATTAATAGAGCAATGGTAAAGAACAAATATCCTTTGCCATGTATTGATGATCTTTTTGATCAGATGCGTGAAGCTGCTGTGTTTTCAAAGATTGATTTACGATTAGGATATCATCAGTTAAAACTGAAAGATGAAGATATTCATAAGACAGGTTTTAGAACCAAATATGGACATTATGAGTTTATTGTGTTGCCATTTGGTTTGACAAATGCACCTATCGTATTTATGAATCTCATGAATAGTATATTCAGAGATTGTTTGGATAAATTTATTTGTCTTTCTGGATGATATACTCATTTATTCTAAGAATGAGGAAGAACATCATTAGCACCTACAAATAGTTTTGCAAAGGTTAAGAGAACATAAGTTATATGGGAAGCTATCTAAGTGCACATTCTTTCAGAAGGAGATTTAATACCTAGGTCATATTATATCAGCTAATGGAATATCTATTGATCCTGCAAAAATCACAGCTATTCTGGATTGGCCTGTACCAACAAATGTGCATGAGGTGCATAGTTTCATGGGCCTGGAAGGCTATTATAGAAAGTTTGTTCTAAATTTTTCTAGCATTCCTAGTCCAATTACTTCTCTACAGAGCAAAGGAAAGAGATCTGAATGGACAGACAAATGTCAGGAAGCATTTGATCTCTTAAAGGAAAAGTTAACTTCAGCTCCAATCTTGAAAGTTCATGACCCTGAAGGACAATTTGAGGTAATTATAGATGCCTTAGGAGAAGGATTAGGAGGAGTGCTTATGCAAGAAGGAAGAGTCATAGCATATGAGTCAAGGAAATTGAAATCCTATGAGAAAAATTATGCACCGCATGATATGGAATTGGCAGCAGTAACTCATGCCTTACAAATGTGAAGACATTATCTATTGGGAAAGACTTTTGTACTTAAATCAGACCATCAAAGTCTTAAGTATATTTTCTCACAACTACATTTGAATGCTCGACAAAGGAGATGGTTAGAATTGATATCTGACTATGACTTTGAGATAAACTACATCAAAGGAAAAGAGAATAGAGTAGCTGATGCTTTGAGTCATAGAAGACATATAGGTTCTATTATTTCTATTCATAAAAATTTCAAGGATTTGGTATTACAAAATTTGTCAGGTGATGAGTTTTATGAGTAGGTTAAGGAGGCTCTGAAAGATAATCCTAAAGATCCAAGATATGATGGTTTTCTATTTGAGTCAGATGGACTATTGAGGTATAAACATAGAATTTATGTACCTAATTCAGCTGGATTAAGGGATTTAGTATGGAAAGAAGTTCATATAGCGCCGTATTTAGGAAATCTAGGAGTGACCAAACTTCTAGTAGATGTTAAACCTCTTTATTTTTGGAAAGGAATGAAGAATGATGCTGCAAGATTTGTAGCAAGTTGTTTAGAATGCTAAAGGGTAAAAGCAAAGCATGATCATCCCGCAGGATTGTTGTATCCACATGATGTGCCAAAGTGGAAATGGCAAGTTATTAGCATGGACTTTGTTCAAGGACTTCCTATGTCAAGGAATAGACATGATGCCATTTTAGTGGTGGTTGATAAACTCACAAAAGTAGCACATTTCATACCAGGAAATTTAACTGATGGAGCACCTGTGTTAGCTCGTAAATTTGTGTAAGAAGTGTTTAGATTACATGGCTTCCCTAAAAAGATTATGTCGGATAGAGATGCGTGTGTAATGTAAAGGTTTTGGCAAACTTTGTTTTCTGCACTAGGGACTAAACTTAATGTGAGTATAGCTTAGCATCCTGAAACCGATGGGTAAATTGAGAGAGTTAACCAAGTCTTGGAAGATTTGTTGCATATGTATTGCATCGATCAACAATATAAGTGGGAAGAATACTTACCACTTGTGGAATTTTATTACAATAATTCCTATCATTCCACTATTAAGATGGCACCATTTGAAGCATTGTATGGAAGAAGATGTCAAACTCCTATAAGCTAGGATAAGCTAGAGGATAGGATTAGCAACAGACCAAAAATGCTAGCTGAAATGGAAGAGAAAGTTAAGCTAATTAGAAAAAGATTGGCAGAAGCCAATGATAGGCAAAAGAGCTATGCAGTTGCAAAATGTGTTCCAAGGTAATTTTTTGTTGGAGAAAAATTTCTTTTGAGGGTTAAACCTCATAAGAGTTCTATTAAGTTTGGAAAGTCTTCTAAGTTGGCCCCTCGATATGTGGGACCCTTTGAAGTGCTTGAAGTAGTCAATTCGGTTGCCTACAGAGTTGCTCTACCACCAGCCTTATCTAGAATGCACAATATTTTTCATGTGTCTTATTTGAAGAAATATATTGCAGGTAATAATCATATTTTGAATTGGAATGCTTTATAGATGCAAGACCCAGGGGTGGTCACGATCGAGCCACTCAAGGTGTTAATGCAAGGTCCAATGGGACCAATATGCTGAGGAAAATGTTACATGGGAGGATTACCATGATATTTATCAAAAAAATTCTCATTTATTTAAAAATGTTAATAGTTAAAACAATGAACTTGTTTTTAGTTACTTTTTAATACCTTATATCATCGAAGGCAATGAATCTTTAGGGAAAGGATATGTGACATCCCCAATTTTTGTCTTGCTATACTTTTACTTTTTTACATGGACATAAGTAAATTTGTTGTGATGTTTAGATTAATGACAAGGAAAAACATGGCTTTTATTGAATGTCATTTATTGAAATCATAGGAATGATTATGTTATTATCAATTTAATAAATGTATTATGAGATTTGATTTATTAGTTGAATTAGTTGAATAATGATGCACTGATCACATATTGTTTGGTGACAAGTGAAACAGGATTTTAGGTCATCAGATGACTCTCGAAGAAAAGAGAGAGAGAGAATCTTTCTAGGAGAGAAATATAGACCTTGGGTTATGAGTGGTTTATTTGCCAAACTGAGTTATAAGTGTCTAACAAAAATGTGAACCAATGTGTCGTAAGAGGTAAGCCTTGTCTTGTCAGTTACTTCTAAACTTAATCAATAGGTAGTTGATATTGTTTTCAAATCTTTCTAAGTTGTATCAAGTCATCTTAGTTGTTAATAATGTTAACAACATCATTTGAGTTTGATTTATGACTATTTACGTTTAACGTAAATATTAGGATGTTATTGTCATAAAATGGTTGTCATATTATTATTTAGTTACTTGATGTATTGATGAAGGGGGTAAATCATACAACACACAACAATAGAAATAGAACACAAAAAATAGAATATTTATTTATTGATCTAGGCAACTCATTACATTACAGAATCTCAAATACAATCAGAGGAATCAACCCTCCACAGGCTGCAACACATTACAACTTCCTATCTCCAAGACTCTAGAATCATCTACCTTCTGTAACCCCAAATTAGCTAGGGTTTCTGTTTTCCCTCTATTCTTGACTCCACACTTGCCCCCTTAACTCTACTACCTCCTAGGGTTCCCAAAAATAGTTATTAATAGCCTTTTTGGCAACCAACAACCTAATTTTGAAATTTGCATCTCCCTCCAAAAATAGGTCAACTTCCGGGAGCCATAACTTTTGATCTGGGTGTCTGATTAATGAACCGTTTTATGTGTCAGAAAGCTCGTGGAGTGCTCTATGTACTAAGAATTGGCTTTGCTAGTTCTAGACATTTTTAGGCTTGTATGGGGCTATTTAGTGCCTCAAACCTGAGTTTGAATAATTTTCAGGCATTTTTCAAGAAACGAAAACTTTAATATCTTTCGGCTTGCAAATGATCTTTGTGTGATTCCTTCTCCAAAGGTATTATATTTCCATTATGTAACTTCCTATAAATTTTCACTTCAATCTGTGCCCAAATGCAAACTTTCTAAAAATAGCAAGTTACTATTTTTAGCAGTTTGGAAAAACTAAAAGTTCTACATCATTATTCAAGCGATTATGGAACCAGAACAACAAATTTTGAAAAGAAATAGAAAGAACATCAACAATTTTGAAACACATCTTTTTTTGGGTGATGCAAGATTGCTCTTACACCACTGGATGCTCCCGCATCAAACACCCAGGGTAATTTGAGAAGTGACCCTATCACGTCTCAGGTGTTTGTGTGAGGAAAACCTAAACGGTCAACCTCTACCTTAGACAACCAAGAAGAATCTTCAACAAGTCTTCCTTTCCATTTCACCAGATATTCTTCATCTTGCATGTTCTGAGTACTTCTTCCCACATAGCTATCGAAGATCTCTTCTATCTCCTTTGTTGAAGTAGATGCCAGAATACTCCACTATTCTTCTGTTGGTCCATCCTCTGATCCACCTTTATGATATTATGATAAATCAGCAATGTTGAAAATAGGGGAAATGTTGATCCCACTCGGCAGCTCTACCTCATATGCATTTCCTGAATCATGTTTCTTTAAAATTCTGCATGGTCCAAATTTCTTCATTTTTAGCTTATTATATGTTCCAATTGGGAACCTTTCTTTTCTTAAGTGAACCATGACTTCATCTCCTACCTGGAACTCTTTATATCTCCTCTTTTGATCTGCCTTAGCCTTGTACTGAATATTCATCTTGTTAATGTGCCTTTTCACCTCTTCATGCAAATTCTTCATGTGTTCTGCAAAGTCTTCAGCCTTGACACTTCTCTTTTCTCCTTTGTCCAAATTCCTTAACTCTGAAGCATTTCTTGGACTATTCCCATCTACAATCTAGAATGGTGATTTACTAGTACTCCTAGTAACAGAATTGTTGTAAGCAAATTCTACCTGTGGTAAAATCAAATCCCATCCCTTGGGCTTATCTCCTACTACAAACTCTTATTCACCACTTCGGTCTGTCCATTAGTTTGTGGATGGTGTGCAGAACTAAACTTCAAATCTGTCTTCAACTTCTTCCACAATGTCCTCCAGAAATAACCAATGAACTTGGTATCTCAATCTGAAACTATGCTCTTTGGTAGACTGTGTAATCTCACCACCTCCCTAAAAAATAACTCTGTAATATGAACCACATCATTAGTCTTCTTGCAAGGAATAAAATGTGCCATCTTTGAGAATCTATCCACCACCACAAAAATGGAATCATGTCCTCTCTATGTCCTTGGTAAACTAAGAACAAAATCCATACTGATATCATCCCATGGCTTCTTTGGTACAGGTAATGGCTAATATAGCCCTATATTCTGACTTGTTCCTTTTGCCATCTGACACACTCTACAACTCTACACAAATTTCCTCACATCCTGCTGCAACTGTGGCCAATAATAATTTTCACCAACAATAGAAATGGTCTTATCTTGACCAAAGTGTCTAGCCAATCCTCCACTATGCTTCTCCTTAATCAGGTTCTCTCTCATGGAACTCCTTGGAATGCACAACTGGCTTCCTCTAAACAACATGCCATCTTGGATTATGAAATCCAACCATTTTGTCCTGTCCAAAGTAATAGGTTCCAAACAAGCTTTCCAGGCCTCTGCAAAAGCTGGATCTTCAGGATACAAAATTTTGAGCTCTTCGAACCCAACAACCTCTATCTTCATTTCTGTCAACAAATTTTGCCTTCTGCTTAAGGCATCTACAACTCTGTTGGACTTCCCACTCCTATCCTTCAAAACAAAAGTATAGCTCTGCAAAAACTTAACCCATTTTAAGTGCCTTTGATTCAACTTTCCTTGACTATTAAGATACTGCAAAGCCTGATGATCAGTATATAAAACAAACTACTTTGGCAACAAATAATATCTCCATTTCTTCAAAGCTTGAACTATTGCATAAAACTCCTGATCATAAACAAAATACTTTTTCTTGGCATCATTAAGCTTCTCACTACAATAGGCAATGGGCTTACCTTCTTGACTCAAAACAGCTCCTATACCACTACCACTAGCATCACAATCTACCTGAAATACCTTATTGAAATTTGGAAATGCCAAAACAAGTTGTTCTATGACTTTCTGCTTCAATGTATCAAAGCTCTTGTCTGCTCCTTTAGTCCATCTAAACTCTTTTCTATCCCCTATCATTGTCTCAGTTAGGGGTGCACAAATGCTACTAAAATTCCTGATAAACTTTCTGTAAAAACTTACCAAACCATGAAAAGATCTTACCTCCGTTGCACTCCTTGGCATAGGCCATTCAATAATAGCCCTTACTTTTTCTGGGTCCATCTTAAGACCTTCCTCTGAGACGACAAATCTTAGGTATACCAACTCCTTTGCAAAACTGCATTTCTTCAGATTAATCAGCAACTTCTCCTCCCTCAACTTCTCTAAAACTCTTCTGATATGCATCAGATGCTCATCCCAAGTCTTACTAAAAATTAAAATATCATTCAAATAAACAATAACAAAACTCCCCAAAAATTCTTTAGTACCTCATTCATGAGCTGCATGAATGTGTTTGGTGCATTGGTTAGCCCAAATAGCATGACTAGCCACTCATACAATCCTTCTTGGTTTTGAAGGCTATCTTCCACTTGTCTCCTTCTCTGATATGGATCTGGTGATACCCACTCTTTAGGTCAATCTTCGTGAAGTACTTGGCTCCACTCAAATAGTCCATTATGTCATCCATTTTGGGCAATGAAAATTTGTACTTGATCATGATCTTATTGATGGCTCAAGAGTCTATACACATTCTCCACTCTCCATCTTTCTTTGGTGCTAGTACTGCAAGTACCACACAGGGACTTAGGCTCTCTCTTATCAATGCCTTCCTCAACAACTCCTAAACTTGTCTGTTCAACTCTTCACTCTCTATTGGAGTCATTCTATGGGCTGCCTTGTTTGGTAAACTAACGTCAGGTATCAAATCCATTTGATGACTTATCTTCCTTACTGGTGGTAAACCTTCTAGTACATTATCAGAGATAATGTCCTAAAATTCTTCCAACATATCTGAAACTTCTACTAGTACATCTTCACATTTCTCTTGACTAATCTTAGGAATCAATGTAAAGCAATGATACTCATGCTTCATACCCTCCAAAAATTTCCTACCATCTACCAAGAAAATTCTAGCAGTACTACATACCTTTTCTTCCACCTCCTTCAAAGGCTTCAACTTATGACAAACTCCATCCTTTGTTAGGGAATATGTGTTTACACAGCCATCATGGATAGTGCTCCTATCATACTGCCATGACCTCCCCAATAGCATATGACATGCATCCATCAATATGATATCACACAGCACCTCATCATGGTAGTCCCCAATCTTGAACTTCACTAAACACTGCTCATTGACTAAAGCTCAGTTGTCCTTCTGCAACCATGCAATTTGATATGGATGTGGATGCTTTCTTCTTGTCAACTTCGACTTGTCAACCATCTCCTCTGAAACAAGCTTTTCAGTACTTCCACTGTCAATAATAATGTCACAACACTTACCTTCACATTTGCACCTTGTGCAGAATAAACTCTTCCTCTAATTGGGTTCTTTCTCCTCATTCAAAAAAGTTCTTCTAACAACTGGGGTTTCTCCCCTTTCAGCATCTTCAGAATGCTCAGAATGAGCATCTTCATCTATATGTGCAACTCGTGCATTACCTTTAGGTCTTCTATTTGTCCTTCCTTGATGTTGTAGACACTCGTATGCTCGATGCCCTTCTTCTCCACATTGGAAACAGGGTCCTATGAAACCTCCTCTTCTGGTTCCTTACCCAGGTCTGCCTCTTCCTCTTTCTCTTTGTTCACCGTTGTTCTGGTCATGAGGGCGGTAGGTATTACCTCCTCCTTGATTTTGACTGGTGCTGACTTCTTCACTTTTCTTTAAATCTTCATTTCGGCCCCCATAGGGTCTTCCACCAGTCTTTCTGCCTTGATGTCTTCCCCTTTGCTTGCTGTCAAATCTTTTATTCATCTTCTCTTCCACCTTAAGGGAAAACTAGTATGCATCTTCTATGGTGGTCATTCTGACCAGGCTCAACTCCTCTTGAATACTTGACCTCAACCCATCAATGTAATGGGCTACCTTCTCCTTGTTGGGCTCTGCATGGCCTATCCTGATAGTAATTTTATAAAACTCTTTTGTGTACTCCTTAACAGACTTGTTACCTTTCTTTAGTCCTTGCAGCTTCTTCAACAGCCCCATCTCATAGTCCACAGGAATGAACTACTTAATTACTTTCTCCACCATCCAATCCCATCTGGTGATCTTTCATTTTCCTCTTCTATTCCTCTCTAATTGGACTTCCTTCCACTAATTATTGGCATGGCTCTTAAACTTTGTTTTTGCAAACTTGACCCGATCTGGGTCCTCCACATCTTCATATTCAAAATACTCCTCCATGTCGTTGATCCAATCAATGAGCTATTCCAGATTCAAATCTCCAGAGTATGTAGAAACTTTGATCTTGGGCCTCTTTCTAATCTTTGAAATAGCCCTCAACAACCTAACTTCTGCAGGATCTCATGTAGCTTCTTATTCTTCCTTGGATAGCTCTTCTTCCTCTTCATCCTCACTTTCTTCTCTTGTTCTCAGATCAAACCCTCTTCATAGATCCTCTTGCAATGCATCTATTTGCCCTTGTAGGGCTCTAAAACCCTCTTCCATCAAAGTATTCCTCTCAATACAATTTCTTCGTGGATGCATCTTGATCTCCACAGCAAACCCACAACCTTAGGTCCTGGTGTAAACTGCCTCACGGTCGACGATCTGTCTACACACTCAGGAACCCTTTCTCTGATACCATTTGATGAAGGGGGCAAATCATAAAACACATAACAACATAAATAGAACACAAAAAATAGAATATTTCTTTATTGATCTGGGCAACTCATTACATTACAGAAACTCAAAGACAATCAGAGGAATCAACCCTCTACATGTTGCAACACATTACAACTTCTTATCCCCAAGACTCTATAATCATCTACCTTCTGTAACCCCAAATCAACTAGGGTTTATGTTTTCCCCCTATTCTTGACTCCACACTTGCCCCCTTAACTCTACTACCTCCTAGGGTTCCCAAAAATGGTTATTAATAGCCTTTTTGGTGGCCAACAACCTAATTTCAAAATTTGCATCTCCTCCAAAAATAGGTCAACTTTCGGGAGCCATAACTTTTGATTCGGGTGTCCGATTGGTGAACCCTTTTATGCCTCAAAAAGCTCGCGGATTGCTCTACGCACTAAGAACTAGGTCTGCCAATTCCAGCCATTTTTAGACCTATACAGGGCCGTTTAGTGTCTCAAACCTGAGTTTGAATAATTTTCAGGCATTTTTAAGGAAACAGAAACTTTAATATCTTTCAGCTCGCAAATGATCTTTGTGTGATTCCTTCGCCAAAGGTCTTATATTTCCGTTATGTAACTTCTTGTAAATTTTCACTTCATTCTGTGCCCAAATGCAAACTTTTTAAAAATAGCAGGTTACTATTTTGAGTAGTTTGGAAAAACTAAAAGTTCTACATCATTATTCAAGCGATTATGGAACCAGAACCATAAATTTTGAAAAGAAATGGAAAGAACATCAACAATTTTGAAACAGATCTTTTTTGCGTGATGCAAGATTGCCCTTACACCACTGGATGCTCCTGCATCACATGTTATAAATGATTCTTAACATTAAGACGATATAGTCAAGTTAAGAATATGTGACTTATGTCAACGGATTCTGATGGGGAGACAAGCTCAACCCAATCACATTATTCGTATTTCCTTTTTTAAATATTATTATTGTATTGATTATGTAGACACCCTAAAATGACCAAGTCGTCCAATTGCTTGAATTCCGTCATTTCTTCCTAATCACCTGCATTACAACATTAATTGAATAATCTAATTATTTAATTAATTTCACCAAATTCTTATAAATCACATACTTTAGACATTAATTGAATAAATTCTCTTTATTTATTTAATTAAATTAAATTCCTCTATTATTCTTCCACAATTAAATAATTTCAATTAGATAATTATCTTCTTTCGAAATCTCAAGTCTCCATTGATTAAATATATCCCATTATTTAATTAATTCATCACAAATTCCCTCTTATCCATACAATTAAATAATTCTCAATTATTTAATTAAACCAAATCATTCTTCCAAATTTGAATAAATCAATCAAATTTATTTAAATCCTCTCAATCTCCAAAAATAAAATACAATCAAATATTTTATTTATTCTTCCAAATCATGCACAACAATTAAATAAATTTATTTATTTAATTTTCTTTCTTATCTTCAAATTCTTCAAATATCTCTCAAATCTTCAAAAAATAAGTCTTCTTCTCCATGCACACACAATTAAATAATTTATTATTTAATTTCTCTCAAATCATGCAAAAGCAAATCTTAGTTGAGTTTTCTATTCACTCAACCTTGTTTTTATCAATTTCTCTTAAATTAGAAAAAAACTTTTTGAGTTATGAAAAGCATGTCTTATCTTTAAAAAAGAAAGGGATTAACTCAAATAAAACAACTTTTGTGTGACACTTGTCTTCTTCTTATTCGTTGCACATTTCTCAACTGTTCTCCTTCGTTGATTCTTTTGAATTATCTGGACCATTGATCGATCTTTGTTAAAACCTATATAAACCCCCCTCATCTCCTTCATTACCTCTCTCTTCGATCACTTATTCTCAAGCATACTTAATAGCGCTTTGATCATACATCGCATCGATTGAGCAATTTCATGATCTTTTGATATTGATCTTTGAGCACACTACTTGCTTGTTGCAACCATAGTTTTGCAATACTATTAAGCAATTGATGCAGAGGTAAGAGGACCAAAACTATCCTCAATAACATTAACAAATCAAAGAACTAATCCAATTTCTTTGGTCAGGTTGAAGAGAACATTAATATATATTTTTCCTCCAATTTTCATGAAGATCTAATGGCAGGGGAGAAGGTTATGATTTTTTTTTCAAAATTGCAAACCCTAGGCAGCGTTCAGACCTGCCTTCACCAAAATTGCAATATCTCTCACAAAACTTAATGAAATTATACCAAACCAAAATAATTGTAAACTAGAAACACATATATTTCCATCCATCTATTATATGCATCAATGTGAGGCTGTACCAAGCCGTACCATGCATATTTTCAAACTGCATTTTCAAAAAATTAAACTCTACAGACCTACCCTCAATAAAACTACCATAACTTATTCAAATCTTAATGAAATTTGATGCAACAAAAATAAATGGAAAGTACACTCAATACTCTTTCCATCCATACCAAATTATGGTCATATAAAATCTATACAAATCTGTACCAATCTCTGAAACAATAGTTTAACATTCAGAAATGCAGAAACAAGGGTATCTTTTATTGATATCACATCAAAATGTAACAACCCACATTCTCCAACCTTCTCCCCTCTACCTTCACAAATGGATACAAGGCCTTTTAAAGGCATTAAATTATGACTCCTCACATTCCAACTGATTTCTAACTGCCTATCAACACCTAGAACCAAAATGACCTTTCATATTCCAAGTTTGCATTATTTACAACTTTACAATTTTGCATCATTTACACAAATTTGAACTTAGACCTCTCTTAGTGACTTTAATAAAAGAAAAAATGACTTAATTTGTCTCATTACATTGTTGAATCATCAAAGTTTAATCAAATTCCTATGAAAGCATCAATTTGTCAAGGTGCTCCTGCACCATACAACCAACCAACAAAGATTTCTAAGTCCCTTGGAAATGTATCTACAAAACAAAACTACCTTTTCCTGCATCTCTGTCTTTCTCTTCATCTTTAGTTTCAGGCTTCAAATCTTCACATCAATGGCTAGTGACCAACCAACCAACAAAATCAAACTACCATCAATTTTAGAGCTTCTTTCGGCTCCTTCTACTCCCATCAGTAGAGTACTCTTCAGGCTGCAACCTCAAGTGCTTCTTCAGTCAGGTATCCATCTCTCTACTACCTTACCACACTAACTTACCAAACCATCCATCTTACCCAACAGCAGACCCTAGTGATGCACCTTACCACTCTCTCCTTAGTGGCCTCTCTCTGCACCCTTATCCAGCTTAATCTCTATTGGAGAATGGTCATGATAGACCTCATCTTGTCTGTCCACACAATCTCAGAAACCTCCTTCTGCAGCTAGATGGAACAAGCACCTGCAACTAAACAACTTAGCAAATAAAATAACAGTCACTAACACAACTCTTCAGCTTTCCTTCAGTTCTTTACCTACCTTCTCAGTGACAGGAACAAATACCACACCCAAATCTTTCGCCAGCTCTGATACCAATATGATGCAGAGGTAGGAGGACCGAAACTATCCTCAATAACATTAACAAATCAAAGAACTAATCCAATTTCTTTGGTCAGGTTGAAGAGAACATTAATACATATTTTTCTTCCAATTTTCATGAAGATCCAATGGTAGGGGAGAAGGTTATGATTTTTTTCTCAAAACTGCAAACCCTAGGCAGCGTTCAGACCTACCCTCACCAAAATTACAATATCTCTCACAAAACTTAATGAAATTATACCAAACCAAAATGATTGTAAACTAGAAACACATATCTTTCCATCCATCTATTATATGCATCAATTTGAGGTTGTACCAGGCCGTACCATGCATATTTTCAGACTGCATTTTTAGAAAATTAAACTCTGCAGACCTACCCTCAATAAAAATGCCATAACTTATTCAAATCTTAATGAAATTTGATGCAACAAAAAGAATGGAAAGTAGACTCAATACTCTTTTCATCCATATCACATTATGGTCATATAAATCCATACAAATCTGTACCAATCTCTGAAATAGCAGTTTAACATTCAGAAATGCAGAAACAAGGGTATCTTTTATTGATATCACATCAAAATGTAACAACCCACATTCTCCAACCTTCTCCCCTTTGCCTTCACAAATGGATACAAGGCCTTTTAAATGCATTACATCATGACTCCTCATATTCCAACTAATTTCTAACTGCCTATCAACGCTTAGAACCAAAATGACCTTTCATATTCCAAGTTTGCATCATTTGCAACTTTACAATTTTGCATCATTTACACAAATTTGAACTTAGACCTCTCTTAGTGACTTTAATAAAAGGAAAAATGACTTAATTTATCTCATTACATTGTTGAATCATCAAAGTTCAATCAAATTCCTATGAAAGCATCAATTTGTCAAGGTGCTCCTGCACCAGCAATCCACATTCATCCAAAGGGAACAATACAAATCTCGGTAAAAGCTTTCATGTTTCATTGATTATTATTAATGGCTTTTATTTAGATCGGTTCTCTTTATGTTATTGGGTTTTTGATTTGTTTACTTTATCATAATCAATTTCCCTCATACACATTCTGGCACGCCTGGTGGGACCCACTAATCCCTCTTTTTCTTTGAGAAATTGATTTTTTTTAAGTACAGTACGGAATAGCACATCTCGACACAGAAAAGCACCTTTGGTAGAGCAATACAGTGCTTTTGGACCATCCCGCAACGCCTTTGGTAACACAGAACCGCGCTTTTGGTAATACAGTAAAGCACACTTGGGAAAATAGAAAAGCGCTTTTGGTATAACAGTAAAGCGCTATTGGTATAACAGTAAAGCACTTTTGGTTAGGATCGCAGACTTGCAAACTTCAAAACCCCATAACTTTCTCAAAACTTAACGAAATTCGATGCTTTTTTTTAAATTGCATAGAAAATCATAAGAAATCTATTGGTGATATTTAATCTCTTGTATCTCATCATTTTGTTACCAATTTTATGGATTTCACTTTGGTTTTCTAGGGTTTCTCACTTATTGTTAAGGTTTTGACTTGATTTTTGACATCTTGTATTCTTTGGAACTAATATTACTTGTTGCAGCATCTTATTACTTATCAACATCATAGATCATCACTCAATCATTCAATCATTAGCTTTTTTGATGAAATATTGTTTTTTGTAGGCCTCTTATTACACTGTGTGTTTGGTAGTACAGTAGCTCGCCTTTGGTAGAAAAGTAGCTCGCTTTTGGTAGCAAAGTAGCTCACTTTTGGTAGAAAAGTAGCTCACTTTGGGTAGAAAAGTAGCTCGCTTTTGGTAGCACGGTACCACGCTTCTGGTAGCACAGTGCATCGCTTCTGGTAATACAGTGCATCGCTTTTGGTAGCATAGTGCATCGCTTCTGGTAGCACAGTGCAGTGCTATTGGTATCATATTAAGACGCGTTTGGTAAGACAGTAACTCGCTTTTGGTCAATTTGATTTATTTTTGCTAACTTGTGAGTTTTGTGGAACTAATTTATTTGTTGCAGCTTCTTATCACTCACACAGAGCAAAAAAGTTTTTCTAATATGTTCATGCAGGACGAGCATTGAGGAAATCTTGATTTATCTCACTAAGTCTTAGAAACATATTGCCTTCTTAAGGGATAATTGAACAAATCATTTCGGTAATCTAAGTCTTAGGAACATACTACTTTTCTTAAGGGACAATGGACATGTATGTGAAAACACCTCAATTTTCTAAGGGACAATGGACATGAATGCCAAACACTTCAATTTTATAAGGGACAATTGACAACTACAAACGTGTGTGTGCCTAATTTAGTTGCACCTTATTTTTCTTATAATGGGACAATTGAACCTTTGTTTGACGTGCTTGCTCTTACATTTCAGTATTTCCTTTAGAAGGGTCTGCTTTTGGATTTTGTTTCATCTAAAAGGGATGACCCTAAGTGGAGTTTTCCTTTGAACCGCTATATAAGAGGGATAAGGCGAAAGCCAAGTCCTAACTGACATCAGCCTTACCTTCTGGTGCCAAACTAAAAAGAGGTGTACTAGCTCTTTGTGGAAATAATTTTCACATTGAGCGAAGTGTTTGATACTCTTAGTAGGATTGGTTAAAGCTTTTAGTAGCTTGTCACATTGCTTGTAAGGCGTTGGTCCCTTAAAGTTACTAAGAACCATTCTAGATAGAGACTACCCGATCTACCTCTGAACATTGCGGTAATCATCAGTGCAAGGGGAATTAATTTAAGCCCTTAAGATACTCACCATTGGCTCCCTTGAGAAGAGATAGTATTCCCTTGGCCATAAAGCTCTTGTGACCTACTTGAGCTTTCCAAGGGGAGGGTGAGATATCCCTACCTATCATCTCTCACAAAGATACAAAATATCTGACACCTTTATAGAATGATATTTTTATCGACGGAGTATTAAGTTGTGAGCTGATCTACTACAATGAAACCTTGTCTCTAGGGATAAAAAGTGCTTGTTATTGATTGCAATTGTCTTATACCTGTGGAAACATTGGGCTTTTTTGTGAGCCTTGAACATACACTATCTATTATGTCAGTCCTTTTTTGACCACTTGTTTGTTGTGTTTTCTCTTGCCAAAAACAAATCCAATTAGAACCATAACCAAATCTATCAAAATTGCCTTTAAAAATATCAGACACTACTTCAGCACCTCTGGTATTACAGCAGCTCGCCCTTGGTGGTATAGTAGTTCGCCTTTGGTATAGCAGTACCTCATCTCTGGTAGCTCAGTCCATCGCCTTTGGTATTACAGTAGCACGCTTTTGATTGCATAGTCCTGCGCCTCTGGTCAAACAGTATAGCACCTTTGGTCCAGTGAATTGTGCATCAGAGTTTGTCTTTCTCAAAACACAAGCAGAATCTCAGCATTACCTTTTGTCCTAGTGTATTCCATGGTAACCACTAGGCTCTAGCAAACTATGAAGTCCAAGCAAGTTGTCCCTAGGAAGCGCAAATCATCTCCTCACACACCGCAATCAGGCTGTCTCAACATTACTCCCAAGGTCACTCCTAGAACACCCATGGAAAGATCTACCAATTCTCCCAACATGCCGTGCCTTGACCACCCTAGCACTCCTCATGAGGGTAGGGTCCCTTTGGTAAGTACACCTCAATATACCACCAGCTTGCCTCTAGATTTTGTGCCACAAGGATATACTATTGATCAAGTCACTCCTCAAGAAGGTAGGGTCCCTTTGGTAAGTACACCTCACTATACCACTGGCATGCCTCCCGATTTCGTCCCCCAAGGTTATACTACAGATCTAGCCCCACCTCAAGAAGAGCGACACTTTGAAATGGGTCAATCCTCTCAAGAAGATGGGCAAGATCTTGATGAATTCATACAAGATCCTAGAGTTGTAGCCGCCTTTGACAAAATCCTTAGTGAAAACCAAGATCATTTCTTTCACTTGTTAATAGAGCAAGGAGCCAAATTACCTTAGGATTTTGATCTTTTCAATCTCAAAGAGACAAACAATACCCTCGACACCATACAAGCGGTGCAAACCATGTCAACAGTGACCACGCCTTTACTCGAACAAGGCTCACAAGGGAAACAATGGTACAATATAAGAATCCCCTTTTTCAAAACCCAACAGGAAAGAGGGCCGTATCACCACTTCTGACTCCTATGGAAATCTACAAAAATCAACAAGAAACTCTCCAATGTCAAGTGGAGCTAGCTAAGCAAGCCACCTTATCTCAATCAAACATACAACACACTCCTAAAGTGTCCACACCAACCACAAGTGGAATTTTGATTACTCCTTCACGAATAGGTTTCCCACCAAATTACAATCCGGGGAACAACTATGTAGCCATGCAACAAGGGTCTCAACACATACCACCTCCCATATCATCAAACCTTCATGTCTCTCAACCAATTAGAGTCATGCAATCCCCCCACAAAATTCTTCTACGCTCATCCCTAATCAACCATCTCAAATCACATCTACCTACGTCCCTCCTCCACTATGATCATCAGTGCTAAATTTTATCAATACGTTGCCTATCCACCCTCAACATTCCCAACATCAAGTTTCCCAAAGCTATGTGCCGCCATTGCAACCTAATCCAATGCACTTTAGCTTTCCTCCACCTAATTCTTTTGTTCAACCATCACAAAGCCAACATTCTTACCTAGCACCACCTCCACCTCTTCCAAATCAAAACATCCAATTCCAACCCAATCCAAATCCAACATACAACGCATATGACCCCAACCAATCTTACGACCCTTATAATACCAATGCTCATGGCTTACACTACAATCTTCTGTATGGGCAGAAACAACCACTTCTAGGACAACAAGAGATGTTTCCAACCCCTCCCACAGCAATGGAGCTAAAAATCGAGGAAGTTCAACAACAGCTATCTGATCTTACATTTGGCCACACCAAGAAGACATTCTCTTTAGAAGAAGTGTGTCCTTATCCTTTTGATCGGTCATTACTTATGATCCCTTTTCCTCAAAATTTTACTATTCCTAAGTTTGATAAATACAAAGGAAAAGGTGACCCAAAAGACCATCTCAGGGAATTCTATCTTGCTTGTTTCGAGGTCTCACATAACAACAAGTATCTTATGCGTCTCTTTCCTTGTAGTCTTGGAGGTCAAGCAATAGAATGGTTCTCACACTTACCTACAGGTATCAAGTCTTTTAACGAGCTAGCAGAGAAATTTGCAACCAATTTCTCCTACAATGCAGAGCATGAAATCTCCATGACTGATCTATGCAACAACAAACAAAAGAATGGAGAAACTTTCATTTCTTTCCTTCAATGATGGAGACAAATGGCTACCAAATTCCCTTTGAAGATTATAGAGAAATAGCTTGTTAGCATATTTGTGCAGAACCTTAACCAAGAGTTAGGTTTTCATTTGCAAATTCTTAGTTCTACAACCTTCGATGAAATTACATACAAGGGAATCAACATTGAAAAAACCCTCATTGCTAAGGGTGTGGTCAAAATCTTCAAAGAAATGAAAGACAATGCTCCTCATCAACAATTGAGCGATAAACCCAAATATTGGAACAAAAACAAAAACGTGGTCAACGATGGGGTGGTCGACTCTAAACATGTCAAAACTTTGCAAACACTGCTGCTGCTTTCCAAACCAAGTCAAGCTCCACCTCAACAACAGTAACAACAAAGGCAACCTTATCAAAACCAAGAGCAATGACAACAAGAGTGGCCTCAACATGATTACCCTCCACGGCGTCAATTCACTCCCTTGGGAGAGCCCATCAAATCGGTCCTACAGAAGATTTTACAGAAAGGACTCATCACCCTACTTGATGCTCCCCCATATGGCGAACCTGTTTACAAAACTGTGCGATACAGAGAAAATGAATACTGTGAATTCCATAGGAGCAAAGGGCATAGAACTGTATCATGCATGAAACTCAAACACCTAATCCAAAATCTCATTGAAGGCAATCAAATATCTCTACAAGAAGATCCACCAGCTCAGCACATGAACAAAGATCTTGATATGTACAAGGAACCATTCCCTCATCATGGTCCACCTCCTCCTTAGGATAGAGGTAAAGGTATCAATTATGCTTCCACTTCCTTTGATTCTATTGTAGGTCATTTTGAAGAGAGTCGAGTATCTACCCTCACAATCAAAGGCAAATCTATGGATTGCGCTATTACAACTTGTCGTGGTCGTGTCACCATTCGTTGTCCTACACCTAATCTTTCGGCTCAATCTAATTATAATCTTGTCAAACATCTAGGGAAAACACCAGCACAGATCTCTATCTTGGACCTCCTACGGTCATCACCTACACATAGAGTGGTGCTAGAAAAAGCCCTCCAAGAGTCTTCGGTTCCTAACAACATAGCGGTTGTGGTTTTCCAAGCTATAGTAGGGAACATTGCTTCACCCTACAATGTGGTCTTTTCTGAAAAGGACCTCCCATCCCATGATCCGTGTCACAATGATGCCCTTCATATTGAAGTTCTCATCCATAAGTGCAAAATCAAACGTATACTCATAGATGGTGGTGCTGGTCTCAACATATGTTCTTTAAAGTTACTAAAGCAATTGGAATACTCTGAGGATCATGTCAACACTGATGAAAGTATTACAATCAAGGGATATGATGATGTTGAACACCATTCAGAAGGTATTATCCCCTTGCCTATACAACTGGGCCCTGTCATGCTTGAAACCAGATGTCAAGACCTTGATATTGAGCTACCGTACAACATTATCCTTGGCCGCCCATGGATCCATGCAATGAAAGCTATTCCCTCCACATATCATCAGTCTCTAAAGTTCCCATACAATGGTACAGAGATCACTATCCTAGGAGACCCCAATCCTTTTGAATTTTGTCGTGTCTTGCAAGGCAGCTATAAGAATTGCAACCAAGTGCCTAACAATGCAAAAGCCCTTGAAACCCCACTATATGTTGATCCTACAACTCTGACTCAAACCTCTACAAGTGAACCTAATCCTATTCCTGAAATCAAAGCACACATCCGTGATATAGGCTTTGGAACTTATGATATCTCAAAATCTTGTTGTGTAGGGCAGATGCCTTTATCTCCAAAATCTTACGGCCAACCACCCATTGCCAAAGTAACCAAAAAAGTAGCTATTACTCCCCCAGCATTTCTAACCCAATTCCAACAGGGACGGTTATTGGAGGAGGAAACTATTGAGGACATTTCTTCTTAGCTTTATAAGGAGAGAGAACCAGTCACAATACCAGTCAAGCAATATGGCAATGGCTTAAGGATAGTCAAAAACATGGGCTATAAAGGCAAAGGTGGCCTCGGGAAATAGAATCAAGGAACTATGGAACCCATCATTGTGACAAAGAAAATAGACAAGAAGGGTTTAAGATTTGGTAAGAAGGTACCGCACGCCTTGGACATCGAGTATATCCTCAACGAGGTGGCCGAAACTTTTCCCACCAATTCAATGTCTACTGAGGATATCATCGATGACTCTTCCCTCCATATGACCAACCTATTCATAGAATCCTCCATTTTTACGCTATCCTCCATATCCTTAACCTCCACCACAAACACCCAGAATGTCACACTTGTCTACCCTGAACTTATCGATTGGGACCAATAAGGGTCCCCCGTTATAGATGTATTTCAGAATGACAAAGCTTTAGCTGAGTTCATGGGACTTCAAGAAGGTATCCCTCTTGGTGATCATAAAGTAGGTTTTGTAATGGAACTAGAGCCAACAACTTATTTTGGTGAGAATGCCAAATCCTCCATTCGCAAAAATAAAAATAAAGACAAATCTCTAGGTGAAAACCACACTGTGGCACCTCCTGATCATAAAATAGTAAAAACAAAGGACGTATCCAAAGGTGAAAACCCAATTGTGGCACTTGAGGATGGAGGATTTGACCTTCCCCTACCATCTAAGTATCAAGAGAAGTCAGCTCTCCTAGTGGAAGATTCTACAGAGATAAACCTTGGCACAAAGCAAAACCCAAAGACCACATTCCTAGCAGCATCACTATCAGAAACAGAGCATAGGAATCTTAACACATTCTTCTTACAACAAACCATCAACTTTGCATGGACCTATGCTGATATGCTAGGGTTAGACCCTAAGCTAGTTGTTCACTATCTCACAGTTGATCCAAAAGTTAAACTGGTCAAGCAAAAGCTAAGAAAGATGCAACCACAGATAGCTCTCTTGGTAAAAGTGGAAATACAGAAGTTGTTAGATGCAAAGTTCATACGACCTATTGACTATTCAGACTGGGTATCAAACATTATACCTGTGTCTAAACCCAATGGGCACATCCGCATGTGCAATGATTTTAGAGATCTTAATAAATCATGTCCCAAAGATGACTTTCCACTACTGAACATTGATATTATAGTAGACTTGACAATAGGTCATGAAATGCTTTCTCTCATGGATGGATTCTTAGGCTACAATCAGATAAGGATAGCAGAAGAAGATCAATATAAAACAATTTTTACTTGTCCTTGGGGTAATTATTGTTGTTGTGTGATGTCGTTTGGTCTAAAGAATGCAAGAGCAACCTATCAGAGAGCAATGACAGTGATATTTCACCTCTTTCATCATATTATGGAGGACTACGTGGATGACATACTAGCTAAATCTTCTAGGGAAAATCACATACAAGTTCTAGGACAGATCTTTGACAGGCTCAAGAAATACCAAGTAAGACTCAATCCAAAGAAGTGTGTCTTTGGTGTAACATCAAAAAACCTGTTAGGGTATATTATATCTCGCAAAGGTATCGAAGTAGACCCCACAAAAGTAAAAGCTATAATGGAGATGCCTCCACCAAAGAACCTCAAATCATTAAGAAGCCTTAAGGGAAGGTTGTAATCCATTAGGTGTTTCATCTCACAGCTAGCAGATAAATGTCTAGCATTTCAACACTTACTCCGAAAGGATGTCTCATTCCGATGGGATGATAAGTGTCAAGCAGCATTTGATCATCTCAAAGAGTATCTAGCTACACCTCCTATATTGGTTCCACCATTTACTGATAAACCTTTGATATTATACATCTCAACTACAACTTCGGCCCTAGGGGCTCTTCTAGCACAAAATAATGAAACAGGAAAAGAGCATGTAATTTATTATATCAGTAGAACCTTGGTGGGATACAAACTCAATTATTCACCGATGGAAAGAGCTTGTTTAGCAGTCGTGTTCGCTTCCCAAAAGTTGTGGCATTACATGTTGAACCAACACACAAATCTTATAGCCAAAATTGATCCCTTGAAGTATCTACTAGCAAAGGCAGCTCTTACAGGCAGACTAGCTAAATGGGTCATGATCCTTAGTGAGTTCGACATTGAGTATATGGATCATAAAGCAATCAAAGGACAAGCTCTAGTAGATCAACTAGCAGAAGCACCCATGACAGATACACACCCTATGGTAGCAGACTTTCTGGATGAGAATCTATTCACTCTTTCTAACTCAATAATGTGGAAATTGTACTTTGATGGTTCCTACACACAGCATGGATCAAGGGTCGGCATCTTATTCATTACACCTTAGAATGACTATATTCCAAAGTCATATCGTCTTGCATTCCCTTGCACCAACAACATTGCCGAGTATGAAGCACTCCTTATAGGTCTCAATACAGTAATTCAATGGGACATCACATAATTACAAGTGTATGGAGACTCACAGCTAGTCATTTGCCAAGTCACAGATGAATACCAAACAAAAGATGAAAAGTTGGTCCCCTACAAGCAACTAGTGGATGCCTATAAACCACACTTTTCTAGCATCACATTTGAGCAAATTCCAAGAGAGCATAACAAAGCTGCAGATCCTATGGCTTTTGTAGGGTCACTAATTGACATGCCAGCTAATACATAGAAATGTGAATTCTTGATCGAGCAATTATTGATACCAGCTGTTGACGTTCTAGTTACTGAAATCATCTGTGAACTTGTTGGTCCCAATTCCCCATGGTACAAAGATATCTATGAATACCTTAAACACAATACATTTTCCCCCTGACCTATCATTCACCCAATGCAAAACCTTTATCCGCCAATCCTCTCGTTACACCATTCTGGGTGATACACTATATCACCGGAGTCTCGATGGTATCCTCTTATGATGTCTTAACGCGGAAGAAGTTGAAGCTACCTTACGAGACATACACGAAGGTGTCTATGGTACACATTCTACCGGTCCTAATCTCGCTAAGAAGATACTGAGAACAGGTTACTACTGGCCTACAATAGAGCAAGATGCTGCACAGTTTGCTAAGAAGTGTCTACAATGCCAGCAACATGGAGATTTGATTCATGCACCAACTCATGAATTACAACCTATGATAACTCCTTAGCCTTTTTCTCAATGGGGTCTCGACCTCGTAGGACAAATCCACCCATCCTCATCCAATGGCCACAAATTTATTATTACCACCACTGAGTACTTCATGAAGTGGGTTGAAGTCATTCCCATGACCTATATCACCAATAAGCAAATAGCCAAGTTTATCCTTAACTACTTCATATGCTGGTATGGTATCCCCCAAGCCATTATCACTAATAATGGGAGACCATTCAAGAATCAAGATGTCTATGCCTTGTACACATAATACAATATCCAACATCGCTTTTCAACTCCCTACTATCCGTAGAGTAACGGCCAAGTCGAGTCTTCTAATAAAACCATTCTCAAAATCCTCAAGAAAACAGTTAATGAAGTGGGTCATGATTGGCACTTGCAACTCAATCCTGCCCTATGGGCCTACCGCACTAGTATTAGAACACCAACTGGTGCCACACCATATGCCTTGGTCTATGGCTCTGAAGCCATCCTACCTATAGAGGTCGAGATCCCATCCCTCATAGTATCCACGCAGGACCTGATTGGCAGAGAAGAGTATCACACTTCCAGATTAGCTGAGCTTGAACTACTAGATGAGAGGCGCCTTGCAACGCTTAATCATCTCCATGTCTATAAAAACCGCCTCCAGCATAATTACAACAAAAAGATCAAAGAAAGACAGTTTCAAGTTGGTGATCTTGTACTTAAAGAGAATCAAAGAAATCAAGCAGATCGAGAAAAGAAGGGCAAGTTTGAGCCTAATTGGTTAGGTCCCTTTATTGTCACAACAGTATATGGATCAGGAGCTTATACTTTAGCTACATTGACAGCATTCCTCTAGATGAGTCACTTAACAGTGTTCATCTTAAGAAGTTCTATGCCTGATCCTCAGAGTATTCCAAAAAAAAATCTGTCCTCTAGTGAAAACCTGGCAAACAGGCACCTTGGATAAGTACCATAGTTAAAACCTGGCAAATAGGCGCTATGTGTAGAGTTAGCACCCATTGTCTATCGAGTCTTGTTCATTTTTGGTTGTCACAACGTACTTCATCCATCCATCCATAATAAAACCATTGACTTTGTTTACATTTCCATCTCCCTATCTAGTATAGCTTAGAAATTTGTCAATGTCCATTGTCGTCATCCACTTGATCTGTGTCAACAGTTAACACTGTCTTGTCCTAGGTCAAGCTTTCTATGTCTTCTTCATCAGTCATCCATGCAAATTCCTCTACCGGAATGGGGGCAACTCTTTCCTTAACTTGGGTCTAGGATTGGTTCCTTGTTCGTGGTTCACAACACGCTCATCAATCTTTTCTCCTTTTTGCAGATAGCATCCTGAGAGGACTCGAACCCACAATCACCTGATTTGAGTTACTCCCATTCACAACCCTTATATCATTTTCATTGCAAAGCTCGATCAACAATCTCTATCTTCCATCTCCTCCTTTTCGTCTCTCTGGTATTATCTGCGAAACCCACATGTTAGATATCACTAGTCATAACATCTATATCATCATAATTCTCTCTCATCATACATCTATAAGCATCATATATGCAACATACATCATCACATAAATCCATAATCATACATACATATCATCACATCCATGACATCAGGAAGTGCATACACAAAAACATGAACAGTAGTGAGCATAACAAATCATCATATATCTCATGTGAAGGTCATCATAATACAAAATGTACGTGTCTACATCAATAGTCCATATATACATCAATATAGTATAGCAAGGCTATCAAGGGCCTGCAATATACACATCAGGATGCACGCAGGCATCAATCCAAAATGATACAATATACATATATACATGCTCTAGCGGGTAGAGTTGCCCTCCTACTATGGCCCCCGTCCTCCACCTATGCTCGGTGCAGGTCCCCCTGCTGCTCCTCCTCCCCCTGGTGGCACCGCTAGTCCTCTAACTAAGGATAGTGACTGCCCTGTCCTGCAGGACTCGGATGCCCCGGATTTGCTCCTGTCTCTGTAACTAGGTGCCTATTGAGCTGCTGGCACCACACCCACGTAGATTCCCCTGTAGTACTCTGCCTCTATGCCTGATGATACTAGCTCTCCCTACACCCAGACGAGCTCACTATATAGGGTCCTTTGATTTGCACCTAGTGCACGGCGTGCCTCATCTCTCTCTCGCCTCACTCTATGGAGTGTGGCCTCTGCTGTCAGCCATAGCTGTACCTCTACATCCATCTCCCTCGTCACCTAGGCTAGCTGTCCATCATCTACTGCTAGTGCGGCTGGCAGCTGTATCTGTACCTGTGCCTGTACTTGGACCTGTAGCTATGCCTATGCGTGTGCTAGGGCTATCTGTGCTGCTGCTGCTACCTGTGTCTACACCTGGGCTAAGGCCTCAGCCTGTCTTGCCTCAACCCTCGCGACATCCCTATCCCTCCTCAATCGTACCATCTGGAGCTCTAGTCGAGTCCTCCAGGCTGTCTCATCCTGTAGCAGCCGCTCAGCCCTCTCCAAATCAGTCTCTATAGCTGGCTCCCCCTCCTCCGCCATCTCCACATCTTCCTACTAGCCGTTGGCCTCTCCAACTGCTTGTTGTCTAGCTGCTCTAGCCTGTCGTCTAATCCTAGCCTCTACACCTGGGACTAGTACCTCCCCCACTGTCCCTGCCACACCTGGTGTCATCAACCACACTGGCTAATGTGTCTACTAGTATCTGTCATACTCTGGCAGTCTACCTAGATCTTTCAGTCCTGTATCCCAGTCCCATCTCATGGGGACAAGTCCCCATACCTTTGCCAATGCTGTCGCTACTGGAATCTCTGCATCCTAGTCCCCAACCTCCCACCGTGTCCTAGCATGGGTCGCCTCTCCAACTGGTAACCCCTGTGGAAGTCCAAACTATCTCAGTACCCACTCTGGTAGGTATCTCTCAATCGTGTCTGTCCATCTCCCAAACAGATACCGAGCCTGTCTGCAGTACATTAGCTGCTCATGCTCGTCCTCCCACTCCTCGCATAGTAACCATGGCCTCTAAACAAATAGGTCCATCTCATCGATTTGCCACCTCCAATGGCTAACAGACCCCAGCCTCCGATGTGTAATCACTCCCTCATATAGGAATGTGTATGGCTCTCCCCTATCTCGATGGCATTGTGTCATGGGTTGAATCACTGGGATATGCTCCCACGCCCACACCTGTAGAAGAGTCACCCTTGCTGAGAGACTCCTACCTCTCTTGTATACGCAGTGGTGCATATCGTGGTACAACTGTCCCAACACACATGGGCCCCATGCATACTGAATGCCATGAGTGAACATCCCAGATAGTACAGTGCCCCAGCCAACCGATAATCCTCTAGATCTCTTGTCTGGGCAGAGGAAGCTACCAATCAAGGAAGATACTATCCACCTAATCCTGTCGCAGAGTCTCAGGACGTCTGCGCATCGAATCTCTTCGTCGTCTATCCACAAATCATCGGTGCAAAATACCTCTACCAAGTCTCCCTCGCCCCGCGTTGGGTCAAAGTCCACTCTCTCCCCATCAATCCGAATCCTCAGGATGCGATACACATCCTCCAAGGTCACTGTCGCCTCCCCTATCAGAAAGTGAAACAAGCCTGTCTCATTGCAGAACCTCTCCACCACTACTGTCACTAGGGCGAGATTTACCCTAATGTGAGTCAAGTGTGCAACATGCCATAATCTTGTGTGCTCTAGGAACGCGTCCTCCTCCCACGCCAGTTGTACTACCTCATGTGCTATCATGTGGTGTCGTTCTCTCGACATCAACAGAGGCATAATCCTCTGCATCCACAACAAACCACTTGTTAGTTAGTTTAACCATTCCTCAATAGTCCTACCAACTTTTACCCTATGATGCAAAACCCTAAGACTAGCTCTTCCCTTCCTCCAACCTAAGTAGTCAACCCTTTGGTCAACCCTACCCATTGCATTCTTCTACCCAAACCAAGGGCACCTTGCTTTCCACAAGAGCGCTCCACTGTGTTACCATAAGCACCTCACTGCACCTACAAATGCGCTTTGTTTTTCTATACCAGGTGTGACTTGTTTTCACCAAGTACGCTTCTCCATGCTACCAACCGCGCCACTCTATGCTGCCAAAGGCAACACAATTTTTTTAACCCTTCCATCCGCACCTTACTTCCCCGCCAACCGCGCTGCACTACACTACCAAAAGCATTGCGGCTTTATACCAAACGTGCTGCGGTGCGGAGCCCTACATCCAAAAGTGCTTTGATTTGACCAAACGCGCTGTACCTACCTACCAGACACGCTGTGGCGTGCCAAAAGTGCCTTAACCGATTACCAATAGTGCTAACCTAGCCTAAAGCGCTTTTGGCAAAACTGAAAACCCTACCTAGACCTAGCCCTAAACCCCACCAAAAATGACAAATTCAAATGGGGTTTTTGGACACTTACTACTGCCAGAGCTCCTGTTGGCCTCCCGTATGTCCGCACTAACTCCGTCTGATGCCTGTGTGCTGGAATCGGCATCTCTCCTCGCTGTCAGCTCCTTCCACTCAACTCTCTCACCCTAAGCTAGGAGGCTCCAAACTCTAGATTTGGAAGCTCCTAGTGTGCAAATGAGGATTGTGGTCCCCATGGGACCTATTTATAGCATCCCTCCCTCTTTCTTCTATCTTCCCCACCCCTATTACTTTTCCTTCTAAACCTGCTCACACACTCTTCTTGTCGAGCGTCAACCTAGTCCTTCTACCGCTTCCCTGTCCTCTCGCTCGGGGGGGGCATACGCTGGGGCAACTACCTACACTGGGGCATCAAAAATTGTATCATGTCTTCAAGTATCGATTTCTTTGAAGCAATGCTATAAACTGTGTTGCATCAAAGAGGGGCAAAATGTAGACACCCTAAAATGACCAAGTCGTTGCACTACTTGCATTCCGTCATTTCTTCCTAATCACCTACATTACAACATTAATTGAATAATCTAATTATTTAATTAATTTCACCAAATTCTTCTAAATCACATACTTTCAACATTAATTGAATAAATTCTCTTTATTTAATTAATTAAATTAAATTCCTCTATAATTCTTCCACAATTAAATAATTTCAATTATTTAATTAGATAATTATCTTCTTTCCAAATCTCAAGTCTCCATTAATTAAATATATCCCATTATTTAATTAATTCATCACAAATTCCCTCTTATCCAAACAATTAAATAATTCTCAATTATTTAATTAAACCAAATCATTCTTCCAAATTTGAATAAATCAATCAAATTTATTTAAATCCTCTCAATCTCCAAAAATAAAATACAATCAAATATTTTATTTATTCTTCCAAATCATGCACAACAATTAAATAAATTTATTTATTTAATTTGCTTTCTTATCTTCAAATTCTTCAAATATCTCTCAAATCTTCTAAAAATAAGTCTTCTTCTCCATGCACACAGTTAAATAATTTATTATTTAATTTCTCTCAAATCATGCAAAAGCAAATCTTAAGTTGAGTTTTCTATTCACTCAACCTTTTTTTTATCAATTTCTCTTAAATTAGAAAAAAGCTTTCTAATTTATGAAAAGCATGTCTTATCTTTAAAAAAGAAAGGGATTAACTCAAATAAAATAGCTTTTGTGTGACACTTGTTTTCTTCTTATTCGTTGCATGTTCCTCAACTGTTCTCCTCCGTTGATTCTTCTAAATTATCTGGACCGTTGATTGATTTTTGTTGAAACCTATATAAACCCCCCTCATCTCCTTCATTACCTCTCTCTTCGATCACTTATTCTCAGGCATACTTGACAGTGCTTTGAGCATACATCACATCGATTGAGCAACTTCACGATCTCTTAACATTGATCTTTGAGCACACTACTTGCTTGTTGCAACCATGGTTTTGCAATACTATTGATCAATCTACATTCATCCAAAGGGAACAATACAAATCTCAGTAAAAGCTTTCATATTTCATTGATTTATTATTAATGACTTTTATTTAGATCAGTTCTCTTTATGTTATTGGGTTTTTGATTTGTTTAGTTTATCATAGTCAATTTTCCTCATGCACAGATTAAACTAAAACCATATGTATATTTGATGTAATCAAATATATATAAACGTCTTAACATAGTAAGAGGATAATACCTCTTAAATGCATCAAAGATAGTGATGAAAACATAGGCTATTTATTTGTAAGCCTTCATTAGTGAAAGAAGTGGGTCGAACCACTCATAACATGATCATTAAAGATCAGTTTTATTTTTAAAAGAGCATCAGCTTCATCCTAATGAGGATGACTGTATAAGTTTAACCACCCAACCAAATGAGCGTATAGGTGGCTATCTCTATCAACATGTGTTCATTTTGCTAAGAAATTGATTTATAGTTTGGACTAAGTCTCTTAATAAAGTTATTATGTAATCAATGTTTTAACTGATTTATAGTTATGGCACAAATAGAGGACTACTCTATAGGAGTCATGCCTAGTCCACTTTAATAAGAGGGAAATGACTCAACTTTGGGCGGGAGCAGAGAAACAGATAGAAATATAGTACAAGATGAGAATGTTAGGGGAATAGAGTAAAAAAAAAAATGCATTGTGGAATAGTGATCTGACTGGAGGCGTGAGGAAGTACGCTCAGATAAGGCATCAGTCTATGTAATATTTGCATACCTCTATCAATATAAGAAACCATTACTTTCAGGTATTCCTCAATCGATTATTTGATAACAATGAAGGAAATCAAATAGGATATCTTAAGAATTATATTATAGTTTTGTGGCGATTGCATGTGTTCGCCTGATTTATATTATGTGTGTGTGATAGTTGATAATTAGTAGACTTAACAAGGGAAGAGACACAATTATATATTGAGAAAATTAAGTCATTCTATCTCTGTTTGAACAAGAAATAGAATCAAACTATAGAGTCGACTATGGTAGTACTAGTGAGTACATGATATAATTAATGAATTCGACCACTTAGATATATGAGAAACTATTATTATATCCAATGCTTGAAATGAAGAATAGAATGTTCTTCATGGTAAAAAAATGGGTTAAGTTGTCATTTACATTGATAATAGATCATCCTTTGATTGATTTGGTAAATGGACAATAGAATGATGGTGAGTTAACAAAACAATAGGACTTTCAAGTATTATAGAGAAGAATGAACTTTGGTATTATACTATCAACTTGAGCCATATAGTATTGAGATAATAGCGACTTAATATATTGTCTTGTTTAAACTATATATATAATGGAAATTGTTATCCATTCTTGGAAACTAGACTCGTAGGAATCTTTAGTAAAACTATTGTAACACATCAAACAAGAATAACTTAGAGTTACTATGGGAAATAAAATAAGGTTCTTATGAGAATCCGTTGATGTATACATTATATTCATTATTCACGTTATTTTAGAGAAGATCCAATACAATGGAATAGACTTATTCTACTAAGGGATGACCTTATAGGAAAGGCATATTGGGTATGTTTTACTTTGTTACATTAGTAAAGGTATTGGACAAGGGTTAATATTATTTAAAAGAACTATAGTGTTCTTACTCTTTGGTTGAATTAGTCATAAGTCATTTATGAATCTAGGTTGCCTAGCAAAGAGATAAGGTTATGTAGCATTATTAAATTAGCCATGGGACAATTGGATAACCTAGAGCTGATTATGACCCAACTAAATAGTTGTCATAAGGGACTTATTAAGGACTAAAGATATTATTATTATGACTCATGGATTAAACCAGTACATGATTAGGAATTGGTATAAGAATAAAACTGTGAGAATATGGCAATATCCAAGTCAAGTAGGGGTGGGTGAACACAACGACTACATTCATTATGAATGATATTGATATTAAAAATTTTGGCCAAAGTAATGCATTTATTTTCTGCATGCATTTTCAGTTCACTGTATTCAGATTGCTCATTCTATCAGAAATCATACTTAGCTAGAGGGTATCTAGGGCTGTATGGTTGATAGAGTTGAGTCAAATACAAAACTATGTATGCGAAAAAAAAAATTATCACTGGTCACCTAAGGTCTATATTCCTCGTGAAGGGTAGGGCCACTTCCTATGTGGAAGAAGTGTGGGAGACTACCAGTCTGTGGATGGAGGTAAATCACCAGAAAGATGCTCTCTCTCCAAGAAGGAAACATGCCAAGACTTGTGATAAAGATGTCAGATATTCATATGCAGTATTTATTCCAAATTTGTATATGTAATGGATTTACATTTGTAAACATTGTAAATAAAAAGACAATATGGGTATATTGTATTTTGTAAAAACAAAATCTTGTAAATGTAGTACTTGATTATTTGTTGAATAAAAGAAAAAATTTCTTTATCTCATTTTTACCTTGTTGAGTTACTCTGTGGTAAATTTTTGGTTTTTACTATGTTAATAGAATGTGGATGTTACAACAATTTTTTTGGTGATTTGATTAGAGGTTTGAATCTTTTCTATTCTTTTCTAAACGTTCAATGAATTGGTGTGAAATCATGGAATATTTTTAGTCCCTACCTTAGTAGAGGACTATTGTTTTCACTCACCAAAAAGAGCATGTGTTTTCTTCGAACTGCGTGCAATTTGGAAAATACTAAATCCATAGCTAAGGTTTGAAATATTTTATTCTTTTTCCCTTGATTGATGGCATTTTTTGTAATGCCCCATCATGCAACCCTAGAGCGTTAGACTAACAAGTACAAAATAATAGAAATTTTTTTTTTTTGAAGCAAGTAAATGCATTAATCATCTACACTATTAGCAACATTAAATAAAATGAACAGTTAACACCTCTAGGGAACATAACTGCATCAGAAAAACATAAAATTATAACAATACAAGTGATATACATTATAATACAACAGCAGAGGATCTACATCATTCATTTGTAGAGATGAATAATTACAAGGGTTCAAATATAATATTTACATGATTACAAGATCCCTGATTGATTACATCAGTTTACAGTATACAACAAGATTTACAATTCTGAAAGTATGAAGGAACTCTGGGAATGCAAGTACAGTCTGGAACTAGAGAATCATCTGTAGTGAACATGAATCAGGTCGACCAAGATCAACCAATGGATAAAGATCTTCCACCAAACCATGTGGAACCCTGAGGTCCACCCCTTCAATCTAGGAGATAACAATGAGGTCCCGCAATGACAATAGTCAAGAAGACAGAAGGCTAAGAGTGCAAGGACTACACATGACTCCAATACAACACGGATCAATATGAAAAGCACAATTAACTTAATCAACACTTCTAGAGGAAAATATAACAAATGGGGCAAATACAATCAAAGAATGCTAGGCTGTAGTAGGGATGAGTGTCATCGCATGGTCCTAACATGGGTTACCCTGATAGCCTCTAGCTAGATGCCACCCCCCATCCATGGGTTACCCTGACAGTCTCTCACTAGGTGCTGGCTGTGAGGCCTACTTTTTACACTAATATTCATGAGACTAATTGCAGTGCTTTTGTTATTATTTTATGTTGAGAGACTATTGATTTCTGAATTCTGGATTATTGAACCTATGTGATTTTTAAGAAAATAATTGTGCAATGATATTAGATGTTGGTTGAAAGAAAATGATGAATGGATATGGAACTGTATTATGATTTTAGTATGTTATAAGGTAGTATGTTTAGTTATGCATGTATTTGAATTTGCTTCGGCTATGATATCTCTATGAGTTATTGACTTCAAGTTTGAGTGTGCAGGTATTACTAATGAAACCACATATACAAGAGATCATCCCATATCCTTTGTTGTATCCCTTGTGAGCCGATCTAGTTCTATGAGGAACTAAGATCAACCTCGTGTTTTGGAAAATGTTGTATTGTTATATTGTGTTAATATTGCATGAGGTTAAGGGGATAAGGGCTATTATCTGAATTACTTTTATTATAATAAGTGTTGTAAGTTGATGTTTTGAATCTTGTTTTCACTTTAATTCTTTTTGACCCTCTTCATGTGTTTTATTTGACTCTGGGAGTCTTAACTAGGTTTTAAAACAACCCTAGGTTGTACCCTATGGGTCTAGGGACCTTTTTGACTAGGTTAACCTTGGGTTAACTTCCATAGGGTCACTTCAACTTCAGGGTGAAGTAAAGTGACGAAATTGGAAGCATGGTGGACATGAGATGAGTGGACTCCACACTCATGCCCACTTCCTAGTCATAGAGCCACTCCATAATTCCCTAATAATGGAGTGCTTGTCTCCATATGCCTCCTTTTGGTGGGGTTTCCCTTAATGAGGGTGTTGTGTCACCCACTCTTTCTTTTATTTTAAGTTTACTTGTTTTATTTTATTCCTACATGTGGGCTTTAATGGGGAACCTATTGAGTGGGGGTACATTGTTTTATGACCACTAGGTTAATGGAGGAGTGGGGAGTTGAGTTGTTTATTCCCACTTGGGAAATTAGGAAAATGGAGGAATTAGTTTTAAAAGTAAGGGGAGAAGGAGAGGAAGGTGGTTGGGATCATTGAGGAAAAAAAAAAGGAGATTTTGGAGAAGGAAGGAGAAAGGAGCTCTTCATTAGATTACTTCCATAATTGGGCTTTGGAAGGTTGGTGAACTAACCTTTTCTCTTGTGTGGTCTAATGTTTGATATGCTTGTTTGTATCTTGGTTGTTGAAAGAGTCTTGCAATATCTTCTATGAGCTTTTCTGTTTGTTTTTGGGTTTTGTTTGGGGAGTAGAGAGAGCTCCTTCTAGTTGGAAGGCAATGCTCACGTGTTTAGGGAGGGGAGGTGTGACCCTCCTCGGGTGTCATCCTGATTCTGGTTACATGATATGCCTTGAGGGCAAATTAGTATTGTGTTTAGCCTTGAGGGCTTATTGGCTTAGAGAGACTGTTTGGATATCCTTGGTTACTTGATTCATTGGAAGACTTGAGGCCTTGTGGAAGATTACACTGTTGGCTTGAGGCCTTGTGATTATATTAGCTTGAGGCCTTATGATAAATTGAGTAAGGATGGCACCTAGAGGTAGAGATTGTCTACTCCCTACCCTTCTTGTACTCACCTAAGCTGAGACTTTGTTATGTCCATCAACCTTGTGGGTGTGTGGATTGTTGCTTGGTTGTTGCTCTATGTTTGTGATGTGGTTAGTCTATCTTACCCTGGATATGAGGATGGTCTCCTAGCTCGAGGGTGATCCTCTTGCGGGTCAAAGGTAGGGAGGAGAGCTAGATGGTTCTCGTTGTCTTCCTTGTTGTCTTGTAGGTTAATGTTGCAACTAGTGAATGGGTTTGAAGAAGTTCTACCTGATTAAGGAATCTGTATATCTTCATGTTGTAATAAGAGCTTGGACCCTAGAGTTTCATTATGTAGAAGATGTTGAGAGAACTTCTCTCTTGAAATTGTTGTAAGAGTTGTTATCTTGGGAATGGAGAGTTAATCCTCCCTCATTATGTCATTTGTAGTGATTGTAAATGGTTCTTTTATTTCCTCATTTGTGTGAACTGGGAGGAGAAAGAAAAGTACTCTCTTAGAATGTATGTGAGTTGCAAGATCTTATTAGTAGTTTGTTCTTTGTTACCAAGTTGTAAAATTGTAAACTAGGAGATTGTTTGATTTAATATAAACCTTGTATTATTTAATGAGAAAGTTAATTTTTACTATTTTTATGAATGATGCATTTGGGCTTGAAAACAAAATTAAAATGTAAGTCAAAACTTGAAGTTAAGTTGCACTGGAAAATAATATGTGTGTTCTTGAAACAAAAAGATGAAATGGTTCAATGTATTTACTTCTGATTTTTAAATGTAAATGAAAAGGAAAATTGTACTTGATAGAATTTACAAATGGAAAATAATCTAATTTGATTTACTTGTTGAAGTTGGATTAATGAAATGAAAGATCTCTTATTTCCTATTTTTACTCTAAAGACTTAAATTTTAAATCTATTTTCAAATAAATAACTGTTATTTTGGAAATTAAAATGAGGGGGTTAGTATGAGAAGGATTTACTATGAAAATTTGTGATGAAGTATATATATATATATATATTTCTATATTTCTATATTTATATTTCTATATTTATATTTACATTTTTACTTATTTTATTTTTAAATGTAATTGAGAAAATTTTGTAGACTCTTGTATGTATATACACACATATATATATATATATAAATAAATATATATATTTATGTATATATATTATTTATTAATAATTAAAGTTGAGAAGGTTTGTATTGTGTAAATATACATATATAAATATATATATATGGATAAATGTATATATATATATATATATATATATATATATTTTAATATTAAAATACCTCTAAATTAAATAAATGCAAAAACGATATATATATATATATATATACCATTAATATTCATTTGAAAATGTTCAAAAATTAGCAATACACAGTAGAGAGCTCGCTGTTCTCATTTTTTTTTACACAGTTGAATGGTATTAAGGTTGTGGTGGGGGTTGAAACCCCTACCGAAATTTCTATTACAAATAGGAGGGTGTGGGGAGGGGCGGAGCCCCACCCACACCCCACGATGTGGGATGTGGGTGGGGCTCCACCCCTCCCCACATCCCCTGCCACACAAACATAACCACATCCCACGCTCCAGCAACCGCCGTGCCATGTAAACCGACCCCGCCACTGTTGTTAACCTACCACCGTACCGTTAGCCGCCGCTCTCCCTTCACTCTCTGCGGCTCACACCCCACTCCGACCTCTGCCCTGCGCCATGGCTTTGGCCCCTGTGCCAGCCATGACCTCCGCCCACAGCACCTCATAGAGTCTGCCACCCCCTTCGCTCCCATGCCTGCATCAAAACAATTCAAATACTCATCTCAAAGAACATTAGGGTTTTTTAACCCTCCTCATAATGAGATAGTATTCTATTTTAACATGATATTATGATGTAAGTGATATTTCCATTATCATAACATAAGAACATATATATATATATATATATATATATATATATATATATATATATATATATATATATATATATATATATATATATATACATCTTTGTATATATATGTATATTTATATATATAATATGTGAGTGCATGAGCTTGCGTATTTAATGGATAAAGATACTTATATTTATATTACATGGGTTGGTTCTATGTAAAATACTCTTTACTATTATAAGTGGGATTTCCGCCAGAATAGGTTTAAGTTTATTTAGATGAAAGGGAATATAAAAAAAATGTATTATATATATATATATATATATATATATATATATATATATATATATATATATATATATATATAATTATATTTACATTTTTGCATGATAGTAGTTATATTATTGTGGGATTTCTATATTTAAAAAAAAGGATAAGACAATTTAATTCTTAGTGTGAGGTTTATATGATAAATCCTATTTAAAATGTAATGTTTTGTAAAAGAAAATGAATGTAATTATTTATAAACATTTAATTCCTTTTTGAAAGGGGAAGTTTAAAATGTAAACCAAAATGTTTAAATAAATATTTATTCAAGTCTTAACGAGACGATCTGTAGAAAGGAAACCGTGACCTTAAAGTAGGAATTATTATCAAATGAAATGATCAGAGAAGGAGAAATTATATTGAAATAAATTGAATTCACCAAGTAGAGACAAACTAATGAATAAGTAAATTTAGACGTGAAGAAATAAACCTAACGTGAACTTAATGGCCAACCATCTTCTTAGGAGTCCTACACCATGCAACTGAACCTACTCAAACATAGCAAACAATATCAACATGCGCATGTGAGTGAAATATATCGTATCAACAATCTATTAGCCAACTTAATCAGATGCACCAAGCACGCTTGCGCATGCGAGGGAGGCTTTCACAGTAGTTAGGGAAAAAAATTTGATATTTTGTATCATGACCACATGATGCATGTGGACATGACATGCAGATTAGCGTGTTGTGAACGCATGTGAAATGCGGGCATGACATTTGGTATCAGAGCCCAGAGTTTCAAACGCTGGGCTTGTATGAACACGTTATTACTTCCGCGATTAAACTAACTAGAGTCTACTTCATTTTGTAGAATGCCTCCCAGATGAGTTTGGCAGACACAGTCCCACCACACTCCAGCCACTAAGGTGCACACTGATTCTTCAGCTGTGGGACCAGATCAGCCAGTCCCACCAGAACAGCCAATTCCACAAGTTCAGCTAGTTATACAGGCACAATCAGTTCCTCAGGTATCGCAAGCACCACCAGCCCCACCAGATATGGGACCACAGATATTACAAGCCTTACAGGCTATCTTGGATAGGCTTCCACTGCCAGTAGTTGAGCCGCGCATAGAGCCACGTGACGAACCCCGCGAAGTTTCACGAGAGGAGCCACGCGTGGAGCCACGAGCTGAGTCTCATGTCGAGCCACGTGTGGAGCCCCGCGTAGAGCCACAGGGGGTGCCACATATGGAGCCTTATGTCGAGATGCCGGATATAGAGGAGGTTAATTTGGTTGGCAGGGGCCATAGCAGGAGCCCCACACATCATGCCAAGCATGACGAGACAGTGAGAGTAGCACATTTTGGTCCCAGACCTTATGAGATTCATGCAGATGAGCCTTACAAGGGGCGCAGTGATAGAGGAGATCCCATTAGGGATATATTGAGGTTGAACCCTCCTACTTTCTCTGGAACTACAGAGGGAGCTATGGCAGAGGCCTGGCTTATTAGTTTGGACAGGTGCTTCACGTTGCATCCATATGTAGGCAACACGAAGGCCCGTGTGGCAGTACACTTATTACGAGACGTAGTAGCTACATGGTGGCACACTGAGGAGTGCGAGCATCACCTTTCCATAGACACACTCTCATGGGAGACTTTTATTGAGCGCTTCAACGCACGTTATCTATTAGACCACTACAGACAGCATCATATAGACGAATTTCATGACCTACAACAGAGGGGACTCTCAGTGGCTCAGTATGAGAGCAAGTTTACAAAATTATCCAGATATGTGGAGTATCTCCATGATGAGAAACTCCTGGTACATAAGTTTATCAGAGGTCTAAACCATGATATAGCAGGACCTATTCGAATGGTAGATCCGTAAACTTTGAGTGATGCTGCCGAGAAGGCTTACATTGCTGAGGAGATTCATGGATGGGGGCAAAATTCTCGCCCTCAGTTCCAGGATTAGGGACAGCAACAGCATCAACAGAATTATCACAGGCCAACACAGCAACCCAACAGAGGAGGATACAGTTCAACACCCTTACCTCCTAGGCCTCCACAACAACAGCAGTCACAATAGCAATAGAAAGCTAAAACACAATAGAAGTCTTATGGGGGAAATAATAGAGGTTGGAAACAGCAGGGACCACCTGTGGGACCCGCGAGGTCACAGTAGTCTTATAGGGGTTCACAGGGGTCTACTGGCAAAACAGGATAGCAGTAGTCGAGTAGGACTCAGACTGTACAAGTATAGGTTAGAGGCCCTTGTTATACTTGTGGTGAAGCAGGACACATAGCTAGAGAGTGCCCACAGGGTTATACAGCTCGGGGACATCATCATGCAGGAGGTTCCGAGTAGATTGTGGGTGACGTGGGTAAATCCCACCGTATGTTTGCAACGGTTGACAACTGCTAGGTTGATTATCAAGCTTCAATTATTGAGACAGCAGGTATGATTGTAGAATCTCCCATCTCTATCCTTTTTGACTCTGGAGCTACCGACTCCTTTATATCTACATCATTAGTGGAACATTGCAGGCTAGTGGCTTCAAGGCAGGACATTAGGTGGGAGGTCGAATTGGCCTCTAGGGCCAGGATGTCAGTTGATATCGTGGTCAAGGATTGTGAGATTTCCTTGGTTCCTTTCATTACGACATGTGATCTTAGGGTGATGCCATTAGGAACCTACGGCATAGTTCTTGGTATGGATTGGCTTGTGGCTCATAGAGCCAAGCTAGATTTCCATCAGAAGACAATTAGTTACTTAGACGATCATGGAACACCGGTTGAAATAGTGGGCATATAGAAGCCCATGACTGCTAGAATGATATCCGCTTAGCAACTTAAGCGTTGCATGCGGAAGGGTTGTCAGTTGTTTGCTATCACAGTCAATGATAGATCAGAAGATGAACCTGAGACTACATTAGATGAACACCCCATCCTGAGAGAATTTGTAGATGTCTTTCCACTAGAGTTACCTGGTATGCCTCCATGGAGAGAAGTTGATTTCCACATTGATTTAGTACCAGGTGCAGAACCAATATCTCGTACACCATATAGGATGACTACACATGAGCTTACAGAGCTTAAACTGTAGTTATAAGAGTTATTAGAGAAGGGACACATCTGACCTAGCATTTCACCATGGGGTGCACCGGTTATCTTCATAAAGAAGAAGGATGGATCTCTTTGTCTATGCATGGACTACAGGCAGTTGAACAAAGTGACGGTGAGGAACCGATATCCTTTGCCGAGAATAGATGATCTCTTTGACCAAATGCAAGGAGCCAAAGTGTTTTCAAAGATTAATCTTAAATCTGGGTATCACCAATTGAGAATTACGGAGGCGGATATTCATAAAACTGCTTTCCGAACTAGATACGGCCATTATGAATTTACAGTGGTACCTTTCAGATTAACGAACGCCCTTGTAGTGTTCATGAGTCTTATGAACGGGGTCTTCTGCGCTTACCTAGATTGGTTCGTGATCATTTTTCTAGATGACATTTTGATCTATTCACGGACTGAGGAGGAACATGTGGGCCATTTGCGTCAAGTTTTGCAGTGTTTACGTGAGCAGCAGCTTTACAGCAACCTGGCAAAGTGTGACTTCTTCAGGACAGAGGTGCAGTATTTGGGGCACATTTTATCAGGTGATGGGATCTCTGTAGATCCATCTAAGATCAAATCAATTCAGGATTGGCCAGTACCCACCAATGTGACAGAAGTAAGGAGCTTAATGGGACTAGCTAGTTACTACCGTAGGTTTGTCGAAGGTTTCTCCAAGATAGCTCATCCTATTACTTCCCTTCAACACAAAGGGAAAGGATTCACTTGGACTGAGCAGTGTGAGAAGGCCTTTGGGATCCTTAAGGAACGTCTTACTAGTGCTCCCATATTAGTTGTTCCTGATCCAGCAGAAGATTTTGTTGTTTGTACGGATGCATCATTAGAGGGATTGGGAGCTATACTTATGCAGGGTGGTAGAGCAATTGCTTATGAATCGCAAAAACTTAAAACACATGAGCTAAACTACCCTACCCATGATCTAGAGCTAGCAACTGTCATTCATGCTCTTGTTCGATGGAGACACTTTCTCTTAGGCTGACATTTTGAACTTCATTCAGATCATCATAGCTTGCAGTATATCTTCACTCAGCCGAATTTGAATGCCCGCCAACGGTGTTGGATGGAGTTCTTATGTGAGTAGGACTTTGATGTCCACTACATCAAGGGGAAAGAGAACGAGGTCACCGATGCCTTAAGTCAAAGGTGCCATGAGATCCTGACTCTTACTTTGAAAGTGGATTTGAGATAACATATCTTACAGCATCTGCCTGAGGACGAGTGGTTTCTTGAGGTGCAGCAGGAAATTTAGAATCAGAGGGTCCTGAAAGGTAAATTCATGGGATATTCCCTGGAGTCTGATGGATTACTTAGACATAAGCAGCGCATCTATGTACCCCGTGCGGGTGATCTGCATGCAGTGATACTTTCTGAGGCTCATAGGGCACCCTATGCAGCTCATCCAGGAGTGAAGAAGATGCATGTGGATTTACGGCAATTATACCATTGGGCAGGAATGAGACGCGACATTGCAGAGTATGTTGCTCGATGCCTTGAGTGTCAGAGAGTCAAGGCTGAGCATCAGCATCTAACAGGACTTTTGTATCCCCATGAGATACCTGAGTGGAAATGGGACACCATTTCTATGGACTTCATTATTGGTCTACCTATGTTATCACGATGCCATGATGCCATCATGGTGATAGTTGACAAGTTGACCAAGGTGGCGCATTTCACACTGGTACGCACAACGTATAATGCACCATGGGTGGCAAGAGTGTTCCTGGATCAAATTGTCAGACTGCATGGAGTACCTCACCACATTATATCTGATAGAGACTCTGTTTTCACATCTTCATTTTGGAGAGCTTTACATTAGGCGTTGGGCACATAGCTCAACTTCAGTTCTGCTTACCATCCTGAGACCGATGGCTAGACAGAAAGAGTTAACTAGGTGTTAGAGGATATGCTACGTATGTATGTTATGGATCATCAGTCAAAATGGGAGGAGTACCTATATCTGGTTGAGTTCACCTATAATAATGGGCATCATAGCTCATTGGGTATGCCTCCTTACCAGGCTTTATACGGCAGACCTTGTAGAATGCCTTTGAGTTGGGATCAGTTAGAGGACCGAGTTGCCATTGGTCCCAAAATAATTCAGGATATGGAACAGCAGGTTACTTTGATCAGACAGAGATTGCAAGAAGCTCAGGATAGACAGAAGAAGTATGTAGATGCAAAGAGAACAGATCGAAGCTTTTCAATAGGTGTCAGAGTGTTCTTGAGAGTGCAACCGCATAAGAGTCCAATCCATTACGGAAAAGACTCTAAGCTCGCGCCCCAATTTGTAGGACCTTTTGAGATCCTAGAGAGGATAGGACCTATAGCCTACCGTTTAGCCTTGTTGCCTAGCCTGTCTCGTATCCACAATGTCTTTCATGTTTTAGTACTACGTTTATATATTTCTGATTTATCTCACGTGTTGGATTGGAGTGCTCTTCAGGTAGAGGCAAACAAACAACTGGCTTTGGAGCCAATACGCATCTTGGCTCATCAGACGCTGGGCCTTCGAGGTTGAGAGCTAGCCCAGGTTAGGATCCAGTGGGATATGTACGATGAAGTCACTGCAACATGGGAAGATGCTATGAGATTGAAGACGCTTTACCCTCACCTCTTTGATGACTTCCTGGAGGAAGTACAATCTTAGGGGGAGAGGATGTGAGGCCTACTTTTTACACTTCTACTCATGAGACTATTTGTAGTGCTTTTGTTATTATTTTATGTTGAGGGACTATTGATTTCTGAATTCTGGATTATTGAACCTATGTGATTTTTAAGAAAATAATTGTGCAATGATATTAGATGTTGGTTGAAAGAAAATGATGAATGGATATGGAACTGTATTATGATTTCAGTATGTTATAAGGTAGTATGTTTAGTTATGCATGTATTTGAATTTGCTTTGGCTATGATATCTCTATGAGTTATTGACTTCAAGTTTGAGTGTGCAGGTATTACTAATTAAACCACATATACAGGAGATCATCCCATATCCTTTGTTGTATCCTTTGTGAGCCGATCTAATTCTATGAGGAACTAAGATCAACCTTGTGTTTTGGAAAATGTTGTATTGTTGTATTGTGTTAATATTGCATGAGGTTAAGGGGATAAGGGCTATTATCTGAATTACTTTTATTATGATAAGTGTTGTAAGTTGATGTTTTGAATCTTGTTTTCATTTTAATTCTTTTTTACCCTCTTCGTGTGTTTTATTTGACTCTGGGAGTCTTAACTAGGTTTAAAAACAACCCTAGGTTGTACCCTATGGCTCTAGGGACCTTTTTGACTAGGTTAACCTTGGGTTAACTTCCATAGGGTCACTTCAACTTTAGGGTGAAGTAAAGTGACGAAATTGGAAGCATGGTGGACATGGGATGAGTGGACTCCACACTCATGCCCACTTCCTAGTCATAGAGCCACTCCATGATTCCCTAATAATGGAGTGCTTGTCTCCATGTGCCTCCTTTTGGTGGGGTTTCCCTTAATGAGGGTGTTGTGTCACCCACTCTTTCTTTTATTTTAAGTTTACTTGTTTTATTTTATTCCTACATGTGGGCTTTAATGGGGAACCTATTGAGTGGGGGTACATTGTTTTATGACCACTAGGTTAATGGAGGAGTGGGGAGTTGAGTTGTTTATTCCCACTTGGGAAATTAGAAAAATGGAGGAATTAGTTTTAAAAGTAAGAGGAAAAGGAGAGGAAGGTGGTTGGGATCATTGAGGAAAAAAAAAAAGAAGGAGATTTTGGAGAAGAAAGGAGAAAGGAGCTCTTCATTAGATTACTTCCATAATTGGGCTTTGGAAGGTTGGTGAACTAACCTATTCTCTTGTGTGGTCTAATGTTTGATATGCATGTTTGTATCTTGGTTGTTGAAAGAGTCTTGCAATATCTTCTATGAGCTTTTTTGTTTGTTTTTGGGTTTTGTTTGGGGAGTAGAGAGAGCTCCTTCCAGTTGGAAGGCAATGCTCATCGTGTTTAGGGAGGGGAGGTGTGACCCTCCTCGGGTGTCATCCTGATTCTGTTTACATGATATGCCTTGAGGGCAAATTGGTACTGTTTTTAGCCTTGAGGGCTTATTGGCTTAGAGAGCCTATTTGGATATCCTTGGTTACTTGATTCATTGGAAGGCTTGAGGCCTTGTGGAAGATTATACTGTTGGCTTGAGGCCTTGTGATTATATTAGCTTGAGGCCTTGTGATAAATTGAGTAAGGATGGCACCTAGAGGTAGAGATTGTCTACTCCCTACCCTTCTTGTACTCACCTAAGCTGAGACTTTGTTATGTGTGTCAACCTTGTGGGTGTGTGGATCATTGCTTGGTTGTTGCTCTATGTTTGTGATGTGGTTAGTCTATCTTACCCTAGATATGAGGATGGTCTCCCTAGCTCAGGGGTGATCCTCTTGCAGGTCAAAGGTAGGGAGGAGAGCTAGATGGTTCTTGTTGTCTTCCTTGTTGTCTTGCAGGTTAATGTTGTAGCTGGTGAATGGGTTTGAAGAAGTTCTACCTAATTAAGGAATCTGTATATCTTCCTGTTGTAATAAGAGCTTGGACCCTAGAGTTTCATTATGTAGAAGATGTTGAGAGAACTTCTCTCTTGAAATTGTTGTAAGAGTTGTTATCTTGGGAATGGAGAGTTAATCCTCCCTCATTATGTCATTTGTAGTGATTGTAAATGGTTCTTTTATTTACTCATTTGTGTGAACTGGGAGGAGAAAGAAAAGTACTCTCTTAGAATGTATGTGAGTTGCAAGATCTTGTTAGTAGTTTGTTCTTTGTTACCAAGTTGTAAAATTGTAAACTAGAAGATTGTTTGATTTAATGTAAACCTTGTATTATTTAATGAGAAAGTTAATTTTTACTATATTTATGAATGATGCATTTGGGCTTGAAAACAAAATTAAAATGTAAGTCAAAATTTGAAGTTAAGTTGTACTGGAAAATAATATGTGTGTTCTTGAAACAAAAAGGTGAAATGGTTCAATGTATTTACTTCTGATTTTTCAATGTAAATGAAAAGGAAAATTGTACTTGATAGAATTTACAAATGGAAAATAATCTAATTTGATTTACTTGTTTAAGTTGGATTAATGAAATGAAAGATCTCTTATTTCCTGTTTTTACTCTAAAGACTTAAATTTTAAATCTGTTTTCAAATAAGTAACTGTTATTTTGGAAATTAAAATGAGGGGTTAGTATGAGAAGGATTTACTATGAAAATTTGTGATGAAGTATATATATATATATTTTTTTCTATATTTATATTTACATTTTTACTTATTTTATTTTTAAATGTAATTGAGAAAATTTTGTAGACTCTTGTATGTATATACACATATATATATAAATAAATATATATATTTATGTATATATATTATTTATTAATAATTAAAGTTGAGAAGGTTTGTATTGTGTAAATATACATATATAAATATATATATATGGATAGATGTGTATATATATATATATTAATATTAAAATACAGTCGACTGGTATTAAGGTTGTGGTAGGGGTTGAAACCCCCACCGAAATTTCTGTTACAAATAGGAGGGTGTGGGGAGGGGCGGAGCCCCACCCACACCCCACGATGTGGGATGTGGGTGGGGCTCCACCCTTCCCCACATCCCCCACCACACAGACATATCCACATCCCATGCTCCAACAACTGCCGCACCATGTAAACCAACCCCGCCACCGTTATTAACCTACCACTGCACCGTTAGACATCGCTCTCTATGGCTCATGCCCGACTCTGGCCTCTGCCCTCCGCCATGGCTTCGGCCCCTGCGCCAGCCATGACCTCTGCCCACAGCACCTCATAGAGTTCGCCGCCCCCTTCGCTCCCATGCCTGCATCAAAACAATTCAAATACTCATCTCAAATAACATTAGGGTTATTTAACCCTCCTCACAATGAGATAGTATTCTATTTTAACATGATATTATGATGTAAGTGATATTTCCATTATCATAACATAAGAACATATAAATATATATATATATATGTGTGTGTGTGTGTGTGTGTGTGTGTGTATTTATATATATAATATGTGAGTGCATGAGCTTGCATATTTAATAGATAAAGATACTTATATTTATATTACATGGGTTGGTTCTGTAACATCCAATCTGAAAAGACAAAAAGTAACTAAGTTTTCACAACGGTAAATTATTTTTTACCAGGTAGTCAAATACAAAATAATCTTATCTGTAATCCATTACAACATTTTTCATTTTATCATAACATGATTGCATTTTCATAAAAACTGAAAGAAATGATATACATTAAACTCCTTATTTTCTTAACCAATGAAATTTTCTTGAAACCACAAATATCTTAAACATACCGTTACCATGCATCTCGATTGTCAACCCATCACGTTCAAGACTCGGCAATTCCTCAGTATTTGGAAGAGAAAGTATCTTCAAGAAGCTTAACCTCCAACCACACACCGTCGGTCTCCCGCACTCCTTCCTAACCGGAAGTGGCCCTACCCTACTCAAGAGGATAGACTTAGGATAACCATCAGTGTTTGCCATCTGAGCTCTGGTGTTGTAACCTACGTGTCTTGTTATCGTACAGATCCCTAGATACCCTCTAGTCATGCACGACACTCCACAAGAAATGCCATTCAGTTACGGCGAACGTTCGATGCACTTGAGGATAGTACACCACCTTGGCCAAAGGATTTGTATTTAGTTAGCGTTCTAAAAATGCATGAACTTGGTTCACCCACCCTACTCGACTTGAACTGGTCAAAATCCTACAGTTTCCTATTTGTATAGTTTGAACTATTTTGACGACCTTGATGACCTCAAGGGCTTAGGATATTCTCCTATAATAGTGCATTGCGCAACGTTTACTCTATTCCCAATTTCATAGTTTCAAAACCCGTTTCTGTAAAAACATTGTTTTTAAACGCCCACTCCTAAGTGGTTTCATAACCGTTTACTCGATTCCCATGTTTGGGCCATTTTGGCACCACAAGCTCAGCTGTCTAATCATAAATACTTTTTCATTTATTAATTTATTGTCTCGTGACAACTATATTGTTAGCAATGGTTCTTCTGTTCTTTCAAAGGGTTATGCAGTATACTTGATGAATTTGCTAAACGAAAACAATTTGGACCCTAAGGTACTGAAAGCTGGAATTCTCTTATGTTCTATTTTGAACCCTTCCTAATTACTTGGGCACCACAGAAAAGATAAGACCTTGGTTGACTTGAGGCTTCATTCCTTGAAAAAGGCTTTAGAACATCATTGTTTAAGGCACTTATAGCTGTGTCAATAGTTATTACTAGAAAAATACCTAGTAATAACTAGTAGAAAAAAAAATAGTCTACTGCCTTGACGTCACCCCAGCATTGATGTTAATGCCAGCTGTATTAGAGCCACCTCCATTTGGGGTTGTAAACTCCTAGACATGATTAGGCTTTCTACTCAACAATGTACATCTCTGTTATTGCTTTGGCTGCAATTGATAATACATTCGGTCATGCTTGGCCTAATAAGAACAACACATTCAGCTATATAATTGGCCTGTCGGGCAAGATTCTGCCGGCCATAATATAATACAGTAAACTTAAATATTAACACATTGATCTTAGTGTAAAAAAGGGTAAGCTTACATATAGAACACGGGGAGCTCTATTATTACTATATCACAGTGAGCTGCACATATATGTAACACTATGAAACTTCATAATACAGGAGCTTGGTTGTAATACCAATGCCTTTGTTAAAACACCGATACCCAGTCTTACTTTATACTAGCGAAGTAATTCCCACTTTTCTATCTAAGAAAAGATATATATCATCTCAGGCATGGCCGCAAGGCTTCCTACACAGAAGTATTAGACTTGTTCAAAACATTTAAGCATCGGCTACGTTTGAGATTTACAATCAACAAACTATTCATTCTATTCCTCGTTCTAGGATATAGTAATGTATTACAAATAGTAGTATTCCTCTGTGGAGGATATATATAATGCATAAACCACATTCGCAATATATAAAGACAGTTCCATTGCACTACAGCTACAATTCAATTCCTTCTTCTCATCTGATACCAATAGAACTATTTGATAACCAGATGGTTTATTCAAAACATATTTACAGGAATGGACTTACCTGTTGATCGGTAATCCCGATTCTTAATTGTAGTCCTTGCTACGTTTCCCCCCCATCCTTTTCTCTACTCTGCAGCCTCTAAAACTATCCCAGCTACCTCCTCTTCCCACGGCTATATTCTCCCCTTTCACCGTGTTCTCCCCATCTTTTACAGCGTTTTCCACTTAATCTTTCCTTCACTGCGTTAACTCAGCACTTTGTTATCTCAGCACTTCCTCCTCCCTTCACTCCATTCTCTCAGCACCCGCTATCCTCCTTTCCACCTGTTCTTTTACAACTTCCCAAACTCTCCTTTACATTCCCCCGCAAAATCTCCCTTCACTTCCTGTGTATATCTCTCAAAGATCCGTTATCCTCACTGCCCACTACCTGCAAAAACGGCCTCCTCTCTCCATACTTCGCAGCCATTCCTGTCTAACTGCCCCCGATCTCCTCTAACACCCTTCGACCTTAATGCCGACTCCTATATTCCCTCTTCGTTGAAGTAAAAATTCTCTCCACTTCTAACTTCGCCCGACGGCCTTTACTCCCACACTGCCTTTTTCGTAGCAACAAACTACCATCTGCGGACGGTGTTTCCACTAGTTCACACCACTACTAACTACCCTACCGCGTGGGAAACTCCCTGTGGTTTCTCACGACCACTCCCCATGAAGTTTACGCACTCATCTTTATGATGGGGCATCTGCCAACATCGGCGGCTTCTCACAACTCAGCCGCCCAACCTTCTCTCCCTCTCGCGCTATGATGAGAGTGGTTTAGACATTAGAATGACCACCGAAACAGCCTATACACATGGGGTTTGATTAAACGAGTAAAACGACTTCAAAAACTTACTACTACCACAAGAAGACTAAAGTTCCTTCGATGGTGTGGCGTACCAAAGGACATAAAGACTCCGTCCTTACTAGAACATAAAGGTATCAACTCTCCAAAACCAACTTAACATTTAAATTAAGGAGTTAAAGTTTGACACGACGATGGTTACAAAATGGTTTGTGCATCGTTGGGGGTCGAGAAGGAAAGAGAGACGAAGACCATTATTAAGAAAACTCTAGGTCAGATTGGTAACAACTCGCGGTCAAAGTTGGAAGAAAAGACTCACATTAAAACAATGTCAATAAAATATTTCACACTATGGTTTCAAATCGACATTCGTCGATCTACAAGATTGGAACAAATTCACTAGTTCGACGCGTTTTACGTCAATCACGACGGATTGATTTTAACGCGAACAAGTTCTTACAACGTTAGACGAACAAGGCCGACTTCTCACGTCTTTCGACTACGAGACAAGTTTTACAATTTTGCCACAAGGTGGTTCATTAAATACTTATAAACCAAAGTAGTATACGTCTAACTAAGTCGACTTACTATTATGGCCTTAAGACGCCTTCGACGACTCCAAGATTCTACAAGACGACTTTCGACTAGGATGTTTTACTTTTCCTTTGACGTCGACATCAAATTTACTACCCAAACCAACAAACAAGACTTACTTTTTGGTTCCCAGGTTTATCTATCTATTTGGTGATCTCAGTGACAAACACCTTTGGTTAGTTTCCAGAGTCTATACTCTCTCTCAAAGATACTTTCTCTTCCGTCGAACACGGTCCACCTATTCCTGCATCGACAGACTCGCATACAATTTTGTGGTCAAAGCATCTTATGATCCAAATATAATATATTCAAACATCATTGCATTTATAATAAAGACATTTAGTCTACATATCTTGATCGTAATCAATAGATTCCGCAATTTCATATAACAACTTTGTAAGATATAATGTCAATTTTCATGTCATTCTCAACATAGTAATTTACTGAAATTTGCAAGAAAGTAAATAGTATAATTGTTTTCAAAAGGAGGGATGTAACATATCCTTCCCCTTTAAAAATCATCATCCCCGATGATTAAGTTTATCAAGCAAAAACTTAAACTTAAAACAAACTTTCTATAATGCAACATTAATGTCTTTAAAAAGTTTTGGAAATCTTTGATAAATGTCTTTGTAGCCTTCCCAAGTGGCGCTATCCTCGCCATATTGGTCCCACTATATTTTGCATTGCAAAACTTCTCGATTACGTAAACGAAGTTTACGCATTTCGAGCACCTTGAGTGGCTCGATCACAACCACCCCGGGTTCTTGCATCTGTAAGGAATTCCAGTTAAGGATGTGGTTATTACCTACAAAATATTTCTTTAAATACGAAACATGAAAAACATTATGCATCTTAGACAAGGCTGGAGGTAGAGCAACTTTGTAGGCAACCGGATTGATAATCTCAAGAACTTCGAAAGGTTCGACATAACGAGGAGCCAATTTCGAAGATTTACCAAATTTTATAGAACTCTTTTGGGGTTTCACCCGCAAAAGCACCTTCTCGCCAACAGAGAAGTGTCTAGGCACTCGCTTGCGATCTGCATAACTCTTTTGCCTGTCATTGGCTTCTGCCAATCTCTTCCTAATCACTTTACCTTTTTCTTCCATATCAGCAAGCATTTCAAGTCCAATGCTTATCCTATCTTCCAGCTTATCCCAACTTATAGGAGTTCTGCATTTCCTTCTGTATAATGCTTCAAATGGCGCCATCTTAATGGCAGAATGATAGGAGTTGTTATAGGCAAATTCGACAAGAGGTAGATATTCCTCCCATCTATATTGCTGATCCATGCAATACATTCTCAAAAGGTCTTCCAATACCTGATTCACTCTTTCTGTCTGACCATCAGTTTTAGGATGATAAGCAGTACTTACATTCAGTTTAGTCCCTAATGCAGAAAATAAGGTTTGCCAAAACCGTGAAGTTATCCGAGCATCTCTATCAGATATTATCTTTTCAGGTACCCCATGCAATCTGAAAATTTCTTGCACAAATTTTTGAGCCAAAAGATGTGCTCCATCTGTCAAATTTCCCGGTATAAAGTGTGCAACCTTGGTTAGTTTATCCACAACAACCAATATTGCATCATGCCTATTCTTAGACATTGGTAACCCCTGGACAAAATCCATACTAATAACTTGCCATTTCCATTCCAGAATATCATGTGGGTACAACAACCCAGCAGGATGTTGGTGTTCTGCCTTAACTCTCTGACACTCCAAACAACTGGCTACAAATTTTGCAGCATCGCTTTTCATTCCCTTCCAAAAATATAACAACTTGACATCCGCTAACAGTTTTGTTACACCAGGGTGTCCAGAGTAAGGAGCACAATGAGCTTCCTTCCACACAAGGTTTCTAAGTTCGACTGAATCAGGGACATAAATTCTTCCCTTGAATCTCAGCAATCCATCGGATTCAAAACTGAATCCGTCATATCTAGGGTCCTTAGGGTTGAGGTGCAGAGCCTATTTCACTTGTTCATAATACTCATCCCCAGATAAGTTTTGCAATACTAAATCTTTAAAGTTAGCATGTATGGAGATTATAGAGGCTATGTGCCTTCTTCTACTTAAGGCATCTGCTACTCGGTTTTCCTTGCCCTTGATATAAGAAATTTCAAAGTCATAATCTGATATTAGTTCCAGCCATCTCCTTTGCCTTGCATTGAGATTAGGTTGTGTGAATATGTAGCGAAGGCTTTGGTGATCAGATTTTAAAATAAAGGTCCTTCCCAACAAGTAATGTCGCCACATCTGAAGGGCGTGAACCACTGCTGCCATCTCAAGGTCATGAGGAGCATAGTTCTGCTCATAATTTTTTAGCTTCCTTGACTCATAGGCTACTACTCTACCATCTTGCATAAGTACGCCTTCCAATCCTTCCCCCAAGGCATCAGTGATGACCTCAAACTCTCCCTCAGGGTCAGGAACTTTCAGAATTGGAGCAGTTGTTAATTTTTCTTTCAACAAATCAAAAGCCTTTTGACAATCATCCGTCCACACAAACCTTTTTCCTTTCCTCTGCAAAGAGGTAATAGGACTAGCAATGCTTGAGAAATTCAACACAAATTTCCGGTAATACCCTGCCAAACCCATGAAACTTCGTACCTCAGACACATTGGTAGGTTCAGGCCACTCCATAATAGATTTTATTTTGGCCAGATCAACTGATATCCCATCGCCTGATATTATGTGCCCTAAATACTGTACCTCTTTCTGAAAGAAAGTGCACTTGGAGAGTTTCGCATACAACTTATGTTCTCTTAATCATTGCAACACTATTTGAAGATGTCGTGCATGCTCCTCTTCATCCTTGGAATAGATCAGAATATCATCAATGAAGACTAGTACAAACTTATCGAGACAGTCTCTGAATACACTATTCATGAGATTCATGAAAGCAGCAGGTGCATTGGTTAATCCAAACGGTAGCATCGTAAACTCATAATGACCATACCTTGTTCTAAAAGCTGTTTTGGGAATGTCTTCGTCTTTCAACCTTAACTGATGGTATCCAGATCTCAGATCTATCTTGGAAAAGACCGATGCGCCACGCATTTGGTCAAATAGATCATCAATTCGTGGCAAGGGATACTTGTTCTTTATAGTTGCCTTGTTAAGCATCCTATAGTCTATACACAGCCTGAGAGTTCCATCTTTCTTTTTGACAAAGATAACTGGGGCTCCCCATGGTGATACACTTGGCCTAATCAAATTCTTAGACAAAAGCTCCTGCAACTGAGCTTTTAATTCCATAAGTTCTGTGGTAGTCATACGATACGGAGCTTTAGAGATTGGCTCCAACCCTGGTTTAATATCTATACCAAAGTCAAATGTTCTCTTCGGAGGCAAGCCAGGTAACTCCTCAGGAAATACGTCTCTGAAGTTGCACAGAAATGGATATCTTTCCTCAAAAGATTGCTTCTCCGAGGTTTCCTCTACCAGGTCCATCTTAACTGCAAAAAGTTTACACCCCTTTTGCCTAGCCCGCTTAAGTTGTTTTGATGAAATGGATCTAACCTTTATTTCCCTCTGAATTCCTTGGAGATTTACAATTTTGCCCATCTCATCCAGACACTCAATGGTTTTATGAAAACAATCTACTTTGGCTCGATGTTTCCACAACCAGCTCATTCCTAGGATGACATCGTAGGACCCTAAAGGTGCTACGTATAAGTTTGCCTCAGTGGTGAAGTTAGAAACATCAATCCTGGCTTCGAACAAACATTGCTCTACCTGAGCCTTTGAATTATTGGCATACTCTACTGTCCAAGGTTTTGACATAAAGGCAGCTTTTCTAGAAAATTTACTTAGAACTCTAGGTGACACAAAATTTTCTGTTGCACCAGTATCAAATAGAATAGAAACAAGAACTCCAAATAAGGTACCTGTCATCTCAATAGGAGTGATCTGATACTCTGCTTGCCGATTGTCAAGAGCGGCATGGATCCTTTGCTGAAAGGCTTCCTGTTGTGAAGGAAGCTCCGTGTTCCTAGGCTTCCCATTCGGTTTCTTGTTGGGGCAACGGTTGGCATAATGATCTCCTCCACAAGAGAAACATCCTCCTAAAGGTCCTCATTTCTCAGATGGCCTACTTGCAGAATCACCATTCTTCTTAAAATTTGCATTTCTCTTAAAATCTTCGCCTCTGCGCTCATTACCAAATCCTCCTTGATTCTTTCGATTTCCCTTATCAAACCTCCTGTTTCCATATCCCTTATCATTTTTCCTTTTAAAAGACTGATCATTGAAGTTCTTATCAAACTTCTTGTGTTTCTTGTCACGGTAAGCGGAGATAGACTTAATCTTCTGCTCTTGTTTTATTGCCTTTTCATAAACTTGATCCATTGTGCTTGGACCATGTACCTCCACCTCACCGCCGATCTGAGGATTGAGTCCCATGATGAACTTTCTGATTCGAAACCTTTCGTCCTTCTAGTATTGGGGAACATACTTCAGCAGCCTAGTGAATTTTGCTGCGTACTCGACTACAGATAGTTCACCTTGCCTGAGGTTTTGAAAATCTGTTAGCTTCTGATCAAAATACAACTGTGGTAACCACCGTTTTCGGAATAGTTCCACAAACTCATCCCATGTTACCTTCAAGGGACTTAATTCCAACTCCATTTTCTTATTCACCCACCAAGTGGATGCTTCCCTAGACAGCTGATAGGCTCCCCACACAGCTTTAGTAACCTCAGAGTAGTTTCTGATCTCAAAATATTTCTCCATTTCAGTCAACCATGCTTCAGCTGCATCTCCAGTTTTCATTCCATCAAACTTTGGAGGGTTAACCTTCTTCATATCCTTAGATAACTCTAAGGCAAGTTTATCCTTGGTTCTTCTTTGGGTTTCACTGTCATCAGGATGTTCACTTGACGTGCCATTTTCCCAATGCTTACTCTTGCTTGTGAAGTGTGAGTTCTCGTTTCCACCCTCTGTGTTACCAGTTTCATCTATTTTCTTCTCTAGTTTGTTCAACCTTTCCTTGGTTTCATTGAGCATGTTGAGGATCCTATCCAACTTGTCAGTGGAGTTTTCCCGAGAGTTATGACCTTCCCGATCCTCCCCCTCGTTAAACCTTGATTGGTCCATGCTAGTTTAATCTCACACCTATTTAAACATATACTAATCAATTTCGCACTTATTAAATTAAACACCAACAAAAGAACACAACATCTGATCATAATCATAATTGTTCTCAAACCAAAATTTTGTCTTTATTCATTTTGCAAAATTGTTTCTACATCATTAGAGATAGACAAATCTCATGTTTCTACATAGTGTTATCTAGTGGAGTGTAATCTTCGGATTCATTGTCCGACACATAATCACAAGGTGTATACCCCTCAGACTCACTATCAGAAGATAACTCAATAATCTCAGCTCTAGGCATTACATGTGGATCTCTAGTGATCATCGGTATACTACTAGGTACAATCTCAGGTACTCTAACAGTTTCAATCCAGGAGCAACTGTTGATCATGGTTTGAACCACCATCGCTGCTCCCTCTAGGAGTTCTCTCCTCACTCGCTTAAGTCGTGACATTGCATTGGCTAAGGTTTCCACATCATCAAGCCAAATGTCGTTCTCGTCATTGGTTTTCTCTATGGTCTTGACCATCGCTAGCAGATAACGCTTCTTACCCGTGAAGGATTTTCTTGCGGTTCTCTTGGTGTATGCTATCCTGGCACAATAAACCAAATCATTAGCTACCCGCATAATGATGATTTCCTAATCAGGTTAGTGGACTCATCAGCCCTAGTGTTGAACCTGGTTAGCTCTGATACCATATGTAACATCCAATCTGAAAAGACAAAAAGTAACTAAGTTTTCACAACGGTAAATTATTTTTTACCAGGTAGTCAAATACAAAATAATCTTATCTGTAATCCATTACAACATTTTTCATTTTATCATAACATGATTGCATTTTCATAAAAACTGAAAGAAATGATATACATTAAACTCTTTATTTTCTTAACCAATGAAATTTTCTTGAAACCACAAATATTGGAAACATACCGTTACCATGCATCTCGATTGTCAACCCATCACGTTCAAGACTCGGCAATTCCTCAGTATTTGGAAGAGAAAGTAGCTTCAAGGAGCTTAACCTCCAACCACAGACCGTCGGTCTCCCGCACTCCTTCCTAACCGGAAGTGGCCCTACCCTACTCAAGAGGATAGACTTAGGATAACCATCGGTGTTTGCCATCTGAGCTCTGGTGTTGTAACCTACGTGTCTTATTATCGTACAGATCCCTAGATACCCTCTAGTCATGCACGACACTCCACAAGAAACACCATCCAGTTACGGTGAACGTTTGATGCACTTGAGGATAGTACACCACCTTGGCCAAAGGATTTGTATTTAGTTAGTGTTCTAAAAATGCATGAACTTCGTTCACCCACCCTACTCGACCTGAACTGGTCGAAATCCTATAGTTTCCTATTTGTATAGTTTGAACTATTTTGATGACCTTGATGACCTCAAGGGCTTAGGATATCCTCCTATAATAGCGCATTGTGCAACGTTTACTCTATTCCCGAGTTCATAGTTTCAAAACCCGTTTCTGTAAAAACATTGTTTTTAAACGCCCACTCCTAAGTGGTTTCATAACCGTTTACTCGATTCCCATGTTTGGGCCATTTTGGCACCACAAGCTCAGCTGTCTAATCATAAATACTTTTTCATTTATTAATTTATTGTCTCGTGACAACTATATTGTTAGCAATGGTTCTTCTGTTCTTTCAAAGGGTTATGCAGTATACTTGATGAATTTGCTAAATGAAAACAATTTGGACCCTGAGGTACTGAAAGCTGGAATTCTCTTATGTTCTTTTTTGAACCCTTCCTAATTACTTGGGCACCACAGAAAAGATAAGACCTTGGTTGACTTGAGGCTTCATTCCTTGAAAAAGGCTTTAGAACATCATTGTTTAAGGTACTTATAGCTGTGTCAATAGTTATTACTAGAAAAATACCTAGTAATAACTAGTAGAAAAAAAAAAACAGTCTACTGCCTTGACGTCACCCCAGCATTGATGTTAATGCCAGCTGTATTAGAGCCACCTCCATCTGGGGTTGTAAACTCCTAGACATGATTAGGCTTTCTACTCAACAATGTACATCTCTGTTATTGCTTTGGCTGCAATTGATAATACATTCGGTCATGCTTGGCCTAATAAGAACAACACATTCAGCTATATAATTGGCCTGTCGGGCAGGATTCTGCCGGCCATACTATAATATAGTAAACTTAAATATTAACACATTGATCTTAGTGTAAAAAAGGGTAAGCTTACATATAGAACACGGGGAGCTCTATTATTACTATATCACAGTGAGCTGCACATATATGTAACACTATGAAACTCCGTAATACAGGAGCTTGGTTGTAATACCAATGCCTTTGTTAAAACATCGATACCCAGTCTTACTTTATACTAGCGAAGTAATTCCCACTTTTCTATCTAAGAAAAGATATATATCATCTCAGGCATTGCCACAAGGCTTCCTACACAGAAGTATTAGACTTGTTCAAAACATTTAAGCATCGGCTACGTTTGAGATTTACAATCAACAAACTATTCATTCTATTCCTCATTCTAGGATATAGTAATGTATTACAAATAGTAGTATTCCTCTGTGGAGGATATATATAATGCATAAACCACATTCGCAATATATAAAGACAATTCCATTGCACTACAGCTACAATTCAATTCCTTCTTCTCATCCGATACCAACAGAACTATTTGATAACCAGATGGTTTATTCAAAACATATTTACAAGAATGGACTTACCTGTTGATCGGTAATCCCGATTCTTAACTGCAGTCCTTACTGCGTTTCCCCCCGTCCTTTTCTCTACTCCGCAGCCTCTAAAACTATCCCAGCTACCTCCTCTTCCCATGGCTATATTCTCCCCTTTTACCGCGTTCTCCCCATCTTTTACAGTGTTTTCCACTTAGTCTTTCCTTCACTGCATTAACTCAGCACTTTGTTATCTCAGCACTTCCTCCTCCCTTCACTCCGTTCTCTCAGCACCCACTATCCTCCTTTCCACCTATTCCTTTACAACTTCCCAAACTCTCCTTTACATCCCCCCGCAGAATCTCCCTTCACTTCCCATGGATATCTCTCAAAGATTCGTTATCCTCACTACCCACTACCTGCAAAAATGACCTCCTCTCTCCATACTTCGCAGCCATTCCTGTCTAACTGCCCCCGATCTCCTCTAACACCCTTCGACCTTAATGCTGACTCCTATATTCCCTCTTCGTTGAAGTAAAAATTCTCTCCACTTCTAACTTCACCCGACGGCCTTTACTCCCACACTGCCTTTTTCGTAGCAACAAACTACCATCTGCCAACGGTGTTTCCACTAGTTCACACCACTACTAACTACCCTACTGTGTGGGAAACTCCCTGCGGTTTCTCACGACCACTCCCCATGAAGTTTACGTACTCATCTTTATGATGGGGCATCTGCCAACATCGGCGGCTTCTCACAACTCAGCCGCCCAACCTTCTCTCCCTCTCGCGCTATGATGAGAGTGGTTTAGACATTAGAACGACCACCGAAACAGCCTATACACATGGGGTTTGATTAAACTAGTAAAACGACTTCAAAAACTTACTACTACCACAAGAAAACTAAAGTTCCTTCGATGGTGTGGCGTACCAAAGGACATAAAGACTCCATCCTTACTAGAACATAAAGGTATCAACTCTCCAAAACCAACTTAACATTTAAATTGAGGAGTTAAAGTTTGACACGGTGACGGTTACGAAATGGTTTGTGCATCGTTGGGGGTCGAGAAGGAAAGAGAGACGAAGACCATTATTAAGAAAACTCAAGGTCAGATTGGTAACAACTCGCGGTCAAAGTTGGAAGAAAAGACTCACATTAAAACAGCGTTAATAAAATATTTCACGCTATGGTTTCAAATCGACATTCGTCGATCTACAAGATTGGAACAAATTCACTAGTTCGACGTGTTTTACGTCAATCACGACGGATTGATCGTAACGCGAACAAGTTCTTACAACATTAGACGAACAAGGCCGACTTCTCGCGTCTTTCGACTACGAGACAAGTTTTACAATTTCGCCACAAGGTGGTTCATTAAATACTTATAAACCAAAGTAGTATACGTCTAACTAAGTCGACTTACTATTATGGCCTTAAGACGCCTTCGACGACTCCAAGATTCTACAAGATGACTTTCGACTCGGATGTTATACTTTTCCTTTGACGTTGACATCAAATTTACTACCCAAACCGACAAACAAGACTTACTTGTTGGTTCCTAGGTTTATCTATCTGTTTGGCGATCTCAATGACAAACACCTTTGGTTAGTTTCCAGAGTCTATACTCTCTCTCGAAGATACTTTCTCTTCCGTCGAACACGGTCCACCTGTTCCTGCATCGATAGACTCACATACAATTTTGTGGTCAAAGCATCTTATGATCCAAATATAATATATTCAAACATCATTGCATTTTTAATAAAGACATTTAGTCTACATATCTTGATCGTAATCAATAGATTCTGTAATTTCATATAACATCTTTGTAAGATATAATGTCAGTTTTCATGTCGTTCTCAACATAGTAATTTACTGAAATTTGCAAGAAAGTAAATAGTATAATTGTTTTCAAAAGGAGGGATGTAACAGGTTCTATGTAAAATACTCTTTACTATTATAAGTGGGATTTCCACCAGAATAGGTTTTAGTTTATTTAGATGAAAGGGAATATAAAAAAAAGTATTATATATATATATATATATATATATATATATATATAATTATATTTACATTTTTGCATGATAGTAGTTATATTATTGTGGGATTTCTATATTTTTTAAAGAAAGGATAAGACAATTTAATTCTTAGTGTGAGGTTTATATGATAAATCCTATTTAAAATGTAATGTTTTGTAAAAGAAAATGAATGTAATTATTTATAAACATTTAATTCCTTTTTGAAAGGGGAAGTTTAAAATGTAAACGAAAATATTTAAATAAATATTTATTCAAGTCTTAACGAGACAATCTGTAGAAAGCAAATCGTGACCTTAAAGTAGGAATTATTATCAAATGAAATGATCAGAGAAGGAGACATTATATTGAAATAAATTGAATTCACCAAGTAGAGAGAAACTAATGAATAAGTAAATTTAGACGCGAAGAAATAAACCTAACGTGAACTTAATGGCCAACCATCTTCTTAGGAGTCCTACACCATGCAACTGAACCTACTCAAACATAGCAAACAATATCAACATGCGCATGTGAGTGAAATATATCATTTCAAAAATCTATTAGCCAACTTAATCAGACGCACCGAGCACGCTTGCGCGTGTGAGGGAGGCTTTCAGAGTAGTTAGGGAAAAATTTTTGATATTTCGTATCATGACCACATGACGCATGTGGACATGACATGCAGATTAGCATGTTGTGAACGCATGTGAAATGCGGGCATGACACTGGCCCCCATCTATGGTTACCCTGACAGTCTCTTACTAGACGTCGGCCCCATAGGGTGACACATGCGGAACTAACATTCCTTTCATGAGGACAAGGAAGTTGATCTTGCCAACCAGGCCTTCTCATCCCATCCTTAGCCTAAACAAGCACTACAAGCATGGGTGAGGAATCCAATTACCTTAATTAGTGTGAAAACTACCCAACCCTTTAAATTTATTGTTTGGTTATCACTAGATTAATAATTTCCAATGGGTTACCCTGACAGCCACTTTGGGCACCGACCCCACATTGAAAGCCACTCCCCCCTTCACTACATCTAGATTCTCAAAGTCCAAAACATAAATCAAGCATGAACTATCACATTTTTCAAAATACACATTATTTCACATTACATAGAGCAAGGCATTCCCATCTTGCATGATCATCATAATCACATGGATAGGTAAACTAAGCAAGGCATAAATCATCTTGCACATGTATCATACCAACATGAATAAGAAACCATATTTTGTGAATGCATTTCATTCAACCCACAAGATGTACATATAGCCAATCCCCACATAAACTCATCCTCCTAGGCCTTTGGAAACCACTATCCCCACATGACATCATAAAAAAATGCACTGGTCACACATCACATTCTCTTTCCAAAGCACAACATAAACCAAGGTCATTCAACAATATTTCCAATATAATACCACATATGCAACATATGATATGATGCTCTAATATGATTCTTTAAGAATGTAACCTTATCCTAATCATGATCAAATGTCTTATCAACTTCAAGTGAACTATCTCCACAATGTAGGACCAAATATTAAACACTTTCTTACACAACAAACACTCTTACTACCATTCTCATTGTCATAAAGAAAATCTTATAAGACAACAAGGATACACTAGAAAACAAGTTATAAACCTATTCCACAATATAAACTATCAAGATAACTATCACAAATAACTCATATGGTTAGATAACAAAGATATATTTACGATGATAACTCATACTATCTAATTCCCAATACAAGAAGTCATTTATAACTAAGTTCTCTTAAACAAATTATCATTTTCTAAAATACAAACCTTATCATATTATACTATATATATCCTACTGAACCATTATACATATATTATAAATGATCACCAAAAGATTAGTATTAGCTAATTTAAGGCATGACACTATTTTTCAATAAATAACGTTTCTCTAACCATATCAAAAATAACAACCATATTACCATATTTTACCAAGTAACAATGACCTTAATGCATGAAAGATATAACTAAAGCCTACAAATTTCACTATTATATAACTAAGCCACTTTTACCCTGATATAGATAATAACGATCTACATAACTTGAAAGAGAATTAAACCTAAATCAAGGCATATCAAGTTCTACCTACATCCTGCACCTTTGGTAACTAACCAAGACAACTTACACTTAGTCCTAATTTGACCAAGATCCAACTTACACCCAAGTTCACAAACATAATGAGATTTTGACTTACAACACCTATTAATGGAGTGCAACACTTGTAAATCAATCTCCAAAACAATATTTATAACCTATACCTACATCTATTAATCACAACTCAACTTAACAAGACCATAATAAAGATCTCGTAGTAAAATAACAGTCTAAAAGAATTCATCAACATACACATAAAGATTTAATTGAGTTAGAACAAATGTAACCATTACAATCAATATGCGCTACTAGAAGGGTTTTCCATAATCATAACATGAAAAGATACTAGACAGGCGAAATCTGAAACTAAACTAATAACATAACCCTAATAATAAGAAAGCAATATTAGATCTACATGATTGTCAAACTACACCACATTGACAAATAAACTTATGACATAATTCTTTAATATGATTCTAAGTAGAAGATTTAAGTATCTAAATAAAATGTTTTAACAAAAGGATCTAGTTATTTCCTTCTTATTAACTAAATGCATTCAACTAATAATTGGAAATCTTGAACTAAATTCAAGGACTTATCAAAGCTTAGATACATTCTAAACCTATAGCTCGTCTTGGTTTTCAACTCATCTTAGAAATTATTTAGCAAGTTCTAAAGTTGCCTCTAACAAAATTATCATGTTACTTTACCGCTATAAGAAAAGCAAACTTACCTTAAACGTTGACGTCTCAATTTTATAAGTTCTTTCTATTTTGCATTAGATAGGAAGAACTTGCTAAACAATATTCATTCTTACAACTGGCCTATTGCACGGTGTGGACTATAGTGAGATGCAAACAAGGATTTGGTTAAATCAAAATCCTAGATAACAGAGGCACACAAAAGCTCACACTTATCTATTTTTATTTTTATTTTTCCACCACACAACATTAAATTATATTAATTACATTTATCAAAAATACTTCACAATTAACTATTTTATTTGAGGCAACAATAACCAAACAATATCCACAAAATAACCCAACTGCCAACCATACCTGACTACTATGAAAATCAGAAAGCAAGACCACCACAACAATGACTGACTGTCTCACCTCAAACTGACAACATTGACAGGGTGCACAATTGGGTACTCATCCTCTTCAAGGATGATGGCTAAGCTAAGGGAACCCCATGTTATCTCCTTTCAATAGTTCCATTGGTATGAAGGCATGCTCGGACCTATTAACTCAGGTGGAGTCGATGCCTAGTACATGTAGTCTGCAGCAAACTGAAGTGTCGTATATAACCATATATCCCATTATCCAATAGGCACATAGTGACAGGGAATCACAGTGTAGTAGGGTACTCGTTGTGAGTAGTACTACACGTCACAATATCCATATTAAATAGTTCATCAATAACTAATTCATTATGTGTCAATTAGTCACATAAACCAACTTATATAATCAACTAACCTATAACTAAATATATCAAAAGCATAATGTACCAATCGTAAACATTGACAATATTATCATAGTAATGTCATCAAGGTAGTAAACTCACCATCAACACCCCTAACATACCTGAAACATTCCGAGTAATTCCATTCATCCTCCTACTCCTTAATGCAACCACCTACACATCCAAGGTGAAACTAGAGGGGCACTACATTTTTTCATTGGAAATTATTTTACCCTTAGTATTTTATTCTCCACTGTATTTAATTTGAAATATTTTATTATTTTTCTCTTGATTGATGGCATTTTCTCATTGGGACATTATTTTACCCCTACTATTTTATTCTCCATTATATTTCATTCTCAGGTGTGCGTTGGAGGGTTTGGGTACAATGGTAAGTGGCCTGCAAAAAGATGCGTGTTGTGTTTGGTTGAAATTACGTGTTGTGTTGCAGAGTTGTTCAAAATAGGTGTTCACAGTTTTTGAGTTGGGCGGAGAAGACTTCAATCAGTTTTTTTGGTTATGCTCTTTCTTGCTTTCACAACGATGGCAATTATGGAGATGAACACAACAGGGAGAGGGGCATGGAAGAGGCTGAAATGTAGGTGATTCATCCCTACAGTGCCTTGGTAGGGTTATCAAGCAATTTGTTCTATTTTCTGCAGAAACTAACATTAATTCTTTTGTGTTTTTCCTATGTTTTTTCTTTGTCACAAGTAGAATATAAATTAGGGGTTTCTCTGGTGGTCCATGAGCAATTTGTGCAAAAAAAATGGAAGCCGTTGACGCTGAGCAATTTTTTTCCCAACTTTTGTAGCAGTCAGAGTTACCTTAGCCTTTGTTCCCTTTGTCCCTCACTTTACATTTTTGTTTGCCCTTTTTTTTAATAATATGGTTTTTTTTGGTAATCTTTTTTTCTTATTGATTACTTACAATTTTTGTTGGTTAAAGATTTGACTAATTTTTAATATTTTCTTCTGATGCTTTGGCACACAGACGCGTGTTCTTGTAGTTGGTCGAGTGGCATTCTGTAAAAAATTCACGTGCCTTGCCTATGCTTCCACATTTTTCATGCATGCATACTAGGGCAGTTGCAACTATAATATCTGGCAAAAAATCTAAGTGATGATTTAATTCTTTAACCTTTGTCAATAATTGTTTTTAATATCATATTTCCTGGCACGTTTGTGAATAGGTGGTTGACATCTAGAGTGTACTAAGGGCTAAGTGCAGATATGTGTGGCTACAACTGCAATAGGCGTAGGAGTTGTGCCCCTTTTCTTTATGGATTTAGAGGCATAGTGGACTAGAATATGCGATGGGATAACAGCAAGGGTTATGTTGGTAGCAAGCTTTGATCTTGTGCAAGAAGGGCAAAAATATGGAGGGGGAAGCTGGGTTGTATTTGTCATTTTGGTAGGAGGGGATTTCATTTTATAATGTCAGAAGGAATGGATACTTTTATAGTTTTATTTTCTCCTTAATGCCATTATCACATTGTAGATAAGGCTCGTTTCAATAAGAATGGTCAAAATTGTTTATAATCTTGGCTTCATTAGGAGTTGTTTATATTTGCAATTTGAATATAAGAGTTTCATTTTAGATCTTTTTGTGGTGTAAATTTCTCTAATTCATGGTTTGTTTTTTCTTCAATCAATGGAGATGATGCCATAGCTGAGACGGAGAGTGATTTTATATGTGCTACCCTAGACTAGTGGCCACCTAAAAATGTGATTATGGGACATGTAGTTGGGGAAATGCTTTCTTTTCTTAATTTGGTGTAAGTCTGTATTACACTCTCCTATTTTCACTGCTTACACTAGTCAGCTTTGCAAAAAAAATTATATTTACTGGTCACTCTTACCCATGGATAAGGGTTAAAATTGCCATTAATCAGTTGACTTTGGAACTCTTTCATTTCTCTTTGTATTATTGACTTATTTTACAGCTTAGAATTTGCAAAGCTCTTTACATTATGTGAGGTTTTTTCTTTTTGTTTTTAAATTTTACTTGAAAAATACTTAATATTTTTTCTGACAAAAATTGTTTGGCAATTGTTGTGTGATGGGATTGGCTTGTGTCATAGAAAAAAGTAGCGAGTTATTATTTGTTCATGATAATCTAATCATAAAAATTAATAGGTTGCCCTTTGTCTGAAAGAAAATTAGTGGGCTATTACTTTTTGGTGATAATTTGATCTATTATTGTTATTTTGTTTTAGAACTTCATTGTTTCAGATGGCAGGATGGGAATTTAGGAACCACATCATTGGGCATTCCTTATACATTATTCACTATACGCTCATTTATAGTAACACCTATAGTTAGAAGGCCCAGTTCAAATAATTCACTTATTCTTGGGACTTCAAGCTACTAGTTATTCAATGCAGCCAATCTGTAGCCAACATGGTATGATTTTGAACCTACTAACTTTGTTTACAATCATTGAGACTTTTTGTAAGCACCTTCATAAGCATTTTTCGGAACTAAAACACTAAAGCATGCTAATGAATAATACTAATAAATGCTTTCATTGGCTAAATTAACACATGTTTGCCTTGTAATGTGATTTGTTTCAAAAAGTTGAATCCAACATCCATTCTTTGGTGTGTAATCAAGCCTATCTGTATCAGTTTATATTTGCCATTTTTGAGCCCCAAGCCTAAAAATACAACCCTTGTGAACCCATGGTATGTGGTATTATTGCTTATTTTTTTGTTCCATAGCTTTTTTGTTTTGATTTGTCTGCAACATTACAACCATTTGACTGCCTGGATTTTTATTATGTGGATTTTGTGGCCAGGACTACGTCCCAACAATGTTTGACAACTTCAGTGCACATGTGGTGGTGGATGGGAGTACAACGGGTCTTGGCCTTTGGGACATGGCAGGTAACACTATGTTAGGTCTTTGTTTTCAATTTTAAAGTTTTTATTTTATTTTATTTATTTTTCAAACAGTTCATATTTCTATTTTATTTTATTTGAAGCAAGTTATTATTTATTTCTAAGGCAATCTTTTTTGAAGTGAGTTATTATTAATTTCTAAGGCAATCTTTTTTGAAGCGCTTCTCCAAGGGAAAAGGTGCCAAAAATTGAAAAAAAAACAAAGTAAATTTTTTCACCAAGATGGCATGCTTTTCCTAAGGCATGCGTGCCAAGGGAAAAAGGCGCCACTAATGAGGGTACCAACGCCACAAGGAAAGTGGCACCAAACAAAAAAGCAAATGCCAATTTTAGACTTGGCCGATCAAGCCAAGAAGGAGCACACCTCTTGAAGGATGACTCATGCATTTTTTTCAAGGGCTATAAATAAGAAACCAACTTCACTTCACTTCACTCTTCAAATTTACATGTCTAGGGCAAATAAAAGTAGATTTGAGGGTTTATAAGACCAAAGCTTCATTTGTGAAGGCATTATTGTCATAGAATCTTATATTTTTAAAGATTGAAGTTGGTTTTGCTTTGCTACAGTGAAGGAGAATCCATTTTTGTTCATTCCCAGCCATATTGAAGGGGTTTTTTAAGGCATTTCAAGGAAAAGCATCCATTTTTGCGTAGGTCCAACTTAAAAGAAGGTGGTTTTTATTGTTTTAGAGCATCTAGAGACCCATTTTCAAGAGGTTTTCAAAGGAGATCTATCATATTTTGCAAAGGCAACATTGAAAAGGTTAAAATAAGATTTTTCATCATCTTTTTCTTGATTTTTGAGCAGAACTAGCAACCTTCTAGGGCACATTTTCTACTTAAAAGTATCATTTTTAGTGTTTTTGTGCTTAACCAACACCAAAAAACACTTCAAATCAACATTTGGAGCTATTTCTAAGGGCTAAATTGAAGGGAAAAATTAGAATTTTCATTTTTCAAGGAAAATTGTACACTCTTTCTAAAACATCTGAGTTGGACAATGAAGAAAAAGGTCTGATGTTTTTGGGACAGCGAGCTTAAAAAGGTTTGATTTTGTATTTTCTAGTGCGGGACAACGAAAAGGAACACTTCTTCAAGCCTCAAAGTCACCATGCAATATTCTTCCATCACCATTGAGGCCAAATCAACACTCATTCATGAATATTCAAAGGTGAAGGAGATGGATTTATGCTAAGTTTCCCCCAAGGGTTTTTTGACTTGGATACTATGATGAAAGTTGGTAGTACTGTAGCAAAGATGTACCTTTTGGCTGAAATCACAATAAAATTTGATAAGGATGAAAAGGAGTATATGGATCTGTCGAAGACAATTGAAGATGCAAGTGTCATCCTGTAGATGAAGACTGTTCACCTTGACTCCATTATTATTCTAGATGAGGCTAAAGTTGATGAATTCGAGAGAAATCTCAAGTCCTAGAGTTAGCCATTTTTCAGCATCTGCAGCAAAATCTATTTTGGGTAGCTGGAGGGATTTCCAAAGTAGTTTATATTTTGAGAACTAACTTTGCTTTTCAAAGATAAATTTATTTTTGGATTTGTTTTGGAAATCATGCAAAATATCATTTTGTGGAACTCAAATTGTAATAACATGCAAGTTCAGTTAACTGAATTGCATGAGACTTATTTTATATTTTTAAATGCTAATAAGATCGCATGCTTGTGTGTAGCAGTAGGGTTAGGTTGTAGAATATTAGTTAACTCTTCCTTTTATTTAATTGTACCTTTTGTTTTAGGATATAAATACGTGTATTCTACACACTTAATTTCTTAATGGTAAATGCTAAAGCTCTTATTGCTCACATATTCTTGTTCAACTGTGTTGCGTAGTGTATTACTTTGACAATGAATATATGCATTATCTTTGTGGAAGCTTTGTGTTGTTGAGATTGAGAGAAAGTGTTTATGATGTTATGCTTAAACATTTATCTTTGATCTTCCTTTGTTCTTAGTTTTTTCTTTCAAATCAGATCACCAATGTTCCTTTGATTTCTTTGAGCTCTGGATTTACATAGAGAAATCAAAAGTATGCTTTTAGATTAGTTATTCTTTTGCAATACTCATAAAACTTCTTTAGGATTGTAGAAGAGCTTGAATTGCCTTATTCTCATGCCTTGAGAAAATAGAAAGATAGGTTAATTGTATTGTCCTTTTAAAATTTCTTGTCTGAGGGAGCTTCCCCTCCTAATTTGAAGAACAATCTTACTATACATGATGTTCCATTTTGAGTTGCACTGAAAGGTACGAATCTAAATGCTAAAAGTTTTTGGCACCCATTGTGGGGCATGAGAAAATTACTTTGAGCTAATGTTCTATTTTGCATATATGACCATTTGGCACCCTATTGTACCTGTTTTGTAGCCACACGTTAACCTAGTCTAATAGGAGAAAGAAGATATCATCGATAGCCTAAGAAGATTTGTTTTCATTGAAAGAAAAGATCCAGCGCATTAGAGAGCCACAACCACTATACTTGACAAAGAAGAAAGAAAGGCAGATCTCAAAATAGGAAGACTGATGTTGCCTCCTCCGATGTGGGATTAAGCAAATCTAGCTTAAAATGTATATCAAAGGCAAAGAAGGAGAGTTGATCTTGCTAGCCCATTTTCCAAACATTTGATTCCACAAATAGTGAAGGCTAATCTTCTATAGTTCCTGACATAACAGATCCATCAACAGAAGCCATGGCTGACAACAATCACAACAACAACGAAAACTGAAGGCATGCACCTCCTTTACCATGGGGAAATGCTTTTGGTCCTCTAGCTCTCACCAACAACCATGAACTTCCTGAGGGATCAAGGAAAAATTTTCCTAAGTTTCATGGTGATGGGCAACAACATCCTGATGAGCACATTTCTGCCTTCACCACTGACTGTGGGATTCTCAACATTGCACATGAAGATGTTGTAGTTTGTTTATTTGCAGAGAGATTATGAGGTACCGCAGCTGACTAGTTCAATCACCTTGCTGCCGGTTCGATCATGAGTTGGGATTCCATGAGCAAGAAATTTCTTGCTCATCTCAAGTTTGTTGAAGACAACCATGTCTTGTTTGCACAACTATCAAACATCAAGAAAGACAAAAGTGAGCCGATGCGAGAGTTTGTGGCCAAATGTCTAGTTGGAAAAGTTGCAAACAATTTGAATCCTTCATTAGAAATTCTGCTAAGTTGTTTCATAGATGCACAATCTCCAGAAGTATCTTTCTATCTCAAGAAAAGACACAATACAAAACTGCAAGAAGCTCAGGAGTATGCTATTAAATTAGAGGATCATATGATCACTTCAGGAAAAATCCAAAGAGATTCAATCAAGCCATCGACACCATTGAACATTATATCGCTTCGACAAATTCCATCTCCTTCAAATATGCAAGATTCTTTCATTAACTATTTCGGTGATCAACCTGCTTCACCTATGCATCAAGTAGCTTATGTGTGTTAAGAGGCAGATGTGTCTTTTGCAATACAAATCTATTGCTTGTTTCATACCACAAACCAACATGATGGAGAAAATTTCCCTGAGATGAGAAGGTTCATACAGATGTCAAAAACTTCAATTAAAAACCAAGGATTATTGGATGGTCCTAAATATCTTTTTGATGAATCCAATGGGGGCTCTATGATGAGATTTACCTAGTGTAAACCAAATATCCAAAGGAATGATTTTCATAATCATTTTTCAAATGACCACTTGTGTCTACATATTCAATATCTAAAAATGGAACAAGAATTAGAAGCTAACGTTTTGCCTATGTTGTGCCCATGTTTTGAGGTTGAAGAAGGATTGTTGATAGAAGAGGAACTTGATGTAATGCAAGTGTTGCATATTTTCTCTAAGGATGAAGAAGTGCAACAAACTCTCAAGATCAGAGTTGCAAGGAAGTCGTAGAGAGCAATGGTGATTCCAATATGTTCTTATCTTCTTTTTAAGGGTGGTTTGAACATCCTGTGTTTGATGCAATCAACAGAGGTGACCAAGATTATCTTTTTGAAGATTTTTCAGCTCTGATGATAGAAGTTTCTACAAGTACTAATGATAAAAAAATCTCAGTTGAGGTTAGGAGAAGAGATCAAGGTCTGGTCATCGGGAGTTGGTGTTTTCACTCAAGACATTAAAGAAGCATTGCAACCAAAGCAAGAGGAAAATTTTCATGTCAAAAATGATACATTCATTGAAGGTGATTTCTTTATGGAAGCTAGTGAGACTCAAAAGGATGAATGGTGAAGTGTGTGTCTAGGTAAAGATGTTATTCAACAAGTGTACTCTGATGATGATTAGGTGTTGGATAACTCAAACCTTGATGATCTATCATACTCTAATTCTGAAGATTGGATAGACGAAGACATTGTTTAAAAGGATCATGAAGAAGTACCTGAATCATTGGATAAATTGTTGATGATAGTTGTGGATCCTGTAAGTCAAGAACCAGTGATGGATATTATGTATGAACAACTTCAACCTTTTCTAGAGGATGATACATTAGCTGTGTTCAAGGTTGCATATGTTGAAGACATGGATGAAGAATGTCAAGTTTTATATTTGGTGGCTACCATTCCCACAAGCATACTTTGGCCACAGGACCTTGGCTCATACCTTCAAAAGAAGGTTATGTACCTTCACTTGCTGCAGAGATTTTTCACTATAGAAGGAGATGGTCAACTAGAGCTAATGCATATCAATCGGTTCATCATGAACTTCTTATGGCATGATCGTGTCTACCCACCTTAATCATGGCTCTTCAAGAAGGTGTTGCAAAGGAATAAAATCTATGTGCTGCCAAGACAAATTTCCCAACTCAAGAGGAGAGGTTCTTATTTTTCTAAACCTATTGAGGTTTTGTGTAACACTTTTTGTTTTCCTTGTCCTCACTCGAAAAAGAGCATTTTTGTGTCAAACTATCATATTGTGTTTCCCCTTTCCGTAATGTATTCATTATGTAGTATTATTTTTCCCAGTTATGTATCGTTTATTTGTCATGTTTTGTTAGGTAGACTAGAGTTCCACCTTTAGGTGATTTTAGGTAAATATACCAACTCTATTTCCCAATTGGTAAGACATTGATCTATACTGAAAACCAGAGATTTTAAGGTCCTCCTATGCTGCAAGTATACACCATGGTCCCTAGATAGAGCCTAATGTTGTACCAATACAATTTTTTTTGTCTATGCATACAAACACCCTAAAAGTGATGTTAAAACACACCTCTCAAGCACCGTGTCGCCTTGTCATTATTTTCTAACCCTGTAGGTACAATATATATCAAAGGAGATCGAAAGAAGGCTAGAATGAAGAGAAATCTCAAAGAGCCAAAATGGCTACAGGGTATGAAAGATTGTCTAGAAGTGGTGGTCAAAAGTGTCAAATTGAAGACAAAAACACTTCAAAAGAATGTTGAAAGGCACACAGGAGACACCTGACAACTCAAACATCAATTTTGAAAATTTCAAAAAATTGAAAATTTTTTAAAAAATTTCTAATGTAAAATTTTGGTGCACGTTTCCTAAGGCGTGTGTGTCAAGGCAAAAGCACACCTGGGAAAAACGAGAAAAATTCTAGTGCAAGAAAGTTCTATGCACCAATTGATGAAGGATCACTTCAAAATTCACTTCAAAAAGTCCACTTTTCTCATGGAGTGTGCTCCAACTCCAAAGTGCTCCAAAGTCAAAAAAATGCCTAAGGCATGAAGAAAAGAGCACTCTCAAGGCAAAGTGCACTCCAATGTCAAAATGCTCCAAAATGAAGGTAAAAATTCTAAGGTATGGAAGAATCCAAGGCAAGATCAAAAGTGCTCCCAAGTGTATTTGGAGCACTTTCACCCCAGAGCGCGCTCCAAGGACAAAACGCTCCAAGAGCAGAAAAAGACCAAAATGTCAAAGGTAAAAAATTGTGTTTTTATCAAAAACTTTTTGAAGGAAATTTTTTTTTTAAGCACTTCTCCAAGGGAAAAGGTGCAAAAAATTGAAGAAAAAAAAAAGCAAAAATTTTCACCAAGGTGGTGCACTTTTCCCAAGGCACGCACGCCAAGGGAAAAAGGTGCCACTAATGAGGGTGCCAACCCCACAAGGAAAGTGGCACCAAACAAAAAACAAATGCCAATTTTAGACTTGGCCGATCAACCCAAGAAGGAGCGCACCTCTTGAAGGATGACTCATGCTTTTTTCTCAAGGGATATAAATAAGAAATCAACTTCACTTCACTTCACTCTTCAAATTTGCCTGTCTAGGGAAAATAAAAACACTCTTATTTTTAGAATAAAAGCAGATTTGAGGATTTATAAGACCAAAGCTTCATTTGTGAAGGCATTATTGCCATAGAAGCTTATATTTTTTAAGATTGAAGTTGGTTTTACTTTGCTACAGTGAAGAAGAAGCCATTTTTTGTTCATTCCTAACCATATTGAAGGGGTTTTTGAAGGTATTTCAAGGAAAAGCATCCATTTTTACACAGGTCCAGCTTAAAAGATGGTGATTTTTATTATTTTGGAGCATCTAGAGACTAATTTTCAAGATATTTTCAAAAGAGATCCATCATATTTTTCAAAGGTAGCATTGAAAAGGTTAAAAATAAGACTTTTCATCATCTTTTTCTTCATTTTTTAGCATAACCAACAACCTACCTAAAAGTATCATTTCTAGTGTTTTTGTGCTTATCTAGCACCAAAAAAACACTTCAAATCAATATTTGCAACCATTTCTAAGGGCTAAATTGAAGAGAACACTCAGAATTTACATTTTTCAAGGCAAATTGTACACTTTTTCCAAAATTCTAAGTTGGACAGTGAAGAAAAAGGTCTAAGTTTTTTAGGATAGCGAGCTTAAAAAGGTTTGATTTTGCATTTTCTAGTGCGAGACAGTGAAAAGGAAAACTTCTCCAAGTCTCAAAGTCACCATGCAATATTCTTCCATCTCCATTGAGGCCAAATCGATACTCATTCATGAATATTCAAAGGTGAAGGAGACAAATTTATGCCAAGTTTCCCCCGAGGGTTTTTTGACTTGGATGCTATGATGAAAGCTGGCAGTATTGTAGCAAAGATGTACCTTTTGGTTAAAATCATAATAAAATTTGATAAGGCTGAAAAGGAGTATATGGATCCATCAAAGACAATTGAAGATGCAAGTGTCATCCTGCAGATGAAGACTGTTCATCTTGACTCCATTATTATTCTAATTGAGGGTAAAGTTGATGAATTCAAGAGAAATCTCAATTCCTAGACAACCATTTTTCAGTATCTGCAGGAAAATATATTTTGGACAGCTGAAGGGATTTCCAAAGTAGTTTCTATTTTGAGAATTGACTTTGTTTTTCAAAGATAAATTTATTTTTGGATTTGTTTTGGAAATCATGCAAAATATCTTTTTGTGGAACTCAAATTGTAATAACATGCAAGTTCAGTTAACTAAATTGCATGAGACTTATTTTATATTTTTAAATGCTAATAAGCTCGCATGCTTGCATGCAACATTAGGGTTAGGTTGGAGAGTATTAGTTAACTTTTCCTTTTATTTCATTGCACCTTTTGTTTTAGGATACAAATAAGTGTATTCTACACACTTAATTTCTTAATGGTAAATGTTGAAGCTCTTATTGCTCACATATTATTGTTCAACTGTGTTGCATAGTTTATTACTTTGAGAATGAATATATGTATTATCTTTGTGGAAAATTTGTGTTGTTGAGATTGAGAGCAAGTGTTTATGATTTTATGCTTAAACAATTATCCTTGATCTCCTTTTGTTCTTAGTGTTTTCTTTCAAATCAGATGGCCAATGTTCCTTTGATTTCTTTGAGCTCCAGATTTACTTAGAGAAATAAAAAATATGCTTTTAGATTAGTTATTCTTTTGCAATACTTAGAAAAATTCTTTAGGATTTTAGAAGAGCTTGAATTGCCTTGTGCTCGTGCCTTGAGAAAATAAAAAGATAGGTTAATTGTATTGTCTTTTAAAAATTTCCCCTCCTAATTTGAAGAATAGCCTTACTGTATGTTGGTTTTTTTTTCCAAATTGGATGCTTCCCAGTTATCCCTACAAGGTAGCCATCATTGATCAACAAGATTTCTGGGCCAGGGGCCAACAATACAGGAGATAGACCCTATAAATATCTCCTCTCCATCTTTAGGCTCTGTAGAACCGAGGGGGGTATTCCCACAAAGCAGATAAATCCTCTCTTATATAGACCAAAACTGTGAAATAAGTGCAAAGGGGCTAGCTTTGGGCCTATGCTCAGTTGTGAAACAGAGGATTTTGGTCCTAAAATTACTTCTAATGTCCTAAAGGTTTATATTTAAAGTTTGAATTTGTATTTTGTATTTGGATGCAAGACTGGGACCTTGGATTGTAACCTCAATATGAGACCAGACTGGTGCCTATCTCGGGGCTCAAAGTCAATAGACATACACATGTGAATGATTACCATAAACTTGAATCAATATCTAAGTTTCAAGGGGAGAATTTTTAGTGTCTACCTTACAGATACTTCCCAAGACTGAGTATTTAGTCATTCATACTTAATGATATCCCTATTGCAGCATACCTTTCCCAATGCTTAACCTAAAACATTTAATCTATTCCTTGAACAAAGATAATAGATTAAACATTCAATATAGAAAATCCATGTTCCTGAATCCCAAATAACCCTTAGCTATTTAGATTCAAAAGAAAATACGCCCACAACTTAGAGACAAATAACTAAATACATGCAACGATGCATTTCTCATATGAAAACAACATGAAACTAGCAAAATTATGCACAAAACATTCAACATATGATTCATAAACTCACAAGACACCAAAACAGAGCCACCAACAAAGCTGTACCTTATTATTCCACCAAAATTTGCCCAGTCTTTTCCCCAAAAATGAGTAACACAGTTGCTTTTTATAGCAAGAATGTGCACTCAACATTAAGTACAACGTCATTTCAAAATTCTACCAGATATAGTGCACCATCGGAATGGCACCTAAAACATTCAATGCTCTAGGTAGAAAAAGGAGGAAAAATAGGTGAACTCAGGAAACACGTAGCTGACTGGAGATTTTCCCATTAAAAATGGTAAGTGGCCCATCATTCATCAACCATGGCCTCTGCAAATTTGCCATTAATGGCCAACCTACCCGCGGGATGTAGTAACTTCAGAAAATACGACGGTTGCATGCTTTGTAATTCTTCCCACCTGAAATGTGGTTGCAGATACAAAGGAATCCCTTCTTCCTTGGACATCTAAAATAGGGCCGTAGATTTCCTCCTCATTGCCAAGATCAATCGCTTCAAACCACTGACAAGTCGTTGACCAATTAAAACGTGCCACGCAGGTAGTTTTTTCCTTTTTGACTTTTTACAGCATGAACACATTCAAATTTTGTATATATAGTTGCATATACATACAACTACATTTGGACATGTGGCAGCATCTGATTGGATCTCCATTGCTGAATATTCGCATCTCCGTCGGCAAGAAATTGCATCTTCTTTTGCACCTGCGGTTGTATATGAGATTGTATATACATACAATTGCCACGCATACAAGGGCGGACCCCAAATCACCATGAAACAAATTTGAAAGCACCATCGGGTCCGGCCTTGTATCTAACTCCTCTTGTATATCATACATACAATGTGCAATATACAACCTGTGGACCCCAGCGACTTATCTGCCACAACAAACTTTTTTATTTGCGTCTGGGATTGTACATGTGCCTTTTGTATCTTGTATTGTATATGCACATACTTACAATCATGGGACATACAACTGCATGGGGCCCACCATGCTTTTGAAGACCGTTGACTTTGGCTGCTCCCGCTTTGCATATTTCATTGTATCCTCCATTGTATATCTGATTGTATATTGGGTACATACAACCCCAATATACAACCGCGGATTTCACCTAGCTTATAAATACTACTAACTTTTTGGCCGCATCCGCCCTTGCACATGCCTACTTGTACATTCACTTGTATATGCAGTTGTATATCAGAGATACATACAACGCAAGATACAAAGGAAACACATTCACTCTTTAACTTTGCCATTGTATGCACCCGCCAGGCCCGATTTGATAATATTTGAAATCTAGGATTGTATGTTTTGCATTGTATATCCTTTTGTATAAGTCACATACATACAATCCTTTTGCCAAAAACCTGTGGGCCCGACCACTGTTTTTCAACCTGATTTGAATCCTTTTTGATGTCTGGTATTGTATCTACCCATTGTATATCAAATATACAACAACATATACATACAATACTTTGATATAACTGCAGAATCTAACTTGGAATATGAGATATACAACCACATTTTTGCATCCAAAAAAGAATCTAAAAACCACATACAATCTTTGTATTCATACAAAGATGCATACAACCATTTTCTCCACTTTCAGAAGCTGATTTAACTCTAATTTCAGGTCCACCAATGTACATTTGAACCTGTGCATTAGATACACTCCAGAACATACAACGATACATGCAACTGTGGACCCCACCACTGCATAGAAATTTTGGACCTACATTTTTCGATGTGACGGGAAAAGGATGCAACTTAAGGCGAAGGGGGTCGATGACACAACAAAAGATACAATGCAGAAGGCTGAGGGAATTAGAATTTTGAGGTTTTAAATAAAAAGACCAATAGATTTTCAAGCTCGAAACCCTAACCCTAGGTAGGCACCACCATTGGCTCCGACTGGGGACGTGCAGGTGCAAGGATGCAGTGAGAACAAGACCACCTCGGGATAGACTAGGCAAAATGCACAAAAGCAAAACCCCGACCACACAAGGAATGTACAGACTATTCACACCTAATTTACAATGTGCACACAAGATATTCATTCATGAGAAATAAGCTTTAAGGAATTTACCGTGCATAGGCAATTCCAGTAGTTCACCGTTTAGGGCCTGGAGAAAGTAGGAATCTTCTCCATGAGTATTGCTGATTTGATATGGACCCATCCATAAGGGCTCAAATTTACCATGCTTGCCCTTATCTTGACTCTTTGCATTCCAAACAAGGACCAAGTCGCTTATCTGAAACTTCCTTTCTATAGCCCTGTTATCAAACAAATATTTCACCTTCTGTTGTTTCTTGATATTTGTCTTCTGTGCTTCTCTTCTAATTTCATCCAATGCAACCAGTTGATTTATCCTTTCATTCATTGAGTCCTCAATCTCTTTATCATTTTCTTGTATGAATCTATAAACTAGCAAGAGATTATTCACAAGTAACTTAGCTGGTGCGCCATACACTAGCTCAAAAGGTGACCTTCCAATTGCTTTCTTCACTGTTATCCGGTCATCCCATAGTGCCATCTTTAGCTTTGAATCCCATGCCCTTTTGTTCTTGTCTACCATCCTTTTGATGATTTTCATAAGGCTTCTGTTACTTGATTCTTCTTGACCATTTCCTTGTGGATGATATGGTGATGCATATGACAAATTAATCCCATAGTTGTTGCAAAAATCAACAAACTCACCAGATCTGAAACACATGGCATTGTCTATGACCATTTTGACTGGCACTCTAAATCTGATAATAATGTGTTCCAAAATGAAATCCATCACCACCCTACTTGTAGCTTTCTTAGTTGGAATGGCATCAATCCATTTAGTAAAATAGTCAGTAGCGACCAAAATCCAACTATGTCCTCCACTTGATCTTTCTAAAATTTCCCCTATAAAATTAATTCCCCATTGCTGAAATGGAGCGTCCATAGTTATAGTTCTAAGGGGTAATGCACCTTCATACTTAATTTTTCCTAAGAACCTTTGACAGGGATCACATTTTCTTACCATCCTTTGTGCATCTGAGAAAAGGGTCGGCCACCAATAGCCTGCTCTAAGAGTTTTGTGAGTTGTTGTCTTGGCAGTGTAGTGTCCACCGCACATTCCTTTGTGCATGTCATTTAAAATATCCGTAGCTTGATTTTCATCCACACACCTAAGTAGTACACCATCAAGATTATTCCAATATAATTCTTCTTGAATAATGATGTATTTGATAGCATGTAACTTTAAGGTCCTTTTTTGACTATCACTGAGATGCGAAGGACAATTCAAATTCTGCAAATAATACACAATATCCTTGTACTATCTAGATTCTGACATGTTAACAACTTCATCCTAAACTACATTTACCTGGCATGCCTCCAAATTTGATTGTGTCATCATCTTAGCCAAACCCTGTCCCCTTACCAATTTTGTAATTTGTATCTCAATGTTGAACTCTTATAACTTGTTAATCCACCTGCATCTTCTTCCTGTCACTTCTTGCTGAGTGAAAATGTCCTTAACTGCTACATGGGGGCACATATGCAACTATCTGAGATCCTACTAAGTATGGCCTGAAGCTCTTGACTACCCTAACCAATGCTTATGCCTACTTTTCCATGATATCATATTTCAATTCAGCTGCCTACAATGACATGCTAAAGAAAGCAATAGGTTGCTCAAAACCATCTTCATTTTTCTGTAATAAACATGCAACAATAGTGTGAAAAGAGGCAAATGAGAACAACTGAAGTGGCTTAGAAAAATTAGGAGATCTCAACACAGGAGCCACCTTTATAGCTTCTTTGATGTTCTGAAATGATCTAGTTGCTTCACTTTCCATTTGATAGTTTCACCCTTCTTCAACATTTTAGAAATATCCTTTGTAATCTCTGCAAAGTTGGGAATGAATCTTCTAACAAATTTAATCTGCCCAAAGAAAGACTAAATCCCTTTCATTTTTTAGGAATTTGAATTTTGTCAATTACAGCAACCCTTTCAGGATCAATCCTGACTCCATCCTTGGAAACAATGTGTCCTAATAGTTTTCCTTCTACTACCCCAAAAGTACATTTCCTTGGGTTAAGTGAAATGCCATATTCCAATGCCCTAATAAAAATTTGTTCCAGATGCATGCAATGTTGCTCCTCCTTTTTTCAATAAGCAATTAAATCATCCTGATATACAGCCAAAATTGAGTCAGTTAATCCTGCAAAAGCAACATCCATAGCCCTCTGAAATGTAGCACCTGCATTTGTTAGTCCAAATGGCATTTTTACATATACATAAGTCCCCCATGGAGTGGTGAAGGCAGTCTTATATTGTTCAAATTCTTTTACCTTCACCTGATTATATCTTGAAAATCCATCCATCATGGATAAAAGCTCACAACTAGTTACCTTCTGCAACATAGCCTCCATGTTAGGTAGTGGATAATTATCCTTTAAAGAAGATACATTCAAATTCCTGAAGTCCACACAAAGTCTTATATCACCATTTTTCTTTCTAACTAGGACAAGATTGGACACCCAAGTTGAGTGTCTAATAGGCACAATTATTCCAGCCTCCCTAAGCTTTACAAGCTCTTTTTGCATTTTTGGAGCCAAAGTTGGGTTGATAGGTCTTTGTTTCTATCTGAATGGCTTAGCTCCAGGCTTCAAAGGAATCTCATGCTGAAATAAGTCTTCTCTATAAGCTTTTAGGTCTTCATATGACCATGCAAAGACATGCTTATATTTTTCCAATAATGCAATCAACATACTCCTAATGTGTGGCTTGAGTTGTTTGCCAATACATACCCTTTTGGGGGCATGGCATGTCCCCAAGTTTATCTCCTCCAAGCCATCCTTGATTGTAGGAGATGCCTTCTTAACAAACTGGTCTCTATTGTCAAATGCTCTTTCTAAAGTAACTAGCCCTCTGGGGATTCTATTTGTTTTAAGTTGAATTACTTCTTTCCCCAAAAGATTTTCTTTTCCATTCAAAATTTCTACAAAGTTCTGAAAATCAATCTCCTGGTTCTCGTATTCATCTATGCAGTGCAAGAACCTCAACAAATCTCTATCATCATCAAACACCTTCCAACTGCATATATTATCTGGTACTGTAGGTCTAATTTTAACTTCAACATTTGTAACATTAGACAGAATGACATCATCCGGCCTTATGGCCACATTAGCTAAAAAGTCTGCCATGACATTCTTTGATCTTTCTATCCAATTTATTGAGAAAGCATCAACTAATTCACTTGTTTCCCATACAACATGCTTATACTGTTTTAACCTTTTATTTTTTGAAGCATATTTATCTCTCACCTGGGAGACAATTAATTCTAAATCTCCAAACACTTTTAGCATCTTAATCCCATGCTTCAAAGCAACATTTAATCCTAGTAGCAGAACTTCATATTCTGAAATATTATTTGTGTAGGCAAACTTTAACAGGAAAGAGAATTTCAGAAGCTTACCTGCTGGAGACAAAACACAACTCCAGCACCAGAACCCTCCTTTGAACAAGCTCCATTAAAATATATAGTCCAGAGACCCTGTTGGTCAAGTTCTTGAATGCAAAAATCTCTCCCTTCGCTTCCTCGATCATCTGAGACAATTTTGAAATTCTCACAGTCAGTATCCACAAAACATATATGCTCTTCTGAATCTTGATCTTCAACTGTTTCTGGTGACCTCTCTTCTCTGACTAGTTTGACATCTCTACCATTCATTGGGATCATGGCATATGATAAATCTAATTGTATACTTCCTCCAACCAATGCTGCCCATCTTCTTGACAACAGCATACCATACTGTGGCTTTATGTCAACTACTGTTATGTTCATTCTGTAAGTCTTTTCTGGATATGTTGTTAGCATAAAATCCACACCCTTCATGATTCCTATAACTGGTACCTCCCTAGAATCCATTGCATAGCATTTTCCACATGCCTTATCTATTTTCAATCCATCTTGTTGTATGATAGCCAAAGGCATAATATTTGTTGATGCTCCTGAGTCAAGCATACAATTCTTGATTACTTTTCCATTGATAACAAGGGAGACATAAAATGGTTCAACCTGTGAAGGGTATTTTGCCATTGTCACCCCCCAAATAGACTTCAGGAACCTCATCCTCATCAATACACAAGGCTTGTTTCTTACCCTGAGTCTCAACATTCTGCTCGGCCTGACAAGCTACTCCTGAGATTAGGGACAATGCTTTATTCCTGAATTCTTCAACTTTCATCATCTCCATCAATGGATCAAACACCTTTATCTGGGATAAAATCTGAGTTATGTCAAAGGGAGCATAATTTTGAATAACAGTTGTAGCTTGAGCCGTGGTTTTATTCTTATCCTGAGCTGATCCAGCCTTAATTTTAATGGCCTTCTGACTGTCATCCATGACCTGAGAATTCTTATTTTGATCCTCATTTTGGGGAACTTCATTTTCTGTTCTTTGAGAATCATGACGTGGTTTTTGCTTAGAATTTTTCTTATTATTATTCCATCGCGTCTTATGTGGTTCAGTCCCTTTATGATTATGCATTGGTTGATTCACAAAGGTGTCTTCTAGCTGACGTGGATCACCAACCTGAGTCTTACCTCTAATGTTATAGTTGCTCTTGACCTAAGCCACTGCTGCAACTTTGAGAGTACTAATCTCTTCATCAGAAGGCCTTCTCAAGTTATTTAGAAAGATGCATGAGTCCTGAGCATAAGCATAGTTATCTTCATCATCCTCATCACAGGAAATCTACTGGCAAACCTAAGTCACATAATTCATGCTTTCATCAGAATAATAAGAAGAATACTCCCCATTTGTGAACAACATATTGACACTATCATCCTCCATATAATGTGGCTCATTGCATTCATCACAAGTGACAACATTATTATACAAAGATTGAGAAATCATATATTGTGATTGTGAGTGAGGCATTTGATAGATTATGCACCATGGGGTATCATCAACAATGTTAACATCTTTCTTCAAAGGATCAGGAGTCTCCTTAACATTTTGAGCTCTTTGATTAGTATTGCTATTTGGGAGAACAGGTTTACCATTATGCCAATTAGTGTTATATGGCATATCATGCAATGATGGTCTCTTCTCTTGTCTTTGGTAAACCTACCTTTCGGGACCTATCCCCTTTTCATTTTTAGCAAGTCTATAACTTAGGCCCTTAACAATAGTTGTCAATTTAATCCAATTTCTCTTCGGAAGTAGATGCATTACCTTGAGTACTTTGAGACTTATTATTTGAATTTTGCAGAATCTTTACATCATCCCTTCTATTTGTCTTACCAGATGCTTTCCTATTATTTTCAATGTTGGTTGCAATTCTAAAAGCATCCCTGAGGCTAGTAGGACCCTTTCTCTTAGCCCATAAGATGTTTTAGCATCAAAAGCATTTATGTATAGTACCATGCACATTGTTTCATTAGGCCTCATGTGAAGTGGTAATTTGTTCAACACTCTAGTGAACCTAACATTAAAATTTGCAACATGCTCATTTGACCCCTTAGCAATACTAGTGAATTCATTTATAAAAAAGCTTGGATCAGTCTTATCACCATATTATTCTTTAAAAATCCTTTTGAAGTCATCCCATGATGAGACACTCTGGTCAGGAAGAATTTTATACCACTCTCTAGCTTCATCAACTAAGGACTGCATAAACAATTTCATAAAAACATCTTCATGTTCAACCTCAAAGTTGTCCATAACATTCTAAAAGGCCTTCAAATGATCTTCCCCTGACACAACATTATTTCCTGAAAACTTTGGTATCTAAGACCTTACATGTTTATCAAAGGGGTTAGGTAACCAGGAATACCATTAAAAACTAGCTGCCTGAATCTATCCAACTGCATAGGCTATCTACCAAACTGATTAACATTTGTGTTCCTATTAGCATTCTAATTTCTCACATTGTTCAATGGTACCCTAACATTGTTTGTAATTTGTCTCTGATCATTTTGTTGATTCTGAACTTCATTTCTTTGTTGGTTTCTCAACACATTTACATTATCAAGGATGGGAACTGAATCATGTTGAGCAATTTTTAGAGCTTGCACCTTTTGTCTCATATCATCTCTAATCCTCAAAGCCTGCAAATAATCTAATTCAGCCCTCAAGATCTTGATTTCTTCAGGTAATTCTTTGTCTTTAGGTATAGAAGAGGATGGTCCCTTTCCATTTTGGTCATCATCATCATCCCTTGGGGACTTAGTTTCTTCAAATTTGTCAAGGGGATCTAAGAAAGGGCATTCTTGAAACACCTCGGATCTCATTCTCAATCTATCACCTTATTGTCTTTCATATATATCTTAAATTTTAGCCTCTGTGTTTGAAAGATAAGGTGCCTACTGCTCTGAAGATCTGGGATTATCTTGGGTATTATCATTATTTCTAGGGCTGGGAGAACCTTCTTGACTGGCTTAAACGGTCCCTTTTCTCCTATACATCATTTTTCTGGGTAATTCTTCAAGCAAAGGATTACGCAGGGATCCTCTCCCTTGCATACAAATTTCACCTTACCGGTTGGGAGATTTGTTCAGAGTCACCACCTACACTAGGAATTAGTTTTTTAAACCAAGGTTCTCACACAAAGTAGTCCCCAGTAGAGTCGCCAAATCTGTTGGTTTTTTTTCCCAAACTAGATGCTTCCCAGTTATCCCTACAAGGTAGCCATCATTGATCAATAGGATTTCTAGGCCAGGGGCCAACATTACAGGAGATAGACCCTATAAATATCTCCTCTCCATCTTTAGGCTCTGCAAAACCAAGGGGGGTATTCCCTATTCAACATCCATGAAATATGCATGTGAACTTACTGGGATGTTGACACAAAACAGATAAATCCTCTCTTATATAGACCAAAACTATGAAATAAGTGCAAAGGGGCTATCTTTGGGCCTATGTTCAGTTGTGAAATAGAGGATTTTGGTCCTAAATTTACTTCTAATGTCCTAAAGGTTTATATTTGAAGTTTGAATTTGTATTTTGTATTTGGATGCAAGAATGGGACCTTGGGTTGTAACCTCAATACAAGACTAGACTGGTGCCTATCTCGGGGCTCGGAGTCAATAGACATACACATGTGAATGATTACCATAAACTTGAATCATTATCTAAGTTTCAAGGGGAGAATTTTTAGTGTCTACCTTACAGATACTTCCCAAGACTGAGTATTTAGTCATTCATACTTAATGATATCCCTATTGCAGCATACCTTTCCCAATGCTTAACCTAAAACATTTAATCTATTCCTTGAACAAAGATAAGAGATTAAACATTCAACACAAAAAATCCATGTTCCTAAATCCCAAATAACCCTTAGCTAAATTTAGATTCAAAAGAAAAGATGCCCACAACTTAGAGACAAACAACTAAATACATGCAACGATGCATTTCTCAAACAACCATTTTGTCCACTTTCAGAAGCCGATTTAACTCCAATTTTGGGTCCGCCAATGTACATTTGAACTTGTACATTAGATACACTCCAGAACATACAATGATACATGCAATCATGGACCCCACCACTGCATAGAAATTTTAGACCTACATTTTTTTGATGCGACGGGAAAAGGATGCAACTCAAGGTGAAGGGGACCAATGACACAACAGAAGATACAATGCAGAAGGCTGAGGGAATTAGAATTTCAAGGGTTTAAATAAAAAGACCTATAGATTTTCAAGCTTCAAACCCTAACCCTAGGTAGGCACCACCACTGTACATGCTGTTCCATTTTGAGTTGCACCAAAAGGTGCGAATCTAAATGCTAACATGTCTCATTATATTCTTACATGTGGTCATTTGGTTCAGTAGTGGTATTTCTTTTATCTTTTTTGTTTTAAAAGAATTTTAAGTTGAGTGCTTCAGGAATAAACTGTGTGCAAGTTTTTATCTCAACTTTTTAGTTCAAACTCCATGATCTATAATTAGGAGAAAAAGTAGGAAAAGAGAGCAAAAAAATGGTAATTTGTAGACTGGGTGCTCTAAAATAGAAGTAGGGGCACGTGAACCAATCATTTGCTAGGAAAAAGAGAGAATTAAAATTAAAAATAGGAATAAGATACATAAATTCAACAAAAACCTCAAGAACTTAAAATTATAAGTGAGATGACTAAGTAACATAATAAAATAAAGGATGAAAAAGTAAGAAAAGGAAAAAAGTAAAAGAAAGAAAGAAATAAACCACAACTAGAATGAAGGTCACAAACACAAACAAAAACTAAGCACAAAAACAAACTCACACAGGAGCTAAAACAAACTAGAGATTAAGGAAAAAAGAAAGAAAGAAATATATTGTAGAGAGGGTAATATAAGAAAAATAAATGTCTATATGTAAGAGACGAACAGATAATTAGACAACATCAAATAAACATCATATATATATATATATATATAAAGCACCTATATAAAGATATAAGCCTATGTGAATATTTAAAGAATGAAAAGAAATAGAAATAAAAATACATAAATATATGAATTAATGAAAATAAATAAAAATATATATCAAAAAGATATATACAATTTGAAATAGAAATGTCAAATTGCATATAAGTAATATATATATATGCATAACTATCTAAAAAGCATGAAAATCTAACAATGTACAATTACTTTATATATATATATAACATATATTGTGATAGTATTACATTGCAACAATATTTTAGTGATAGGAATAGGATGGGATGAAGACAGTAGTCTTGTAGATATTGCAGACATGACTATACCTACTATCAATAGAAGTGGATCACTATGAATAGGTATATGCCCTTAGATGTCTTCACTATCTCCTTTTCACTAATCTAATGAAGACTAGTTACATGCTTCCTTGTAGTATCAAGTGTTCTGATGGTCCGCAAGGTCAGTTTTCAAATGACATAAATAATACAGATAGTTCTGGATGTCTAAGTTGTTCTCAGTGCACATGCTTGAGTACTTGCAGAAGATTGAGAGTATACATATCAGTAATATGAGTGTATGTGGAGATTCTACATGTCCCAATACATCTTAGGTTTGAATCACATAGAATTCCTTCTTGTTTCCAATACAACACAAAGTATTCAAGTTAGTTTTGTAAAGAGTTGTGTTTGACTGCTCTCTAGATTGTAGTATAACTAAGTTAAGTCTCAGATTTCCTCCATAAGAGATAGATGGGGTTGTGTGCATATAGGAATATGTTTATATTTGTGTATAGGATCATTCATAAGATCTTTAGATGATTTGGTATACCGATATGCAATATCCTAAGTCTTGATGTGTTACAATCAGTCCATAATGCTTTGTTTTCATCAATTCAATATATTTCTTGTCTTACAGATACATATAATGATCAGATATTTCAAGAAAAGGGTGCATGGATAGTTTTGACAAGGTACATTGCCCATATCTTGGTCTACATCAAGTTTTTGGTGTCTCCCCGATGGTTCAAAGGTGGACAATTAGTAGTGATAGTGTTGTTTGGGCCGACAATCTGGTTTCTTCATATGCGGTGGATCCTGATTATTTGTTTTGATATATAGAAGGATGTGATGTGACACATTTTGGGTCTTGTTCTGATGTGTTGTGATCCACAACCTATCTTCTCTTCATATTGTATCTCATTGAAACTGACCCATAAAGAATCACATGTTTCATCTAAAGGTCTGTCTGGTGCCAACCTAATTTAGGGTTTGAGTTGTTGCAGAGGATATATATAGAAGAACAAAGTCATTTGTGAAGTGTGTGAATATGAGAGAGATGTATATCAAGGATGAAGTGTGTGAAAGTCAATATGATGGAGTAATTGTGTAGAAAAATGGGACTACAACATCAACATAAGTCAGATGCTTCTTTCACAGTAGTTCATGTTTATGTTCTCATTGTAATTTTCATGTATCTTGCTATCAGAAAATGAGTCTCGTTAGTAGGTCCTTGTATCTTTCTCTAAGGTTGAAGCCTTAGTCTGCAAGTCTAGTAGGGAGTAGTATCTTCCTTGGGTTGTAGCCCTAAAACAAAGTTGTAATCTTTTACAATAGTGAGCTTATTATATTGTGAGTTAATCCTCACTGTGGTTTTCCCTCTTTGGGTTTTCCATGTAAAAATCTTGGTGTCCTTGTGTGGTGCATGTTTTACTTTCTATTCTTCATCTTTTGGTTAAAATGATTTAATGGTTATGTTGTAAATGGAATTGATTTAAAGTTTAAAGATAGATTGATTCACCCCCCTCTTAGTCTCTAGATGTGTTCAATAATTGGTATTAGAGCCAAGTACCTTTGAAAAGCCTAACAAGCTGAGGTAGATCCTGCAATTGAACACATGGAATCTAAAGCTATGTCTAAAGATGTATTTACTCTAGAACTATATCTAGAAGCAATAGAACCTGAAGGTTGGGACCTCAACCTAGATGAAGTAGACCTTGAAGGAGAACTTCGATTAGCCCTTAAAGATCTAGATGAATCAAGGGAGATGGACATGAAATATGAGGTCATGCTTGAAAAATATGAAAAGAGAATTGACAAATTGAAGATACAAGATGGAAAATTAAAAGAAAAAATTAGCAAACTGAAAGCTCAAGTAAAAGAAGAAAAAGGACGTGGAATTAACCTTAAGAAGGCAAATGAAGTGATCTCTTATTTTAAAGTCAAAATTGAAGAAAGCAAGAGGATTGAAGACTGCTTAAATACCAAGCTCAATGGGAAAGCAGCTGAATGTTCAAATCTTGAGGAAGAAGTTGTCACTCTAAGAAAAGAATTGGAAAAAGGAAAAGAACAAATTGACAGAGGATTAAAACTGAAAGGAGGTTCTGAGATTCTTGATGAATTGATCAACTCTCAAAATCCATCAAAAGAAAAATTTGGTCTTGGTTTTGAAAAGGGGAAAAGTCTTATAACTAGTGCATCTGCAAATTTCTATGAAAACTTCAAAGTAGAAGGAAAGTTTGAAACAAATGAGGAAAAAACTTGCACTGAAGATCCTAAGAAGAATGCCTCTAGAGATGCAAAAGAAGATGAATTCATTCTTGTTTGGAGACAAAGAAAGAATAAGAACTTTAGAAAGACTACTCCTAAACAAACTGCTTCTACCAGGTATCTTCAAGATTTCGATGGTAACTACTATGCTTGTAATGAGTTTGGTCATAATCTATTGAATGTAGAAATAAGATGAATCATAATTCATTTAGGCCTCCAAGGTACAAAGATATGAACTCTTATTCATTTCATGGTCAATGTTATGCTTACAATAAGGTTGGTCATAAGGCTGATGAATTTAGAAGTAAAGTGATGAGGAATAATAGGAATAATTCTCAACCCTTCTATGGTTACTGTTACACATGTAACAAGTTTGGCCATAGGGCTATTAATTGTAGATCCAATATGAGAAGTGTTCATGCTCAACAATCTAGCATCACCTGCTACAATTTCCATAAAATAGGGAACATTGCAAGGTTCTGCAAGGGAAAGAATGTGATGCCTGCTCCTCAAAAGAAGATTGACATTGGTCAATAAAAGAGGGAAATAAACAAGACATGGAAGAAGAAAGAAGGTGAAGTAAAGGAAGGATCTGTACCTCTACCTGATGCAAATGGATCATCTGGTAACTAAATAGAATGTATTAGTTCAGGGGGACTTGCAAGTGCAAATCTTTTTCAAACCCCTGAATGCATAAGATATTGAAATCTTCAGCATAATAGCTTAAGGTCATATGGATATGTTTGGTTGATGATATGATGACGTTTGATCAAATTTCTATAGCAAATGGACTCTTTGTGGAGGATTGTTGAATGGTCATAGATCTCTATATAGTAAAAAGTTGCCTATGACAAGAACAAAGATTGCAATTAATGCGGAGTAGCTAGGGTTGGTTAGAAGCCTATTTAGTAGTTACTTGATCAAATTTGATCTCATTTGAATGAATTCAAGTGTGTTTAAGAGCCAAAGAAGAGCATAAGGTTTTTAGCGGAGCTTGTGTGTACACCCTAACAATAACATTATCAGGTATTCTTCAAAATTTTTGGTTAAACCCTAGTTTTCTGAAAGAATTATCATGGAAAACTAGTAGTAATTGATGTTGTGGAGAGGCTAAGGCCAAAATTTAAGAAGCATTCATACAAATCCATGGAAACTGACAAGGATAGAGCATTTTCCTGCGTTCCCATCAATGTACTACATACAGAGGATTTTCAAATATACATTCACTCATAGCTAAATGAATACAATCATTTGAAATTTTAACAATTTAGGAACAACCACCTCCTAGGTGATGACTTTCAGCTTAAGATAGAGCATGCAAATGTTGAAGCCAAATGCTTAGATATATGGAAGAATTTCCCAATTTTGGTTATGAGGATGACTGGGTCAGAATTATTTTGAGCCAAATTCATGAAGAATTCCTCTATCTTGATCAACCCCATATGATCACAAAAGAAGCTATTAAAGTTGTGACTAGATTGTGCTCCTTTGGACCTGTACTAGTTCTAAAGGTGGTAAAGAATGAGGTGGTAATGAAGCTTACCAATGCAAAATTTGACAAAATAACCCTTACATTAGATGATATCATTGACCTATGGGTCTGGTATGCCACAATGGGCATTGCATATAAATTATATTACACCAACAGAGAAGGTTCAACTACCGCAATTACCATCTACACTATTCATCAGATGGTTAAAGAAGGAAAGTACTATGATATGTGTAAGTTGTTGTGACAATAATTGTTAGATAATTTGAAGAGAGCAAAGGAAACACATTATCACTTCTAGTATCGATCTCTAATTTTTTGTCTCATGTTTTATTTATTGAGAGAACTATTTGGTATGAAGAATGTAGTCTGGAGAAGAGATATCCATGTTGCTCAACAGATTAGGGATCACATGCAAAGCTTTGCAGACTCTAAATAATGCAATACTGTGTATTAGGGATTCTTTAAGAATTTCCAAGATGAAATGCAATTGAGGGAGAGGATACCATCAAAAATTGTAGAAAAATACAAGAATGATATAACTTTCATGGTGGATAAGGATAATTGCTATACAGAGGCAATAGAACCAAGGACTTTCTAGATAACCACATTGCCTTATGAGGTGTTTGAATATGATTTGATTGGATATGCTGATATGTTCCTTAGCAAGCCTAAGGATCCTGCTGCTAAGAGATTTGGGACTTATGATGAAATTACCAACAAAACAATCAGGAAGGATGTGGAAGAAAAAGCAAAAAAGATGAAATCAAAATTGGAAGAAATGCTTGACACTCTTGAGTGTCCTACAGGCACAAACCACCTTTTCCTCACAAACTCCTAGAAGAACAAGTAGGGTTGCTCCTGCTGTAGCTACTTCTTCCAAACCTTTTAGATCAACTCAAACTCCTCTTAGCAATGGAAGAACTACATCTAAAGCACCAATACAATACAAACCAAGACCATAGAGAAGAAGAAACCAAGGCCTAAGAGACAGGAAAAAGGGGTAAGATTAATCTGGTAAATGTAGAAGATATTGAAGAGGATGAAGAAGAAAAAGAAGAATCTTGTGCGCTTGAGAGAAGAGAGAAAAGAACAAGAGAAGAAGAAGAAGAAACTTCCAAAGGAAAGGGAAAAGACAAAGCAAAGAAATCAAAGAAGACTCCTCCAAAGGAACCTAAACATAAGCATCTATAGCTTGAGGCCACTGTTAATGCAATTGCACAGCATGGTGCTCTGAAGGAACTTGTAGAGCTTTATGATGAAATGCCTTCTGATGACAAGGCTACAATTGAGGAGGCTATTATCAGGTACATGATGGCCTTTGATGTGGCCCTAATTGAGTTCATTGATCATATTCCTGAAAGTCTTGCAAACATACTCACCAACAAGAGAAGTGAAGCCATGGCAAAAGAGGCTGAGATGAGGAAACAAGTAGTTGAATAGGTTGGTCCATCCATCTCTGATGAAGAAAAGATTAAAGTATCTCAAAAACAAACAAAATAATTTAGAGCAAAAAGAGAAATAAATATTCTTATGGGAAAGGACAAGGAAGAAATAGAAAGATTGGAAAAGGAAATATTAGAGAAAAATGCCAAAATTCTTGAAGAGATGAAGAATGATGAGGTAATTATTGAGGATATATCTGATGATATAGATCTGTCAGCCTTTGAAGATAATGCAAAAAGTGGTGATATGATTGAGAAAGATGGTAAGCAAAATAAGGAAACTGCTCCTCTGAAAAACATTGAAACACAAAATATAAAGGATCAAGGTAATGTGGGTACACCTCCTCTAGAAAATACAAAAGCACAGAGATCGTGAGATCAAGATAAAGTGGATATACCCCCTCCAGAGAATACTGATTTTGGTATAGAATATGATAATCCTCCTCTGGAGAATACAGGGAAAGATGAACAAAAGAACGAGGATAACCCTAAGGAGAAACAAGATGAGAAGATTCAAGATGAAACAGAGAAGAAGCAAGATGAAAATGTTGAGGATGATTCTATGGATATAGGTCAGAGTTCTTCAGGATCAAACTCATTCAAGGACCTATTAGATTTGTAGATGTGGTGTCAACCTATAATTATACCTTAGCTTCTGTAGATTCCCACTCATGAGGGGAAAGTAGATTTGTCAAATATTTCACCCCTCCATAAGCTACAACTTGATGACATGTTCTACATACTTCTGCAAGAAAAGAGTTCTTGCAAAAAAACTTCAAGAAGACTAGTTTAGTTAAAGATACAGTGAAGTTGATTCAAGAAGGATTACCAAAGGTAATCATTGACTCCTCTCTACCTCCAAAACAAAAGTTATAGCTATTGATGGATTCTTTTGAGGATCATTTTTCTCACATTGAACAAAAAGTAGAACAAGAGGCATTAAGGAAGATAAATGATAAAAGGTTGGTTGAGATATCTGATAAGTGTGCCAATGCACATAATAAACTACAAGAAAATTTGAAGATGTTTAAGGGATGCATTGATGAAGCCACTGTTTTATACCCATTCTGCTTGAAATGGCCTAATTCCACCAAGAACATCAAAGCTCAGATTGACTCCATTGAGTCACATATCTCTAAATTGGTCAAAGTATATGATTTACCAAAAGATAAGGATCGATCAACTAGGGCATAAATTGAAAATCTGCATTCACAGATGTCATTGCTTCATAACCAAAGAGAATAGATAAAGTAGTTTGGTCAGCTAAGGGAAGCAGTTAGTTTGAGACTTGTTTCATTATCAGGGTTACTAGGTGAAGCTAAAAAGATTGAATAGAAAATGAAGACCCCAACCAACATGGATGAGTTTGAGGACTTATGTATGTAGTTTGAATGCTAGAATCACATTCTTTCCTTAGAAAAATAAAATTGGCTATCCACTCTTACGTAAATCAAGGTAGTCTAAAAATCTATTCTACCTTCTAAGTGAGTTGAAAGAGTATTGAAGACAAGACAATTTTCGCTTTGTATAAACTTGCAGAGGTTTATGATGTCTTTCTATGACATAGCATCAATTTTTGGGGCATCTCCATCTCAGGGGGAGTATTGGTTGTAGAAATCATATAGTAAGGGGGAATTCATACGGTTTTTTGGGTATAAGTAAAAGTTATTAAACCCTTTGTCCTTGATGTCAAAGGGGGAGAAAGATGAATGTACATCTAAGGGGGGCGTGTTTGCACATCATTTTGGTTTTTCCATCAATGATAAAGGGGGATATTGTTAGCATCTTGATAAGATTAATTGTCATTGATGTCAAAAGTATGTGCAGGTAAGATTGGTTGTCATTGTATATATTTCAGAGATAGTCAATATGCAGTAATATCAGTTAGCATTTCAAGATGAGGAAGAATGGTAATCAACATGTTGTCTAAGTGTGATATAGAGGTGAGTACACCTGTTCTAACATGTCTTCTATATGTCTACATTGATATCTTACCAATTCAGTGTACCGCACTTAAAGACAAGTTGTAGAAGTTTTGCTAAGAAATTTACAGTGTATACCCTAAGGCAGAGTCACAATGTTTTGGTCTGCATTCCTCTGCAAAGCAAGATTTAGACTAAAAATTTAGAATATAAGTTAGTTGAGATATAAAGGTATTGTATCCAAGATTTCAGGTTATTATACCCTCAGCAGAGAAAGTTATCAGTGACAGAGTTCCAGTTAGTGCTCAGACATAATAAAGCAATGTTGGAGACCTATTGGAATGCTTTGCATTCCTCTAGAAAAGAAGTTGTACCCATGCAGTTTTGAGAACATTATTAGAGATGCGTAATACATTCTTCCTTTCAGTATCAAGTGTTCTGATGGTCCACAAGGCTACTTTTCAAATGATAGAAGTAATACAGATAGTTCTAGATGTCTAAGTTGTCCTTAGTGCACATGCTTGAGTACTTGCAGAAGATGGAGAGTATAGAGATCAAAACTATGAGTGTATGTGGAGATTCTACATGTCCCAATACATCTTAGATTTGAAGCACATACAATTCCTTCTTGTTCTAGTACAACACAAAGTATTCAGGCTAGTTTTATAAAGAGTTGTGATTGACTGCTCTTTGAATTGTAATATAACTAAGTTAAGTCTCTAATTTCCTCCGGAAGAGTTAGATGTGGTTGTGCAGATCTGGGAATATGTTTATAATGGTGTATAGGATCATCCATAATAGTTTCAAATGATTTGGTATACTGCAATGCAATATCCTAAGTCTTTATGTGATATAGTCAGTCCGGAATGCTCTGTTTTCATCAATTCAATATATTTCTTGGCTTGCGGATGCATATAATGATTAGATACTTTAGGATAAGGGTGTATGGATAGTGTTGGAAAGGTACATTGATCATATCTTTATCTGCATCATGTTTTGGTATAGAAGGATGTGATGTGACATGATTAGTTGTTTTGGTATAGAAGGATGTGATGTGACATGTTTTGGTTCTTATTGTGATGTGTTTTGATCCTCAACCTATCTTTTCTTTATATTGTATATGATTGAAGCCAATCCATGGAGAATCACATGTTTCATCTAAAGGTCTTTTCGGTGCTGACCTAATTGAGGATTTGAGTTGTTGCAGAAGATATATATAGAAGAACAAAGTCATTTGTGAAGTGTGTGAATATGAGAGAGATGTATATCAAGGATGAAGTGTGTGAAGTCAATATGATGGAGTCATTGTGCAGAAAAAGGGGACTGCAACATCAACATAAGTCATATGCTTCTTTCATAGTAGTTCATGTGTATGTTCTCATTTTAATTCTCATGTATCTTGCTATCAGACAATGATTCTACTTAGTAGGTCCTTGTATCTTTCCCTAAGGTTGAAGCCTTAGTTTGCAAGTCTAGTAGGGAGTAGTAGCTTCCTTAGGTTGTACCCCTAAAACAAAGTTGTAATCTTTTATAGCAGTGAGCTTATTATATTGTGAGTTAATCCTCACTATGGATTTTCCCTCATTGGCCTTTCCACGTAAACATCTTTGTGTCCTTGTGTGGTGCATGCTTTACTTTCTATTTTTCATCTTTTGGTTAAAATGATGTAATGGTTATGTTGTAAATGGAATTGATTTAAAGTTTAAATATAGAATGATTCACCTCCCTCTCTCTTAGTCTCTGGATGTGTTCAACACCCTCCAATCATGATTGTCATCTAAATTTGTGCCAATATTTTTTGTTTTTTAAAATGGCCTTACACTTATGTTTTAATTTAATACTAACTTGTATAGCTGGTTGCAAACACTTCAATGATTTTTGTGCCATGTGAATGCTACTGGAACTCACCTTATTTCCCTATAGGTATAGGCTGGCTTGGTCTAACCCTCTCTCCCATTTCCTTATATCTATACTCCATGTGCAAACTGTAGTTGAAAATAGATGGAGATGTATCACTCTAAAGTTTAAAAAATGCCATGTTAAATCATGAACAACCTATCATGCATTTGAACCCAAGCTATTGATCTTGATGTGCTTTTTCCAAGCCATAAATCCCATATGATCTCTAATACATTCAATTCATAGCCTCCACATGACTACAATTCAATGAAAAAATTAAATTACTTTTACGTACTTGCAGGCTCATGGACTATGGTTGATGTACTAATGTTGATCCATTTGTTCTTAATTGATAGTACATGCAACCAACTAAGGCTAAATGATGGATTGATAATGTGGGACCCTATTAACTGACATGGCTCACTTTCATTCACCACAACTCAATAGTACACTGTAGTCATGTGTACTTCCATTTAGCCATGGTCATGGATTATAGATCTTGTTTAACTTTTGTTGAGTTGTCAAATCCTTTTGGATTTTAACATACTTCAACATAAACCATGCTATAACTTTTGGAGACATGTGACAATCATGGGTTCAAACAATGTTGTTAAATATCTTGCATCTTATCTCATGCGTTTAACTCTTGGCCTTTGATCTTAACACAATTTTTTTGTACCACATATTTTTAACAAGATTTAGATTTTGACCATGTATTTTTTGGACCACATACTTTTTTGAAATTTCGATTTTGAGAGCACAAAGTCTTTTCTCATAGTCTCTTACAAATATTTGTGCAAAATATTTCCCAACAATGGAAAGATAGAAAAGGAGAACCCTTATAGAAAGCCTAAAACTAATAGGGGAAAAGTTAGCCAAAAGATCCTTTCCCTTTCTCTCACCTACCTTATATAGTTTTACAAATGAAACTGTTTCTTGATTTGTAATTATTTTTTGAAAAATAGAAATACATAAAATAAGCTTTATTCTTTATTTATCTTTTATTATAAGAATAAAGTTTATTTTATAATTAAAAAATGACTTTAAAAAAGTCACTTTTTCAAATAAAGATAAAAAAAAACATATCAACTTTGAACTTCTTTCTCTTTCTCTTTATCTTTCTTAAAATCTTGTCTATTGACTGTGTCATTTATCAGGGACTTTGATTGGGAAGAAGCCATTTTTGCCTTATAATTTCTATAATTAGTGACTATCAGAGCTATAGCTTTTCTGTTCAAGATAGTCATAATGTTAAGACATATATTCCATGTAGATAATATTTCACCAATGTCTTCAATTCTTTTGTGAAAATTAGAGATTTCTTTCTAGAAGGAAATTAGTGAAGTAGATATAGTGCTTGATTTCTCCATGGTGTTCCCATCTACAATGTCCCTGAATAATTCTTCTAAAATAAATCTTTGAACTTCTTCTTCACAACTTCAACCTTAGCTAGATCAATCTCATATTTATTTAAGATGTCAGCATTTATAGAAAGACAATTTGCTCTGATACCCATTAGGATTGAATTGCAAGTTTTAATAAACTTATTATACTTAGATAGAGATTGTTTAATTACCAAATTTTTTATCATATTGGAATTGTGGATTTCTCAATGATTCTTGGTCAAAGTTATATTGTTTTGTATAATCTACTAGGCATTCCCTAGATCAACAGATAATTGCAACACATTAGTGTTGGTTTCACAATAGGAAGACCATTACATCATAGTAAGTTGACTAACACCATTTAAATGGCTCACTCTGCATCAATGCTTTAACAAATGACTTTCCTTAGTTGAGCCATTCACTTGATTAGAACACCCTAATGAAGTAGATGACATGGACCTTAGGATTATCCTCCATAGAATGAACAAACACTTGCATGCTAGGACTATGCCAAGATAAAATAATGTGTAATGCTTTCAACACTACATCATTGACCAAACATTTGTAACTTTGTGCTATCGCATAAAAAAATGTACACAATACCACATCATCACACAAATTATAGTAGCGCTTTGCACTCTCATACAAGAAACTATTTTATTTTGTGTATCACCACACAAATTTTATCAACCCTTCACATACATGTGAGAGAAGTTGCATTGCTTCATACAACACATGGTGATCTAATACCAAAGTTGATCAGAGGGAAAGAGTGCAAATTAGTTGACAATCTACAAGATTACAAAATACATAAATTAAACCTTAAAATAAAAGGAAAATATTCAGTCTATAGGCATAAAATACTTCAAAGAGAACTTTGGTATTGGAGAAGATAGTATAATGGCATGTATATAAAAAGATGTTGGTTGGTTCTTCTCTGCTTATACCTTACACAATGTAGGTATTTATACAAGTGGGTTTTTAGTTACACCTATATAATGTGGAAAATGTAAAATAATAAATGGAAATCAATCACAATGAAAGCTCCTATTTCATAATCTACATCACATCAAAAAAAGCAAAGGGCTATCAAAATCAAAAGAAAACAATGAAACAATGTTACCATAATAGCCCTTGACGCACCATGACGAATGATGGATGTGCTCCAATGATCCTTGATGATGATAATTGATGTATAAATGTTGATTGCTCACACTAGCAGCATAACAATACTCAATTCAATTAGGTCTTGCTAGGAGAAATTTAGATAGGTGTGCTCTAGGAGAAAATGACTTGATCGATAGTGATATTTATATGATGTTGGATGTGGGAAGGATATGACCTATTTGGATGAGGTCAGCTAAGACTCATAGATAAAAGTGTATAAGGATTAGGATAGGTGAAAAATAATTAATTAAATAATTTTATTATTTAATTAATTATATGACAAAGTAGGAGAAATAAATTAATTAAATAAATAAAATTTATTTAATTAATGTGGCTAAAGGATGGACTAAATTAATTAAATAAATATAAATTATTTAATTAATTTAGGAAATGGACTAAGATTAATTAAATAAATAAAGATAATTTATTTAATTAATTGGATAATGAAAGGGGCCTAGGATGAAAGTGTTGCAAGATGGTGTCTAACTGAAGTTGTAAGGACACTTGGTCAAATCTAGGTGTCTACAACACCTTAACAATGTATTGATAGTTGTGACACTTGTATGGTATGCTTTATCATGTGGACATGGTGACAATAGGTGCCAAACTCTTATGGTGCCAGTTTCTTGTCAAGCATCTTATCTAGTAGATTAGAACACATGAAGGGCTCTTCCTGCATGGTTAGGAAATGAGACTTGTATGTAGGTTTACACCTAAAACCACCAAAATTAAGAAATATCATTTGACAATCAGGGGATGGGAGTTTCAGACAGAGAACTTTGGATACAACTTTTTGAGCAAGAACAACCTAAAACTTCTCAGCATGCTCTAGAAAATGAACAACCAAGAGAACAAGTTCCAATGAGGAACATGGAGAACCATAATGCACATGAAGAAAATCCACTAAAAAACATGGAAAGTTGTAATGGAGAAAGAGAGGTAGAGAGTACATGTACTTACCCCATCAACTTAAATCTTGAAGAAGATGCCCCTATGGAAAACATCTCCCCATCAATTTTACCCACCTCTTGGAGAATGGTTATAGAGGACCCAGATCAACTTTTATTTGAGTTTAAAGTACTTTTTCAAACCTATGATTACAAAACTGATAATTAAAAATTGAATTTATTTTCTTCAGCCCTTAAGGACTCAATGATGATATGGTTCATGGGACTCTCTATAGGATCCATTAACTCTCGGGAAGAAATAGAGATAGTGTTTTTAGATAAATACCAAGATTACTATTTATTAAGAGATAGAAATGAGGAGCTCTTCCACTTACAGGAGAAGCAAGATGATAGCCTATAAGATTATTTAGAATGATTCCTCTTTTTCTTAAAGAGTGTGGTGATATATTAAACCCTGAGTTGGTTAAAATAGTATTTTTGAGAGGATTGGATGATGAACTAGGAGGAGCCTTGGACCTAGTGGGAAAAGGAGATGCCACAAAACTGAGCCTCCCAGAAATCTCAAAATTATGTAGAAATTAATGTCATACTAGGGGAGGGATTAGGAAATCTAGTCTAATAAATGGGGAAAATGAGATGGGACAACTTATGGAAGAACTTGCTAATTTTAAAATGGATATCTTAGTCCAAATCAATACCACATTGGATGTGATGCAAGCTAAGAGAAAAACATAGAAACATTGTCTATCTATTACCCCAGATGTTGGAACAAGCACCTTCTAAGAGAATTCCCTTTGGACAAACTAACTATATGCCAAATATGTGACAAATACCACTCTACAAATCAGTCTGAAATCATGTAAGTCATAAAGAATTCAAAGAAAAAGGCACCACTAGTTAAAGAAGAGATAAATTATATGGGACAATTTTAGGGTGGAAACTTCACATATAGTCAATCCTCAAACCAACCCACTTGCAACTCAACATCAAATTAGAATAGCAACCCTTGGACAACACCTTGGCCTAGACACTAACTATCACAGAAATGGGGGCCTTATTAATTGGGACCCCAGAAGTAGCCTAATTAAACATAGTTGAATTCTCAATGGCCTAATCAACCACAACAATCATGGTATCCTCCAACTCTGGTGTCGAATTGGAACCTATCTTATAATCAATTTTATCAAGGACCTCAACACATGCAAAATCAACAACAACCTTTGCTTCATCCTCCCCAGAACACACAATCTCAATCTCAAACAAATGAAGTTGCACAACCACATCTCATTTAACCAATTGCAAACCCCAAAAATTATCACCCTTCCACTCCTCTCTATTCAACATAGTCTAAAAATATGGCTAGTATTATTGCCATACATTGCGGAAGCATTCAACTTAGATCAAGAAGAAAGATTCCTAGGTTGTCGTAGCTCTCTATCAATGAAATATTTGATAATCAAGAAGCTACATTTCCTAAGAACAAAATGGATTCTGGTGATCTTGAATGTTAACAATATTCTAGAGCTAACCTTGAACAACCATCCAAAAACCTAGCAAAATCCTCTGGAGTTTCACTTGAACATCCGTTTAGAGAAACAATAGGGGCACCTTCTAGTGCCTTTTCAAAACCTTCCTCTAGAGAACTACTACAACTGACTCTAGAAATACTATCTCGATATTATTCTAGAGAAAACCCAACATTATTTGCTAGTCTTTTGGACCAATCTCTAGAGACAAGCTCCGAAACAACAAAGGATGCAAAAATCTCTCCCATTTCAAAGCCCCAACTCAAATCTATTCTGGAGCATGCTCTTTATCTAGAGAGGTTCTAGAAAATTTCAAAAACTTTGACTAAGACAATGCCATTAATCAAAACATATCTAGTTTAGGAAATAAAAATGTTGAATATGAAGATAGGAAATAGGAACCCTCTCATCCTCTATCATGTCAATGTATGAAAGATAAGATCTTATATAAAGGTGATGAACACTAACTATCACATAGAAGCATGAATACATCCTCAACTTGATATCTGAACACAAACACCAAATCCAATGGTAACAAATAGACTTGAGTAGCTACCAAGAACTCACAAATGGTTGGAATAGTAATCATATCTAGTTGCTAACACATATAATAACCATACATAAAAAATAAGGCATACTCATTATCACAAGTAGAGCTTCTACCATCAACATATCCAACCCAATCTATAAAGACACGTCTCTTCATATACACTAAACTACACAATAAAGTCCTCTAAGGTGCCAAAACAAACATAGATATATGAAAAAAAACTTGAAGACCTTCAATGTCGTCGTATAATATGAACATACAACAAAGGACACATATACATCCTCAAAATCCCACTACATGGGCAATGTCAAATTTGAAAATGATCAAAGCATAAAAATTTTCACCAATAGTACTCACATAGAAGGGTGTGGCTAATGTCATCAATATCATCTAATATAAAGGAACATACACAATGATCTACAAACCTGTAAACTAAACCATAACAAAATAACTCTCTCACCACTAATCTTCATAGCTCTCCCAAGTTATCCACATCATAAAAGATGGAGACTAAAGAACCTCCATACTATTACTAAAAAATAATGAACTATAATAACAATAAATGAAAACAAACATAATGATCAAACATAGTGAGCACAATAGCTCCATGCAAACTTTAACCCCAATTTCAAATAAACATGAACCTCCAAGAAGAAGCACTAGACCATAAAGAAAACCTATAAATCAAAATCATGTCCTTCTACCAATGCCTCTAAGTGCTAAAGTTAAGATAAGTAAACCTCATTCTAAAACCTCAACTAGACAAGCCTTCTAGACATCTAATTGTTCAACCCTTCTAGCACCTTCTCAAAACCTTTCTCTGGATAACTAATGCAACCAACTATGGAAAGACTATCTTGATATTATTCCATAGAAAATCTAATATTATTCACTAGTCCTTTGGACCAATCTCTAGAGCCAAGCTTCATAATTTAACAAAGGATGCAAAAATCTCTCACATTTCTATTCTAGACCATGCTCTTTATCTAGATATGTTCTAGAAAAATCAAAAAAATTTGACTAAGCCAATGCCATTACTCAAAATAGAGCTAATTTAGGAGATAAAAAGGTTGAGTATAGAGGTTCATTTACTTCAAGTCATCAAAGAAATTCTTGAGTTAAACTAGTTAATCAAGAAACTCTACATTAAAACTCCAAGAAGGAAAAACAAGCAAACTAATACCATGCAAGTTGCAACCTATGCTAGAATTTGTGTCAAAATAAACCTCGACATGCATTTGAAGAGGGCAATTAAGTTGAAATAAGTTTTGGGAGACTAGATTGAAGAATTAGATTATGAATGTCTTCCTATCAAATGTTTCAAATGCTAGAAAGTAGGACATATGACTAAGAAGTGTGATAGAGGGAATTTTTAAAAGAGTTTTGATAAGAGGGGGATGAGAAGATGATAATAATAGAATCCCAAGATTAGGAGGTAGTAAAGATCAGGAAGATTGTCTTTTGGCCATTGCTAAAGATGCAGCTAATAAGGTGTTTCACAAGAGTAATGCTCCTCAAAAAGATGGAGGATTAGAGCCAAGAGAATTAGTTGAGGTGATTAATCCCGGGCCAATTGTAGAGGTTGGAACTAAGGATGAGAAGATGAAGATTGGGGTAGAAAGTGATTAAGATTCTTCCAAGGATTGCATAGGGGATAAATAATCTAAATTAGAGTGGAGTATAGAAACTAAAAGGGTTGGCAGAATGGTGGGATGGTTTAGTTACTTGGTTGGATGCTGGTGCTTCAATGGTAGGGGAAAGAATATAGAAGTGAGCAAAGCTAAGTTAAAAGTCATGGAGAAATTGGAGAATGGCACACAAGCATCTATTCAGAAATTTGTGAAGAATGAAGGCAAACGCCTCCTTATAAATAAGAGATTATGAAGGTGTTAAGTTGCAATATTTGAGGGCTCAATTCCCTCAAGAAGAATCACATACTAAATTGGTTAATTGAATTCGAAAGCCTAGCTATTGTGTTGGTGTAGGAGACCACAGTGGATAAGTTGATGATTCAATATTTTTAAGATGTTAGAAATTAGGAAAAGGGATTGTGGTGGACTCTAATGGATTTGTGGGAGGTTTGGTAATGTTATGGGATTCAAGAAGGATTACTGGTAAGTTGGTGTCTCAATCCTTCAATTATTTGAATGTCAACTATGCTAGTGTTCACGATAATGTCACAGTGGTAGTATCCTTGATGTTAATGGTCCAAATTCTAAATAAAAAAAGTCAAAGGCATGGGAACAAATTAGGATATGAAAGAGGGATTTAAGAATTAGAATGAGCTATTGGAGGAGAGTTTGAGCCCCTTCTATAGCTAACAAACTTTTAATAAACTCTCCAAAAGAATTACTAGTTAACTTGAACATCCAAATAGAATTATAATAGGCTTTTATTAATATTTTTCTTTATAGGTATGGCTCCCAAAAGCTATTTTAATGATAAAAAAATTAAAAATTGCTCACAAAAGAAAAATTTAAAGTGAACAACATAGATATTTCTATGTTTTTAGTTCTAAAGTAAAACAAAATTATTCTTAATTAAATAAATTAACTCATAATAAAATGAAAAAAAATTAAATAGATACTAAAATTTAATATTCATATAGAAAAATAAAACAACTCTTGAAGTGCAAGCTTTCATTAAATTATAAATAAAATACTAAGTAAAATTAGGAAAATAATTTATGTTTATTTACCTTTTTGAAAATAATACTATTAAAATAATTATTTGTTCATTTCTATTCTTTTTGAAATTTTAATCTTTACACATTTTATTAATAAATTTCTTGTTTTAAAAAATAACTATGTGCTTAACAAATTAATATAGATACTTTAAGTACATCTATATTTAAAAGACACCTTCTACATATCATTGTGAAAGCCATCCAAATAAAATCCCTCAATGAGGGTTACACTTTCTTAGTTATTTATTCTTGATGGACCCTTACCCACTATATTGTTGGGTTCAGTGAAGCCCAAATTGGCAAGTTTCTTTGTTGGGTTCGGCGAAGCGCAAATTGACAAGTTTCTCTAACATATTCGAAAAGGATGCCTTTTGCAACCAACTTCTTTTTGCATGTATTCACAAAATTAGAAGTTGTCCTTTTTGATGGATTTTTCCATTTATTGGAGATGAGACTAATTTATAAATAGTTGGTTGCTGCTTCAATATGTATTGTATTCAGAATTAATAAAAGAGATAATCCCTAAAAGTGGACATAGCCATTATTGGGCGAACCATTGTAAATCTTGTGTTCTTCTATGTCTTTTAAATGTTTTAATTTCTGTTCTTATTTTCTGCAATTTTTCTTTTCATTTGCTTTTGCAATTTTCATCAACAATTGGTAGCAGAGCCTGGTGGAGAAACTTGGTGGAGAATCTCGGTGGTGAAGCAGTTCCTTGGAGATTGCTAAAGATTTTTTCAGAGCTATGGACGAAGTAGATATGGAAGAGAGTCCCAACTGGGATGATTGGGTTGAAGCTCTCATGTCTACGTGCCATGGCCATGAAGAGAGTCATGATGAAGTGGGAGCTATTCATCAGATGTTTTTAGATGAATTAAATGATGAAACTGATTTTATTATTGAGGAGTTTCTTAGTATGTTGGAACTTGGCAGTGACATGGACCAAATGCAAGAAATGAAAACTATTGTGGCTCAGTCTGGAGAAGAGGAAGAGTACGAAGTCACAGATTCAAACACATGTTTAACGAATGGTCTGTCTGTAAAGAAAAAGGTTAGATTTAATTTGCCAATTGAAATAGATGATTTGGGTACTGAAGTCTTTATGAGTGGCAATGGTTATGGAATCCACATGGTTTTTGGGGGCTCTGGCACTGGAGAGGTTGGAGTGGCTACAACGCTGTCCATGGATGAGCACATAATGCTACCCACGTGCCCCCACAGGAGGAGTGTTGCAAAGGAGGCAGAGGGTTATGGCGCCAGGCGGCTTGGCAGTTGTGATATTGATTCCCTGAGCATTGTGAAGTGACCCGTTTGCAGACACCTAGCTAAGGGAGCAAATTCTGGCAGAGTAGCTGATGGTGGCACATTTTCGGTGGGATCACCATACTTGGGGATCGACTTGGCTATTTTTAGTGGTGTCATGCATGTGTTTTGTGTGGTTAGAGTTTTCACAGTCGCTATAGATCATGGGAATACTGATGAATACGCTCGTGTACACCGTAATATATTCATATTTTCTATGGAGGAATATGGGATTGCCTTACAAGTCTACGGATGTGGCAGCTAGATTGTAGCTGGTTCATCTTAGATTTACTGTTGGTGGTGATGATGCTCGGTAGGGGTGTAGTGTAAAATGTCAAAAGCTGTCTAATGGGAAGAAGAAACAGGGGTTTCTTGAGACGCCGATGATTGTAGTGGAGATGGTTACAATGGTGGATTGTTGGGGTTATAATATGACCGGATCATTTCTAGAAGGTGTTAAGATTGATTGGGAAGCTTGGAAATGATTTGTACGAAGCGCCCTTGAACAAAGGTTAAAGCCCTACAATACGAGCTTGTTTTCGAAGTGACGATACAAGTGGAAATCTAAGGGATATCTCTGAGCAGCTATTTGGTCTTCAAGTGGGAGATTGTTGGGTTCAGTGAAGCCAAAATTGGCAAGTTTCTTTGTTGGGTTCGGTGAAGCCCAAATTGGCAAGTTTCTCTCACATATTTGAAAAGGATGCCTTTTGCAATCAACTTCTTTTACATGTATTCACAAAATTAGAAGTTGTCCTTTTTCATGGATTTTTCCATTTATTGGAGATGAGACTGATTTTAAAATAGTTGGCTGCTGCTTCAATATGTATTGTATTCAAAATTAACAAAAGATATAATCCCTGAAAGTGGACGTAGTCATTATTGGGCGAACCACTGTAAATCTTATGTTCTTCTGTGTCTTTTAAATCTTTTAATTTCTATTCTTATTTTTTGCAATTTTTCTTTTCGTTTGCTTCTACAATTTTCATCAACATATATTATGTCCTCATTATTTATTAATATTATATATTTTAAACCCTTTGTTTTTCTTTCATGGACATACATTTCTATTTTCTTTTATAATAGGGTTATGCAGTGCCTCACTTCAAAACATGATTACATTTTCAATAATTATTACATACAACAATTCCTTACTTCAGTACATAGAGTTAAACAACACATCATGGAATTGCCTAGTATTACACAACAGTAAGGAATGCTAAAAATTGTAGAAAAAGCTAAAATATTATGACAAAATATATTATTTAATTAAAAATATATTAAAAATGGATTTTTTTGAATATTTTTTAATCATACGATTTAAATCACAAGTAGCTAAAACCACCACATTAACACTAAAATTCTTAAATATCATCCACTTCAAATGTCAAAGGTCAATTTTGGCCAATAAAAATAGCACAAATATTTACCACTTTTTGTTGTGAATGAGGTGTAAAATTATTATTGATTGTTTTGACCATTGAAATGGATGATATTTAAATAGAATGACACCAAATTACCAAAATTTAGTTATCCACCATTCTCTCAATTTTCTTAATAACAACTAGAAAGATTTAAAGAATTGGTTAAGAATGAGCTTGGGATCAAATGAACACATCATCCAAAAATGCTTCTGCTGACTTGTGCATTGAGGAAGGCATTGCCAAAACCCTTCCTTTAAATTATATGCAAACACCTTTGGATCACATACATGGCTAAAGCACAAATGATCTCCCACACAAGCACAATTCCAAAACCAACCTGTTCCACCAATATATTCAGGGAGAAACTCTGGAGACATCCTTGCAAATTCTTTCCATTTCCAAAGCAACTTATCTTGGTCATCCTGAAAAAACTCCCAGATAACAATACCCACAGCCCCCAAATTATATGGACGAATACCCTTCTTGAGTAGAGCGATTGAGTCACTTAGGCCAAACCGGTGAAAGCTTCCAAAGATCGCTACCACAAGAAGGGAAGACCCATATGGAACCATACATAAAAATTCAACACCAGAATATTCGAGAAGTTCGGTGGGTAATGGAGCTATTGTAACAGGCTTAATAAAACCATCTTCGATATTGTAACCGAAAATAGTCATAGGCCTCGCTGCCCTCCAGAAAAGAACACTATTGCATTCAACCATTTCTTCATTTAATACATGAGAGCCCGTTTCCCCTGAAAACTGAGATTTAAGCTTCCATGAATCTTGAAAATAGTGGTAGATTTGGAAGGAAAAATCCCCTCTTCTGTGCTCCAACGCCACTACCAAATACGGCTCTCCGTTTCCCCCTCGTACAATATAGTTACAGCAGCTATACGCATCGATTTCTATTTCTGCATAAATTCTCATGAGCGGATTGCAAACGCATAATTTTGGGGTTCTTCCAAAAAGTAGTAACCCTAGTCCTGCACTTGATAACCCTAGCCCTGGACGTGATAAGTTGTAATATATCATATTTGGAAGGAAAGAAAGAGAGATATTCATCCATTTTTGTGTGGAAAAGCAGTAGGCCACACAATGCCAACTTCCTTGGAATTCTTGACCACAAAGAAGAAGCCATGGATTTTTTGGGGACAATGAAGACAGAAAGCTGTGCGAAGACAAAAGAGATTTCCATTCTTTGCAAACTAAGCGAGAGAGGCAGATTGATTGTAATGGAAGCTTTGCAAAAATGCATTCTTTTACATCCCGACACAGCTCAGATACACCACTCTGCTCTCCGTCTTCTTCAACTGCTGAAATAAATTGTCGCTCCATTGCTTTCCTAAATAATGGATTTTGTATTCTTTCTACCCGGGATTTCTTTCTATGCATTCATCATGCGTCCGCATCCACTTCCTTTTATAGGTGTTTGACATGAAGAGCTTTGCTGGTTAAGAGCAGCCGACTGTAGAAAATAAAATTTAAAATAGATAATGAAGATAAAAAATAAGTAGAGATGAAAATCAGTTTATCTGGAATCAAGTTTTGATGAGTGCAAGATCTCAACAGGGCAGAGATTGTCGAAGCCCACACTGGAGAAATGGATGGAATTGGAGAAGGACAGTGGATCAAAGAAACTGGCAAAGTAATCAACAAGCTTCCTAGTGGGGAGGAAGATCACAGGAATATGGAGGAGGAAACAACACGAGGGTGGCAGAAAAGTCAAGTATGGAGCTAGGGCACAAGAACGGAGGTCTGATGAGAAAAATTTTGAGAGAGGGTAGAATCTTGATCAAACTTTCGTAATAGGAGAAAATGGAAAGGAAGATGTAGCGACAACAAACATAATTCCTTTACAACCCAGGAAATTGGTAAGTTGTAAATTTTTTTTATTAATTCAAAATAATTCCTTGGTGTGGTGGAGCGCCTTAGGAAGTGCACCTTTTTCATAAAATGGGTTCTGGACTGGCCCGCGAGATTTAAGGTTTAGAAGTGGTGTGAATGGAATTGGGGAAATGATGTCAAAATTAGATCATTGCCTATAAGATTTTTCTTAGTAGAATGTGCTTCGGAGGAAGTGAAACAGAAGATCCTTAACATCCTTAACAGTGGCCCCCTAATGATGAAAGAAGTACAAGCTTCTACACAGCAGAGTGGTCACTGAATTTTGACCTGGTTATTCACAAAATGGAGAAAACACTAATGTGGATTCGACTTTACAACCTTCCGACAAAGTATTGGGATCCTAAAATACTAAAGCTCATAGGAGAACAGATTGATACATTCATCAAAATTGATGATCAAATAGAGCTAGGGGAATTTGGGATGTGTTTCAATAGATTTGAATGTCACCTTTCTAGAAGAGTTGGAGATTAGGATAGAGTTCAATAGATTTGATTGCCAGGATATGTGTCTCAATAGATTTGAATGCCACCTTTCCAGAAGAGTTGGAGATTAGGATAGAGTTGGGGATTTGGAGACAAAGGATCAAATTGAAGAAGGAACTGGTCAGATGCAAAATTTGTCACATTGGAGGCCACAACATTGTAGATTGCAAGAAAGGGAAAGAAACCAAGGAAGCAGAATCAGGGGAGGCCTTGGAACCCATTAAAGAAGGAGAGAAGCCCAAAGGAATGGATACAATGGTGCCTCCAAGGGTAGACAAGGTTGGAGGTGAGGGAAGCGAGGAGGATGAACTAGAGGCAGCTTCTTCTAGAGATAGGACCCAGGAAAGGATGGAAGATCTTACTGGAGGGAATGTGGCACAAGTGATGGTCTTAGCCCGAAGGGAGACACCAGAGTGTCCCACTTTTGAAGCAACAGTGAGTCAGGCTCTCAAAGGTGTTTTCCTTGAGGGTAGCCTGCTTGAAAACAAATGAGAAGGGAGCTCCTCTGGTAAAGTTGGGTTATTAGAGGAGACCATTGACGAGTTGGGAGAATCGAGTGACTTCTCTGATGAGGAGATAGAGAATCTAGAGGAGAGGATCATTAGACAAACAAAATCCAAGAGGACTAAAACAAAGCCTGAGGAAAAGAATGGGAGGGGAAGGAGGTCGAATAGGGAGCAGTTGGAAATTATTGGTAATGCAAAGGGCCAAATGAAATTGAGATCCAAGAAGGGCGTTAGCCTTCCTCAGGAGCTATGAAACTCCTAAAATGAAATGTTAGGGGCTGTAACACCCCTAACAAATGTTGTGAAGTCGAGCATCTCATGCTGACCTTAGACACCAATATCCTCTTTCTATAGGACACCAAATTGTAAGCTAGTGAGTGTTAAAACATGTTCTCGAGTTAGAGTAATAAGAAATGTTGGGGTGAGAGTGCAATTGGGGCTTTCGGGGGATTGGGTGTAATTTGGGACACAAGAAGGGTGGAGATGGAGTTGTTGAAAAATTATCAGTCCTGGCATGTTCTTTTTGCCAAGTTTCTTCCTAGGAATTTGAAACTTGTTTTGATTAATGTCTACGGGCCCAATAGTAGCACACAAAGAGCAAGGGTGTGGGAAGAAATTTCTTCAATTATCTAGGCAGGGAGGGATGAGTTGCTTATTGTAGAAGGAGACTTCAATGCCACAAGTAGACCAAAAGATAGAAAGGGAGAGTGAATGTGATGACTCGGGCACAGTTAGATTTCCAAAACTTCATTAACAATGCCCTAATTGATGTAATTCCCAAGAAAGGGAAATTTACATGGTCGAATAGAAGGAGGGTACCTCTGGCATAGCATAATGTCTTGACAGATTCATGATTTTGGGGAATTGGTTATCATTACCCTTCATCCAGGAGAGCCTTATCCTCCCAACTTCAGGCTTGAACCACTTCCCTGTAATGCTAAAATTTGTGTCAAAAAGATCTCTAAAATGATGCTCTTTCAAATTTGAGGATATGTGGCTTAGGGATCCTGATTTGGGAAATTTGATTGAAACCTGGCGGAAAGAAGCTACAGTCCCTAGTGGGTCCAAACTTTTTTACCTTCTTCAAAAAGTTGGGGAGAATCAAGGAGAAGCTAAAAGTGTGGAATAAGGAGCATTTTTGGAATATATATGAGGAGAAAGGAAGATTGGAAGCAAAATTAGCAGTCTTAAATGAAAGAGTGATCAAGGAAGGAATATTTCATGATGATTTCTTAAAAGAAAAAGAACTCAAGGAGGAACTCACTAAAGTTCTAGCAAAGGAGGAGGCTTTTTGGAGGCAAAAGTCTAGGGAATGCTGGTTAAAGGATGGAGACAGGAATACCAAGTTCTTCCACATGTCAACAAAGTTTAGGAGGAACCAAAACAGAATCACAAGAATTAAGAATAATGTAGGAGAGGTGGTGGAAGATGAAGAACAAATTGGAAAGGTGGTAGAAAATTACTTCAAGTCTTTATTGAATGAGGAGGGGCCATGAAGGGGGGAGGAGAGAGGCAGTTTTGAACAACCTTCCATGTTTGATAAATGAGGAACAAAACAACTGGATGAGGTGAACTTTCACAGAGGAAGAGATCAAAGCTGCAACATTTCATATGCATCTAGACAAGGCCCCTGGTCCAAATGGCTTCCCAAACGGCTTCTACCACAAGTTTTGGAATATCATAGCAAAGGACTTGGTCACGGTGGTAGAAGAAGCAAGGAAGAATAGTATTATGCTTAAAGACCTAAACAATACTTTCCTAGTTTTAATCCCTAAGAAAGAGAATGCATAAATAATGGAAGACTTTAGACCTATATCCTTGTGTAATTCAGTATACAATATTATTGTCAAATCAATGGCAAATAGACTAAGGAATTACTACCCTGTCTAATTTCAGAAGAATAAAGTGGTTTTACTCTAGGGACGTCAATCATTGAAGGAATAATACTTGCTCATGAGGCGATTCACTCTATCAGGAAGAGTAGAAGGGAGAGGATGATAATCAAATTGGATATCAGGAAGGCATATGATCAGGTGGATAGGGGTTTTTTGTTAAGTGTCCTGGAATGGTTTGGTCTATGCCAGGAGTGGATTAAGTTGATTCAAAACTGCATTTCATCGCCAAGATTCTTAGTAATCATTAATGGGGCCCTCACGGATTTTTTGAAGTGACAAGAGGGTTGCAGCAAGGTGACCCCTTGTCTCCCTTCCTATTCATTATTGTTGCAGAAGCTTTGGGGAGGTTAATTAAGAGTATGAGCAGCAGGGGGATTTTTGAAGATGTAACTATCGCACCAAGTTGTGAGCCAGTTATACACCTATAAATTGAAGATGATACACTCTTGTTTGGGGTTGTTAGATGCAAGGAAGCCTATGTGATTAGTAGAGCAATGGATACTTATTGCCAGGCATCAGGATAACAAATCAACAAAAGGAAGTAAAAAATCTTCTTTCTCAACATGGATGTCAAGAGACAATAGGAGATTAAAAGGATTCTGGGATACAAATGCAGCCCTCTACCAAGAAAGTATCTGGGTATTTCATTATTTGGAGGTGCTTATAGGTCACATTTATGGGAGCCAATTGTTTCAAGCATCACCAAGAAAGTATCTTCATGGAAAGGTAAGTGGCTCTCCAATGTTGGACACATCCTTATGCTCAAGGAAATTATCATGACCATCCCCATCTACACCTTATCTTTCCTGAAGATGTCAAGGAAGATTTGTGTGTCCATTGAGTAGAAGATGCAAGACTTCTTTTGGAAAGGAAATTCGAAAGGGAAGAAGTTTCCACTAATTGCTTGGGATAAAATCTGCAAACCCAAGCAAGATAAAGGTACTGGACTAAGGAGCTAGCTAGAAATGAATATGGTGCTGGGAGCAAAGCTAGTGTAGAGCCTTTTTTCAAATCCCAATCTAAGATGGACCAAAATCTTACAGAATAAGTACTTAGACTCGCAAGATCCCAAAAGAATCCTTACTGCGGCCAAAAGAATCCTTACTGTGGCCAACCCACTAAAAGGCCTCGCCATTTGGAATTTCATCTTGGATTCTAGAGATCTAATAAGTAAGAACGTAACTTGGGAAATAAAGAGTAGGAGGCAAGCGTTGTTCTAGGAAGACTCTTGGAATGGCTTCCCAACTTTAAGCGAGCTACCGGACATTGAGCTGCAAGTTGGAGAAATCTTAACAAGAACATGGGGGATTCATGTCAGAGATTATCTATCACCAGTGGAGAAGGTATTTGTGGTGGAGAATTCGGATGGGTGGCAGTTGGTGCAACATGAGGTTTAATAATTACAAAGGATGGCTTGAGTATGCATTTTAATGGTGAAGGTCAGTTTCAAGCGTGGGAGTTGATAGCCCCAAGGTGGCAAAGGATGAAGTGTAGGTAGCAGAATCATGAAAAGGGAGTATACTTGGCTATTTAATGGGGAGCCAATGCAGGTGATGGCAACAAAAATGGAGATGCCCATGAGTTTGGTAGCAAAGGGGGGCAGATGTTGATTAGAGGGGAGATCTTAGAGAGTATATTAAGGAAAATCTTCAAAACTAGATCAAGCATTGTCTTGCTGGGAGTGAAGATGATTCTCGGTGATGTTTTCGTCATAGGGAGATATAAGTTCCAGGACAATTCTGATATTTTTTCTATGTTTACAGCAGTCATACTCAATCTTTGAGAGGAGACTTGGATATCATTAGGGTCATTCTAAAAACTGTAGTGTTTGCCAAGTAGCGGGGTCATGTGGAAGCGTTGTTGGAGGTTGCGGTAGTGGGTATCGAGTTTTAGCCAGTCTAGGGGATATGGTTGGTGCTCCTTCCCAAACACAACAATCCTTGGATCCCCTTCGTGGTGGAGGCAACCAAATACAACGTGAAGCAAGAAGGAAGAAAGCTTCCTAGGGGCTGAATTTCTTAAGGTAGTGGTCGAGGTGGCGAACGACTGCTTGGTTGATTGGTCGTTGCGCTTACGGAGGAGAAGTGAGAGGAGGGTGGCGAGGAGGTACTGAGTGGAGGTGGGCCTGCAATGATGGTGCTTGTGTAATGCTTTGGATAATACTATTAGTATGTAATATGAGACCACCCATAATGGGGGCTATGTAGTAACAATATAGACGGTCAATATGTAAATCTCTCTACAACAATTTAGTAAATTCTAGTTTGTAAATTTTGGCCCTCTTTGGAGCAACCCTGTTTCATTTTTTTACTTCTGGTTAATGGGTAGGCTCCTTACAGGCCAATTGGCAAATAGATAAATAAATAAATAGTTCTTTGTATAGAAATAAAGTAAACAATGTGACATAAAAAATAATTCTTAAATAGAAATATAAATTTATGTGTTCATGTAAAAATAAAATAATTCTACATTAAAATAAAATAACTCCTAGGTAAATAAAATAGCTTTAGACTAATATTTTCATCTTTTAGATAGATGTATTCAAGATATTTGTTCTAGTAAAATATAAAAACATCTATAAATATGTAATAATGTGTCATTTACTATCATCTAACAAGATATTTTAGTTTAACTTGACATATATTGAAATTGCAAGGCTTCTAGTAAACAACTATGTATAGCATTTTTTATTTTGCATCAAGACGTTTTGGATTACACTCCATGATCCATCATTAGGAAGAGAATGAAAATTCCTTATCCTAAATGCCTTGATACAAAAAAAAGATATACACAGTTGTTTATGAGAAGCTTCAAAATTTTGTTTCATGGACTGTGGAAATATCATGTCTTCAATTGACATATAATACCAAATTATGTACAAATACTCATCATCTTATACTAAAAATACAATGGTAAAAAATAGCTCCAAATGGGACATGAATCAATCTAGTTCATTGTACATAAATATTATATATCAAAATATTATGCTTTTAGAAAAAAAGAATGAATTTTCCTCTTTCGAATATTGACATGATAGTGGATTCGACGATAGGCCATGCCTTACTTTCTTTTAAATGGATGACTTTTTGGGTTATAATCAAATTCTAAGAAACCTTGAAGACTAACATAAGACCACTTTCACATACCCTTGGGGTAATTTTTGTTATGTTTTCATGCCATTTAGTTTAAAGAATGTGAGAGATACCAGCATACCATAACTTCATTCATAATATCCTTGAAGATTATGTTGATGACATCTTGGCTAAGTCTATCTTACACCGGGATCATGTGAATAATCTTTGTCTCATCTTTGAATGTCTTCAATCATATAACATGCACCTAAAGACTCATAAGTACATTTTTCGCACATGGATAGTAGTAATATTTTAGGGTTCATAGTTTTGTAACATGGAATTGAGGTTAATACCAAGATAATTGATGCTATCATGATATGCCACCCCGATGAATATTTCTCAACTATGTAGTTTGGAAGGTAAGATTCGGGTCATTCACTAATTTATCTCCAAACTAGTAGATTGTACACTTCGCTATACTAATCTCCTAAAAAAGGATGCTCATATTTCCTAGAATGAGGATTTTTAGAAGGCCTTTGAAAGTATTAAGGAGTATCTAGCCATTCCACCTGTTCTGATGCTTGTTATCTTAGAGCATCCTTTTCTTCTCTACACTTCTACACTTATACATTATCTCATGTTGTAGCTGCTCTCTTGGCTCAACATGATGATGAGGGTAAAGAGCATGTAGTTTATTATATCATTCATACCCTCCTCGATTATGAAACTCTATATTCTACAATAGAAGTAGTGTCTCTCTTTGGTCTTAATCAAACCATCTTCGATATTGTAACCAACAATAGTCCTGGGCAGCTCTCCCCTCTAGAAAAGAACACTATTGCATTTAACCATTTCTTTATTTAATATATTAGTGTCAGTTTCCCCTGATAACTAAGACTTAAGTTTCCGAGAATCTTGAAAATAATTATAGATTTGGAAGGAAATATTCCCCCTATTGTGCTCCACTGCCACTACCAAATATGGCTCTCCACTTCCACCTCATACAATATAGTTACAACAGCTATATACATTGATTTTTATCTCTGTATAAATTCTCATGAGCAGATTGCAAACACATAATTGTGGGGTTCTTCCAAAAAGCAATAACCCTAGCCCTTGCACTTGATAACCCTAGGCCTAGGTGTGATAAGTTGTAATATCTGATATTTGGGAGGAACAAAAGAGAGATATTCATCCATTTTTGTGTGGAAAAGCAGTAGGCCACACAATACCAACTTCCTTCAAATTATTTACCACAAAGAAGCCATGGATTTTGGCTTGTGGGTAATGAAGACAAAAAGTTGTGCGACAACAAAAGAGAATTCTATTCTTTGTTAACTATGCGAGAAAGGCAGATTGATTGTAATGGAAGCTTTGAACAAGGCATTCCTTTATATCCTGACATAGCTCAAATACACCACTCTGCTCTCCGTCTTCTTCAACTGCTTTCCAATAAATTCTTGCTCCATTGCTTTCCTAAATAATGGATTTTGTATCCTTTCTACCCATGATTTCTTTTTATGCATTCATCATGCTTCCACATCCACTTCCTTTTATAGATGTTTGACATCAAGAGTTTTGCTTAGTCGACATTGGGTCAAGAGCAGCCAACATTAGAAAATAAAATTTAAAATAGATAGCGAAGATAAAAATAGTATAGATGAAAATGAACCCACTATGGATCAAGTCTTGTTGAGTGCAAAGTCATCAACACCATAAGGGATGAGGTCAAGATCGTGCCCCAGGAAAATTTGGTGGAATGGATACCCCTTAGTCCTTGGCTCTCAGCCAAAGAGGTTCAGCCTAAGGGTCATGCTTCCAAATCCAATAGCAAAAATGAATTTGTGGATGACCTCCTTCAAAAAAAATAAGTATAGATATTTTAAATATATTTATGGAAAAGGTGTTAAAAAGAAATATGTTTTTGGAGGGATTATTTTAAATCTGACATATGTAAAAAGTTAATAGGGGAATAAGGGCCTAAATTTGATGGTTGTATGGTCATATTTAGACATTTTTTTCTGTAAAATACAATCAAAATTTTAAAAGATTCTATCACATCAAAGGAGAGATTTTGGATAGATTGTCAAAAATTTTATAGAATTATGATGATATATATATTTGGTTTAAATATAGTTTTACTTATACTAAGATATCATAGTATTTTAAGGGCACCTTTGAATAGATAATTGTCATTAAAAAACTACTTGACAGGCAAGGTCGACCATCAAATTTGAGCCCTGGGCCCAACTATTAAGTCCTTTTTCTTATTAACCTTTTATATAAGATGAAATTATATATATACATATATGATATTTTTCAAAGTAAAAAAATAAAAGATTTATTGAAATAATGAATGGTAGTTTTTATAAAAGAAAATTAAAATTTCCATACAAAAGTAAAATAGTTCCTCCTCTAGAAATAAAGTAAACAATGTTATATAAAAAATAATTCTTCAATAAAAATTGAAATTTATCTATTCATGTAAAAAAAAATTTCAAGTCAAAATAAAATAACTCCTAGGTAAATAAAATAGCTCTAGACTAATATTGCCATCTTTTAGATAGATATATTCAAGATATTTGTTCTAGTAAAATATAAAAATATCTATAAATATGTAATAATATGTCATTTACTATCATCTAACTGGATATTTTAGTTTAACTTGACATATATTGAAATTGTAAAGCTTATGGTAAACAACTATGTATACTATTAAATATCTTGATGCAAAAAAAGTTATACATAGTTGTTTACAAGAAGTTTCAAAATTCCGTTAAATAGACTGTGGAAATATCATGTCTTCAATTGACATATAATACCAAATTATGTACAACTACTCATCATCTTATACTAAAATTACAAGTAAGAGTGGTAAAAAACTAGCTCCACATGGGGCATGAATCAATCTAGTTCATTGTACATAAATATCATATATCAAAATATTATGCTTTTAGAAAAAAAGAATGAATTGCCTTATGTTGAAATCCAAAAGAAAAATGAACCACTCTTGATCATAGTTCATATAAATTTTGTTGCAATAATATGTACCCTCATAGATAATGGTTTTGGTCTTAATGTTTGTGTGGTAGATTTGTTAAACCATTTAAACATTGACACATCTTGTATTTCTCCTTCTAATTTAGCAATTAGGGGATTTGATAATATAGGTCGGCAAGCCCTTAGGACTCTCACCTTACCTATAGAGTTAGGCCTTGTCACATTACCTACTATAGTACATGTGATGTTTAGTGCTCTCTCTTATAACCTCCTACTACGTAGGCTATGGATTTATGCCATGGGTGTTGTTCCCTCAACCTTACACCAGTCTATAAAATTTGTTCATGGGAATAAACCTTGATCTCTATATGTTACAATATTGTGAGCAAACTGAGTTGAGACAAAAGTTCAACCCTTCCCCGGTACTTCAGAATTTAATTCCCCCCTTATCATCACATAAAACTATGCCCTCATCGACCCCTATTGATGACATGGCAAAGGATAGGCCATTCTCTTCGACTAGTGCATCGATAGATGACAATTGGGGTCCATTAAACTTTACACCTTCTTTCATTAGAGAATACAAAATAGGCACATCATACTTTGATGCCTCTCAGATCCTAACCCAAGGTGGCTTTGTTGGTTAAGATTGAGATAGAAAAGTTGTTGAAAGCTAGTTTTATCTTCCCTATTGACAATTCCCCTTGGATTCAAACATCGTAATCATATTCGCATTTGCATTGATTTTCACGACCTAAACAAAGTGTCTTTGAAAGATTATTTTCCTCTTTCAAATATTGAAATGATAGTGGACTCGACGAGAGGTAATGCCTTACTTTCTTTTATGGATGAATTCTCCAATTATAATCAAATTCTAAGCAACCCTGAAGACTAGCATAAGACCACTTTCACATCCCCTTGGGGTAACTTTTATTTTACGTTGTCATGTCATTTAGTCTAAAGAATGTGAGAGCTTCTTACCAGTGTACCATGACTTTGATATTTCATGACTTCATTCATAATATCCTTGAAGATTATGTTGATGACATCTTGTCTAAGTCTATCTTACATCAGGATCATGTGAATAATCTGTCTCATCTTTGAATGTCTTCAATCATATAACATGCAAGTGCATTTTTTGCATGGATAGTAGTAAGATTTTAGGGTTTATAGTTTTGCAACATGGCAGTGAGGTCAATACATATATAATTGATGATATCGTGATTATACCAGCCCGATGAATATTTCTCAACTTTGTAGTCAGCAAGGTAAGTTTCAGTCCATTCACTAATTTATCTCCAAACTAGTAGATCGTACCCTTCGCTATGCTAATCTCCTCAAAAAGGATGCTCATATTTCCTAGAATGAGGATTGTCATAAGGCCTTTGAAAGAATTAAGGAGTGTCTAGTTAGTCCACCTGTTCTGATGCTTGCTATCTTAGGGTATCCTTTTCTTCTCTACACTTCTGCATTGTCTCATGTTGTAGCCACTCTCTTGGCTCAACATGACAATGAGGGTAAAGAACATGTAGTTTGTTATATCAATCATACCCTCCTCGATTATGAAACTTGATATTGTATGGTAGAGAAGTGTCATGCCCAAAATAATAAGTTAAGGACACAATACAAAACAATTCAAAACTACATCACAAGGGTTAAATTTGAATTTGATAGTTGTATAGCTGTGTTTAGGCATTTTTGCTATAAAATACAATCAAGTTCTTAAAAAGGTTGTCAGCCTAATGGAAAGGCCCAGCTTACATAATAATGTGTAAGTTTGAAGGTATGATGCACAAGCCAAGTATAAAGAATGGTGCACATGCATATTGGAAACTAAGCACATTCAAAAAGCACAACATAGAAAATTAATGCATTGGCTATTCAATGTTGATGCAAACCAATGTGAAGTCTAAACAAGATTAAAAGGTGTGGCCTGTTGTAGAGAGATGGCCCTGGCTATAAAATAGGCACTGCTTTGCATAGGATTCAACCATAAATAAAGGTTCTACCTACCAAATAGAAGAGGAGCGACCTCCTACATATACAGGCATGGCAATTTATAAATAAAGACTCAATATAGGAAATAGAAACAAAGCATACCCAATCATTGATGACATATGCCACAAGAATCAATGGCTTGGCCTATGTAATGAGGCATGGCCTCCTAACAATCATAGAGCATGAGCTTCATAAGTCAAAAGTTAGAAACAATTTAAATGATATGCAGGAGACACTTAGCAACCATTGATCTTGGGCAAATTAATGGCAGGTGCACTCGGAGGAAATATCGAAGGAAAGACAAGTCTCGTGGTATGTTTCACAATCTACCTAAAAGTAATGTGATCTCATGGAATACCATGTTTGCAGGGTATATTTGAAATGGGTCAGCTGAAAAGTCCTCAGAAATGTTCATGCAATTGCAATCCACAGGTTTAAAATGTAGACACCACGGTCCCTTCCCAATGTCTTCTCTGCCTATGCCGAAATGGGGGCTTTGAAGTAGGGTATGGACATTCACAAAATTTAGTAAATGCTCTTGTAGACAAAAATGCTCTTGTAGACAAAAATGCGAGATGTGGACGCACAGACGAGGCACAGGAACTGTTTGATAGAGTTCTTAGAGTGAAATTATCTCATGGAATGCAATGATTGCGGGAATACACAAATTAGATGTGTTGAACAGGCTATAGAAAATTTACAGGAAAAAAGATTGGCAGGTGCAGGATAAAACCCTAGTCACGCCATCTTTCTCCTCAGCGCCTCCTTTCTTCCGCTCGCTCCCCTTCCTCCTTCCTCCTTCCTCCTCCCCCCGAAAATGTTTTCTTTCCCTCGCTTTCTTTCTGCGGAAAAACCCTAAAAAAATGGGAACCGCTCTCTTGTAACTCCTAATGAGGGTTTCCCCTTCATGGTTTTTTTTGTGCTCATCCCCCCACTCTTTCAACTTGTTTCCACGTCATATGGATAAAAACCTCAAGGTCGTAGGGTATAGCTTTATCTAATTGCATATTATATTTATCTAATATCCCCAACCTATGATAACTCTCCTTTCCCAAAATAACAAAATTAAAACACTTAGCATGAGGGAACAACATGCCTTTTTTCTTTTGTATTCTAAAATGTTCATAGTTGGCATTATTCATATGTTAGCTTCTAAGAAGTTAATCCTTGTTGGCACCCAAATTAGTAGTTTATGTCACATAATGATGGATTTTAAGGCTCTAATAGTAATATATTTTCATGGAGGAACCTATCTCCCCATGCATCCATCTTTTAGGTTTTGTTTAAAATACAAAAGCCTAAAAAAACTCAAGAAAATATTATGACAACTTGGGCATTTTAAATACCATCTTTCTCAAAATTGGTGTAACAAAATGATGTTTTAAAATATAGTAATGGGCCTTAGGGTCATGCCTATTGAGGTGGGAATTCCACCATTGCATAGTCTTTATGGTTTCATTTGGGAGCTCTTGTGAAACTAATTCTAGTCCGAATTTTCTATCCCAATCACTATAAAATAAATGCAAGAAATGTGGCATAGAAATGAATACCATCTAAAAGAGTTGTTTCTTCCCTATTCACACCCTCTAATCCTTCATGCATATGACTACCCAAGAAGATTCCATAACCATAAGGTGTATTTAGTTGGGCATGTTGGATATGGGAAGCTAATACTAATGCTTCCCTTGGAATCATTTGTTGCACATTAATTCCCATGACTTGGCAGATACCCTAATATGCATTTTTGAAATATTATTCAAATGTTTCCTTGCTTAGAGGCACTATTTCATCATCATGGATTGGTAGAAATTTATTATTATCTCCTTTCTATCTGTTATTTGTAATCCACTTTATCTTGTATCTTGTTCTATGATTATTGTAGTTAATTAATCTAGAAATTAACTGAATAAAAATATCATTTATTTTCTTTACAATTAGATATTGTTTAAATCTATTGAACTATCACATTTAATTTATTTCACTTTTGTATTTAATTGTTATTATTTAAGTATGAATTCCAACTCTTTAATAAAGATTAATTGATTGCTATTTCATTACAAATTTCTTTAACTAATCTAGAAATTAACTAAATAAAAATATCATTTATTTTCTTTACAATTAGATATTGTTTAAATCTATTGAACTATCACATTTAATTTATTTCACTTTTGTATTTAATTGTTATTATTTAAGTATGAATTCCAACTCTATAATAAAGATTAATTGATTGTTATTTCATTACAAATTTCTTTAATTAATCTAGAAATTAACTAAATAAAAATATCATTTATTTTGTTTACAATTAGATATTGTTTAAATCTCAAAGAATCACCTATACATGATTGTGAAGGACAATATAGTTTCCTTATGGTTAACTTAGGCTAACCCAATCAAATGTATACAAATAAACACAAATCAACATATGTTAATAAATGATAGTTGGGTAATGAAACTTCGACAAGTGTACTTCTTATTTAGGAAAGTAAATAAGAAGATGGGGGTGCTTAGCTCAATGATTGAATAATGATCACCTTTGCTAATATATTTTAGAATATCCTTGATGTTGTCGTGCCCTTATATTTCAATAATTAAAATTTAACATTTAAATCTCATCTCAATAATATAAATTGAATCTATTTACCGAGCACCTTATTTCTGAGGTGGAACACATTACTACAATTAAAACTCTTTTGGAACCCACATATAAATCACTTTCCAAGCACTTACAAGCATTGCATAAATGATTAAATGCCGACATATGAACTAATGAATCTTTTGATTTAACAATAATAGATATTTTGTAAACACTTTAATGAGCATCTTGAAAACTAGTAAAATGCAAGCACAAAACAACTTATGTAAAAGATTACTTAATCATTAGTATAGATTAGTATACATTCTAAGTTGCTCCAATGAAGATAATGTGCCAAAATCCTAAACTCTAAGTTACATTAGAGAATTCAAAGAATTTAGTATCGCATAAGTTTGTTAATTTATACATATAAATCTCACCTTCACCTATATTTACTATAATGGCAATATTTCTTTCGATTATGAAATCCATTAAGATAAATAGAGAGAAGTAATTATTATTATTATTTAAATATGATATAATCAAATTAGCTAATCTACCACAATTTATCAGTTTAATAAACACTATTGTAACCGAGTGATAAAACCCTTCACAATGATAGCTCCATTTCTTTTCCCCTTTTTTTTTGCCACTTTATGTCAATGTACCTCATAAAACATTACAAAGCAACCAAAAGAATTTAATCCAATAATGACAATAGAAATATACATATTAACTAAAATACCTAAATTTCATTAATAAATTGCTAGCAAAAATTTAAACAAGAAACCATGAAAGTATGTCATCATTATGAAGGCAACCAATGATGGTGTGGCATTACATACTCCATACACACCATGTCAATAAATATAAGGTATACAATAACATAAACATGTTGAGCAACTATATGCTCATTAAATGTGTATATACAATCATGTTTGTCATCAATGAATTCTCTAACTCTTTCCACGATGTATGAGCACATTAATAGTAGTTGAAAATATGGACACATTAAACGAACGAGATCAAGAAAGTGATTCCATAACAAAATATAATCTTTAATAAAAGATTGACTAATAATTATCCAAACCATCTACAAAACAATTGTAATAAATTATTACCATAACCTTATCACTAGGGAAAGTTTGAGCAGTCTTACAAGAAGTAGTGTCTCTCTTTGGTCTTTGTCACCCACAACCTAAGACATTATCCCCTTCATGTAGAAATACACATAATTGTTAGGTTTGACCCTCTTAAGCATTTATTTTCTAAGATAGATCTATTAGGGTGTTTGTCTAAATGGGTTATGCTCTTTACTAAATTTGATTTAGATTTTATCTCCTAGAAAGCCATAAGGGGGTAGGTCATGGCTGATCAGCTAGCTAAGGCCCTCCCTTCCTCCTCATTCCCTAGCTTCAATTTATTCTTAGATGATCATATCCTTCATATAGATGGTGATTCTCTGTGGGATTTTTTTTTTATGGTTCTAGATATCAAACGAGTTCTAGGGCCAGTGTAATATTGATCCCTCCTAAGGGTAAGTTAATCTTGATTTCTTTTCATCTAACTTCTAAATGCATGAATAACATTGTTGAGTATGACGCTCTAATTACCAATTTGTATGTCGCTATTTCCCTCGACATAAAAGTCATCCATGCCTATGGTTACTCATGGTTGAGTATTAATAAAATCACTAGTGACTATCAGGATAAACAAGATAATCGTTCTCAGTACCATGATTTGGTCTTGTCACTTCTTCACCATTTTTAATCCTTTTCCATTGATGATATTCCATGAAAAGACCACCATCATGTGGATGCCATGGCTAGTGTTGCCTCCCTAGTGTTCTTTGATGACTCAAAGGATGAATATCATTTTGTGATTCACACTCTCTCTTTGCCTACTATTGTGGATGATTCAATGTCAAATACACTCTTCTATTATAACAATGATTAAGAAGAGTGGTGTTCTTATATTTTCAATTATTTGTGTGATGACATTTTTCTAAGTGATTCTTTTAAGAATGTGTTTATTTGTATACGTAAACTTGCTTCATGTTATACTATCCTTTCCAATGTTCTCTACAAGAGAGGTTATAATAGCCTCCTCTATTGTCCAATTTTTTTTGAAATACCTATGGCTATTCATGGGGCTCATTCTAGTGTTTGTTGTGGACATTTCAGCAATAGGTCCCTAGTACAAAATCTCTTGCACATGGGGTATAATTCATAGAGCATGGAGAATGACTCCTTCACTTTCATCAAGAAATGCCCTCAGTGTCAACATCATAATATTTTGATTCAACCTCCTATGCAAGAGATCTACACCTAGACATCTCCATGGCCATTCTCTATTTGGGGCCTAGATTTAAAGTTGGGAAAATTTTGCCACATTCCTCTCAGGGACATGTCTTTATCATCGCAACTATAGTTTACTTGCACTAAGTGGGTTGAGGTTGTCCCTCTTCATTCTACCACCACTGAGGTGATTTGGAGGTTTCTTCTTGATAATATAATTGCTTGCATTGGGTAGCCTTCTACTTCGGTCTCTCATAATGAATCCTCATTTAATAACATGGAGGAAAATTAGTTTTTAAAGAAATTCCACATTCAACATAATTTTTCTATGTTGTATTATCATCAATCTAATGGATAGGCTAAGGATTCTAACTAGTAAAAGCACCAAAGGTGCTATCAAATGGACAATAGGCACAAATATTTATAGGCCTATCCTTAAATAGTATATATTTATATTTTTTCTAGAAAATCATTAAATGTAATAGTTGGTGGACAAGGCTATAAATACTATAAGAAAATATTTTTTTTTTGCAAATAAAATTAATGAAATGGTATTAAATGAATAACCACATGAACTAAATCATGAAAACTTCATATATTTCTTCAGAGAATTTGTCAACAAGTCCATTAAAACAAATAATTTGAATCTCTCCACCATCACTGTGAACAACATCAAAACTAAATACTTTTCCTTGTCCTCTAGCATTACTGAAGTGTCGAATTGCCACCTTGTTTGTCACTCTACATTTGATAGTCCATCTTTCATGGAAAGGTGTTAACACAATTATTAGAATGGAATGAATCACCTTGTTTACCATGTACACTGGACCCATATTTAGAGAGCAACCACTATGCATATCAGTCAAGCCAGTAATATTTGAGGATGGTAATGCAACATCATTGGACTACAATTTTAAAGAGGTATTACTTCCAACTAAGATTCTATCATAAATGGTGTGCTTGAACAATACAATTTCAACATATGGTTCAACAATATCCATGTTGAGAATGACCATAAACCTATGACAAAATTTTAAAATTTTATTATTGTTGGTAGTATAGATTGTAACACGTTTAATTTCTAAACATTTAAAAAGATCTTACATTTGATTGTGTATATTGTTACATTTATAGTCATTGATTTGCAATTGCTACCTGAATCACCAATTCATTGAAGGAGGGGTGGAGAATATCCCATAAGGCAGCGACTGAACCTTGGTTAAATCTAGTGAATATATGGTTTCTGCAAACCCACAAGAATTTTATTAAACATCAATGACATGCACATTCATAATTTACAAGTATTCAATATTTCAAACCCCCACTTATTCATGTAAACATTTTCAGACCCATTTACATACCATGCATATTCATAATTTAAAAGTATTTAGTATTTCAAACCCGACTCATTCATGCAATCATTTACCAACCCAACCTGATGACAATAGTTAAGAGAAATACCTCTTCAATTGGAACTAATGGATTAAAGAAAACAAAAAAATACCAAACACATGCTAACCCATAGAAATTTGTTGTTCTATATATAATAGCAGGGTAAAAGCGTTACTATCCAACACACTCATACAACTTTAAAAGAAAATGCATCTTTTAAAGGATTTTTTCATTTTTTCATTTTTTTTCCTTCAATTTTTTTTTGTTTTTTATTTTTTATTTTGTCCAATTTCTTTTTTGGTTTTTATTTTTTCCAGTTTCTTTTTTAGTTTTTTTTTTTTATTTTTCCATTTTTTTTTGGGTTTTTATTTTTTATTTTTCCAATTTCTTTTTTGGTTCCTTTGTTTTTGTGATTTTCTTATTTTTAATTTCTTTTTTTGTTTTTATTTTTTATTTTTTCCAATTTCTTTTTTAGTTTTTATTTTTTATTTTTTCCAATTTCTTCTTTCGTTTTTATTTTTTATTTTTCCAATTTTCTTTGTTCCATAGTTTTTGTTAATTTTTTTTTTAGAAATAATAAATTTATTGGACTACCAAAAATTATTTTATTTTTGGACTACCAAATTTTTGGCAATTACAAAATGGTGTACACATATAGAATAGTAGGAAAAAGACATTACTATCCAACACACTCATGCAACTTTAAAAGAAAATGCAACTTTTAAAGGATTTTGTTATTTTTTCCATTTTTTTTCCTTAAAATTTTTTTGATTTTGATTTTTGATTTTTTATTTTGTCCAATTTCTTTTTTGGTTCCATAGATTTTGTGATTTTGTTATTTTTCAAATTCTTTTTTAGTTTTTATTTTTTATTTTTTCCAATTTTTTTTTAGTTTTTATTTTTATTTTTTTTGTTTTTATTTTTTATTTTTCCAATTTATTTTTTGGTTCCATAGTTTTTGTGATTTTATTATTTTCAATTTTTTTTCCAATTTCTTTTTTTGTTTTTATTTTTTATTTTTTCCAATTTCTTTTTTAGTTTTTCCAATTTCTTTTTTGGTTTTTATTTTGTATTTTTTCCAATTTCTTTTTTGGTTCCATATTTTGTGTTAATTAATTTTTTTTCGACTACCAAATTTTTTTTAAATAGATTATTTTTTTTATTTTTTTTATGGACGACCAAAAAATTATGGGACTATCAAATTTATTTTTTGGTAATTACAATATGTGTGCACATATAGAATGGCATATTGGCCAAATAAAACGATCAAGCAAATTCCTCTAAAAATGGTCAATAAGCACGGTAAGGATTGGCATGTGCAACTTTCATATGCTTTGTGGGCCTATCACACAAGAATTTGTATTTTCATGGGCACTACTCCTTTGAGCCTTGTATATGGTGTCAATGCCATCATGCCCCTATAGTAGAAATTATATCCCTACAGGTTTCTTTGCAAGGGCTTATTGATGATAAGAACTATCATAATCAGTGTCTCCATCAACTCAAAATTCTTGATGAGCATCGTGTTAAAGGGATTTAAGAATTAGAATGAGCTATTAGAGGGGATTTTGAGCCCCTTATGTAGCTGACAAACTTTTAATAAACTCTCCCAAAGAATTACCAATTAACTTGAACATCCAAATACTATAAAAATTGTAATACTATAATTGTTGTCACTAAAGTATGCACCCTGTTGAGTTTGAGGACAACCCAACTACCTTGTGAAACATGGGATGATCTCACTAAGTGTGGGCTCAGATAAGTTGAGATCAACCTCCAGAGAGGTTTGGTTCCCTTGACGGATCACCTAAAACTAATATACTCTATTGTTGTTTGTTGGGAAAAGAGAGAAAGAAAGTGACATGAGCTGAGCTAAAACTAGGAAAGAGGTGATACACAGGATATTGGTGAACTGTACTTGTTGATTTGTGTACATATGGGTTTGAAACAAGTTTGAACTACTCACAACTTAGTTTTGACATACAATGCATAAGTATTTCATAACAAAGTCTTGTGCTACAACAATTTTCTTTGAAGGAAAAGGTTTGTTTTCAAACCTTTGATGATTGTTTTAACATACAACATAAGTTATGACCTACATCTACACATGTTTACTCCTTGGAGGTGTTTGTAATGAGACATGAAATCAAGGACTTGAATATAAATCACATAACCATATCAATCATTTTAATCAACACACAAAAACAAAGATACTGAGAAGGAAAATGATTGTTTTATTACTCAAAAGGTACTTACAAACTGTTGTACAAGTTTGATATGCTATGTTCTTCTCCAAAATATGAGATTACATTGATATTCTTGAGTTACAATGCATAGTTTTGACTAGAAAGAACTAGAAAATTACAATACTAAGTCTCAACCTGAAACAACTCCCTCCAAAAACTAGGAAGAACTGAAAAATTATAATACTAAGTCTCAACCTGAAACAACTCCCTCCAAAAACTAAGAAGAATTGAAAAATTACAATACTAAGTCTCAACCTGAAAGAACTCTCTCCAAAAACTAGGAAGATGTTACATCCCCAACTTATGAAATTTAGCTTAATCTTACTTTTGTGTGGTAATCAGGATGATTAACCATAGTTTAATGATTAGATGTTTGAGGAAAAAAATTGATTTAATCTTTGATTATGTGGATACTGACTAATGTTAGTTAGACATGAGATTACATATTGATATGATTATTTAATTATTATGATTTGTGAATTAGATGATGATACACTAATCATGATTTTATGATGGTGAGTGTGAATAGGAAAATAATCTTCCTTTGAAAATAGAAAGAGAGTATCATCCGAGAGGAAGAGATAGATGTCAAGAAAAGGGTTAAATTGCCATCTGAGTTTCAAATTTTGTCCTTATGAATCCTTGCAATTAGGGTGAGTTGAATCTCTCCATGTTAGTCATTTTTATTTATGTATTGATTTGACAATTAAATTCTTCTCGGCGCCTTCAACATTGATTCGACTAAATGACGATGTTCATAGAACGTCCATTTGAGTCATTTGCCAATTTTGACAAGTTGTCGAGAACTCCCTTGATTCCATATCCATTTCTGTATTATGATTTGTGATTATATATATATGTCTTTTGGTGATCAATGCTGTAAGGGGGAGTGGTACTTGACTCTAAAGTCATATCTTAAGAATGTGTCATTTTCTAATGGTTTTAATATTAATAATAGCTTAGTCAATTTGGTAACCCTTAAATTTTATATAAGGGAATACATATAAGTTATAATTATTTTAACCTATTAAGAGGTCGAGCAAGTCTTAGTGTCCATATTATATTAATATTAAATATTTTCATATTTTTATGTGGCCTGCGGCTAGCCACCACTCGCGAGGAGTGGGGAGAGGGAGTGGTGGCTGAGTGTTACTTACACTCGATCCTTTTCCATGGACACCCTATCCATGATGGGTGAAGTGGATCCATGGGATCCCATGAGGTGGCGAACATTGAGGCCATGTATAAACTAATTTTTGAATACATGCAAGGTATCAGTTGATACCAGTTTGGAAAGAGGCTTTCTTGATTATGTTTTTCTTTGGAGAGGTATCAAACAGGAAGAATGATACAGACTTTCGAGAGCGTCGGGTGATAGTGCTGCTACAGCAGTAGTGTAGAAGGAAATCGAGCCTTACCATTGTGTGTACATAAGAGCATTGCAGTAACAGTCAACCTACGACTATGTCTACCTTTCAGGTATGAAATTGTGGCAAATCAAATTGAATTCACTAATATATTTTGGATATATATATATATATATCTTCTACCAAAGAACATCGATGGTGTCGACTCATGGTTATCATAGGTTATTATTTAGTGGCCTTCAAGGCCATTTATGTTTATGATGTTTAATACTATGTCAATAATGTGGGTTTAAACTATTAATAATGGTTTCTAAGGCCGTAAGTGCCTTCTTGTATTATTTTATGCAACCATTGCTATGGCGCTACTTGGCTAGCTTGGAGGCTGAAACCTATGCATGTTGGGTTTGTGATACCTACTGTGCATCATTTGGCAAGAATGTAAACCATCTTTATACCTTCGAACTACCCTGCTACTATTTATCATGACCGTGTAGAACCCAAGAGGGTGTCATCTTATGATGACTGTGTAGAACCCGAGATGGGTGTCATCTTATGATGATTGTGTCAGAGCCATGAGGAGGTATTGACACATAATATCAGTGTTATTATACTATGAGAAATGCGAATAGATATGGATGAAGGTCGTATGTGAGTAAAGACAACTCTAATAATAGTTGTAAATCCTTATATGTGTCAAGTGCACTTATTAAACATGTTAAAACTGAGGTCAAAATGATAGCCCTTGACTAGTTGTAATAGTTGTTATGATAATCTTGATGCATGCTATGCATGACAATGGTATAAAGACTCCTCGTTGATGAAAGAGGGTTTGTTATAAGTCAATATTGCATTGTTTGTTGGCAGTAATAAATGCATGCCATGTTCTTTTTGGAGAAGTTATTCTTCCTTGACAATTATCATTTTATATGTGCAACCACTATGCCTATATGACCTCTTGTGTTTGAGTACAAACAAATGCCAACTTTTGTGAATGTCAATATGTCATAGACCAAGTATGTGGTATCGGGGACTCATGTAGAGTCCTTGAGATAGATTTTATTTTAAAATCAACCTATTAGACCATTAAAAGTACCCTTCTAAATGACATGAACCGAGAGTAAACCTTGGGATAAGGCAAACAATGTGTTCATCAACTGAGTAAGGTCAATAGTTGAAAAACATGATTGAACTTATGTCATTATGAAAATATAGGAATAGAGTGAGGTGGAGTCATAGGTTCCCTATTGTAAAAGTAATGAAACATTAATGAATGAGCTCCCAAGATAGGGGTCGAATGTCCAAGGGATGGACTATGATAGTAATGAAATTATTTATACAAGACCAAGAAAGGTCAAATTATGTTACTATAGGATGAGACAGCTTCTAATTCGAGTTGAGGTGGTGGACATACAACAATGTTTATTGTGAAACGTCTATGTATGTAAATCTTTGGCCAAAGTAATGCATATGTCTCTATATGCATTGTCGGTCCACAGTGCTCCAGATGGCATAATGTCTCCAGTAGTGTCATATATAGTTAGAGTGGATCTATAGTCGTGTGACTGTGAGACATTAAGAAGGACACAACACCAGATACTTAGATGGAAAACCTAACGGGTCCTTATATCTATACCTTTTGTGAAGGGTAGGGTCTCTTCCAAGTAGGAAATTGTGTGAGGGACCGCCGGTTTGTAGTTGAAGGAAAAGCACTTGGATGATGCTCTCCTTCCCAAGCAAAAGACATGACGAGACTTATGAAGATAGATGTCAAAGTTCCAAATGCAGTGCTTTTCTTTATATGACTTAATAGTTAGTCATTATGTATATTTCTATACTGATGCCTTGAGCATAGATTTGTACATGTATAGTGAAGATCATTCACTAATGTGGTATCATTGGATTGTGAATCTAAGTTTTGTTATGTTCTGGAAAAGAATAAATGCTTAATTATTATGATGAAATTAATTCATTCTTGTTTAACTATGATTATGTTAATCATGATGCTTTCTTAATCTTAGTAAAGATGGTTAATTATGGATATTTTGAGTAATGTGTGAGGTAGCATGTTACATATGGTATCAGAGCTACTAGGTTCAATACATGGACCTATGAGCTCACTACATAATGAATTATCTTTATCCAACATTAACGGTTGCTAATGTTTGGATGTTTTTATGCCAAAATATTGAGGATAAGAACAACACTCAGGAAGAAGGTAATGGAAAATGGGCGTTACCTACATTACCTTAAGGTCTTGAGGGACTGAGCCTCAAGAATGAAATGCCTTGAACAAACTGGTTGACTAGTATGCGCATGGTTGGTTGATAATGAGACCTTCGCTGATGCTATTAAACGCATCAAGTAGGAGTTGAGGAAAGTAGTTAGGATTGCTGCTCCTAACTTTGAAATTGAATCAGTGGGACCCTCTGCACCTAAGGGACCAGTCATAGAAAGTAATCCTAAGGATTCTAATATTATTAAGGAGGTTATGGATGAGTACCTATGTGTACATCCACATCCTAAAATTGATTTGATAAATCTCAAGGTTGAGAAACGAACATGGGAAGGTATCCCAATCTGACAATGACTTGTAGTAGAAAGATGTAAACAAAATTTTGTAAATTTTGGATGGATTATATGTAATCCGTGAAAAACTAAAATGTAATTGAAAAATTATGGCAATCTTTCCTTTCTTGTTAAAGATTAAATGAATGAGAATAAATTTATATTATGAATGGATTCAATGATATGGAAAACTAATCCATGATTAATTTGCAAACTTCAGGAGAAGTAGATTGCAGTAAGGTTGATATAAGAACTAGGATGGGAGATAGCCAAGATGAAGGGCAACCTTAAGGGCACTCTGAATCTAAACTTGACCGGATCCTCACTTTGCTTCAAGAGACAAGAGCGAGAGTAGGAACTCTCGAGAAGAAGGTCAGGGGTTGGAAAGGACCCAGGCGGGAAGCCTATTATGGGGGTGATGACAAGGCATGTCATAATGACACCACCCAAAGTGAGCACAGAGAGAATAACTCTGAGGCCAGACAAGAAGAGGATAAAAGAAGCCATAAGGCTTTGGAATTATCCCGGGACATTAAAAAGGTTATGCCTCCCAAGTTCGATGCGTCTGTAAGCAGAGATACTGTGGAGGCATGGCTTATGGAGATGGAAAAGTATTTTGAAATAAGAAATTACACTAAGATCACTAAAGCAGTATGGGGAGCATACCAACTGGTGGGTGAAGCATCCACATGGTGGATGAACAAAAAGATGGAGTTAGGCTTGAGGTCTACAAGTCTAACCCAGGACAGGTTCATGGAACTCTTTAGGCAAATATAGTTGCCTCAGTTGTTTTATGACCAGAAGCTTATAGATTTTCAAAATCTGAAATAGGGTGAATTATCTGTGAACGAATATTGGGAAAATTTCACTCACCCACTTAAGTATGTGCCGCAATACCAACAAGATGAGATATTTCGCATCCAAAAGTTTATAATGGGATTGAACACCCAGATTGGGGTGAGGTTGACGTCCATGGTCCCACTTCAATGGACCAGGTCAATGAGAAGGCCATCAAATAGGAACAAAAACTGAAAGCTATGTCTTCTTACAAGGAAAGGAACCAAAAGAGGTATAATTGGTCCCAATCCTCCCAATCTTCTAAGAAAAAGGAGAAAAGCCAAGATTTTACTGAGAAAAATGATAAAGGGGCTAAGAATAAGCAAACTGAGTCCAAGGGGGATAATAAGGGCAATAACCACTCCAAGAAAAATAGAGACAATTCTGGGAAACCTTAGGAAAGACGAGGACCCGTGGGAGGGTGCAATACATGTGGTAGAGATCATCTACACCAACCAGTATCCTAACAAGATGTGGGGAGCATAGCCACGAGGAAACCCTCTACCTTCTCAACAGGCTGTGTTCTAGCAACGCATCCATGCAGCCTTAGAAAATGGGCAGGTCAAATACCAAATTACTCCCATTGAAACTATAGGTATTTTATCTGGTCTCCCCATTTCAGTTTTGATAGATACTGGTGCTACCGAATATTTTGGTTCCCCTAAAATTTTAAGCAAAATTTGTAGAAAGGCTAGATACATGGCAAACACTTCGTTAGTAGAATATGCAAATCAAACCAAGGCTTAGGTAGAGCAATGCTTGTTTGAGGCTAAGGTTGAACTTCCAAGTTTCTCCACTGAAGTGAACCTTTATGTAGCCCCACTAGGCTCATATGATGTTATCCTTGGGATAAACTAGTTATGGAGACACTGAGCCAAAGTGGATTGTTATGCCAAAATAGTAGAATGTCTTGATGACTTAGGAAACAAAGTCTTCCTAAAAGGGAACCTTAGGGAAGTCAAACAAAGACAAATTTCTACCCTACAAATGAAAAGAGTTCAAAGAAAAGGATGCCAACTTTTTACTATCAAGATGGAAAAACTAAATAGTTTTGAGGAAACCAATTTCCAAGATGATTTAAAGTTTTATGAATCTCATAAACTCAATGAAGTTGGGAAGAAGGAGTTATCCTTTTCTTAGAGATTTTGAGGACATATTTCTAGATGAGCTACCAGGATTACCTCCTAAAAGAGCTTTTTATTTTTTCATAGATATTTAATTCTAGGATTGAAACCTATATCTAAAGGCTCAATTACAGGAATTGCTGGATAAAGGACTGATAAGACCCAGTGTGTCCCCCTGGGGAACACCAGTAATATTTGTAAAAATAAAGATTGTACCTTGTGGTTATGTATAGATTACCGCATGTTAAATAAAGTAACAATTAAGAGTAAATACCCATTGCCCCGCATTGATGATCTTTTTTTATCAAATGAGAGGTACAATAATGTTTTCTAAGATTGATCTTCAGTTTGGGTACCATCAATTGAGGTTGAAGGATGGGGATATCCATAAAATAGCCTTCAGAACAAGGTATGGACATTATGAGTTCACTGTCCTACCTTTTGGATTAACAAACGTACCTGCAACGTTTATGAACCTAATGAACAGTGTGTTTAGGGACTATTTGGACAAGTTTGTCCTAGTTTTCCTTGATGACATCCTAATCTACTCTAAGAATGAGGAAGAGCACCTTCAACATTTAAGGATTGTTCTTCAGAGCTTGAGAGAGCATAAACTATATGGCAAGCTTTCTAAGTGTACTTTCTTTCAAAAGGAAGTGCAATATTTGGGCCACATAATTTCAGCTAAGGGAATAGATGTGGACTTAGTTAAGATTAAGGCTATTTTGGAATGGCCAGTACCAAGGAATGTTCATGAGGTCTGAAGTTTCATGGCCTTGTAGGTTACTACAGGAAATTTGTGAAAAACTTTTCAAAAATTGCATACCCCATAACTTCCTTATAGAGAAAAGGCAAGAGATTTGAGTGGTCAGATAAGTGCCAGGAGGCCTTTGACCAACTAAAGGAAAAATTGACTTTAGCACCAATTTTGAAAGTACCTAACCCAAAGGGCCAATTTGTAGTCATTATTGATGCCTTAGGGAAAGGCTCAGGTGGTGTACTAGTCTAGAATGGACAAGTCATTGCATATGAATCCCAAAAATTGAAAACTTATGAGCAAAACTATGCCCCTCATGATTTGGAACTAGCAATAGTCATTCATGCACTACAAATGTGGAAACACTACTTGCTTAGAAAACCCTTTGAGCTGAAAATACCATCAAGGGCTCAAATATCTATTCACTCAACCACATCTAAATGCTTGTCAAATAAAATGGTTAGAGTTCATCTAGGATTATGATTTCAAGATTAAAGAAAAGAAAACCGGGTGGTAGATGCCTTGAGTAGGAGAAGGCATATCTCCTCAATGATCTCCATACATTCTAATTTTAGGAATCAGGTACTACAAAAGTCTAAGAGAGATGAGTTTTACGAGCAGGGAAAATAGGCCCTTTGGGAAAACCCCCAGAATCCAAAATATGATGGGTTTTACCTTGAACCAAATGGGTTATTAAGGTATAAAGGAAGGATATATGTACCTAACTCTATGGAGTTAAGGAATATGGTGTGGAAATCTAGGTTCATTCTACACCATATTCGGGACATCCTCGAGTAACAAAGTTACTTGCCGATGTGAAACCCTTATATTTCTGGAAAGGAATGAAGAGGGATGCTACATGTTTTGTAGCTACTTATATAGAATGCCAGAGGGTGAAGGCAAAACACCATCACCCGATAGGACTTTTATACCCTTATGAAATTCTTGAATGGAAATGGCAAATCATAAGCATGGACTTTGTGCAAGGACTTCCTATGTCAAGGAACCAGCACAATGCTATCTTGTTTGTGGTGGGTAGACTCACCAAAGCAGCTCATTTTATACCCCAAAACTTGACAGAAGGGGCACCCATCATAGCCCGCAAATTTGTTCAAGAGATTTTCAGATTGCATGGCATTCCTAAGAAGATTGTCTCAGAGAGGGATGCTCAAATGACATCAAGGTTTTGGAAAACCTTATTTTCTTCACTTGGAACTCAGTTGAACATAAGCTCTGCTTATCATCTTGAGATAGATAGTCAAACTAAAAGGGTAAACCAAGTGCTAGAGGATTTGTTGAGAATGTATTACATGGATTAACAATACAAATGGGAAGATCATCTTCCTCTGGTGGAATTTTCCTATAATAATTCCTATCATTCTGCAATTAAGATGGCTCCATTTGAAGCATTATATGGAAGAAAGTGTCGAACCCCTATAAGTTGGGACAAGCTAGAAGATAGGGTTAGCCTTGGTCCAGAAATGTTGTCATAAATGGAAGAGCAAGTCCATCTGATTAAAAACAGGCTAGCAGAAGCCAATGATAGGCAAAAGAGTTATGCAGATGCTAAGCATATCGAAAGGCATTTCTTAGTGGGAGAGAAAGTCTTTTTAAGGGCAAAACCTCAAAAGCGTTCCATTAAATTTTGGAAGACATCCAAATTGGTGCCTAGATACGTGGGTCCCTTCAAAGTTCTTGAAGAAGTCAACCCAGTTGCATACATAATTGATCTACCACCAGCCCTTGCCATGATGCACAATGTTTTTCATGTTTCCTAATTGAAAAAGTTTAATGTTGGAGATAATCAAATTCCTATTCTTGATTGAAATACTATATAGGTGAAGGACCCAGGGGTGGTGGTGATCAAGCCCATCAAGGTGCTTGAAACACATTAGCTATGCTTATGTAGCAAAGAGATAACCCAATGCAAGGCCCAGTGGGACCAATATGCAGAGCAAAATGCCACTTGGGAAAACTATGAGGATATTCATGCAAGATTTCCCCATCTCTTTTGAAAAATCTTTTTATTATGCTCACAAAACATTTTTCTTATTATATTGGTTGACTCTGAAGACATTTAATCATCAAGGACGATGATTATTATGGGGCGAGATATGTTACATCCCAAATTTATGATTTAGCTTAATCTTACTTTTGTGTGGTAATCAGGATGATTAACCATAGTTTAATGATTAGATGTTTGAGGAAAATATCTGATTTAATCTTTGATTATGTGGATACTGACCAATGTTAGTTAGACACGAGATTACATATTGATATGATTATTTAATTATTATGATTTACAAATCAGATGATGATACACTAATCATGATTTTATGATGGTGAGTGTGAATAGGAAAAGAATCTTCCTTCAAAGATAGAAGGAGAGTATAATCCAGGAGGAAAATATAGATGTTGGGAAAAGGGTTAAATTGCGATTTAAGTATCAAATTTTGTCCTTATGAATCCTTGCAATTAGAGTGACTTGCGTTTCTCCTTGTTAGTCATTTTCATTTCCATATCGATTTGACAATTGGATTCTTCTCGATGCCTTCAACGTCAATTTGACTAAATGACGATGTTCGTAGAACGTCCATTTGAGTCGTTTGCCAATTTCGGCAAGTTATCAAGAACTCCCTTGATTCCATATTCATTTTCATATTATGATTTGTGATATATATATATATATATATATATATATATATATATATGTCTTTCTGTGATCAATGCTCTAAGGGGGAGTGGTACTCAACCCTGAAGTCGTATCTTAAGAATGTGTCATTTTCTAATGGTGTTAACATTAATAACACCTTGGTCAATTTGATAACCCTTAAATTTTATATAAGGGAATACATATAAGTCATAATTGTCTTAACCTCTAAAGGTCAAGCAAGTCTTGGTAAAATATTATATTAATATTAAATATTTTCATGTTTTTCGGTGGCACGCGGCTAGCCACCACCCATGAGGACTGGGAAGAGGGAGGTGGTTGAGTGTTACCTATACTCGAGCCTTTTCCATGGACACCCTATCCATGATGGGTGAAGTGGATCCATGGGATCCCACAAGGTGGCGAACACTAAGGCCATGCATAAACTAATTTTTGAATGCATGCAAGGTATCAGTTGATACCAGTTCGGAAAGAAGCTTTCTTGATTATGTTTTTCTTTGGAGAAGTATTGAATAGGAAGAAGGATACAGACTTCTGAGAGTGCCAGGTGATGGCACTGCTACAGCAATAGCGTAGAAGGAAATTGAGCCTTACCATTGTGTGTGCATAAGAGCCTTGTGGCAACAGTCAACCTATGACTATGTCTACCTTTTAGGTAAGAAACTATCGCAAATCAAATTGAATTCGATTATTTATTTTGGATATATATATCTCTGCTACCAAAGAATGTCAACGGTGTTGACTCATGGCTGTCATAAGTTATTATTTAGTGGCCTTCGAGGCTGTTTATGTTATGATGTTTAATATTGTGTCAATAATGCAGGTTTAAACTGCTATTAATGGTTTTTAAGGCCACAAGTGCCTTCTTGTATTATTTTATGCAACCATTGCTATGGTGCTACTCGGCCAGCTTGGAGGCCAAAACCCATGCGTGTTAGGTTCGTGATACCTACTGTGCACCATTTGGCAAGAATGTAAACCATATTTATACCTTCGAACCATCCTATTACTATTTATGATGACTATGTAGAACCCGAGAGGGTGTCATCTTATGATGACTGTGTAGAACCCAAGATGGGTGTCATCTTATGATGATTGTGTTAGAGCCGAGAGGAGGTATCGACACATAATATCAATGTTATTATCTATGAGAATTGTGAATAGATATGGCTGAAGGCCATATCTGATTAAAGACAACTCTAATAATAGTTGTAAACCCTTATATATGTCGAGTGCACTTATTAAACATTTTAAAACCAAGGTCAAAATGACAAACCTCGACTGGTTGTAATGGTTGTTATGGTAATCTTGATGCATGCTATGCATGACAACAATATAAAGACTCCTCGTTGATGAAAGAGGGTTTGTTATAAGTCAATATTGCATTGGTTTTTGGCAGCAATAAATGCATGCCATGTTCTTTTTGGAGAATTTATTCTTCTTTTCCAATTATCATTTTATATGTGCAAACACTATGCCTATATGAAATCTTGTGTTTGAGTACAAATGAATGCCAACTTTTATGAATCACAATATGTCGTAAACCAAATATGTGGTATCGGAGGCTCACGTAGAGTCCTTGAGATAGATTTTTTTTTTAAATCAACTTATTGGACCATTGAAAGTACCCTTCTAAATGACATGAACTGAGAGTAAACCTTGGGATAAGGCAAACAATGTGTTCATCAATCGGGTAAGCTCAATCTTTGGCAAAAGTAATGCATCCGTCTCTACATGCATTGTCAGTCCATAGTGCTCTAGATGGCATAATGTCTCCAGTAATGTCATATATAGTTAGAGTGGATCTATAGTTGTGTGACTGTGAGACATTATGAAGGACACAACACTAGATACTCAGATGGAAAACCTAACGGTTCCTTATATCTATACCTTTCGTGAAGGGTAGGGTCGCTTCCAAGTAGGAAGTTGTGTGAGGGACTACTGGTCTGTGGTTGGAGGAAAAGAACTGGGATGATGCTCTCGTTCCCAAGCAGAAGACAATTCGAGACTTATGAAGACAGATGTCAAAATTCCAGATGCAGTGCTTTTCTTTATATGACTTGATAGTCAGTTATTATGTATATTTCTATATTGATGCCTTGAGCATAGCTTTGTACATGTATAGTGAAGATCATTCACTAATGTGGTATCATTGGATATTGTAAATCTAAGTTTTGTTATGTTCTAGAAAAGAATAAAATGCTTAATTATTATGATGAAATTAATTCATTCTTGTTTAACTATGATTATGTTAATCATGTTACTTTCTTAAACTTAGTTAAGATGGTTAATTATGGATATTTTAAGTAATGTGTGAGGTAGCATGTCACAGAAGAAGTCCTAAAAATAACCCAGGGCTTCCTTTTGTTCATCCAACCTTGGAGAAGGAATAGGACATGCTTTTTAAAAAGAAGAGGACACTTGTCAATGAAGAGGTTTGGTCAAACCTCCTTTGTTGCTCCTGTAGGAACATGGACCTGAATTATCTCCTTGGAAGGCTCCACTGTGGCATGACAATAGGGGTTAGTTGGGTTGTACAACTAGGAAGGTGGAACTGCTCGTTGGAAGACTCCAACAGCTGTCTTGTTTCTCCTAGATGCTTGCGAAGTGGTCAAACTACTTATAGTGTTGTTGTAATTGCTCATACTGGCCATATATCTTCCAAACTATTTCATAAAGGCATGGTACAGTTGTGTTCTCTCATCATAACTTCCCATTGTACTTTTGTAGGACATGTTCTTCATGAGGTTGGACTAATTTGGACACTTCAAGGTGTGTGAGAATGATTCAATCCTTTTAGGCCCCTTCAAACTGCATCTTTAAGGTCTCTTCATGGCTCTCAAACACCTTTATCTCATGCTTGTTAAAGTTCTACCTCTTTGACTATCCTCAATGACTGAGAAGACCATTATCTTCTATCATTTATACTATCTATGCCCAGTGTTTACTGTCTCTTGCAGACTGTTTATATCTGCCCCTGAACTGTCAGGATCTTCTTCACTATCCTAAAGGTGTTTTCCACTTCACTGCTCCATGACAATGTTAGCTAATGCATGCAGAATCGTTATGACTTTAACAGACTCAGTAAAACTGTTAGCAGATACATTACATTAATCTTACCAATTGGCATGTTTTGCCTCTCTGTATACTGTCATGATCATATACTTTACCATACTGCCACAACTTAACCCTGCTCACTGTATGCCCAATTATTTTGGCTCTACAGGTCTGTAATGGCATTTGATGTTGTTTCTCACATCACTGCCTCTGTGATAGCAGTAGAGTATTGTGTTCATCATGAATTCTTTCTAGATCTCCAAATCTGTAAAGTTGTAGATGTCTTGATGCATGGTGACTGTTCTTACCATATGTACTTCACTCTCTTCTCACTGCCCATCATATAATTTCAGCCAATACTAACATTTGTAGGCTCAACCAATACTGACCTCTGTAGGCACCTTTGTAGGCTTGTGTCTTCCATGGAGAGTTCTTGGATGGTAAACACTTTGGACAACACTTTGAACTCTTTGAAATGAGGACATCACCGAAACATTCCCCATAGTATAAGACTCCAACTTCACATAGGAAACGAAGGTCTCACAGTCTTAAAGCAGGACCTAATGGGGTGTACAGGTTTCTTGTTCAAGCAAGAGAATATGAACCCATCATAACCTAATATACACTTATTAGTATACTTCTTTTCTTTTAGAGGGGATTCATACAAGGTTTTAGGGGCCAAACCTTTGGCAGATCCTTACAGACTTCTATCTATGCAGATCTCTTTTACTATCCTTCAATCTCTAAGACCTCTCTTGATCTCTGCTACTATTACAAAGGATGAGTAGGCTCCTCTCAGTATTCTCTCTGTCTATTAATAGTGGATCTCTATTTACTAACAGTGGATCTTTGTTATCTCTGCACTTTCTCTTTCTTGTTTTTTGAAGCATTTCAACATGTAAGAGATTCCTATCTCTGCATCTCTTCATGAGGAATATGAAACCCTCATGACTACACTTTGAGGTTATTGTGTAGGGTTTAGCTTTTATTTGGTTGCCCTTTTACGTCTACCATTACTAACCTCTTTATGCATTTACAGTCCCCTTTGACTGTCTTTTGTCTTCAATGAAGCAGACACTGTCACACTTGAAAAACATAAAATACCTCTGAAACGAATGACAGACCCTGTAACCTACATTACATACCTTTTGATGACTAATATTGCATGGTACCCATCTCTGTTAGGGTTTGCTAGACCTTAAAAATCTTGATTATAGGCCTCTGTCAGGGCAGTGTAGACCATTTTGTAGCAGTGCAGACCTAAATCTCTGTGATAGTCCTCTGGATTCTCAGATTGGATAGAACTTCCATGTGCCTTTTGTGAATACTTGCCATTCTACCTTAATTCCTTCCTATAAACCTCATTTAACTACATCTATAGACATGGATCAAGCATCTTTTAACAAGAATATCTATAAGATCACTATTTTTGCTGTCTACTCCGTCTCGACCACTGTCACAGTCTTCCTACACTACCTAACTGCTACCTTTTTCTCTAACTTTCCACCGTCTGATGGCTTAAGACTGCTTTACTGTCATTCCTTTGTATTAGTGTTGGACTATCATTTTCCATTGTGCATGACTGCAGTTATATTACCTTCACATTGCTGACTGCCCCTTGTCTTCTTTAAGACCATACAATAATATTGCAACCTCCATTACATTTGCGTGCACTTGACTCCTAGAACTCCATCAACATGAAGGTCTTCAAATGTCAACTCTAGGGTTCAGTCGTGTCTTCATTATGGAAGATCACATATTTGTGCAAGGCTCAAAAGCTCAATCTTCAAGCCGCAAAGCCCTTGCACTATATTGAAGATTTCAAGGAAGTGTGGCTTACTATACTTACAACCTGATGGTCTGATTTTCCCCATCTACCTTCTATCATGAAACCTTCTCCACGTTATGAAGTAGTCCTTCATGGGTTTCATCATTGTCTTTTCCATGTAAGTCATTAGGGGTATGCAAACTCCTACAAATTGATGACAAACTTCAATAAACTTGTACATGACAGCGTCAATCTTTGCTAATGACTGTCATGGACCAGAGGACAAGGTTCTTAAACACTTGAACATACTGTCCCCTCTCTCAGATCTCTGTATTTTACTCTTGAATGTTATGATCATGGAGATATCCTTGATTTTTCTGTCACTCCTCACATAGTTTTGAAAAACATTGTCATGCAGTAAGGCGTGCCAACTCAGAGGGAAAAACTCCATAATTTGACAACCTAAAGCTAGGCCAAGAAAACAAACCCAAGGTGAGATATTCAACTCAAACTCTATGACCTAAAACTCGGGATAAAACATAAAGCTCTTTTAGAAAAACTTCCCTCCCCATTATGTACGTAGGATTCGAAGCACCCTTTTTTTTAAGGTTTTTAAGACATTTGCTACTGGACAACACAAAACAACAGAAATTTGTTCTATTTTGCATGTGGAAAACATTATAGACCTTTAAACAATTTTAAAGACCTAATATTAAGACTGAAGATTTTTTACACTTCAATATTACTTTCCAATAACAAATTTTGTCATGGAAAACAAAATATATTAACATAATATTGTAAATAGACCCTCCTATGAAGCAGCTAAATAGAATTATAATAGGCTTTTATTACTATTTTTGCTTTACAAGTATGGCTCCCAAAAACTATTTTTAATGATAATTTAAAAAAAAAAGGTTCATAAAAGAGAAATAAAGTAAACAATGTAGAATAAAATTACTCTTAATTCAATAAATTAATTCATAATAAAATAAAATAATTTAAATAGATACTAAAATTTAATATTTATATAGAAAAATAAAATAGCTCTTCACCTCAAAGCTTATAAGTAATAATAATTTACTTTCATTAAATTGTAAATAAAATACTAAGTAAAATTAGGGAAATAATCTATTTTTATTTATCTTTTTGAAAAAACATACTATTAAAATAATTATTTGTTCATTTCTATTCTTTTTTGAAATTCTAATCTTCACACATTTTATTAATCAATTTCTTGTTTTAAAAAAATAACTATGTGCTTAACAAATTAATATAGATATTTTAAGTACATCTATATTTAAAAGACATCTTCTATATATATATAGACTAATTATATAAAAAAATGAAAAAATGAAAAAATGAAAAATCATAAAAGAACAATAGATTCATCTAATTTATTAATTGTAGAAGAAAAAAACTATTCCATATATTATTTAATAATAAAAATATATTTAGAAAATGATTTTTAAAAATATTTTTTTAATCAAACCAAATCAGAAAAATCACAAATCACTACAATTTAAATTAGAAGCAGGTAAATTAAATAAATATGTAAATAATTTATATTACTTGCTCATATTTACTTTAGTTCACCATGCCTTGGAAAAATAATGAAAAGAATATGAAAAATTATTTGCTTAGATTTGTCATGTGTGCATGTATGTATGTAGTAAATAAAATAGTTCTAAAGTAAAATAAACTAGCATACCTATCTTTAAAAAATCTAGCTAAAATGAGGGGGGGAGTTATCATTCTGGAGGCACCTATTTTTATTGTGTGATTAAAGTGGGAATATGGGCCTAGGCATCTTTTACATAGATTTTTTAAAGATAGATATACTAGTTCAATAATAAATATATATTAGAAAATAGATTTACATCTATATTTAAAAGAAATGAAATGCAATGAAAGATTTTAATCCTACCAAGGCCTAGCTGAGCAAGTAAAATCATAGCCTTTCCCTTGAGTGCAGCCCTCACATCTTATATAGACTAATTACATTAAAAAAATGAATAGCACATCATGGAATTGCCTAGTATTGCACAATCATAAAGAATGCTAAAAATGTAGAAAAGGCTAAAATATTATGACAAAATATATTAGAAAATATATTATTTAATAATAAAAATATATTAGAAAATGGATTTTTTAAAAATGTTCTTTTAATACCAAATTAGAGAAATCACAAGTCACTAGGATTTAAATTAGAAGCAAGTAAAACCACCACACTCTACTTAATATCATCCATTTCAATGCTCAAAAATCAATAGCAATGTTACACTCATCCACAACAAAAAGTAGTAAATATTTATCCTACATTTATGGGCCAAAATTGACCCTTGACTATTGAAGTGGATGATGTTTAAGAATAGCCAAACCATTTTCATAATTTTTTTATCCACCATAGTTTCTTTATCCACCATTCTCTCAATTTTCTTAATAAGAATTAGAGAGATTTAAAGAACTGGTTAAGAATGAGCTTGGGATCAAATGATCACATCATCCAGTAATTTTTCTGACTTGTGCATTGAGGAAGGCATTTCCAAAACCCTTCCTTTAAATTGTATGCAAGCACCTTTGGATCATTTGTTTAACATACATGGCTAAAGCACAGATAATCTCCCACACAAACATAATTCAAATACCACTCTTTTATATTCAGGGAAAGACTCTAGAGGAATTATTAGAATGTAATATTTACTTTCTGAAGATTATTTTATTATTTTTGGTGCTTATCCCCACATGTCATGTAGAATAAATATATATATATTTTTATAGATTCCTACTTAAGGGGAAACATGTGGGGGAAACATGTGGCACACACCTTATGCAAGGTGGCATATTGGAGTTACAAAACTCCATTTTCACCTCTTTTCTTTTTCTCATTTCTCTCATTGAGAAGCTTCCTTTTGGCTTCTTGCCACTTGCATATTTAGGGGGTTTTTCTTTGCTTTTCCCCCTTCAAAAACTTGTTTGGTCTCTGGTTCTTACAAATCTGGTAATATCTTTCTTATGTTATTTATCTGCTTTGCATGTTTTGGTTAGTACTTTGTTCCTTTTATGGTATTAGAGCTTACTACTAATCATTCTATGCAAGTTTTTTGAAAGATCTGTGTAGGTGATGACATTGGAGACCTGCACGTAACAAAACAGAGATAAGAAGCATTTTCAGAATTAATATAGCTTGTTAAAAAAAATCCTATTCTCTTTACTCATTTTTTGCAAGTCATATTTGTTAGAGAATTTTTTTTTACTTCTGAGTGAATTTTTTTTAAAAATATCAATATAAATTTTTAGATGTCTGTCAAGAATTTTTTTTTTTCCCTTCTGCTATACCATTTCTATTTTTAATATCAAATTTTAATTTTTTTTACAAAGTTCAAAAAAAATTATATTCTTCTCCTTTTAATTTTTTCATAATATTTCTTTTCAAATTTTTTTACACATCAATTTTTAAAACAAAAATTTTGCTAAGTTTTAAAAAATAATAACAAAGTTTTTTTTAAATTAAAAACCATTTATGAAAAAAAATTTAACCCTATTTTTTTAGGTTTTTTTTAAAAAAAAAAAATTTTAAAACATAGAAAAATCAACAAAAATTTCTTCTAAAACCTAAATAATAAAAATAATCAATTTTTTTTTTTAAAACTTTAAAAATATTTCTTTTGGGGTTTAAGGCTTCATAGGCCCCAAGGCCTCGGCCTCCCCTGCTGCTGCTCACCGCAGCCCCTACATTTCTTAAAGTTTTTGAAAGTTTTTAAAAAAACCTTTAGTCTTTTTTAAAATCCTCCAACCTCACTCCAACCCACGACATCTCAGCCGCCACCGGCCACCCTCTTGCATCCTCGGCGCTCCTCTGAACGGCTTCCCTCTGCGCTCCTCTGCATGCTCAGAACGGCTTATCCCAACAAAATAAATCTTTTTCTACTTTGTTTCGTTTAAATAAGTTTTTCATTAAGTATGTTCTATTTTATTTAGGTAAGTTTCTTTTCTATGATTATTAATATCTTTTTAATAAAAGTTTGTTTTATTCTATAATTTTTAAAAAATTTTTTTAAAAAAAAGTTTTTCACAAATCTTTTTAAATTTTAATAATACTTTTTTTAATTATTAGTCCCTGCCTAGCAGAGGACTATTGTTTTTGGCTAACAAAACTCTTATTAGTTTGCTTGGGGCTGCATGTAAAATGGGAAATATTTTTGGCTAAGCTAAGGTTTGGTTTTATTAAATATTTTTGCCATGAGAGATGCCATTTTCCCATTGGGGCTGTATTATACCCCTGGTATTTTAATCTGCTCTATTCCATGCTTCAAATATTTTATTGTGTTGTGATTGCTGGCGTTTTCTTGTTGTGCATGGCAATGGAGGCCTGGAGAAGGACAAGTGTGGTGTTTGGTGGGAAATACGTGTTGGGCTGTAGAAGTTTTGCAAACAGGTCTTCTTTTTTAACGCTTTTTTCGTTGCATACATTTTTTTCAGCTTTCTCTTATCCAGGAATGGCGGGTGTCATTGTAGTGGATAAATCTGAGTTGTTTTACTGTAAAATCATCATTTGTGGCTTTGTGGGTTTCCTGGGCCGTTTCATATTTTGCCTCCGGATTGCAGATTGATTTTTCTACGGAGAGAAAATGTTTGGACTTGGATGGATCTGGAGACTCTTGAGGCAATATTTGAGGTCGGCTGCATCTTTGCTTTCAAGACAAAAGGTGTGCTCCTCCGCATTTAAGAACTTTACTTCCATTTATCTGCCACTTATTTATAGATAGTTAGAGAGTAGAAATTTCTAAATTGTTATTTAGATCTTAAGTTTTAGCATGCTTTGTAACAGATAGTTTTGTTTTGGGGATAGGCAGATGGATTTTGTTTTAGGCTTTGAAGGGACTGGTGTGACCAGCCTCCCTCCTCAGGTTTATAGGGACGTCATGTTGAAGAGCATCAATTACACGGGAATTGAAGGGTTCGGCTCTGGCTTAGTTGATGCCCTCTACGTTTGTCCCGCTCAAATCCTGGAGTAGACAATGAGGGAAGCCGATGTGTTGGCGGACAAGCCCTGGGAGAAGCCCACTTATCAGGCACTTAAGATTGCCATGTATTTAGATGCAATTCACAATCTGGAGCTCGATGTGCATCAGGGTTTGCTTCCTAAAGATATGCTCAAACAAAGCTAGGTCTGGACTCAACGAGCACGGGTAGTCAAGATTTCACCATGTCTTGTGAGACAATGAGACCCGTCACCTTCCTATTCTCATGCAGTAAGAATTCTCACTGTTTTTAATTTCTTTAGCTTTTATAGAGAATTCACAGTTTTTAATTTAATTTAATTTTTCATAGATTTGTAGTTATGTAAATTCCCCTTCTGGGTTAATCTTATTCATTCTCCCCTGTATTTTGCGAACTCCAATTTTGGGGTGATCTTTGTCTTTGTTGCCACGACTACAGTAGGGTATCCTTACCTCTGTGGGGAAAATTGGATTTTCAATACTTTATAATGCCTGTAACTAGATGGGGTATTTTACCCAATAACAATATTTTTTTTATCAATGGCTCTTGAGAAGTTGAATTCTGGGCTTCTCATTGGAGCATCAAGGCCAACAGGAAGGTATCCTCAGCTGTGCTGGCGAAGCTAGATTTCAATACTTTATTATGTCTACAATTAGAGCAGGTATTTTAACCAATAGCAACATTTTATGAATGGCTTCTGAGGAGTTAAGTCCTAAGCTGCTCTTTGAAAATTCTACTACTTTATCAAGTCTTTGATTGTAGGTTAGAATCTCTTCATGGTTTTGGTCAGTAGGCAGTAGTAGACACAGGTGTAAAGAAATATTTGGACTGCGTTGGATACGTGCAAAGAAATAGCTTTTGGGATGGTTTGTAAGTTGGATTTCTCTTGGGTGTTTAGTTTCTTGAATTCAGGGAAAACATGGATGTTTTCATTGAAGTATAATATAAGGGATTCAAGGAGTTGAGATCAATATTAAATATCTGATCTATTCTTATGATGTACAAAGTAGTTTTTCTTCTTAAGGTCTGGACTATATGAATTTATGGGATAGTTTGATTAATGCAAAACTTGAATCTCTATCCGTAAGACATAATATGTCTGCAACTAACATGCTTTTGAAAATTCAGATGAGTACATTGCCTATGCCTTATGAATTTTCTTGGTAGGATTTACATGGTATAATAATATTGTTAGGTCTTAAGATGGCTGTGAAGTTGTAAATGTTATTCCTTACTTGAATTTAGGACTACCTAGAATCAACTTGTAGTTTGCTATGGGATTGAGATTAATGAAGAGATCAATATAGGTATTATGGCCAGGAGACTACACAGTGGAGATTGTATATATTTTAGAGGCTTGGGTATGTTTTGGAAGAACAGAGTAATAATTCCTCTAAATCTATGGCTTAGTTTTGGCCTTTGTTGTATCGGCACCACTACACTAACATCCTGCATTGCAGAACCTCTATCCCTCCCGCTGTTGCTCATGTGAATCCACATTAGCACATTCTACTATGTGGAGAGGGAAATCTAAATCCAAGTGGGTGTGAGCAATTGCAAAGCCTAAAACTTATAGGAATCTATAGGTAATGAGGGAAAGCTCAAGAGGGCCTACCAAGACACACCAACCTGGAATTAAGGCCTCAGGAAAACATCAACTAAACACCCACACCGCATTTTTTTAACATTCTGCTTCAAAAATAGAATGCCAACCACCATCGCTAGATGTTTGCCTAGATATATGGAATAATGGAACAAACTATAGAACAAACAATGGGATATTGCCACAACTACAACAGAAACAATAACTGTCATTATTTTTAGTTCAGAGGATCAACATTGTTATCATGAATACCTGTGAGCGTGGAACTGTAATCCATTTCTCACTACAATGAGAGGAACTATTGTAAATTAGTAAATGACATTAACATCATCAAATTTGAATAAAACTAAATACATGGAATTTATTGTAGGACGAATTAGGGTCAGAATTCAATGCCTAACAAATCCGTAATGGAATTTTTGTGTATATAAGCTTATAACAACCCATGCAAACTATTTATAGGCCATAAAATCTAAATACAGGGGAGAATTTATTTTCCTAAATAGTATAATTTAGTTCTCTTCCCGATGATATTTGAACATTACTCTGAACGGAGACTACTTGCACCATTTCTTCTTCCCATTGTGAGAGCTGTTTACTTATCTATGACTTCGTCTTTGATTTTTTCAGTTCCAGATCATCTACAAGTTCCCATCAATCTTGGAATCTTTAGGAAGTAGTCATTTCCTCATTTATAATGTTGCATATTTGAACTGTCTCAATTCCCATGACAAAATTCTTAGTGTTGTCTAAAACATAGGCATATCAACATTGAGGATTTAGTTTCCCATTAATCTTTCATTCTCTGTTAATCATGCCAATCTTTCCAAATTCAAAACGTTTTTTTAAAGAGTTTATTATGAATTTATAAGAAAGAGATGATATAGGCACAGTTTGACATATAGTGTCAGTACACGAGTACTTCTCATTTTATTTTCTGAATAGAGAGTTGATTGAGTTAACCTCTTTTACATTGGTATAAGTTTGTGCTTCATTTCAAAAGGAGATCAATGCTAGGATTAGATCAATGTCTATTTTTTGATGATTAGGGTTGCAAAATTTGTATGTCTGTGTTTTCCAGGTGATTGAGATTTTGTTAGACATTAATACATTAATATCAATATTATGGTGATGACAGCCGGGAAATTGTACATCCAGAAACTCAGTCTTCTCCCCTTGCCTAGCCAACAAACATGAATTAAAATATTTTTTATTGTCTTTTATATTTATTAATGGATTTGTGTTAAGAGTAAACAAAGCACTAATCTACTTTGCTCTTTCCTTCTACCCTTTATTTTTCCTCTAGAAGGCAACAAACACTATGGAGCTTGAGCAAATAGGCATTGCACAAATATAATGATGCAATAGTTTCAAGGAATCAATAAATGGAATTGAGAATAAACATGAAACACTGTATAACAAGCAATATATTAAACATCAAGCAAGTTTGCACTCAATCAGTGGAGAAAGCAATGTAAACCTTTGGAGCACTGATGTTAGGCAAGATTGAATTTGTCTTCTTCCTGGCTGTCCAAAAAAATGGATTGAATCAATAATGTAGTGGAGTGACAGAAATTCCCTGCCACCTGTTAAAGCTTATTCACCACCTGTCATATATCCTTCTCCACCGATGGATGGCAAAAATAAAGAACATTTAAATAATTTCTAAACCAGTAGAAATTTATTCAGACATTATGCAAGGGTGATGCCTAAAATGCTGAACAATCAGAAATTGTATCAAAGCGAAAGTCTACTGAGATTCAAGCTTGACCTTTTCTTTGGTGGGTTCTTCTTCTCCTGCATTTGGGATTCTGGAGGCTGATGATGATGAGGAGCTGCTGGAGAAAGTTAAGGATGAGAGGAAGAAGAGGCTCCAAAAATGAGACCAAACTAATAAATTGAAGAGTGAGACAGGTCAGTTGTTAGTTGATCTCTCATTTGTTAAATTCTATTTAGCCATTTTTTAAAAGCAATTCAATAGCTAAATTTAATTAAACAAATGAAATGTGGGTTCCTGTAGTCAATAATGCTCTGTAAGTAGATAAATAGATTTCAAAATATTACATGGCTATCTTTCTTTTGCGCTTGGTTAAACTTTGTTGAGTTTATGCACTGAGATAAGTTTGGATCAAAAATCCAGGCCACACTGGAATGTGCCACATTCTTAAGCTTTGTAGACATGGCTTATGCTAGATTGAAATTCCTAGACACGGGTAATGTTGGAATTATCCCATTCTTAAGATATGTGAATATGGGGTATTGCTGGAATGGATCCCATGATAATTACATCACAATCTCACTATATGTCTATTGGAGTTATGGAATACTTTCTTCTGACGGGAAAATTTGAAGATCTGTTTTCATCTTCAATATTTCTGTGTCCCTGGATATGTTGGAAATTTTGTTGTTCAGAAGTTTACCAATTTGTATATCAAAAAATCTAGAAAAAGATGTGGTAGAGGAACTTCTGTCTGAGAAGCTCTTAACATTTGGCACCATTACTAACGTAGTTATCATGAAGGATGAAAATGCCAATTCAAAAGGTCTTGGCCTTGTTAACTTCGATAATCCAAATGATGCAAAAAATGCAGTAGAAAGTATGAATAGGTCAAAATTGGATGTCTCAGGCTAATATTTCTTAATGTTGTATTTCCTTTTAGATCATTCATTTTATTGTATTCCTTCAAATAGTTGCCCATAATGGATTCTGATTCCTCGCATTCATTATGAGGTCAGCCTCTAAGGTGATATATGCAGGAAGGGCTCAAAAGAAGTCAAAACGTGTGCAAATGCGAGAAACGACAAGAACACATACTAAAATATCAGGTAAGTTCACATATCTTTTAGTTGGAAACTTGTCTTTAGATGTTTTAAGTGCTTTTTTTTGGGTTTGTCCTCCTACACATGTACATTTTTTCTTTTTATTCCGTTTCTAAAATTTTCCAATCTTTCATGCCCTTATATTTTTATATTTCATTTATAGGGCTCAAATATATATGTTAAAAACATTGATGATGAGGAAGCAATAAGTATTTGGTCAATATGGCAACAATCATTTCTTCAAAGATAATGCTGGACAAGAAAGGACATAGTAAAGGCTTTGGATTTGTTTGCTTCTCAACTCAATGAGAAGCAAACAAAGCTATCGTAGAACTATCCAATAAGTAGTTCATTCCATTGCATGTATTGCTATAGTAGCTTGGGTGTCAGAGTTGTGTAGGAGATCTCACTTTTGAGTGCAACTACAGGGTCCATGTTGCATAACAAACCACTTTATGTACCTTTTGCCCAAGTGAAAGAGATTTAGCGTGTGCATTCCCAAGTACAATGGCAAGCTCGCATATGGCCTATGTATAGACTGTGCAATGGCAAAAATCGGTTATGAAGATATTGCCTGGCCTCTCAAATTAGAATTGTGTATTTCTGTGTAACACTATACCTACCAATGGATATGATTTCTTGTCATAAGCATATGCTACATTTAAAAAGAGTTGTTGTTAATATCTTTATAGTGATAAGGGTAAGCCTCTAAAAATTGACATCATGGTGTTAATAATCATTTTCCAATGTTGATTCTTGAATCCATATTTCATCAATTTCGTATTAGGCAACTATAGTTCATTTGTCAATTGGTTTGTGAACATTAATATTCAAAACTTACATAAATGTAAATTGTTTTTGGATATTAGTCTTTATTCTTGACTCACCCTTTAGTACTGCTAAACCTTCTATTTCATCAATTTCGTATTCAGGAAACTATAGTCCATTTGCCAATTGGTTTGTTAACATTAATATTCAAAATTTACATAAATGCAAATTGTGTTTGTATATTAGTCTTTATTATTGATTTGCTCTTTAGTTCTACTAAACCTCCTCCATGCATTTTCCTTATATCTGATATAGTCCACTCAACATGGTCAACAGAGACTAAAAACAAATGATAATTTCGGTGTTATTAATTAGTTGCGCATAATCTCAACAACAAATGCAAACAACTAGAAATTAACACTATATCATTTCCTTCACACACTATTTAAATTTTGCACTTGTTTTTCCCCCAAATTCTCCTCACGCTCTGTGCTGGTAGCATTTGGCAGGGACTTCTGTTGCTGCGCAGCTCTTGTTTTATATAGTTTTTTTAAATTATATATTTTGCCTTTTAAAGGCATTTTTTTTTAAAAATTGCCTTTTAGGGCATTGTTTTAAATTTTTTTAAGGTTTTTTTAAAAAATTTTTTGCCTTTTTATTAGGGCATCTTTTTTTAAAAATTGCCTTTTTTTCATATTAATAAGGTAATTTTTTTCAAAAAAATTTGCCTTCTGTTTATGTAATTAGGCGTTTTTTTCCTAAGAAAGGGATATCTTTGGTCGATTTTAATTTTTTGCAAAATGTCGACCCTTATTCCTGAAATTAAACTCAATTCGACTAATTATCATTTCTGGAAGCAACATATTAGTTTTATTTTTTGATTTAAGCATTTTTTGGATGTAGCAACCGATTCACCATCAGAACCTGCAGCTATTGCAACTCAGGATGAAAAAGACAAATGGCTGGCCAAAAATGACGAAGCTCTCGGTCTGATAGGTATCTCGATGTCCCCTGAACTCTATGTTCACATAGGAGCATGCACAAAAGCCCATAACGCATGGGACATTCTTAAAAATATTTACGACAGTGCAAATGACTTTAGAAAGATTCAACTTCAAGATCAAGTCGAAGATCTTAGGTATATAGATTTCAAAACCATGGATGAATTTCTTCTTAAATTTAATGATATTAATGCTCAATTAACTAATTTAGGAGTTAAGCTTACCGTCTTAGATTAATTCATATCATTCTTAAAAAATGTTTACTTAAACCATTTCAACAATTTATTACAAATATTCATTCTCAATTAGCTATTCCTACCTTAGCTGCTCAATTATCTTTTGATATATTTCAAAATTTGTTATGGCAAGAAGAAGCTAAGTTGATTTAGTTTGGCACTCTTAAAACTAATGAGCATGCTTTTATGTCTAAACATAATAATAAACCTAACTCTACACCTAATAAAAATCAAAATTACAATCCAAAATTTCATAACAATAATTCTCGAAATCATAACAATAATACTTATGATAGTCGAAAGAATAATCCTTCTAATAATCAACAGAATAATACTCCTAAGAAGCCTCACTGTAACTATTGTCACAAAGATGGTCATTGGATTAGTGATTGTTTCAAAAAGAAAAATGTTAATATGAGGCAAAATTATAGGCACAATAATCAACAAACTCATAAGCCTCAACAAAATAATCAATCGAGGCATGCTTTTACTTGTGCTTTCTTGGGTTCTCAACCACTTGAGTGGATTATTGATTCAAGTGCATCTCAACATGTTACTTCTCATAAAGAGGTATTTCAATCAATGCACCCTGATACTACTAATATTCCTCTTCAACTTGCAAACAATCATAGTTGTAAAGTAGAAGCAGTTGGAGATGTGAATGTTCCAAATGGTAAGCTACATAATGTTTTATATGTTCCTGAATTGAAAACAAATTTGCTTTCTATAGCTCAGCTCTGTTAGGATTACAAGATAGAGTTTTACAAAGATATGTGCTATGCCATTGATCGTAATCAAAATGACAAAGTCATCGCTAATGCTAAATTAGGCAATGATAATTTATTCAAGTTCTATGAATTTGCTTCTTCTAAATACTCTTTATTATCTACCATTGATTTCAATATTTGGCATGAAAGACTTGGTCATATCAATGCTGACAAAATTGCCTTGATGCAAAAATGCAATATGGTAGATGGATTCTCTGGTATTGTACCTTCTAAAATTGTATGCACAGGTTGCATGAGTGGTAAGATGCATAGGGGCCCTTTCCTAAAGGTTCAACATGGAGGGCACATCATAAGTTGCACCTCATTCATAGTGACCTTTTGGGACCCATGGAAAATACTTCCATCCAAGGATCAAGGTATGCACTTACTTTTATTGATGATTTCTCAAGAAGGACATGGATCTATATTCTAAAGCATATAGAGTTTATGATCCTGTTACAAATAAAGTTGAAGTTGCTAGAGATGTTTGTATTGCTGAAAATGGGGTTCATGATTATTCCAACATTAATAATGATTCTTGCAAAAAGAATGTTCTTGTTATTGAGGATGATCCTCCTTCAATCACTCCTCCTTTGAACCCTCCTAATCCATCTCTTAGACAAAGTGACAGTGAACATGATGATAGTGAACCTTCTCATCATGATTCTTCTTCAAGTGATGATACACCTACCTCTTAAAGAATGCCTAAATGGTATAAAAACTTTGTTCAAGAAAGTGATGACATTCTCACAAGAATGAATAGATCTAGAAAGGCAAATTATTGCAACTATGCATTAATGTCAAAGATTATAGATACAAATGATCCTCAAACTTATGAGCAAACTAAGCATCAACCTCATTGGCAAAAAGCCATGCAAGATTAATATGACATGTTGATTACCAATCAAACTTGGGATCTTGTTCATCTACCTCAAGGTAAAAATCTTGTTTCATGCAAATGGTTGTATAAAACCAAGTTCAATGCTAACAATGAAATTAACAAATTCAAAGCTAGATTAGTAGCTAGAGGTTTTTCTCAAATAGAAGGCCTAGATTACAATGAAACTTTTGCTCCTGTGGAAAAAATGCCAACCATTAAATTAGTTTTAGCTTTAACATCTCATATGCATTGGCCCATTCATCAAATGGATGTTAGAAGTGCATTTTTAAATGGTGATTTACATGAAGAGATTTATATGTCTCAACCTAAGGGCTTTGTTGAAAAAGGTAAAGAACATCTTGTATGCAAATTAAAAAAATGTATTTATGGTTTAAAACAATCACCTAGAGAGTGGTATGCTAAAATTAATGCTTTCTTTACTTCTAAAGGTTTTACTAGGAGTCCAAATAATCCAAATATTTATATCAAACATAGTGAAAATGATATTGTCATAGTTATTTTATATGTTGATGATTTAATTCTTACAGGTAGTTCTAACAAATTGACTAGTGATACTAAGTCACAACTTAATAATTCATTTCAAATGACTGATTTAGGTTTGTTACATTATTTTTTGGGTATGGAAGTTTGGCAAACTCCTAATGGCATTTTTCTTTCACAACATAAATATGCTCAAGATCTTTTAGACAAATTTAATATGAATGATGCTAATCCCGTTTCTACTCCTTGTGAATTAGGAACTGAGTTAATGATTGATATGAGAAGTCCTTATATTGATTCTACTCTATATAGGCAACTAGTTGGTAGTTTAAATTATTTAACTCTAACTAGACCTGATATTTCTTTTAGTGTTGGTTTAGTTTCTAGGTTCATGTCTAAACCACAACAAACTCTTTTTAAGATTGCCAAAATAATTTTAAAATATATTAAAGGTTCCATTAATCTTGGTCTCTTTTATAATGCAAATTGCAAATTTTATTTACATGGTTATACTGATTCAGATCTAGGAGGTGATCCTAATGATGGGAGATCCACTTGTGGTTATTGTTTCTTTGTTGGATCAGGTGCCATATCTTGGAATAGTAAAAAGCAACAATCTACCTCTCTTGGTTCTACTGAAGCAGAATACAAGGGATGTACTAATGCATCCAAAGAAGCCTTATGGTTACGGAGATTACTTAAAGAATTTGGTCCACCCCAAAAGGAGCCCAATCCTTTGTATTGTGACAACCAAAGTGCCATTGCCTTGGCAAAGAATCCAGTTTTTCAGGCAAGGACCAAGCACATTGCTCTTCAACATCACTTCATTAGAGAGCACATTGAAGACCAACAAATTTCTCTCCTATATTGCAAGGGTGAAGATCAAGTTGCCAACATTCTTACTAAACCCCTTTGTAAAGACAAACATCTTCAACACTCTAAATCTCTTGGTCTATATCCCATTGATGGGTTTCTTGTAAATCTCCCCAAGTAAAGCTTAAGGGGGGGTATTAAAATTTAATCTTTACTTTGTGAAGATTATTTTATAATTTGTATTTTATTATTTTTGGTGCTTATCCCCACATGTCGGGTAACACCTCTTTTATTCCTCTTGCAAGAATAAATCTATTTTTGATAGATTCCTCCTTAAGAGGAAACATGTGGCACACACCTTATGCAAGGTTGCATATTAGAGTTACATAAAACTCCATTCTTCACCTCTATTTAAGAGGTGTTTTTCTCTCTTTCACGTACACATGCTCTTCACGGATATCTTCTTCTCCTTCTCATTTCTCTCATTGAGAAGCTTCTACATCTCTGTAATCTTTCTTTTGGCTTCTTGACTTGCATATTCATGGGGGTTTTTCTTTGATTTTCCCCCTTCAAAAACTTGTGTTGGTCTTTGGTGCATCTTACAAATTTGGTAATATCTTTCTTGTGTTGTTTATTTGCTTTGCATGTTTTGGTTAGTACTTTGATCCTACAATTTTCCTTTCAAGAATCCTTGCAAATTCTTTCCATTTCCAAAGCAACTTATCTTGGTCATCCTGAAACAACTCCTAGATAACAATACCCACAGACCTAAATGGGTGGATTGGGCGACTTAGGCCAATAAAGGTTGCTATCACTAGAAGGGAAGACCAATATGGAAGCATACATAAAAATTGGACACGAGAATACTCCAGAAGTTGGGTGGGTAATGGATCTATTATAACAGGCTTAATCAAACCATTTTCGATATTGTAACTGACAATAGCCATAGGCCTCGCTGCCTTCCAGAAAAGAATGCCATTGCATTCAACCATATCTATATTTAATATATCATAGCCTGTTTCCCCTGAAAACTGAGATTTAAGCTTCCATGAATCTTGAAAATAATGGTAGATTTGGAAGGACAAATCCCCCTTGTTGTGCTTCTTCAACACTAATACCAAATACAGCTCTATGTTTCCTCCTCATACAATATAGTTAAAGCATCTATACACATCAATTTCTATCTCTGCATACACTCTCATGAGCTGATTGCAAACACATAATTTCGGGGTTCTTTCAAAAAGCAGTAACCCTAGCCCTGCACTTGATGACCCTAGCTTTGGACTTGATAAGTTGTAATATATGTTATTTGGGACAAAAGAAAAAGAGATATTCATCCATTTTTGTGTGGAAAAGCAGTAGGCCACACAATACCAACTTCCTTCAAATTCTTTACCACAAAGAAGAAGTGATGAAGGGGGTAAATCATAAAACACACAACAACAGAAATTGCATATAGAAAATAGAACTTTCTTTATCGATATGGACAACTTATTACATTATAGAAGCTCAAATACAATTAGAGGAATCAACCCTCCACATGCTGCAACACATTACAGCTTCCTCTCACAAGACTCTAGAATCATCTACCATCTGTAACCCCAAATCTGCTAGGGTTTCTGTTGCCCTACCTATTTTTGACTCTACACTTTCCCCCTTAACTCTACTACTACCCAGGGTTCCCAAAAATGGTTATTAATAGCCTTTTTGGTGGCCAACAACCTAATTTCAAAATTTGCATCTCCCTCCAAAAATTGGTCAACTTCTGAGAGCCATAACTTTTGATCTGGGTGTCCAATTGATGAACCGTTTTATGCGTCGGAAAGCTTGTGGAGTGATTTATGTGCTAAGAATTAGCGTTGGAAAGCTTCCTATAATTTTTCACTTCAATTCATGTCTAAATGCAAAATTTCTAAAAATAGCAGGTTGCTATTTTTAGCAATTTGGAAAAACTGAAAGTTCTACATCATTATTCAAGTGATTATAGAACCAAAACCACAATCTTTGAAAAGAAATGGAAAGAACATCAACAATTTTGAAACACATCTTTTTTTGGGTGATGCAAGATTGCCCTTACACTATTGGATGCTCCTGCATCAGACACCCAGTGTAATTTGAGAAGTGACCATGTCACGTCTTTGGTGTTTGTGTGAGGAAAACCCAAATGTGTTGGTGTGAACACATAATTCACACATGTCAAGTTGACTTAGTGAGTCTTCTAGATGTCTAGTTGAGTCTAGTTGTGTGTTGAGTTGTTGATAGCTGGAGTGAGTTGTCTTATCCACATGTGCAATTAGTTATCATCCTCTAATTGACACATGTTGTAGGAATATCTCCACTTTCCACTCCACCTTTCACTCCACCCTTCTAGCTCTCACCTTGCCTTTATAAGCAAGACTCACTCATTGTATTTCATACAGCTTCATATGATCTTTGTATAGATTCTTGCTCCATTGTTCTAGCATCTTCTCTTGTCATCTTTGTGTGGAAGGTTGTCTTGATTGTAGGTGATCCTGGCTTGCTGAGTCACATTGACTTTTACATGGTATCAGAGTCTGATCTGCAATTTCCTTCCCTCATTGGAGAGGTTCTTCTTGGAGTTGCATCATTGGAGCATCCTGGAGCAAATTTGACATCACGGTTGCGATTAGGAGGCCCAAATCTGTATAGATCGGCTGTTCATTTGTTGAACTTCGTCATCAAAAATTCTAGCAAAATCTTTTGCCCTTGGTTAGGACTTGGCAAAATCCATACCGTACGGTCGACGGTACCTACGCTGGAATCATCCTATGTGGGTCTTGGTTCTGTCATCTTCAGGTACATTTTTGTAATTCTTTGGAGTCTGCAGGTTTTATTTTGTTTAAATCTACAAATTATTATTTTTTTGTGTGGATTTTTTTGGTTTAAAAAGGTACAAAGTACCTAACAAGCACAGGCCCTGTCGGGCCCATACTCTGAATGCAAATATACGACAGAGTTTCAAGTTTTGTTTTAGAGGTATTTTCTTAGATCGATGGTTTGCGACAGTCTAAAGACAATTGGTGATCTGCATTGTTCGACCAGCATACTGCGTGAGTCACAGTTTTGTTTTGAATGGTCTTCAAATCGTAAATACTTCAACAGATCCATCAAGTTCTGCAGTGGCAGTGTCTTGGATCCAAGATCTCGGCATCTTCGATCATTTCTGGTAGCTTTAGATCTACCCTCGGCGGTCGACTCAGTGTTCACTCCGTAGTCCACAATCTAAATAAAACCCCGGTGATAAATTTACTTCTGGCAGTAACTGTGGTCAGTAGTCTATAGTGTTATAATTGAACTTCAACAATTTTTATCTCTGACCTGGTAGTGGTCAATAGAGCTTCATTTGGCAGCTCCCTCAACAGTCTAAGTCGACATTTGTTAAACGGGCGCAAGTGGTCTCATTGGTTGTCAATTACAGTGTTCAATAGTTTAAAATCTCTGTCAGCCATCCTTAAAACTGGTGTTTTTTTTTAACAACAGTTGTTTTTTGTTTGGCCTTTGCAATTTGGCGTCCATGATCTGTAGCGACCACATACCACATACTCATCGGTTGTCTTTGGTTGGCATTTTTCATGTGATTAGATAGCGAGTTTGGTAGCCTCTGATCCGCCTTTGGCAGTCTTCAATCCACCATCAGTGGTCTTCAAACCCTATGTAGTAGGCATCGAACAATGACTTTTTTGTTTCCACTTGGCAGTTTTGTTTCTCCTCTCGGCAGTTATAGGCTTAGTCAATGGAGACAATACAAAGATTCGGCAGTCAAAATTTTTAGGCGGTTTATTTACCCTTAGGTAGTCGGCTTTCAACAATTGTCGACTGATATCCTTTGCTGTCAGTGGTTTCAAAGCTATCTTTGGCGGCAGTTGTTTATTAGAAGGTATTCAAACAAACGACGACAATTTGAAATCATTAATCAACGGTATCAAAGAGTCTTTGGCGCAGGCAAAAAACCCACATGGGCATTTGTTTATCAGTGGGGCCTTCAAAGTTTTCATCGATGGTTTGGTTTAGTCTGGTGGGAGCCTTTTGGCTCAGGTCCCACCGGCCTACGTGTGGGCTACAGTGCCACAAACAAAGGCATTTTTCCTAAACCTAAGGTGGTTTTCACACTCCCATTAGTAGTTCTCCGCCAAGTACTGGTGGTTTTGAAAAATAGAACAGGTGGTATTTCCCAAACCACAGTTTTTTTTTCTAGTACCAGCATTTTTTTTCTCAGACTGGTGGTTTTCGACCCAGAGAATATTCTGGCAATCAGAGAATATTTCATCGTCAGGGGGGCCTATTTTGCCCCTAAAAGTCCTAAAGTAGGGCTTTTTTTCTTTTTTGCATAACTTTTGTGCACGGTGTCAAAATCAGGCAAATTATATATCAATGGAAAGCTAACAAAGAGCTCTTCACAGTTTATGAGAATTTTTCTCTGATTTTGCTGTTTGACAGCATTTATTGCAGGTTGAAGACAAATCTTTCTTTTTGGCTCCTGAGCTCATAACTTTTTGCCACAAACTCCAATTTTCGTGATTCAAGTGGCATTGGAAAGGTATTGACGAGCTCTTTCAAGCCATCTATGTACTTTTATCATATTTTTCTCTAGGTGTTTTTTATTTCATTTGTCAATTTTTTGGCATTTGAGTGATAACTTGAGTATTTTGATACTTGAGGAGGTGAAATTTGTTTTGAGAGAATTTGTTTGCTGTAATACATCATTGTGAGTGATTGTAAACCCATTTGGATCTCTTTTTTAATATATTTCATCATTTTCCTAATTTTGGTCCCTTGAGGACAATTGTAAATCGCACTAAGTATACAGTGCCACAAACAAATTGGGGGGGCTCTCTTACATAGTAAAGGGGTGTTGTTGTGTTGTTGTCTTGCTCTTTCATCATGGATGTGCCACAATTTCCACTTTTAACTCCATATAATTATCTTGAATGGAAGAAAAACATGGAGTTTGTGTTGTATAAACAAAAGTTACATTGAATAACTTTAGGCACAGATCTTGAACCAACAGGTGCTATTGAGAGAAGAAAATGGTCAGATAGAAGAGATGAGGCTTTTGGCACACTTTGTCTTACTATTTCTCCAGATCTGAGATTTCATGTTGAGTCTTGTACTACACCAAATGAGATATGGACAACACTGGACAATCTTTTTGGCAAGCAAGATAAAATAAGAAGGTTCAAATTGGAGAATGAGCTAATTGCACTTAATCCTCAAGATTTTGATCAAATTGAAGACTTCTTCACCAAGTTTAAGTCTCTTAGGTTGCAACTCAAACAAAGTGGTCTTGAGAAAGAAGATGAACAATTGATTTTATCTATTCTTGCAAAATTAGATCCTGCATATTCAGTTTATGTTTCTACCTTTTATGCTACAATGGATGCTTTTGGTAGTAAGTTTACTATGCCTTCACTTGAGGAGTTTTCTGCACAACTCACAAGAGAACAAGCCAAGCTACTACACATGGGTACATTGAAGTCTCCTAGAAAACAAGCTCTAGTTGCAACACAAAGCACAAAAGATCCTAACGCTTCACATAATAAGGGAAAGAAACAAAATGATTCAAAGTCTAAGGAGCAAGAGAAAGAATCAAAGAAAACCCCCAACTCTTCTTCCAAAGAGGAGTCCAATAAGAAGAAGAAGCTAAAGTGTTCTTATTGTAAGAAATTGGGTCATGATGAGACTAAATGTTATGAGAAAAAAATTGAGATGTCACAACTTCTTCAAAAACATAACATTGAGTATTCTCCATCAACAACAGTTTTACCCAAGTCTTCTTCTTCGACACCATCTACATCTACAGGAATAGTAGGCATTGCTAATGGGTCATACAAAGGAAAAGTTTAGGACTCTTTGCTTTAATGAGTCTTCAATCAGAGAGATGGCTTCTTGATTCTGGAGCTTCTCATCATATGGCATCTTCACAGGGGATGTTCTCTTCATTCAAGTCAAGTACTTTGCCACCTATTTTGATGGGTAACAATACACACATGCATGCAACTGGAAAATGAAATATTGATGTTGGTCAGAATACATTCAACAATGTGTTTTGTGTACCTTCCTTGACAACGAATCTCCTTTCCATCTACCAGATTACTCATTGTGGTGTAGGGAAGATAGTTGAGTTCACTCCTGATTCTGTGATCATACGGGCCTTGGAGAGTAGAGATATCATTGCTATTGGGATGGCTAATCATGATTTCACTTGTATACTTTCTCCCATTTTGTTTATGATGATGATGTAGATCCATTGGTTTCTATTCACACTCATGCATCAAGTGTGAAACATGTTTCTAAGGAGAAGTTTGATCACTTGAACCTTGGTGTTCTTACATCTACTTCGGTTCCTAAGACTAGTTTTAAGATTTATCCTTCTCCTGCTTCTTCAGACATTGGCATTGATATAGTTTCATGTATTTCAGTTGAGCAAGATATTCCTTGTCTTCCAGATACAGGTTTGTGGGATGAGTACTTGACAGGTATTTTAGACTTGTTTTGTGAGTCCTATCTTGATGACTTGGAGGACATCATTGATGACATTCATCTCCTCTTTGAAGGAGTTGAATCTTCTACTTCGGATGAGCATGCACATTCTCCTCTTCACTTGTCAAAGTTTGGCATTGAGTTAGAGTGTCTTGACCATCATTCAAAGGATACTTTGTCTTTGGAGATTGATGATCTTGAGTTTTCATCTTGTCTTGGATTGTCACATTCTTTGATTAGGCATGCAGTACCTAATCATGTGGCATCTTTTGGTTGTGACATGTGGACACTTGAGCAGTTTTCAGAGACATCATACATCATGAGGCTTTTTCCCTCATACCTTGAGATGGAGTTTCTTCGACATCAGCCTTTGGACTTGTTTCTTCCTAAGGGGAAGAATGTTGTTTGCAGGCTTTGGATTCTCTTCAACATTCTTCTTCACGCATTCACCATCGACACAGGAGCTACTTCATTGTGGGGGGGACCTATAGTCTCACACATTCTCTCCTATGGGGGGTAATTGATTGTATATATGTGTTGGATGTAGTTCTTGGGGGGTCTTGAGTCCTCCTTCCATCACATCTTTCATTTGTTTTTTGCATTCTCACTTTTGGAGAGGAGTTTTGTCCCATGAGGTTTTTTCCTTTTCTCCACTTGATATTTGTTGTACATGGGTACCTAACATGGCCTAGTAGCTGGGACCCATCCATCATTGCATCTTTGTTTTAGTCAACTACTCCCTAAGTTGCACTTAAGGGGGGGTGTTGGTGTGAACACATAATTCACACATGTTAAGTTGACTTAGTGAGTCTTCTAGATGTCTAGTTGAGTCTAGTTGTGTGTTGAGTTGTTGATAGCTGGAGTGAGTTGTCTTATCCTCCACATGTTCAATTAGTTATCATCCTCTAATTGACACATGTTGTAGGAATATCTCCACTTTCCACTCCACATTTCACTCCACCCTTCTAACTCTCACCTTGCCTTTATAAGCAAGGCTCACTCATTGTATTTCATACAGCTTCATATGATCTTTGTATAGATTCTTGCTCCATTGTTCTAGCATCTTCTCTTATCATCTTTGTGTGGAAGGTTGTCTTGATTGTAGGTGATCCTGGCTTGCTGAGTCACATTGACTCTTACAAAATGGTCAACCTCTGCCTTAGACAACCAAGAAGAATCTTCAACATGCCTTCCTTTCTATTTCACCAGGTATTCTTCATATTGCCTGTTCCGAGTACTTCTTCCCACATGGCTATCCAAGATCTCTTCTATCTCCTCTGTTGAAGTAGATGCCAAAATACTCCATTGTTCTTTTGTTGGTCCATCCTCTGTTCCACCTTCATGATATTTTGATAAATCAACAATGTTGAAAATAGGGGAAATGTTGATCCCACTTGGCAGCTATACCTCATATGCATTTCCTGAATCATGTTTCTTCAAAATTCTGCATAGTCCAAATTTCTTCATTTTCAGCATATTGTATGTTCCAATTGGGAACCTTTCTTTTCTCAAGTGAACCATGACTTCATCTCCCACCTAGAATTCCTTATATCTCCTCTTCTGATCCACCTTAGCCTTGTACTAAATATTCATCTTATTAATGTGCCTTTTCACCTCTTCATGCAAATTCTTCATGTGTTCTGCAAAGTCTTCAGCCTCGGCACTTATCTTTTCTCCTTTGTCCAGTTCCTTAACTCTGAAGCATTTCTTGGGCTATTCTCATATACAATCTCGAATGTTGATTTACCAGTACTCCTATTGACATAATTATTGTAAGCAAATTCTACATGTGGTAAAATCAAATCCCATCCCTTGGGCTTATCTCCTACTAAGCATCGTAGTAGGTTACACAAACTCCTAAATTCACCACTTTCATCTGTCCATAAGTCTATGGATGGTGTGCAGAATTGAACTTCAAATATGTCTTCAACTTCTTCCACAATGTCCTCCAAAAATAACCAACAAACTTGGTATCTTGATATGAAACTATGCTCTTTGGTAGACCGTGTAATCTCACCACCTCCCTGAAAAATAACTCTGTAATATGAACCACATCATTAGTCTTCTTGCAAGGAATAAAATGTGCCATCTTCTAGAATCTGTCCACCACCACAAAAATGGAATCATGTCCTCTCTGTGTCCTTGGTAAACCAAGAACAAAGTCCATATTGATATCATCCCATGGCTTCTCTGGTATAGGTAATAGCTAATATAGCCCTATATTCTAACTTGTTCCTTTTGCCATCTGACACACTTTGCAACTCTGCACAAATTTCCTCACATCCTGCTGCAACTGTGGCCAATAATAATTTTCACCAACAATAGCAATGGTCTTATCTCGACCAAAATGTCCAGCCAATCCTCTACTATGCTTCTCCTTAATGAGGTTCTCTCTCATGGAATTCCTTGGAATACACAACTGGCTTCCTCTAAACAACATGTCATCTTGGATTATGAAATCCAACCATTTTGTCTTATCCAAAGTAACAGGTTCCAAACAAGCTTTCCAAGCCTCTGCAAAATCTGGATCTTTAGGATACAAACTTTTGAACTCATCGAACCCAACAACCTCTATCTTTATTTCTATCGATAAATTTTGCCTTCTACTCAAGGCATCTGCAACTCTATTAGACTTCCCACTCTTGTGCTTCAAAACAAAAGTATAGTTCTACAAAAACTCAACCCATTTTAAGTGACTCTAGTTTGACTTTCCTTGACTATTAAGATACTGCAAAGCCTGATGATCAGTATATAAAACAAACTCCTTTCGCAACAAATAATGTCTCCATTTCTTCAAAGCCTGAACTATTGCATAAAACTCCTGATCATAAACAAAATACTTTTTCTTGGCATCATTAAGCTTCTCACTAAAATAGGCAATGGGCTCACCTTCTTGACTCAAAATAGCTCTTATAGCACTACCACTAGCATCACAATCTACCTAAAATACCTTATTGAAATCTGGAAGTGCCAAAATAGGTTACTCTGTGACTTTTTGCTTGAATGTATCAAAACTTTTGTTTGCTCTTTTACTCCATCTAAACTCTTTTATATCCCCTCTCACTGTCTCCGTTATGGGTGCACAAATACTACTAAAATTCTTGACAAACTTTTTGTAAAAACTTGCCAAACCATGAAAAGATCGTACCTATGTGGCACTCTTTGGTGTAGGCTATTCAATGATAGCCCTCACCTTCTCTGGGTCCATCTTAAGACCTTCCTCTGAGACAACAAATCCCAGGTATACCAACTCCTTCTTTGCAAAACTACATTTCTTCAGATTGATCAACAACTTCTCCTCCCTCAACTTCTCCAAAACTCTTCTGATATGCATTATATGCTCATCCCAAGTCTTACTGAAAATTAAAATATCATCTAAATAAACAATAACAAAACTTCCCAAAAATTCTTTCAATACCTCGTTCATGAGTCGCATGAATGTGCTTGATGCATTGGTTAACCCAAATGGCATGACTAACCACTCATACAAACCTTCCTTTGTCTTGAATGGTGTCTTCCACTCATCTCCTTCTCTGATATGGATCTGATGATACCCACTCTTCAGGTCAATCTTCGTGAAGTACTTGGCTCCACTCAAACAATCCATTATGTCATCCATTTTGGGCAATGGAAATCTATACTTAATTGTGATCTTATTGATGGCTCAAGAATCTGTACACATTCTCCACTCTCCATCCTTCTTTGGTGCTAGTACTATAGGTACCGTACATGGACTTAGGCTCTCTCTTATCAGTCCCTTCCTTAACAACTCCTGAACTTGTCTGTTCAACTCTTCATTCTCTGCTAGAGTCATTCTATGGACTGCCTTATTCGGTAAATTGCCTCCTAGTATCAAATCTATTTGATGACTTATCTTCCTCATTGGTGGTAAACCTTTTGGTACATTATCAGAGACAATATCTTGAAATTCTTCCAACATTTCTGAGACTTCTCCCGGTACATCTTCACATTTCTCTTGACTAATCTTAGGAATCAATGCAAAGCAATGACTCTCATGCTTCATACCCTCTAAAAATTTTCTACCATGTACCAAGCAAATTCTGGTAGTACTACATACCTTTTCTTCCACCTCCTTCAAGGGCTTCAACTTATGACAAACTCCATCCTTTGTTAGGGAGTATGTGTTTGCACAACCATCATGGACAGTGCTCCTATCATACTGCCACAACCTCCCCATAACATATGACATGCATCCATCGATATGATGTCACACAGCACCTCATCATGGTAGTCACCAATCTTGAACTTCACTAAACATTGCTCATTGACCAAAGCTCTATGGTCCTTCTACAACCATGCAATCTGATATGGATGTAGATGTTTTCTTCTTGTCAACTTCAACTTGTCAACCATCTCCTCTAAAACAAGATTATCAGTGCTTTCACTGTCAATAATAATATCACAACACTTACCTTCACATTTACACCTTGTGCGGAATAAACTCTTCCTCTGATTGGTTTCATTCGCCTCATTCAACAAAGTTCTTCTAACAACTAGGGTTTCTCCCCTTTCAACATCTACAAAGCACTCAGATTGTGCATCTTAATCTACATGTCCAACTCATGCATTACCTTCAGGTCTTCTATTCGTCATTCTTTGATGTTGCAGACACTCGTATGATCGATGCCTTTCTTCTCCACATTGGAAATAGGTTCCTCTAAAACCTCCTCTCCTGGGTCCTTGCCCAGGTCTGCCTCTTCCTCTTTGTTTACCATTGTTATGGTCACGAGGGTGGTAGGCATTATCCCCTCTCTGATTTTGACTGGTGCCAGCTTCTTCACTTTTATTTTGATCTTCATTATGACCTCCATAGGGTCTTCCACCAATCCTTACGCCTTGACCTCTTCCCCTTTTCTTGCTATCAAATCATTTATTCAACTTCTCTTCCACCTTCAGGGAAAACTAGTACGCATCTTCTATGGTGGTCATTTTGACCAGGCTTAGCACCTCTTGAATACTCAGCCTCAACCCATTAATGTAATGGGCTACCTTCTCCTTGTTAAGCTTTGCATGGCCTATCCTAATAGTAATTTTATAAAACTCTTCTGTATACTCCTTAACAAACTTATTACCTTGTTTTAGTCCTTGTAGCTTCTTCAGCAGCTCCATCTCATAATCCACAGGAATGAACTACTTCTTCAGTTTCTCCACCATCCGATCCCATTTGGTGATCTTTCATTTTTCTCTTCTGTTCCTCCCTAATTGGACCTCATTCCACCAAATACTGGTGTGGCCCTTCAACTTTGTTTTTACAAACTTGACCCGATCTAGGTCCTCCACATCTTCATACTTGAAATACTCCTCCATGTCATTGATCCAATCAAGAAGTTGTTCTAGATTCAAATCTCCAAAATATGTAGAAACTTCAATCCTCGGCCTCTTTCCGATCTTTGAAATGGCTGTCAACAAGCTAACCTCTATAGGGTCTCCTACAGTTTCTTATTCTTCTTTAGATAGCTCTTCTTTAGCTTCATCTTTGCTTTCTTCTCTTGTTCTCAGCTCAAAACCTCTTCGTAGCTCCTCTTGCAATGCATTGATTTGCCTTTGCAGGGCTCTAAAACCCTCTTCCATCAAAGCATTCCTCCCAATACGATTTCTTCATGGAGGCATCTTGATCTCTACAAAAAACCCACAACCTCAGGTCCTGGTGCAAACTTCCTCACGGTCGGCAATTTGTCTACACCCTCAAGAACCCTTGCTCTGATACCACTTGATGAAGGGGGTAAATCATAAAACACACAACAACAGAAATTGCACACATAAAATAGAACTTTCTTTATTGATTTGGACAACTTATTACATTACAGAAGCTCAAATACAATTAGAGGAATTAACCCTCCATAGGTTGCAACACATTATAGCTTCCTCTCACAAGACTCTAGAATCATCTGTCATAGGTAACCCCAAATCTGCTAGGGTTTCTGTTGTCTTGCCTATTCTTGACTCTACACTTTCCCCCTTAACTCTACTACTGCCCAGGGTTCCAAAAAATGGTTATTAATAGCATTTTTGGTGGCCAACAACCTAATTTCAAAATTTACATCTCCCTCCAAACATAGGTCAACTTCCGGGAGCCATAACTTTTGATCTGGGTGTCCAATTGATGAACCGTTTTATGTGTCAGAAAGCTCGCGGAGTGCTCTACATACTAAGAACTTTCTCTATCAGTTCCAGCCATTTTTAGGCATGTACGGGGCTGCTCAAACCTAAGTTTGAATATTTTTTAGGTGTTTTTCGGGAAACGAAAACTTTAATATCTTTCACCTTGCAAATGATCTTCACGTGATTCCTTCACCAAAGGTATTATTTTTCAGTTACAAAGCTTCTTGTAAATTTTCACTTCAATCCATGCCCAAATGCAAACTTTTTAAAAATATCAGGTTTCTATTTTTAGCAGTTTGGAAAAACTGAAAGTTCTACATCATTATTCAAGTGATTATGGAACCAGAACCATAAATTTTGAAAAGAAATGGAAAGAACATCAACAATTTTGAAACACGTCTTTTTTTGGGTAATGCAAGATTTCCCTTACACCACTGGATGCTCCTGCATCAAGAAGCCATGGATTGTTTGGGGGCAATGAAGACAGAAATCTGTGCGAAGACAAAAGAGAATTCCATTCTTTGCAAACTAAGCGAGAGATATAGAATGATTGTAATGGAAGCTTTGTAAAAATGTATTCTTTTACATCCCGACATAGCTCAAATGCACCACTCTGCTCTCCGTCTTCTTCAACTGTTGAAATAAATTGCTGCTCCATTGCTTTCCTAAATAATGTATTTTGTATTCTTTCTACTGGGATTTCTTTCTATGCATTCATCATGCTTCCACATCCACTTCCTTTTATAGGTGTTTGACATGAAGAGCTTTGCTAGTTAAGAGCAACCGATGGTAGAATAAAAAAATTAAAATAGACAATGAAATTAAAAATAAGTATGGATGAAAATGAGCCGACCAGGGATAAAGTCTTGTAGAGTGCAAGGTCCCCTGACACCATAAGGGATGAGGCTGGGATCGTGCCCAGGGAAAATTTGGAGGAATAAATACCCTTTGGCTCTCAACTCAAGAGGTTCAGCCTAAGGCTCCTACTCCTAGATAGCAAAAATGAATTTGTGGATGACCTCCATTAAAAAAAATAAGTATAGATATTTTTAACATATTTGTGGAAAAGGTGTTAAAAAGAAATATAATTTTGGAGAGATTCTTTTAAGTCTGTCATATGTAAAAAGTTAATAGGGGAACTAGGGCCTAAATTTGATGATTGTATGGTCATATTTAGAAATTTTTTTTGTAAAATACAATCAAAATTTTAAAAAGATTGTATCACATGAAAGGAGAGATTTTGGATTGACTCTCAGAATTTATATAAAATTATGATGATATATATATTTGGTTTATATATAGTTTTACTTATACTAAGATATATCATAGTATTTTAAGCACATAATCATCATAAAAAATTTGTTTCACACTCAAGGTCCACCATCAAATTTAAGCCTTGGGGGAAAGGAGTTAATTATTAGGGCCCAACTATTAAGTCCTTTTTCTTATTAGTTTTTTTTTAATATAAGATGAAATAAAATATATATTTATTATATTTTTCAAAATAAAAATAAATAAAATAATTTTTGAAATAATGAATGGTGGCTTTTTTAAAGGAAAATTAAAATTTACATACAAAAGTAAAATGATTATTTGTACATAAATAAAATAAACAATGTAATATAAAAAATAATTCTTAAATAAAAATTTAAATTTATGTGTTCATGTATAAAATAAAATAATTCTAAATTAAAATAAAATAACTCCTAATTAAATAAAATAATTCTAGACTAATATTATCATCTTTTAGATAAATGTATTAAGATGTTTGTTCTAGTAAAATATAAAAATATCTATAAATATGCAATAATGTGTCATTTACTATCATCTAACTAGATATTTTAGTTTAACTTGACATATATTGAAATTGTAAGGCTTCTAAAATGAGCCGACATTAGAAAATAAAATTTAAAATAGATAATGAAGATAAAAATGGGGATGAAAATGAGCCCACCAGGGCTTAAGTCTTGTTGAATGCAAGGTCCCTGACACCATAAGGGATGAGGCCGCCTGATCGTGTCCCCGACCAATTTGGGAGAATGGATACCCCTTAGTCCTTGGCTCTTAGCTGAAGAGGTTCAGCCTAAGGTAGGTAACAAAAATGAATTTGTGGATGAGCTGCATAAAAAAAAGTAGATATTTTTAATATATTTATATGGAAAAGGTGTTAAAAGGAAATATAATTTTGGAGGGATTCTTTTAAATTTGTCACATGTAAAAGTTAATAGGGGAACTAGGGTCCATATTTGATGATCGTATGGTTGTATTTAGACATTTTTGTTGTAAAATACAATCAAAATTTTAAAAAGATTGTATCACATGAAAGGATAGATTTTGGATAGACTCTCAAATTTTATATAGATTTATGATGATATATATATTTGGTTTATATATAGTTTTAGTTATACTAAGATATCATTGTATTTTAAGGGCACCTTTGAATAGATAATCATCATTAAAAAATTGCTTGACACAAGGTCCAGGATCAAATTTAAGCCTTGGGAGAAAGGAGTTAATTATTAGGGCCCAACTATTAAGTCCTTTTTCTTATTAATTTTTTATATAAGATGAAATGAAATATATATATATATATATATATATATATATAGTTTCAAAGTAAAAAAATAAAAGAATTAGAAAAGGAGGGCTCCCAGGGGTTGCATGAGGGTTTGTCTATAAATCCTCCATGTGCCTCCCATTTGAGGGCCTCTCTCCTTGTTGATAAATCCTTTGTCTTCCTTGTTCTCTTGGTAGAATTGCAATCATCTCTGTGATCTTGGATCGATTGTAACTGGCATTATGGTCTATATTTTTTTAATTGTTTAATTTTTAAATTTTAAACCTTTGTTCTGATAGTTTCCTGCTCTCCTCGTTGTGTCATTTAAGAGTCAGCCTAGGGGGTTGGTGGATGGACATCAATGAGGGGAGTACGGTGTATGGAAAGGCATTAATTTAGAATTGAAGGCTCTTTAGTTCCTATGGAGGACAATTCAGGTGGACAAGACTAGCTAGGTAAGGAAAGATTAAAGTCTTTCAAAGATATAGTGAACGCAGATGATGCTCAGGTAGTGCCAAAAAATGTAGTCTTCGTAGTCGTGGATGGTGTCAGAGGACTTAGTCCAAGTGTTGAAGAGGGTGATGAAGGAAGTAGACTCCTGAAGCCAAGGCAAGGTGAGCCTCCTTTAGTGCTAAGAAAAATGTCTTTAAAACCTAACGATGAACTAGGAAAAGCAGTGAAAAAAGAAGAATCAATATTAATGAACATTGCAGTGTTTTTTACTTGTGTTAATTTAGAAAAGTTGCCATCGAGGAAATTCTTTGACAATTGGTTGTTAACAGTTTGGGCAAAAAAATTGGGCATTCACTATTCTTTCTATATAATGATACAACCGAGAATCTTTGTAATATTTTTAAAATGACATGCAAAAGGGTAATTGAGAAAGATTATTGGAATATAGGGCTAGCTCTTTTCAAGGCTTGTCCTTGGAAGCCGGATACACCACACAAAGAAATAAGATTTTGTTCAGTTCCAAGATGGATACTGATAAAAGATGTTCTGGTCCAATTTTGGAACTTTTTTCCTCAAATCTTTGAACCATTTGGAAAAATACTAAAAATTGATGAAACAAGGACCACCCTTCCCCATCTCGTTGTGAGATGTTGGTCTCCTTTGACACAGGGGTTCAAATCCTAGAAGTTCTAGAAATTAATTGGGCAGAAAAAAATTTGTATGTGAGTTAATAAGTATGGGGGGGGCTCAATTCATGCTTCCTGTGCAAATAGGATGGGCATCAAAAAGGAATTGTCTGACACTCAATAGAAACCTAAACAAAGGTAAAATGGGGATTTCAAAAAATAACCTTGAGGAAAAAGAAATGGTCTCTAAGGGTGGAGTTTTTGCCCCCCACCAGAGAATAATAATGGGGGCCAAACAACAAATAATGAGAATGTCATCAAAAACAAAAATTTAGACCCTAATGGGGGCCTTGGGCTCAAAGTATCATCTGTAGATGAGGTCATGAATGGATCTTTGTCTATTGATGATGGTTTGGACTCAAAAGCTATAGAAGAAGATCACCTAGATGGTGATGATTCAAATAGTACCCAAGATGAAACCCTAAGTAGCTTCTCATTGGGGGATAGATCTTTTGAAGGGTGGATGGAAGAAGACCCTACTTTTGTTTCATAGATTGTAGACACTCCATTGTAATGCAATGATAACATTGAGGCAATGATGGAGATCACCCCTCCCAAATTAGATCCTGAGAACAAAGAGGATGGCGTTCCTCTGGGGTATACCTCTGACAATGGGTTTATCTTGGTCAGAAAGAAAAATGCACAACAATTGGCATTTGACAAAATAAGGGAAGTTGCAGATAAAAGAAATAAATTAGAGAAACTCAAGGAGTAATTCTTGAAAAGGAGAGAACCTGACCCCTCTGGTTTATAGCAGAGTATCTTCAAACAAAGGGTCCTTAGGAGGAAGGTAAAAAAAGAAAGAATCTAAGTAGAAATGTTAGCAGCATTAAGCTTGGTAAGAAAGGGAAAGATGAATCCATCCAAAAATATTTGGTGGAAAACACTAAGCCTTGAAGAGACCCTCCACCCCCTCAATCTCCAGAGTAATGAAAGCCCTTCACTATTGTAGTTGGAATGTTAGGGGTCTGGAGTCCTCTGACAGAAAGTATGTTCTGAGAGACTTTTGCAATAAGAATAAGGATATGGATGTTTTGTTTATTCAAGAGGTAAAGGAAGTTGGATTCACCTTAGAAAATACATTGAGATTTGTATGGAGGGATGCAATTGCCTTTACCTCAAGCCATGAGAAAGGTAGAGGGGGAAATGCTATTTTGTTAAGCTAGAAACTAGAAAAATACTAAAAGAATTTGGCCATTCTCCCTGCAACATGAGTTTATGGATCACTCTGAATATTGGGGGGATGGATATTGGGTTATGCTCTATCTATGCCCCCAATGACTATTTGAACATAACTGAACTTTACAAATGGTTAACATCTGATCTTCCCAAGGTTCCCTGGATCTTTGGGGAAGATTTTAACATGATAGAATACTCAAAAGACAAAAAAGGAGGGAAACATCTAGAATAGAAAGGGAATGAGAAATTTTTCTGGCTAAGATTTAAAAAGACATCAACCTAGAAAACCCAATATCTAAGGGGGAAAAAAGAATAGTAAAGGCATCTGGTTCTCTTGGTCAAACTGTCAGAAAACAAACAAAAGAATTTATTGTAGGCTTGATAGATTCTAATTGAATAAAAATTGCTTCTCTGTCATGCAAAAAAAGAACACAAACAAAACTCAAGTCATCCCAAACCCACTGTCAGACCATCACCCTATTAAAATGGTAGTTTCAGTCAAAAATCAAGAGCAAAGTATAAGAAGCCGAAAGGAATCCTTGTTTAAATTGAATTATGAGTTACTAAAGGATGAAGACTGCAATCAAGGAATTAAATCTCTCAGGAATATATGCAAGGGTAGATATGGAGGCCAAGGAAATATAATTTATTGGTCTAGGCTCACTGAAGCTTGTACAGGGGTTTTCCAAATTGTTGGGAAAAAATATGCCTTAGATAGGAAAAGAGAAGAGCTCTTGTTGTAAGAAATGTTCCTCCAGGTAGAAGAGAAATTGCAAGACAATCGAAGAGATGATGAGCTAAATATCCAAATGGGATAAATAAAACATAAACTAAGGAAAGTACAAATAAAAAAGGCACAAGGAGCCAAAGTAAGAGCTAAACTCAACTGGTTACACGATGGGGACAAGGGGACTAAATATTTTTTCAATTTGTTGAAGCAGAAAAACATAAAAGAAAATATTCAAGTAAGAATGGAAAATGGTGTCAATCTAAACTCTCAAGAGCAAATATTGGAGGCATTTAGAAGTTTTATGAAACCCTATTTAAGGTAGAGGATAATAGGGAAGGCTGCAAGGAAACCTAGGAATTATGTTACAAAATCTATAAAACTAAATTGACCCCAGACATGAGCAGGAAATTAGAACAAAGAATCAATAAGGAAGAGATAAAAAAGCTATCAATTCCATGAGCAATGATAAATCCCCTAGAGCTGATGGGCTGCCAATAGAATTTTACAAATCAAACTTTGATTGGGTAGCAGATGACCTCCTTGAACTTTACTTTAAAGCAATATAGAAAGGGACTCTAGGAGAAGACATAAATAAAGGCACTATAAAGCTTCTTCCAAAGGAAGGAGATAGGATAGAAATGAAGAATTGGAGACCTATAAAACTCCTAAATGTGTCATATAAAATTATAGCAAAAGTGTTGGCCTTGAGACTCAAAGATATCCTCCCAAAAATTATTAGCCCTACAAAAACTAGATTTATTAAGGGAAGATATATATTAGAGAACTTGATAACAAGCTAGGAAGCCCTTCAATGGGGCTAAAGACTCCAAGCAAAATGCAGGCATACTTCTACCGAAATTTGAAAAAGCATACGACAGAGTGGAGTGGTCCTTTATTTTTATGATGCTTAGAGCTATTGGATTTCTTGAATTCTTTATCAAAATGGTCATAATGCTTTTTGTGGATGCTACAGCTTAGGTGGAAGTGAATGGAGAACTCTCTACCCCATTTAAGATGGGGAGGCCAATAAGACAGGGGTGTCCCCTTGCCCCCTCCCTTTTTGTTCTTGCTTTAGAGGCCCTTCATTTCATTTTGAGATCAGAAGTAGTTGAAGAAAAATTGAAGGCATGCTATTACCTAATGGTGATAGGATTCTAAATGTCTAGTTTACTGATGATACTGCCCTTTTTCCAAGGGTAGAGAAAGAAGAGATAGAAAATATAGGAAGGCTTAACCTTTTCTACCTAGCCTCGGGGGCAAAAATCTCCTACCCTAAATCTATCTTTTTGACTTGGGACGAAACTATTCCTAATTGGTTTATGAGGGAAAAATGGTAGTGGGGAGGACCTTTAGTGCAAGTTAGATTTCTTGGTATTCCTTTTGCAGTGTGCCCCTCTCCTAATGAAATGTGGCATTGGCTTTTTACCAAAATTGAAAAAAAGCTAAAAAATTGGAACAAAATGCATCTTTCCTTGGCTAGAAGAAAACAAGTCAGTCAAAAAATCCTCTCTTCTTATAGTATCTTCTACTCTTCCATGTGGCCATTTGCGAACTACCAGTTTGAGATTATTCATAAATTGATAAGAAATTTCTTATGGTCTGATGGTAAAGGAAAGCCAAAAAAGCATCTTGTAAAGTGTGAATGGTGCTGTGTAAGTAAAGAATTAGGAGGGCTGGGACTAAGGAACCTGAAAACCCAAGGAATGACCTTGGCCTCTAAATGGACCACCAATGCCTTAATTGGGGGAGAACCTTGGAAAGTCCTGGTCAGACACAATATTTATAATGTTGCTCCCTTAAAAATGAGAGGTTGGGGTAGGATTAGCTTTTATGATGCCCTGCTAGGGGTGTCTCTCTCTAAACCAGGGGTGTCTACAGTATTTTATAGTATCTGGAAAGCATGGGAATTAGTAAAACCCTTGATTTTGGATAGAGAAGCTATCAGTTGGAATAAAGGAGTCATTTGGGGACAAAGGTCTATATGAAGGAATGTCATTCATAAAAACAGGCCTTTAGCCTTGCTTCAAGGTTGTTCAGAAAAAAAATGTAATGATAAAGGCCTATCTATACTTGCAGACCTGTTTGAGCAAGGTTTGCCAAAAGGTTGGAAACAAATAGAAAGCCAGTTTCAGTTAGACAACAAGTATTTTAGAACATTCTCCACCATTTATAAAGCATTGATAAGCAAGTTGAACAATAAAATAGAAATAATAGGAGATGAGAGAATGGGGAAACTGAAGTGGGAAGATGGAACTTCCTTTTCTCAAGTAAAGCTAAAGTTGATCTATAAAATTTTGACAAAATCGTAGGGCATTCTCCATCACATCAACCTATCTTGGGCTGGCTCCTTTACAGAAGAAGAACATATTATAACTTTTAAACTATTGTGGTCTAAAGTCCTAGAACCAAAGAAAGCTTCTTTTAAATGGCTTCTATTATTAAACAAACTAAACCTAGGAGCTGAGATTGTAATTTTTCCCTTATGTAATGAGTCAGAGTTAGTGTCCCATATTTTCTTTGAATGTTTATATGTCAAGTATGTCTGGTCTTTTTTTATGGGTAATATTGATAAATGGTCTCCTTCAGCTAATATGAGTATGAAAGAAATTCTTTCTGGTCTAATCAAAGGTTTGAATGTAAAAAATGATTGTTTTTGGTTTGTCATGTCTTCTGAAATTCTATGGTTCCTATGGAAAAAAAGGAATGAAGAAAAATTTCTTAGTAAGGAAAGAGGACTCACTAGGATTCTTCGGGATCTCATAGTTTTTAATTTTTTTGAATTGGTCACTGTAACAATGGAGATTTCTCTTGGCAAGTTTAAAGAAATGGTTGAAATAGGTACATTGCTCTACAAAGAGGACATCAAAGAAATGGATTTTTGTACAAAAAGTACCAAGAAATTTGTTGAGAATTTCTTCAATTCTTATACAGACTTCCAAAACTTATACAGTAAACTGAAAGAATTGGAGAAAGTTGAAAGTGATCTTTATAAGAAGTTGGAGATGTCAGGATAGAACTACAGTCTTAACAAAGAGTAGTTAAGAATCTCACCTAAGACTGGAACTATCCCCAGGCTTCATTCCTATGAATACAGTGACAATAAGATTCACATATGGGACAAAGAAGGAGAATGGTATGATGACCCTAGGTTGGAATTCAAAAAAGTTGAAATGGAAGACTCTAGGCATGGCACTAAACTAGATGACAGCCAAGGGATGTATTATCAATATATGGAAACAACATGATAATCACAACAGGTCTACTTGGGAGGAGAGAAGGGAAGAGAATGCTAGATTCAATGATGCAGACAATCCCCTCATGCGCTTGCTTATAAAGATGGAGGAACATGAAGCTCTAGAGTTGGATCTTAAGACCAAGTGAAGGATAGGAACTTATAGTAGCATATAATCTTAATAGATAATGAACAATCAATAGATAAGGACTATCCTTTCTAGTATATAAATTAGTTTTTGATCTATAAAACTTTTTGTATATAGTAGGAAGAAAGCAGTTTTGGATTGATGTATGTAGCAAATTTGGTGTGGTATCTCCAGCCACTTTGATGTAATACCTGGTTATTTTTTGAATAATATTTGTGCTCGATTCATAATCCAAAAAAAAGAATTATTGAAATAATGAATGGTGGCTTTTTTAAAAGAAAATTTAAATTTAAATACAAAAGTAAAATAGTTCCTAGTATAGAAATAAAGTAACAATGTAATATAAAAAATAATTCTTAATTAAAAATTAAAATTAATGTGTTCATGTAAAAAATAAAATAATTCTAAATTAAAATAAAATAACTTCTAGGTAAATAAAATAGCTCTAGAATGTAAAAATATTCATAAATATGTAATAATGCGTCATTTACTATCATCTAACTAGATATTTTAGTTTAACTTGACATTTATTGAAGTTGTAAAGCTTCTCCTAAACAACTATGTATATCATTTTTTATTTTGCATCAAGACGTTTTAGATTACACTTCATGATCCATCATTAGGAAGAGAATGAAAATTCCAACTATGTATATCATTTTTAATTTTGCATCAAGACATTTTGGATTACACTTTATGATCCATCATTAGGAAGAGTATGAAAATTCCTGGTCCTAAATGTCTTGATGCAAAAAAAAAGATATAAATAGTTGTTTACAAGAAGCTCCAAAATTTTGTTTCATGCATTGTGGAAATATCATGTCTTTAATTGACATATAATACCAAATTATGTACAACTACTCATCATCTTATACTAAAAATACAAGAAAGAGTGGTCAAAATATAGCTCCACATGGGACATGAATCAATCTAATTCATTGTACATAAATATTACATATCAAAATATTACGATTTGAGAAAAAAAAATGAATTGCCTTGTATTGAAATCCAAAATAAAAATGAACCACTCTTGATCATAGTTCATATAAATTGTGTTGCAATAAAATGTACCCTCATAGATAATGGTTCTGGTCTTAATGGTTGTGTGGTAGATTTGTTAAACCATTTAAACATTGACACATCTTGTATTTCTCCATCTAATTCAGCAATCAGGGGCTTTGATAATATAGGTTGGCAAGCCCTTAAGACCATCACCTTACCTATAGAGTTAGGCCTTATCACATTACCTATTGCAGTACATGTGATGCCTGGTGCTCTCTCCTATAAGCTCCTACTAGGTAGGGCATGGATTTATGCCATGGGTGTTGTTCCCTCAACCTTACATCAATCTATAAAAATTGTTCATGGGAATAAAACTTTTACTATAAAACCTGATCACTATTTGTTGCAATATTGTCAACAAACTAAGTTGAGACAAAAGTTCAACCATTCTCTGATACTTCAAAATATAATTCCCCCCTTATCATCACAACAAACTATGCCCTCATTAACCCCTATTGATGACATGACAAAGGATAGGCCATCCTCTTCAACTAGTGCATAGATATATGCTAATTGGGGTCCCTTTAAATTTACACCTTCTTTTATTGGAGAATACAATATAGTACATCACACTTTGATGCCTCTGAGATCCTAACCTAAGGTGGCTTTGTTGGTTAAGGTTGAGATATAAAATTTGTTGAAATCTAGCTTTATCTTCCAAGTATTAACTATTCCTCTTGGATTTCAAACATCATGCTTATTGCTAAACTAGATAATCATATTTGCATTTGCATTAACTTTCATGACCTAAACAAAGTGTCTTTGAAGGATGATTTTCCTCTTTCAAATATTGACATGATAGTGGACTCGACGATAGGCCATGCGTTACTTTCTTTTATGGATGGCTTCTCGGGTTATAATCAAATTATAAGAAACCTTGAAGACTAGCATAAGACCACTTTCACATCCCCTTAGGGTAATTTTTGTTATGTTGTCATACCATTTAGTCTAAAGAATGTGATAGCTACTTACCAACGTGCCATGAATTTGATATTTCATGACTTCATTCATAATATCCTTCAAGATTATGTTGATGACATCTTGGCTAAGTCTATCTTATGCAAAGATCATGTGAATAATCTTTGTCTCATCTTTGAATGTCTTAAATCATATAACATGCACCTAAACACTCATAAGTGCATTTTTGGCATGGGTGGTAGTAAGATTTTAGGGTTTATAGTTCTTCAACATGGCATTGAGGTCAATACCAAGATAATTGATGCTATCATGAATATGCCACCCCAGTGAATATTTTTCAACTTTGTAGTCCGCAAGGTAAGATTCAGGTCATTCACTAATTTATGTCCAAACTAGTAGATCGTATCCTTCGCTATACTAATCTCCTCAAAATGGATGCTCATATTTCCTAGAATGACGATTGTCAAAAGGCCTTTGAAAGTATTAAGGAGTATCTAGCCAGTCCACCTGTTCTAATGCTTGATATCTTAGGGCATCCTTTTCTTCTCTAAACTTTTGCATTGTCTCATGTTATAGATGCTCTCTTGGCTCAACATGACGATGAGTGTAAAGAGCATGCATTTTATTATATTAGTCATACCCTCCTCAATTATGAAACTTGATATTCTAAAATAGAGAAGTAGTGTCTCTCTTTGGTCTTTGCCACCTACAAGCTAAGACACTATCCCCTTCATGTAAAAATGCACATGATTGTCAGGTTTGACCCTCTTAAGCATTTATTTTCTAAGGTAGATATATCAAGGTGTTTGTATAAATGGGTTATGCTCTTAACTAGATTTGATTTAAAGTTTATCTCCTAGAAGGCCACAAAGGGGAAAGTCATGGTTGATTGGCTAACTAAGACCCTCCCTTCCTCCTCATTTCCTAATTTCAATCAATTCCTAAATGATCACATCCTTCTTATAGATGGTGATTCTCTATGGGATTTATTTTTTTATGGTTCTAGATGTTGGATGACTTCTAGGGACAATGTAATATTGATCCCTCCTAAGAGTTAGTTAATCTTGCTTTCTTTTCATCTAAATTATAAATGCATGAATAACACTACTAAGTATGAGGCTCTAATTGCCAATTTGTACACCGCTATTTCCCTTGACATAAAAGGCATCCATATCTATGGTGACTCACAGTTGACTATTAATAAAATCACTAGTGACTATTAGGATAAACAAGATATGCTTTCTCAGTACCATGATTTGGTCATGTTGCTTCTTGACCATTTTTCATCCCTTTCCATTGATGATATTCAATGAAAAGAGCACCATCATGTAGACACCATGGCTAGTGTTGCCTTGCTAGTGTTCTTTGATGACTCAGAGGATGAATATCATTTTTTGATTCACACTCTCTCCTTGCCCACTATTGTTCCAAATGATTCAATGTTAGATACCCTCTTTCACTATAACATTAATTAAGAAGAGTGGTATTCTTAAATTTTCAACTAGAAGAATGTTTGCATTTGTATCTGTAAACTTGCTTCATGTTATACTATCCTTTCCAAAGTTCTCTGCAAGAGAGGTTATAATAGCCTCCTCCTCTATTGTCTAACAAAGTTTGAAATACCTATGGCTCTTCAGGAGCCTCATTCTAGTGTTTGTTGTGGACATTTTAACAGCAGGTCCCTAGTGCAAAAGCTCTTGCGCATGGGGTATAATTGGTAGAGCATGGAGAATGACTCCTTCACTTTCATCAAGAAATACCTCGATGGCTACAACATAATATTTTGACTCAACCTCCTTATATGCATGAGATCTACACCTAGACATCTCCTTGGCCATTCTTCATTTGGGGCTTAGACATAGATGGGGAAATTTTGCCACATTCCTCTCAGGGACATGTCTTTATCATCAAATCTATAGTTTAATTACACTAAGTGGGTTGAGGTTGTTCCTCTTTAGTGTACCAACACTAAGGTGATTTGTAGGTTTCTTCTCGATAATATAATTGCTCACTTTGGGATGCCTTCTTCTTTGGTCTCTAATAATGAATTGTCATTTAATAACAAGGAGGTAAATTAGTTTTTAAAGAAATTCTATATTCAACATCATTTTTCTATGTCGTATTATCCTCAGTCTAATGAATAGGCTAAGGATTCTAGCAAAATGATCGAGCAAATTCCTCTAAAAATGATCAATAAGCATGGTAAGGATTGGCATGTGCAGCTTTCCTATGTTTTGTGGGTCTATCACACAAGAATTCATATTACCATGGGCAATACTCCTTATATTTGTGTTTATGTTGTCGATTCCATCAATGTCCCTAGAGTAGAAATTATGTCCCTATAGGTTTCTCTCCAAGGGCTTATTGATGATAAGACTTGTCGTGATCAGTGTTTCCAGTAGCTCAAAATTCTTGATGAGCATCGTATTAATGCTCTTAGACATCTTCAAGATTATTACAATGCTCTTAATTGAAATTATAATCAATGTTTTAATCACCATTCTTTCCAAGTAGGTGACTTGGTTTTATTCACCATTGCATCTAAATTCACAACTCTTCAAGAAACCACCATAACCAATTAATAAAACTTCAACATAACTCTTGACCATCATTATATAAAAAAATTCTCCATCTCGACAAAACCCAACAACCATAACCCTTGAAGAAATCTCCACAACCATCCTAAATAATTCACAAATAACTAGGGAAATCATGCCCAACAAATCACAAGAATCATTTCCCAAGAAATCTCCACAACATTCCTTGACAATTCACAAATCACAAGGGTTCTCATGCCTAAAATATCACAGGAATCATTCCCCAAGAGATGGTCCACACCTCTCTCAACCCTAACATTTGGGTGGCTCTTAACCCAACTCAGAAGATCCACTCCCAATACAACCCAAACCCCCAAATACACAAATAACATACAAACAAGATTGTACTCTCATACACAAGAAATTTCATACAAATTATATCAATCAAATTGATTTCCATTTACACAAAGCATGTAAATCAAAAAACTAAAGAGTGCTAAAACTCTACCTCACGCTTCTTCCAAGTTAGGAGAACCCTTGATCCAATATCTTCTATGTCTCTAGCTCCAATCTCCCATGCTCATCCAAAACTCCTCTCTTTCCAAAATCATGAACTTTCTCTTAGTAGCCAAAAAATCCCCAACACTATTTTAATTTCAAAAACTAAAAAAAAGTTGATCCCTCAACATGCAAAAATGATAGCATAAAATAACCCAGAGAGTGGAGGTGGGAGAGAGAAATTGTAACTCTAGAATCTTCTCTAAATATATATCATAACTCCCAATCTCAACATGCATAAAAAATAGCTCATTTCCACCCTCCGGATGCTTCCAAAGCATCTTTTGAACATTAAATTATAAGCCTCCACTAATAGACTACCACTAAAGGGGTTTATTTTTACACTATTAATAAATAAAATGACATTTTATGACCCTAAAATTTTCTCTTAAATTCAAATCCGAGATTTGACATTTAAGAGAATTTTCCCACACTTCAACATAGAATGACAAAAATCAAATAAGAAATCTAATAAAAAAATTCATACTCACAACACTTAACACATAAAGAGATTAATCCTCTCTTAGGATGAGGCCTAGGTATATTGAGGAATACATAACAATAGTTTCTTGGAATGCCTCCATGATTTTTCCATTGGCCATAAAATTAAACCTGCACACTCGCACACAAACGTTAATATATCTGAGTTAATAGCTAAAGCAATAGTCATAATTGAATTAATATATACATCATCAATAATTCATAATTTCACAATATGATCATAATTAAATGAAAATTAAATAACAAGTTTAATTTATCATATTAATACAAAATTGCATAAACAAATAGTATTTAACCAAATACTTGATCTAGATTTATTATACTTAATTATATTCATTTTAAAATTAATCTATAGTGATAAATTAATTCTAATTCATAGACTATAATCTAGAAAATATGAACAAGTACATAATTAACCAACCAATTTAGGTTCACAACCAATAATCAACTACTATTCCAAATATAATATTAATGTTTACACCATCTATAATCAAAACAAGGTAAAATTAACATCCAAGAGTGTTTTACACAAACAAATCCATTTAAATAAGATGAGAACAAGAGGGAAAGGAGTGGACGTCACACCATCTTGCCCTAAGATTATATTCCTCCTAGAATCTCTCAAAGATTAGGCAGAATAACCCACCATTTGGTCAAGGTAATGGACTCCTATTCCCACATGAGAAACTATAGAATTCTAAGGTCATCAATGAATAATTAAAACCATGGTGATTCCTTTCCTAAAGAATGCATCATACATCAATATAAGAAGAACAAACAAAACATCACTTCATACATTACATCCATAAGACAAAAGTGTTATAAACTTGCATAGTCTGTATATTAACACACATAGAGTAAGGTCATACCAATTCATACTAAAACCACAATAATTATCATGTTATGATTTATCTAATTGACTAGTGATCTATCCGTCCATATCTTTCAATTTATAAAGACTAATATAATTTAAAGCCCAAAGTAAAGACCATCATATGAATCAAGTTACCAAAGCATTATTTGTTACCTTAACCATATCAAGCTTCTCTAATACTTTGCTTACTAACTTATATATCTTAGTTACATATAGAACAAACAATGACTTCACACTATTCATAACATGAGACTCGCATAAGGGGTTTTATGAGGATGACCAGTACCAACCATAGGGTGAAGAATTCATAACCTAGTAACTATACTAGCTTGGAACTAAAGAGTTGACACCTGAGTACTCATAGTACCAAACAAGTCTCACCTCTCTAAAAGGAATGATACGATACATATCCTAGAGCTATAAATCAAGAAGGGAGTATACATTCATAAATTCTAAGGAAAATAATTATGACTATCCTATACCGGTCTATTATTAGACCTCAATAGTCAAAGGCTTAATAATCAAACAATTAAGATGTAGATTTGTGTCAGATGGTATAATCAACATTTTACTTAATGTAAAATAATAGAATTCTACTTATCTAGATGTATAAACATTACTTATCTTAAAATAATGTTGCAAATTAAATTAACATCTTACATGTTACTAACATAAATATCTTTAGAAAACTATATGTAAAAGACCCCAAGGATATCATTCTCAAGGTCCCTATCCGACGCAAGTCACAAATCTAGTAAGAAAAAGGCACCTCAAGAATGATATCTCTCAACATATTTTACACATTTTTTCTAATGATAGGTATGCTAGTATTTATTACACTTTTAATACAAAAAATATATAATAAAAATAAAATATACATTATTCTCTTCAAAATATATATATTAGCATGACTATCTTGAAAAATCTAAGTAAAAAGATGTCAAGATATCATTCTACAAGAATTTATTACACAAAAATCACAAAACTAGTAAAAATAGGCACCTCAAGAATGATATCTCTCTTTGTCTTTTACATAGATTTTTCTAAAGATAGGTATGCTAGTTATATCCAAAAGTACGTAAGGGAGGAGAAGGATATAATGTCATGATTGTGAAATAAAAACTATTAAGGGCTCATATTTATTTTTTAAATGTACATATCAAAATTTTAAAATAACTTTAAAGTGAATAAAATAAATAAATAGTTCTATAAAAAAATAAAGTAAAGATACCAATTTTAAAAAATATATAGTAAATAAAATAGTCTTAAATTAAAATAAAGTGACTTATAAGTAAATAAAAAATTGTTCTATGTTCTTTCTATATTTACATTGAGAGATGTGCTACAGTGGCAACAAAAAGACTCATGCCATATTTATAGACTGTGTACACAATGAAAGGAAATTGCTTGTTGTATACATTGTGTAAGGGGTAAAAAGTAAAATCAATCATCAAGGAACAATCCCTTTAGCCAATATGTAACATCAAAATATACATGTGCTCCATCAAGATACTTGCAACAACATCCTCTATCATGTCAATGTATCAAAAATAAGATCTTATACAAAGGCAATGAACACTATCACATAGAAACATGAATCCATCCTCAACTTGATATTTGAACACAAACACCAAATCCAATGGTAACAGATAGACTTGAATAGCTACCAAAAACTCGCAAATGGTTGATATAGCAATCATAGCTAGTTACTAACACATCCAACATCTCTAAATAGTATCCCATCATCTCTATGTTTTATTCCTGAATCATTTCAATTTGCTTTCATTATTTTATAACATTTTTTTTATCGATTTTTTTTTTTGAAGGGGATGACTGACGCATGTTCAAGAAAACATTTTGTAAAGGCATAGACAGATAGTTACAAATAATGAGAAAGCTGCAGAATTTTTATTGACCATGATATTTTAAAAAGGGCAACAGGGTAGAAGCAGATTGGTGCGCTAGTTTTTGGGGGCATATAGCATCCCTGGGAAGAAAATTTATATTTTAGTAAACTCTTTTTAGAGGAGTTCAAATGTTACTTTTAGGATAGGAGAATAACTCTTCATTTAGTTGAGAAACTTTGATAGGTCTTCTTCCAACGTAGAGGAGTAGGGGAAAAAGTTGAGGTCTTCTAAAACTATATTTTCAGAGAAATATTTTTGTAAAAAAGAAAGAAAAAAATAACCTTGATTGTGTAATATCAAAATGCTTTCCTTTCATATTTCTGCATCACATGGAAAAAAACCCTAAATTTAAAGAATTTGCAGTTTGGTGGGAGAAAAACATGCAATTCCAAAGAAATTGTGGTTTTGTGGGAGAAAGAAACCCTTACTTTCAAGAATTTGCGCTCCATTGCAGAAAAACCTAATTTTCAAGAATTTGCAACTCCATGGTAGAAAAACCCTAATTTTCTAGAGATTTATGTTCCATTAGAGAAAGAAACTCCAATTTGCAAGAATTTGCAGTGGTAACTACTAGATTTTTATTTTCAGGGAAAACGAAATAGCAATTATTATAGTTCATAAGTAAGAAAAAATTTAAAAGGTTGAAGGAAACTTACTGGGCAAATACCGCGAGCAAATCCCCTTCCGTGAGGTCATATGAGAGACCACCAACCCAGATATAAGCAGACTATTTGTATTTGGCATGCCATACAAAGAGTTCAGTTAGTTATGAGGCAAAACCAAATTTTCCTAAAAATTTACCTCCTAAATTGCAAGTGTTTGTTGCACTCTCCTAAAATCTTAACTTTTTGAGCCAATCACAATAGAGATAAATTATTTTTCCAATATTTTTTTATTGACATAGGAAAAGTTTAAATTTAATTCAAATTTACCCAACAAAAAAAATTATACTGTATTTTGATTGGTTTACTGTGGATACATTAATCAATAGATAACACTGGGAAAAAAAAATATTACAATAGTATGACTATGGCAGGTACTAATAAAATACTAAGTAAAATTAGGGAAATAATCTATTTTTATTTATCTTTTTGAAAAAAAATACTATTAAAATAATTATTTGTTCATTTCTATTCCTTTTTGAAATTCTAATCTTCACACATTTTATTAATAAATTTCTTGTTTTAAAAAATAACTATGTACTTAACAAATTAATATAGATATTTTTAAATACATGTATATTTAAAAGACTTCTTATATATATAGACTAATTATATAAAAAAATTAAAAAATGAAAAATCATAAAAGAACAATATATTCATCTAATTTATTAATTATAGAAGAAAAAATCTATACCATATATTATTTAATGATAAAAATATATTTAGAAAATATTTTTTTAAAAAATATTTTTTTAATCATATTAAAATCACAAATCACTACAATTTAAATTAGAAGCAGGTAAAATAAATAAATTTGTTGATATTTACCTTGGTTCATCATGCCTATTGCACTAAAAACAATAAAAAGAATATAGAAAAATTTATTTACTCATTTGTTAGTAAATAAAATAGTTTTAAAGTAAAATAAACTAGCATACCTATCTTTAAAAAATCTAGTTAAAAAGATGGGGAGTTATCATTGAGGCACCTATTTTTTATAAGTATATGATTAAAATGGGAGTATGCGCCTTGGCCTCTTTTACATAGATTATTTAAAGATAGGGTATACTAGTTTAATAATAAATATATATTAGAAAATAGATTTACATCTATATTTAAAAGAAAATAAATGAAAGGAAAGATTTTAATAGCCCTCTATGAATCTTGATCAACCAACAAACTTGGTCCTAGCTGAGCAAATGATTTAAATTAGAAGTAGGTAAAGCCACCACACTACTTAAATATCATCCATTTCAATGGTCAAACAATCAATAACAATTTTACACTCATCCACAACAAAAAATGGTAAATATTTATCCTACATTTATTGGCCAAAATTGACCTTTGACTGTTCAAGTAGATGATGTTTAAGAATAGCCAAACCATTCTCATAATTTTTTTATCCACCATAGTTTGGTTATCCACCATTCTCTCAATTTTCTTAATAAAAACTAGAGAGATTTAAAGAACTGGTTAAAAATAAGCTTGGGATCAAATGAACACATCATCCGGTAATTCTTCTGACTTGTGCATTGAGGAAGACATTGCCAAAACCCTTCCTTTAAATTGTATGCAAACACCTTTGGATCATTTGTATGACGTACACGGCTAAAGCACAGATAATCTCCCACACAAACACAATTCGAATACCAGTCTGTTCCACCGATATATTCAGGGAAAGACTCTGGAGGCATCCTTGCAAATTCTTTCCATTTCCAAAGCAACTTATCCTGGTCGTCCTGAAACAACTTCCAGATAACAATACCCAGAGACTTATATGGGTCAATAACCACCTTGAGTAGGTCAATAAAGGTCGCTACCACTAGAAGGGAAGACCCATATGGAACCATAGATAAAAATTGGACATGAGAATACTCAAGAGGTTGGGTGGGTAATGGATCTATTGTAACAGCCTTAATCAAACCATCTTCGATATTGTACCCGACAATAGACCTCCTGGGCAGCTTTCCCCTCCAGAAAAGAACACTATTGCATTCAACCATTTCTTCATTTAATATATTAGAGTCCTTTTCCCGTGAAATCTGAGACTTAAGCTTCCATGAATCTTGAAAATAATGGTAAATTTGGAAGGAAAAATTCCCCCTGTGCTCCAACGCCAATACCAAATACGGGTCTCCGTTTCCTCCTCGTACAATATAGTTAAAGCGTCTATGCACATCGATTTCTGTCTCTGCATACATTCTGATGAGCGGATTGCAAACATATAATTTGTGGGTTCTTTCAAAAAGCAGTAATCCTAGCCCTGGACTTGATAAGTTGCAATATCTGTTATTTGGGAGGAAAGAAAAAGAGATATTCATCCATTTTTGTGTGGAAAAGCAGTAGGCCACACAATACCAACTTCCTTGGAATTCTTTACCACAAAGAAGCAGCCATGGATTTTTGTGGGGCAATGAAGACAGAAAGCTGTGCGAGGACAAAAGAGAATTCCATTCTTTGCAAACTAAGCGAGAGAGGCAGATTGATTGCAATGGAAGCTTTGCAAAAATGCATTCTTGTACATCCCGACACAGCTTAGATACACCACCCTGCTCTCCGTCTTCTTCAACTGCTGAAATAAATTGTCGCTCCATTGCTTTCCTAAACAATGGATTTCTTTCTATGCAATTATCATGCTTCCACATCCACTTCCTTTTATAGGCGTTTGACATGAAGAGCTTTGCCGGTTTAAGAGCAGCCGACGGTAGAAAATAAAATTTAAAATAGATAATGATGATAAAAATAAGTATAGATGAAAATGAGTCTACAAGGATCAAGTCTTGTTGAGTGCAAAGTCCCCTATATCATAAGGGATGAGGTTGGGATAGTGCCCGGAATGAATTTGGTGGAATGGATATCCCTTAGCTCTTAGTTCAAGAAGTTCACTGCGGGTAACAAAAATGAATTTGTGGATGAGATCAATTAAAAAATAAGTATAGATATTTTTAATATATTTATGGAAAAGGTATTAAAAAAATATAATTTTGGAGGGATTCTTTTATATTTGTCATATGTAAAAAGTTAATAAGGGAACTAGGGCCTAAATTTGATAATAGTATAGTCCTATTTAAACATTTTTGTTGTAAAATACAATCAAAATTTTAAAAAGATTGTATCACATGAAAGGAGAGATTTTGGATAGACTCTCAAAATTTATATAGAATTATGATGAGACATATATATATAGTTTTACTTATACTAAGATATATCATAGTATTTTAAGGGCACCTTTGAATAGGTAATCATCATTACAAAATTGCTTGACAGCAAGGTCCATTGTTAAATTTAAGCCTTGGGGGAAAGGAGTTAATTATTAGGGCCCAACTATTAAGTCCTTTTTCTTATTAATTTTTTATATAAGATGAAATAAAAATTATCTATATTTATTATATTTTCAAAGTAAAATAAATAATAGAACTATTGAAATAATGAATGGTGGCTTTTAAAAAAAAAAAAAATTACATAGAAAAGTAAAATAGTTTCTCCTATAGAAATAAAGTAAACAATGTAATATAAAAAATAATTCTTAAACAAATATTTAAATTTATGTGTTCATGTAAAAAATAAAATAAATCTAAATTAAAATAAAATAACTCCTAGGTAAATAAAATAGCTCTAGACTAATATTGCCACCTTTTAGATAGATGTATTCAAGACATTTGTTCTAGTAGAATATAAAAATATCTATAAATATGTAATAATGTGTCATTTACTATCATCTAACTAGATATTTTAGTTTAACTTGACATATATTAAAATTGTAAGGCTTCTCGTAAACAACTATGTATAGCATTTTTTATTTTGCATCAAGAGGTTTTGGATTACACTGTGATCCATCATCCAATCCTCAATGTCTTGATGCAAAAAAAAGAAGAAGCTATAAATAGTTGTTTATGAGAAGCTTCAAAATTTAGTTTCATGGGTGGAAATATCATGTCTTCAATTGACATGTAATACCTAATTATGTACAACTACTCATCATGCTATACTAAAATTACAAGTGGTAAAAAAATAGATCCACACAGGACATGAATCAATCTAGTTAATTGAACATAAATATTATATATCAGAATATTATGCTTTTAGGAAAAAATAATGAATTGCCTTCTTTGAAATCCAAAAGAAAAATGAACCACTCTTGATCATAGTTCATATAAATTTTGTTGCAATAAAATGTACCCTCATAGATAATGGTTTCAGTCTTAATGTTTGTGTGGTAGATTTGCTAAACCATTTAAACATTGACACATCTTGTATTTCTCCTTCTAATCTAGCAATTAGGGGCTTCAATAATATAGGTTGGCAAGCCCTTAGGGCTCTCACCTTACCTATAGAGTTAGGCCTTGTCACATTACTTACTATAGTACATGTGATGCCTAGTGCTCTCTCTTATAACGTCCTACTAGGTAGGCCATGGATTTAGGCCATGGGTGTTGTTCCCTCAACCTTACACCAATCTATAAAATTTGTTCATGGGAATAAAAGTTTATCCCTATATGTTACAATATTGTGAGCAAATTGAGTTGAGACAAAAGTTCAACCCTTCCTCGATACTTCAGAATTTAATTAAATCATTAATTAAATACTTCCAAACTGAGATGAGTAGGGTCCAACAAGCCTAATTAAGTCTCATGGGAGATCTAAGTCTCCTGCTAAGTCCAAGGAAAAATGTTGGAACTATGAAAATCCTAGTCATTTCCAAAATGATTATAAGGAGGAGAAGAAAAATAATGATTCAGATGATGAATCTGATAAAACCTCCCAGGATGATGGTGATGCTTTTGTTGTGGCATTGGCTACACATGCATTGGAAGGTACATGGCTTATTTACTTTGGTGCATCTTTTAACAGGACCTCACATTGGGGTTGGTTTATGAAATATGAAGAATATGACAATGGGAAGCTGTACCTTAGAGATGATTCTCATCTTAAGATTATTGGCCATGGAAGACTCTTGGTACAATTCCTTGATGCATGACTGAACATGATCAATGGTGCGCTGCATATCCATAGTTTGGCAACTGTAAGTAAATGGAATGATGTGGGTGTGTAGGTTGTATTCTTGAATGGAGGGCATAGGATGGTTAGAGGAGCTATGGTGCTTGCTAAGGGGTTAAGATTGACACTTTGTTTCAGTTGGATGCATGCATGGTTTAGTGTAATAGTTCTTCTACTACAATGAAGAGATCTGTAGAGTCTCTACATTCACCATTGGAACCAATGGCAAAGAGGTGTGTTGCATCCACTTCTACTAGTCATGCTTTATGGGTACCTAAGGGTGCTCATTATTTGGAGACAAAATTTCTAGTAGAGAGGACAATGTTATGGCACCAAAGACTTGGCTACATAGGTGAGAAGGGTCTATCAACAATAAAAAAATAAAAACCTTGTTGAGGGGTTGAATGATTGTAACCTTGAGTTTGATATTTTAAACATTGCATACATGGAAAATAAAGCCATGTTTAGTTTTATCCTAGTTCTCATAAATCTTTTGGAGTGTTGGACTTGATAGATTTTGATGGTTTTTGTCCTATTAGTGTTCCTTCGATTTTAAATTTTGTTTATTATGTATCTTTTATTAATGACTATAGTAGAAGGACATGGGTATTTTCCTTAGGACTAAATCTAAAGTATTTAGTTGGTTTACAAATTTTTAGGCTCTTGTAGAAAATTACTCTAGTAAAAAGGTTAAGTGTTTGAGGACTAACAATGGCTGTGAGTTTTGTTTGGAAAATTTTGACAAGTTCTATAAAAATTATGGAATAGAAAGACACAAGACAACTCCATACACCCCTTAGTTGAATGGAGTTGCAGAAAGGATGAACAAGACATTGATGGAGAGGGATAGGAGTATGTTTAGTGGGGCCATCTTGGAACAAATTTTTTGAGCAGAAGTAGTTGCTACAACTTGTTACCTAGTTAATAGGTCTCCTACATCAAATCTTGTTGAGAAGACACCTATGGTTGGGAAAAAATGCCTCATTGAGACATCATTGAGTCTTTGGTTGTGAGGCATATGCACATGTGCCTAGTAAGAAGTAGTTAAAGTTAGAAAACAAGGTTGTTAAATTTATCTTCATCAATTATGGTATTAGTGTGAAAGGGTAAATGATTTGAGACCCTATGGCCAGAAGAGTTTTGTATAGAAGAAGTGTTATATTTAAAGAGATGAATCCTTCTTATGTTGTATAGTAGCCAAAAAAGAAAGAAAAGGAAGTTGCGGTTCAGCTTCCCCTTACACCTGATAAAGTTGAACCTAAAGCCCATGAAGGACCTAAAGAAGAGGACAACTCCAATAGTTTAGAGAGTTCATAAGAATAGACATATCCTTCCCCTTAGCTTTTGAGTTATGGCACTAGTTTATTGTCAAACACCTTACCTAGTAGATTAGAACATAGGATGGGCTCTTCCTTCATGGTTAGGAAATGAGACTTGCATGGTAGGTTTATACCTAAAACCACCAAAATCAAGAAATATCATTTGACAATTAGGGGAGGGAAGTTTCAAACGGAGTATTTTGGATACAACTTTTTGAACAAGATTGACCTAAAACTTTGTAGCTTGCCCCATAAAATGAACAACCAAGAGAATAAGTTCTAATTAGGAACATGGCAAACCATAATGCACATGAAGAAATTCCACTAAAAAACATGGAAAGTTGTAATGGAGAAAGAGAGGTAGAGAGAACATTTACTTACTCAATCAACTTAAATCTTGAAGAAGATACCCCTAAGAAAAACATCTCCCTATCAATTTTACCAACCTTTTGGAGAATGGTCACAGAAGACCCAGATCAATTTTTATTCAAGTTTAAAGTTCTTTATAAAAACTATGATTACAAAATTGATAATTAAAAATTTAAGTTATTCCCTTCAACCCTTGAGGACTCAATGATGAGATGGTTCATGGGACTCTCTAAAGGATCCATTAACTCTTGGGAAGAAATAGAGATAGTGTTTCTAGATAAATACCAAGATTAGTGTCTAGTAAGAGATGGAAATGAGGAACTCTTCCACTTAAAGGAGAAGCAAGATGAGATCCTATAAGATTATTTAGATTGATTCTGCTTTGTCTTAAAGTGGTGTGGTAATATATTAAACCCTGAGTAGGTTAAAATAGTGATGGGGAGTGCATAGCGGGAAACCGCAGACTAGGTCCGAAATTAGTCACAGTCGACAAAACTAACAAATGAGCCACCAATCCAACACCATCAGCTAGACAACCCCCATCGGAAAGACTTTCCTAAGTCTCTCTGTGACCAAACTCACACCGATAGCTCAACCAGTTTTAACTTCGGCAAGACTTACTCCTATCAGCCAAGTCTCTCATCCTTCTACCGATGCCTCGATGGCAGTTAAATCCCTCTTGTCTTAACCATGACAACTTCCTCGCCGAATAGTTGTGACCTTATCGGCGGGACTCTTCCCATCGGTGGAGCTCTCAACTTGTCTCCCGATGTCGCAACTCTTCCCGATAGCATTTACCTTCGGTGTGACCCTCCTCATCGATGAGCACTTATAGGCTCATGTTGATGCACCGATGAACCAACACCCTCAGCGAGACTTGTTCTGTCAGCAAACACTTGCAATCTTTGGCCGATACGCTGGTCACTCCGATGTCACCTTTGACCTTCTCTCATTGACATGACAATTACTATCAGCCACCTTCGGGTTTGCTACGTTGATACACTAATGCATAGTTTACCTCTTACAAACCCTAGCACATGGAGATGCTAGGTCAACCTACTGTGTGAAATGCTCTGTCTAGATCCTCTGCGCCACCGAACAATGGAACATAACAGAAAACAACCACAAATGCTTTGTCTAGATCCTCTGATCCATTGATTTCGATAGAAATCTCACCAGTGGAATGCTTCACGATGACATACAGCAACAATGGAAAGCACAGAAAGAATGAAAATCTACAGATAAGCAATTTGTAGATACAGGAAACAAAATTCAAATTGACGGAATAGAATCATTCTATTTCTTCTTAGCACAATCAGAACCACATTCAACCACACTTCTTCTTCAATCTGGTTACAATCATTCTATTTTTATTTGGTTCATTCCTCTGGGTTTATAAACTCACCCTGAGGAACACCAACTGATTCCAAGCGGCTGGGAGACTGATTCCAAACGGCCGGGAGACCAACCGTCTTGACATTAACAGAATTTGACAAATGTGACCTAAGTTACCTAGGACTTACAAAATAAACCTAGATACAAACTGAAATGACATGCATTGGTCAATGGACCTTATTACAAAAGAAAACATGATTTTCTAGGTGCTCCTACACCATACTCCCTGGGTGAAAGTTGTCTCAAGTCCTCTTAGAGACTAACTGCTACAAATCACCACCCTTCTTTTTGATGTCTTCTTCCAGCACCCATGTAGCTTCTGAATCTAGAAGTCCTTGCCATTTGACTAAGTGCTCAAAATAGGTCTGATTTCTTGTCTTCGTGGCTGTCCTTCTATCCAAGATGCACTCCATCTTCGATGGTTCCATAGGTTGTAAATACTACACCCACTCAGCATTGTCTTGGATAGAATCTGTGGTACCTTCGCCTGTATTAGGACTCCTATATAATGTTAGATCAGCAACATTGAATATAGGTGAAATAGCAATATCATTAGGGAGTTCAATTTTGTAAGCATTAGGACCATATTTCTCCAGAATCTGACAAGGTCCATTTTTTCTCATCATCAACTTGCTGTGTTTTCCTGTGGGCAATCATGTGCTTGTTGAGATGAACCATGACCATATCTCCTATTTGGTACTGCACATCCCTTCTTCTTTGATCCACTCTAGCATTGATCTTCTAACTATTCTTGTGTAGAGTATTTCTGACTTGTTGATGGATCTCTTTCATAGCCTCTGCAAATGTATAAGCATGTCCACTCCTTTTGTCCAACCCTTGAACATCTCTCAATTTAAAAATTCCTCTAGGATGACTACCATAGACAACTTCAAAAGGACTTAGACCTATACTTCTATTTGTAGAATCATTATAGGCATATTCTGCTTGTGGGAGTACCACATCCCAACTACTACCATGTTCGCTTGTCAAACATCTCAGTAGATTGCCTAATGATCTATTCACAACCTTAGTTTGGCCATCATTCTGAGGATGATAGGCTGAACTAAAGGACAAATTTGTACCCAATCTTTTCCACAAGGTTCTCCAGAAATGTCCCACAAATTTGTTGTCTCTGTCAGAGACAATACTCAAAGGCAATCCATGAATCTTGACAATTTCTTTAAAGAACAAACCTACAATGTAACTAGCATCATTGGTGGTTTTACAAGGAATAAAGTGAGCCATTTTGCTGAACCTGTCTACCACAACAAACACACTATCATAACATGTCCATGTCTTGGGCAATCCCATCACAAAATACATACTCAAACTTTCCCAAGGTTTGTTTGGTATTGGCAAAGGTTGGTACAGTCCTACAGTGGTTGAGACTCCCTTTTCTCTCTAGCAAATCATACAACTCTCAACAAACCTTTCTGATATCAGATTGCATCCTTGGCCAAAAGTAAAACCTTCTTACAAGATCTAAGGTCTTATTGAGCCCAAAATGTCCTCCTAAACCATCACTATGTTTTTCCTTCACAATATTATCCCTCATTGAACACTTAGGGATACATAGTTGACTACCTTTAAACAAAAGTCCATCCTGCAATGTATAATCTAAAAATTCACTGTGGAAAGCATTAACAAACTCACTGCATACCTTGTAAATCTCCTTGAAATCTTGGTCCTTTTCATACAACCCTTTGAGTGCCTCAACAGCCATGCTTTGTAGCTGCACTTCTTGCACTGGCAACACCCTTCTACTTAAATCATCAGCAACCATATTGGTTATCCCTTTCTTATGTTTGATGATGAAGGTGTATTCTTGAAGACTTTCCATCCATTTCATGTGTTTATGACTGCGCTTTTCCTATCCATTCAAAAAACTGAGAGCATGATTGTCAGTGTATACAATAAATTCTTTAGGAAGCAAATAGTGCCTCCATTTTTTCAGAGCTTATACCATGGCATAGAACTCTAAATCATAAGAGGAGTACTTCCTCTTAGCTTCATTCAATTTTTCACTAAAAAAGGCTACTGGTTTGCCTTCTTGACTCAACACTGCTCCTATGGCTAGCCCACTTGCATCATATTCAATGGTAAAAACCTTATTGAAATCAGGAAGTACTAAAACAAGATACTTGGCAACTTTCTTCTTTAGACTTTCAAAACTCTGATCTACCTCTTTTGTCCACACAAACTTCATCTTTCCTCCACCCTTGATGGTCTCTAACATAGGTGCACAAATATCACTGTAATTCTTAATAATTTTTCTGTAAAATGTGGCCAAGCCATGAAAACTTCTGATCTCTCCTGCTGTCCTAGGTGTAGGCCAATTCAAAATAGCTTCTACCTTGGAAGGATCCATTTTTAAATCACCCTTAGAGATGACAAAGCCTAGGTAAACTAATTCTTGTTTCATGAAGTCACACTTTTCCAAGATTATCATTAACTTTTGATCTTGTAGCCTCTTCAAGACTATCTCCAAATGTTTCAAGTGTTCTTCCTTGCTCTTACTAAACACCAAGATATCATCAAGGTAGACTACACAAATTTTCCTATGAATTCCTGTAACACCTCATTCATTAGTCTCATAAAGGTGCTAGGGTAATTTGAAAGACCAAAAGGCATCACAAGCCACTCATACAACCCTTCATTGGTTTTGAATGGTGTCTTCCACTCATCCCCCTCTCTTATCCTTATCTGGTGATACCCACTCTTTAAGTCTATTTTGGAGAAATAAGTATCCCCTCCCAAACAATGCATTAGATCTTCTATTATAGGAATAGGAAACCTATACTTGATGGTTATCCTATTTATGGCCGTAGAATCAGTACAAAGCCTCCATTTCCCATCCTTCTTTGGGGCTAAAATAGTAGGTATTACACATGGGCTAAGGCTTTTCCTTATCATCCCTTTGTTTAGGAGTTCTTGAATCTGATTTGCTATCTCTTCATTCTACTGAGGGATCATTTTATATACTGCCTTATTAGAAAGTACTGCTCCTGGTATGAGGTCCATCTAGTGGGTAATATCTCTGACAGGTGGTAGGGAATTAGGTATATCTTTTGCAATCACTCCTTTGTAACTCTCAAGCAAATCCCTGACCTCCTTAGGCCCCTACTTCTCTCACATTTTCCTTCTTTTCCCCCTTAGGCTTCACAATCAAAGCAAAACCTACTTCACCACCTTCCTTTAATGTGTCCATGAATTCCTTTTCTCCTACTATCATTACACTAGACCCTACATGTTGTGGTTCCTCTTCTACCAATGACTGTATCCTATAAGTCACACCATCCTTTTGGAATGAGTATGCATTCTTTTCTCCATCATGATGAGCCTTTTTGTCAAACTGCCATGGTCTGCCCAGCAGAAGATGGCAAGCATCCATTGGAAGGATGTCAAACAAAATCTTGTCTCTATACCCCCCAATACTGAATTCTACCCATGCTTGTTCATTGATGACTATATGCTGTCCCTTGTTTAACCAACTGACTTTACATGGACTTCTATGGGGTATCTTGTCTAACTTCTACTTATTCACTGCTTCCAAAAATATAATATTATCAGTAGAACCAGAGTCAACAATAACTTTACAAACCTTACCTTGGATCTTGTAGTTGATTCTAAACAAAGCCCTTCTTTGTGATGGTTTAGTCTGCACTGGTTCCTTGAGCAGAATCCTCTTCATCATTAGATTTTCTCCCAGTTCTGATGCTAGATTCACTTCAGGAGATGTCACGCTCCTTGCATCTTCTTGAATCAAAGTGGTTCTCTTCTCACCACCATGAGAAGTTGAGGCCTTCTTTAGGCACTTGTATGCTGGATGCCCTATCTGATTGTAGTTATAACATTTCATATTGGAGAACTTGGATCCTCTACCTAATCTATTTGTCCCACCTCTTCCATTAGGACTTCTTCCTCGGTAGCCTCCTCTACTACTTGAGTCTCCAAGTTGCTCTTCTTGGATAGACTCACCACTAGGCCTTTGGTTAGGACTTCTTCCTCCAAAACTACCTCTGCCTTTGAAATTTCTTCCACATCTACCTTTATTATTCTACTCACTCTTTCTTTTTATCTTCTCTTCAGCCCTTAAGGCCATTTGGAAACACTTATTCACTTTTTCTGGTGCTAAGATGCTAATCTCATCTTGGATGTTCATCCTTACACCATTCAAATACCTTGCCACTTTCTCTGACTCTCCTTCTTGTCTCTTTGACATGAGACTGAGTTTATGAAACTCTTGTGTGTATGCATTCACATCAAGGTCTCTTTGTCTGAGGTTTTGTAATTTCTTATACATCTACACGTCATAGTCCAGGGGTAAGAATTGTGCCTTGAATTTGGTCATCATCCTTTCCCAAGAGGTTATCATATTCTTCCCCTCCTTGACTCTCTCTCCTTGTTCATAATTCCACCATGCAAGAGCAGATCCCTTCAATCTTGCCTTTGCCAACTTAACCCTCTTATCATCAGGGACTTCTTTGTATTCGAAATGATTGTTCAATGCCTCAATCCAATCAATCAGCTCTTCAGCTTCCATACTTCCACTATACATAGGTAACCCATCTATCGTGTCCCTATTGACTCACTTCAAAGAATTTAAAAATGCCTTCTGGTCTACTGGTATCTCTTCTGTCCTCTTACTGGTTTCATCAATTTCTGTATTTCCTTCATCACTATCTCTTTCATCTTCCCTATCTTTGCTTTTGGTCTGATTGAACTCTCCCAACTTGGATTCAAGCATCTCCTCGATCAGCTTCTTGATGGCGTCCTGTGACATACTTTTGGGAGGAATCCTCTCTGCCTCTATTTCTCTTTCTTTGTCTGACATACACTAAGACCACACCACCCAAGTGATCTTCAAAACTTGGCTCTGATACCAATATGATGGGGAGTACAAAGCAGGAAACCACAAACTGAGTCCCAAATTAGTCACAGTCGACAAAACTAATAAATGAGCCACCGATCCAACATCATCAGCCAGACAACCCCCATAAAAAAAACTTCCCTAAGTCTCTCCATGACCAAACTCACACCGATAGCTCCACCAGTTTTAACTTTGGCGAGACTTACTCCTATTGGCCAAGTCTCTCATCCTTCTACCGATGCACCAATGGCAATTAAGTCCCTCTCGTCTTAATCGTGACGGCTTCCTCGCTGGATAGTTGTGACCTTATCAGTGGGACTCTTCCCATCAGTGGAACTCTCAACTTGTCTACCGATGTCGTAACTCTTCCCAATAGCATTTACCTTTCGTGTGACCCTCCTCGTCGGCGAGCACTTATAGGCTCTGGCCAATGCATCGATGAACCAACACCCTCGGCAAGACTTGTTATGTTGGAAAACACTTGCAATCTTTGGCCGATACGCTGGTCACTCTGATGTCACCTTTGACCTTCTCTCGTCGGCATGACAATTACTATCAACCACTTTAGGGTTTGCTACGCTGATACACCAATGCACAGTTTACCTTCTTTCGAACCTTAGCACATGGAGATGCTAGGTCAACCTACTGTGCGAAATGCTCTATTTGGATCCTTTGTGCCACTGAATAATGGAACATAATAGAAAACAACCACAAATAATTATACAATGAAGCCATTCCACTGATTTCGATGGAAATTTCAATAGTGGAATGCTTCACGACGACATACAACAATGGAAAGCATAGAAATAATGGAAATCTACGGTTAAGCAACTTGCAGATATAGGAAATGGAAATCAAATTGACAGAACATAATTGTTCTATTTCTCCTAAGCACAATCACAACCACACTTCTTCTTCGATCTAGTTACAATAATTCTATTTTTACTTGGTTCATTCCTCTGGGTTTATAAAATTGCCCTGAGGAACACCAACTAATTCCAAGCGGCTTAGAGACCGATTCCAAATAGCTGGGAGACCAACCATCTTGACATTAACAAAATTTGACAAATGTGACCTAAGTTACTTGAGACTTACAAAATAAACCTAGATACAAATTAAAATGACATGCATTGGTCAATGGACCTTATTACAAAAGAAAACATGATTTTCTAGGTGCTCCTGCACCAAATAGTATTTTTGAGAGGAGTGGATGATGAACCATGAGGATCTTTGGACCTAATGAGAAAAGGAGATGTCACAAAACTGAGCCTCCCAGAAACCTTACAATTATGTAGAAACTAATCTCATACTAGGAGAGGGATTATGAAATCCAGTCTAGTAAAAGGGGAAAATGAGATGGGACAACTTATGGAAGAACTTGCTAATTTGAGAATGGATATCTTAGTCCAACTCAATTCCACATTGGATGGCATACAATCTAAGAGGAAAAGAAATATAAACCTTGTCTATCTGTTACCCCAAATGTTGGAACAAGCATCTTCTAAGAGAATTCCCTTTGGAAAAATTAACTATATGCCAAATATGTGATAAAGACCACTCTACAAATCAGTGTGAAATCTTGTAAGTCATAAAGAATTCAAAGAAACTTCACATATAGTCAATCCTCAAACCAACCCACTTGGGACTAAATACCAAATTGGAATAGCAACCCTTGGACAACACTTTGGCCTGGACATCAAGTACCACAACAATGGGGACCCTAGAAGTGGCCTAATTAAACACGGTTGAATTCTCAATGGCCTAATCAACCACAACAATCATGGTATCCTTCAAACTTGGTGCTAAATTAGAACATATCTTATAATCAATATTATCAAGGACCTCAGCACATGCAAAATCAACAACAACCTTTGCTTTGTCCTCCCCAAAACAAACAATCTCAATCTCAAAAAGATGTAGTTGCACAACCACAACTTCTCATTTAACCAATTGCAAACCCCAAAAATTATCACCCTTCCACTCCTCTCTATTCAACAGAGCCTAAAAATATGGCTAGCATTAGTGCCACACATTCCAAAAGCATTTAACTCAGATCAAGAAGAAAGCTTCCTAGGTTGTCATAGCTCACTATCAATGAAATATTTGATAATCAAGAAGCTATATTTACTAAGAACAAAATGGATTATGGAGATCTTTAATGTTAATAGTATTCTAGAGAAAACCTCAAACAACCCTCCAAAAACCTAGAAAAATCCTCCAGAGTTGCACTTAAACATCCTTTTAGAGAAACAATAAGGACACCTTCTAGCACCTTCTCAAACCTTCCTCTAGAGAACTACTACAACTAACTCTGGAAATGCTATATCGATATTATTCCATAGAAAATCCAACATTATTCACTAGTCCTTTGTACCAATCTCTAGATCCAAGCTCCACAATAACAAAGGATGAAAAAATGTCTCCCATTTCAAAGCCCCAACTCAAATGTATTTTGGAGCATGCTCTTTATCTAGAGAGGTTCTAGAAAATTCCAAAAACATTGATTGAGCCAATGCCATTACTCAAAATAGAACTAATTTAGTAAATAGAAAGGTTTAATATAAAGGTTCTGTTACTTCAGGTCATCAAAGAAATTCTTGAGTTAAACTAGTTAATCAATAAACTCTACATTAAAAGTCTAGGAAGTAAAAAGAAGCAAACTAATACCATCCAAGTTGCAACCTATGCTAAAATTTGTGTCAAAATAAACCTCAACATGCCTTTAAAGAGGGAAATTAAGTTGAAATAAGTTTTGGGAGATTAGATTGAAGAATTAGATTATGAATGCCTTCCTATAATCAAATGTTTTAAATTTTTCAAATGTGATAGAGTGAATTAAAAAAAATTTGATAAGAAAGGGGGATGAGAAGATGATAATAGGAGAATATCAAGATTAGGAGGTTAGTAAAGATAAGGAAGATTGTCTTTTGGCCATTGCTAAAGATGTGGTTAATAAGGTGCTTCACAAGAGTAATGCTCTTCAAAAAGATGGAGGATTGGAGCCAAGAGAATTGGTGGAGGTGATTAATCCTAATCCAATTGTAGAGGTTGGAACTAAGGATGAGAAGATGAAGATTGGGGTAGAAAGTGATTAAGATTCTTCCATGGATTGTACAAGGGATAAAGAATCTAAATTAGAGTGGAATATAGCATCTAGAAGGGGTTGGCAAAATGGGGGAAAAGTTTAGTTCCTTTGTTGGATGCGAGTGGCTTCAATGTTAGGGGAAAGAATATATAAGTGAGCAAATCTAAGTTAAAGTTGATGGAGAAAATGGAGAATATTACACAAGCATCTATCTGGAAATTCGTAAAGAATGGAGCTGAGCACCTCCTTATAAATAAGAGATTATGAAGGTGTTAAGTTGGAATATTTGAGAGCTCAATTCCCTCAAGAATAATCACATACTAAAGTGGTTAATTGTAATCCCAACTATTGTGTCGGTGTAGGAGACTAGAGTGGATAAGCTGGTGATTCAATATTTTTAAGATGTTGGAAATCGGGAAAATGGATTGTAGTGGACTCTAATGGATTTGCAGGAGGTTTGGTAATGTTATGGGATTCAAGAAGGATTGTTGGTAAGTTGGTGTCTCAATCCTTCAATTGTTTAAATGTCAAATGTGTTAGTGTTTAAAATAATGTCTCAGTGGTAGTATATAATGTTAATGGCCCAAGTTTTAAATCAAAAAAGTTAAAGGTGTGGTAACAAATTGAAGATATGGAAGAGGGATTTAAGAATTAGAATGAGCTATTGGAAAAGAATTTGAGCCCCTTTTGAGAAACTTTTAATAAATTCTCCCAAAATATTACCAATTAACTTGAACATCGAAATACTATAAAAACTATAATATTGTAAATAAAACTTCCTATGAAACAACCAAATAGAATTATAGCAATCTTTTATTTACTATCTTTTTAGTTCTAAAGTAAAATAAAATAACTCTTAATTAAATAAATTAATTCATAATAAAATTAAATAATTTAAATAGATACTAAAATTTAATAATCATATAGAAAAATAAAATAGTTCTTGAAGTGAAAGCTTAAGTAATAATAATTTATTGTTATTAAATTATAAATAGAATACTAAATAAAATTAGGAAAATAATTTATTTTTATTTAACTTTTTGAAAAAAAATACTATTCAAATAATTATAATTTGTTCATTTCCATTCTTTTTTGGAATTCTAATCTTTATATATTTTATTAATAAATTTCTTGCTTTAAAAAAGTAACTATATGCTTAACAAATTAATATAGATATTTTAAGTACATATATATTTACAAGACATTTTCTATATATCATTTGTGAAAGCGATCCAAATAAAATCCCTCAATGATAGTTACATCCTTGAATGAGAGTTACACTTTCTTAGTTATTTATTCTTGATGGACCCTTACCTACTATATTATGTCCTCATTATTTATTAAAATTAGATATTATAAACCCCTTGTTTTTCTTTTATGCAATGCCTCACTTGAAAGCATGATTACATTTTCAATAATTATTACATACAACCAGGGCTTAAATTTCATGGCCATATGGCCGTATTTGGCTATTTTTGCTATAAAATACAATCAAAATTTTAGAAAGATTGTATCACATGAAGGGGTAGATTTTAGATAGAACGTCAAAATTTCTAGAGTTATTATGATATATGTATTTAGTTTATATATATTTTTTATAATAAAAATATATCTTGGTATTTAAAGGGCAAGTTTGAGTAAATAACCGTCATGAATAATTTGCTTGACACGTAGGCATACAACAATTCCTTACTTCATTACATGGAGTTAAACAACACATCATGTAATTGCTCAGTATTGGACAATAGTAAGGAATGTTAAAAATGTAGAAAAAGCTAAAATATTATGACAAAATATATTAAAAAATATATTATTTAATAATAAAAATATATTAGAAAATGGATTTAAAAAAATAAAAAATTAATCATACCAAATCAGAGAAATCACAAGTCACTACAATTTAAATTAGAAGCAGGTAAAACCACCACACCCTACTTAAATATCATCCATTTCAATGGTCAAATAATCAATAGCAATTTTACACCTCATCCACAATAAAAAGTGGTAAATATTTATCTGTCAAAATTGACCTTTAACTATTGAAATGGATGATAAGAATAGCCAAACCATTCTCATAATTTTTTTATCCACCATTCTCTCAAATTTCTTAATAAGAACTAGAAAAATTTTAAAAACTGGTTAAGAATGAGCTTGGGATCAAATGAACACATCAGTAATTCTTCTGACTTGTGCATTGAGGAAGGCATTGCTAAAACCCTTCCTTTAAATTGTATGCAAACACCTTTGGATCATTTGTATCATGTACACGACTAAAGCACAGATAATCTCCCACACAAACACAATTTGAATACTAGCCTGTTCCACCAACATATTCAGGGAGGAGGCATCTTGTGTTAGAATAAGTCAAACAGAATATAGCTGTGCGCGTATGTGTCATAGAGTTTTAGTTAGAAATAATAACGAACTGTAGATCTGTCTCTCAGATCCAGTTAACTGTAGTTTGTTGTCAGTCTATTTAGTAGACATTTAGGAATGATAGTAGTTCAATCTGCTGTATAAATATTCTTCTCCTGTTCAATAAAGAGATGCACTGAGTTCCGTTGTTTTGTCAAGTTCATATCTACTATTCTATTTATTGTTCTGCTATTATATTTTATGTTTTGGTATCAAGTTCATATCTACTATTCTATTTATTGTTCTACTGTTATATTTTATGTTTTGGTATCAGAGTGCAAGAATCTAAGGGCAGTCTCTCTCTTGATAAGAACGAGGCAGGCCATTGACTGGTTTGAATGAAAGTATATTTGGTGGCATGAAAAGGAAGTGTTGAGCAGATACATTTTTCACCAGTGTGAAGCAGATTGAATCCACTGTTGAAGAAGACCCTCTTCTCCGCATAAGAGTTGCCAGTCTCTTTTAATTCTGTGATTGGTTGTGCCCTCAGGAGGAGATGCTATTGAACAAAAGAGGAGTTGCTGCAGAGGAAGGAGCAGCTACAGTTGTGAGCCTTGTTTTTTGAATGAGCACTTTGTCCTGCTCATACCCACTGTGTTGCATATTGTTGGATATCATATAGAGGGCAACTCTGCCCACTGGTAATTGGCGATAGGATTTTTTTTGGAGAGAAGTTTGTGCTCCTTTCTCTGTTAAGTGTCTTGTAAAAGTTTTGTTTGAAAATATGGCAAATCTTTCAGATACTTATCTAACTGAATCAAATAAGTTAGATGGTTCCAATTATGTTAATTGGAAGTTCAAGATGTAGACTTTAATGGAAGGTTACAATGTTTGGAGTATTGTAACTCGTACTGAGGCTAAACCAGTAGCACCACCTGATACTGTTAAAGATTGGGAGAAAAGAGAATCCATAGCAAAGATTCTCTTGCGTATGTCAGTAAAGGATTAAGTGATCCCTCATATTAGAGATATCTCTACCTCTAAAGATACATGGATAGCATTGAAATGTTTGTATGAGATTACAAATACAAATAGAATTTTGTTTTTAAAGAGCAAATTGCTTTCTATTAAAATGGAAGTAAATGAAAATATTAGTGATTATTTATCCAGAATTAAGGAGTTAAGGGATAAATTAGCTGATATTGGTGAAAAAGTCTCTAATACTGATCTAGTAACAGTTACTTTGAATGGAATGGTTAGTGATTATCATGTCTTTATTACTAGCTTGGCTGCAAGGGAAAAGCCACCCTCTTTTGAGAGTTTGGCAGGTAACCTCCTACAAGAAGAAGAGAGGAAGAAACACATGGACAGCATAATTCAGAGTGCTGATTCAACTTTGATGGCCAAAGACAAGAAGCCATTCAAAGAAAACCAATGGTCAAAGAACAAAGGATGAGGTAAATTTGAGAACAAAAGGTATCAAGAAGGAGCATCATCCAAATCAAATGTAAAGAAAAATAGAAATTGTAATTATTGTGGAAAACTTGGTCATTATGCTTATGAGTGTTGGAAAAAGAAGAATAATGAGTCCAAAAACAACAAATATGAGGGTAATTTTGTGAAGGGTGAGAATGAAATAAGTGATAACCTTCATGATTTAAAGTTGTTTATGTCTGATGTTGCTCTTTCAGCTGAAACAAATGACTCTAATAACTGGTTTATAGATTCAAGGGCATCTATTCATATGTCATGTCATAAAAAATGGTTTACAAAATTTCATGAGAAAAATGATGGTAGTAAGATCTATTTAAGAGATAATAGGTCTCATGATGTAAAAGGATGTGGTGATATAAGTGTGCAACTACCTAATGGTTATGTAAAGCAACTTTCTAATGTTATGTATGTCCCAGGAATTAAAAAAAAATTGATTTCAGTTTCAGCTATTATTGATCAAGGTCTTAAGGTTGAGTTCTTGAAAACATGTTGCCAAGTAAAGGATATGAAAGATAATTGTACTATGATTGCTGAAGGTATTAGAATAGGAGGCTTGTATAAACTTGATGTGAAAGTGGACAGCCATCAAGCATTGGCTTCTACATGTGTATCCATAGAAGAGCTATGGCATAAAAGGTATGGTCATTTAAATCTTCAGGATCTTATTACTCTACAAAGAAAAGAGATGGTGCAAGGTCTTCCAGTATTAAAGGATGATCAAATTAGTTGTGATGGTTGTGCACTGGGTAAACAACATAGAAATGAATTTGAAAAAAGGTCTAATCAAAGGCAAAGGGATATTCTTGAATTAATACATTCAGATGTGTGTGGTCCCATGCAAACTCAATCACTTAGGGGAGCTTATTACTTTCTTATATTTATTGATGATTGCACAAGATATACTTGGGTGTATTTATTAAGAAATAAGAGTGAAGTGTTTGAATATTTCAAAGAGTTTAAAAGTATGGTGGAAAAATAAACATCTCATGATATTAAGATTCTTAGATCAGATCAAGGGGGGAATATACTTCAGAAAAGTTTGTGAACTATTGTAAAACTAATGGTATTCTTAAGCAATACACAGTTGCCTATAGTCCAGAGTAAAATGGTGTTGTTGAAAGGAAAAATAGGACAATTGTTGAGTGTGCTAGGATTATGCTAAAAGAAAAGAACCTCCCTAACAATTTGTGGGCTGAAGTAGTTAGTATAGCTGTTTATTTGTTGAATATAAGACCTACAAAGTATCTAGCAAATAAAACTCCTTATGAAGCTCTTATTGGTGCTAAACCTATTGTTAGTCATTTGAGAATTTTTGGAAGTAAGGTATTTTGTCATATTCCAAAAGAGAATAGAAGAAAACTTGATGCAAAGTCTATAAAATGTATTTTTATTGGTTATTGTGTTGATCATAAGGCTTACAAGGTCTATGATCCATCTACTCACAGGGTGTTTGCTTGTAGAGATGTTATATTTCATGAGTTTGGTAGTGATGTTCAAGAGGAAGAAAAGGAGGATAAAACTACATCATGGAAACTACTTGAAGAAGACAATGGAATTTTAGATATTGGTGATCAGCAAACCCATGATCAAAGTGGACATGAAGTAAGGCAAGGTGAAGCTACTCCTATCAGCAATGAAGCATTAAGAAGATCAACAAGGCAAGTAAAGGCACCAATCAAGTATAACAACTATGCTCTAATGGCTCAAGTAACGAGTGTAGATGAACCTCAAAATTTTGAAGAAGCTAAGGATCATAAAGAATGGATGAATGCAATGCAAGAAGAATATGATTCAATTATGGATAATGGTACTTGGGAATTGGTTGAATTACCTGCAAATATAATTCCTATAGGCTCTAAATGGTTATTCAAGACTATGTTTAAAGCTGATGGTACTATTGATAAATTCAAAGCTAGATTAGTTGCAAAAGGATATACACAAAAGGAAGGAATAGATTATGAAGATACTTTTGCACCTATAGCTAAAATGAATACTATTAGACTTATGATTGCACTTGCTACTAAGTTCAATTGGGATCTTCATCAAATGGATGTTAAGTCAACATTTTTAAATGGTGATATAAAGGAAGAAATTTATCTTGTTCACCTGAAGGTTTTGTAAAGAAGGGAAAAGAAAATTTGGTATGCAGGTTAAAGAAAGTATTATATGGTCTCAAACAAGCACCAAGATCTTGGTATGAAAAAATTGATAAATTCTTCTTTCAACAAGGGTTTATCAAGAGTAAAAATGATCCAAATTTGTACATAAAGAATGATGAACATGGGAATTTTTTTTGATTTCATTGTATGTGGATGACTTAATCATAACAGGAAGTGCTATAAGTTTGATTGATGAAATCAAAGAAGATTTATCACAGGCATTTGAAATGAAGGATCTTGGCAAAATGCATTATTGTTTAGGAATTGAAGTATGGAGACAAGATGGTAAGACTTTGATTACTCAAAGTAAGTATGTAAAGAAGTTGATTCAAAGGTTTAATATGCAAGATTGTAAAGCAGCATGTACTCCATTAGAACAAACTTTCAAGTTCTCTTATGATAATGTTACTTCAGAAGCCAATGGGACTTTGTATAGACAAATGGTCGGAAGATTGAACTACTTGACCACTACAAGACCAGATATTTCATATTCTGTCAGCATACTTAGCCAATTCATGGCTAATCCTCTTGAAACTCATTGGATAGCAGCAAAGAAAGTCATTCAATACCTACAGGGTACCATAAACTTTGGCATTGAATATACTAACCATTTGAATGTTGAGTTGACAGGTTATTCAGATTCTGATTGGGCAGGTGATCCAGATGATCGTAAGTCAACAACTGGTTATGCATTTAGCATAGGATCAGGTGTTGTTTCTTGGAGCAGCAAAAAGCAACCAACTGTTTCTCTCTCATCTATTGAAGCTGAGTACAAAGCATTGTGCAGTGCTACCTGTGAAGCAGTTTGGCTAAGGAGAATTCTTGAAGATATGGGACAAAAGCAAGGAGGACCAACTCCAATCAAGTGTGACAATCAAAGTAAAATCAAGCTTGCAAACAATCCTGTTAATCATGCAAAATCAAAGCATATAGAAATTCAACATCATTTTGTAAGAGAGAAAATTTAGTTTCAAGAGATAGAGCTGCATTATTGTAACACCAATGACAATGTGGCTGATATATTCACTAAGTCATTGGGCAAAATAAAATTTGTAACATGTAGAAATCTGTTAGGAGTCAAACAAAATTCTGTTTTCCTTAAGGGGGAGTGCTAGAATAAGTCAAACAGAATACAGCTGTGCACGTATGTGTCATAGAGTTTTAGTTGGAAACAATAACAAACTGTAGATCTGTCTTTCAGATCTAGTTAACTGTAGTTTGTTGTCAATCTATTTAGTAGACATTTAGGAATGATAGTTGTTCAATCTGCTGTATAAATATTCTTCTCCTGGTCAATAAAGAGATGCACCAAGTTCTGTTATTTTGTCAAGTTCATATCTACTATTCTATTTATTGTTCTGCTATTATATTTTCTGTTTTCTTGCAAATTCTTTCCATTTCCAAAACAACTTATCTTGGTCGTCCTGAAACAACTCCCAGATAACAATACCCACAATACCCATAGACTTATATGGGTCAATACCCACCTTGAGTAGGCCAAACCGGTGAATGCTCCCAATACCCGCACTAAAGGTCGCTACCACTAGAAGGGAAGACCCATATGGAACCATACATAAAAATTGGACACGAGAATACTCCACAAGTTGGGTGGGTAATGGATCTATTGTACCAGGCTTAATCAAACCATCTTCGATATTGTAACCATTGCATTCAACCATATCTCTATTTAATATATCATAGCCCGTAATGGTAGATTTGGAAGGACAAATCCCCCTTGCTATGCTTCTTCAGCGCCAATACCAAATACGGCTCTCCGTTTCCTCCGCATACAATAAAGTTAAAGCATCTATACACATCGATTTCTATCTCTGCATACATTCTCATGAGCGGATTGCAAACCCATAATTTGTAACCCTAGCCCTGGACTTGATAGGTTGTAATATCCGTTATTTGGGAGGAAAGAAAGAGAGATATTCATCCATTTTTATGTGGAAAAGAAGTAGGCCACACAATTTGAATGTAATGGAAGCTTTGCAAAAATGCATCCTTTTACATCCCGACATAGCTCAGATGCGCCACTCTGCTCTCCCTCTTCTTCAACTGCTGAAATAAATCCTCGCTCCATTGTTTTCCTAAATAATGGATTTTGTATTCTTTCTTCCAGGGATTTCTTTCTATGCATTCATCATGCTTCCACATCCACTTCCTTTTAGAGGTGTTTTTATATGAAGAGCTTTGCTGGTTAAAAGCAGCTGACGGTAGAAAATAAAATTTAAAATAGATAATGAAGATAAAAATAAGTATAGATGAAAATGAGCCTTCTAGGGCTCAAGTCTTGTTGAGTGCAAGGTCCCCTACACCATAAGGGATGAGGTCGGGTCCCTGCCCCAGGGGAATTTGGTGGGAATAGATACCCCTTGACTCTCAGCTCGAGAGGTTCAGCCTAAGGCTCTACTTCCAGCTAGCAAAAAAATGAATTTGTGGATAACCTCCGTTAAAAAAAATAAGTATAGACATTTTTAATATATTTATGGAAAATGTGTTAAAAAGAAATATAACTTTGGAGGGATTCTTTTAAATCTATCATATGTAAAAAGTTAATAGGGGAACTAGGGGCCTAAATTTGATGATCGTATGGTCATATTTAGACATTTTTGTTGTAAAATACAATCAAAATTTAAAATGATTATATCACATGAAAGGATAGATTTTGTATAGACTTTCAAAATTTGTGTAAATTTATGATTATATATATATTCTTTCAAATCTATCATATGTAAAAAGTTAATAGGGGAACTAGAGCCTAAATTTGATGATCGTATGGTCATATTTAGACATTTTTGTTGTAAAATACAATCAAAATTTAAAACAATTATATCACATGAAAGGATAGATTTTGGATAGACTCTCAAAATTTGTGTAGATTTATGATTATATATATATATATATATTATTTCAAATCTATCATATGTAAAAAGTTAATAGGGGAACTAGGGCCTAAATTTGATGATTGTATGGTCATATTTAGACATTTTTGTTGTAAAATACAATCAAAATTTAAAACGATTATATCACATGAAAGGATAGATTTTGGATAGATTCTCAACATTTGTATATATATGGTTTATATATAGTTTTACTTATACCAAGATATCATAGTATTTTAAGGGCACTTTTGAATAGATAATCATTATTAAAAAATTGCTTGATAGGTAAGGTCCACCATCAAATTTAAGCCTTGAGAGAAAGGAGTTAATTATTAGGGCCCAACTATTAAGTCCTTTTTCTTATTAATTTTTTATATAAGATGAAATGAAAAATATATATATTTATTATATTTTTCAAAGTAAAAAAAAAAAAAAAAAAAAAATTGAAATAATGAATGGTGGTTTTTTAAAAGAAAATTAAAATTTACATACAAAAGTAAACTAGTTCCTAATATATAAATAAAGTAAACAATGTAAGATAAAAAAATAATTCTTAATTAAAAGTTTATATATATGTGTTCATGTAAAAAATAAAATAATTCTAAACTAAAATAAAATAACTCTTAGATAAATAAAATAGCTCTAGAATTTAAAAATATTTATAAATATGTAATAATGTGTCATTTACTATCATCTAACTAGATATTTTAGTTTAACTTGACATATATTGAAATTTTAAAGCTTCTTGTAAACAACTATGTATAGAATTTTTTTATTTTACATCAAGACATTTTGGAATACACTTCATCGTCCATCATTAGGAAGAGAATCAAAATTCTTGGTCCTAAATGTCTTGATGCAAGAAAAAAAAGCTATACATAGTTGTTTATGAGAAGCTTCAAAATTTTGTTTTATGGATTGTGGATATATCGAGTCTTCAATTGACATATAATACCAAATTATGTACAACTACTCATCATCTTATACTAATTTAAATAGAAGAAAGAGTGGTCAAAATATAGCTCCACATGATACTGTTAACCCCAGTTGGCGATATTTTGGTTGGTAGTGATGTCAATGGCGGTAACGTGATTCATGTTTCACTTGGCAGTTGGTGACTTGGCATTATTTGCATTATTTAAGTGATAAAGTTTGGCTTAAATATTTTGTGCAGCATAAGTGATAAAAATGAAGTTTGTGCGTAATTACTCCTCTCTAATATATCTTTTGAGTACCGGTGGCAAGGCTGTTGACTGGTCCAAACGGTCATCTCTCGCTTATCTTTTCACGCCCTCTTTAGGGCAAACTGGAACAGCCAGTTAAAGGCATAAACGGGGGATTGTCTTTTCGATTTCAAGCACTTCATTTGATCATTGCTTTGCTTTGCACATGGTTTGACTATTTCTCCATCCATTATCATGAAATCTCTTGTTATTTCAGTTGATCATTGCAGTGTGGCATTTGACTTGTGTTTCTGAGCTTTATCATGACAGTTTATGGCACAAACAGCATGTTCACGAGTGAAAGGGATGTACGGGTCTGACTACAGTTGTTTGGTAACCTTCTCTTGGCCTTCTTTTGTAGCGTCATTATCACAGGTGCTATTATTTCCACTCTTTATAATCAGCTCATTATGTATTTGGCTGAGTGTAAATTACAGTCTCTAGTTGGTCGTTGGTTTTGGTTTTGTATTTTTCTGTTTGGCTTAACAAGGGCATTCTCGCATATATGATGATTTATCTTTTCTGCTGGAAGATGTCTTGAAAAACCCTTATACTCTTCTTGCTTTTATAACAGGTTAGGGTTTAACCCAAATACAGTACATTCTTGTGTCTTCTCAATAGGGTTTTTTTGTTCCCGATAGAGCAACTTACTTTATTCATCTGTGTAAACATGTCTCTCAAGGTTTTATGAGGGAAATGAAATTTGTTTAGTTATAATTGTTTCAGAATATTTTTTCAGTTGAAATATTTGTAAAGAAAGTTTGTAACCCTAAGGGGTTCCTTGTGGGCAACCGACAGTTTCTATTAAAAGTTAATGTATCATGGCACATCCTCTTCAAACTATTTTTTAATAATGACAAAAGGCAACAATTTTGTATATTCTATTGAAGATGACAGTTGCAAAACTGTCGATTGGTTTTTCAGTTCGAAACTGTCAACAGTTGTAGGTTTCTGCAAGGTTATAAAGGTATAATGTAAATAATGTTTGTGCAAGGAATTTTTGTGTGGTCTGCACTCACATTGTTGGTAGTATATGCTTTAAAGAAACAGAGTATGCCTCTGTATGAAAATGTTTTCAAAAACTGTGTAATCTTTTATATGCCAGTGAGGCAATGTATTCAGTGAGATTGTAAGCCAGTGAGGTACAGTAATTAGTGAGATTCTTAAGCCAGTGAGGCAATTTTTTGAGTGGTTTTATGCCAGGGGCTTTCCACTCAAGACAAATCTCTGTGTCTCTATTTCTGTGATATGCTTCTTGATCTGTTGTTAGATATTTCATCTTTCATTCTTGTAACTTATTCTATTGGCATAGTTCTTGTGATACAGAACATCTAAACTCAGTTGATTTAATTGTTTAAATACAAGTTTTTTACAATTATTTGTTTTAGTCTGCAAAACATATCTGTAAGTGCAGAAAATCTGTTGGGATACTGATTCACCCCCCTCTCAGTATCACTACCACTCTAACAAGTGGTATCAGAGCCAAACCCTCTATTGTTTAGGCCTAATCAGCCTAAGGGATTCCTGGTTGAGTGGGAACCATGTCTTTCCAAGATGGTCTTTCCTCATCCAAGGCACCTTTATTTGATGGTACAGATTATACATTCTGGAAATATAGAATGACTCGTCATATCAAAGCTTTGGGATATGATGTCTGGGAAGCTATTGAAACTAATTGTACTGTTACTGGCAAACCATCTAATGCTAATGAAAAAAGGATTCTTGACTATGATTCAAAAGCTGCTAGTGCTATTTGTTGTGGTTTAACAAATGAAGTTCTAAATAAGGTTATGGAATGTCAAACAACTAAAAGCATTTGGGATAAACTTTCAAATATTTATGAAGGAGATGAAAGCATTAAAGAAGCTAAATTACAAGCCCTTAGGGAAAGATTTGAAAGAATGAGAATGAAAGATGATGAAAAGATAGCTGAATATCTTCAAAGAGTCCAGGAAACTGTCAATAGTATTAGAGGATTAGGGGAAAAATTAGAAGAGATAACTGTTGTCAAAAATGTCATACGGACTCTAACCCCCAAATATGACTCCAAAACTTCTGTGGTTGAAGATAAAGATCCAAAAACCATAACTATTGATACTATACTAGGAGTTTTTACTACATATAAAATGAGAATGGAAAATGAAAATCCTAATAAAAAGATTAAGGAAGCTGCTTTTAAGACTGTGAAAAAAGAAACTGAAACTAGTCATGGAACTGAGAATGAAGATGAATCTGTCTTTGTTAATAAGCTCAGAAGAGGGTCTGGTAGATATAAAGGAAAACTACCTTTTAAATGTTTCAATTGTGGAAAAATAGGTCACTATGCAGCAAAATGTCCTAATCTAGAGCTTGACAGTGAACAAGAAGATAACAAGAAACAATATAGGAAGAAGCCTTTCAATTTTTACAAAAGAAATACTTTCAAGAAAAGAAGTTTAATTGCTGGAATAACTGATAGTGCGTCAGAAGAATCTTCTACTGAAATAGATAAAACTCTTTTTATGGAAGCAATTATTGGTGTTTCAGCAGAAGAACAAGTTGAAATATCAGAAAATAAAGTTGATTTAGAAGGAGAATTAAAATGTGCTTTTAGTGAAATCAGAAGGTTTAAAAAGGAAAATAGCGTATAGAGTAAATTAATATCTGATCAAGAAAACCAAATTTCTGATTTAAAAGTTAGTCTCGAAGAAAGCAGAAAAAGACTTTCAGAGTCTCAAGAACAATTAACATCTAAGGAGGCTGAAATAGTTAAACTAAAAAGAGAACTTGAAATGTGCAATAGTAGTGATAAACTTGCTGACATGCTAGGGAAACAAAAAGAATATAATGATATGACTGGACTAGGTTTCTCAAAAGGTCAATGCTCTAATAATAATCAGTTCACAAATAATATGCCCTTTAAATTCTTGGGGTATTGTTTTTATTGCTATCAGTATGGACATAGAGCAACTGACTGCAGGTTTGTTTATAAGAGACAGTCAAATTTTCTGCAACATAGAACTTTCAGTTTTCTGAACAGAGTAAGATGTTTCAATTGCAAAAACTTGGACATATGGCCAAGTTTTGTGACTCAGAGGTTGTTTCTCTTACCAAGCAACTCAAAATGAAATGGGTGCCCAAAAACAACAAGGCTATGATAGTGGAAGTTGCATTTCATGCAAAAAAAATGAGATCTGGGTTATAGACAGTGGTTGTTCACATCATATGACAGGAGATAGAGGTAAATTTATTTCATTTGAAAGTTGCACAAGTGGATCAGTTAAATTTGGAGATGATTATTGTTTACAGATTATTGGAAAGGGTACAGTTCTCTTAGCAAATAATACTCCTTTAGAAGATGTTTATTTTGTTGAAGGATTAACTCATAATCTATTGAGTGTAAGTCAAATTTGTGACAGTGGCTTTGATGTAGTCTTTACATCACAAGGCTGCAAGATTCTCAAAAATGCCAAACAGGTTATTGCATCAGGTTTGAGAACTAAAGGTAATATTTATAATTTGCATGGATCTGCTAATGAATGTAAAAATAACTTATGTTTTATGAGTCAAATTGAAGAAAGTAAACTCTGGCATAAGAGGTTGGGACATATAAACTATGATAACTTGGTCAAAATCAGTCATAATAAAAATGTTAGACATATGCCTGCTCTTTCCAAGCCTGAAAATCTGGTTTGTAAAGAATGCCAACAAGGCAAACAAACAAGAAATGTTTATAAGTCTAAAGAACAATTTGTTGCGGAACCTTTACAGTTAGTTCACACTGATTTATGTGGTCCAACCAGGACAAAATCCTTGAATGGTGAAAGATATTTTATGTTATTCATAGATTATTATACAAGAATGACTTGGGTCACCTTTTTAAAGCATAAATCTGAAGCTTTAGAAAAAATTTAAGATTTTTAAAAGCATGGTAGAAGAGAATCAGATCTAAAACTGAAATGTTTAAGGTCTGATAATGGTGGAGAATACACTTCCACTGCGTTTCTCGAATACTATGAAAAACATGGAATAAAGAGACAGTTTTCAGCTTCTAGAACACCTCAATAGAATGGGATGGCTGAAAGAAAGAATAGGACTGTAAAAGAGATGGCTAGAACTATGCTTCACGATGCTAGACTTTCTAATGCTTTCTGGAAAGAAGCAGTTCATACAGCAGTTTATATTTTAAACAGGGTACAAATAAGAGTCAAAACCAGGTATACTTCCTATGAACTTTGGTATGGAAACACAGCTAATGTATCTTATTTTAAAATCTTTGGCAGCAAATGTTATATAAGAAGAGAAGATCATTTAGGAAGTTTTGAATCACGATGTGATGAAGGAATCTTTCTAGGTTACTCTACTCATAGTAAGGCCTACAAATGTTATAATAAAAGATTATGAAGAGTAGTTGAAAGCTCTAATGTGAAAGTAGTTGAGAATTTGCAGCAAGAACCGCAATCCTAGTTTCAACCAGTTGAAGAAATTATTCAAGGGGAATCAAGCACAAAAGAAGAATCAGAGAAATCTGAAGAAGAATCTGAATCAGATTCTGTAGTACCTCAAGGACAAACTGTAAGTCCCAACACTGATACTTCTTCTAAATCTTCCTTTTATACTCCTTCTAGAAGATTGCTGCAAAAGAATCATCCAAGTGATCATGTTATTGGTGATTTAGACTCTGGCATACAAACCAGACGAAAGACTGCTCAAGCAAATCAACAGGTTCATGTTTGTCTAGTTTCTTAATTAGAACCTAAAACTTATGCTGAAGCTAGTCAAGATGATTTGTGGGTTTAGGCTATGTTAGATGAGTTAGCTCAAATAGAAAAAAATAACACTTGGGAACTTGTTCCACGACCTAAGGATAAAAATGTTATTGGGGCAAAATGGGTTTTTCGAAACAAACTTGATGAAAATGGAACTGTTGTCTGAAATAAGGCTAGACAGGTCTGTAAGGGTTACTCACAGATAGAAGGTATTGATTTTGATGAAACTTTTGCTCTTGTAGCAAGACTAGAAGCCATCAAAATGTTCCTCACATATTCTGTTTACAAAAACTTCAAAGTCTATCAAATGGATGTTAAAACAACATTTTTAAATGGAGACTTAGAAGAGGAGGTTTATATGGATCAGCCAGAAGGTTTTGTTGACAAGGACAAACCACATAATGTTTACCAATTGAAGAAGGCTCTTTATGGGCTTAAACAAGCTCCTCGAGCTTGGTATGCCAAACTTGATAAACATTTACAATCACAAGGCTTCACTAGAGGGGGAGCTGATAGTAATTTGTATTTTATGACTAAAAATGATCACATCTTGATAGTAGTTGTATATGTTGATGACATAATCTTTGGCAGTGATGATGATGAACTCAGTTTGTATTTTCCTGAGGTCATGACAGTACAGTTTGAAATGTCCATGCTGGGTGAACTTTCTTTCTTTCTTTCTTGGTTTATAGGTTTCTTAGCTCCAAGAAGGTATATTCCTTTCTCAAACAAAATATGCAAAAGAAATGTTGAAAAGATTTCAGATGGATGAATGCAATCCTGTTAGTACACCTATGGAAACTGGTTGCAAATTAAGTGCTGAAGTTGACAAACCTGATATTGATCATACTTTTTATCGGTCTATCATTGGCAGCCTATTGTATTTAACTGCCACTAGGTCTAACATTATGCATGCTGTTTGTTTAGTTGCTCGCTTTCAATCTACTCCCAAACAAACTCATCTCAATGTTGTAAAAAGAATTCTTAGATATATACAAGGGACATTGGATTATGGTCTCTGGTATTCGAGACATTCTGATTTTACTCTAACAGCATATACAGATGTTGATTGGGCTGGTAGTCTCGATGACAGGTAGAGTACTTCCAGTGGTGCATTTTTTCTTGGTGGACGACTTGTTTCATGGAATAACAAAAAGTAGGATTCCGTTTCTTTATCTACAGCTGAGGCTGAATATATTGCTGCCACTACTTGTTGCACTCAAATTCTCTGGATGGTTCAAACTCTGTGTGATTATCAGATTGTTGTATCTAAGCCTGTCAAGATTTTGTGTGACAATGTTAGCGCAATCAATATATCAAAGAATCCTATTATGCACTCTCGTACCAAGCATATTGATATCAGATATCATTTTCTTCGAGATAAAGTTCTTCTCAATGATGTCATCTTGGATTATGATGCTTCAGCTGATCAGGTGGCTGACATTTTTACAAAGCCACTTTCCCGAGCAGTGTTTGAGGGTCTCTGGCAAAAGCTTGGGGTTCTCTCTTTTTCTTCTTTGCATTAATTTTTCTTCCCTTCTGGACTTAGGGGAAGATGCTTTGATATATTCTCTTGCTCATTCTTCTTCATGAGACAATTGTTTTTCTATCTTTTTCCTTCTGGACTATTTGACAGTGGTGTTTCCATTATTGACAGCTCTTGCAGTCGGCTTGTTCTCTCTATTGCCTCTATCAGTTATTCTACCTTTGGCCTTGTTGTCAAAAGGGGGAGAGCATATCTATTATCTATCTTTGTCTATTTTTGGTATATCTCTGGTATATCTCTGTTTGGATCTTGGTTTGTATATCTCTATCTACATCTTGGTTTGGTAAATCTGCATCTTGGATCTTGGTACATCTTGGACTGGTAAATTTCTGCATCTACTCAGTGGTCTACTCAGTTGTTGCCATCTGTTGTGGCTACTACTCAGTGGTCTCCTCAGTGGTTGCTATATGTTGTTGCTATATCTGTTCAGTGGGTATTGTTGCTCAGTGGTATTGATGATATCTTTGTTGCTATATCTGTTCAGTGGGTATTGTTGCTCAGTGGTATTGATGATATTTGGCTTTTGTTGTAGTCTCTTGCATCTGAGGAATTGGTTCTTGTATCTGAGTTTGAAATCTGCTATTGTTTTTGATATTTGTGTTGGAATGGTAAGGTTTGACATCAATGCCAAAGGGGGAGTTTTGTTAACCCCAGTTGGCGATATTTTGGTTGGCAGTGATGTCAACGGCGGTAACGTGATTCATGTTTCACTTGGCAGTTGGTGACTTGGGCATTATTTGCATTATTTAAGTGATAAAGTTTGGCTTAAATATTTTGTGCAGCATAAGTGATAAAAATGAAGTTTGTGCGTAATTACTCCTCTCTAATATATCTTTTGAGTACCAGTGGCAAGGTTGTTGACTAGTCCAAATGGTCATCTCTCGCTTATCTTTTCATGCCCTCTTTAGGGCAAACTGGAATAGCCAGTTAAAGGCATAAACATGGGATTGTCTTTTTGATTTCAAGCACTTCATTTGATCATTGCTTTGCTCTGCGTAGGGTTTGACTATTTCTCCATCCATTATCATGAAATCTCTTGTTATTTTAGTTGATCATTGCAGTGTGGCGTTTGACTTGTGTTTCTAAGCTTTATCATGACAGTTTATGACACAAACAGTATGTTCATGAGAGAAAGGGATGTGCGGATCTGACTGCAGTTGTTTGGTAACCTTCTCTTGACCTTCTTTTGCAGCGTCATTATCACAAGTGCTATTCTTTCCACTCTTTATATTCATCTCATTATGTATTTGGCTGAGTGTAAATTACAGTCTCCAGTTGGTCGTTGGTTTTGGTTTTGTATTTTTATGTTTGGCTTAACAAGGGCATTCTCGCATATATGATGATTTATCTCTTCTGCCGGAAGATGTCTTGAAAAACCCTTATACTCTTCTTGCTTTTATAACGGGTTAGGGTTTAACCCATATACAGTACATTCTTGTGTCTTCTCAATAGGGGTTTTTTGTTCCCGATAGAGCAACTTACTTTATTCATCTATGTAAACATGTCTCTCAAGGCTTTATGAGGGAAATGAAACTTGTTCAGTTATAACTATTTCGGGATATCTTTTCGGTTGAAATATTTGTAAAGAAAGTTTGTAACCCTAAGGGGTTCCTTGTGGGCAACTGACAGTTTCTATTAAAAGTTAATGTTTCATGGCACATCCTCTTCAAACTATTTTTTAATAATGACAAAAGGCAACAATTTTGTATATTCTATTGAAGATGACAGTTGCAAAACTGTCGATTGGTTTTTCAGTTCAAAACTGTCAACAGTTGTAGGTTTCTGCAAGGTTATAAAGGTATAATGTAAATAATGTTTGTGCAAGGAATTTTTGTGTGGTCTGCACTCACATTGTTGGTAGTATATGCTTTAAAGAAATAGAGTATTCCTCTGTACGAAAATGTTTTCAAAATCTGTGTAATCTTTTATATGCCAGTGAGGCAATGTATTCAGTGAGATTGTAAGCCAGTGAGGCACAGTAATCAATGAGATTCTTAAGGCAGTGAGGCAATTTTTTGAGTGGTTTTATGCTAGGGGCTTTCCACTCAGGACAAATCTCTATGTCTCTATTTCTGTGGTATGCTTCTTAATCTGTTGTCAGATATTTCAGCTTTCATTCTTGTAACTTATTCTATTGGCACAGTTCTTGTGATACAAAACATCTAAACTCAGTTGATTTAATTGTTTAAATACAAGTTTTTTACATTTATTTGTTTCAGTCTGCAAAACATATCTGTAAGTGCAAAAAATCTGTTGGGATACTGATTCACCCCCCCTCTCAGTATCACTACCACTTTAACAGATACATGAATCAATCTAATTCATTGTACATAAATATTACATATCAAAATATTATGATTTTAGAAAAAAATGATTTACCTTCTATTGAAATCCAAAATAAAAATGAACCACTCTTGATCATAGTTCATATAAATTTTGTTGCAATAAAATGTACCCTCATAGATAATGGTTCTTGTCTTAATGGTTGTGTGGTAGATTTGCTAAACCATTTACACATCCTGTATTTCTCCTTCTAATTTAGCAATCAAGGGCTTTGATAATATAGGTTGGCAAGCCCTTAGGACCATCACCTTACCTATAGAGTTAGGCCTTATCACATTACCTATTGTAGTACATGTGATGCCTAGTGCTCTCTCCTATAACCTCCTACTAAGTAGGCCATGGATTTATGCCATGGGAGTTGTTCCCTCAACCTTACATTAGACTATAAAATTTGGTCATGGGAATAAAACTTTTACTATAAAACTTGATCTCTATTTGTTATAATATTGTCAACAAACTGAGTTGAGACAAAAGTTCAACCCTTTTCTAGTACTTAAAATTTGAATTCCCCCCTTACCATCACAACAAACTATACCCTCATCGACCCCTATTGATGATATGGCAAAGGATAGGCCATCCTCTTCAACTAGTGCATTGATAGATGATAATTGGGGTCCCTTAAACTTTACACCTTCTTTTATTGGAGAATACAAAATAGGAACATCACACTTTGATGCCTCCGAGATCCTAACCCAAGGTGCCTTTATTGGTTAAGGTTGAGATAGAAAAGTTGTTAAAAGTTGGTTTTATCTTCCCTATTGACTATTCTCCTTGGATTCAAACATCGTGCCTATTACTAAACTAGTTAATTTTATTCACATTTGCATTAACATTCATGACCTAAGCAAATTGTCTTTGAAGGACAGTTTTCCTCTTTTGAATATTAACATGGTAGTGGACTCGACAATAGTCCATGCCTTACTTTATTTTATGGATGGCTTCTCAGATTATAATCAAATTATATAAGCAACCCTAAAGTCTAGCATAAGACCACTTTCACATCCCCTTGGGGTAATTTTTGTTATGTTGTCATGCCATTTAGTCTAAATAATGTGATAGCTACATACCAATGTGCCATGACTTTGATATTTCATGACTTCATTCATAATACCCTTGAAGATTATGTTGATGACATCTTGGCTAAGTCTACCTTATGCCAAGATCATGTGAATAATCTTTGTCTCATCTTTGAATGTCTTCTATCATATAACATGCACCTAAACACTCATAAGTATATTTTTGGCATGAATAGTAGTAAGATTTTAGGGTTTATAGTTTTGCAACATGGCATTGAGGTCAATACCAAGATAATTGATGCTATCATGAATATGTGATGCAGAGTGTGCAGTGAAAGGATCAACAACTATGATCGGCCAGACCCGATCTATGTCTTGGCGATGTCTCCTCTATCTGCCAAACATATCACTATCAGATCTTTCCTTTTCTTTCTTACCGATCACTTTACTCCTCTTGATAACTTGACTTCCAATGACTTAACCTCTACAGTTAATCATCTCCATCAACCAGACTCCCCACTTCGATCAAACTTCAGTTCTCTGTTTTGATGGCTCACCTCTCTCCGATGAACCTTGATCGTCGGTCAGACACTTCTTATTGGCGTAACTTTCTTCTCATTTGCCGAAGCCACAACTCACGCTGATCAACTACCTCTCCTCCGTCGGTGGGACTCTTGAACTTCTCTCTGATAGGTTGTCCGTCGGTGTGACCCTACCTTTCGTTGAGACTTTCAAGTCTTCTCCCGATGATGTTCCTTACGCCGATACTCTTCATCGGTGATACTTCACGATAGTCACTCTGATCGGGGAAACCTTTTACCATCAGCCCAATGTAATTTCCTCAACCCGAAGCCTCCTGGTCATGCCGATGCATACATTTCACTATCTAATGCGTGGGGTCCACCTTCTCAATAGGTTTTCTGAACATGCAACTATATGTGTCTCTGACACCATACCAGTCTTCAGCAAGATGCGGGCCGTTTATCACCGATGCCCACCCATTAGTCAGACACTAGGAATCGGAGGGACTTCCAGAGGTTCACCTGACACCCAAGTCACACCGATGATCTCTCTATCGGAAAGCTTCAACTATCGGTATAACTTTTCCCCTATGCTCTGATAATGTTTATCACACCGAAAAGCACAACACCAAGTGCTCTGTGTCCACCTGATATGGGAAACCCTCCTACAGAACCAAACACTTGCGCATAGACTAATTCTCAAGTCAAAACCTTCAGCCACTCATATCAATCTGATCACAACACTATTCACTTCTTGTCAATTTCCCGACTAGTCACATGGAGATGCCTAGTCGAATCCGGTCGAGGTTCCTAGATTCTTGGGTGACAATGTGGAAAACACAAACCCTAGATGACTTTCCTCCATCACACCGTTAATACAGATGATTTCAGTGGACAGAGGAAAGTATTTCCATTTGCGAATCAACCCTAATTCCTAGGTGAGAAACTAGTCTCTGTAGAGGTAACTATATTACACAGTCTGCACACTACAAGAACTCTAGGAATTGATAGATAGCATCCAGTTTAGGGCATGAATGTATAAGGTCTAAACAGAGATAAAAATACAAAGAATCACACAGACACAAAAATGTATAACACCTAGAAAACTCTTATTTGTTCATCTTTCCAATCTCCTTTGAATCACCTCCCCTGATGCAGCATACTGCTTGCCTCTAGAAAAGGTAAGAAATAGCAGTTTTTCCTTCCAACCGTGCAAACTAATTTTCAAAACAGTTAGCCGTTGGATTTACCCTTCGACAAGCAAAACCACATGTTTTCCTTGCCTAATTACATCAATGTGATCAAATTGATCCTTATTACAACATGAAATGGCTTAAGAGCCTTATTACAAAAGAAAGAAAATATGATCCTCTACTACAGAGAAAGTGCTCCTACACCAATATGCCACCCCAATAAATATTTCTCAACTTTGTAGTCTACAATGTAAGATTCAGGACATTCGCTAATTTATCTCTGAACTAGTAGATCATACCCTTCGCTATACTAATCTCCTCGAAAAGGATGCTCATATTTCCTAGAATGAGGATTGTTAGAAGGCCTTTGAAAGTATTAAGGAGTATCTAGCTAGTCCACCTATTATTATGCTTGATATCTTAGGGCATCCTTTTCTTCTCTATACTTTTGCATAGTCTCATGTTGTAGCTGCTCTCTTGGCTCAACATGACTATGAGGGTAACGAGAATGCATTTTATTATATCAATCATACCCTCCTCAATTATGAAACTTGATATTCTAAAATAGAGAAGTAGTATCTCTCTTTGGTCTTTGCCACCCACAAGCTAAGATATTATCCCCTTCATGCAAAAATGCACATGATTGTCAGGTATGACCCTCTTAAGCATTTATTTTCTAAGGTAGATCTATTAGGGTGTTTGTATAAATGGGTTATGCTCTTAACTAAATTTTATTTAAATTTTCTCTCCCAGAAGACCATAAAGGGGCAGGTCCTAGCTGATCATCTAGTTAAGGCCCTCTCTTCCTCCTCATTCCCTAATTTCAATTTATTCCTAAATGAAGACATCCTTCTTATAGATGGTGATTCTCTATGGGATTTAGTTTTTGATGGTTCTAGATGTTGGACAAGTTCTAGGACCAGTGTAATATTGATCCCTCCTAAGAGTTAGTTAATCTTTCTTTCTTTTCATCTAAATTCTAAATGCATGCATAACATTGCTAAGTATGAGGAACTAACTACCAATTTGTACGCCACTATTTCCCTTGGCATAAAAGGAATCCTTGTCTATGGTGACTCATAGTTGACTATTAAGAAAATCAATAGTGACTATCAGGATAAACAAGATAAGCTTTCTCAGTACCATGATTTGGTCTTGTCACTTCTTAACCATTTTTCATCCTTTTCTATTGATGATATTCCATGAAAAGACCACCATCATGAAGATGCCATGGCTAGTGTTTCCTCCCTAGTGTTCTTTGATGGCTCAGAGGATGAATATAATTTTGTGATTCACACTCTCTCCTTGCCCACTATTGTAAATGATTCGATGTTAGATACCCTCTTCTACTATAACATTAATTAAGAAGAGTGGTATTCCTATATTTTAAACTATTTGTGTGATGGCACTTTTCTAAGTGATTCTTCTAAGAATGCCTGTATTTGTATCCATAAAATTGCTTCATGTTATACTATCCTTTCTGAAGTTCTCTACAAGCGAGGTTATAATAGCCTCCTCCTCTATTGTCTGATAAAGTTCTTTTTCTTTTATTATAAGAATAAAGTTTATTTTATAATTACAATATGACTTTAAAAAGTCCATTTTTCAAATAAATATAAAAAGAAACATATCAACTTTGAACTTTTTTCTCTCTTTACCTTTCTCAGAATGTTGTCTATTGAATGTGTCATTTATCAAGGACTTTGATTGGGAAGAAGCCATTTTTTCCTTATAATTTCTAAAAATTTGTGACTATCAGAGCTATAGCTTTTATGTTCAAGATATTCATAGTGCTAAGACATATATTCCATGTAGATAATATTTCACCAATGTCTTCAATTCTTTTATGAAAATCATAGATTTCTTTTCAGAAGGAAATTAGTGAAGTAGACATAGTACGTTATTTCTCCATGGTGTTCCCATCTATGATGCCCTTCTTGAATAATTATTCTGAAATTAAATCTTTGAACTTCTTCTTCACCACTTCAACCTTAGCTAGATCAATCTAATCTTCATTTAGGATGTCAACATTTATAGAAAGACAATTTTCTCTAACATCCATTAGGATTGAATTGCAATTTTTAATAAACTTATTATACCTAGTCAGAGATTGTTTAATTACCAAAAAATATTATCACAATGGAATTGTGGATTTATCAATGATTCTTGGTCAAATTTATATCGTTTTGCATAATCTAGTAGGATTTCCCTAGATCAATAGTGGTACAGGAGCACCCCTTCATCAAGTTGATTAGTTAAGGGAGAAGCCTAAAGTCTTAATAGGTTGTTATGTTTTATGCATTCCAATGCATTCTATGTAATAAGGTCTGTTTGACCAAAACTTGCTATTTTTAGTTTGTGTCTGTTGTTTGGACACCTGTCGATCTCTAATGACAGGCTATTAGTTAGTTATGAGTTAGTTAGTTAGTTGTGTCTCCTAGCTGCTTGGAATTGTCTCCTAGCCGCTGGGAACCCAATCAGTACTACTATTGGTAAGTAGTTAAATAGCTCAGCTCTGATCAACATTGATATACAGAGATAGACAGAGATAGGTTAATATAGCTTGAGAATTCTGTAGAAAATAGAGAAGCTCTAAAACTATGTAATCAGATCTCTATATTCAATTTCTGGAAGCAATAAAAGAAAGATCCTATTTGTGTTGTTTTAAGGTGTTCAATTTCCTTGTGCAATCGATCTTTCTGGTTTACAGCCGCGATGGGTTCTTTGATCCATTCCACCGGTTGATTTCTTTGTAATCGGTGGAATGGCAATATATATTAGATTAGACTTTCTATTTTTGTTTCTATGCATTTTGTTTTCGTAGGATCGAATTTCACAGCATGCTAAGTTGATATGAACCCTAGCATACTCATGTGCTAGGCTAAGAATTTGCAAAAGTTTGTTTGTTCGGTAGAATTTGATGCGTTGAGTTTTCTATGGTTGAACCATTATTAATGGTTCAAGGGTTTGCTAGTTCAACAAAGGCCGAGAATCATGTTGGCATGAAGGATACTGTCGACCAAAGAATATTGGGTTCAACCGATAAGTAAAGTCGTGCCAAAATCCTTTGATTGAACCGAGTTCAAAAGGTTCAAGGTTCATCGATTTGAAGGAAGTAAGTTCTAAGTAATTGGCATGTTTAAGTTTGGCAAAGAAACCCTTTGGTTGAACCTGTGAACTGGTTCAACGGTTCAAGGTTCAATGATTCCACTGGTGTTTGGCTCAAAGGTTTTCAAGGAGTGACAGAGACGATAAATAAAGTTAGAGATCATTGAACCACCCATTGAACCGGTTCAATGGTTCAATTGTTCAATGAGCCGGTGGGTTCAACGAGACTGATGAGTTCAGTGAAGGTTCCTTTGGTGTGCAGGTTCAACAGGGTGCCGATGGGTTTGAAGAGTTCGATGATTCAATAGTTGAATGTTAGTAGGGTTTAAAAAGTGAAAGGAGTGTATTGAACCGATTGGGTGGTTCAGTATTTATTGGTGGTATTAAGATTTAATCACCGTAACAGTCAATAATAATAGGTTGTTTCCACCAGTCCACTGTCTGGCTCTGCATCAAGTGGTATCCGAGCTAAGGAGTATTTTTTGGGAAGGAAAGAAGACGACAAGATGTCAGATGAAGAAGGAACATCAAAATTTCTAGCAAGGATGACCAACGCTAAGTTGGTTGTGTTGGTGAAGAAGCAGATTGCAGAGAGCAAAGAAGTTAGAGCTTAGAATTAGACTTTGAAAGATGAGTTGAAGAAGTTGAGGGACAGAGTAGGTTTTGGTAAAGAAGAAGATGGGGATGAAGAGGAAATCCCTAGGCAGGAAGAGTTGACAGACATTCCTGCAGACCAGAGACCTTTGTTAAATGCCCTCAAATCCATGGAGAGGAGAACCATGGATGTGAAACTAGATTTGCCAGTATTTACAGGAAAGATAGATCCTGATTCAGTGATGGAGTGGATAGACTCCTTGAACAACATCTTTGAAATAGAGGAAATACTAGAATTTTAGAGGGTAAAGATAGCCCAATCAAAAATGAAAGAGGCTACATTGACTTGGTGGAATTTCATTCAAGATGATAGGGTACAAGAAGGAAAGTGTAGAGTGGTTACTTGGAAGAAGATGATGGCTTTAGTGAAGGAATCCTATGTTCCATTAGATTACAATATCTAATTGCATAAGAGGAAACAAAATATGAAGCAAAAGGAGCTAGATGTTATCTCATACACAGAAGAATTCATGAAACTCTGTGTCAAGACAAAGGTAAAGGAAAGTGAGGAAGAAAGGGTAGCAAGATACCTTAATGGATTGAGATTTAACATTTAGGAAGATTTAAATCTGCATAGTCCAGATACGGTACAGAAGTGCTATCAATTGGTGCTCAAAGTAGAAGAAAAATTGAAGAGAAGGCAAGAGCAGAATAATAGAGGAAGAGGAAAATAGCAAAGAGGTGGAAGAAGTCCTTTCAGAGGCAGAGGACATGGATTTGGATATCAGGGTGAATCAAATCAAGAAGGCAGCAAAGGAGACAGCAGTCAAATACAAAAAGGAAGTTATGAGCAGAAAGGAAACTTTAGGGGAAGAAGACCACCATTCAGAGGAAGATCCTAGGGCAGAAGATCTATCAAATGTTACAATTGTAATCAAGAAGGCTATATAGCCAGAAGATGTCCAGAAAAAGCATCAAGTTCCATGGGAGATAGAAGAACAAATCTAATTCGAGAATCTGACTGTCAAAGTGTGACAAGCCCAAACATTGTTCAAAATGTAAGAGCTCCTGATAGTTATGGATACCCTAAGACAAGAGAATCTTTGATTATTAGGAAAGCAATGACCACCATGAAGGTGCCTGACAAAGAACCCCCATAGAGAAAGTCTCTTTTCAAGACTACTTGCAAGGCAGGAGGAAAGGTTCTGATTGACTCTGGTTCTAATGAAAATTTTGTGTCTGTTGAAATGGTAGAAAAGTTGAAACTTAGAAGACTACCACATCCATGCCCATACAAGATTTCTTGGCTCACTCAAGGTCAGCAAATAGTTATAGAAGAGAAGAGCAGGCGTGGGTGGAATTTCAAATTGGAACATATAAGGACAGATTATTATTTGACATAGCTCAAATGGATGCTTGCCATCTTCTATTTGGAAGACCATGGCAATATGACTTGGGAGCCCAGCATAATGGAGTTAGAAACACTTATTCAATCACCAAGGATGGTCATGTAATAGAGCTATTACCATTGATGGAAAAGGAGGTAGCGTCAAAGGGGAAAGAAGTAAAAGTAATGCTGGTAGAAGGTAAACATCTCATGAAGGAGATTGTAGAGGAAGGTACAATTGCATATGCACTAATTCCATGTCTGAATGCAACCAAGGAGCAGCAGCAAGAAGTTAAGGGAGAGAAGAGACAAAGGTTTATAGACCCAGCTGTCCAGGAGTTGTTGGATAAATACAAAGGTATCATCTCTGATGGAATACCAAGATCCCTACCACCTGTAAGGGATATCGGTCATTGTATAGATCTGATTCTAGGATCTACACTTCCAAACAAGGTAGCATACAAGCTTACTCCAGAATAGAATGTAGAAGTTGCAAGATAGATTAAGGAATTGTTGGATACAGGACTCATTGGTAAAAGTCTAATCCCATGTGCAGTACCAACTGTACTAGCACCTAAGAAGGAAGGTACTTGGAGGCTTTGTACTGATTACAGGGCTATTAATAAAATTACAATCAGGTATAGATTTCCAATACCTAGGATAGAAGATTTACTTGATTGTTTAGGAGGTGCTAAGTATTTCACAAAAATAGATTTGAAGAGTGGCTATCATCATATCAGAATTAGACCAGGAGATGAATGGAAAACAACATTTAAAACAAATGAGGGATTTCATGATTGGAAGGTCATGCCTTTTGGTTTGTCTAATGCTCCGAGTACTTTCACGAGATTGATGAATGAGGTTTTGTAAGAATTCATAGGCAAATTTGTCATAGTATATCTAGATGACATTCTGATTTTTAGTAATACAAAGGAAGAGCATCTCAGACATATAGACATGGTTCTCAAGAGATTGCATGAAGAGCAGCTGATGATCAATTTGGAAAAGTGTTTGTTTGTGTAGGAGGAGATCACCTATTTAGGTTTTGTCATTTCACAAGGAAAATTGAAAATGGATAAGGAGAAGGTAAGTGCCATACTGTCTTGGCCAACTCCTAGAGCAATGAATGATGTCAGAAGTTTCCATGGGTTAGAAACTTTTTATAGAAAGTTCCTTAAAGGATTCAGTCATATCTATGCACGAATGCTTGATACCATCAAAGGAGGACAGAAGTGTAGATTTACTTGGACAGAGGCAACAGATGATTCCTTTGAAACATTAAAGAAGAAAGTGGCACAGCAGCCAGTCCTTACACTTCCAAATTTCAACAAAATTTTTCAAGTAGAATGTGATGCAAGTCACATGGCAATTGGTGCTGTACTCAGCCAAGAAGGTATACCGATTGCATTTTTCAGTGAAAATCTCAATGATGCTAAGAAGAGGTATTCATCCTATGATTTGGAGATGGGCTTTAGTCCAATCACTTAAGAAGTCGAGGCATTACTTAATGCCAATGGAATTCATAGTGTTCACAAATAATTAGGCTCTTAGTTTCATCAACAGTCAAGAGAAGCTGAACCACAAGCATATGAAGTGGGTAGAAACTTTGCAAGCTTTTACTTTCACCCTTAAGCACAAGAAAGTGGTCAAGAATAAGGTAGCAGATGCCTTGAGTAGAAGGGCTCTAACCATAAATCGGATTCAACTAGAAAGTGTTGGCATTGATTCCTTGAAGACTATGTATGACGCTGATGAAGATGTTGGGGAGATATATCAAGTATGTACTTCTTTTGGAGATAAATATCATGCTGAATTCTCTGAATTTCTGATCCAGGATGGATTGCTGTTCGAAGGTGGACAGTTGTGTATTCCAAGGTGTTCTATGAGGTTGAATATTATTAAGGAGAAACATTGTGGCACTATGAAAGGACATTTTGGTTTGGATAAGACTTTTGATCTAGTAAAAGGGCATTACTTTTGGCCAAAACTACAATCAGATGTCAGAAAATTTGTGGAGACATGTGTAATCTGTCAGAAAGAAAAAGAAAGATCAACTAATGTAGGCTTATATCAGCCTTTGCCCATTCCTTCTAGACCATGGGAAAGTATAAGTATGGATTTTGTGTTGGGATTACCTAGAACCAGATAGGGATATGATAGTGTTTTTGTTGTAGTGGACAGATTCAGTAAAATGGCACACTTCTTGCCATGCAAAACCACTTGTGATGCTTCCTATGTTGCAGATTTGTTTTTCAAGGAAATCGTAAGGATACATGGATTGCCCTTGAGTATAGTCTCAGACAGAGATGTGAAGTTTATTGGACATTTTTGGAGGACTCTTTGGAAGAAGCTTGGAACCAATTTATCTTTCTCATCAGCTTATCACCCTCAAACAGATGGACAGACTGAAGTAGTCAACCATTTTTTGGGAAATCTACTCAGATGTTTGACAAGACAGCATGGAGAGAAGTGGATAATATCCTCTCACAGGCAAAATTTTCTTATAATGACACCATCAGCAGAAGCACAAGAAAATCACCTTTTCAAATAGTTTATGGTATCCATCCCAGAGGTATTCTAGAGTTAAGAGATATACCTACAGAAGAGTCTATTAGTGCAGATGGAGAATCTTTTGCAGCAACAATAAAAGAGGTGCATGATCAAGTCAAAAACCAACTCCAGAAAACTACTTTGAAGTACAAAGAATGTGCTGATAAAAAGAAGAGAGAGGTATAGTTTGATGTTGGAGATTTGGTGTGGGTTAATTTGAAGGAAGAAAGACTCCCAAAAGGAAAACATACCAAACTAATGTAGAGAAAGCTTAGTCCATGTCAGATTTTGAAGAAATATGGACATAATGCTTATGAAATCCAACTTCCTTTGGATCTTGGATTATCCCCTATTTTCAATGTATGTGATTTAACTCCATACCGACCTAATCTAGATGAAGAACATGAACCAATACAGGGTACAACAACTGATGACTTTCCTAAACATGATCCACCAAAGTTGCAGAGGATTTTAGACTCACGAGTGGCAAAGACAACCAGAAACAAAGAATACATGGAATATTTGGTGGCTTGGCAAGGAAAACCTAATTCAGAGGTAGTTTGGATGACTAAGGAACAAATCAGAAAACATGGAGCAGAATTACAAACTCTCATCTCAAGTGGACTTGAGATTTCTTCTCTCGGGGAGTATGGCGTAGGAGCACCCCTTCATCAAGTTGATTAGTTAAGGGAGAAGCCTAAAGTCTTAATAGGTTGTTATGTTTTATGCATTCCAATGCATTCTATGTAATAAGGTCTATTTGACCAAAACTTGCTATTTTTAGTTTGTGTCTGTTGTTTGGATAACTGTCGATCTGTAATGATAGGTTGTTAGTTAGTTATGAGTTAGTTAGTTAGTTGTGTCTCCCAGCTGCTTAAAATTGTCTCCTAGTTAGTACTACTATTGATAAGTAGTTAAATAGCTCAGCTCTGATCGACATTGATATACAGAGATAGATGGAGATAGGTTAATATAGCTTGAGAATTTTGTAGAATATAGAGAAGCTCTAAAACTGTGTAATCAAATCTCTGTATTCAATTTCTGGAAGCAATAAAGGAAGGATCTTGTCTGTGTTGTTTTTTGGTATTTGATTTCCTTGTGCAGTCGATCTTTTTGGTTTACAGCCGCTATGGGTTCTTTGATCCATTCCACCGGTTGATTTCTTTGTAATCAGTGGAATGGCCGTATATATTAGATTAGACTTTCTATTTTTATTTCTGTGCATTTTGTTTTCGTAGGATCAATTTCGTAGCATGCTAAGTTGATATGAACCCTAGCATCCTCATGTGTTAGGCCAAGAATTCGTAGAAGTTTGTTTGTTCAGCATAATTTGAAGTGTTGAGTTTTTTGTGGTTGAACCATTGTTAATGGTTCAAGGGTTCGCTTGTTTGACAAAGGCCAAGAATTGTGTTGGCATGAAGGATACTATCAGCCAAAGAATATCAGGTTCAACCGATAAGTAAAGTCGGGCTGAAATCCTTTGATTGAACCAAGTTCAAAAGGTTCAAGGTTCGTCGATTCGAAGGAAGTAAGTTCTAAGTAATCGGCATGTTTAAGTTTGGCAAAGAAACCCTTTGGTTGAACCTGTGAACTGGTTCAACAATTCAAGGTTCAACGATTCTGCCGATGTTTGGCTCAAAGGTTTCTAAGGAGCGACGGAGACGATAAATAAAGTTAGCAATTATTGAACTACGCATTGAACCGGTTCAACGGTTCAACAAGCCAATGGGTTCAACGAGACTGATGAGTTTAGCGAAGGTTCCTTCGATGTGTAGGTTCAACAGGGCGCTGATGGGTTTGAAGAGTTTGATGATTCAACAGTCAAATGTCAGTAGGGTTGAAAAAGCAAAAGGAGTGTATTGAACCGATTGGGTGGTTTAGTATTTTTTGGTGGTATTAAGATTTAATCACCGTAACAGTCAACAATAATAGGTTGTTTCCACCAGTTCACTGCCTGGCTCTGCGTCAAATAGATAAGTGCAATGCATTAGTTTTTCTTTTGCAATAGGAATACCATTGCATCATAGCAAGTTCACTCACACCATTTGAATGGCTCACCCTAGATCAATGCTTTAACAAATGACTTTCCTTAGTCGAACCCTTCACTTGATTAGAATAATCGAATGAAGTAGATGACATGGACCTTAAGATTATCATTCATAGAATGAACAAACACTTGCACACTAGGACTATGCCAAGATAAAATAAGGTGTAATGCTTGCAACACGACATCATTGACCAAACATTTGTAACTTTGTGCTATCACATAAAAGAGTGTGCATAATACCACATCATCACACAAATTTTGGTAGCATTTTTCACTCTCATATAAGAAACTATTTTATTTTGTGTACCACCACACAAAATTTTTAAACCCTTCACATATATGTGTGAGAAGCTACATTGTTTCATACAACACATGGTGATCTAATACCAAAGTTGGTCAGAGGGAAAGAGTGAAAATTAGTTAGCAATCTACAAGCTTACAAAATGCATAAATTAAAACTTAAAATAAAAGGAAAATATGCATTCTATAGGCATGAAATACTTCAAAGAGAAATTTGGTATTGGAGAAGATATGTATAATGGCATGTATATAAAAAAGATGTTGGTTGGTTCTTCTCTGCCTATACCTTATACAATGTAGACCTATGTATACAAGTGGTTTTTAATTAAACCTTAACAATGTATCGATAGTTGTGACACTTGTATGGTATGCTTTATCATGTGGACATGGTGAAAATAGGTGGAAAACTCTTATGGTGCTATTTTCATGTCAAACATATTAGCTAGTAGATCAGAATAGGAAGTGCTCTTCCTCCATGGTCAAGAAATGAGACTTGTATGGTAGGTCTATACCTAAAACCACCAAAATCAAGAAATATCATTTAACAATCAAGGGAGGGAAGTTTCAAATGGAGAATTTTGGATACAACTTTTTGAGAAAGACCAACCTAAAACTTCTTAACATGCCCTAGAAAATGAACAACCAGGAGAATAAGTTCTAGTGAGGTACATGGAGAACCAGAATACACATCAAGAAATTCCACTAACAAACATGGAAAGTTGCAATGGAGAAAGAGAGGTTGAGAGGACATTTACTTACCCCATCAACTTAAATCTTGAAGAAGATGCCTCTATGAAGAATATCTCCCCATCAATTTTACTCACCTTTTGGAGAATGGTTATAGAGGACCTAGATCAATTTCTATTCGAGTTTAAATTTCTTTGTCAAACATATGATTACAAAACTAATACTTAAAAACTAAAGTTATTCCCTTCAACCCTTAAGGAATCAATGATGAGATGGTTCATGGGACTCTTTATAGGATCCATTAACTCTCAGGAAGAAATAGAGATAGTGTTTTTAGATAAATACCAAGATTACTATCTAGTAAGAGATAGAAACATATGAGGAACTCTTCCACTTAAAGCAGAAGCAAGATGAGAGCCTAGAAGATTATTTAGAATGATTCCTCTTTGTCTTAAAGTAGTGTGGTGATATATTAAACATGAATTTGTTAAAATAGTATTTTCAAGAGGATTGGATGATGAACCATGAGGAGGCTTGGACCTAGTGGAAAAATGAGACATCACAAAATTGAGCCTCGAAAAAATCTTAGAATTATGTAGAAACTAATCTCATACTAGGGGAGGGATTAGGAAATCTAGTCTAGTAAAAGGGGAAAATGAGATGGGACAACTTATGGAAGAAATTGCTAATTTGAGAATGGATACCTTAGTCCAACTCAATACCACATTAGATGGGATGCAACCTAAGAGAAAAAACATAGGAACTTGGTCTATCTATTACAATAGATGTTGGAATAAGCACCTTCTAAGAGAAATCCATTTGGACAAAATAACTATATGAAAAATATGTTATAAAGATCTATCTACAAATCAGTGTGAAATCTTGTAAGTAATAAAGAATTCAAAGAAAAAGGCTCCACTAGTTGAAAAAGAGATAAATCATATGGGACAATGTTAGGGTGAAAACTTCACATATAGTCAATCCTCAAACCAACCCACTTGGGACTCAACACCAAATTGGAATAGAAACCCTTGGAAAACACCTTGGCCCAAACATCGAGTACCACAACAATGGGGACCTTATTAATAGGGACCCTAGAAGTGGCTTAATAAACACAGTTGAATTGTTAATGGCCTAATCAACCACAACTATAATGGTATCCTCCAAATCTTGTGTCGAATTGGAACCTATCTTATAATCAATATTATCAAGGACCTCAACACATGTAAAATAACAACCTTTGTTTCCTCCTCCCCAAAACACACAATCTCAATCTCAAACAGATGTAGTTGCGCAACAACTTCTCATTTAAGCAATTGTAAACCCAAAAAATTATCACCCTTCCACTCCTCTCTATTCAATAAATTCTAAAAATATGGTTAGCATTAATGTCATACATTGTAGAAGCCTTCAACTCAGATCAAGAAGAAATCTTCCTAGGTTTTTGCACCTCACTATCAATGAAATGTTTGATAATCAAGAAGCTATATTTTCAAAGAAATAAATTTATTCTAGTCATCTTTAATGTCAATAGTATTCTAGAGCTAACCTAAAACAACCCTCCAAAACCCTAGTAAAATCCTTTGGAGTCATAGTTAAACATCCTTTTAGAGAAACAATAAGGGCACCTTCTAGTGCCTTCTCAAAACCTTCCTCTGGGGAACTACTGCAACCAACTATGGAAATATTGTCTTGATATTATTCTAGAGAAAATCCATCCTTATTCACTAGTCCTTTGGACCAATCACTAGAGCCAAGTTTCAGAATAACAAAGGATGAAAAAATCTCTCCCATTTCTATTCTAGATCATGCTCTTTATCTAGAGAGGTTCTAGAAAAATCCAAAAACTTTGACTGAGCCAATGCCATTACTTGAAACAGAGCAATACGGTCATATGACCATCAAATTTAGGCCCTGTGTCCAACTCTCAAGTCATTTTTCTTATTAAATTTTTATATAAGATGAATATATATATATATATATACATATAATATTTTTCAAAGTAAAAAATAAAAGAATTATTGAAGTAATGAATGGCAGTTTTTATAAAATAAAATTAAAATTTGCATACAAAAGTAAAATGGTTCCTCCTTTAGAAATAAAGTGGACTATCACCATGTTGCTCTGCTATTATCACACCTAGTTATGGAATTTGGCAATCAATAGGGCCTTGGGATAGTTTTTAGAAGAATTAATCATTTTTTCAAGGTATTGAGAGAAAGAATTCATTTAAAAATAAAACTCTTATAATCATATGATCTCTAAATGGTCTTTGATTGTCCTAATATCTCATCACAATACACTCAAGTCAAACACAGTTTTTTGTTGTCTCATATCATAGAACAACAAATCCTTAGTCTATATGCAACACTTTGAAAGGGTTTGGATCATGTGAATGCTTTTGTGTCTTTATAGGACAGTCATAAAGAGTTTTGTCCTACTACCACAATCCATAAAACTAATTGCAATCCTTTGAGAAAGTCACCTACACACTTGGATCCCCATCTTATGCCTCATAAAGTTGGTCATAATAACAAGACATTATCATAAGGTTTGAAGGTGAATGTATGAGGTCCTAACATAGTCAAATGATTGAAGGAATGATTGCCATATTAATGAAGACTTGTCATAAATGATGGACATCCATGTTTGTGGAGGTCTGTTGCACTATGGTAGGGGTAGGCTATACAAGTTAAGATTGTCAAAAGGTTGAAGGAATGATTTTCATAGCTCAAGAGAAATCATTTATAGTCAAGGGTAGGCTATACAAGTTAATACTGGTCATGCATAAATGGTGAAGATCTTGGAGGCCAAGGAAAAATGATAAATTTGTGAAGTTTCCCACAACAACAAATTTGACAACATGGTTTGTGAGGCTGGTAACATTATGGAAACATCTAGAAACAAGGTAGAAACATGGTTGAAACTTCATGAAATGAAAAGATCTTCTTTTCTACCTACAAAATGCAAGTTAAAAGATGTCAATGAGTTTGAAGACAAACTCTAGGAGATGAAATGAAACAAGATTTTCCTATTTCCCTAGTTTTGAAAACCTTTATGTAAAGTGTTGTTGTGACAACATTTCAAACTCCTAATTTGCTATACTAGCCATGAAACAACTTGATTTTCAGACCTATATCACTATTGTACCTAAATCAAAATGAACTTTATAATCATGTACCAGAATTGCATCCTTAGATATGATTGTTGCAGCCTTCCATGAAGTACTGATGCAGGAGCATCCAGGGTGTAAGAGCAATCTTGCATCAACCAAAAAAAAATGTTGTTTCTTTTCAATAAGGGCTAAATTTGGCAGGGTTACAATTTTTAGTAAGTTTCCATTTGTGCACGGTTGGATACAAAATCTTACAAGGACATCCAAAATGGTGAATTGAAGCTAACGGTGAAGAAATCACTTCAATATCATTTGTCATTTGTGAGATATTAAAATTTCAAATTCCAAAAATCCTATTGAAATATTCAAAGTCGAATTTGAGGCACTTAGAAGCTCCGGATGGGATCAAAATTTGGTGGGAAACCCAAGTAGTCTACTTTTAGGTACAGCTTGTGCACAACCGTCTTTTTAAGAGCTTTCTGAAAAGGTATTATAACAGAAAATCCAACAGTCGGATCGAAAGTTATGGCCCCGTGAAGTTGACCTATTTTTGGAGGGAGATGCAAATTTTGAAATTAAGATGGTGGCCGCCAAAAAGGGCTATATATGACCTTTTTGGGAACCTCTGGGGTAGTAGAGTTAAGGGGGAAGGTGTAGAGTCAAGAAAAGGTGGGAAAATAGAAATCCTAGTTGATTTGGGGTTACAAAACGCTGAAGATTCCAGAGTCTTGAGAGAGGGAGCTGTAATGTGTTGTAGCCTGTAGGGATTCATCCTCTAATTGTATTTGAGCTACTATAATGTAATGTTTGGCCCATATTAATAAAATATCATTCTATTTCTGTGTGTAATTTCTTTTATTATGTGTTTTATAATTTACCCCCTTCATCAAGTGGTATCAGAACTAGGGTTCCTGAGTGTGTAGACAGATCGCCGACCGTGAGGTAGTTTGCACCAAAACCTAAGGTTGTGGGTGTGTCGCTAAGATCAAGATGCCTCCATGAAGAAATTGTATTGGGAGGAATGCTTTGAGAGAAGAGGGTTTTAGAGCCCTGCAAAGACAAATCGATGCATTGCAAGAGGAGTTGTGAAGAGGGTTTGAGCCAAGAACAAGAGAAGAAAGCGAGGATGAAGTGGAAGAGGAGCTATCTGAGGAAGAACAAGAAGCTGCAGGAGATCCTGCAAAAGTTAGGTTGTTGAGGGCCATTTCTAAGATTGGAAAGAGGCCCAGGATCAAAGTTTCTACATATTCTAGAGATTTGAATCTAGAATAGCTTATTGATTAGATCAATGACATGGAGGAATATTTTGAGTATGAAGATGTGGAAGACCCATATCAGGGCAAGTCTGCAAAGACAAAGTTGAAGGGCCATGCTAGTATTTGGTGGAAGGAGGTCTAGTTAGAGAGAAATAGAAGAGGAAAAACAAAGATTACCAGATGGGATCGGATGGTGGAGAAATTGAAGTAGTTCATTCCTGTGGACTATGAGATGGAGTTGCTGAAGAAGCTATAAGGATTGAAGCAAGGTAACAAGTTTTTTAAGGAGTATATAGAAGATTTTTATAAGATCACTATCAGGACAAGCCATGGAGAGGCCAACAAGGAGAACGTAGCTCGTTACATTTATGGGTTGAGGCCAAGTATTCAAGAAGAGTTGAGCCTGGTCAGAATGACAACCATAGAAGATGTGTACCAGTTTACCCTGAAGGTGGAAGAGAAGCTGAATAAGAGATTTGAAAGTGAGCAAAGGGGAAGAAGTCAAGGGGGAAGGACTGGTGGAAGACCCTATGGAGGCTGAAATGAAGATCTAAAGAAAAGTGAAGAAACTGGGACCAGTCAAAATTTGAGAGGAGATAATACCTACTGCCCTCGTGACTAGAACAATGGTGAGAAAAGAGGAAGAGGAAGAGGCAAACCTAGGCAAGTAGCTAGAAGAGGTTTCAGAGGAACATGTTTCCAATGTGAAGAAGAAGGACATCGAGCATACGAGTGTTCACAACATGAAGGAAGGACAAATAGAAGACCTGAAGGTAATGCACGAGTTGCACATGTCGATGAAGATGCGCAATCTAAGCGCTCTGAAGATGTTGAAAGGGGAGAAACCCTAGTTGTCAGAAGAACTTTGTTGAATGAGGAGAAAGAACCTAATTAGATGAAGAGTTTATTCCGCACAAGGTGCAAATGTGAAGGTAAGTCTCGTGATATTATTATTGATAGTGGAAGCATTGATAATCTTGTTTTTGAGGAGATGGTTGACAAGTTGAAGTTGACAAGAAGAAAGCATCCGCATCCATATTGGATTGCATGGTTGCAAAAGGACCATAGAGCTTTGGTCAATGAGCAGTGTTTAGTGAAGTTCAAGATTGGGGACTACCATGATGAGGTGTTGTGTGATATCATACTAATGGATGCATGTCATATGCTATTGGGGATGCCATGGCAGTATGGTAGGAGTGCTGTCCATGATGGTCATGCAAACACATATTCATTAACAAAGGATGGAATTTGTCATAACTTGAAGCCCTTGAAGGAGGTGGAAGAAAAGGTATGTAGTACTGCCAGAATTTGCTTGGTAGATGGTAGGAAAATCTTGGAGGGTATGAAGCATAAGCGTCATTGCTTTACATTGATTCCTAAGATTAGTCAAAAGAAATGTGAAGATGTACCAGTAGAAGTCTTAGAAATGTTGGAAGAATTTCAAGATATTGTTTTTGATAATGTACCGGAAGGTTTACCACTAGTGAGGAAGATAAGTCATCAAATGGATTTGATACCAAGAGCCAGTTTGTTGAATAAGGTAGCCCATAGAATGACTCCAACAAAGAGTGAAGAGTTGAACATGCAAGTTCAGGAGTTATTGAGGAAGGGACTGATAAGGAAGAGCCTAAGTCCATGTGCGGTACCTACAGTACTAGCACTGAAGAAAGATGGAGAGTGGAGGATGTGTATAGATTCCCGAGCCATCAACAAGATCACAATCAGGTATAGATTTCAATTGCCAGAATGGATGACATAATGGATTGTTTGAGTGGAGCCAAGTACTTCACAAAGATTGATCTGAAGAGTGGGTATCACTAGATTTGAATTAGAGAAGGAGATGAATGGAAGACAACCTTCAAAACCAAGGAAGGTTTGTATGAGTGGTTATTCATGCCATTTGGGCTAACCAATGTACCAAGCACATTCATGCAGCTCATGAACGAGTTATTGAAAGAATTTTTGGGAAGTTTTGTTATTGTTTATTTGGATGATATTTTGATTTTAGTAAGACTTGGGATGAACATTTGATGCATATCAGAAGAGTTTTAGAGAATATAAGGGAGGAGAAGTTGCTGATTAATTTGAAGAAATGTAGTTTTGCAATGAAAGAGTTAGTATACCTGGGATTTGTTGTCTCAGAGGAAGGTCTTAAGATGGACCCAGAAAAAGTAAGGGCCATGATTGAATGGCCCACACCAAGGAGTGCAATGAAGGTATGTGGTGCAGGAGCACCTTCTCTGTAGTGCAGGGCCATATTTTCTTTTATTGTTTCATAAGGCTCTTAAGCCATTTCATGTTGTAATAAGGCTCAATTTGGTCCCCTTGATGTAATTGTGGTTTTACTTGTATGAGGGGAAAGCCAACGGCTAACTAATTATAAGTCAGTTTGCACGGTTGGAAACTGAAAACTGCTGTCTTAAACCTTTTATAGGCAAGCAGTAGGAGGATAGAGGTATGCTGATGAAGATTGAATGAATGATAAGTGGAGTTTTTGGGTGTTTTTTCATATTATCTTGTTTGTGTATTTTCTAAGATTGTATCTCTATTTAGACCGTAAGAATTCATGCCCTAAACTAGATTCTACCTATTAGTTCCTAGTGTTTCTGTAACGTATTGACGGTGAAATATTGTTGTTTCTGAAAAGACTAGTTTGTAACCTAGGAGTCAAGGTTTGATAGACAAATGGAAACTCATTCCTCTATCCACTGATATTATCTTTATTATCAGTATGATGGAGGAATGCTACACAAGTTTTGTACTTTCCATGTTATCACCTAGGAACCCAGGAAACCCGATCTGATTCGACTAGGCATCTCTATGTGACTAGTCGTGGATTTGAGGAGAGGAGAGTGATCAAGGGTTTGCAAAGGAGTCAGGCATCTCTGCACATAGATTTCATCGTTTCTATGTTTGAGGTTCAGGATTGTACTGTCACAAAGCACCTACGAGGCTATCGGCACAACATAGACGTCGGAAGGGCCTTTGGAAGTCTCTCCGAATCACAACATCTAACCGATGAGTGGGCATCGGTGACAAATAGATCTCATCTTACCAAAGATTGGTATGGTGTCGGAGACACATACAAATGTTCATTCAGAAGACTAAGGGAGACGGTGGACCACCCACATACATAACGAAATGTATGCATCAGAATGAGTAAGGGCATCGGGTTGAGAAAGTTGCATTAGACCGACAGTAGAAGTTTTCACCGATTGGGGTGACAACTGCAAGTGTCACCGATGAAGAGTTTATTGGTGTAATGGGAGTATGTCGGTAGGAGTTTGCAACCAATTGCTGATGGGGTGTATGTTGCCGATATGTCAGAGAGACAATAGCCATCGGGGGTAACAATTTTAAGGGAGGCCAATAACAAGTGTTTGGCTGATGTGCATAACAGTTTCGGTGAGAGAGAAACCGTCGGGAAGAAAGAATGTGGGAAGGCCGACAAGGCAAGTCAGGCCGAGAAGGATAAAGATAGAATAGTTTCGGTGAGACGTTGGAAGTCTCTTGCCGATATTGAAGAAATAGACATTTTACACATTTCTACTAGACACTCTGCATCATATTGGTATCAGAGTCAAGTTTTGAATTGGAGCCGTGTATGTTAGATGAAGAGCTGGAGATAGAAACAGAGGCTAGCACTATGCCTCCCAAGTTGATGAGCACAGAAGCCATCCAGAAGATGGTAGGAGAGATGCTCAAAGAAAGACTAAAGGAAGAGAAATCCAAAAGTAAGAGTTAAGAAGATGGAAGCTCTTTTGAGTCAGAAGAAGACGAAGAAGAAGAACCTGGATGGGGATACTCTTGTGGACTAGATTGAAGCCATAAGTAATTACTTTGACTTCAAGGAGTATAGTGATAGTAAGAAGGTGAAATTTGCAAAAACTAGATTGAGAGGTTCTGCATTGGTTTGGTGGAACTACACACAATGTGAAAGGGAGAAGGTTGGAAAGAGTCCAATCACCAAATGGAGTAGAATGGTGGTCATGTTGAGAACCAAGTTCATGCCATGTGACTATGAGTTGCAGACCATCAAAAAATTTAATCATCTCAGACAGAAAGATATGGACGTGGCTACATACATTGAAGAATTCCACTGATTGAGCATGAGAGCCAATCACAGAGAGGAGGAGAATTCAGTATGGTGGTTCCCAGGACTGTGGATGAATGTTTCCAATTAGCCTCTAGGGAAGAGGATAAGCTAAAAAGGAGAGGTGATCAAAATAATAATAGAAGAGGTGGCAGAAACAACAGAGGAAGAGGTAATTTTGGTAGGGGACAGCCATACAAAAGTGAAAATTCAAATCAGCAAGAATCTTGTTCTAATACAGAACAAAGGGGTGGTGGTGTAGGTAGAAGACCTGGATCTTCATTGGAAGATGCTACAACTACAATCAAGTAGGCCATACTGCAAGTAAATGCCCTGAGAAGGCATCTAGCTCCCATGATGGTGGGAGAAGGAACCAGCTATTGAAGGATGATGATTGCTAGAGTGTAAATTCACCAATCGCTAGTGCTGCACCAGTGCTTGAAGGAGAGAGCATGATGATTAAGAGAACCTTGGTGAAGGTGCCATTGAAGCAGGAGCCTCCACAAAGGAAGAATCTCTTCAGAACCCAAGGAGTAGCATATGGTAAGCTCTATAAAATCATTGTTGATTCAGGTTCTACTGAAAATGTAGTGTCTGCTGAAATGGTAGAAAAATGTAAACTAAAAAGGCTGCCCCATGTTAGTCCTCATAAAATATCTTGGTTGAATAAGAATCAGAACTACATGGTAGAGGAATAGACTTGGGTAGAGTTTGAACTAGGTGATTATAGGGATAAGGTACTATGTGAAATTATTCCTATCGATGCTTGTCATCTTCTTCTTGGATGACCTTGGCAGTATGATGTGAAGGCACAATATGATGGTGAAAAGAACACCTATATGATCACCAAAAATGGCAAGAAGTTTAAGATGGATCCCTTACTAGAGTAGGTTGGAGATAAGAGCAGTGACAACGAGGTCATGTTAGTTAGTGGTAAAGAGTTTCTACAACTCCTGAGGGAGGAGGATACCCACGGGTATGCCTTGATGATGAAGCCTGTAGATGTAACAGGACACTAAAACAAGAAGCAGAAGGAGATTCCATTGGAAGTGCAACAATTATTGGATAAGTACCAAGATCTTGTGGTAGAGAATACTCCTAACTCCTTACCACCTATGAGGGACATAAGTCATCAGATTGACTTGATTCTTGGAGCCACATTACCCAACAAAGCTGCCTACCAGTTGACACCACAGTAGAATGAAGAAGTAGGTAGACAGATTCAAGAACTCTTGGAGAAAGGATTGATTAGAAAGAGTCTCAGTCCATGTGCAGTCCCTAGTGTACTTGCTCCTAAGAAGGATGGAAAGTGGAGGCTATGTACAGATTCAAGGGCTTTTAATAAGATCACCATAAGGTATAGATTTCCTATGCCAAGGATTGAGGATTTGTTGGACTATCTTGGCGGTTCATGCTACTATTCCAAGATTGATTTGAGATCTGGTTATCACCAGATCAGAATTAGGCAGGGAGATGAATGGAAGACTGCCTTCAAGACAAATGAAGGTCTTTATGAGTGGCTTGTCATGCCATTCGGACTCAGCAATGCTCCAAGCACATTCATGCAGTTGATGAATGAGGTACTTGTAGAATTCATTGGAAAATTTGTTATTGTTTATCTTGTTGATATATTGATTTTCAGCAAGACCAAAGAAGAGCATGTGAAGCATCTTGGACAGGTGTTGAAAAAAATTGCATGAGAGAAAGTTGATGATCAACTTAGATAAATGTGATTTTATGAAAACTGAACTGGTGTATCTGGGCTTTGTGATTTCCAATGGCTGTTTGAAAATGGATCCCACAAAGGTTGAGGCTATTCTCAATTGGCCTACTCCTAAGACAGTATGAGATGTTAGAAGTTTCCATGGTTTGGCAACTTTTTACAGGAAGTTCATTAGAGGGTTTAGTCACATAAGTGCTCCTATTCTCAATACCATCAAGGGTGGAGTGAAGTGTAAATTCCAATGGACAAAGCAAGCTGATGATAGTTTTGAACTGTTGAAAAAGAAAGTGGCTGAGTTACCTACGTTGGTACTCCCAGATTTTGACAAAGTTTTTGTTGTGGAATGTGATGCAAGTCAGCAAGCAATAAGTACTGTTCTCAGTCAGGATGGACATCTCGTTACATTCTTTTCAGAGAAGTTGAATGAGGCTAAACAAAGGTATTCTACCTATGACGTAGAACTGTATGCAATGGTGCAAGCTCTCAAAAAGTGGAGACACTATTTACTGCCAAAAGAGTTCATTATTTTTACTAAAAACCATGCTCTTAGCTTCCTAAACAGTCAGGAAAAGTTGAATTATAGGCATGTCAAGTGGATGGAACAATTGCAAGCCTATACTTTCACTATTAAGCATAAAAAAGGTGTTGCCAACAAAGTGACAGATGCTTTAAGTAGAAGGATACTGGTCATACAGGAAGTACAAATGGAAAGTATGGGTATAGAATGTCTGAAGGAGTTGTACAAGGAAGATGCAGATTTCAAGGCTGCCTATGAAGTGTGTGCAAGTTTGGCTAACACTTTTCATGGTGAGTATTCTGATTTTGTGTTGCAAGAAGGTCTCCTATTCAAAGACAGTTTGTTATGTGTTCTTAAATGTTCAATGAGGGACAATATCATCAAGGTGAAGCACAATGGAACCTTAGGATGACATTTTGGGTTGGACAAGACTTTGGAACAAGTCACCAGGTTCTACTATTGGCCAAAGGTATAGATGGATGTGCGGAGATATGTTGCAAGCTGTACCATATGTCAAAAGGCCAAAGGTATGTCTTCTAATGCTGGTTTGTACCAACCACTTCCTATTCCCAACAGACCTTGGGAAAGCATTAGTATGGACTTTGTGCTTGGTCTTCCTAAGATAGCAAGGGGTGTAGATAGTGTTTTTGTCATTGTGGATAGATTCAGTAAGATGGCTCATTTTGTGCCATGCAAATGCACCAATGATGCATCTCATATTGCTGGTCTCTTTTTCCGAGAGGTGGTCAGAATTCATGGTTTGCCCCTTTCAATTGTCACTGATAGAGACTCCAAGTTTGTTGGTCATTTTTGGAGGACCCTATGGAGAAAATTGGGCACACAGTTGTCTTTTTCATCAGCCTACCATCCCCAAATTGATGGTCAGACTGAGGTTGTTAATAGGTCCTTGGGAAACCTTTTGAGATGCCTTACCAAGCAACATGGGTTGGCATGGGATTTAGTGATCAGTCAAGCTAAATATGCTTATAATGATTCAAGGAATAGAAGTACTAGGAAAAGTCCTTTTGAAATTGTTTATGGTTTCCACCCAAGAGGACCACTTGAACTCAAAGACCTACAAGGTTGGGATAAAAGGAGTGCTCTAGGAGAAGACTTTGCTGCTACCATGAAAGCAATCCATGATTAGGTCAAGATTCAGTTGGAGAAAACCGTCTCCAAGTACAAGGATAGGGCAGATCTGGAAAGAAGAGAGATACAGTTCAAGGTAGGAGATTTGGTGATGGCCTATCTCAGGAAGGAAAGGTTGCCTAAGGGACAACCAACCAAATTATTAATGAAGAAGATAGGACCATGCAAGGTAGTGCTAAAATTTGGTCCGAATGCGTATGAGATAGAATTGCCATCCGGTCTTGGTATCTCTCCCATTTTTAATGTTGCAGACCTATTTCCTTTCAAACCTCCATTGAATGCTGAAGATAGATCAGATGTTGTGATTGAAGATGAAGACTGGATCATAGATTTACCTCCAAGTAAGCCTTTACAGTTGGAATGCATTTTGGATTCCAAAGTTGTCAAGAAGACAAGGAAGTGTGTGTACAAGGACTACTTGGTCAAGTGGCAGGATCTTCCTAATTCAAAGGCGACCTAGATGAGTGAAGCAGATATCCTGAAGCATGGGAAGACACTTCAGTAGTTAGCAACTCAAGGGACTTGAGTTTTTCCTGTAGGGGGAGTATGGTGTAGGAGCACCTTCTTTTTAGTGCAGGGCCATATTTTCTTTTATTGTTTCATAAGGCTCTTAAGCCATTTCATGTTGTAATAAAGGTCAATTTGGTCCCATTGATGTAATTGTGGTTTTTCTTGTATGAGGAGAAAGCCAACGGCTAATTGATTATAAGTCAGTTTGTGCGGTTGGAAACTAAAAACTGTTGTCTTAAACCTTTTATAGGTAAGCAGTAGGAGGATAGAGGTATGCTGATGAAGATTGAATGAGTGATAAGTGGAGTTTTTGAATGCTTTTTCATATTATCTTGTCTGTGTATTTTCTAAGATTGTATCTCTGTTTAAACTGTAAGCATTCATGCCCTAAACTAGATTCTACCTGGTAGTTCCTAGTGTTTCTGTAACGTTTTGATGGTGAAATATTGTTGTTTCTGAAAAGACTGGTTTGTAACCTAGGAGTTAAGGTTTGATATACAAATGGAAACTCATTCCTCTGTCCACTGAAATTATCTTTATTAGCAGTGTGATGGAGGAATGCTACACAAGTTTTATACTTTCTATGTTATCACGAAGGAACCCAGGAAACCTGATCTAATTCGACTAGGCATCTCTATGTGACTAGTCATGGAATTGAGGAGAGGAGAGTGACCGAGGGTTTACAAAGGAGTGAGGCATCTCTGCACATAGATTTCATTGTTTCTATGTTCGAGGTTTAGGATTGTACTGTCACAGAGCACCTACGAGGCTATCGGCGTGACATAGATGTCGGAAGGGCCTTTGGAAGTCTCTCCGAATCACAACATCTAACCGATGAGTGGGTGTCGGTGGCAAATGGATCTCATCTTGTCGAAGATTGGTATGGTGTTAGAGACACATACAAGTGTTCATTCAAAAGGCTAAGGGAGATCGTGGACCACACACATACATAACAAAATGTATGCATCGGCGTCAGTAAGGACGTCGGGTTGAGAAAGTTGCATTAGACTGACATTAGAAGTTTTCACTGATTGGGGTGACAACCGCAAGTGTCACCGATGAAGAGTTTATCGGTGTAATTGGAGTACGTCGGTAGGAGTTTGCAACCAATTGCAGATGGGGTGTATGTTGCCGATACATCGGAGAGACAATAGCCATCGGGGGTAACATTTATGAGGGAGGCCGATAACAAGTGTTTGGCCGATGTGCATAACAGTTTCGGTGAGAGAAACCATCGGGAAGAAAGAATGTGGGAAGGCCGACAAGGCAAGTCATGCCGATAAGGATAAATGTAGAATAGTTTTGGTGAGACGTTGGAAGTCTCTTACCGATATTGAAGAAATAGATATTTTACACGTTTCTGCTAGACACTCTGCATCAGTATGATCTTTTCATGGTTTGGCAAGTTTTTACAGAAAGTTTATCAGAAATTTTTGTAGCATTTGTGCACCCATAACTGAGACAATGAGATAGGATAGAAAAGAGTTTAGATGGACTAAAGGAGAAAATAAGAGCTTTGATAAATTGAAGCAGAAAGTCATAGAACAACCTGTTTTGGTACTTGTAGATTTCAATAAGGTATTTCAAGTAGATTGTGATGCTAGTGGTAGTGATATAGGAGTTATTCTGAGTCAAGAAGGTAAGCCCATAACCTATTTTAGTGAGAATTTTAATGATGCCAAGAAAAAGTATTATGTTTATGATCAGGAGTTTTATGCAATAGTTCAGGCTTTGAAGAAATGGAGACATTATTTATTGCCAAAAGAGTTTGTTTTATATACAGATCATCAAGCTTTACAGTATCTTAATAGTCAGGGAAAGTTAAATCAAAGGCACTTAAAATGGGTTGAGTTTTTGTAGAGCTATACTTTTATTTTGAAGCACAGGAGTGGGAAGTCCAACAGAGTTGCAGATGCCTTGAGCAGAAGGCAAGATTTGTTGACAGAAATGAAGATAGAGGTTGTTGGGTTTGATGAACTCAAAAGTTAGTATCCTAAAGATCTAGATTTTACAGAGGCTTGGAAAGCTTGTTTGGAACCTGTCACTTTGGATAGGACAAAATGGTTGGATTACATAATCCAAGATGGCATGTTGTTTAAAAGAAGCCAGTTGTGCATTCTAAGGAGTTCCATGAGAGAGAACCTGATTAAGGAGAAGCATAGTGGAGGATTAGCTGGACACTTTGGTCGAGATAAGACCATTGCTATTGTTGGTGAACATTATTACTGGCCACAATTGCAGCAGGATGTGAGGAAATTTGTGCAGAGTTGCAGAGTGTTTCAGATGGCAAAAGGAACAAGTTAGAATACAAGGCTATATCAGCCATTACTGATACTAGAGAAGCCATGGGATGATATTAGTATGGATTTTGTTCTTGGTTTACCAAGGACACAGAGAGGACATGATTCTATTTTTGTGGTGGTGGACAAATTCTCAAAGATAGCCCATTTTATTCCTTGCAAGAAGACTAATGATGCTATTCATATTGCAGAGTTATTTTTCAGGGAGGTGGTGAGATTATATGGTCTACCTAAGAGCATAGTTTCAGATCAAGATACCAAGTTTGTTGGTTATTTCTGGAGGACATTGCGGCAGAAGTTGAAGACAGATTTGAAGTTCAGTTCTGGACACCATCCACAGATTGATGGACAGACAGAAGTGGTGAATAGGAGTTTGGGTAGCCTGCTATGATGCTTAGTAGGAGATAAGCCCAAGGGATGGGATTTGATTTTATCACAAGAGGACTTTTCATACAACAATTCTGTCGATAGGAGCACATGTAAATCTCCATTCCAGGTTGTGTATGGGAGTAGCCCAAGAACTACTTCTGAATTGAGGAGGATAGATAAGGAGGAGAAGAGTAGTGCCAAAGCTGAAAATTTCACTGAGCACATGAAGAATTTGCAGGAAGAGGTAAGAAAGCATATCCATAAGATGAATTCTCAGTATAAGGCTAAGGAAGATCAGAAGAGGAGACATAAGGAGTTTCAGGAGGGTGATGAAGTCATGGTTCACTTGAGAAAAGAAAGATTTCCAGTTGGTACATATAATAAGCTGAAGATGAGGAAATTTGGACCATGTAGAATCTTGAAGAAGCATGATTCAGGAAATGCATTTGAGGTAGAGTTGTCTAATGACATCAATATTTCACCAGTGTTCAACATTTCAGATTTGACAGAGTATCATGATGATGGATTTGATAAAGGAACATAGTGGGACATTCCAGCATCTACTTCAGAGAAGGAGGAGATAGAGGGCATTCTGGATAGCCGTTTGGGTAAGAGTACAAGAAACATGCAGTATACAAAATACTTGGTGAAATGGAAAGGAAGGCCTGTTGAAGATTCATCATGGTTATCTGAGACTGATGTTAACCGTTTTGGTTTCCCTCTAACTCATGAGAAGTGACAGGGTCACTTTTCAAATTACCCCAAGTGTTTGATGTAGGAGCATCCAGACTATAAGAGCAATCTTGCATCAACCAAAAAAATGTTGTTTCTTTTCAATAAGGGCTAAATTTGGTAGGGTTACTATTTTTAGTAAGTTTACATTTTTTCATAGTTGGATACAAAATCTTACACGGACCTCCAAAATGGTGAATTGAAGCTAATGATGAATAAATCACTTCAATATTGTTTGTCATTTGTGAGATATTAAAATTTTAAATTCCAAAAATCCTATTGAAATATTCAAAGTCAAATTTGAGGCACTTAAAGGCTCTAGATGGGCCCAAAATTTGGTAGGAAACCCAAGTAGTCTACCTTTAGGTACAGCTTGTGCACAACCATCTTTTTGAGAGCTTTCCGAAAAGGTATTATAATTTAAAATCCAATGGCCGAATCGAAACTTATGGCCCTACGACGTTGACCTAATTTTGGAGGGAGATGCAAATTTTGAAATTAAGCTGGTGGCCTCAAAAAGGGCTATATATGACCATTTTTGGGAACCCTTGAGGTAGTAGAGTTAAGGGGGAAGGTGTAGAGTCAAGAAAAGGCAAGAAAATACAAACCCTAGTTGATTTGGGGTTACAAAAGGCTGAAGATTCCAGAGTCTTGAGAGAGGGAGCTGTAATGTGTTACAGCCTATAGGGGATTCATCCTCTAATTGTATTTGAGCTTCTCTAATGTAATGTTTGGCCCATATTAATAAAATATCATTCTATTCTCTGTGTACAATTTTTGTTATTGTGTGTTTTATGATTTACCCCTTTCATCAAGTACTAAATAATTGTTCTAGATTGCAGATATCTTGATTAAGACTGAAAATGGAGAAAATATGAAGAAAGGAGGCTAGAAATGAAGTTTTGATGGTGAAATTAGTTATCTAAAACTGATTGTTGATGTTTGTACTTGAAAATGAAGAGTTGCAACTACATATGGAGGAGATAAAAGTTTTCTATAGCTCTGCACACGTGTGAACCATTCAAATTTGTCATTTCATGAAAATCCCATATCTAACTAAAACTACAATCATGTGGCAATTAATATCAAGTTATGTCTTGAGGTATGAAATTACATATATCATCTTTCTACCAAGAAAAACAATCATATATAACAAGAAATCAATCTATAACATGTTATTGATCATGACTCAACCATTGTAAACTAATTTTACATCAAACTTTTAAGTTTCAAAGTAAGAATACATGCGCATAAGGAATTTAAGTTATATTGTATATCAAGGTGTATATATATTAAAATCTAGTCCATAATGGTAGACATATACAAAAATTTAGCAAATATACCAACTCAAAACAATTTTTACAAAATGTGGCATATGTCATGTCTCAAAATCTATATACAATCTACATGATGAATAGCTACATCAAATACTGAAAGTCCACTTGATGCTAGTATGTCTTTGGTGAATCCTCAATATGTGATGGATCCTCAAGAAGTGTTTTCTTCGTACCATGATGTCTAGTAGTTGATGGAGGCAAAGTTGACTGCATTAACAAGTCAAGCCACAAATTTGATTAATCTCTTCAATGGTAAATATAAATAAGTTAGAGTTAGTAAATAGAATCTTATCTACTGCAATTTAGAACTTTAATTTATTAACATATATCTAAATCACTACAATCAACTATAAGACTTCTAGAAACTATCAATTATTTTAAAAAAATCAATTCAATTACCTTGACTCTTTCTTGTCATTCAGACAATCATTCTGCAAATGATTTTCTCTTAAGATGATCAGGTGTCCTACTAAAGCATAATGACAAAGGTGGCACATCACTCACATTCTAAAGAGAATGTAAAAGTAAAGTAACATTGAAATAAATTAATATATAATTATTAAACAAAAAAGGAAATACATACATTAGAATAGGTTAGATGTGTTACACATAAACAATCTAGAGTGCACTACACAAAAACTTATCTACTGGAAAACAAGCACATACCACCATCGAGGCCTCCTGCATCGATTGAGAGGGACACATCATGGATGGACCAACTAATATCTCTTTTATGAAAAATGACAAGAATGTAAGACTCTATGTATACAAATAATCATAATAATTTTTAAATTAATAGATCAATTTATCTATTCTCTATTTTATTATTTTATCTAAATGACTATAATAAAATATTTAAGTTTTTTAAATTATCAATTAAAGTACAGTTCAATCTAATTACCTCCGCCCTTTGTTGGCATTTAGAAAGTCATTTTACGAAAGATAGTCCCTTGGGTCGATCAGGGGTTTGAGTAAAGACCATTGACAAAGATGCCACATCATTCACATTTTGGATTGACTATAAAATTAAATTAACATCAAGATATAAATTAATATAATTACTCACAAAGAAATAAATGCATAAAAAAAAGAAGTTGATGTGTAGAACAAATTATACCAACAAGTCAAATCCAAATTGGATTGTAGATAAAGTTCCATGATGAACTTCTGTCAATGCCTCCTTTGTCATCAACTGTTACCCCCCTTAGGTATATTAGTACTAATAAATTTGTTTATATTATTCAAATGGAATACACCATGAAATTTAACATTAAATTTTACTTATATAAAATATTGGTCATGCTCTTCTCCTTCTCTATGGTCCACTGATGCTTGTGCTTATGCTCTTGTCCTCGACCCCTCGGCTTGAGTTATGGACCCCTGCTAGCTCATCTCGTGAAGGGACATCGTACTCTGAAGTGTTCAAGGGTGGCTCACTACTCTCCATAACAAGACCTAAGCACAACTGATTGCAAAAAATGCAATGATGGGGCACACAAATATGTGTGGACAAGGACTTGGGTCTAGTAAAATTAGATGATCCAATATCATGAGCAACATCATGTGGTTGTGCAAACTGAGAAGTCTGTATAATCAAGTGCTTGGTCAAAGAGTGTATGGCATTGAGGCCCTACTGTGTTGCATTTGCAACAATGTCTAGGTGTTGAATTGGGGGTGAGAAGGGATAGCAGGAGGGGGAATATAGGTCCACCTTGTACTTGTCTCATTTCCCTAGGTCTATCTTGAGGCATTCCCTTACCTACTCCCTAAAACACTCTAAAATTAAAATAATTCACATGGTGACCAATTACAAACTTTGCATATAGTTTACAAAGGAAATACAACTTAGGTACACCTAAATTATTATTGGGTGGTTTACCAAAAACCATCCACTAATGATCCAAAAAAATTTGACTAATACCCTCATGTATACACCATCTGATTGAATACTTAGGCTTACAAACATCAACATGCAATCCAATTTTAGGATTGACAAAATATTGGGCTAACATAGCTTTGGTAATGTCTAACTCTTTCACTTGATCATATGATAAACCATCAGCATATTCTACCTTCTTGGTTTCTCATCATTGCCTAAATGATTTGTGTTGGCTTGAGAGGGTTCGAACATGACTAATAATTCCCTCTAATTCGATGTTATTGAAGACAATCAAAGATGGCGGTGATACATTTCTACAATCCTACTTATTTGATCAATGTTTCTTTCAATTTTCTCTTTGATTGTTGGAGGGGGAGGGTTTGGTGGTGGAGGGTTTGGGTTTTCATGTCTTTCATCCATTTTACCTATTTAAAATATAAAACATACCCATTTAGTATAAAAAAACCAAAAAAAATTGCTTGAATATACAAAATAAACAAAAAATGCAAGAACTAACCTCTTTGGATCAGATATCCATTCTTGGACTACTCTGATATTAGTTTTGGGAGAGGTCTATTTTTTGCAAGCCGCGGGTTTGCAAAACACAACCTCTTTTTCCCTTTTTATGTCTTGCAAAACGGATATCTTGGGTAAATTAGGTTGCACAAAATATTTAAAGATTTGTGAAAATTTTAATCTTACCTAGTTTGGATTTTTTGTACTTTGTTACTTGCACACATGTTACCCAATTTGTAGATTTCTATCAATGACTTCTTGCAAAAAAATTTCTTAAAACTTTCATGAATGTAAATAAACATCATAACTCCACTTTCACTAATTGGGTGATTTAATTAATAACATAATTAATATTTGGTAATTTTAATAAAATCTCATGGTGAAATTAACTTGTGGCCATTGCCAAATATTAAAATAATTGTGAATTTGCACTTAGATTTAAAATGTCTTCATACCAATATGCCTAAAACTTGATAAAGAGCCCCTCCAAACCTATCACAATAAAATGAAAATTTGTTTTTCTACTATTGAGATTGTTGGCATAATAGTCATAGTAACAATGGTATTACATTGTTAAATTTGCATTTATAGGTTAGTTTATGCATATAATTGTTAGTAAATAAAGAAATAGTTAGTTTGTTAGTTTGTGGAGGAATGAAGATCAGTTTAAAAACTCCACATGAAGAGAATCAGAAATGGTGGTGACAGTCCTAGAAGATAGATAAAAGAAATTATAGAGGTAACTCATGTCATTACAGCGAAAGAATAGTGTAGATATTCAGAGAAAAGGAATGGTCTGGGATGAAATCAGTCCTTATTTTTGTTTGGTAATTGCATACATACTTGTATTGGGTGAGTAGTAGAGATCAACCCATGTTCTGGACATTGTGAACCCTACAAGGGAAAGTTTCTGATGTTCTTTTATTCTTCCACTCCATATAATAATGTTCTTTCCATTGGCTAAACCATTTTCATCTAGTTTTTAATCTTTGTATATAAGAAGGTAGGAATGGTTTCAAATACATGGAGTATTGGAACGAATAGTTTATTTCATTATGGAAATATAAATACATTTGCAATCACTATGCTTATGTATGGTTTTGTTGATTACTATAGGATTGTCTAATATAAACTTGGCCATAAAGGAATGCAATACTGCATTGAGTTCAAGTTTTTGAACCATCTATGAGATTTAGTTTCATACTAATGGTGTTGTAGTGGATAGTGACAGAGGCAGCGACAGTCAAGGATTATGTAGATTTGAGTTTAGGTTTTAATAATTGGAGAAATAAGGGATTTTGTAAGAAGTTTAGTTGCTTTGTAAGACATCTATGGTTTGAAATTTGTTTTGCATCATAGTAATTACATAGAAGGTATAAGGAGTTTTAAGGATATATTTGTGTTTATGGAGGTATAAGGCTGATTAGTGTATGGGTCTATCATTGGATAAATTTGACATTATCATCATGAATGCACATATGTCAAAGATAGCTTATACTTTCAGGGCCATCGTTTCTATTCCTGATGAGGCCTCCAAAGATTCATCCAAGACAACAGTTGGTTAATGTATAATAGGGTCATATTGGAGGTAGGAAGCATGAAAGAATGGAGGATTTTCCATCATCTCAAGTTAGCTTCCCTCTTTGAGATGATGCTTTGCATGAGAAGTGTTTTTGGTTTTGGTTGTTTTGCTTTTCTTTGTTGATGCTAATGGATTTGAAGAATGTATGTTTTGTGAAGATTTTGTTTTGGAGACAGGTTTGGGATTTGGTGTTGAGTTCAATATGGATTATTGTCCAGCGAGATTCAAAGTATACGATCAAGAATTATACCCTTTCACGATCACTAGACAATGATAGAGATCTATCCTATCTCTTAGGGATTGTTGTCGAATAATTCAAGACTCTTTGATTTGAAAGTTCGAGACTAAAGAGCTCAATAATACAGCTTGAAGCTACACCTTTCCAAGGGTAGACACGATAGCATGATGGAGCCCCGATTGGTTTAGGATTTGTTCTTTGGGAGCAGACCTTCTATAAAATATGTATTCATATTATGTAATCAGCTTTGTCAAGTATATTAGCATTCAGGGCCATCCCTTGGTACTGTTGTAGGAACAATGTAATAAGGGGGGAATGTTGGCATAATAGTCATAGTAACAATGGTATTACATTGTTAAATTTGCATTTATAGGTTAGTTTATGCATATAAATGTTAGTACATAAAGCAATAGTTAGTTTGTTAGTTTGTGGGAGTTACATTCCCATATGGAGGTTATGTAGGCAGTTACCAAATAGTTAAAGGGAAGAGGCTTTTATAAAGCCAATGTAATGCAATGTGAAAATTATCTGAAGATAATAATATATTATTTTATGTTTTATGTTTTGCTGTGTTAAAATGGTCTGATATGGTTATCTATGTTTGTGCTCACCATATTTCAATAGAGATATGATCAATGACTCAATCATTTTTCACTAATAATTAGGTCATCGAAATTTATAACTTGACTTGTCCTAACTTGCAACACTTTGAAGATTCTAGAATTGACTTTAAACCATTTCTGACTATGACCACAAATTGATGAGTTCAATGAGCAATTTAACACTACAAAATGATTAAGGACATTTGCAACCAAAACTTTATGATCTGTAGATAGTAATGTTTTGAACTTGATTAAACTAATGTGACAAAGTGACTCCACATGTGACTTGGAAGATCAACATGGCATTCAAGAGGTTAACTTAATGACACATCTTTTTAATGAGTGTTAAAATTTTAAAATTTTTCTAGTGGATAACAACTATCTCTAACTAGGGACAAACACCTTGTGGATGCAATAGGAACTTAGAATATCTAGAAAAAGATTAGTGCATTCTCTGTCGGTCATAAAGTTGATAGTGTACACAATAACAAAAAATAATAGAGGACTTTGACACATGGAAAATTAAACATAAGGGAAAATACACACAAAATAGAAACAAACATGAAAAAAATTCCTAGGTAACCTATGTACATTGTAGATCATGTGAACCCATTGATAGACTTAGAAAAATATGCATTTGTGCCAAATAATGAACTATATCTATGAAGCATCGATGGACCAAATTGTTATTTATGTTTCATGGAGAGGGATTTGAAGTCTTTTAAATGCATAAGATTCATTAATAATGCATCATACCCAAACAATCACTCTTGCTCATAAGAATTAGAATCCTCTTGAATCAATTTAGTGTCACCATTTGTAATATTGATCATGTTTTCTTGCATTACATCATACATATCAATGTCCCACATTTGGATGCATCTTTGATTATTTGAGTATGAGGAGAATAAGTCTCAGGTTTCCCATGTTTCATACAAATTTTGAGATGGGTAGACTTCTTGTAGTTTAGGCTGCAAACTCACTTCATGAATAGTAATTTCAAGGAGCATGGGGTAATCCTTGATTAAATTAATTTCATCCCTCTTCATTGTGATAAACTCAAAAAAATATTATCTAATGATGATAAAGTAGGAGAAAAGGATGATACATATGTAACTTTGGACTCATCAATACATGTGCTTTCTTCTACGATCATTAAAGGAGTAGGAATGACATCTTCACCATAAAGGAACTCAATGTCTAAAGCTTGAAGGCACCAACTTGAAATGAAAATTTCATAGGACTGCAAATATTCTTGAGATTCATTTGATTGATTATTCTTTGTTTGCTTCTCTTTTAACAATTTTAGTTCTTCAAACCTCTTCTATATCGCATCAACAAGATGCATCAAATGATGGATAAAAACTAGAGTTGTCTACCCACTATTACTTCTTATAGTTTCAACACATATTCTAAACATAAGATAACCAATTATTCATCTTCAATATGACAATAAATTTTCAATTGGTACAGAAAGTACAAGTAAAATGTATCTCATTTTTCATTGACCAATGAAATACTTGCAATCCCTTCCATAGATTTGTGGTTGTATCATGTGTTAAGTCATTGGATAGACTAAGAATTTTGCCATCATTTTAATAAGATTGCTGTAACAACCACATTCTAAATACATAGTAAAAATGAAATATTTACCATTAAGTAATTTAAACAAGGTAAAAAGAGAGAGAATTTTTTTTTCAATTTCGATAAAATCAAGTAACTACAATTACAAAATTTCTCACTACTAAATATAGTAAGTCATATTGTCCTTCTCAAGTACAATGCTTACAAAAGTAAATCAATTACAAATATCTGCTTTAGATAATGTCTTACATAGTCTCAATAAACACAAGTCTCAAAGATATACTACATCCAGAAATTTGACATCTTTATCACAAGCCTTGGCATGTCTTTTGCTAGAGAGAGAGAGTATCTTTCCAGTGATTTACCTCCAACCACAGACCGGCAGTCTCCCACACATCTTCCACCTAGGAAGTGGCCCTACCCTACACAAGGAATATAGACCAAAGGTGATCAATGGTAATTTGCCTTTCCGAGTACATAATGTTGTATTCTACACAACTCTATCAATCATACAACCCTAGATACCCTCTAGCTAAGTATGATTTCTGATAGGATGTGCAATCTAGATACAGTGAACCGACAATGCATGCAGAGACATATGTATTACTATGGCCATAGTTTCAATATAAATTAATGTTCATAATGAACGTTGTCATAATGTTCACCCACTCCAACTCGACTTGGATACTATCATATTCCTATAGTTTGACTTGGTCAACTATGTTTAACTTAAGAACTTATGACGATTTCAACAATTTAGTCTTCTCGACCCATACATGTTTTCTTTCACTGTCTATAATCCATAGACCTATTCAACTTTCTTTCTTTATGAGGACTCTCATTGCATCATTGCAATACCTAAGGTCCACATCTTAATGTCTCATAAGATTTATAGATTATTAGTAACGACTAAGATGATAACCTTACCTAGGTTAAGCATTATAGTCTAGGAATCTAATTCCTTCTTTCAAGTAAGAATAATTACACATAGTCAGGGCACCTGACCCTTCAATCATGATCTAAATAATGATCTCAATGCCTTAATATAATAATTACCATATCTAGGTTAAGTTAAGGTTTAACTAAAGAGTTTTGACTAAATCAAACCTAGTCTTTATGACTTAGATGGATTCACACGACACTGTCGTCACTCCATAATCCTTATGAAATGATTATCCATTCTTAGGTATCCCTTGCATCTTTGTAATCATTTGAGATTCCTTACTTTCAATAAGTAATAACTAAGAGGAATTGTGATCAAAAAGTATAATAAACTTTATGTTTGATTATCCATTTAATAGTACCTCTTGCACGCTTGCAAAACCTGAAGCTTATGACTTATGTTTCAAGTCAAATTGTAGCCCAATAAATAGTTTTCCCTACCTAAGGTTAAAGATTGTCAACTAATAACAAATCTCTTTTCAATAAGATAGATGTGAACATTTACTAAAATTAGGGTTCGTGACACTTTAATACATGTAATAACTAAAATAGGTTATAACCATAAAAGTGTCGTCAATAATCTTTAACCCTTCTAGGTTAAAGTAGGGTTTTATTTAACTTATCCCAACCCAATGAATAATGAACAAACTTTTTCTAGGAAGTAAGAATATTGTAAGAACAATTATCTATTAGTCTTCTTTCAACCAAAGGATCAAATATACCTTTCAATCTATGACTAGATCATTAACACATCAATACTTACAACCTTAAGTTGTTCTATCAAATCTTGAATAGGTTTTCAACTTAACTCTAAATGCTATGGCTTGAGGTACATACCCCTTATGACAAGAGTCAAAATATCTTCATAAATAGGGTTCGTACTTCCCCATTGTTGTTATTTTTGATATAGCTATCAGAATATGGAAATAACAAGGCATTTAGAAAAGATATCACCCTACTAGGTTATCTTAGGGTTTTTTTTCTTCTTTTTTACAAAGAAATCTTAAAATAGGAAACCCTTATTTTCTAAAGAAGTCTGATTAATGTCTAAGATTGATTAACTATAATGATATATCAAGACTAATTCAAATTGATGTCATCCTAGCTTCAATATCGGAGTCATTTTTCACATACTTACATTATACCTAAAGTATCTAGAACTCATTTGTTTAATAACGGGTGCCCATTTGTACAAAACAAGCCATATTTCCATTAGGTATTCTTGGTATTCATAGCATGATTTATCTTGACATGGTAACTAGTCATGATACAAGTATACTATACCTGTGCTTAATAGATTATGATTTCACTTAATCATTAACCTTCTGAACATGTTAATATGAAACAATTCTTCTTACCCTAGGAAGGTCATCTCTTAAATAAATAAATTTTGAGCTCGATGCCTTATCTGAATTCATGAGCTCGATAATATGGTAATGACGTGAAAAGGTGACCATCTTCAATTTTTCCTAATGGATTAGTCTTATATTGTTTAAACTCTAAGGTTCTAAACTTCTCAACTTCATGATTATGCAGTTGCTAGGATCTATCCTCCTTGACTATGTATCTTCAAATGCTTTTAACCCTACTAATATATATATCCATTCAAGTTATAGCAGATGCATATAGCACTATATAAGAATTAAACATTGTGTTTTAAATGAGTTGTTCTACCTCAACGATTGGATAAGCTCTGTAGACAATACAATGTACAGAAACCACAAATAAAGTTAAATACATTCATTCTTAAAGAGGTACTCTTACCTATGCTTCTGCTGTCTAGATAACTTCTTTGTACATTCTTACTACCTTAACAAGGATAATCAACTTGGCATCACTTGTTCTCTTCAAAAGATGACAAAAACTCAACAAACTACTCTTCATCTATATTGTTGCCATTTAACATCATATTTCTCTATCACTTGGAGCATCTACTTCCTCTTGGAAAATGAAATATGTATTAGCTACTAATTAGAGTAGCACTGCCATAGTTAACAACCACTCCTATCCTTTTGACTCCTATAGAGCCCGATCTTAGGATAGGCATGGCTTGCTAAAGGTGAGGATGGAGATTTTACACCATGACCAGGTACTGAAGACCACCGTATAAAGCCATGTGCATCCTTGAGTCCCACAGACTCGTACCCATAAGAGGTTCTAGGAATACACCGATAGGAATCACAAAAATGATGGAAAACATTTCCAATGACTTAACACAGTCCTCACTATCCCCACTCTGCCAGCCCTTAACAAGTCATTTCAACTTCCTTACATCACTCACTTTGTTAGAAAAAAAATTAGAGTCTCAACCGTCCACTACTCATAATGAATCTTTTTCATTATTACCATGTCTACCGACTAGCAATCCAATTAACATGTACAGCTGCACGTCTTGTCGGTTACAACAAAATCCACTTCCGATGTAAAAGTTACAAATGAGGACAACACATGCAAGGAGAAGGGAGAAGCATGGCATAAAACACCACTAATTTCCTTCAAGAGGCTGACATCATCAAAACAAAACTTTGAAATTATTTAGTTATCACATAAGTTATTAAAACCACTACTGTAGTTAGTCGATATGCACTCCTAATAGCATGCCGACGGCCACTCTTAGTTACAAGCCAATGATATTGTGGCATAATAATTGCCACTAGCTCCCAACATGGTTCCTTTGGAGCATGACAACACTAAGGAAGATATTTACAAGATGACAACTTCCTATAAGGAAAAGTGGTTACGAACTTAAACCTCAAATAATCCCTACTAACATAATACTAAACAAAATAATAACAATAATTGTCCTTGATCATATTTTAATCTTTGATCACAATATGTTAATATTAATAAAAAGTCAAAAAGCTTATGAGTAATGTGATAAGGTCGAGTTTGTTTCCCCTTCACAAACCCCCAATAAAAACTTGATGACTTGACTTGACGAAATCATCGTAAGATGCTTATTGTGGACAAAACTCACATATTCTTTACTTGATGAAATCATCTTAACATAAAGAATCATTTATAACACATCAAGAGACTTTAATAAAATAAGAGAACCATTTTACGACAATTACATTGTAATATTTATGTAAAACATAAATAGCCATAGTTCATATTCAAATGACGTCGTTAACGCTACTAACGACTATGACGACTTACTACGACTTCCGAAGATTCGTAAGGTATCGACTACCTAACGATTGGGTTCAGGTAAACTGACAAGTTAAGGCTTACCTCTCACAAGACATTGGTTCACACTTTTGTTACTCATCATACTTGTCTTGGCAAATAGACCACTCGTAACCCGAGGTCTATATCTCTCTCCTCGAAAGATACTCTCTCTCTCTCTCTCTCTCTTCTCTGAGAGTCATTTAAAAATTTGTATTCCTGTTTCAACTTGTAACCAACAAATTATAATCAGTGCATCATGATTTAAATAATAAATATAATCTCATAAGGAATTATTAAATTGATAAAAACATAATCATTTCCATAGTTTCATAAATGAAATTCAATATAACTCCATGTCTTTTCTTGACATTACTCTAAACATTAAAATACATTTACTTATGTCCAAGTAAAAGTAAAAATATAGCAAGTCAAAAATTAGGGATGTAACAATTGCTATGGAAAATTGAAAATATGAAAACAACTCTTGAAAAATCTGAAGCTATAGAAAAGAGACTCAATTCTTTGGAACAACAACAATGTTATGTATTTAGTATATATTGAGGTATAATTATTCTATCAAATACTTATTATATCTTTAGTGTACATTTTACTTTTGGATAAATATGAAATTTTCATTATTTACCTTTTAATATATGATCTATTAAACATTTAAATGAACATGAAAGGGTTCAATAAAGCTCAATATATATCACATGTATTATGCATTTCAATGAACATGATATGCTTCCTTATTTATTAAAGGAAATATTATTTCATAAAAACACAAAAAAAAAAGATAATCCTATTCCTCTCCAAGTTTTCTCAGAATTATCAATGCCAATGCTACGTTCTCATTGATACCTATCCTATAGAAGACAAAACAAAAACTTATCAATGCCCAATACCATTCATGTCTTGCATATATATAGAAATCTTATATATAGAAATCTTGTATATAGAAATCTTATATATAGAAATATTTTTCCCTTTTTATGTCTTGCAAAATGGATATCCATTTTAGGCTGCACAAAACATATATCCATTCCATGCCTATGAAATTCAAAGTTGGCTAATTCACAAATTTGGCTAAGTAAAAACACGATTTTTTTCCTATTGCCACTATTTGGCCTGCGATGATCCTACACATACCCATATTAAAATAATATAAATATAATTTAATTATATATTATAATGTATTATATATTATAGTATATAATATATTAATAGTATTATTATTAATATAATATTAATTATTATAAACCCTAACTATTTTAAATCTCTCGTGCTTTCTCCCTCCTTCCCTCTCTCTGTCTTTGTCTCTCTTCCTTTGTCTTTTTCTAGATCTCTTCCTCTCTTTTTATCTTTCTTTCTCTATCTCTTATCTCTACATCTAATTGTCTTTCTCTATTCCCCCTATTTCTAATTCTATCCCTAACCATAATTTATTAGTAACCCTAACTATATCCTTAACCCTAATCCTAATTGTAACTATAACACTAATTATAACCATAATTCTAATTCTCCCCTCTTTCTCTATTCCCTCTCTCTCTTGCCCCACGTCACTCCCCACTTCTATCTTTCCACTTCTTGTCCCTCCCCACTTCTGTCTTTCCACTTCTTTGTTCCCATCTCTTACACTTTAATGCAATCTTGTTCCTCATCCTATTCAAACTCATGGTTATCCTCATAGTGGTATATATATTTCCTTCACAATCCAAATTCATTTACATTATCATGTTTTTCTTGTGCACATAACCCTAACTCTAAATCTATTGTATGCCAGTATTTGTAGTTAGATTTCTATTATAATTTCTCTTTAATAGTGATCATACAAAATAAATAAAATAATAATAATTAACTATCTATAACTCTATATCTTAAATCATAATTATAATAAACCCTTATTGTTTAAAATCATAATTATTTTAAACCCTAATTAATAAACCCTATTCATTTTAAAGTCTAATGGTAATGATCATTTTAAACCCTAACCCTAATGATCATTTTACAACATATCCCTACTTATTTTAGACCCTAACCATAATTATCATTTTATAACTCCTAACCCTAACTAAATTTCCAAACATCATACCCTAATTATATCTATAACCCTAACTTTTACCCTGATTGTAATGCTATCCCTAATTCTATCCCTAACCCTAATCTTAATTCTAATTGAAAGCCTAATTGTAACCCCAACTTTTTTTGTTATTTATTTCCTTGCACATACCTAGCTAACTTTTTTGTTTATATATATTTTCCCTAATTGTAACCCTAATTCTAATTGTAACTCTAACTCTAATTAGAGCCCTAACACTAACCCTAATTCTAACCCTAACCATAATTTTAACCCTAGCCCGAACTGTAATTCCAACTCTAACCCTAACAATTTTTTTAGTTAAAAATATGTACCATAGTTGTAACCCTAACTCTAATTCTATCCCTCACCCTAATTCTATCCCTAACCCTAATCCTAATTGTACTTCTAACACTAACACTAATTGTAACATTGACCCTATCCCTAATTCTAATCCTTACCCTAATTCTAATTATTTAACCCTAAACATAATTCTAACATTGACCCTATTTTTATCTATAACCCTAATTCTACCCCTAATCATATTTTTATCCCTAACCCCAATCGTAATTCCAAGTTTAACCCTTTTTTTATTATAAATATTTTCCCTAATAGTAACCTTGACTCTAATTCTATCTCTAGCCCTAATTCTATATCTGACCCTAACCCTAATTGTAATTGTAACGCTAATCTTAACCATATGTTTCTTGGTTATATATATTTGCTCTAATTATCTCTCTTTGCCTCTTTCTCTCCTATCTATATCTTTGTCTTTTGCACTCTCTACATATCTCATGATTTCTCCCTCCCTCCCTCTCTCTTTGTCTTTTTCTCTCTCTTCCTTTATCTTTGTCTCTCCCTTCCTCTCTATTTATCTCTCTTTCCCTACGTCTTATATCTAGCTCTATCCCTCTTTCTCTATTCCCATAAGTCTAATTCTATCCCTAACCATAATTCATCAGTAACCCTAATTATATCCTTAACCCTAACCCTAATTCTAATTGTAACATTAATTCTAACCCTAATTCTAATCCCCCACATTTCTATATTCCTCTCTCTCTCTCTCTCCATGTCCCTCCCCACTTCTCTCCACTTCTTGTCCCTCTCCACTTCTATCTCTCCACTTCTTTGTTCCCCTCTCTTTAACACTTTAATGTAATCTTGTTCCTTAACCCATTCAAACTCATGGCTATCCTCATAGTGGTATATATATTTCCTTCATAATCCAACTTCATTTACATTATCATGTTTTGCTTTGTGCACATAACCCTAACCCTAAATCTATTATATGCTACTATTTCTAGTTAGATTTATATTATATTTTCTCTTTAATAGTAATCATACAAAATGAATAAAATAATAATTAACTATCTATAACTCTCTATATTTTAAATCATAATTATTATAAACCCTAATTATTTTAAACCCTAATTAATTAAACCTTATTTATTTTAAACTCTAACCTAATGATCATTTTAAACCTAACCCTAATGATAATTTTATATCATAATGCTACTTATTTTAAACCCTAACCATAATTATCATTTTATAACCCTTAACCCTAACTAAATTTCCAAACCTTACCCTAATTATATCTATAACCCTAATTTTGACAGTAATTGTAATGTTATCCCTAATTCTATCCCTAAGCCTAATCTTAATTCTAATTGAAAGCCTAATTGTAACCCTAAATGTTTTGGTTATTTATTTCCTTGCACATACCTAGCTAACTTTTTTAACCTTATATATTTTCCCTAATTGTTACCCTAATTCTAATTGTAACCCTAACCCTAACCCTAATCATAATTCTATTCCTAGCCCCCAATATAATTCCAACTCTAACACTAACAATTTTTTTTTAAATATTTACCCTAGTTGTAACCCTAACTATAATTCTATCCCTAACCACAATTCTATCCCTAACCCTAACCTTAATTGCACTTGTAACCCTAGCACTAATTGTAACATTGACCCTAACCCTAATTATAATTATAACCCTAAACCTAATTCTAACATTGACCCTAATTTTATCTATAACCCTAGTTCTAACCCTAATTATTATTTTATCTCTAACCTCAACCGTAATTCCAAGTCTAACCCAATATTATGGTTATAAATATTTTCCCTAATTGTAACCCTGACCCTAATTCTATCACTAACCCTAATCTATCCCTAACCCTAACCCTAATTGTAATTATAAGCCTAATCTTAACTATATATTTTTTGGTTATATATATATATATATATATATATATATATATATATATATATATATATATATATATATATATATATATTTGCTGTAATTATCTCTTTGCCTCTTTCTCTCCTATCTATATCTATATCTTTTGCACTCTCTATATATCTCATGCTTTCTCCCTCCCTCCCTCCCTCTCTCTTTGTCTTTGTCTCTCTTCGTTTGTCTTTGTCTTTCTCTTCCTCTCTTTTATCTCTCTTTCCCTATCTCTTATCTCTAGCTCTATCCCTTTTTCTATATTCCCCCTAACTCTAATTATATCCCTAACTGTAACTTATCAGTAACCCTAATTATTTCCTTAACCCTAACCCTAATTCTAATTATAACCCTAACCCTAATTCTAATCCCCCTCTTTCTCTATTCTCGCTCTCTGTCTCTCGCCCCACATCTCTCCCCACTTTTGTATCTCCACTTCTTTTCCCTCCCCACTTCTCTCCACTTCTTGTCCCTCCCCACTTATGTCTCTCCACTTCTTTGTCCCCCTCTCTCTAACACTTTAATGTAATCTTGTTCCTCAACCTATTCAAATTCATGGTTATCCTCATAGTGGTTTATATATGTTGGTATATATATTTCCTTCACAATCCAACTTCATTTACATTATCATGTTTTGCTTGTGCACATAACCCTAACCCTAAATCTTTTATATGCTAGTATTTCTAGTTAAATTTATATTATATTTTAGCTTTAATAGTGAAAATAATAATAATAATTAACTATCTATATTTATTTTTGAATATTTTTTTGAGAATCTATTTTATTGTGAATAAAAAATATTTAATTATTCATTTAAAAATGGATAAAAGGAATAAAATCCAATGAGCTCCTTTGCCTACATTTCACAATGTATTTGTAATAGTCCTACTTTTTTAGTGCCTTTTTGTGGAGCAAATTCTTTGAAATCTATTTTTATTTGGTATCATTGTTTTTATAAAAATTATTGAAATTTAGATGTTTTTAAATGGTAACGTTTATCTTGTTCAAACTCACAAAGATGAATCAAAGGAAAACATAATAAATATTGATATTGTTACTTCTATTATGAATAAATTTGAATGATAATAGTCTTATAGTACTTTCTTGAACATGCAATTTATTTATCTATTATCATTAAAGTATTATGGTTGCAAATTTTCTATTTATCTTGCACCACCTTAAAAACTCATATATTGCATTGTTGATATGCTTTTGCATCATCTTAATGGCTGCACCTATCAATATATAGTTTCAGCCAATAATTATTTTAATAAAAAGTAAAATACCATAACAACTATTGACACACAATCATCTACTTGATCCTCTTCCATATATGCTAGAATGTAATTAGAAGATAAAATAAATTTATGAAATAGTTAAGATTCCAAAAGGCTTCCTCATCAAGTGGCAAATGTTGGTGCATGTGCTTTCCCTCGAGTGTGTCAAATACGGATGCATGTGTTATTGTAAAGTGCAGGTAGTATGGCTTCCATATAGTAGATAAAAAATTCTTTAACACTTAAGTTTAAATATAAATTTATTATCTTTTTAAGAGGAAAGACAAATTATAAATTTATAACTAAAATAATATGAATTTTTAATTGATAAAAATATATATTATTATTACTTATCAATAATATTTTATAAAATAGGCTCTTATTATTTATTTTAATAATAAGCGCCTATTTTCAACGGATATTGTACATCAATTATATAATATAGGAAGTGATCCGCCCCCATTTGGCAAAGCCTTGACAGAATCCACATCAAATTGTACGATTTCAGGTTGAATTTCAAGTCTTTGAAAAAAACCCTCCACTAGGCAAATGCTCAATATACTTTCAGTAAAAATTAATCAACAATTAATCAAAATACCACTTCTGTCCGCCAATTCTCAAAAATTATGGCTGAAATCTCATAACAATTATCTATCGTTTCTAAGTAATCTTGGAATAAATTTTCATCAAATGACATAATTCAACCGAATTTGCCACCATAACCACAAAATTTAAAAAGAACCCACACCAATGTGTGTCAATTTAAAACGACACTTAAAATTTCCATTATTTCACTAAATCAACTTGTAGCCCAATCTACTTTTTGTTAGACTAAGTCAAACAGAATACCGCTGTGCATGTATGTGTGATAGAGTCTTAGTTAGAAACAATAACTAACTGTAGATTTGTCTCTTAGATCCTGTTAACTGTCAAGAGTCATTCACTTATCTGCCTTCATGTGTGTGTTGTCAAATTTATTACAGTTTGCTATCAATCTATTTAGCAGACATTTAGGAATGATAGTTGTTCAATCTGTTGTATAAATATTCTTCTCTTGTTCAATAAAGTTAAGCAGTGAGTTCGTTGTTTCATCAAGTTTATGTCTGCTATTCCATTTTTGTTCTGCTATTATATTATTTTATTTTGGTATCAGAGCTTGGCAATAAGGGAGAGTTTACATCGAGTTTCCTTTGAGCAGCAGTTATGTAAACTCCATTTGGTGTTGTTGGTGCTCAACTTCATATTGTTGTGCATGTTCCTATTGGGAAATTGCCAACGCAGGAACTAGAGAGATTGAGGGTGTTCCACGGTGCACCTGAGCTTCACATGTGGAGTCTGATATCAAATGTGTAGACTTCTACTATTAGGGTTGCCTCTGATGAGAGGAGGAGCGTGGATTAGTCAGAGTGTTGTGGTTGCACTCGTGCCTACTGTTGAGGTTGCAAAGAGCCAATGTTGTGCCTTAGTGTGCTCTTGAAGAATGCTAATTGTGATAGTGTCCAAGGTGACTAAGAAGTGCTGGCCTCAAGGTTTAAGAAATTGGTAAAAATTTCTCTTTGTTGATTTGTTTTTAAAAATGGAAAATCTTTCAGATGCTTATCTAATTGAATCAAATAAGTTAGATGGTTCCAATTATGTTAATTGGAAGTTCAAGATGTAGAATTTAATGGAAGGTTACAATGTTTGGAGTATTGTAACTGGTACTGAGGCTAAACCAACAGCACCACCTGATACTGTTAAAGATTGGGAGAAAAGAGAATCCAAAGCTAAGATTCTCTTGCGTATGTAAGTAAAGAATTCAGTGATCCCTCATATTAGAGATATCTCTACCTCTAAAGATACATGGACATCATTGAAAGATTTGTATGAGATTACAAATACAAACAGAATTTTGTTTTTAAAGAGCAAATTGCTTTCTATTAAAATGGAAGTAAATAAAAATATTAGTGATTATTTATCCAGAATTAAGGAGTTAAGGGATAAATTAGCTGATATTGGTGAAAAAGTCTCTAATACTGATCTAGTAACAGTTACTTTGAATGGAATGGTTAGTGATTATCATGTCTTTATTACTAACTTGGCTGCAAGGGAAAAGCCACCTTCTTTTGAGAGCTTGGTAGGTATCCTCCTACAAGAAGAAGAGAGGAAGAAGCACATGGATAGTAGAATTCAGAGTGTTGATTCAGCTTTGATAGCCAAAGACAAGATGCCATTCAAAGCAAAGCAATGGTCAACGAACAAAGGAGGAGGTAAATTTGAGAACAAAAGGTATCAAGAAGGAGCATCATCCAAATCAAATGTAAAGAAAAATAGAAATTGTAATTTTTGTGGCAAACTTGGTCATTATGCTTATGAATGTTGGAAAAAGAAGAATAATGAGTCCAAAAACAACAAATATGAGGGTAATTTTGTGAAGGGTGAGGATGAAATAAGTGATAACCTTCATGACTTAAACTTGTTTATGTCTGATGTTGTTCTTTCATCTGAAACAAATGAGTCTAATAACTGGTTTATAGATTCAGGGGCATCTATTCATATGTCATGTCATAGAAATTGGTTTACAAATTTTCATGAGAAAAATGATGGTAGTAAGATCTATTTAGGAGATAATAGGTCTCATAATGTAAAAGGATGTGGTGATATAAGTGTGCAACTACCTAATGGTTATGTAAAGCAACTTTCTAATGTTATGTATGTCCCAGGAATTAAGAAAATTTTGATTTCAGTTTCAGCTATTATTGATCAAGGTCTTAAGGTTGAGTTCTTGAAAACATGTTGCCAAGTAAATGATATGAAAGATAATTGTAATGTGATTGCTAAAGGTATTAGAACAAGAGGCTTGTATAAACTTGATGTGAAAGTGGACAGCTATCAAGCATTAGCTTCTATATGTGTATCCACAGAAGAGCTATGGCATAAAAGGTATGGTCATTTAAATCTTCAGGATCTTATTACTCTACAAAGAAAAGAGATGGTACAAGGTCTTTCAGTATTAAAGGATGATCAAATTAGTTGTTATGGTTGTGCATTGGGTAAACAACATAGAAATGAATTTGCGAAAAGGTCTAATCAAAGGCAAAGGGATATTCTTGAATTAGTACATTCAGATGTGTGTGGTCCCATGCAAACTCAATCACTTGGGGGAGCTTCTTACTTTCTTATATTTATTCATGATTGCACAAGATATACTTGGGTGTATTTATTAAGAAATAAGAGTGAAGTGTTTGAATATTTCAAAGAGTTTAAAAGTATGGTGGAAAAATAAACATATCATGATATTAAGAATCTTAGATCAGATTAAGGGGGGGAATGTACTTCAGAAAAGTTTGTGAACTATTGTAAAACTAATGGTATTCTTAAGCAATACATAGTTGCCTATAGTCCAGAGCAAAATGGTGTTGCTGAAAGGAAAAATAGGACAATTGTTGAGTGTGCTAGGAGTATTCTAAAAGAAAAGAACCTCCCTAACAATTTGTGGGATGAAGCAGTTAGTACAGCTGTTTATTTGTTGAATAGAAGACCTACAAAGTATCTAGCAAATAAAACTCCTTATGAAGCTCTTAATGGTGCTAAACCTATTGTTAATCATTTGAGAATTTTTGGAAGTAAGGCATTTTGTCATATTCCAAAAGAGAATAGAAGAAAACTTGATGCAAAGTCTATAAAATGTATTTTTATTGGTTATTGTGTTGATCATAAGGCTTACAAGGTGTATGATCCATCTACTCGTAAGGTGTTTGCTTGTAGAGATGTTATATTTCATGAATTTGCTGGTGATGTTCAAGAGGAAGAAAAGGAGGATAAAACTACATCATGGAAACTACTTGAAGAAGACAATGGAAGTTTAGATATTGGTGATCAGCAAACCCATGATCAAAGTGGACATGAAGTAAGGCAAGGTGAAGCTACTCCTATGAGCAATGAAGCATTAAGAAGATCAACAAGGCAAGTAAAGGCACCAATCAGGTATAATAACTATGCTCTAATGGCTCAAGTAATGAGTGTAGATGAACCTCAAAATTTTGAAGAAGCTAAGGATCATAAGGAATGGATGAATGCAATGCAAGAAGAATATGATTCAATTATGAATAATGGTACTTGGGAATTGGTTGAATTACCTACAAATATAATTCCTATGGCTCTAAATAGTTATTCAAGACTAAGTTTAAAGCTGATGGTACTATTGATAAATTCAAAGCTAGATTAGTTGCAAAAGGATATGCTCAAAAGGAAGGAATAGATTATGAAGATACTTTTCCACCTGTAGTTAAAATGAATACTATTAGACTTATGATTGCACTTGCTACTAAGTTTAACTGGGATCTTCATCAAATGGATGTTAAGTCAGCATTTTTAAATAGTGATCTAAAGGAGGAAATTTATCTTGTTCAACCTGAAGGCTTTGTAAAGAAGGGAAAAGAACATTTGGTATGCAGGTTAAAGAAAGCATTATATGGTCTCAAACAAGCACCAAGATCTTGGTATGAGAAAATTGATAAATTCTTCTTTCAACAAGGGTTTATCAAAAGTAAAAATGATCCAAATTTGTACATAAAGAATGATGAACATGGGAATTTTGTTTTGATTTCATTGTATGTGGATGACTTAATCATAACAGGAAGTGCTATAAGTTTGATTGATGAAATCAAAGAAGATTTATCACAAGCATTTGAAATGAAGGATCTTGGCAAAATGCATTATTGTTTAGGAATTGAAGTATGGAGACAAGATGGCAAGACTTTTTTTACTCAAAGTATGTAAAAAAATTGATCCAAAGGTTTAATATGCAAGATTGTAAAGCAGCATGTAATCCATTAGAACAAAATTTCAAGTTCTCTTATGATAATGTTACTTCAGAAGTCAATGGGACTTTGTATAGACAAATGGTGGGAAGTTTGAACTACTTGACCACTACAAGACTAGATATTTCATATTCTGTCAGCATACTTAGCCAATTCATGGCTAATCCTCTTGAGACTCATTGGATAGTAGCAAAGAAAGTCATTCGATACCTACAAGGTACCGTAAACTTTGGCATTGAATATACTAACCATTTGAATGTTGAGTTGATAGGCTATTCAGATTCTGATTGGGTAGGTGATCCAGATGATCGTAAGTCAACAACTGGTTATGCATTTAGCATAGGATTAGGTGTTGTTTCTTGGAGCAGCAAAAAGCAACCAAGTGTTTCTCTCTCATCTACTGAAGCTGAGTACAAAGCATTGTGCAGTGCTACCTATGAAGCAGTTTGGCTAAGGAGAATTCTTGAAGATATGGGACAAAAGCAAGGAGGGCCAACTCCAGTCAAGTGTGACAATCAAAGTACAATCAAGCTTGCAAACAATCCTATTTATCATGCAAGATCAAAGCATATAGAAACTCAACATCATTTTGTAAGAGAGAAAATTCAGTCTCAAGAGATAGAGCTACATTATTGTAATACCAATGACAATGTGACTGATATATTCACTAAGTCATTGGGCAAAATAAAATTTGTAACATGTAGAAATCTGTTAGGAGTTGATCAAAATTCTGTTTTCCTTAAGGGGGAGTGTTAGAATAAGTCAAACAGAATACAACTGTGCATGTATGTGTCATAGAGTCTTAGTTAGAAACAATAACTAACTGTAGATCTGTCGCTCAGATCCAATTAACTGTCAAGAGTCATTCACTTATCCGCCTTCATGTGTGTGTTGCCAAACTTATTACAGTTTGCTGTCAATCTATTTAGCAAACATTTATGAATGATAGTTGTTCAATCTGTTGTATAAAGATTCTTCTCTTGTTCAATAAAGTTAAGCAGTGAGTTCGTTGTTTCATCAAATTTATGTCTGCTATTCCATTTTTGTTCTGCTGTTATATTATTTTGTTTCTTTTGACAAATTATCCCAACTGCATTTCTGATTGGTTTGCAACGTTTTCAAAAGCCTAACAATGGAAAAAAGAATTGTGCCAAAAAAGTAATGCCCCAGAATTTTCTTACTGACCTAAAACATGAGCTAATGGAACTGATTTTATTATTAGAATTAGGCTTTCCCCGAAATGCTATATATGTTTACTTGCAGAGCTTTTTTATTTTTTTCCAAGGGTTTGAAATGTCAAACTTGGTAATTTGACGCACCCCAAAGCCCAAAAAATTCGCCCTTTTTCCCCTCGAAAGTTTTGCTGCTGTGATATAAGCTCGTAAAATAGTCATGGAATCAATTTTTTTTAAATTTCAAGGGTAAGCAAATTAAAAAATGCAGAGCTCAGGTTTTAAAACCACTTGAATTTTTTAAAACGACAATTATGTAAAGAAAAATTTACAAAGTCGAAAAGAATTTCGTTGCACTTGATCTTTCTCCTTTAAATATTTTATATAGTTTAACTTAATTTTAAATATTTTACCTTATGACAGGTTAGCATGACACATGGCAATAAAAATGTACATATATATGCTCCAACTGTAATAAACCCTGTGTTTTTCTTTTATGAACATATTTATCTATTTTCTTTTATAATAGGGTTATGCAATACCTCACTTCAAAACATGATTACATTTTCAAATAATTATTGCAAGCAACAATTCCTTACTTCATTACATAGAGTTACACAACACACCATGGAATTGCTTAGCATTATATAATAAAAAGAAATGCTAACAATATAGAAAAAGCTAAAATATTATGATAAATTTTTAATATTTTTTTTGAGTCATACCAAATCAGAGAAATCACAAGTCACTAGAAGCTGGTAAAGCCACCACATTAATGTACTGAATTACCATAACCATAATTTAAATTAGAAGCTGGTAAAGCCACCACATTAATGTACTGCATTACCATAACCATAGTTTGGTTATCCACCATTCTCTCAATTTTCTTAATCAGAATTAGAGAGATTTAAAGAAGTGGTTAAGAATGAGCTTGGGATCAAATGAACACATCATCCAGTAACTCTTCCGACTTGTTAATCGAGGAAGGCATTGCCAAAACCCTTTCTTTAAATTGTATGCAAACACCTTTGGATCATTTCTATCACGTACACAGCTAAATTCCCACATTTGGATCATTTGGATCATTTCTTTAAAGCACAGATAATCTCCCACACAAGCACAATTCCAATACCAGCCTGTTCCACCAATATATTGAGGGAGAGACTCTGGAGGCATCCTTGCAAATTCTTTCCATTTCCAAAGCAACTTATCTTGGTCATCCTGAAACAACTCCCAGATAACAATACCCGCAGACCTACATAAAAAATGGACATTAAAGGTCGCTACCACTAGAAGGGAAGACCCATATGGAACCATACATAAAAAATTGACACCAGAATACTCCACAAGAAGTTCGGTGGGTAATGGATCTATTGTAACAGGCTTAATCAAACCATCTTCGATATTGTAACCGACAATAGCCATAGGCTTCGCCGCCCCCCAGAAAAGAACGCTATTGCATACAACCATATCTCTATTTAATATATCATAGCCCGTTTCCCCTGAAAACTGAGATTTAAGCTTCCATGAATCTTGAAAATAATGGTAGATTTGCAGGGACAAATCCCCCCTGCTGTAGTTCTTGAACGCCAATACCAAATACGGCTCTCCGTTTCCTCCTCGTACAATATAGTTATAGCATCTATGTTGCACATCGATTTCTATCTCTGCATACATTCTCATGAGTGGATTGCAAACACATAATTTTGGGGTTCTCCCAAAAAGCAGTAAGCCCAGCCCTGGACTTGATAAGTCGTAATATCCTTTATTTGGGAAGAAAGAAAGAGAGATATTCATCCATTTTTGTGTGGAAAAACAGTAGGCCATACAATACCAACTTCCTTGGAATTCTTTACTACAAAGAAGAAGCCATGGATTTTTGGGGGGCAATGAAGACAGAAATCTGTGCGAGGACAAAAGAGAATTCCATTCCTTGCAAACTAAGCGAGAAAGACAGATTGATTGTAATGGAAGCTTTGCAAAAATGCATTCTTTTACATCCCGACACAGCTCAGATACACCACTCTGCTCTCCGTCTTCTTCAACTGCTGAAATAAATCCTCGCTTCATTGCTTTCCTAAATAATGGATTTTGTATTCTTTCTTCCAGGGATTTCTTTCTATGCATTCATCATGCTTCCACATCCACTTCCTTTTATAGCTGTTTCACATGAAGAGCTTTGCTGGTTAAGAGCAGCCGACTGTAGAAAATAAAATTTAAAATCGATAATTAAGATAAAAATAAATATGGATGAAAATGAGTCTACCAGGGATCAAGTCTTATTGAGTGGAAGGTCCCTGACACCATAAGGGATACCCCTTGACTCTCACCTCAAAAGGTTCAACCTAAGGCTCGCACTCCTAGGTAGCAAAAATGAATTTGTGGATGTCCTCCATTAAAAAAAAAGGTATAGCTATTTTTAATATATTTATGGAAAAGGTGTTAAAAAGAAATATGATTTTGGAGGGATCCTTTTAACTCTATCATATGTAAAAAGTTAATAGGGAACTATGGCCTAAATTTAATGATCGTATGGGATCTGCTTCGGTGAATTTGGCAAAATGGGCTCATGCTCCCGGGTAGCAAAAATGAATTTGTGGATGACCTCCATTAAAAAAATAAGTATAGATATATTAATAAGTATAGATATTTTTAATATATTTAGGGAAAAGGTGTTAAAAACAAATATAATTTTGGAGGGATTCTTTTAAATCTGTCATATGTAAAAAGTTAATAAGGGAACTAGAGCCTAAATTTGATGATCGTATGGGATCGTGCCTTAGGTGAATTTAGCAGAATGAACTCATACTCCTAGGTAGTAAAAATGAATTTGTGGATAACCCCATTAAAAAAAATAAGTATAGATATTTTTAATATATTTAGGGAAAAGGTGTTAAAAACAAATATAATTTTGGAGAGATTCTTTTAAATGTGTCATGTGTAAAAAGTTAACAGGGGAACTAGGACCTAAATTTAATGATCATATGGGATTGTGCCTTGGAGCAAAAATGAATTTGTGGATGACCTCCATTAAAAAAATAAGTATAGATATTTTTAATATATTTAGGAAAAAGGTGTTAAAAAGAAATATAATTTTGGAGGGATTCTTTTAAATCTGTCATATGTAAAAAGTTAATAGGGGAACTAGGGCCTAAATTTGATAATCGTATGGGATCCCCCAGGTAGAAAAATAAGTATAGATATTTTAAATATATTTATGGAAAAGGTGTTAAAAAGAAATGTAATTTTGTAGGGATTCTTTTTAATCTGTCATTTATAAAAAGTTAATAGGGGAACTGGGCCTAAGGTAGTATTTAGACATTTTTCTTGTAAAATACAATCAAAAGTTTAAAAAGATTGTATCACATGAAATGATATATTTTGGATATACTCTCAAAATTTATATAGAATTATGGTGATATATATTTGGTTTATATATAGTTTTACTTATACTAAGATATATCATAGTATTTTAAGGGCACCTTTGAAAAGGTAACCATCATTACAAAATTGCTTGATAGGCAAGGTCGACGGTCAAATTTAGGCCTTGGGGGAAAGGAGTTAATTATTAGGGCCCAACTATTAAGTCCTTTTTCTTATTAATTTTTTATATAATATTATATATATCTATATCTATATATATATCAAAGTAATAAAATAAAAGAATTATTGAAATAATGAATGGTGGCTTTTTTAAAAGAAAATTAAATTTACATACAAAAGTTAAATAGTTCCTTGTATAGAAATAAAGTAAACAATGTAATATAAAAAATAATTCTTAATTGAAAATTTAAATTTATGTGTTCATGTAAAAAATAAAATAATTCTAAATTAAAATAAAATAACTCTTACGTAAATAAAATAGCTCTAGAATATAAAAATATTTGTATATATGTAATAATGTGTTATTTACTATCATCTAATTAAATATTTTAGTTTACCTTGACATATATTGAAGTTGTAAAGTTTCTCGTAAACAACTATGTATATCATTTTTATTTTGCATCAAGATGTTTTGGATTACACTTCATGATCCATCATTAGGAAGAGATTGAAAATTCCAACTATGTATATAATTTTTTATTTTGCATCAAGACATTTTGTATTACACTTCATGATCCATCATTAGGAAGAGAATGAAAATTCTTGGTCCTAAATGTCTTGATGCAAAAAAAAGAAGAAGATATACATAGTTGTTTATGAGAAGCTTCAAAGTTTTGTTTCATAGATTGTGGAAATGTCATGTCTTCAATTGACATATATAATTGATGCAGAGGTAGGAGGACCAAAACTGTCCTCAATAACATTAACAAATCAAAGAACTAATCCAATTTCTTTGGTCAGGTTGAAGATAATATTAATACATATTTTTCCTCCAATTTTCATGAAGATCCAATGGTAGGGGAGAAAGTTATGACTCTTTTCCCAAAACTAGAAACCCTAGGCAATGTTCAGACCTGCCCTCACCAAAATTGTAATATCTCTCACAAAACATAATGAAATTATACCAAACCAAAAGAATTGTAAACTAGAAATACATATCTTTCTATCCATCTATTATATGCATCAATGTGAGGCTGTACCAGGTCATACCATGCATATTTTTAGTCTGCATTTTTAGAAAATTAAACTCTGCAGACCTACCCTCAATAAAAATGCCATAACTTATTCAAATATTAATGAAATTTTATGCAACAAAAAGAAATGGAAATTAGACTCAATAATATTTCCAACCATATATGGCGTACTCCTATATATGTCCATACAGAACCATACCAAATGCTGCAATGGGACTGTTGTAGGGAAAATCAGAAAATTACAGTCCATAAAACACTCAAATCTTTCACAAAACTAAATAAAAATGCATGGGACAAGAATAAAATGGAAGGTAGTTGAAGGATATAAAATTTTAAATCCATTAGGCATACATTCAATTCTAGACAGGGCCATACAATAGCAAAAGACAGCAAATTTCTGAAGGAAAATACAAGAAAACATTGTTTTTTCTCATTCCATGCTCAAATCTTCAACCACCCACGAATTCTTCATGGTTACAAGGCCTTTTAAAGGCATTAAAACATGTCTCTTTAGTTCATAACTGATTTGGAGTGAACCAAGAGCCAAATGACTCTTCACCTTCCAAGTTTGCATCTTTTTTCTAATTTTACATTGACAACCTTTACATGGTTTGCAATATTTTGCATTTTTGAAACTCCTAATGACCTAAACACATAAAAATGACTTGATTGACCTCATTACACTATTGAATCATTTAAAATTTAATCAAACTCCTATAGAAGCATCAATTTATGAAGGTGCTCCTGCACCATACAACCAACCAACAAAGATTTCTAAGTCCCTTGGAAATGTATCTGCAAAACAAAACTCTCTTTTCTTGCATCTCCTCTAGCTTTATCTTCAATCTTCAAATCTTCATACCAATGGATATTGACCAACCAACCAACAAATCAAACTACCATCTTCACAGAGCATCCTCAGGCTCCTACTCCCATCAGTGGAGTACTCTTCAGGCTGCAACATCAAGTGCTTCTTCAAGTATCCATCTCTCTCACTACTTCACAACAAACCGACTCACCAAAGCATTCATCTCACCCAACAGTAGATCCTGGTGATGCACCTACCACTCTCTCCTTAATGGTTTCTCTTTGCATCCTTCTCCAGCCAAATCTCTATTGGAGAATGGTCATGACAGACCTCATCTTGTCTACCCACACACACAACCTTAGAAAACATCCTTCTGTAGCTAGATGGAACAAGCACCTCCAATCAAACAACTGAGCAACACAAAATCCAAAAGGTGTAGATTGCCTCCCTTAGTGATCTATCTACAAAATCAAGATCTTCTCACTCTTCACCTGCCTTCTCAGTGACAGGAAAAAAAAAATACACACCACCCAAATCTTTTGCCAGCTCTGATACCAATATGATGCAGAGGTAGGAGGACCAAAACTGTCCTCAATAACATTAACAAATAAAAGAACTAATCCAATTTATTTGGTTAGGTTGAAGATAACATTAATACATATTTTTCCTCCAATTTTTATGAAGATCCAATGGTAGGGGAGAAAGTTGTGACTCTTTTCCCAAAACTACAAACCCTAGGCAGCGTTCAGACCTACCCTCACCAAAATTACAATATCTCTCACAAAACTTAATGCAATTATACCAAACTCAAAGAATTGTAAACTAGAAATACATATATTTCCGTCCATCTATTATATGCATCAATGTGAGGCCGTACCAGGTCGTACCATGCATATTTTTAGTCTGCATTTTCAGAAAATTAAACTCTGCAGACCTACCCTCAATAAAAATGCCATAACTTATTCAAATCTTAATGAAATTTTATGCAACAAAAAGAAATGGAAAATAGACTCAATAATATTTCCAACCATATATGGATTACTCCTATATATGTCTGTACATAACCGTACCAAATGCTGCAATGGGACCGTTGCAGGGAAAATCAAAAAATTACAGTCCATAAAACACTCATATCTTTCACAAAACTAAATAAAAATGCATGGGACAAGAATAAAATGGAAGGTGGTTGAAGGATATAACATTTTCAATCCATTAGGCATCCATTCAATTCTATACAGGGCCATACAATAGCAAAAGACAGCAAATTTTTGAAGGAAAATATAGGAAAACATTGTTTTTTCTCATTCCATGCTCAAATCTTCAACCACCCACGAATTATTCATGGTTACAAGGCCTTTTAAAGGAATTAAAATATGTCTCTTCAGTTCATAACTGATTTGGAGTGAACCAAGAGCCAAATGACTCTTCACCTTCCAAGTTTGCATCTTTTTTCCAATTTTACATTGACAACCTTTACATGGTTTGCAATATTTTGCATTTTTGAAACTCCTAATGACCTAAACACATAAAAATGACTTGATTGACCTAATTACACTATTGAATCATTTAAAATTTAATCAAACTCCTATAGAAGCATCAATTTATGAAGGTGCTCCTGCACCATACAACCAACCAACAAAGATTTCCAAGTCCCTTGGAAATGTATCTGCAAAACAAAACTCTCTTTTCCTGCATCTCCTCTGGCTTTATCTTCAATCTTCAAATCTTCATACCAATGGATAGTGACCAACCAACCAACAAATCAAACTACCATCTTCACAGATCATCGTCAGGCTCCTTCTACTCCCATTAGTGGAGTACTCTTCAGGCTACAACATCAAGTGCTTCTTCAGGTATCCATCTCTCTCACTGCTTCACAACAAACCAACTCACCAAACCATTCATCTCACCCAACAGCAGATCCTGGTGATGCACCTACCACTCTCTCCTCAATGGTTTCTCTTTGCATCCTTCTCTAGCCAAATCTCTATTGGAGAATGGTCATGACAGACCTCATCTTGTCTGCCCACACACACAACCTTAGAAAACATCCTTCTGCAGCTAGATGGAACAAGCACCTCCAACCAAACAACTGAGCAACACAAAATCCAAAAGGTGTAGATTGCCTCCCTCAGTGATCTATCTACACAATCAAGATCTTCTCGCTCTTCACCTGCCTTCTCACTAACAGGAAAAAAAATACACACCACCCAAATCTTTTGCCAGCTCTGATACTAATATGATGCAGAGGTAGGAGGACCAAAACTATCCTCAATAACATTAACAAATGAAAGAAATAATCCAATTTCTTTGGTTAGGTTGAAGATAACATTAATACATATTTTTCCTCCAATTTTCATGAAGATCCAATAGTAGGGGAGAAAGTTGTGACTCTTTTCCCAAAACTACAAACCCTAGGCAGCGTTCAGACCTGCCATCACCAAAATTGCAATATCTCTCACAAAACTTAATGAAATTATACCAAACCAAAATAATTGTAAACTAGAAATACATATCTTTCCATCCATCTATTATATGCATCAATGTGAGGCTGTACCAGGTCGTACCATGCATATTTTAAATCTGTATTTTTAGAAAATTAAACTCTGCAGACCTACCCTCAATAAAAATGCCATAACTTATTCAAATATTAATGAAATTTTATGCAACAAAAAGAAATGGAAAGTAGACTCAATAATATTTCCAACCATATATGGTTTACTTCTGTATATGTCTGTACAGAACTGTACCAAACGCTGCAATGGGACTGTTGCAGGGAAAATCAAAAAATTACAGTCCATAAAACACTCATATCTTTCACAAAACTAAATAAAAAAGCATGGGACAAGAATAAAATATAAGGTGGTTGAAGGATATAACATTTTCAATCCATTAGGCATCCATTCAATTCCATACAGGGTTGTACAATAGCAAAAGATAGCAAATTTCTGAAGAAAAATACAGGAAAATATTATTTTTTCTCATTCCATGCTCAAATCTTCAACCACCCACGAATTCTTCATGGTTACAAGGACTTTTAAAGGCATTAAAACATGTATCTTCAGTTCATAACTGATTTGGAGTGAACCAAGAGCCAAATGACTCTTCACCTTCCAAGTTTGCATCTTTTTTCCAATTTTACATTGACAACCTTTACATGGTTTGCAATATTTTGCATTTTTGAAACTCCTAATGACCTAAACACATAAAAATGACTTGATTGACCTCATTACACTATTGAATCATTTAAAATTTAATCAAACTCCTATAGAAGCATCAATTTATGAAGGTGCTCCTGCACCATACAACCAACCAACAAAGATTTCCAAGTCCCTTGGAACTGCATCTGCAAAACAAAACTCTCTTTTCCTGCATCTCCTCTGGCTTTATCTTCAATCTTCAAATCTTCATACCAATGGCTAGTGACCAACCAACAAACAAATCAAACTACCATCTTCACAGAGTATCCTCAGGCTCCTACTCCCATTAGTGGAGTACTCTTCAGGCTGCAACATCAAGTGCTTCTTCAGGTATCCATCTCTCTCACTGCTTCACAACAAACCAACTCACCAAACCATTCATCTCACCCAACAGCAGATCCTGGTGATGCACCTATCACTCTCTCCTTAATAGTTTCTCTTTGCATCCTACTCCAGCTAAATCTCTATTGGAGAATGGTCATGACAGACCTCATCTTGTCTGCCCACACACACAACCTTAGAAAACATCCTTCTGCAGCTAGATGGAACAAGCACCTCCAACCAAACAACTGAGCAACACAAAATCCAAAAGGTGTAGATTACCTCCCTTAGTTATCTATCTACACAATTAAGATCTTCTCGTTCTTCACCTGACTTCTCAGTGATAGGAAAAAAAAAAATACACACCACCCAAATCTTTTGCCAGCTCTGATACCAATATGATGCAGAGGTAGGAGGACCAAAACTGTCCTCAATAACATTAAAAAATTAAAGAACTAATCCAATTTCTTTGGTCAGGTTGAATATAACATTAATACATATTTTTCCTCCAATTTTCATGAAGATCCAATGGTAGGGGAGAAAGTTATGACTTTTTTCGCAAAACTACAAACCCTAGGTAGCGTTCAGACCTGCCCTCACCAAAATTGCAATATATCTCACAAAACTTAATAAAATTATACCAAACCAAAAGAATTGTAAACTAGAAATACATATCTTTCCATCCATCTATTATATGCATCAATATGAGGCCATACCAGGTCATACCATGCATATTTTCAGTCTACATTTTTAGAAAATTAAACTCTGTAGACCTACCCTCAATAAAAATGCCATAACTTATTCAAATCTTAATGAAATTTTATGAAAAAAAAAGAAATGGAAAGTAGACTCAATAATATTTCCAACCATATATGGCTTACTCCTGTATATGTCTGTACACAACCATACCAAATGCTGCAATGGGACTGTTGCAGGGAAAATCAGAAAATTACAGTCCATAAAACACTCATATCTTTCACAAAACTAAATAAAAATGCATGGGACAAGAATAAAATGGAAGGAGGTTGAAGGATATAACATTTTCAATCCATTAGGCATCCATTCAATTCCATACAGGGCCATACAATAGCAAAAGACAACAAATTTCTGAAGGAAAATATAGGAAAACATTATTTTTTCTCATTCCATGCTCAAATCTTCAACCACCCACGAATTCTTCATGGTTACAAGGCCTTTTAAAAGCATTAAAACATGTCTCTTCAGTTCATAACTGATTTGGAGTGAACCAAGAGCCAAATGACTCTTCACCTTCCAAGTTTGCATCTTTTTTCCAATTTTACATTGACAACCTTTACATGGTTTGCAATATTTTGCATTTTTGAAACTCCTAATGACCTAAACACATAAAAATGACTTGATTGACCTCATTACACTATTGAATCATTTAAAATTTAATCAAACTCCTATAGAAGCATCAATTTATGAAGGTGCTCCTGGACCAATAATACCAAATTATGTACAACTACTCATCATCTTATACTAAAAATACAAGAAAGAGTGGTCAAAATATAGCTCCACATGGGACATGAATCAATCTAATTCATTGTACATAAATATTATAGGTCAAAATATTATGATTTAGAAAAAAAGAATGAATTGCCTTCTATTGAAATCCAAAAGCAAAATGAACCACTCTTGATCATAGTTTGTATAACATTGTGTTGCAATAAAATGTACCCTCATAGATAATGGTTCTGGTCTTAATGGTTGTGTGGTAGATTTGTTAAACCATTTAAATATTAACACATCTTGTATTTCTCCTTCTAATTTAGCGATCAGGGGCATTGATAGTATAGGCCGGCAAGCCCTTAGGACCATCACCTTACCTATAGAGTTAGGCCTTATCACATTACCTATTGTAGTAAATGTGATGCCTGGTGCTCTCTCTTATAATATCCTACTAGGTAGGCCATGGATTTATGCCATGGGTGTTGTTCTCTCAACCTTACATGAGTCTATAAAATTTGTTCATGGGAATAAAAGTTTTACTATAAAAATTGATCCCTATTCATTACAATATTGTCAATAAACTAAGTTGAGACAAAAGTCCAACCCTTCTCCAATACTTTAGAATATAATTCCCCCTTATCATCACAACAAACTATGCCCTCATTGACCCCTATTGATGACATGGAAAAGGATAGGTCATCATATTCAACTAGTGCATCGATAGATGACAATTGGGGTCCCTTTAACTCTACACCTTCTTTTATTGAAGAATACAAAATAGTACATCACACTTTGATGCCTCCAAGATCCTAACCTAACTTGTGGGTTTATTGGTTGAGATTGAGATTGAAAGCTAGCTTTATCTTCCAGGTATTGACTATTCCCTTTGGATTTCAAACATCGTGCCTATTGCTAAACTAGATAATCGTATTTGCATTTGCATTGACTTTCATAACCTAAACAAAGTGTCTTTGAAGGATGATTTTCCTCTTTCAAATATTGACATGATAGTGGACTCAATGATAGGCCATGCCTTACTTTCTTTTATGGATGGCTTCTCGAGTTATAATCAAATTATAAGAAACCTTGAAGACTAGCATAAGATCACTTTCACATCCCCTTGGGGTAATTTTTGTTACGTTGTGATGCTATTTAGTCTAAAGAATGTGATAGCTACTTACCAACATGCGATGACTTTGATTTTTCATGACTTCATTCATAATAACATTGAAGATTATGTTGATGACATCTTGGCTAAGTCTATCTTATGCCAAGATCATGTGAGTAATCTTCGTCTCATCTTTGAATGTCTTCAATCATATAACATGCACCTAAACACTCATAAGTGCATTTTTGGCATGGATAGCAGCAAGATTTTAAGGTTTATAGTTTTGCAACATGGCATTGAGGTCAATACCAAGATAATTGATGATATCATGGATATGCCACCCCAACGAATATTTCTCAACTTTGTAGTTTGCAAGGTAAGATCCAGGCCATTCACTAATTTATCTCCAAACTAGTATATCGTACCCTTCACTATACTAATCTCCTTAAAATGGATGCTCATATTTCCTAGAATGAGGATTGTTAGAAGGCCTTTGAAAGTATTAAGGAGTATCTAGCTAGTCCACTTGTTTTGATTCTTGATATCTTAGGGCATCCTTTTCTTCTTTAAAATTTTGTAGTGTCTCATGTTGTAGCTGCTATCTTGGCTCAACATGATGATGAGGGTAAAGAGCATGCATTTTATTGTATCAGTCATACCCTCCTCGATTATGATACTTGATATTCTAAAATAGAGAAGTAGTGTCTCCCTTTGGTCTTTGCCACCCACAAGCTAAGCCATTATCCCCTTCATGCAAAAATGCACATGATTGTAAGGTTTGACCCTCTTAAGCATTTATTTTCTAAGGTAGATCTATCAAGGTGTTTGTCTAAATGGGTTATTCTCTTAACTAGATTTGATTTAAAGTTTATTTCCTAGAAGGCCATCAAGGGGCTGGTCATGGCTGATCAGCTAACTAAGGCCCTCTCTTCCTCCTCATTCCCTAATATCAATTTATTCCTAAATGATCACATCCTTCTTATAGATGTTGATTCTCTATGGGACTTATTTTTTGATGGTTCTAGATGTTGGATGAGTTCTAGGGCTAGTGTAATATTGATCGCTCCTAAGAGTTAGTTAATCTTGCTTTCTTTTCATCTAGATTCTAAATGCATGAATAACATTGTTGAGTATGAGGCTCTAATTGCCAATTTGTACACCGCTATTTCCCTTCAAATAAAAGGTGTGCATGTCTATGGTGACTCACAGTTGACTATTAAGAAAATTAATAGTGCCTATCAGGATAAACAAGATAAGATTTCTCAGTACCATGATTTTGGCATGTCACTTCTTGAACATTTTTCATACTTTTCCATTGATGATATTCCATGAAAATACCGCCATCATGCAGACGCCATGGCTAGTGTTGCCTGCCTAGTGTTCTCTTATGGCTTGGAGGATGAATATCATTTTTTGATTCACAGTCTCTCCTTTCCCACTATTGTGGATTATTCAATGTCAGATACACTCTTCTGCTATAACATTAATTAAGAAGAGTGGTATTCTTAAAATTTCAACTATAAGAATGCTTTCATTTGTATATGTAAACTTCCTTCATGTTATACTATCCTTTCCAAAGTTCTCTACAAATGAGGTGATAATAGCCTCCTCCTCTATTGTTTGACAAAGTTTGAAATACCTATGGCTCTTCAAGAGGCTCATTCTAGTGCTCGTTGTGGATATTTCAGTAGTAGGTCCCTAGTGCAAAAGCTCTTGTGCATGGGGTATAATTGATAGAGCATGGAGAATGACTCTTTCGATTTCATCAAGAAATACCCTCGATGTTAACAACATAATATTTTGACTCAACCTCCTATGCATGAGATCTACACCTAGACATTTCCTTGGCCATTCTTCATTTGGGGCCTAGACCTAGTTGGGAAACTTTTGCCACATTCCGCTCAGGGACATGCCTTTATCATCAAAGCTATAGTTTACTTACACTAAGTGGCTTGAGGTTGTTTCTCTTTAGTCTACCACCACTGAGGTGATTTGTAGGTTTCTTCTTGATAATATAATTGCTCACTTTGGTATGCCTTCTTCTTTGGTCTCTGATAATGAATCCTCATTTCATAACGAGGAGGTAAATTAGTTTTTAAATAAAGTCTACATTCAACATCATTTTTCTATGTCGTATTATCCTTAGTCTAATGGATAGGCTAAGGATTCTAGCAAAATGATTGACCAAATTCCTCTAAAAATGGTCAATAAGCATGGTAAGGATTGACATGTGTAGCTTTCCTATGTTTTGTGGGCCTATCAGACAAGAATTCATATTTCCATGAGCACTATGCCTTATATTTGTGTCTATGTTGTTGATGCCATCATGACCCTAGAGTAGAAATTATGTCCCTACAAGTTTCTCTCCAAGGGCTTATTGATGATAAGACTTGTCATGATCAATGTCTCCAACAGTTCAAAATTCTTAGACATCTTCAAGATTATCAAAATGCTCTTAATTGAAAAATATAATCAATATTTTATTCACCATTCTTTCCAAGTATGTGACTTGGTTTTATTCACCATTGATTCCAAATTCACAACTCTTCAAGAAACCAGCACAACTAATTAATAAAACCTCATCATAACTCTTGACCATCATCATGTATTAAATTTCTCCATCTCCATAAAACCCAACAACCATAACCCTTGAAGAAATGCCGACAACCATCCTACACAATTCACAAATAACTAGGGAACTCATGCCCAACAAATTACAAGAATCATTTCCCAAGAAATCTCCACAGCCTTCATGTAATGTCCTGCCAAGAACACCTTAGAGAACAACACATCTATGCTATACAAAATGGGATAATTTTTTTTTTTAATGAATAAGATAACAAAGTAATGTTTAACATATCTTTACACATCATTAAACTAACCACTTGTCTTCTAAGGTTCCATGGTTGCATTACTTGACAAATCAATTAACATATTCTAACATACATCATTAACTAACATCAGTAGATCATTCTAAATCTATTGCATTGAATTAATAAACATTTACATCTCCATATCATGACATCAGACAAATAATGAACATGATCAAGATTACATGTGCATATTCAAATTCCTATACATATGAGTACATCATTACATAGTTACACTATCACCTTCTTGATTACATTGGAGTACATACATAATGATTTAACTGATACACAGGGTTAGTACATGAGCATAAATCACTGCCTCCATAACTGGTACAAGATCTGATGTCTGATACACAAGATACATCCTCTTCACATAGGAACAACAACAAGGAAAAAAAATCAATGGAGATAAAGCGCATCCACACAACCATGTGGAACCCTAAGGTCCACCCCCCATGCTAGGAGATAACATAAGGTCCCACTACAACAGGTGGTCAGGTAAATAACAACTAATAGGAACAAAGTCTAATCAAGACTCCAATACAACACAGGTCAATATCACAAACAACTCAACAACACTTCCAGAGAAAAACACATAACGAATGGGGAGAGCACAACTAGGGTAGGCCTTCTTAGGCCCTGGCCCCCATCTTGGGTTGTCCTGGCAGTCTCTCCTGAACCCCGGCCCCCATACAAACTCATGTGTCCAATCAACATACCTTTCATGAGGACAAGGTAGTTGATCTTGCCATTACAGGCCTTCTCATCTCATCTCAAGCTTAAACGAGCTCTTGATCCATGAGTGAGACATCCACTTATCTTTGTTTAGTGTGATTAACTACCCAACCTCCTAATTCATTAATTAGGTTATCATTGAATTAACAACTTTCAATGGTTTACCCTCATAGCCACTTTGGGCGTCGGCCCCGCATTGAAAGTCATTCCCCTACCCGCATCTAGAAACCCTATCCATCAAGCATAACAATCGTCATCATGATAAAAAGTATACATAACAATGCAAGGCATTTACCATCTTGCAAACCAACTTAATCACAAGGACAATTTCACAACACATTGTCCATGGCTTCCAAGTGAAGCAATCCATAAATAACATAATCCTTTTACATTTTCTGATGTCTCCCCATTTACAAAAATCTAACTCAAATCCCATTACAAGATAAATGTAATTAAATGGTCAACAAATCATCCACAAGGGAAATATTACCTCCTCAAGATACATTCACAACTCAAATCATGCATCCTTCGTAATACCTTCTACCTCATACATGACTAGAGGCAACATGTCTTTACAACTCATTAACTCATGACACTTATATCAACACATTACATAAAGTTAAAACACAAACAACCTTTACCTCTGGAAACTAAACTCGACAACATGACCCTATTACGACCAGTGAACCAACTTACACAACTTCACTTACATTATACAATAGACTCACAATAAACCAAATTTTCTAAAAGTAATACTTGTAACTTAAATATTAAATACATTATTTATAAATCTTAATCCTACCTATTAATCAGTTTCGACTAACCAACACCATTATAAGGAATTCGTAATAAAATTGATAAATTAAATCTGATAACTTAACTAAAATATTAAATCTATATTTGATTTAGTAATCCAATACATTATTTATACAATTTCACTTGTAAAACTATGGGTCATATAATTTATGCAATTTTCTGTTAGACTTTCTCCCATACATTCCCAGCTTGGGAATGACAACTATTACTTTTGAGATGATAATAATATTAAAAATAATGATAATAATAATAATAGTTATAATAATAATAGTAAATACCATGGATCATTGGGCAGTAAATATTTCTCATCCAAAAAGAAGTAAATAAGTTATTGTTTGTTTTCATGACAATTAACTATTCAATAGTGCCTTTAATATATTATGACCTACTTTAATATAAGTAAAATATATCAAAATCAAATATACATATCATCATGATCCTTTATAAATTTTGGTAGTTTGGTCAAAATTTCTTCTTTCATATGATACAGTTCTTTTAAGATTCAGTTGTATTTTTAGCTATAAAATTGTTGAATTCAAGCCCAAATAAATTTTCTGTCAAATGTATATTTCTTGTAATAGCACTAAAAATTTTATTAACTGACAAATCTAATTTTTGAACATTTATACGAGTTATTCAATTGAAAGTGAAAAATAGGCCAAAGAGATATATGTTATACTCATTTCCGGATGGGCATCTACTTGCAAAGGCTATTTAATTTAAATTGACTAAATTTTAGATTTTAATGTCCACTAAATATAGGAAGTTTAATTTCTTAAGGCATTAATGTGCTTAAACTTATCTTGAAATAAAACACATAAATGGAAAGAAATCCTCATTACAAATATAGGATGAATTGAGAACATAGATTATGCTAAATGCATGGCAAGAATAATGAAAGGATGAGTATACTGACTAAGACTGGATTTAGATGGTGCACAAGGCGGAGTTGCATAAATAGCTTTTGGAAACTTTTAGGAAAAAAGCAACAATGAGAGTACTAACAGGCACGCGAGTCCTTAAATAGAATAGTCACAAGGAGATATCGCCCCAAAGAGTGCAACGATTGCAGAATATAAACAAAATGCATTTTTTGAAAAGACTTTAGAAGCGAACCAGCAAGGGTGATTCTTGTGTTTTTGATTGCGCCCTATTCAGCTCACCTCATGCCTTGCAATCTAAAGAGATATCATCTCAAAGAGTATAATGGTTGCAGAATATACACAAAATGGATTTGTTTCAGGCCAGTGCAACTAGAAAATTGATCCCACCACCATTGCCAGAGGACAAACAAGCAATCTATAAAGAAGACAGTTTGATAAGTTCTCAAATAAAATTGTTAAAACAACTTATAATACAGCTAGAACAAATATCTGATAAAAGCTACGGGTGAGAGAAACTTTGACAACTTTTACAATAGCTGCGATTGGCATTTACCAGACTCTGATGACTTTGCCAGCATTCATCCAACTGGCACATGTGGGTATATAGATTTAGTGGATGGGAGCTGTGTGAAACTACATTCACACAAGAAACTCTTATTGCATTACATCTGCAATGATATATCATGGTGCATGATTGACCTTCTTGGCCGTGCTAGCCATCTAGAGAACATTCTAAACTTAGTCAAGGAGATAACTGTTAAATCTGTGCTGGTTGAACGATGTGTTCCAAGTGGACACTAAAATGCAAAGCAATATAGGTTTAGATGGACTCACAATTTTTAGAATACATAGTTGATGGGGTATCCATATGAGAGAGAGAGTACTGGAAAATGCAGCAGATAACCTTTTCTTCTCCTCCTAACTTGATGCATTGAAACAATGTAATTTTGTGGAATCTAAAAGAGGCTTATAGCTCTCTTTAATTGGTAGTAGCAGATAAACTAGATGTAGTGCCCCCTCCAATTTCACCTTGGATGTACAGGTGGTCGGACTAAGAAGCATGAAGATCAATGTAAGTAATCAGAATACTTAGGTTAGTATATTTTATCAATGAACCTTGTTGCAATACTGATAATTCACATGCTCTGACATTGCCTTGCATTCAGGTGATTATGATGTTGATTTTACTATGATTGTCATATGTTAGAATTAAGTTTTATGTGACTAATTCTGTATCATAAGAGGTTATGATGTTTTGTGTGGATCAATCGTATTATGAGTATCATGCGACTATCTGATGATGGTTCTTACTTAGTCATTTAGTAACTGATTGATATGTGTGTTGTGATTACATGTTTGATGTGTGGATGAAAGGAACAGTGTCGTATTACTCATGCATGAGTACCATGCTACACTGTGACTTCCTTTCACTGTGTGTATGACTACATGATTGCATATATATACATGTTCGACCATGTTGTTTGCTGTAGGCTGCAGGTACTAGGCATTGACTCCGCTTGAATTAATAGGTCTAGGCGTGCCTTAACCAGTGAAATTGTTGAATGGAGATAACATATGGTCCCCTAGCCTAGCCATCATCCCTGAAGAGGATGAGTATTCGGTTGTGTACCCTGTCAGTGTTGTTGGTTTGATCATGATAGTCAGTCATTGTTGTGGTGGTCTAGCTTTCCGATCTTGCATAGTAGTCAGGTATGGTTTGACAATTGGGTTATTTTGTTGGTATTGTTTTGGTTATTGTTGCCTTAAAATAAAATAATTAGTTATGAAGCATTTTTGTTAAATAAATAAATATATAAATGAACTTATGTAAATTTAGTTTATGAAAAATATATTATTCTAGAAGTTAAGTTAATAAATAATAATAGTAATAGTAATAAATGTAATTGCAACTAGAGATAAATAAATAAATAATATTTATGTGTTACCATAAAATATATTTATTTTGGTCTGGTTGTGAAATGTTTAAAATAGCAAACTGTAAGATATTGTTCATGCAAGAGTTATTGCCTCTTGTGGGGCGAATCTTCTGGAAGATTTTAGGGGATTTATTTCCCTAAAAATAGGGAGTTTTGGGATGTATTTAGGGGGGAGATTTCTCTCTCATAATAATCTTTAGCAGCTGAATTTTTTGGGGAGAGACTGGTTTGTGACTGCATCGAATCTTCAGCCCAGTCAAGCAAGTGAAATCAGGTTCCTTTGGTTCTAATTTCTGTGTCATTTTTTTGTTGAAGTAAATGTTTGATTTATAATTTTTCCTATTGATTGTAATTTTCTTGAGAGGTTAGAAACCTTGTTATCAGATCCAATTGTGCATGTCTGTATCATTGCATTTCTGGGAATCACCAATTGATGTGACTGTCTATCTCTCGCCCATTTCATCTTTATTTTTACAATCTATTGTGACAGCCATAACTTTGATTGTGTGAACTGGGTTCCTCTAAATGTTTTATATATGGTGCATGACTTAGTTACCTAAATCATATCCAAAAATGGTTCATACCCAGTTTGTCCTCTTAGAGATATGAATGTTTTGTGACTATCTACCTCTCACCCATTTTGTCTTTGTTTTAGCAGGCTGTTGAGTTAGCCATAACTTTTGTTTTACCAACTGGGTTCCTCTAAATTATTGATATATGGTGCAAAAAATAGTTACTTAAATCATATCCACAAATCATCCATACCCAGTTTGTCATTTTGGATATATGAATGTTTTGTGACTGTCTACCTCCCAGCCATTTCATCTCTATTTTTATAGTCTATTGCATTAGCCATAAATTTTGTTTTGTGAATTGGGTTCCTTTACGTTTTTGATATATGGTGGATGACCTAGTTTCCTAAATCATATCCAACAATTGTCCATACCCAGTTTGTCCTTTTGGAGATATAAATATTTTGTGACTATCTACCTTTCACCCATTTCATCTTTGTTAAAACAGTTAGTTGCGTCACCAATAACTCTATATTTTCAAATTTGGTTTCTCTGAAATTTTTTATATAAGATTCAACTCTTACCTATAAAAACTATATCCAAAAGAGTTAGCATTACCCAGTTTGTCAATTCAGAGATATGTATCAATTAGTGACAGACATTCCTATGCCATCTTGATTGTTTTTATTAAATCTACAAATCCATTCTATGCATATCCTTTAATCATTGAATTCCATAATTTGACATCTCTTTGAGGCAATTTACTGAAAAGTTAATGCACTTTGTCTGTGCTCTCACTTTTGCATACATGTCTACTAGAGCATTTCCTTTTCGAAGTCTCTTATCATTATCAAAACATTCTATATCTATATTCTTTCTGATATAGTATTTGTTCTTGCATATCTTAATCGATCATATTAGTATGTTTCTTTCTTAGTGGTTTATTTTAGTGCTTTCCAATTTAAAATTATTCCATGGTGATATGTTGAGTTAATTTTTAAATATGGTCCTGCTTGAAATTCCATTGTTAGTTATTAGCGTCAAGTAGTAATGATGTAATTGGTTTATTGTATTTTCCTTTGATTTTGAGTCTTATTGTTCTAATAGACTGTCGTAATTAATAAATACATCAAGTCATTTAATTCTTCATTTCCATAGCAGGAAATGGATGTTCTTATGTATAGTGGTATTGTGTTCAATTTATTGACTCTAGAGGTTAGGCTACTTGGGTTCTAGTTAAACATTGTGTCATGTTATTTAAATGTGTTTTTGATTTGAGATTGTGCAGTGGAAAGGGGAAAGTTTTGTGGTTGAGAGGTTGGAATTAAATTTGTCTATGTATTGGTTTGCAAAAGATGGGTGCCTGATAGTCCCTTGTCCATGCATGATATTAATTTTGTTTCTGGATGTTGGTCAGGGGTTGCTAGTTGCATGTAGAAGAGTGGCTTCTCTGGTGGGGTCAGTACCTAAAGTGGCTGCCTGGGTAACCCCATGGAAGTTGTAATCAAGTGATAACTTAATAATTTATTTAGGTGGGTTGGGTAGTAATTCCCATAACAAGATAAGTATGATGCCTCATCCATGCCTTGAGTGCTTTCATAGGCTAAGGATGGGATGAGAAGGTCTGGTTGGTAAGGTCGACCTCCTTGTCTCCATGAGAGGATGTGTCAGCTCCACATGTGTCACCCTATGGGGCCGGTACCTAGAGAGAGGCTGCCAGGGTAACCATAGATGGGGGCTGGTTTCTAGTGAGAGATAGCCTAGGTAACCCATGCTAGGACCATGCGATGACACTCTCCTTGCTACATTCTAGTTACTTCCTCTTTATCTTGTGTTGTTGCCTCTGGAGAACTGCCTTGTATTGATGATTGACTTGTCTTGATGATTGAGTTGTCTTGATGATTTGTATACTCTTGATGATCTTAGTTGTATATGTCAAGTCTATATCCGCTTGCTTGTATCATTTGACTTAGTGTAACCTCATTGTTATCTCCTAGCTCGGGGGGTGGACCTCAGGGTTCCACATGGTTGGGTGGAAAAGCTTAATCCATTGGATTTCTTGGTCGACCTGGTTTGTGATCACTGCAGAAGTGTTACCAGTTTGAGACTGGTACTTGCATCCTCAAAACTTTATTATAATTTCATAATTGTATAATCTTGTTGTATATTGTAAACCAATGTAATCAGTGATGAATCTTGTAATCATGTAATCTTGTTTTTAAACTTTTGTAACTGTTCATATCTGTAAATGGGTAATGTAATCTTCTTCTTTTGTATCATGATGTTTACTACTTGTGTTATAAATTATGGTTATCTGATGCAGTTATGTTTCCCTAGAGATGTTAGTTTTACTTGTTGCTATTAGGCCATGTTATGTTTTGTTATTAACACTTCTTTAGGAAAAAAAATGTTTTGCCATTTTTATTGCTTAGTTAAACTTATCTTTAGGGTTGAATGGCAGGGCATTACACTAGAGAGGGATTTAAATCTATATATTTTCTAGTGTCATAGAAAGTCATTTTGTTGATGAAAATGTTCATAGTTTAGAGAAAACATTAAGCCAGGAGGAATTAGAGGAACTCCTAAACTTTTTTTTAATAAAATCTCATTTTGCCAGATAATAAGAGTAGAAAAAAGATAACATAGGCCAATGGGCAGTAGTGGACATCTATTTTGTTGATTTATTATGCTCCAATGACTCTAATAGGTGATTTCTTTGTCATTGAGATTTCTGTTAACTCTGGGTTGGTTGTGTTTTCTTGGTGAATGTAAATCACATATGAATATAGGCTTAGGAGTATTGCATCACTGTCTCTTTTTATTTATTTGGATCCTAAAATGCTATAAAACTTCTATTCTTCTCTCAAATGTCTATGTAGAAGTGGGCAGGAATGGTGAGGTTCAAATGGATAATGTCATTGATGGAAGAGAGAGGAGTTACACAATGCCTTAGGCAAAATACGTTGAACGATTGACAAATAAACATAAAATAAATTGCCAGCATACGCTATTAGTAGGTTCAAAACTAACTTCCACCTCTATTGGTCTTATATTCTATAATGCCCTGCCATGCAACCCTAGAGAGTTAAGTTCAACTAAGCAATAAAAGATGATTTTTTTAAAAGTAAAAGTGATGATAGCAAAATCTAACATAGTCTGATATCAATAAGTTAAACTAGCATCTCTAGGGATAACATAACTGCATTATTGAAATTAAACAATATTCAACAACATATATAGCTCTTCCAAATTACACAAACTATCAACTTGCTTACATCATCAAATAGATACATCAACATTTTCTAATAAGGTTTACAAGTACAGAATAGTCCATGTTACATAATTACAATGATGCAGAAGCTCTCTTTTTCTCGATACCACAACAAAATTACATAATGGATCACATTGATACACAAGTCTGGATGCATAAAGTACAATATTTGTCTTTAGAATCAAGTGCAAACTGGAATCATGAGAGATAAAGCTTCATACCACATGATCCACGATGCTAGTAAACCAATGACATAAAGTACAACCACCCGACCATGTGGAACCCTGAGGTCCACCCCCCGTGCTAGGAGATAACAATGAGGTCCCACAAGATAACAGTCAAGATGGAAAGATAAATAGATAAATGACCAACATGAATCCCAACAATGCAGACTCAGGAATTATAACAAGTGGCTCAACAAAGATCCCAGAGGAAACATGAAACAACAAGAAAGAACCCAAAAGGGATAACTAAGCTGCAGTAGGAAGAGTGTCATCGCATGGTCCTAGCATGACTTATCCTAGCTGTCTCTCACTAGACGTCGACCCCCATCTATGGTTATCCTGGTAGCCTCTCCCTAGTCACCAGCCCCATAGGGTGACACATGCGGAATCAACTATCTTTTCGTGAAGACAAGGAAGTTGATCATGCCAACTAGGCCTTCTCATCCCATCCTTAGCCTAAATGAGCGCTACAGGAATGGGTGAGATAGCTACTAAATCCCCTCCTAGGTTTATTATTAGGTTATCACTTGATTACAACTTTCATAGGGTTATCTAGACAGCCATTTTGGGCACCGGCCCCACTATGAAAGCCACTCTCCTACATGTAACTAGTAACCCTAACCAACCAAATGGAAATCACCAATTTTGACATGCATACACTGATAATGCAAGGCATCTTTCCTCTTGCATACTGATATCATCACAAAATTCAATTTCAAGTACCAAAGCCCAATTCAACAATCTTCCTCATACAAATAGAAGGCATCAAGGACACTTCATAATCTCAAGACAACACCAATAAGCCTCTGGAGCTAAATGACTTATAAAATAAATGCCAACAACCCATCATTAAATTGCTCCTAAGAACTACTAGGAAATTATCAACACTATGGGTAGTAATAAGACACAAATCACAAATAATTCAAATAAATCATCCATACCACAACATTAGATTTAAAGTTTTTTTTTTTATAAAAGGGGTAAAAACTTTACAAAACATCAAAGGGCCAAGGCCCTAGGAATCCATAAGAAACAGCCATACAAAGCATGAAACAACATCATCCTTCACCAATACCATTCCCATCCTTGGCAAGAATCCTTTCCAAGTCATGTTAGAGCTCATGAGGAACTTGCTCCCACTCATCAATCTTCCAGCCCTCTAAATGCTCAGAAGCCCACTTAGCCAAACAATCTGCTACCCTATTCCACTCCCTTAGACTATAGACAAAAGACACCATCTCCATCAAAGAACTTATCTACAGAATCTGCTGCACCATCATAGCCAACTGCTAACTAACATCAGATACCTTTTGTTTATTCAGCAAATTAATCAAAACCTATAAATCAGACTCACAGATAACCTTATGCCATCCCTTAGCATAAGCCCTCTCCAAAGCGTAGAGGATCACCAAGCATTCCATAAGGTTGATAGTCTGCAATCCTTCATGAACAGAAAAGAAAAAAACCACCAATCCCAAAAAATCCTTGCCAGCCCCACCAATCCCAGCAAGCCCAGGATTGCCCCTTGAAGAACCATCAATATTGAGCTTTAGAATGCTAGCCGGAGGGGGTAGCCAACTCCCCACCCTTTGAACTTTCTTTTTCATCCGCCTTCCTCTCCTGACACAGGTAGAAGTTGGAGACAACCCCTGAATACCCAATCTATCCACTAGCTCAGCATCCCCTTTCTCCAAAGGGAACACCACATCACACTTAGCTTCCACCGTCTCTCGAATCATACCTATAATTTTGTGCCAAACTTGTTGAATCAACAGCTTCTCACCTCGAAATATTCTTCGATTCTGTTCCAACCAAATCTTCCATAGTATGAAGGAAGGCCCAACATACCACACATCTTGCAAGAAAGACACCATAGAAGGAGGTCTACCTAGACTACTCCAAAAATCCACCAGGGAGGAAGCATGAACATAGGGGCAATTCCAAACTTCCCACCAAAAATCCCAAAGCTACAAAGTGAATGGACAATGGAAAAACAAGTGAGAGGAGTCCTCCTCTCCACATCCACACAAAACACATATAGAAGGACCTTGAAAACCCCGCTTCTGAATATTATCCCATGTCAAGCACCTATTCCAAGCCAAAGTCCAAATAAAGCAGTTACACTTCAGCCAAGAAAGCTTATTCCACACTTTCTTCCAGTAGTGAACCTCCACCCCATCCAGTTAGTGAGATAACAACACCTGATATCCCGAAGCAACAGTATAGACACCCTTTGGATTAGGAGACTAAGAAAGAACATCCCCTTCCTGGAGGGAGCTACAGTATTTACAAGAAAGGATACTATGAAGCTCAGCACACTCCTCCATACCAACAATAGGCCACTCATCACGATTCTTCCATCTTGCCACCACCAACTACCCATGAGAAGATAAGGACTTGATGTCACTCACCCTTGACCATCCTGCCTCATAGAACCTCTGGCATAGAGTCACCAAATTAGGAAACTGAGAAACAATAAGAGGAAAACCATCCCAAGAATCAGACCAAAAATGAGCTTTCGTCCCTCTTTTACAACTCCAAAATAAGCCATCCTTGACTAGAGCAATCCCTTTCTTGAGTGTACTCCAAATCACCGAGCCTTTCCCCACTAAGGGATAATGAGGAATATCAATCTAAGGAATCCCTGGGAAGTATTTTTGTGTTAATATCCTGGCCCAGATCCCATCCTTCTTCACACACCATCGCCAATAGAATTTAGTAGCCAACACCATCCCTGACAACGACGACTGCCTTAACCCAAGGCCGCCAAACTGCTTCAGGCTACAAACAATGTCCCTTCTGACAAGGCTCCATTTAGAGGACAATAAGCTACTAGCCCATAAAAACTATCTTGCTAAGGAATCCAATTCCCTAACAAAACCCAAAGGGGCCACCTGAATCATACATCTGTAAATGGGAGGGCTTGCACCATAGACTTGAGCAACTGAACATGATCCTAATAAATCCACTCATCCCTAAAACCAAAAGCACCAAGAACCTTCCAAAGGAAGGATCATCAAACTCTATCATAAGCCTTAACCATATCAAGCTTGATGAACATCGCCTTATCTTTGGAACTAGCCATAGAGTGAATGGTTTCGGTTGCGATAACAACCCCATCTAGAATCTGCCATCCCCCCACAAAACCACTCCGTTCCTCCGAGATCAACACTTTAAGCCACTTTTTCAACCTATCGACAATCAATTTAGAGATAATTTTATAAATCACATTGCAAAGAGAGATAGGACAAAATTGAATTAACCTATCCACCCCATCACACTTTGGGATGAGAGCAAGGAAGGTAGAATTCAAAGCCTGTAACATCTATTTATTCTTACGAGACTTTTGAACAACCGCCAACAAGTCCAACTTGATAATCTCCCAGAATTCTTGAAAGAACTCAATTGAGAAAACATCAGGGCCATGAGCTTTCCCCCTCTTCATTTGAAACACAATCCCCTCTATCTCCTCAATCCAAATATCACTCATAAGATGCTCATTCATCTCCCTAGATACCAAAAAAGGGATACAAGAAAGGACCTGAATTTCCTCATCAGAACCCCCCTACGAGTCCTCCCTGAATAATGAAGCAAAATATTGCATAGCTTCACGCTTGATTTTATGAAAAGAAGAAAGAGTTTCACCCCTGTCATTCACCAGAGCAGAAATAGAATTGCCATGTCTCCTAACTTTCACCGAGTTGAAGAAAAAAGCAATATTTTTATCCCCTTCCTGAGGCCACTCAATCTGAGCCTTTTGTTTCGAAAAAACTTCCTCTCATAGCTCACACTCTTCTAGTGTTTTCAAAGCTCCCTCTCATAGCTCACACTCTTCCAGTGTTTTCAAAGCCCTAGTCTCTTCTCATAGTAGGTCCTCAGTCACTCCATCCTCCCTGATCAACCTCGTAATACCATCCAACTCAGCCTGGGCAGCAGTCTTAGCATGGAAAATGTTTCCAAAGCATTGTCGATTTCAACGTTTAAGCTGATACTTGAAAAATTGAAGTAACTTAGCAAACGTATACATTGTTGTACCATAAGCAGGTCTACCATACCTCCACCACTCAGCAACATAGTCATGGAGAGAGGAGACATGGAGAGAGGAGTCATGCAACCAGATAAGCTAGAACTTGAAAGTAGGAGACCGAGGCACATGAGCTAAAGAAATAGCCAGCTTGATAGGCCAATGATATGAGCCCCTCCAATCCAATATTTCAGAGCTAGAAGGCCGCAACCCACCAACCCAGTAGCAAGAAACTAGAAAGCGGTCAAGTCGTTCCGCAATGCAATTATTCCCAATCTTCTGATTGTTCCAAGTAAATTGGACATTAATGGGCTTCATATCAACAAGATTTAAAGCTAAGATGTTATCCTGAAGTAGCAACGCAGAAGGCTCAAGCTTCGCCATACCACCCCTCTTCTCAGCCAACTCAGAAATAGCATTGAAGTCTCTAGCCATAATCCACAGATGGAAAGGAACCATGCTTCAGAAAAACTAGATATGGGACTGATGAGTCTAGTTTATGACTCAATTTTGTTAAACTTTATTATCCACTTGCTATAGTTATCTTGGACTTTGGTACTTTAATCCTGATCCTTTTATGTCATTACCCCAAAGCTATAACTTGTTGAGCATAGGTCATTTCTTATATCCTTTTATGGCAAAAACATGCTATATGAACTATCTATGTTAATTTTACATATGGTTAATGAATATTACTCCAAGGTAGTTACAGATGTGCAATTATTGTGTGTACTAATATTGTTATGCAGATATAATCGGCATCCATAAAGAAGAGGAAGATTCTGCTAGTTGGTCGCTTACCATAAAAGTCAAACATGGTGATCGTTCAAATGTCAGATGGAGGGAAGGCAACTGCTTTGTAACTAATCTTAAATACCTGTTGAGCAAATTTAGGAGTTACTGTTATGCTAGATCTACGTTAAAGCAACTCACTTGACCAGATTCCCCTGCATGCGTAACCTCCTTTCCACTTTCTATGTTTTCCTTAATTAGGCATCCTCCTATTCTGTTGGAGTTGACCGCCCTGCTAGGTAGTTAGTTTTGTAGTTTTCCTTCTATAAATAAGACTTTGATGCTCCTTCTGAGGGGTTGTTGATTATTCAGAGATTGTACTTGCATTATCCAGTTTTTGGTAATACAGTTATAATGTTCAGTTGTACTCATCTTTTTGAATGAATAAAATGAAGTTGTAATTTCACATTTCTGAGTTTACATTTGTCTTAGGGAATACTCATCCAAGGGGGGCCACTTGGTGAGAATTCCACCCTCTAGTTTAGTTACATTTTCTGTTAAGCATTTAGTTAAATCTGGCATTGAATGTTCTTGTAGCCACTCGAATTCTATTCTATGTCTATTCCTGCAGCCAAAGCAGACAGAGTAGTTTCCTATTTGTTTGCCTAGACTTTTACTTTCTGTCATGTACTTGATCCTAGAATAGTTGTTGGTTAATGTTCAACATTCCTATTATTTCCTTTCTAGTAGTTATCTTTAGCATTATGTCTTTCTTAGCTATAGAATGAATGTGGCTACTTTGGAAGTTCTTAGTGCACATACTGTGCTGACCCATTTCAAGTTCACGTCCCTGGGTTGACAAGTGAAATGCATCTCCATAGTGATTAAGACAGCTACTCAGTTTAGATGTCTAATATCTAATTTATAGTTTTAAGAGCTCAGTTGTTAAATCATTGTAAGAGATGAACATTTTTGGTGCCGTTGCCGGGGATGGTGTCAAACTAAGAAGATCTTTAGAGTCATCTTTAGTATTATTCCTTGCAGTTTTTCCTTAAAATGTGTTTTAGTTAGGAAGAAACCATCTACAACCCATCAACATTTTTGTGTGAGAAGTGGCTAATACTGAGTATATTGCATGCATAGAGGTAGGAGAAGAGATACTTTAGGGAGATTCCTTCCTAATGATTCAACTTACCTAGTAGAAGAAGTAGAAGTGAATCCTTTCCTTGATGCATTCCCTGATTTGAATAGTTCTGAAATATCCTCTAAAGAACAAGATACCCCAAACCTAGTTGAAAATCTATTTGCCTTGATAATAGGTCAAGTAGTCATGGCTACCCAAAATGTACCTAATCAACCAACGTTTCCATTTCCGATTGCTCTTCAAAATGAAGTGGATAATCTCAAGAACATACCTGCTTCAGGTCTCCCCAAGTTCTATGGACTTGCAACAGAGGACCTAGACACCTTCTTGTTTGAATTTGATACCCTCTGCAGAAGCTATGACTACACTACTGATGCTCATAAACTTAAGTTGTTTCCTACTACCATGAAAGAGTCTGCATTAAGGTGGTTTATGAGTCTAGGTAGTGATGTTGTCAATACCTGGGAAGAAATGAAAGATAAATTTCTTGAGAAATATAAAGACTACTATAGGAGTGGGGAAATGAGAGGAAATGATATTTTCAGAATGCAGTAGAAAGAAGATGAAAGTTTGGAGGATTACATCTCAAGGTTCTTGTTTTGTTTACAAAAGTCTCCCCATCATGCACTCACTAAGGACTCTCAGAAACTGCTTTTCCTCAGGGGAATAAGTGAGCATTGCACAGATGGCTTGGATTTAATGGGAGGAGGAGATATTACCCAAGTGTCTTGGGATGATATTAAGAAGTTGTGCCAGAATTATTCTAGAGTAGTCATGAAGAAAGGAAGAGGTTCCCATTCCCTTATGGGCAAAACCTCTACCAATGGAGTTTCAAGAATGGAGATAAGCCACTTGCTATCTAATTTTAAGCAAGATATTATAAATAATATGGCCACCCAGTTGGACAAACTCCAGGCAAAGAAGAAGCATGAAGAGGCTGAGGCAATGTTGGCCGGATATTGTCCTCATTGCAGTCAAAAGAAGAGGGACTATAGATGCAAGCTGGTAGCTAACATTGACAGCAAACAGATTCCACCTAAGTTCAAGCCAATACAAGTTGAAGAGGATCAAGTCTTCTATGTTGCACAAAGGAGGCCATGGGCTCCAAGACAAGGTATGTCACTAGATCCATTATCATATGCTAGACCACATTTTAATACTTATGCATCTGGTAATCAATGGCAACAACCATTTCCATCTAGTTATGGAGGATATTCACCTCAGCCTTAAAACAACCCTCAAAATACTTGGCTAAATTACCAAAACTCTACACCCTAATGGTAGCAACCTCTGGGGAATTGGCAATCACCTCGAGGAAATTGGCAGCAAACATCTCAATGGAGAGGAGGACAGTAATGGCCAAATCATACCACTAACTACATGCAGTCACCTCCTCAGCCCCAACAGCCTACTAGCTCCAATTCAAATACACCTAGACCTACTTAGTTACCAGCTCAACCCTCACCTAACCCAAATAATAGACCACAACAACAGCCAATATATTCTGCTAATCCAAATCAATTCCCTGCATATGCTATGAATGTAAGTGATATACATCTGCGTTTAGGAACTACCTTGGGAGCTCCTTCTAGACCTGTCATTACTGATCTTTCTGAGGAAGAAGTGGAACCTAATGAAACCCCCATTCAATTAGATGTACCTAAGAATCCTAAACCAATGATAGTTAAATAGACTCCCCAAGGACCACCATTTCCACAAAGGTTGGAAACTATGAAACAAAAGGTAGTAGAAGAGGAACCCACCTTTGATATTCTAAAGCAGTTGAAACATGTATGTGTCAAGATCCCTCTATTTCAAGCCATAAAAGATGTTCCTATATATGGCAAAGCAATTAAAGAAGCATGCCTTAAGAAGCCAGGAAAAAAAAGGAAAGACCCCACTATGGTCCATGTGGTGGAACAGTTGGTTGACATCATGCTTGGAAAAGTGATTGTTCCCAAATATAATGACCCAGGAAGTCCTGTTGTAGAAGTTGTTATAAATGGAATCCAAATCAGAAATGCTCTGATTGATCTTGGAGCAGCCATAAATGTAATGACAAAGGATATCCTGCAGCAACTAAATGTTGCAACCATGTGACTAACTCCTACTGTCCTGCAGCTTGCTGATAGCTCTACTATTAAACCTGATGGGATAGTTGAGGATCTTGTGGTATCTCTGGACTCATGGGAATATCCAGCTGATTTCATGATACTTTCTCCTAAAGCTACATTGGGAGGATACCCCATCATTTTGGGAAGGCCGTGGTTAGCCACGACAAATGCTTATATTGGGTGTCGGTCAGGAGACATGACCATCTCTGATGGGAGAAGCACTAAAACACTTGTTCTTTACCCACCTGCACAGCCATCTCATGACATGGATAATCATGTTTGGCCTCATGTTGGTGAAGAGGCAGAGGAAGCTAATTTTGTGGAGTAGCTTATGATGATAGGTAGAAGTTCTTTCCTGCAGCTTCAAGGAGAGGAGGAGGTGTTGTCTAATATAATTCAAAATCTTTGTGAAGTAGAGGAAGCATCATCCTCTCGTTCTGCTGATCCAGCAAGGATACTTGTTCCAAATTTTCCTGCAGCATCAGGTATGTTACATACATTGCCTCCACAAGAAATTAAGGTACCTAGCATTAATGAAGTAACTATGGTTGACTTCACAACTCAAGTGGAAATTTTAGAAGAAACATATATCAATATTAATAGCAACTTGACTAAAGCACAACTGTCCTTGGCAAATTTGTTAAAGAAACATAAAAATGATTTTGCATGGGATTATCATGACATGACAGGATTGGATCCTACATTATGCACCCACAGGATTTATATAAAGGAAGATTGTACACCAGTAAGACTACCACAAAGGAGAATCAATCCTGCACTAAGAGAAATTGTCAAAGAGGAATTGCAGAAGCTATTAGATGCAGGATTTATCTACCCAATCTCAAATAGCCAATGGGTGTCCCCTCTGGTTCTTGTGCCCAAGAAGGGAGGAAAATGGAGAGTCTGTATTGATTATAGAGAATTAAATTCTGCTACCAAAAAGGATCATTTTCCCCTTCCTTTCAAGAAAGCAGTACTTTTCCTTTCTGGATGGATTCAGCGGTTACAATCAGATTCAGATTGCACCTCAAGATAAAGAGAAAGCAACATTTACCTATCCTTGGGGGACATATGCCTACTCAGTGCTTCCATTTGGCTTATTCAATGCACCTACAACTTTCCAAAGAGTAGTCATTAGCATATTTTCTGATATCTCACATGATTGTATGGAAATCTATATAGATGATTTCACTACTTATGGTGCTACTTTTGAAGAGGCATTAGAAAACTTAGGCAAGGTGTTGGAAAGATGTGAAGACCACAGCCTATCCTTAAATAGTGCAAAGTACTTCATGATGATGCAGGAAGGTGTAGTACTTGGTCACTACATTTCTCTAAAAGGAATACAGGTAGACCCAGCAAAGATTGAAGTCATCATCAATCTTCCCATTCCTGCAAAGCAAAAGGATGTCAAAAGTTTCTTGGGTCATGCAGGGTATTACAGATGTTTCATCAAAGATTTTAGCAAAATGTCATCCCCATTATATGCTCTTCTTACAAAGGATGCTGAATTTTAGTGGAATGAAGACTGTGACAAAGTATTTTCTGATGTAAAGGTAGCCTTAACCCATGCTCCTGTACTTAAAGGCCCCAATTGGGAACTTCCTTTCCACATTCATACTGATGCATCAGATTATGCCATAGGAGCAGTTTTAAACCAGAAAGAAGGAGTCATTGAGCATGCTATTTATTTTATTAGAAAAAACTTACAAGGTGTTGAGTTCAACTATACAGTAACAGAGAAAGAAATGTTAGCAGTCATCTATGCACTTAATAAATTCTAACATTACATAACCAGTTATCAAATCTTTGTGCACATAGATCATGCAGCCATTATGTATCTCATGAACAAACCTCTCATATCTAGTTGATTAGCAAGATGGGTGTTGTTAATGCAGGAATTTGACACTATTGTGGATAAGCCAGGAAAGGCCAAAGTGGTTGCAGACTTTCTTTCAAGAATGTCTACATCAGAAGATAACCAAGTCAGTGATGATTCTTTTCCTGATGAACATTTGTTTTCACTCACTGTGCAAACACCCTGGTATGCTGACACGGCCAATTATCTAGTAACAGGAAGAGTCCCCCCTCACTTCTCTCCTAAGGAAAGAAGGGTACTCATTGAAAAATCTTTTCCTTTTTCATGGATTGCTAGATGTTTGTTCTACACTGGACCAGACAATGTCATGAGAAGATGTGTGAGAGAAGATGAAACATATGACATTTTGCATGCCTGTCACAATGAACCTTGTGTAGCACATTTTGTAGCAAAGCGAACAACAATGAAGATTTTGAATGCAGGTTATTATTAGCCTACACTATACAAGGATGTAGCAAGATATACCAAGAAATGTGATAGTTGTCAAAGGATGGGACAACCAACAAAATCTGTTGAGATGCCCCTTTATCCTTAGCTTGTGATTACTCCATTTGATAAGTGGGGATTAGATTTTGTAGGACCCATTGATCCTCCATCTAATGGTAAATCTTATATCTTAGTATGCATTGATTATGTAACTAAATGGGTAGAAGTTAAGACCATGAAGCATGCAAGAGACAGTAATGTTGCAGAATTTCTCTATGAGGAAATCTTTACATGGTATGGAGTTCCTAGAGAATTAGTGACTAATCAAAGAGCTCAATTCACCTCAACTCTAGTTGTAGCACTAGTATAGGAATACAAGATAAGGCACAAGAAATCTACTCCTTATCACCCTCAAGCTAATGGCCAAGTTGAGGTGACTAACAGAGAAATAGAAGCTATTTTGACCAAAACTATGGCTGTCCATAGGAAGAATTGGGCAAATAGGTTGCCAAAAGTTGTCTGGGCCTATAGGACAACCTGGAAAATAACTACTGGTTTTACTCCTTTTGAGTTGCTGTATGGAAAAATAGCCATGATGCCTATTGAATTTGAATATAAAACTCTTAGGATTGCACTTTACTTAGGGATGGATCTATTTCAAGCACAAAAAGAAAGAATCATGCAGCTCAATGCTTTGGATGAGATGAGAAAAGTAGCTTTACATCATACAGAAGTGGTGCACAATCAGAGAATAAGGTGGCATGACAAATACATCAAATATAAGAAATTCTAGCTTGGTGATTGGGCTTTGCTTTATGACTCAATGTATCAGGATAATGCAGGAAAATTACAGACAAGGTGGCTAGGGCCATATGAGGTTGCTGAAGTTTTTTCCAATGGTGTTGTTCAGCTTACTACTATTGACCCTATTAGATTTAAGCTATTAGTCCATGGTCATCAACTCAAGTTATATCACAAGCCAGCCTCCAAAGAAGAACTCCTATAGCAATTCACTCAACATGCAACTCCTAAACTTCCTGCAGCCAAAGGTAGTGGACCTAGTGTCCCTCCTTCTGGCTAACCAAGGTACAACACTTGTCATAATAAATACTTCCACATTCGTGGGAGTCCACTCTTTCACTTCTTCGCCCATCCACCCACCCATATCCATTCTTCTCTCTTCCATCACGTGTATTGATTACACTTCATCCCATCTCACTTTAGCCCACTCCACTTTCATTCATTGCTCAATAAATTCTAAGCATTACCCTTTACTTTCTCCATGACTTTTGCAACCGATCTTCCACAAATCAAGGTACACACACTTTAATAATTCTCTCTTAATTATCTTGTGGTTTGTTCATTTAATTATTGTACATTAATATCGATATTTCTCGTAGCATGTCATTATTCCCTTCCTTGTCCTGTCACGCATCTATTCCGTATATGTGGACACATGCCTAAATTTAGGTTGGGGAGGGAGTGTTAATATGATGTCCATGTGTCAGTCCATCCATATGCTTGATGCCAAAATGTCAGTAAAGTTTTAAAATTGAATGATTTGAATTCTGAGTGAGGTGATGGCTCGAAGTGTGAGATGACAACCTTCATCGATCATTCATTAATGCTTGTAGCACCCTTGTCTTGTATTCCCAAGAAAAGAAGCCAAAAATGAAAATATAGATAGCATGAGTTATTGAAGATTTAACAGGGTTGTAGGAAGGTGAAGTTAGTTTTCAAACTTTTTGCAAAAAAAAAACTTTGAAGTGTGATTGTTTTCAAGAAGCTAAGTCAATGGGAGGAAGATTAATTTAGAATAAACCCATAGTTCATGATGTATTATTGCATGATGCACTTAGCCAATCTAAATTTAGAAATTGTGGATGGATGGACTATTTCTTGAAGTTAAATGGTTTTGATGAAAATGTTGCGTTAGAATTTGCTCAGACATTTACTGATGGTAAAGCCATGGTAAAAGGTTTGGAGGTGTTGGCTACTAAGGAAAGAATTGTAGAAGTTATAGGTCTGCCTGTTGATGGCGAGGATTACCCTATTGCACGAGATGCCAAGTTAGCTAGAGTTGAGTTTACAGAGCCTAGTGACACCATTGACTATAGACAAGCAAGGAGCTAAAAGAACCTCTCTGCTTGAGCTGTGGAAATAGGTAGCTATCCATGTGGTGAAGTACATTACTTGTGAAGGTTGTCAGTCGAACCTTCATTCTGTGCATTGCAAATTCCTAAATCATAAGAGGCACGAGAGAATAATGAATGTACCAAATGTGCTTTATCACCTTCTTTCAATTATGGCCACCGAGACCCAAAAAGGTAGGCCTAATTCTGTCTCTCACCATTGTTTAATCAAATTACTAGTTGAAAAGTCTCTGCATGATGTGTCTGATAAGACTTGGGAGGAATTTCTAAATATTGATCAAATAAGACCAATCCATTTGCGACCTGTGGTTGTGCCGCAACATCATAGAACTAGGAGAAGGGTGTGTTATGTTGAAACTACTCCAAAAACTCCAACTTCTAGTGCAAACCCTCCTACAGCAAAATAAGCTATTGAGATTAGCTCTTCCAAAGCAGAGCATGCAAACAAATAAAGTTCTTTAGATTCTGACAATGAGGATATTCCTCTTAGCAGTTTAATTCAAACTAGGGCACATAGAGGAAGGGCAGAAATAAAGAAGGGTAAAACCAAAAAGTAAACTGTAGAAAGGAAGGTGTTGCACTCTAGGAAATAGAAGGCTGACACTATTCTTCCTGCAACTGAAGAGAAACATGAGAGTCCTTCTAGTAAATTGAGACCTGCTAAGCCTGCCTCCGGTGCATCTATGCAGACAAGCCCTAGGGTTGAAGAAATGACAACTGAGGATACAGAGGCCCCAATGGGGCATGTGAATGATGTAGAAAAAGACATAATTAAGGAAGCAACAGATGTAACTTTGGCAGACCTTACCACCATTGCTAAGCATATTGAGAGATAGGAACATGAAGATAAACAGAAGTTCCTGCAGCAAGACACCCTGCAGCCAAAATTGGCTGGGCAATCAGAAACCCTGCAGCCTATGCTACATGAAGATCAACCATCTGTGCTAGGAAAGTCTTTGGTAGGAATACACAGACCTCCTGATTTTTCAATGCACATGGTAGCCATGAATCTGTGGAATGAAATGCAAAGGAGAGAAGAGGAATGGAAGAAGGAGAAATGTAGATTAAAAGATGAAATTCAAAAGAAGGATGAAGAGATTAAAGACAAGAATGCAGAAATTGCAACTTTAAAAGAAAGAGTGGAAAATATGGCAGCTTTGGTGCCTCAGGTATTAGAATGCAGGACTCCCCCAAGAGTCTATGCTCTACATTTAAAGGAAAGATACCTCTCTTTTAAGTTAGCAAGAATTGTTTTTGGTTTGAACCCTTCCATTGAATCTCCTCTTGAATTTTTTAATGCTTATAGGATTGCTCCTCCAGAAATAAAGAATTTGTTGTGTGAATTTTATTTACATAATTTTGTTGTGTCCGAAGACCATGAGTGGAACCCCTTGTTGTATGTTGGGGATGTTCAGTTGAGGGCATTTATGTCCTGGATGGAAAATGAGGTTAGTTGGGGACAACAGTTCGGGGCTTATAAGTAATTAGAATTCAGCACTCCATTGTCTATTAGAGCTGAATCTAGAAATTTAGGAAGCATTTTCAATGATTGGCATAGGATGCTTTATAGGCCAGGCTATGGTAACAGAATCCTGCCTAAAAGAGAAGCAGCTTATAGAGAATATGAAAAGATTGGACACACTATTGGAGAATCTGTGAAGGGACATTTGACATAAAGGTGGAATAGTTTATCTCATGAGCTAAAACAAGCAGAGCCTCACTCTCTATAGAATTATACTGCAGCATGTAAAAGAGTGGATAGATATATTCATATTGGAAGGACAAAGGGCCAATTCTAGCTTCCCTTAATTTTTCAACCACCTATCCTATTGTGGCCTATGCCAAATTATAGATTTTACCAATATGATATTGCTGAAGAGAGACAAAGATGGAGTAGGCTAGATAGGCAGCAAGGATTTTATTGGAATCCTACCTCATGCACCAGAGAAATGGATATAGGACAATTGGCTATTGCTAATTTAAGGGCATTAACCAAACAAAAGAACAACCCTTCCTCTGCTGGAGGACCAGCAAAGTCTTAGGTTGGGGAGAGTGATGAGTCTAGTTTATGACTCAATTTTGTTAAACTTTAATATCCACTTGTTGTAGTTATCTTGGACTTTGGTACTTTAATCCTGATCTTTTTATGTCATTACCCCAAAGCTATAACTTGTTGAGCATAGGTCATTTCTTATATCCTTTTATGGCAAAAACATGTTATATGAACTATCTATGTTAATTTTACATATGGTTAATGAATATTACTCCAAGGTAGTTACAAATGTGCAATTATTATGTGCACTAATATTGTTATGCAGATATAATCCGTATCCATAAAGAAGGGGAAGATTCTGTTGGTTGGTCACTTACCATAAAAGTCAAACATGGTGATCGTTCAAATGTCAAATGGAGGGAAGGCAACCACTTTGTAACTAATCTTAAATACCTGTTTAGCAAATTTAGGAGTTATTGTTATGCTAGATCTACGTTAAAGCAACTCGCTTGACCAGATTCCCCTGCATGCGTAACCTCCTTCCCGCTTTCTATGTTTTCCTTAATGAGGCATTCTCCTATTATATTGGAGTTGACCGCCCTGCTAGGTAGTTAGTTTTGTAGTTTTCCTTCTATAAATAAGACTCTGATGCTCATTCTGAGGGGTTGTTGATTATTCAGAGATTACACTTGCATTATCCAGTTTTCAGTAATACAGTTATAATGTTCAGTTGTACTAATCTTTTTGAATGAATAAAATGAAGTTGTAAGTTCACATTTCTGATTTTACATTTGTCTTAGGGAATACTCATCCAAGGGGGCCCACTTGGTGAGAATTCCACCCTCTAGTTTAGTTACATTTTTTGTTAAGCATTTAGTTAAATCTGGCATTAAATGTTCTTGCAGCCACTAGAATTCTATTCTGTCTGTTCCTGTAGCCAAAGCAGACAGAGTAGTTTCCTATTTGTTTGCCCAGACTTTTACTTTTTGTCATGTACTTGATCCTAGAATAGTTGTTGGTTAATGTTCAACATTCCTGTTATTTCCTTTCTAGCAGTTATATTCAGCATTATGTCTTTCTTAGCTAGAGAATGAACGTGGCTACTTTGGAAGTTCTTAGTGCACATACTGTGCTAACCCATTTCAAGTTCCGTCCTTGGGTTGACAAGTGAAATGCATCTCCATAGTGATTAAGACAGCTACTTAGTTCAGATGTCCAATCTCTGAGTTATAGTTTTAAAAAGCTCAGTTGTTATATCATTGTAAGAGACCAACAGGGACCACAAAAGTTGCTTACCCTAAAGTTCAATAGATGCATAGATATTGGAGAAGAGAACAGACTCCCCCATCTCAAAACAAGATGTGATCATAGAGATAGAAGACTGAAAGGACAACCACCAAAGGGGGCGGATCTCCTGAGAATTCCATAAACAAGCTAGTCCCCCAGCAGACCCTTGAGCACCAATACACTGGCACTCTCCACTCCCCCACAACTTAGGCACTAAACCAAACATACACTCCACTGATAACTTAGTCTCCAACAGGAAAAGAACATTAGGAGATTGTCTTATAACCAAATCACAAACAACTTTTTGTCGAGGGCCACTCTTCAAGCCCCTTACATTCCAGGATAGAACAATCATTTCAAGGGGCTCAAAAAATGAGAATCCAGAGTGTTAACAGACCCTGACTCTACCAAAGCTTCCCTTATTAATTTAATCTTTTCCAAATCCTTTTTCTACCAAGCTTGGAAGACTTCTCCCCAGCCCCTTTTTTTGGATCCTTTTGATGAAGACCCAAATGAGAAGAAGAAGACTTATTATTCCTCACCCCCTGAGTACGTGCATTCAAAACAAGAGGAGATCCATCCTCACCACCCTTCTTCCCTACTATAATAGGAACTGATTCCACCTGGACTTGCATTTGAACATCTGTGTCCATTTGCAAAGCCCTATTATCCTGCAAAACCTGAGTAGCTTCAGAAAGAAGGCCCTCCTATCCTATACACAAAGCACCCTGATCCAGATTCACCAAGCCCGGATTCACCTCCTGCTGGCTGAGATCATCTAAAACTTCAAATCTATTGAAAGAAATTTTATCCTGCCTTTCCTTCAAAGTCATCTTTTGACCCCGATTCCTGTTTCGAACCTTGATAGGAACAAAACCATTAGCCCCATCCACATCACCAGGAATGGGTTCCTTCCCCTTTTCAACCCTAGGGGGATTGCGGGGAGGCTGAGAAGGCTAGGAATCCATAGGCCTAGCCTTTGGGCATCTCCTTTGCAAATGTCCATATTCATGATAGAGACGACACTAAAAAGGAAGAGTCTCATAGTCCAACAGCTACACCAAAAAGTAAGGACCCACACACATATCCACTAAATCTGGCAAAGGTTTACTTAAATCAATCTCAACACAGATACGAGCAAAAGTCATCACCTTTTTAACTTGAGTCTGCTGTGAAGCTCCAACTAGTTTTCCTAGCATCGAAGCCAGCAAGTGCAAAACATCATTCCACCAACATTCCACAGGAAACCTCGGAAGCCGAACCCACATTGGAACCTGGTTCAGACGCTCTTTAGCAGGATTGAAGCCCACATGCCAAGGTTTAATAAATTGTAGTGCCCCTCAACTTATCGTCTTTTGGACTGATGTTTGCTTAGTAGTACTGGACATTTTGACAGTATTTAGGTCGTTGATGATGGATTTCTAGTTATTTTGCTATTTCAGTATGAACCTAATTATTATGATAACAGATGATGATGTTGGATTATGTCATTATGCTTTACAATTTGATAAACGAACTGATGTTTTAAATGCTTTGATGTTATTCATGATATGGGATTGGAAGTTAGTTGATCATTTTATGTTGTAGATTAGTAATCTGATATCTTGTTCAATTTAGTTGATTATTATTTATAAACGTGAATGGAACAGTGTTGTATTACTCGTTCTCGAGTACCCTACCTCACTGCGATTTCCATTCACGATAGGACTGCATGTGATGTATATGTATATCTTGTTACGGTTAACTGTGCGTTGCTGCAGGATGCAGGTACTAGGCATCGACTCCACCTGATTACAGGTCTGAGCGTGCCTTCGCCAATGGATTAGTTGGTTGGAGTTAACATGAGGTCCCTAGTCAGTGTTCCTTCGTCGTCAGTTTACCCTTGTGGTTAATGGTTGTCATTCGCCCATGTCTCACTGTCAGGTAATATTATATTTTGGAGTCAAACCAAGTTCAAAGGTGTTTAAGTATGTGCGGTAATGTTGTGCTTTAATTAGAATTATTCTACGGAAGAGTTTAGTGTTGTTAAATAGGCATATTGTCGTTAGTTGTCGATTTTAGTTATAAATAAATTATTATTTTAATAGAGGTGTTGTTGATAAATAAGTTGTAAGAAGTTTGTATTATTCGATATAATATTATTTATAATAAATATTTAAATAAATAAATAGTTATAGCCACGCTTGTAAATTGTGTTTCACAACTGGATTAATAAAATAAATTATAGGATAGTACAAAATTATAGATAGTGAAGTAGTACTATTCTATTAATGATAATATTTTGGGGTCGGTTATAAAGAAAATAATAATAAAATAAAGTATCTAATAATTGGGAATCATTATATTAAATTAAAAAAAATACATATTCTTTAAAAAGGAGTTACACGGAATCACGTGTGAAGCCCTAGGAGAGGAGAGAGGGACTGAGTTATAAAGGAGTTGTCGGTGTATCAAGGAGGACATCACAGGGGTAAGGAAAGAAGCAGCTTGGAACTGCAACAATTGGAGCGGGTTCGTCGCGGTGATTGCAAAATCAGGTTCCGTCGAATGCCTTATCTCTGAACTTCCTTTCAATCTGCAAATGTGTTTATAGTTTGTTTGATTCCGCATAGTTCGGCAGTCTGTCCTTTCTGTGTGTGATCAGCATCCTCTCTTAGGGTTTAAATACATCGTTTCTGCTCAAGGATTCCGTAAGTCAAATGTTTTCCTTCCACTGGTTGCCGAATTATTCTGCATGCATTCTCAGACCGGCGTGATCTTGGTAGGGTTTGTAGGACACCTCGATAGAATTACCGTGAATCGCGGTTGGTTCCAGCTAGTCGTCCCTGTAAGATCTAATCAAGGTTATTAGTGTTTTCTCTCTGTGTTAGCTGGAAACTGTCTGGGAAACCCGCTGTATGTCTCTTGTATCCAATGATCTGCATAGGCTGCGTGCCTGCTCCCACATCTGCAACTGGAAATCCTTTTGGCTCAGAAACCTGTATAGCGATTGTTACTGGAGATTGACTGCTGAGCATACAAGAAACTGAAATGTAGGGCTCAACGAGCACGATGCATTGAAATTTTCCTTCCAGCGTAAATGAAGGAAATGGAGGCAACTGGGGTTCGGCCAAATTTGTCGTTTCTGGATTGCGTTTTGGGAAACCTGGGCTGTTGGTTTCATTTCTGTAGGATGGATGGTCTTGCGAGGGTTGACGGGAAATTTTTAATTGGCAAATTTGCCATAGAAGAAGGGAATTCAACTTCAGTATCTCAGTAGTCTCAGATTTAAGCAAACAAGGGTTTCTTTAGAATCTTATTGCGTGGTAAGGGGATCTATACCATTTTGTCTTTACAATATATGATTTTGTAAATAGAATGAAGCGTCTAGGTTGTGACGGTAAATGCTAGTTATTAGGGATGAATGTCGTCTTTGGCTCAGATATGGTTCTCCATAATACGTCATCCCTACTTTAGAGATTGGTTACTTGCGAATTCTAGCTATCGAGAGGAACAAAAAAATCTTTCTCTTGTTCTTTATAGCTGAGCGGCCAGGTTGTGTTGTCTTTGGGGTTAAACCCACGGGTTCTTTTTCTCCATTGTCTAGCGCATTCCTTAGCTGGAGTTTCTTCTTGTTTTGATACCTTTCTGCACACGCTTCAGTGTCATCTTGTCATGGATCTCCATGAAAGTATAAGAGGAGTCTCTCAAGGACAATGCGTTCCAACAGCCAGCTCGATCTTATACACCTGGTGCAAATCGAAACTTACAGAAATGCCTAGACTTGCGTGAATTTCCAAGCGTGTAAAGTGCAGATTCTTTCTAGAGAGGTTGAATGCATATTTTTGACAGGCTGTTCGTTGCTGATTAACCCTAGTTTAGCGATCTGGCCGGCACTCTATTCGTTATGCCTTGTAGCGTTTGATAAGGTTTAGCAGTGGGTCGTTAATGTTGGAGATGCTGCATATTGTTAAGTCAGGGCGCGATGGGAGGTGATGAGTCGAGTAGCTCGCTGCCGTTTTGTCTCACCATTCGCTCTCAATTGAAGTTCTGCTTGTTTAAAAGAAAACTGGTGAGCCAACTTGTCTGAGATTCTATGTATTTTAGTTGCGGTTGATATTGGCTATTAGTGGATCGGGATATCAGGTAACGCTGCAAGGTTGAGATGCTCGCTGCCGTGGCCTTATTGTTATTCGCTCTTGTTGAAGTCACAGAAGTCTTTTCAACATGACCATTTTATGGCCACCGTCAGTCATTGTCAGTTTTGGGACGATGATTCTTTGTACACCAGCCATCTTATAGCTTGGGATACCGCGATTTCACTGGCTTTCAAACACGCTGAGCAAACATCATTAACCCTGGAAGATGATGGAGGCTGTAGCATTCAATATCGAAGTTGATTAGGGTATTCGTCATACATCAATCTCTGACCGCACTCATAGCTTATATAGCAGTAATAATGTCTTAAGAGTTTATGCTTACTGCAGTTGCTAGAGGTGAAAATCTAAACTTAGTCAGGTTTAATCTGTAGACTGCCGTTGTCTTAGCTGGTGCACGTCTGAAAAAGTTTGGGGTGACCTCAAGATAGCCAGTGAAGGCAAGATGGTCAATAACCAACTGTTGGTATAATGTAGTAATAGTTCCAAGTGTAATTTGAGCAGCTGTCTGTTTCTAATAGCTACTGTCTCGTTTTGGCTAATCCTCAACATCTGAATATCTCAGAAATCTGATAACAGATTCGGCAGCAGCAGTGTGATAGAAAAATTATCGACATAGCTCTTCTTACAGGCAGAAAGCCATTCTAGTATACTAACGAATGCAGTTCGCTTACTGAGTTGAAATGAGATTGCTGTGTGGGCAAAACCGTGGTCTTCTTTTATCACATCATAAACACTCTCCAGTTCTTTCCGATTTACGTGGATACCGTAAACGCAGTAAAATTTGCAAGTTCAGAGAACATAGCCGGAAGTCGTCAGACCGGATGCATATCATTCACGTCAGTGATTAAATAGTTAATAGCAATTTTACACCTCAGTAGTAAAATATCCCAAGCTGTTCGCATAGGGCGCATTTACGATCATTCTCTTGAGAAATTAAATCACTATGGATAAGATCAGTATCAGAGATAACTTCAAATCATCATAAAAGAATTCTTTTGGATTTCGTGTTTGAATTTCGCCTCGTGTGATTGCCGTTCAGCCATGAGACATCTCTCTTAGCGTTATTATCCTTAATAGAATAAACTAATCAGATAACATTGAAGGATAGTATATAAGATCGTATCTGGAATTAAGTGGTTCTTACATCAATTATTGTAATGATTTAGTTAATCAATTTACTGATCTTTTGAAGCAAAATAAGGATTTGTTAGAAATTTAGTTGCAAGTGTTATGATATAATGTTGATTTTATTTCAGAAGTTGTTTGCATTAAAACTGAGAATGAATTGTAGTATTTCATCTCTTGAATTTTGAATTGAATTGTTTGAGTGTTGTAATGAGTCATATTGAGGTTGTTCAAACTTGTATTCCAGAGGCTTAGTTGTCGTTGTTATGTATTCGCAACTTGTGTATTGTTGTTTTTTGTAATTACGACATAATAGCGTATGTGTATCAAACAAAGTATGAAGTATAATGAGGTTCTGTCAAGGTTGAATGTTGTGTCATGTAAAGTAATAATTCTCAGGATGGAATATCAAACCACTTGTGATCTTATTGTGCCGTTTTGTCATATGGAGAGACCTGAAATCTGTTAAAGGATAAAGTTATGTAATGTTAAAAGTATTGGATAACAATTGATTCTATTTTGATGCAAGAAGGTTTATGCCTTGCAGTGTTCATTTACGTGTATTGTTATAAGTCTTGCATGATGTTATAAGGTTTACTAGGTGTTAGGAAGGAGAGTGGCTTTCAACGTGGGGCCGGCGCCCAAAGTGGCAGTCAGGATAACCCGTTGGAAGTAGATTAATCAAGTGATAACCTAAAAATTAACTAGGGGGTTAAGGGTAGATCTCACATTAATAAGATTAATGGATTCCTCTCCCATGGCCTGTAGTGCTTGTTTAGACTAAGGATGGGTAGAGAAGGCCTGGTCGGCATGATTGACTTCCTTGTCCTCATGAAAGGAAGGTCGATTCCGCATGTGTCACCCTATGGGGCCGGCGCCTAGTGAGAGGCTGTCAGGATAACCCATGTTAGGACCATGCGATGACACTCTCCCTACTACAACCTAGCATCCCTTGTTCGGTCTCTCCTCGTTTGTTTTGTGTCGCCTCTGGAAGTGAAAGTGGAAGTTAAGTTAAGTTATGTTGTGTTGTATTGGCGTTTGGTCGTCCTTTGTTCTTGTTTGTCTTTCGTCTACCTGACTGTCAGTGTTGGGACCTCATGTTAACTCCTAGCTCGGGGGGGTGGACCTTAGGGTTCCACATGGTCGGGTGGAAGAGCTATTTTATCCATTGGTTCTCTTGTCAGGATCTTATGCAGAAAAGGATTTGTTTCAGTTGTACTTGTTTCAATGATGATGATGTAAGTGTACAACCTTGTACCAGATTTATGTAACAGAATATTCTTTATGTATGTGACTTTAGGCGTAGACTAAAAGTGGCATTGTAATGATGTCTTGATGTACTTATATGAAAGCATTTCAGTTATGTATCTTATCATGCTGATTCTGTTATCTGATGTTTGCAATGAATGTGAATGAGTTATTTATTTGAAAAGGAATTTGGATCAATTACTGATGTATGTTAATTTATGTTAGTTGATTGGTTAAGTGATGCAGCCTTGGTCCCTTAGAGAATATGTTGTAATTAGTTGTGTTAACTTACTTTATCAGTTTTTTTTTTAAAAAAAAATTTCCTGTTTCATATTGCATACTTGTGTATTCTTTAAGGCGTTCAAGGCGGGCGTTACATCTGGTATCAGAGCCAAGTTACTAACACTGGGTACTCTGGTTTTATAATTAGCCCATTAAGCTATGCTAGTTGCTTAAACTCTGAAGGACATATTCATTCATAGTCCTTGCCTAACAACCTGAAGTTTGTTCTTGGATGTGTTGTCCAGGAAGATGCCTAGGGTACGAGGCCGAGGACGTGGTCGAGGTAGGGGTCGTGGGAGAGGTGTTGAAATCAGCCCTCCTCCTAGCTCCCCTCATAGAAGTACACAAGAAGGTGGAAGTGAGAATCAGGAGAATCAGGTTCAGCCTGAGGGTGCTCAACTACGCCAACTCCTTGAGGAGGTGCTTGCTCGTCTTGGTCCGAGGCAGGAGGTGGTGCAACCAGAAGAAAGAGAAAGAGAAAGATCTCCTAGAAGGAGAGAGGTCACAGCTGAACAAGAAGCCATTCTTGCGGGCCACATGAGAGATCTGATGAGAGCCCGTCCTCCTACATTCGATGGCTCCGGTAGCGGTTTGGAAGCAGAAACATGGCTAATCGATTTGGAGAGATGCTTTGCTATGCATCCATATGGCAGCAACACTAAGGCAAGATGCGCCATCATGCATCTAAGAGGATTCGCCTCTACTTGGTGGCGTCTTGAGGAACAAAAGTTGCATCTAGATATTGCGACAATTTCATGGGAACTATTTCTGGATAGGTTCAGAGCTCGATTTTTATCTGATCACTGGAGGCAACGACGAGCGGATGAATTCCATGGGTTGAGACAGATGGCCATGACAGTGGAACAGTATGAGCGCAGGTTTTATGAACTCAAGCAATATGCAGGGATTGGAAACGACGAGGCCATGTTAGTTCAGCATTTTATCAGAGGTCTGAATGCACGCATCAGCGGAGGAGTTCGTGTGTTCGAGCCGAAGACCATGGAGGTAGCAGTTGAGAAGGCTAGATTGGTGGAAGAGAACTTGACCATGGCCCTAGGGGGTCATACAGGTGTACAGATTGGTAGCTCATCTCGAGCAGGTTCAGGTTTCCGAGGTGGTCAGTCTCATGCAGCAGGTAACTCGAGGAGTCATCAGGTACCTTCTAAGGGTGGACAGCAACAACAACAGTTTTCTCAGATGAAATCAAGAAACTCTCAGTATCAGCAAAGCAACAGATTTCATTCCAGAAAGGATCGAAGTTGGCAGAGAGTTAAACGTGATCGGGCCAGTCAACCAGCGCAAAGCACACAATCTGCAGCAAGTAGAGGTAGTTTTCAGCAGTCAAATGCTCCTGTAGGCGGTGGAGGTTTTGGCAGGGGAACAGGATGTTTTTCTTGCGGACAGCAGGGCCACATTGCTAGACAGTGCCCGCATAAGAATACTTCAGGATTTGGTCAGAGACCCGCAGCTTCAGAGCCCACTGTTGGTAATGCAGGCAGGTCACATAGAGTGTTTGCGGCGGTGGATAATCGCCAAGCGGAGCACCAAGGTACCGTTGTGGAGACTACAGGTGTCTTGCGAGGTATTACCATTTCTGTTCTTTTTGACTCTGGTGCTTCAGATTCTTTTATTTCCCCTTCTATAGTGGAGCGTTGCAAATTAGTGGCAGCAAAGCAAGATGTTAAGTGGCAGGTGGAATTGGCCTCGGGATCTAGAGTAACAGTAGACTCTCTTGTGCATGGTTGTGAGTTGAGGATAGGACCTTTATCTACCACAGCGGATCTTCGCATTATACCATTAGGATCCTATGATATAGTGCTGGGAATGGATTGGTTGGATGCTCATCAAGCGGTGATAGACTGTCGCCGCAAATTAGTAAGGTGTGTTGATGATTCGGGCAAAGAAGTAGAAGTGGTTGGGATTCAGAGACCCATCTCCTTGCGCATGATTTCTGCTATGCAATTGAAGAGATGTTTGCGTCAAGGATGCAAGTTGTTTGCTGTGACAGTTAATGACTCAGATTTTGGGGAAAATAGGGAGGCATCCCTTGATGATTATCCTATTCTCAAGGAGTATGAAGATGTCTTTCCTAGCGAGATTCCAGGTATGCCACCGAAGCGTGATATTGATTTCAAGATAGACCTTGTTCCTGGAGCAGAACCTATCTCTCGAGCTCCATATCGGATGACTACTCAGGAACTTAAGGAGCTTCGCTTGCAGCTAGAAGAGTTATTAGCGAAGGGATTCATTCGTCCGAGTGTCTCTCCGTGGGGAGCACCTGTGATTTTTGTGAAGAAGAAGGATGGATCTCTGCGTTTGTGCATCGACTATCGGCAGCTTAATAAGGTGACTGTGAAGAACAGGTACCCATTGCCGTGAATTGATGACCTTTTTGATCAGATCAAGGGAGCTAAGGTGTTCTCCAAGATAGACCTAAAATCGGGATATCATCAGTTGCGCATTTTTGAGGCTGACATCCACAAGACAGCATTTCGCACTCGCTATGGGCATTATGAGTTCACTGTTGTACCTTTTGGATTGACAAATGCGCCATCAATATTCATGAGCCTGATGAATGGTGTGTTCCATACCTATCTGGATAGATTTGTTCTTGTCTTCTTAGATGATATATTGATTTATTCAAGGTCTATGGAGGAGCATGAAGAACATTTGCGGCAGGTTTTGCAGTGTTTAAGAGAAAATCAGTTGTATGCAAATTTGGCTAAATGTGATTTCTTTCAAACTGAAGTAAAATATTTGGGACATGTTATTTCGGACAAGGGTATTGCAGTGGATCCTTCAAAGATTCAAGCGATCATGGACTGGCCTGCTCCTACCAATGTTTCGGAGGTTCGTAGTTTCATGGGTTTAGTAGGCTATTATCGGCGATTTGTGGAAGGATTTTCAAAGATAGCTCACCCTATAACTTCTCTTCAGAGAAAAGGAAAGAAGTTCATTTGGTCAGAACAGTGTCAAGCAGCCTTTCAGAGTCTTAAGGAGCGGTTAACCAGTGCACCTATTCTAGCAGTGCCGGATCCTGCCGGAGATTTTGTGGTTTGTACTGATGCATCTTTGGAAGGTTTAGGAGCAGTTTTAATGCAGGAGGGTCGTGTGATAGCTTACGAGTCCCGTAAACTCAAAGATCATGAGTTGAATTATCCTACACATGACCTAGAGTTAGCTGCAGTTGTTCATGCATTGGTAAGATGGAGACACTTCTTGCTGGGGCATCGGTTTGAGCTGCACAGTGATCACCGAAGTTTACAGTATATCTTTACTCAGCCAAACCTGAATGCGAGACAGAGGCGGTGGATGGAGTTTCTATGTGAGTATGATTTTGAGGTAAAATATATCCAAGGTAAGGAGAATGTGGTGGCGGATGCCCTTAGTCGTCGAAGACATGAACTTTCATCTATCACTCTTGGAGTGGATTTGAGAGGGCAGGTTCTTGCAGCACTCCCTGCAGATAGATGGTATCTGGAAGTGAAAGCTGAAGTGGAGTCTGGTAGAGCCTTGGAGGGTAGATATGCAGGGTATTCTATCGAGTCGGATGGTCTCTTGCGACATTTAGGTCGCATTTATGTGCCTTCTACAGAGGGTCTTCGTACCCTAATTATGACTGAGGCTCATCGGGCACCTTATTCTGCGCATCCAGGTGTCAAGAAGATGTATGCAGACCTTCGTCAGATATATTTTTGGGCTGGAATGAAGAGGGATATTGCTGATTTTGTTTCGAGATGCTTAGAATGTCAGAGGGTTAAGGCGGAACATCAGCATCCCGCAGGTCTTCTTCAGCCACATCTTATTCCGGAATGGAAATGGGACATCATTTCAATAGATTTTATAGTTGGTTTACCCATGTCTTCTCGTCGCCACGATGCGATAATGGTCACTGTAGATAGGCTTACGAAAGTAGCACATTTTTCTCCTGTCCGATCTTCATATAATGCTTCTTCTGTGGCCAAAATTTTCCTGGAGGATATCGTCAGATTGCACGGGATTCCTCGCAAGATTATCTCCGATCGTGATCCAGTTTTTACTTCAACTCTTTGGACATCTCTTCAGCATGCTTTGGGGACTCAATTGAACTTCAGTTTAGCTTATCATCCAGAGACTGATGGGCAAACTGAGAGGGTCAATCAGGTCCTCGAGGATATGCTCCGTATGTATGTGATGGATCAGCAAAACCGATGGGAAGATTATTTATATTTGGTGGAGTTTGCGTACAATAATGGGTACCACAGTTCCATTGGCATGTCTCCTTTTCAGGCCCTGTATGGTCGTCCTTGTCGTACCCCATTGAGTTGGGATCGCCTTGAGGATAGAGTTCTCCTAGGTCCACAGATGCTCCAAGAGATGGAGCAGCAGGTTGATCGTATCAGAGAGCATCTGGTAGCAGCTCAGGATAGACAGAAGAAATATGCAGATGCTCACAGACTTGATCGTCAGTTTTCTGTTGGTGATCGGGTGTTCTTGCGGGTGCGTCCGCGAAAGAGTCCGATCCGTTACGGAAAAGGCTCTAAGCTCGCGCCACGCTTTGTGGGGCCATTCGAGGTTTTGGAGAGAATCGGTCCTGTTGCATACCGTCTTGCTTTGCCGCCTAGCTTGTCACGCGTCCATGACGTATTTCATGTTTCTGTTCTTAGACCTTATCATCCGGATATTTCTCATGTCCTTGATTGGAATGCCTTACAGGTAGAGGACGGGCAGCTAGCTTTGGAGCCCGTAGGCATTTTAGAGCACAGGCGACTCGCTCTCAGGGGCAAAGTCATAGAGCAGGTAAGGGTCCAATGGGATCCTAATGATGAGACTTCAGCGACCTGGGAGGATACTTCCCGTATGCGAGAGCTATATCCATATTTGTTCGCAGGCTTCCAGGAGTAAGCCTGATCCTAGGGGGGGAGGATGTAGTGCCCCTCAACTTATCATCTTTTGGACTGATGTTTGCTTAGTAGTACTGGACATTTTGACAGTATTTAGGTCGTTGATGATGGATTTCTAGTTATTTTGCTATTTCAGTATGAACCTAATTATTATGATAACAGATGATGATGTTGGATTATGTCATTATGCTTTACAATTTGATAAACGAACTGATGTTTTAAATGCTTTGATGTTATTCATGATATGGGATTGGAAGTTAGTTGATCATTTTATGTTGTAGATTAGTAATCTGATATCTTGTTCAATTTAGTTGATTATTATTTATAAACGTGAATGGAACAGTGTTGTATTACTCGTTCTCGAGTACCCTACCTCACTGCGATTTCCATTCACGATAGGACTGCATGTGATGTATATGTATATCTTGTTACGGTTAACTGTGCGTTGCTGCAGGATGCAGGTACTAGGCATCGACTCCACCTGATTACAGGTCTGAGCGTGCCTTCGCCAATGGATTAGTTGGTTGGAGTTAACATGAGGTCCCTAGTCAGTGTTCCTTCATCGTCAGTTTACCCTTGTGGTTAATGGTTGTCATTCGCCCATGTCTCACTGTCAGGTAATATTGTATTTTGGAGTCAAACCAAGTTCAAAGGTGTTTAAGTATGTGCGGTAATCTTGTGCTTTAATTAGAATTATTCTACGGAAGAGTTTAGTGTTGTTAAATAGGCATATTGTCGTTAGTTGTCGATTTTAGTTATAAATAAATTATTATTTTAATAGAGGTGTTGTTGATAAATAAGTTGTAAGAAGTTTGTAATATTCGATATAATATTATTTATAATAAATATTTAAATAAATAAATAGTTATAGCCACGCTTGTAAATTGTGTTTCACAACTGGATTAATAAAATAAATTATAGGATAGTACAAAATTATAGATAGTGAAGTAGTACTATTCTATTAATGATAATATTTTGGGGTCGGTTATAAAGAAAATAATAATAAAATAAAGTATCTAATAATTGGGAATCATTATATTAAATTAAAAAAAATACATATTCTTTAAAAAGGAGTTACACGGAATCACGTGTGAAGCCCTAGGAGAGGAGAGAGGGACTGAGTTATAAAGGAGTTGTCGGTGTATCAAGGAGGACATCACAGGGGTAAGGAAAGAAGCAGCTTGGAACTGCAACAATTGGAGCGGGTTCGTCGCGGTGATTGCGAAATCAGGTTCCGTCGAATGCCTTATCTCTGAACTTCCTTTCAATCTGCAAATGTGTTTATAGTTTGTTTGATTCCGCATAGTTCGGCAGTCTGTCCTTTCTGTGTGTGATCAGCATCCTCTCTTAGGGTTTAAATACATCGTTTCTGCTCAAGGATTCCGTAAGTCAAATGTTTTCCTTCCACTGGTTGCCGAATTATTCTGCATGCATTCTCAGACCGGCGTGATCTTGGTAGGGTTTGTAGGACACCTCGATAGAATTACCGTGAATCGCGGTTGGTTCCAGCTAGTCGTCCCTGTAAGATCTGATCAAGGTTATTAGTGTTTTCTCTCTGTGTTAGCTGGAAACTGTCTGGGAAACCCGCTGTATGTCTCTTGTATCCAATGATCTGCATAGGCTGCGTGCCTGCTCCCACATCTGCAACTGGAAATCCTTTTGGCTCAGAAACCTGTATAGCGATTGTTACTGGAGATTGACTGCTGAGCATACAAGAAACTGAAACTGTAGGGCTCAACAAGCACGATGCATTGAAATTTTCCTTCCAGCGTAAATGAAGGAAATGGAGGCAACTGGGGTTCGGCCAAATTTGTCGTTTCTGGATTGCGTTTTGGGAAACCTAGGCTATTGGTTTCATTTCTGTAGGATGGATGGTCTTGCGAGGGTTGACGGGAAATTTTTAATTGGCAGATTTGCCATAGAAGAAGGGAATTCAACTTCAGTATCTCAGTAGTCTCAGATTTAAGCAAACAAGGGTTTCTTTAGAATCTTATTGCGTGGTAAGGGGATCTATACCATTTTGTCTTTACAATATATGATTTTGTAAATAGAATGAAGCGTCTAGGTTGTGACGGTAAATGCTAGTTATTAGGGATGAATGTCGTCTTTGGCTCAGATATGGTTCTCCATAATACGTCATCCCTACTTTAGAGATTGGTTACTTGCGAATTCTGGCTATCAAGAGGAACAAAAAAATCTTTCTCTTGTTCTTTATAGCTGAGCGGCCAGGTTGTGTTGTCTTTGGGGTTAAACCCACGGGTTCTTTTTCTCCATTGTCTAGTGCATTCCTTAGCTGGAGTTTCTTCTTGTTTTGATACCTTTCTGCACACGCTTCAGTGTCATCTTGTCATGGATCTCCATGAAAGTATAAGAGGAGTCTCTCAAGGACAATGCGTTCCAACAGCCAGCTCGATCTTATACACCTGGTGCAAATCGAAACTTACAGAAATGCCTAGACTTGCGTGAATTTCCAAGCGTGTAAAGTGCAGATTCTTTCTAGAGAGGTTGAATGCATATTTTTGACAGGCTGTTCGTTGCTGATTAACCCTAGTTTAGCGATCTGGCCGGCACTCTATTCGTTATGCCTTGTAGCGTTTGATAAGGTTTAGCAGTGGGTCGTTAATGTTGGAGATGCTGCATATTGTTAAGTCAGGGCGCGATGGGAGGTGATGAGTCGAGTAGCTCGCTGCCGTTTTGTCTCACCATTCGCTCTCAATTGAAGTTCTGCTTGTTTAAAAGAAAACTGGTGAGCCAACTTGTCTGAGATTCTATGTATTTTAGTTGCGGTTGATATTGGCTATTAGTGGATCGGGATATCAGGTAACGCTGCAAGGTTGAGATGCTCGCTGCCGTGGCCTTATTGTTATTCGCTCTTGTTGAAGTCACAGAAGTCTTTTCAACATGACCATTTTATGGCCACCGTCAGTCATTGTCAGTTTTGGGACGATGATTCTTTGTACACCAGCCATCTTATAGCTTGGGATACCGCGATTTCACTGGCTTTCAAACACGCTGAGCAAACATCATTAACCCTGGAAGATGATGGAGGCTATAGCATTCAATATCGAAGTTGATTAGGGTATTCGTCATACATCAATCTCTGACCGCACTCATAGCTTATATAGCAGTAATAATGTCTTAAGAGTTTATGCTTACTGCAGTTGCTAGAGGTGAAAATCTAAACTTAGTCAGGTTTAATCTGTAGACTGCCGTTGTCTTAGCTGGTGCACGTCTGAAAAAGTTTGGGGTGACCTCAAGATAGCCAGTGAAGGCAAGATGGTCAATAACCAACTGTTGGTATAATGTAGTAATAGTTCCAAGTGTAATTTGAGCAGCTGTCTGTTTCTAATAGCTACTGTCTCGTTTTGGCTAATCCTCAACATCTGAATATCTCAGAAATCTGATAACAGATTCGGCAACAGCAGTGTGATAGAAAAATTATCGACATAGCTCTTCTTACAGGCAGAAAGCCATTCTAGTATACTAACGAATGCAGTTCGCTTACTGAGTTGAAATGAGATTGCTGTGTGGGCAAAACTGTGGTCTTCTTTTATCACATCATAAACACTCTCCAGTTCTTTCCGATTTACGTGGATACCGTAAACGCAGTAAAATTTGCAAGTTCAGAGAACATAGCCGGAAGTCGTCAGACCGGATGCATATCATTCACGTCAGTGATTAAACAGTCAATAGCAATTTTACACCTCAGTAGTAAAATATCCCAAGCTGTTCGCATAGGGCGCATTTACGATCATTCTCTTGAGAAATTAAATCACTATGGATAAGATCAGTATCGGAGATAACTTCAAATCATCATAAAAGAATTCTTTTGGATTTCGTGTTTGAATTTCGCCTCGTGTGATTGCCGTTCAGCCATGAGACATCTCTCTTAGCGTTATTATCCTTAATAGAATAAACTAATCAGATAAGATTGAAGGATAGTATATAAGATCGTATCTGGAATTAAGTGGTTCTTACATCAATTATTGTAATGATTTAGTTAATCAATTTACTGATCTTTTGAAGCAAAATAAGGATTTGTTAGAAATTTAGTTGCAAGTGTTATGATATAATGTTGATTTTATTTTAGAAGTTGTTTGCATTAAAACTGAGAATGAATTGTAGTATTTCATCTCTTGAATTTTGAATTGAATTGTTTGAGTGTTGTAATGAGTCATATTGAGGTTGTTCAAACTTGTATTCCAGAGGCTTAGTTGTCGTTGTTATGTATTCGCAACTTGTGTATTGTTGTTTTTTGTAATTACGACATAATAGCGTATGTGTATTAAACAAAGTATGAAGTATAATGAGGTTCTGTCAAGGTTGAATGTTGTGTCATGTAAAGTAATAATTCTCAGGATGGAATATCAAACCACTTGTGATCTTATTGTGCCGTTTTGTCATATGGAGAGACCTGAAATCTGTTAAAGGATAAAGTTATGTAATGTTTAAAGTATTGGATAACAATTGATGTTATGATTCTATTTTGATGCAAGAAGGTTTATGCCTTGCAGTGTTCATTTACGTGTATTGTTATAAGTCTTGCATGATGTTATAAGGTTTACTAGGTGTTAGGAAGGAGAGTGGCTTTCAACGTGGGGCCGGCGCCCAAAGTGGCAGTCAGGATAACCCGTTGGAAGTAGATTAATCAAGTGATAACCTAAAAATTAACTAGGGGGTTAAGGGTAGATCTCACATTAATAAGATTAATGGATTCCTCTCCCATGGCCTGTAGTGCTTGTTTAGACTAAGGATGGGTAGAGAAGGCCTGGTCGGCATGATTGACTTCCTTGTCCTCATGAAAGGAAGGTCGATTCCGCATGTGTCACCCTATGGGGCCGGCGCCTAGTGAGAGGCTGTCAGGATAACCATAGATGGGGGCCGGCGCCTAGTGAGAGGCTGTCAGGATAACCCATGTTAGGACCATGCGATGACACTCTCCCTACTACAACCTAGCATCCCTTGTTCGGTCTCTCCTCGTTTGTTTTGTGTCGCCTCTGGAAGTGAAAGTGGAAGTTAAGTTAAGTTATGTTGTGTTGTATTGGTGTTTGGTCGTCCTTTGTTCTTGTTTGTCTTTCGTCTACCTGACTGTCAGTGTTGGGACCTCATGTTAACTCCTAGCTCGGGGGGGTGGACCTTAGGGTTCCACATGGTCGGGTGGAAGAGCTATTTTATCCATTGGTTCTCTTGTCAGGATCTTATGCAGAAAAGGATTTGTTTCAGTTGTACTTGTTTCAATGATGATGATGTAAGTGTACAACCTTGTACCAGATTTATGTAACAGAATATTCTTTATGTATGTGACTTTAGGCATAGACTAAAAGTGGCATTGTAATGATGTCTTGATGTACTTATATGAAAGCATTTCAGTTATGTATCTTATCATGCTGATTCCGTTATCTGATGTTTGCAATGAATGTGAATGAGTTATTTATTTGAAAAGGAATTTGGATCAATTACTGATGTATGTTAATTTATGTTAGTTGATTGGTTAAGTGATGCAGCCTTGGTCCCTTAGAGAATATGTTGTAATTAGTTGTGTTAACTTACTTTATCAGTTTTTTTTTAAAAAAAAAAATTTCCTGTTTCATATTGCATACTTGTGTATTCTTTAAGGCGTTCAAGGCGGGCGTTACATAAATAACCCACTCTAATTATGAAAATAGGGGCCTCCTTCAAAGGCCTTGTTGCGATCTGCCAAGCAATTGAATGAAACCATGAAATAGTTATTTGCTAAAAGCATAACCTCTATTTCTCCTTCTAGCATCCAAGTCTGTTGGGCCCATGATTCAAGGAATTGTAATGAAACACACATCTCCATAAACTTGCACAGTAATGCATGCTTCGAATAATAGTCAATATCTTCTGCAATCATCTCCAGCGGGATAACCAATTTTGGCCTCTCCTCACAACATTCAAGACATCCATTGATCTTCATAATCCGTGTACCACCAGACAAACTTGAACCAACCAACCCCAAATCTGGTGAGAACAAGTTATTATTAAAAACCTTCAAAGCATGCAAAGGAGAATTCACACCAATCGCTGCTGAGCAAAAATCCATCTTCGGACTAGCCCCTGAAGACTCCCTGATCGGCATTGAAACTAAACAAGACCCAAGGTGGAGATGCAAGCCCCTGAGAAAAAAGAACCACCACTAGGGTTTAACCGACCCACCACCAAGCAATACCTTCGAACTACAGACCCAAACCAACCAGGCACAAAAACCCCACCCGCGGCCTCCAACCAAGCATAAAAGCCCCGTACGCTCAGGGCGAAAGTGACACTGATGCAGATAAAAAAAAACTTTGCACTGATAAAAATCACAACCCCAGACCTCCCCAAAATGTATGCACTCCCCACACTTCGCACGACCAAGAAAAAACCAAAGGATCAAGCTAGGGCACGAATGCCCTAGCTCGACATGCAGAGCAAAAAATTGACATCCTCCAACATTAGATTTAAAGTTTAAATAACATGACACTTATAAATTTAATTATGAGACTTAACTAACAAACATCTCCCTAACTTGACCCAATGAATTTATAATATAATGATTTAATATTTATATTACTAATTTAAATTAACTTGACTAACAATCTCTATAGATCTACTAATCTTTCAAATCTATAAGTTAAATAAAATTGAACAATAATTTAATTTCAAACTAACTTAAATCAATATCTAAAATAACACAACTATCTAATAATTATATTATAAAATCGGCTAAGACAATATATTTAAGAAACCTTATTTAACCACAACCTACTTAATTACAAAAGATAAGACTACTTATATTCTAATAAACAAGTGTAATTTTTATATAATAGATAAATGTTGTAATTGAATATCTAAATATACTAATAACATAATTGGATAATTTTTTTTATTAAGTAAGATATATAACTCTTAATCAAATCAATAAACTGATTAGCTATGACTAACGCTAATGGCTATTAACTAACTTAAACAATTCAAATCTAATAAAGAAATCACTCTCATTCAACTATGGAGACTTAACTATAATCTAATGAACTAGAATGATTAAAAGAATACTCAAGTCATAATAATTAGTATCTTATATACTATAACATATGAATAATGTTTAATAAAGAAAGGTGCTATTTATGTATGTTTTCCACCAAAGTTCCTTCCTTTGAAATTTCCTTTTTAACTAAGCCTTATCTCCTAGCAACTAACAATGACCTAGAGTGAATTCAAAGAGATCTCTAGCAAGAATAAAAGAAACTACAAAATTTTAGGTTAAGCGAATAATACAGGATCGTTGGGTGAAGAAGAATGATTTAAATTTTAAGCTTAGTTTTCACAAGATGCATTTATCATAGAATTAGTCCTCACCATGGCATCATGCCTAAATGGCCGACTTGCTGAATACATAGTATGCAGTATATTCATTGCAAGAAGGCAAAGTGCCTCTGTGGAGGTTGCTAGGATGAACGACTGATAGAAGACAAAATAAAAGCATCGAATGCAAATGAACGACTAATTACTATAATTTTATTTGCCAGGATAAGTATTGCAGGTTTTACCTAAATTGCTATTATTCAAATGATGCCAGAAGGGATAATAGATTTGAGATTATTTACCAGGTCTTTAAGTTGAGGCTGCAACTCAAGGAATATAGCAGAAGATCAGCACCAGGTATATATATACCTTCAAACTCAAGTGTGCCTCTATTGTGAATACCATATGCACATTTGAAGTTGATTAAGATTTATAGTATACAATAGAATACATGGTTTATTGATAGAACGCCTTCAAATTGATCTATTGGCAGGTAGGTCTAATTTTGTTTTGAGAACTAAATTGAAATTTGTTTTCGGAGAGGCACAATTGTTAGCAAACCGAATTGGGTCGATGGCAATGGAGCAGACAAAACCGATAGAAATATTTTAAAAAGGACGTTGAGACAGCCAGTATAAACTTCTGGCAAATCCCACTCAAGGGCAATTCGACATAACCCTCATAATTATTTACTATGGTTATCAGAGAGGTAAACTATTAAGAAATCAAATGTACCATGTCGTTTAAATATCCCCTGCCAGCCATACTAGCACAAAATGGTTTAAAGCAATTGACTCAGGCAATCATATCAATCGCATATCAAGAATTGAGGAGAGTATATCAAGATTTAAGGAGAGCTGAATGGGGAGAACAAACAATCAACATATGGGTTGCCTTGAGGGAAGACTTGCCTATGTAAATGGAGGATATAAGGATTAAAAGATCCCTGATTTTAGTTAGATTGAGGGCCACACAAAAAAATATGTATTTTCCACAGAGGAATCAGATCGCATCTAGAAAGTATTTTCTAGATTCAAGACTTTAGCTTAAGGTTTCCAGTATGGCCCATTGGGAGGAAGAATTAGCAGGTCAAATGTACACCATAGCATCACAGGTTCAAATGGTGACAGGAGATTTCAAATTTAGCGAAAGCAATATGAAGGACAAATATTCAATTATCATGCAAACAAAATTTGGATTCCAAACAATCAAGCAATTGCAGAGAGAAAGAATTTCACACATACAGAGACACAATTAAACATACCCAGAATCTTACTCTCAAGTCTCCAAATCAGATGATTTCATACCTCCCTCCTCAATTTTTGTAGCCTTCTTTTTCCCCAAACCTTTCTGTGTAAACTTTTTTCCCAAAATCTATCTGTGTCCCCTATTCTACAAAATTCCCCCTTCAAATATCCCCCCCATTACAAAAATAGTTAATTATCATAAATTCCACTCCATACTCTCCCGTTACTGTAAATCCACCTTCTCCCAAAATTTAAATGCAATAAATCTCCACTTACAGGGAGAATCTCCAATCTGGAAATTTATTACCCACTCACGACAACTACAAACAATTAAATTAATGAACAATATAAAATAATATCTTTCAAATTGTACAAAATAAATATTTATTCGTTTAGTTTAGTATTAAATACTTATAATTTATTTGTTATTATTATTATTAATTATTAAGATTATTAATTTAATCAATTATTTAATATTCTACAAATTTCACATTATGTATTTACAAAATAAATTAATAATTCTATTAATGAAACAATAGATTGACCAGACAACTCAACCACATACTAAACATATCTCAATGGCAACATACTGGAGAGTGATAGAAACTTTCAACTAAGCACCATACCGACTAAACTGATGGGACCCAAGACTGAGAGCCCATCCTCATCAAGGATGATAACAACTGGGGAACCTCATGTTAACTCCCTTCCACAATATCCATTGGTATGAAGGCATGCTCAGACCTGCCAATTCAGGTGGAGTCAATGCCTGGTACCTGCAACCTGCAGCAAACTAAAGTGTCAAATACAAATATGTCTATAATCATCCAAACAGGCACACAGTGACAGGGAATCTCAGCGTAGTAGGGTGCTCATTAAGAGTAATACTACATTTTCCCTTCACCAAAATAATTCACAATTATCCACATTAAACAATTTTATCAATAACTAAACAAACAGATATCATATCGTCAGATAGTCGCATGAAATATGATCAAACTAATCTATATAATCAATTAACCCATAGCTAATCATATCAAAAGCATTATGTACTAATCATAAACATCAACAATGTCATCATAATAATATCAGTGAGTGTCATCCTCTATATCAAAATAGTAAATCTATCATCAAAATATATCATAATATCTAGCTATAAAGAAATTACTAACAGTATGTCAGAAGACGAAAATGAGGGGTACTACATCCTCCCTATGGAGGCAAAAATGAAGATTCAAAGAAAAGTGAAGAAGCTGGGACCAGTCAAAATCAGAGAGGAGATAATACCTACTGCCCTCGTGACCAAAACAATGGTGAGCAAAGAGGAAGAGGAAGAGGCAGACCTAGGCAAGGACCTAGAAGAGGTATAAGAGGAACCTGTTTCCATACTCTCCCGTACAACTCTAGGACAAATAGAAGACCTGAAGGTAATGCAGGAGTTGCACATGTCGATGAAGATGTGCAATCTGAGTGCTTTGAAGATACTGAAAGGGGAGAAACCCTAGTTGTTAGAAGAACTTTGTTGAATGAGGAGAAAGAACCCAATCAGAGGAAGAGTTTATTCCACACAAGGTGCAAATGTGAAGGTAAGTGTTGTGATATTATTATTGATAGTGGAAGCACTGATAATCTTGTTTCCAAGGAGATGGTTGACAAGTTGAAGTTGACGAGAAGAAAGCATCCTCATTCATATTAGATTGCATGATTGCAAAAGGACCATAGAGCTTTGGTCAATGAGCAGTGTTTAGTGAAGTTCAAGATTAGGGACTACCATGATGAGGTGCTGTGTGATATCATACTGATGGATGCATGTCATATGCTATTGGGGAGGCTGTGGCAGTATGATAGGAGTGTTGTCCATGATGGCCATGCAAACACATATTCCCTAACAAAGGATGGAGTTCGTCATAAGTTGAAGCCCTTGAAGGAGGTGGAAGAAAAGGTATGTAGTACTGCCAGAATTTGCTTGGTAGATGGCAGGAAATTTTTGGAGGGTATGAAGCATGAGCGTCATTGCTTTGCATTGATTCCTAAGATTAGTAAAGAGAAATGTGAAGATGTACCAGCAGAAGTCTTAGAAATGTTGGAAGAATTTTAAGATATTATTTCTGATAATGTACTAGAAGGTTTACCGCTAGTGAGGAAGATAAGTCATCAAATGGATTTGATACCAGGAGCCAGTTTGCCGAATAAGCCAGCCCATAGAATGACTCCAGAAGAGAGTGAAGAGTTGAACAAGCAAGTTCAGGAGTTGTTGAGAAAGGAATTGATAAGGGAGAGCCTAAGTCCATGTGCGGTACTTGCAGTACTAGCACCAAAGAAAGATGGAGAGTAGAGGATGTGTACAGATTACCGAGCCATCAACAAGATCACAATCAGGTATAGATTTCCATTGCCCAGAATGGATGACATAATGGATTGTTTGAGTGGAGCCAAGTAATTCACGAAGATTGATCTGAAGAGTGGGTATCACCAAATTCGAATCAGATTTGGAGATGAATGGAAGACAGCCTTCAAGACCAAGGAAGGTTTGTATGAGTGGTTAGTCATGCCATTTGGGTTAACCAATGCACCGAGCACATTCATGCGGCTCATGAATGAGGTACTGAAAGAATTTTTGGGAACTTTTGTTATTATTTATTTGGATGATATTTTGATTTTCAGTAAGATTTGGGATGAGCATCTAATGCATATCAGAAGAGTTTTAGAGAAGCTGAGGGAGGAGAAGTTACTGATTAATTTGAAGAAATGTAGTTTTGCAAATAAAGAGTTGGTATACCTGGGATTTGTTGTCTCAGAGGAAGGTCTTAAGATGGACCCAGAAAAAGTAAGGGCTATCATTGAATGGCCTACGCCAAGGAGTGCAACGAAGGTACGATCTTTTCATGATTTGGCAAGTTTTTACAGAAAGTTTATTAGAACTTTTAGTAGCATTTGTGCACCCCTAACTGAGACAATGAGAGGGAATAGAAAAGAGTTTAGATGGACTAAAGGAGTAGACAAGAGCTTTGATACATTGAAGCAGAAATTCGCAGAACAACCTATTTTGGCACTTCCAGATTTCAATAAGGTATTTCAGGTAGATTGTGATGCTAGTGGTAGTGATATAGCAGTTGTTCTGAGTCAAGAAGGTAAGCCCATTGCCTATTTGAGTGAAAATCTTAATGATGCTAAGAAAAAGTATTATGTTTATGATCAGGAGTTTTATGCAATAGTTCAGGCTTTGAAGAAATGGAGACATTATTTGTTGCCAAAAGAGTTTGTTTTATATACTGATCATTAGGCTTTGTAGTATCTTAATAGTCAGGGAAAGTTAAATCAAAGGCACTTAAAATGGGTTGAGTTTTTGCAGAGTTATACTTTTATTTTGAAGCACAGGAGTGGGAAGTCCAACAGAGTTGCAGATGCCTTCAGCAGAAGGTAAAATTTGTTGACAAAAATGAAGATAGACGTTGTTGGGTTTGATGAACTCAAAAGGTCATATCCTGAAGATCTAGATTTTTCAGAGGCTTTGAAAGCTTGTTTGGAACCTATCACTTTGGATAGGACAAAATGGTTGGATTACATAATCCAAGATGGCATGTTGTTTAGAGGAAGCCAGTTGTGCATTCTGAGTTCCATGAGAGAGAACCTGATTAAGGAGAAGCATAGTGGAGGATTAGCTAGACACTTTGGTCGAGATAAAACCATTGCTATTGTTGGTGAACATTATTACTGGCCACAATTGTAGCAGGATGTGAGGAAATTTGTGCAGAGTTGTAGAGTGTGTCAGATGGCAAAAGGAACAAGTTAGAATACAGGGCTATATCAGCCATTACCAATACCAAAGAAGCCATGGGATGATATTAGTATGGATTTTGTTCTTGGTTTACCAAGGCACATAGAGGACATGATTCCATTTTTGTGGTGGAGGATAGGTTCTAAAAGATGGCCCATTGCATTCCTTGCAAGAAGACTAATGATGCTATTCATATTGCAGAGTTATTTTTCAGGGAGGTGGTGAGAGTACATGGTCTACCTAAGAGCATAGTTTCAGATCGAGATACCAAGTTTGTTGGTTATTTCTGGAGGACATTGTGGGAGAAGTTGAAGATAGATTTGAAGTTTAGTTCTGCACACCATCCACAGACTAATGGATAGACAGAAGTGGTGAATAGGAGTTTGGGTAACCTGCTATGATGCTTAGTATGAGATAAGCCCAAGGGATGGGATTTGCTTTTACCATAGGAGGAATTTGCTTACAACAATTCTGTCAATAGGAGCATAGGTAAATCTCAATTCTAGGTTCTGTATGGGAGTAGCCCAAGAACTGCTTCTGAATTGAGGAGGATGGATAAGGGGGAGAAGAGTAGTGCCAAAGCTAAAAATTTCGCTGAGCACATGAAGAATTTGCACAAAGAGGTAAGAAAGCATATGGACATAAGATGAATTCTCAGTATAAGGCTAAGGCAGATTAGAAGAGAAGACATAAGGAGTTTCAGCAGGGTGATGAAGTCATGGTTCACTTGAGAAAAGAAAGATTTCCAATTGGTACATATAATAAGCTAAAGATGAGGAAATTTGGACCATGTCGAATCCTGAAGAAGCACGATTTAGGAAATGCATTTGAGGTAGAGTTGCCTGATGACATCAATATTTCACCAGTGATTAATATTTCAAATTTGACAGAGTATCATGATGATGGATTTGATAAAGGAACACAGTGGGACATTCCAGCATCTACTTCACAGAAGGAGGAGATAGAGGGCATTCTGGATAGCTGTGTGGGTAAGAGTACAAGAAATAGACAGTATACAGAAAACTTGGTGAAATGGAAAGGAAGGCCTGTTGAAAATTCATCATGGTCATCTGAGATTGAGGTTAACCATTTTGGTTTCCCTCTAACTCATGAGAAGTGATAGGGTCACTTTTCAAATTACCTCAGGTGTCTGATGCAGGAGCATCCAGAGTGTAAGAGCAATCTTGTATCAACCAAAAAAAAATGTTGTTTCTTTTCAATAAGGGCTAAATTTGGCAGGGTTACTATGTTTAGTAAGTTTGCATTTATGCATGGTTGGGTACAAAATCTTACACAGACCTCCAAAATGGTGAATTGAAGCTAATGGTGAAGAAATCACTTCAATATCATTTGTCATTTGTGAGATATTAAAATTTCAAATTCTAAAAATCCTATTGAAATATTCAAAGTCAATTTTGAGGCACTTAGAGGCTCTAGATGGGCCTGAAATTTGGTGGGAAACCCAAGTAGTCTACTTTTAGGTACTGCTTGTGCACAACCGTCTTTTCGAGAGCTTTCGAAAAAGGTATTATATTTGAAAATCCAACAGCCGGATCGAAAGTTATGGCCCCGTGAAGTTGACCTATTTTTGGAGGGAGATGCAATTTTGAAATTAAGCTGGTGGCTGCCAAAAAGGGCTATATATGACCATTTTTGGGAACCCTTGGGGTAGTAGAGTTAAGGGGGAAGGTGTAGAGTCAACAAAAGGAGGGAAAATAGAAACCCTAGTTGATTTGGAGTTACAGAAGGCTGAAGATTCCAGAGTCTTGAGAGAGGGAGCTGTAACGTGTTGCAACCTGTAGGGGATTCATCCTCTGATTGTATTTAAGCTTCTATAATGTAATGTTTGGCCCATATTAATAAAAGATCATTCTATTCTCTGTGTGCATTTTTTGTTATTGTGTGTTTTATGATTTGCCTCCTTCATCAGGTACCAAATAATTGTTCTAGATTGCAGATATCCTAATTAAGATTGAAAATGGAGAAAAAATGAAGAAAGGAGGTTAGAAATGAAGTTTTGATGGTGAAATTAGTTATCTAAAACTACTTTTTGATGTTTTTATTTGAAAATACAGAGTTGCAACTACATATGGAGGAGATACAAGTTTTCTATAGCTCTGCACATGTGTGAACCATTCAAATTTGTCATTTCATGAAAATCCTATATCTAACTAAAACTACAATCATGTGGCAATTAAGATCAAGTTATGTCTTGAGGTATGAAACTACATATATCATCTTTCTACCAAGAAAAATAGTCATATATAACAAGAAATCAATCTATAACATGTTATTGATCATGACTCAACCATTGTAAACTGATTTTACGTCAACCTTTTAAGTTTCAAAGTAGAAATACATGCACATAAGAAATTTAAATTATATTGTATATCAAGGTGTATATATATTAAAATCTAGTCCATAATGGTAGACATATACAAAAATTTGGCAAATATGCCAACTCAAAACATTTTTAACAAAATGTGGCATATGCCATGTCTCAAAATCTATATACAATCTCCATGCCGAATATCTACATCAAATACTAAAGGTCCACTTGACCCTAGTATGCCTTTAGTGATTCCTCAATATGTGATGGGTCCTCAAAAAGTGTTTTCTTTGTACCATGATGTCTAGTAGTTGATGGAGGCAAAGTTGACTGCATTAACAAGTCAAACCACAAATTTGATTAATCTCTTCAACGGTAAATATAAATAAGTTAGAGTTAGTAAATATAATCTTATCTACTGCAATTTAGAACTTTAATTTATTAACATACTGTTGTGAAATTTTGCACACCATTTTGAAATTTTTGATATCATTGCAAGTTTCAAAACACGTAGATTCAAGAGCTGGATTTAGGGTAGAATGGGTCAATAAGTTTCAGAGAGGTTTTGTGCAATTTCATAAAAAATCCAATTTCTATATTACTAAGAATCTAAGGATGAAACCAGCATCTCCAAGATAGACATGAGCCCCGTAATGGCTCAGGTTATTGGAGTAGATCTTGGCCATTCAAATATGATGCTGCACCGTTGATGTAGAGATAGAATCAATGGCTTGGAAATAGTGAGAAACAAATCACCGAAGGCTACCAGATGGAGGCACCTGAGTAGCTCAAAGAGAAGCTAAAGGATGCAGTGGAATGAGCCACGTGCAGGCTGCAGGAGAAACAATTTGAAACTTAAAATTGATGTAGAGTGTACCACGTGGAGCAGCGTGACACAGATATAAATATTCTGTTTCATTTCATTAATAAATGTGTCATGTTAAGCCATGGGAGTCTTAAAAGAAGTTGTTTCTTTGTTAAATATTAAGTCCCTCATAATGCAAATGGTGGGACCCGAAGAAAAGGAATTTTCATTAAAACAAATATTTTTTGCCTCACCATTTTTACCTCACAGTGGAAATAAATGTTGCCCTAAAATTAATAAAGCCATGCTTTATTTCTTTTAAGGCAAGCTACAGGAAATAAAGAAGTATGTGGAGAAAGTCACTTCTCGGCACCCAAGGCAAGGAAAGAAAATGTAAGAATGCTGCGGAGAAGGCCACGTGCAAGCAACATTAGAGAGAGACAAAAAGAAATTGTGAAGAAGGCCATGTTGTTGAGCCCAAACACAGGAGATACAAATGTTTTGATTCATTTTATTAAACTTAAATATGTCACATGGTTTTAAAAGAATTCAGTAAGTTTCATTTAAAGAAATGGTGGGTCCCTTTTTATATGGAGCTAAATACTTTATTTAAGTGACATGAGAATCTCACGGGAGTTTTAAGGAAGGCAGAGTTAAATAAAGATTAAATCTTTATTAAAATTGTGACACATGGTGGGTCCCAACTAATAAAGCTATGGCTTTATAAGACTCATAAAGTTTATTTTAAATAGCTTCCTTCTCATGGGAGATATACTTGTGATATGAAACCCTAAAATATGAGTTGCCACTTTTATTTTATTTCATGATAAGCTATAAGAAGCGGTGGCGGAAAGTGATTTTCTTCATGCCACAAAGATATTTTCAGCCATGGAAGTAACAGGCAGTGAGTTCAGTTCTAATTTTTCGTTGCCACTTCAGTTGCAGTTGCATTTTGCCTAATTTTATGCCAAATTTTGTGGAGTTTCAATTGCAAAGATTGTCGGAGGGCGTTGAGATTTTGTTGAGTCTTTCAAGTTATAAATGGGCAGATCTGAGACACAGCTGATATACATTCTTAGTTCTACATAGTTCCATAGATCAGATTTTAGAGCAGCCAGTAGCAGAGATTTTCTTTTGCCTTAGCAGTAGATGCTTTTCAAATGAGATGTAAAATTTGACTTTGTGCAGCCATTTTTGCCTCTGTAATCGGTTACTGTCAAATAAAGAGATAATGTTCTGTGCATATTGGAGTTAGTCTAGTTTCTTGTTTCTGATATCTCTATTTCTCTGCCTTTGTTAAGCATGTTTCTTAAATTGGTTTTAACCATGCATTGATGCTCTTTTAATTCCAGTCATATCCTTCAAAGTTAACACTGTGCAACTAATTATTTCAAATCCGGCGGATCGCCATAGATTAGGCATTTATTTTCTGCAATCTAGTTTTCTTTCTAACCATTCCCCAAACCCCACTGAAAGAATGGAAGAGCCAACTTCCTTAAAACCTGGAGGTCACTCTAAGAAGCATTCCCACATTTCAGATTTTCCCATGTTGTTGCTAGATTAAACCCATAGATTTATGCATCAACAATTTTTGGCACGCCCAGTGGACCAGGTTCAAAGACTTTGCTCTTTGTTTTCAGTGAATCTTTGCCCTGTATTTTGTGGTTTTGATGGAAAATAATAGAAATATCTGCTTATAGGAGCATGAATCTTCCGTCTGGTGACTCTATTGGTGAATCTTTCTCATATCTTTGCTCCTGCAGATCATGGAAGCCCCTGGTATCTATGTGCATCTAAATATTCAAAGAGATCTACCCTTTGTGACTTGGGATTCAAGTCCTCTGGTTCTTCAGCAACAGGGTCAAGTTCCTGACACAGCCTGGAAGGCACTGCCTCAATTTCTAGGAGATGGCTATGTGTGCCCTGTAGATCACATTCAAGATATTGCCAGTTTATGCTCTATTCATAATGTCACAACTGAGAATCATGCTCTCTTGTTGCTTGCATCTTCCCTCAAGGACAAAGCAAAAGAATGGTACAGAAGCTTGCAGCCCGGTTCAATCACTAGATGGGATCAGCTTGGGGAACTCATCTACAATCAATTCAGAGACACGACAGATGTTAGCACTCTCACTCAGAGTCTCATCACCATCAAGAGGCATCCTATGGAGCCCATACATGATTTCAATTCAAGATTTGACAAGGTATGGAAAAAAAAATTATAGACATGAGGCCCCCTCCAGTCTTTGCTTTCTTGTATTATTTAAAGGCTTTAGACCCTGAGATCTCTGTCATGATTCAATCCCTAGGAGGTGAAACTCTTCCTCAATCATATGATCTTTCCATTAAGGCTGAAAGTAGCCTCATATTGTCTAGTAAACTGCCTCCCCTGCCCTTAAAACCATTGATACCTCATGTAAATACCTTATCTCAGGTTCTTTCTTGTAACCAGATGCATGCAAATTTTAGTCCACCCACCCTCCCTAGTGATTTGACAAATCATGAGGAGATGAGTGCTATGAAAGAACTAATTAAAAGCCTCTCCCATGAGATCAATGAGTTAAAAGGTCCAAACCTATACCATGCTGATCTATGTTTAATGCCTCAAAATTCTTATGAACAGCAGTATGAATATAGCCAGAGAACACCCAATTGTCTTGAGAATTACCCTTTACAAACTTCTATAGCTGCAAATCAACCTATAGAAGTCATTGACCAGGTTCTCTATCACTTGACATCCAAGAAGAATCAAGTATCAGGAATCAAATTACAAGCAACAAAGTGGCTCCTATGCGTCCTTCTAGTTACCAGCATCAAGCATATGTGGCAAAGGGTGATCCAGAGTTACTATCAAATCTTAAATTAGATTCAGAAGATGCTTATGAGGTGAGGTTTCTAGAAGCTTAAAAGTACTACAAGAAGGGCTTTGAAGTTGAAAACAATTGGGTCCATGGTGATGCTGCCTCTGTATTCCATTTTGAGGAGGTTACAAATGACATTATACCAGATGAGTGTCTTTATTATTGCAATGAAGTTTCACACCTACAGGAGGAAGGCACAGGGATGCATGAGGAACATTTGGGGCATGATGAGGATTTGTTCTCACTTTTGCAACAATGCTATCAACTCCTAAATGAGGAAGATCTTGCAATTGAAAAAGTAAAAGGTTCATTTGTAAGGCTCTTAGCAGATCATGGAGAAAATGTTGAAACAGAGGAAGATTCAAGAACTAATTTATTTACTATTTTGGCAAATGGTTATTGTCTTCTTCTTGATGAAGTTTCACCTCTACAAGATGATGCTCAATTTAGAGAGACATTTGCCACAGTACAGAACCACATATGACATCACAAACAGAGTTAGATTCTACACATTTCTTCTTGCATGAAGAGATCCCAATCAGATTCAAGGTTATTTTGGGTAGTTCTGTCACTTGTTAGCTAGATCTTGATGCTATCATGGATCATCATTCAGTGTTTTATTTTCCCTCCCCGCCCTCTACTAAAACAGGAACAGCATGCAGGTTAGCCTGACAGGTGTTTTGAATCGAAAAGAGACTCTCCAGAGTGCAGAGAAGTAAAAAGGTACAAAATATTGTTATATTTCTTCATACAGTTTGTTTGGTTCATTTTCAGTGCTATGTGGTTCAACTGGAGCAATATTGTTAGGCATGGTAGTTACTTTGTTGTCCCAGTGAATGGGCATATTCCCCTATGTTTGAATTTCTCAGTAATTTAGTATTGGTTTCAAAATAAGCTACAGTAGCATTAGTCTTAGTAGCATTAGGTTTTTAGATTTAGTTAGTTTTCTTTCAATAAGTCCTAACAATAGTGTATGAGGATCTGGTCAATCTCAGTGGTTTAGCCTGTCTTAGTATCTCAAATTTAATGATCAATATGCAGTGATCAGTTAGTTTTGGTTGCAGAGTGTTTTTCAGTCATGCATCTTCAAGTTCAGATGTATCTCCAATTTCCATGAATTTTTCAATTTCAAACATTTGACTCTATGCCCTGGATAAGGCACTAATTTGCAGAACCAGAGATACTAGAATTCAAAATTGGCAAGCCCATTTTCCCTGCAAGTCGCCAAGAACTGTTGTATAATTTTGCACACCATTTAAAAAAAATTGATATCATTGCAAGTTTCAAAAAATGTAGATTCAAGAGATGGATTTAGGGTAGAATGGGTCGATAAGGTTCAGAGAGGTTTTGTGCAATTTCATAAAAAATCCAATTTCTATATCACTGAGAGTCTAAGGATGAAAGCAGCATCTCCAACATAGACATGAGCCTCATAATGGCTCAGGTTATTGGAGTAGATCTCGGCCATTCAAATATCATGCAGCACTGTTGATGCAGAGATAGAATCAATGGCTTGGAAATAGTGAGAAACAAATTACCGAAGGCTGTCAGATGGGGGCACCCGAGCAGCTCAAAGAGAAGCTAAAGGATGTAGCGGAATGAGCCATGTGCAAGCTACGGGAGAAACAAGTTGAAACTTAAAATTGATGCGGAGTGCACCATGTGGAGCAGCTTGACATAGATATAAATATTTTGTTTCATTTTATTAAAAAATGTGTCATGTTAAGCCATGGGAGTCTTGAAAGAAGTTGTTTCTTTTTTAAATATTAAGTCCCTCATAATGCAAATGGTGGGACTCGAAGCAAAGGAAGTTTCATTAAAACAAATACTTTTTGCCTCACCATTTTTACCTCACGATGGAAATAAATGTTGCCCTAAAATTAATAAAGCCATGCTTCATTTCTTTTAAGGCAAGCTATAGGAAATAAAGAAGTATGCGGAGAAAGCCACTTGTCAGCACCCAAGGCAAGGAAATAAACTGTAAGAATGTTGCGGAGAAGGCCACGTGCAAGCAGCATTAGAGAGAGCCAAAAAGAAATTGTGGAGAAGGCCACGTGATTGAGCCCGAACACAGGAGATACAAATGTTTTGATTCATTTTATTAAACTTAAATATGTCACATGGTTTTAAAAGAATTCAGTAAGTTTCGTTTAAACAAATGGTGGGGCCCTTTTTATATGGAGCTAAATACTTTATTTAAGTGACATGAGAATCTCACAGGAGTTTTAAAGAAGGCAGAGTTAAATAAAGATCAAATCTTTATTAAAATTGTGACACATGGTGGGTCCCAGCTAATAAAGCTATGGCTTTATAAGACTCATAAAGTTTATTTTAAATAGCTTCCTTCTCATGGGAGATATAAGTGGTATGAAACCCTAAAATATGAGTTGCCACTTTCATTTTATTTCATGGTAAGCTACAAGAAGCGGTGGCGGCAAGTGATTTTCTTCATGCCATAGAGATATTTTCAGCCATGGAAGTAACAGGCAGCAAGTTCAGTTCTAATTTTCCGTTGCCACTTCAATTGCAGTTGCATTTTGCCAGATTTTATGCCAGATTTTGTAGAGTTTCAGTTGCAAAAATTGCCAGAGGCTGTTGAGATTTTGTTGAGTCTTTCAGGTTATAAATGGGCAGATTTGAGACATAGCTGATATACATTCTTAGTTCTACATAGGTCCATAGATCAGATTTTAGAGCAGCTAGTAGTAGAGATTTTCTTTTGCCTTAGCAGTAGATGCTTTTCAAATGAGATGTAAAATTTTACTTTGTGCAGCCATTTTTGCCTCTGTAACCAGTTATTGTCAAATAAAGAGATAATGTTTTGTGCATATTGGAGTTAGTCTCTATTTCTTGTTTTTGATATCTCTATTTCTCTGCCTCTGTTAAGCATGTTTCTTAAAATGGTTTTAACCATGCATTGATGTTTTTTTAATTCTAATCAAATCCTTCAAAGTTAACACTGTGCAACTAATTATTTCAAATCTAGCAGATCACCATAGATTAGGCATTTATTTTCTGCAATCTAGTTTTCTTTCTAACCTTTTCCCAAACGCCACTGAAAGAATGGAAGAGCCAGCTTCCTTAAAACCTGGAGGTCACTCTGAGAAGCATTCCCACATTTTAGATTTTCCCATGTTGCTGCTGGATTAAACCCACAGATTTATGCATCAACACATACATCTAAATCACTACAATCAACTATAAGACCTCTATAAACTATCAATTATTTAAAAAAATTCAATTCAATTACCTCGACTCTTTCTTGTCATTCGAACAATCGTTCTGCAAATAATTTTCACTTAAGATGATTAGGTGTCCTACTAAAGCATGATGAAAAGCGTGGCACATCACTCACATTCTAAAGAGACTATAAAAGTAAAATAGCATTGAAATAAATTAATATATAATTATTAAACGAAAAAGGAAATGCATACATTAAAAAAGGTTAGATGTGTTACACATAAACAATCTAGAGTGCACTACATAAAAACTTATCTACTAGAAAACAAGTACATACCACCATCGAGGCCTCCTACATCGATTGAGAAGGACACATCATGGATGGACCAACTAATATCTCCTTTATGAAAAATGACACGAATGTAAGACTCTATGTATACAAATAATCATAATAATGTTTAAATTACTAGATCAATTTATCTATTCTCTATTTTATTATTTATCTAAATGACTATAATCAAATATTTAAGTTTTCTAAATCATCAATTAAAGTATAGTTCAATCTAATTACCTCCGCCCTTTGTTGGCATTCAGAAAATCATTTTACAAATGACAGTCCCTTGGGTCGATTAGGGGTTTGAATAAAGACCATTGGCAAAGATGCCACATCATTCACATTTTGGATTGACTATAAAATAAATTAACATCAAGATATAAATTAATATAATTACTCACAAAGAAATAAATGCATAAAAAAAAGAAGTTGATGTGTAGAACAAATTATACCAGCAAGTGAAAGCCAATTTGGATGGTAGACAAAGTTCCATAATGAACTTCTATCAACGCCTCCTTTGTCATCAACTGTTATCCCCCTTATATATATTAGTACTAATAAATTTATTTATATTATTCAAATGGAATACACCATGAAATTTAACTTTAAATTTTACTTATATAAAATATTGGCCATGCTCTTATCATTCTCTATGGTCCACTGATGCTTGTGCTTATGCTCTTGTCCTCGACCCTTTGGCTTGAGTTATGGACCCCTGCTGGATTATCTCATGAAGGGACATCGTACTCTGAAGTCAAGGGTGGCTCACTACTCTCCATAACAAGACCTAAGCACAACTGATTGCAAAAAATGTAATGAAGGGGCACACAAACATGTGTGGACAAGGACTTAGGTGTAGTAAAATCACGTGATCCAATATCATTACCAACATCATGTGGTTGTGCAAACTGAGAAGTCTATATAATTAGGTGCTTGGTCAAAGAGTGTATGGCATTGAGGCCCTGTTGTGTTGCATTTGCAACAACGTCTGGGTGCTGAATTGGGGGTGGAGAAGGGATAGCAGGAGGGGGAATATAGGTCCACCTTGTACTTGTCTCATTGCCCTAGGTCTATCTTGAGGCATTCCCTTACCTACTCCCTAAAACACTCTAAAATCAAAATAATTCACATGGTGGTCAATTAGAAAATCTGCATATAGTTTACAAAGGAAATACAACTTAGGTACACCTAAATTATTATTGGGTGGTTTATCAAAAACCATCCACCAATGATCCAAAAAATTCTGACTAATACCCTCATGTATACACCATTTGATTGAATACTTATGCTTACAAACATCAACATAAAATCTAGTTTTAGGATTGACAAAATATTGGGCTAACATAGCTTTAGTAATATCTAACTCTTTCACTCTATCATATGATAAATCATCAGCATATTCTACCTTCTTGGTTTCTCGTCATTGCCTAAATGATTCGTGTTGGCTTGAGAGGGTTCGAACATGACTAATAATTCCCTGTAAATTTGATGTTATTGAAGACAATCAGAGATGGCGGTGGTACATTTCTACAATCCTACTTATTTCATCAATGTTTCTTTCAATTTTTTCTATGATTGTTGGAGGGGGAGGGTTTGGTGGTGGAGGGTTTGGGTTTTCATGTTGTTCATCCATTTTACATATTTAAAATATAAAACATACCCATTTAGCATAAAAAAACCAAAAAAATTTTCTTGAATATACAAAATAAACAAAAAATGCAAGAACTAACCTCTTTGGATCAGATATCCATTCTTGAACTGCTCTAATATCAGTTTTGGAAGAGGTCTATATTTTGCAATCCGCGGGTTTGCAAAACATGACCTCTTTTTCCCTTTTTATGTCTTGCAAAATGAATATCTTGGGTAAATTAGGTTGCACAAAATATTTAAAGATTTGTGAAAATTTTAAATCTTATCTAGTTTGGATTATTTTGTACTTTGTTACTCACACACATGTTACCCAATTTGTAGATTTCTATTAATGACTTCCTGCAAACATTTTTCTTAAAACTTTCGTGAATGTAAATAAACATCATAACTCCACACTTTCACTAATTGGGTGATTTAATTAATAGCATAATTAATATTTTGTAATTTTAATAAAATCTCATGGTGAAATTAACTTGTGGTGATTGCCAAATATTAAAATAATTATGAATTTACAGTTAGATTTAAAATGTCTTCATACCAATATGCCTAAAACTTCATAAAGAGTCCCTCCAAACCTATCACAATAAAATGAAAATTTGTTTTTCTACTATTGATATTGTTGGCATAATAGTCATAGTAACAATAGTATTACATTGTTAAATTTGCATTTATATGTTAGTTTATGCATATAAATGTTAGTAAATAAAGCAATAGCTAGTTTGTTAGTTTGTGGGAGTTACATTCCAGTATGGAGGTTATGTAATTAGTTACCAAATAGTTAAAGGGAAGAGGCTTTTATAAAGTCAATGTAATGCAATGTGAAAATTATTTGAAGACAATAATATATTATTCTATGTTTTATGTTTTGCTGTGTTAAAATGGTTTGATCTAGTTATCTGTGTTTGTGCTCACCATATTTCAATATGGTATCAGAGTGTTGAAGATTTCTGTGTGCCTATGTGTTTGAAGAAGAGTCTCTAGAACAGTATTCTTGGAGGTTCGTGGAGGAATGAAGATCAATTTAAAAAATCCACAGGAAGAGAATCAGAAATGGTGGAGGCAGTCTTAGAAGATAGATAAAAGAAATTATAGAGGTAACTCATGTCATTGCAGCGAAAGAATAGTTCAGATATTTAGAGAAAAGGATTGGTCTGGGATGAAATCAGTCCTTATTTTTGTTTCGTAATTGCATACAGACTTGTATTGGGAGAGTAGAGGAGAGCAACCCATGTTCTAGACATTGTGAACCCTCCAAGGGAAAGTTTCTGATGTTCTTTTATTCTTCCACTCCATATAAAAATGTTCGTTCCATTGGCTGAACCGTTTTTAACTAGTTTTTAATCTCTGTGTAAAAGAAGGTAGGAATGGTTTCAAATACATGGAGTATTGGAACGAATAGTTTATTTCATTGAAGAAATATAAATACATTTGCAATTACTGTGCTTTTGTATGGTTTTGCTGATTAATATAGGATTATCTGATATAAACTTGGTCATAAAGGAATGCAATATTGCATTGAGTTTGTGTTTTTGAACCATCTATGAGATTTAATTTCATACTAAGAGTGTTGCAGTGGATAGTGACAGAGGCAGCGACAGTCAAGGATTATGCAGATTTGAGTTTAGGGTTTAATAATTGGAGAAATAAGGTATTTTGTAAGAAGTTTGGTTGCTTTGTAAGATGTCTATGGTTTGAAATTTGTTTTGCATCATAGTAATTACATAGAAGGTATAAGGAGTTTTAAGGATATATTTGTGTTTATGGAGGTATAAGGTTGATTAGTGTATGGGTCTATCATTGGATCAATTTGACATTATCATCATGAATGCACATATGTCAAAGATAGATTATTCTTTCAGGGCCATTGTTTCCATTCCTGATGAGGCCTCCAAAGACTCATCCAAGACATCAGCTAGTTAAAGTGTAACAGGGTCATATTGGAGGCAGGTGGCATCAGAGAATGGAGGATTTTCTATCATCTCAAGTTAGCTTCTCACTTTGAGATGATGCTTTGCATGAGAAGCATTTTTGGTTTTGGTTGTTTTGTTTTTCTTTGTTGATGCTGATGGATTTGAAGAATGTATGTTTTGTGAAGATTTTGTTTTGGAGACAGGTTTGGGATTTGGTGTTGAGCTCAATATGGATTGTTGTCTAGCAAGCTTCAAAGTATATGATTGAGAATTATACCCTTTCGTGGTCACTAGACAATGATAGAGATCTATCGTATCTCTTAGGGATTGTTGTCAAATAATTCAAGACTTTATGATTTGAGAGTTCGGGACTAAAGAGCTCAAGAACACAGCTTGAAGCTACACCTTTCCGAGGGTAGATGAGACAGCATGATGGAGCTCCGCTTGGTTCAGGATTTATTCTTTGGGAGAAGATCTTCTATAAAATATGTATTTATATTATGTAATCAGCTTTGTTAAGTATATTAGCATTCAGGGCCATCCCTTGGTACTATTGTAGGAACAATGTAATAAGGGGGGAAATGTTGGCATAATAGTCATAGTAACAATGGTATTACATTGTTAAATTTGCATTTATAGGTTAGTTTATGCATATAAATGTTAGTAAATAAAGCAATAGTTAGTTTGTTAGTTTGTGGGAGTTACATTCCCATATGGGGGTTATGTAGGTAGTTACCAAATAGTTAAAGAGAAGAGGCTTTTATAAAGCCAATGTAATGCAATGTGAAAATTATCTGAAGACAATAATATATTATTCTATGTTTTATGTTTTGCTGTGTTAAAATGGTTTGATCTGGTTATCTGTGTTTGTGCTCACCATATTTCAATAGAGATATGATCAAAGACTCAATCATTTTTCACTAATAATTAGGTGATCAAAATTTATAACTTGACTTGTCCTAACTTGCAACACTTTGAGGAGTCTAGAATTGACTTTAAACCATTTGTGACTATGACCACAAATTGATGAGTTCAATGAGCAATTTAACACTACAAAATGATTAAGGACATTTGCAACCAAGACTTTATGATCTGTAGATATTAATGTTTTGAACTTGATTAAACTAATGTGACAAAGGGACTCCACATGCAACTTGGAAGATCAACATGACATTCAAGAGGTTAACTTAATGACACATCTTTTTAATAAGTGTTAAAATTTTAAAAAATTTCTAGTGGATAACAACTATCTCTAACTAGGGACAAGGACCTTGTGGATGCAATAGGAACTTACAATATCTAGCAAAAGATCAGTGCATTGTCTGTCGGGTCATAAAGTTGATAGTGTACACAATAACAAGAAATAATAGAGGACTTTGACACAAGGAAAACTAAACATAAGGAAAAATACACACACAAAATAGAAACAAACATGAAAAAAATTTCTAGGTAACCTATGTACATTGTAGATCATATGAACCCATTGATAGACTTAGAAAAATATGCATTTGTGCCAAATAATGAACTATATCTATGAAGCATCGATGAACCAAATTGTTATTTATGTTTCGTGGTGAGGGATTTGAAGTCTTTTAAATGCATAAGATTCATTAATAATGCATCATACCCAAACAATCACTCTTCCTCATGAGAGTTAGAAGCCTCTTGAATCAATTGAGTGTCACCATTTGTAATATTGATCATGTCTTCTTGCATTACATCGCACATATCAATGTCCCACATTTGGATGCATCTTTGATCATTTGAGTCTGAGGAGAATAAGTCTCATGTTTCCCATGTTTCATACAAATCTTGAGATGGGTATACTTCTTGTAGTTTAGGCTGCAAACTCACTTCATGAATAGTAATTTCAATGAGCATGGGATAATCCTTGATTAAATTAATTTCATCCATCTTCATTGTGATAAACTCAAAAAAATGTTATCTAATGATGATAAAGGAGGAGAAAAGGATGATACATATGTAACTTTGGACTCATCAATACATGTGCTTTCTTCTATGATCATTAAATGAGTAGGAATGATATCTTCACCACAAAGGAGCTCAATGTTTAAAGCTTCAAGGCACCAACTTGAAATGAAGATTTCATAGGACCGCAAATATTCTTGAGATTCATTTGATTGATTATTCTTTGTTTGCTTCTCTTTTAACAATTTTAGTTATTCAGACCTCTTCTATATTGCATCAACAAGATGCATCAAATGATGGATAAAAACTAGAGTTGTCTACCCACTACTACTTCTTATAGTTTCAACACATATTCTAAACATAAGGTAACCAATTCTTCATCTTCAATATGACAAGAAAGTTTCAATTGGTACAGAAAGTACAAGTAAAATGTATCTAATTTTTCATTGACCAATGAAATACTTGCAATCCCTTCCATAGATTTGTGGTTGTATCATGTGTTAATTCATTGGATAGACTAAGAATTTTGCCATCATTTTAATATGATTGCTATAGAAAATTGAAAATATGAAAACAACTCTTGAAAAATGAAGCTATAGAAAAGAGACTCAATTCTTTGGAACAACAACAATGTTATGTATTTTGTATATATTGAGGTATAATTATTCTATCAAATACTTATTATATCTTTAGTGTACATTTTACTTTTGGATAAATATGAAACATTTCATTATTTATCTTTTAACATATGATCTATTAAACATTTAAATGAACATGAAAGGGTTCAATAAAGATCAATAAATATCACATGTATTATGCATTTCAATGAACATGATATGCTCCTTATTTATTAAAGGAAATATTATTGTGAGAGGAGCCAGGAAAACTAGACAGAATGTCAATATCAAATAAGCCAAGAAAATGCAAGAGACATGAAAGATGATTAATTACATAATCACATAATCAGTAATGAATTATGAACAAGTGTGGTGTACAAATAGTGTTGAGAGTTTGAGTTAATGGGAGTCAATCCCATAACTTAAGGAGATCTCAAGTAGATGTGGCAAGCTAAGTGGAGTGAAAGAGTTTGAAGGACTCTTCCTAACTGCCACACACCCAACTGAGGTGTCTTATGCCATGTGGGGAATATACACATAATTACTTATTTAAATATAAGTAATAGTGTTAATATTCCTACACTAACACCCCTCCTTAAGCATAGCTTAGGTGGGCACAATAAGGATGGGTCCCAGCAACTAGGCCTGATCAGATACCCATGTACAAAAGTATCTCTCATAAAGTGGAGAAAGAAAGAAAACCCTGTGGGAAAAAAACTTTCCTCCAAAAATAGAGAAAATGAGAAAGTGTACTAGACATGACTCAATGGAAGTGTACTTGACACAATACAACTGAAAGTGATAGCCCTGCAATACTTGTAAGATCCATGTGTGGAGTGTCAATTGCATGCCATGTGGCTACAATCCAAATCCAAGGTGAAGTTCTGCTTTGAAGATTCTGTTGAAACCTTCTATGAAGCAACTCTAAAATCTGTAGAAGCAAATGAACTGATATCAATCTTTTGTTGTGATGAATCTCTAGAAGTTCTCTAGGAATCAACTTTGGATGCACATCTAGCATTAGGTGATAGTGATGCTGTAGTGGAAGTGTTCGTGACACATCTCAATACAATGTGGGAAAAAAAATGTTGAAGAATGATGAAGTAGTAGTGAAGTGCTCTTGACATATCACTATGGAAGTGCTCTTGGCACAACTCTATGAACCCCCTGTAATTTAATATTTTTATCCCAGATGATATTTATGGCACTTTATAAATTAGTGCATGAATAACCCCCATAACTGAAAAAATAGAAAGTATGTGCGGAAGTGTTCTAGACACAACTCAATGAAGTGCTCTTGACATGATTTTATGGAATTGCTCTTTGGCACAACTCTGAAATGTTCAAGGCTCATTCTATACACCCCCTGATTCAGTATTAGGTGACCTCCCCTTGCTTGTGGCATTTTATAACTTAGTGCGTTATTACAATATAAATAGGTTAGATGCGTGGGAAATGTGAAAATATTCGCTTTTTGCAAAAATCGGCACTCAATTTCAAGCTACCGAGAAAAAGTTATCACAAAAACAAGTTCCCACAAAATAGACCTACCTATTTTAATAAACTGGCACTAATTAGCAAAAAAAAATGCCTATGGTGAGAGAGAAACTAGCCTTCCAACGACTCGTTGGATTCAGCAAAGAATGAAGAATACAATGGTTTAATTTTGTGAGGGGGAATTGGCCTCCTGCCAACCCGGGCCTCACCCTTCATCTTTAATAGATGAAGATACAAGGTTTACATAACCAGTAATTCCTTCAAATTAATTTTGCCTCAACTTTTAAAATTCCTCCCATATTGGATTTATTTTTGCCCCAAATATGAATGTCCCTTTCCTATGTTTGTTGTTAAATTTATAATGTTTTGAACTTGCAAAATTAAAAAAAAAACAAAAAAAAGACATTTACAAAGCCCACGAATTAGGGCAAGAAGTGGAGATATAAGGTAAATATTCCCAAAATACATAGGAATGGCAGCCAAATGAAGCAATGGCGGACTCCTTGCATGAATGTTGAGTGTGGATGCTGAGAATCCCTGCGTGCATAGTATCTAATGTGAATACAATGGATAGAGGTGCCAACAATAGCCCTGTTGGATCGGATGGAGGACCAAATTTTAGGCAGAGGAGGAAAAATGAGAGGCCAAAATCAAAAATGGCCAAAAAATGGTGGATTTGCAGCAGAGACGTCCAAAAGTGCACCATGCATAGGGCGCACAAAGGTAAAAACAATGGCGAAGAGGTCAAATGGTAGCCAGGTTTGTAGATGGTGGCCAAAAATGCATGAAATTTGAATATTCAAACCCTAAATGCCATCGTATAGGAGGAATTTTGACCAAAAAATGCCTCAAAAATGCTCAAAATTTGCAGAATAATATGCAAATCGAACCAAAAAACCTACAGTAAACTTTCACAGCAAGAAGAACTCATGCAAATGTTGAATGACTCAAATTGTGGATCCATGGAAATGCTGCAAAAAGATGCCCAATTGATTGAAACCCGCCATGATAGGTAAAAATACCTAGAGCAGAACAAAAAACTTGGCCATCTAGAGGATCAGGCCAAATCTGGCAAGGGTCTGAGTCATAACCTTTGCAGAGACCTCAAGATGCCTTTACTCCAATCGTGGCCTCTATTCTGGCCTTGCAGCTAAATGTTTTACACCTAAAGATTAATTATATGCCTCTGCCTCAGCCAAACAGAGGTCTTTATCTTACCTTTCTCACGTCAAAAGTTACGAACCAACAATCTTCAACCAGCAAGGCTCTGATACCATGTGATTTTTTGTCATCACACCAAAAGCACGTACTAGTGGTGGAGAGGGATCTCATCGTTGATATAGTCGCTACGCCAACACCCCCCCACACGATGGAGCCAGATACAACCATGTACCATGTGGGATTTGTACCCACTACGTACCACATCGATAAGCTAAGCTTACGCGGACGAAGGGTCGAGGGCTTGAGGGACCTGAACCGATGACCTGCGCTCTGATACCATGTAGATAATCCTATTCCTCTCTAAGTTTTCTCATAATTATCAATGTCAACGCTGCATTCTCATTGATACCTATCCTACAGAAGACAAAACAAAAACTTATCAATGCCCAATACCATTAATGTTATGCATATATATAGAAATCTTATATATAGAAATCTTGTATATAAAAATCTTGTATATAAAAATCTTATATATAGAAATATTTTTCCCTTTTTATGTCATGCAAAATGGATATCCATTTTAGGTTGCACAAAACATATATTCATTCCATGCCTATGAAAGTCAAATTTGGCTAATTCACGAATTTGGCTAAGTAAAAACATGATTTTTTCCGATTGTCACTGTTTGGCCCACGATGATCCTACACATACCCATATTAAAATAATATAAATATAATTATATTATATATTATATTGTATTATATATTATAGTATATAATATATTAATAGTATTATTATTAATATAATATTAATTATTATAAACCCTAACTATTTTAAATCTCTCGTGCTTTCTCCCTCCTTCCCTCTCTCTGTCTTTGTCTCTCTTCCTTTGTCTTTGTCTAGATATCTTCCTCTCTTTTTTATCTTTCTTTCCCTATCTCTTATCTCTACATCTATCCATCTTTCTCTATTCCCCCTATTTCTAATTCTATCCCTAACCATAATTTATCAGTAACCCTAACTATATCCTTAACCCTAACCCTAATTGTAACTGTAACACTAATTATAACCCTAATTCTAATCCCCCCTCTTTCTCTATTCCCTCTCTCTCTTGCCCCATGTCACTACCCACTTGTGTATTTCCACTTCTTGTCCCTCCCCACTTCTGTCTTTCCACTTCTTTGTTCCCATCTCTAACGCTTTAATGCAATCTTATTCCTCAACCTATTCAAACTCATGGATATCCTCATAGTGGTATATATATGTTGGTATATATATTTCCTTCACAATCCAAATTCATTTACATTATCATGTTTTTGTTGTGCACATAACCCTAACCCTAAATCTATTGTATGCTAGTATTTGTAATTAGATTTCTATTATAATTTCTCTTTAATAGTGATCATACAAAATAAATAAAATAATAATAATTAACTATCTATAACTCTCTATATTTTATTTCATAATTATTATAAACCCTAATTGTTTAAAATCATAATTATTTTAAACCCTAATTAATAAACCCTATTTATTTTAGAGTCTAGTGCTAATGATCATTTTAAACCGTAACCCTGCTTATTTTAAACCCTAACTGTAATGATCATTTTACAACATAACCCTACTTATTTTAAACCCTAACCATAATTATCATTTTATAACTCCTAACCCTAACTAAATTTCCAAATAGGATACCCTAATTATATCTATAACCCTAATTTTTACCCTGATTGTAATGCTATCCCTAATTCTATCCCTAACCCTAATCTTAATTCTAATTGAAAGCCTAATTGTAACCCTAACGTTTTTGGTTATTTATTTCCTTGCACATACTTAGCTAACTTTTTGTTTATATATATTTTCCCTAATTGTAACCCTAATTCTAATCGTAACTCTAACTCTAATTGGAGCCCTAACAATAACCATAATTCTAACCCTAATCATAATTTTATCCCTAGCCCCAACTATAATCCCAACTCTAACCCTAACAAATTTTTTTGTTAAAAATATGTACCATAGTTGTAACCCTAACTCCAATTCTATCCCTCACCCTAATTCTATCCCTAACCCTAACCCTAATTGTACTTCTAACACTAACACTAATTGTAATATTGACCCTATCCCTAATTCTAATCCTTACCCTAATTCTAATTATTTAACCCTAAACCTAATTCTAACATTGACCCTATTTTTATCTATAACCCTAATTCTAACCCTAATCATAATTTTATCCCTAACCCCAATCGTAATTCCAAGTCTAACCCATTTTTTTGTTATAAATATTTTCCCTAATTGTAACCTTGATTCTAATTCTACCTCTAACCCTAATTCTATATCTGACCCTAACCCTAATTGTAATTGTAACCCTAATCTTAACCATATGTTTCTTGGTTATATATATTTGCTCTAATTATCTCTATTTGCCTCTTTCTCTCCTATATATATCTTTGTCTTTTGCACTCTCTATATCTCTCATGCTTTCTCCCTCCCTCCCTCTCTCTGTCTTTTTCTCTCTCTTCCTTTATCTTTGTCTCTCCCTTCCTCTCTTTTTATCTCTTTCCCTATGTCTTATATCTAGCTCTATCCCTCTTTCTCTATTCCCCTAATTCTAATTCTATCCATAATCATAATTCATCAGTAACCTTAATTATATCCTTAACCGTAACCCTAATTCTCATTGTAACATTAATTCAAACCCTAATTCTAATCCCCCACCTTTCTACATTCCACCTCTCTCTCTCTCTCTCTCTCACTCACACACACACACACACACACACACACACACACAATGTCCCTCCCCACTTCTCTCCACTTCTTGTCCCTCCCCACTTCTATCTCTCCACTTCTTTGTTCCCCTCTCTCTAACACTTTAATGTAATCTTGTTCCTTTACCCATTCAAACTCATGGCTATCCTCATAGTGGTATATATATGTTGGTATATATATTTCCTTCACAATCCAACTTCATTTAAATTATCATGTTTTGCTTGTGCACATAGCCCTAACCCTAAATCTATTATATACTACTATTTCTAGTTAGATTTATATTATATTTTCTCTTTAATAGTGATCATACAAAATGAATAAAATAATAATAATTAACTATCTATAACTCTATATTTTAAATCATAATTATTATAAACCCTAATTATTTTAAATCATAATTATTTTAAACCCTAATTAATTAAACCTTATTTATTTTAAACTCTAACCCTAATGATCATTTTAAACCTAACCCTAGTGATAATTTTCTATCCTAATGCTACTTATTTTAAACCCTAATCATAATTATCATTTTATAACCCCTAACACTAACTAAATTTCTAAACCTCACCCTAATTATATCTATAACCCTAATTTTGACCATAATTGTAATGCTATCCCTAATTCTATCCCTAAGCCTAATCTGAATTCTAATTGAAAGCCTATTGTAACCCTAAATGTTTTGGTTATTTATTTCCTTGCACATCTAGCTTTGGTGTTGCTGCCATAAGGATGCATGGCGAAACACTTGCCTATATCCAATAACCAAGTCTCTGCCTCTAGACCACTACCAACTCCATCAAAGGTGGGAGGGTGTGCCCTTAGTAAGTTTCTCATATGGCTGGCTAGTGTGGCCTCCTGCTCAGCTGTCAACTTTCTCCGCCTAGGTGATCTTTCTCTTTCCCTACATTCTAGCTGATCTACCTCCTGACTCCCTCTAGGCTACTCAACCTCCTGTCTAGGGCCTAAATGGGCAAGGGCCTCCTCAAGTAGCTGTCTCAACTGGGTTCCCTCAAGCTGGCCCTGACCCTCCATATTCTAACCCCCGCCTTCATGGGCACTCTCATGAGGAGAGCTGGGAGGAGGTGTACCGCCACCACCTTTCCCACGATCCCTACCTCTATGCATCTACCTACAACACCAAAAGATGATTTATTACATTCAGAAAGGGACACAATAGGGATAAAGTTAATCTATAGACTTTAAGCACTAGGTCACATAATGGGCTCAATTGTAACCAGAGTACCTAGTGTTTAAACTTGGCTCTGATACCAAATGTGATGCCTCATCATGCAACCCTAGAGTGTTAGACAATAAGAGACAATAATACAAGAAAAAAAAATTTGAAGCAAGAATATGCAATTATACATTGAAATAGCAACATTAATACAACATTAAATGTTATGCACAGCTAACACCTCTAGGGCACAAAACTGCATCAGATAGAATTTATAACCATACAAGTGTTATGTAACACAATGCAACGGAAGAACAATACTTTATAAATTAGTTGAGATAAATCATTACAAGATTCCATACAAGGTTACAAGGCCGATTACATCGGTTTACAAATTGATACAATAGTGAATGAATGCTACAACTTAGAAAGTGTAAAATTGATTTGGAACTGGAACACATTTGCACTGGGTCTGAACCAAAAATCCAAGGAGACCAATGGATAGCTCTGCCACCCAACCATGTGGAAACCTGAGGTCCACCCCTCCGAGCTAGGATTTAACATTGAGGGTCCACTAGGCCAAAGTTACAACAATGAATACAACAACAAGATATAGACTCCATGCAGGCAAATAGGATAACAAGGCTACACAGACAAGACAATACTCGCCAAAACAAGATAATCAAATCATCAAGATAGGATCAACCATCAAGACAAGTCTGCACTCCAAAGGTAACAACAAAAGATAAAACAGGAAGTAACTACGCTGCAGTAGAGAGAGTGTCATCGCATGGTCCAATCATGGGTTTTCTAGGCTTTCTTTCACTAGAAGCCAGCCCCCATCTATGGTTTTCCTTGCGACCTCTCTATAGGCACTGGCCCCATAGGGTGACACATGTAGAGTTAAAACTTCCTCTCATGGAGACGGGGAAGTCAACCTTGCCAACCAGGCCTTCTCATCCCATCCTTAGCCTGTGAAAGCACTCAAGGCATGGGAGAGGAATCATACTTATCTTGTTATATGGATTACTACCCAACCCACCTAAATCAATTATTTAGTTATCACTTGCTTACCACTTCCATGGGGTTTTCTAGGCATCCACTTTGGGCACCGGCCCCACCATGGAAGCCACTTCCCCACATAAAACTAGCACTCCTAATTAGTATCCAAAACAAAAAAATACAAGAGCAAGGGAACTGATAACATCTGACTTTTACAATCCAACACTTCCAATTCCCATTTCAGCAATAATTTTTTTTCCTTACCCATAAAACCACTCAAATCAAGAATCATCTGGAAAGAATGACAACAAAATTGATTGAAGACCCAAAAGGCCATTAGTAATTACACACAAGGCCACTTACATAAATCTGTCTCATAAAATGAGGATATAGATGATTTACGACATGTCTTATAACAATATGACTCAGGACAAAATAACACCATAACCCAATTGTGTCGACGTAAAAACTGATACTATAAACTATATAAGGGATTTTGACTATACTATAATAACAACAATGGATGGTGTCACAATGTTTTTATTCTCTTTTTTAAAAAATGAAGTAATATAACATATACTATGGTATCACTCATTCACGTGATAAGGGGTAGCATAACACAAGCATAACTAATAAATTTGTATATAACAAGGTAATCAATACTTGATTTTCACACTAATATTACCCTATGAAACTATAAAATTATAATTCAAATCACTCTAAAATTTCTATCTCAATGTTTATTTACTACAATATTGTAGCATGGAAATAACTACCCAATAAATAACATTACTCCCAATAATGAATTTTCCACCAAAACCATATTAAAATTCGACTCAACATAACACCAGCGAGTAATCCTAGGTTGGCAACATAGTAAGAACAAAAATAACCTATATTATTTCATCTAATAATTGCATAGTCGTGACCATAGAGCCTAATAAGCTTTACTCGAATCACACTAAACTTAGGCTACTTATTTATTTATTACAATCAATGTATCCCATGATTATAAAAACAAAATTCTATTTAGTGAAATATAGGGAAAATAAATAATTTATTTATTTATCTCACTAGAATTTACTAATCAACTTGATTATGCCTACAATTTAATTCTACAAAAATACAAGTCTATCCTCCTATTACAAGAAAGATCCTAATGTTAAATTTCTTCACTATAGCTATAATAATGAGTTGATAAAATACAAAAAAAGAAAATACTATTAATGAGTCCAATCATAAAGCACAGTTTATATGATACACAACGAGTTTTAAATAGAAAGTTTCCTATCCTACTAAATGAAATCGATTGCCATCTTCCTATCTTGACTTAAAGATCTCTTGCTAAACACAGTTTTATTGCAACAGAAATAAAAACGTTAACCATACGGCTTCACAGGAAATCTTCTAAGTGTGAATGAAGAAGTTGGTGGGCGGACTAATAGAGGGAGATCATGGCCAAGTTATTAATAGAGAGGATATAGGCTCAAGAGGCTCAAGAGGTCTACAGTTTTAGTGTGCTTGCATAGGGCACCAATCACATAGAGCAACGATTTAATCAACAAGTCCGGTGAGAACTAAACCACAGCTCCCGAAAAAAACTAGGTAAGAAATATGAGGCAAAGATTTAAAAAGTTAGAGGTCGAATTGTCTTGGTGCGGCTTGGAGTATGACAGCACACAAAGGAGGAGGTTTGATTCAAAGCAAGTTCCAAATCATGCTGGCTAGAATAGTCTAGTGTAGATTTTTTAGGCTAAACGAGTCAAAATCAGATCATGTGGCAAACTAAAGGGGAAATTTGCATTAGTCTGAGCTTATGGTGAGACCATCAACTCACTGAATGGAGAAATTGACTGTTATTGTCTTACGACAGTAAAAGACATTAAAAGGAGGGGGGGATCAAGGAATTGTACGGCAGTGACTAAGAGAATAGAGGATGACAAGTTTCCAATTGGTTCAATCAACTCCGATGCCTTTACATTAGTCCGGGGAAGAATTAAGATATGAGAGAAGTATAATAGCTAGAGCAAGAATTTGATAGAATCCAAATAATTTCATTTCAAACATGGCTCAAAACACATTTCAATTTTCGACACTGAAATTTAGGAGCAAAAGCCGGCACGCCGAAAATGGTACAGAGAGCAAAAAAACAAGACAAAAGAAATAGGCAAGGTATGGAGAACGATAGCAATAGAACAAGACTCACATAATCTCCAGTGACCAACAACCATCAAGCATAGAGTTACAGAGGACTCTGACTGACGCCAGGAAGACAAAAAATTTCATGGGAATAAAGAAATAGATTCTAATACACACAGGAGAATAACAAGATTTAAACTAATTTGTATGAACTGTTATCAAAAATACAGATACACATACCTGGCAATTTTTGATCCAACACTGTAAGCTTTCTTTCGCTTCCCTCTTCTTCCACTTCCTGTACCCATTTTCTCCAAATTTCTCCCCCTCTAAATACAACCCCTTCCATAAAGGCCAAAAATAGCTAAGGCTCGTAAATTTCCATGATCCCCAAAATCAGTTACAGGAATCCCACTCCCCAAAAAATTCAAATTTTTACCTTAACATAGAGATTCCTCGAATCTCCAATTATAGCCGACAACTAACCACATAAAATTCTTCACAATAATATTCTTTAATCAACTATATACTAATTACCCGTAACCACAACTTATGACACAAATACTCTTGGATAAACAAATAATTAATTTTAATCTATTTTAAAATTTTACTAAGGTGTTATTCCAAGTTCTAGGCTAAGAAAAAATACTATCCAAAAAATATAATAAAAGCATTATTATTTTAATAATAATTCATTAAAGTATTACCAAACTACACATAGGCACAACTAAAACAAAACTCGACAATACTTCACAACACATGATGACCAACTACATGAGGCAAGGACCAAGTGTCACATCACGACACACGACCACAACCAAAGGCTGGGACCGACCTACTGGACTAATCCTCATGTTATCTCCCATTACTGATATCCATTGATGCAAGAGCCTACTCAAACTTGCTATATCAGGTGGAGTCGAGGCTCGGTACCTGCAGCTTGCATCAGAACAATAGGTTGAATATGATCAAAAGCATATATGTCTACACACATAGAGTTAGAGAGTCATGGCATAGTAGGGTGCTCGAAGCGAGTAGTACGACACCATCCCTGCTCTTAAAACATGATTATAACCACTTTTACTTGAATTCAGATATCAACAGATCGAATGAAACATGATAACATTAAACCATTACTAATCATGTCAAGCTCATCATAACTGGAGTAATAATAATAATAATGTCACCATAAACTCATAACAAGTCTAAGTTATATCAGTCGAACATAGTCCATCAAGATCAAAATAAACATAAATCATAACCTACTAATCCAAATATCTCAGAACTGTATAAATGCAATGAAAGACTAGCAACTGTCTCAGAACTGACAGAGAGAAATGTGAACTAGCAACTATCACAAGCCAAAATACGAGGGGCATTACATGCTAGTATTTCTAGTTAAATTTATATTTAATAGTGATCATACAAAATGAATGAAATAATAATAATAATTAACTATCTATATTTATTTTTGAATATTTTGTTGAGAATCTATTTTATTATGAATAAAAAAATATTTTATTATTCATTTAAAAATGGATAAAAGGAATAAAATCCAATGAGCTCCTCTTGCCTACATTTCACAATGTATTTGTAATGGTCCTACTTTTTTAGTGCCTTTTTGTGGAGCAGTTTCTTTGAAATCTATTTTTATTTGGTATCATTGTTTTTATAAAATATAAATTATTGAAATTTAGATGTTTTTAAATGGTAACTTTTATCTTGCTTCAAACTCACAAAGATGAATCAAAGGAAAACATAATAAATATTGATATTGTTACTTCTATTATGAATAAATTTGAATGATAATAGTCTTATAATACTTTCTTGAACATGCAATTTATTTATCTATTATCATTAAAGTATTATGGTTGCAATTTTTCTATTTATCTTGCACTACCTAAAAACTTGTATATTGCATTGTTGATATGCTTTTGCATCATCTTAATGGCTGCACCTATCAATATAAAGTCTCAACCAATAATTATTTTAATAAAAAGTAAAATGCCATAACAACTATTGACATACAATCATCTACGTAGTCCTCTTCCATATATGCTAGAATGTAATTAGAAGATAAAATAAATTTATGAAATAGTTAAGATTGTAAAAGGCTTCCTCATCAAGTGGCAAATGTTGGTGCATGTGCTTTCCATAGAGTGTGTCAAATACTGATGCATGTGTTATTGTGGAGTGCAGGGAGTAGAATTTTGTTGGTGGTTTCCATCATGTTGATGGCTGGCTTCCACGTAGCAGATAAAAAATTCTTTAACACTTAAGTAAATTTAAATATAAATTTATTATCTTTTTAAGGGAAAGACAAATTATATGATTATTTTTTATCAATAATATTTTATAAAATAGGCTCTTGTTATTTATTTTAATAATAAGCGCCTATTTTCAACGGATATTGTACATCAATTATATAATATAGGGATTTAGGGATTTAATGGCGTCCTTCATCTGGTTGGCATCTTTGCTGATAAAGAAATGACCCGCCCCTATTTGGCAAAGCCTTGACAGAATCCACATCAAATTGTATGATTTCATGTTGAATTTCAAGTACTTGAAAAAAACCCTCCACCAGGCAAATGCTCAATATACTCAGTAAAAATTAATCAACAATTAATCAAAATACCACTTCTGTCCGCCAATTCTCAAAAATTATGGCTGAAAGCTCATAACATTTATCTCATTTTAAGTAATCTTGGAATAAATTTCTATCAAATGACATAACTCCACCGAATTTGCCACCATAACCACAAAATTTAAAAAGAACCCACACTAAAACGACACTTAAAATTTCCGTTATTTCACTAAATAAACCTGTAGCCCAATCTGCTTTTGAGAGATTATCCCAACTGCATCTCTGATTGGTTGCAAGGTTTTCAAAACCCTGGCAATGGAAAAAAGAACTGTGCCAAAAAAGTAATGCCCCAGAATTTTCTTACTGACCTAAAACATGAGCTAATGGAACTGATTTTTCATTCATTTCCCTGAAATGCTATATATGTTTACTTGCAGAGCTTTTTTATTTTTTTCCAAGGGTTTTAAATGTCAAACATGGTAATTTGACGCACCCCAAAGCCCAAAAAATTCTCCCTTTTTCCCCTTGAAAGTTTTGCTGCTGTGATCTAAGCTCGTAAAATAGTCATGGAATCAATTTTTTTTAAATTACAAGGGTAAGCAAATTCAAAAATGCAGAGCTCAGGTTTTAAAACCACTTGAATTTTTTAAAACGACAGTTATGTAAAGAAAAATTTACAAAGTGGAAAAGAATTTCGTTGCACTAGATCTTTCTCCTTTAAATATTTTATATAGTTAAACTTAATTTTAAATATGTTACCTTATAAAAGGTTAGCACACATGGCAATAAAAATGTACATACATATGTTCCAACTGTAATAAACCCTGTGTTTTTCTTTTTTGAACATACTTATCTATTTTCTTTTATAATAGGGTTATGCAATACCTCACTTCAAAATATGATGAGATTTTCAAATAATTATTGCATACAACAATTTCTTACTTCATTACATAGAGTTAAACAACACACTATGGAATTGCTTAGCATTACATAATAGAAAGAAATGCTAAAAATGTAGAAAAAGCAAAAATATTATGATAAATTTTTAATATTTTTTTTAGTCATACTAAATCAGAGAAATCACAAGTCACTACAATTTAAATTAGAAACTGATAAAGCCACCACATTAATGTACTGAATTACCATAACCATAGTTTGGTTATCCACCATTCCCTCAATTTTCTTAATCAGAATTAGAGAGATTTAAAGAAGTGGTTAAGAATGAGCTTGGGATCAAATGAACACATCATAGAGTATTTCTTCTGACTTGTTAATCGAGGAAGGCATTGCCAAAACCCTTCCTGTAAATTGTATGCAAACACCTGTGGATCATTTGTATGACCTACACGGCTAAAGCACAGATAATCTCCCACACAAACACAATTCAAATACCAGTCTTTTCCACCAATATATTCAGGGAAAGACTCTGGAGGCATCCTTGCAAATTCTTTCCATTTCCCAAGCAACTTATCTTAGTCATCCTGAAACAACTCCCAGATAACAATACCCGCAGACCTACATAAAAAATGGACATTAAAGGTCGCTACCACTAGAAGGGAAGACCCATATGGAACCGTAGATAAAAATTTGACACCAGAATACTCCACAAGAAGTTGGGTGGGTAATGGATCTATTGCAACAGGCTTAATCAAACCATCTTCGATATTGTAACCGACAATAGCCATAGGCCTCGCCCTCCCCCAGAAAAGAACGCCATTGCATACAACCATATCTCTATTTAATAAATTATAGCCTATTTCCCCTGAAAACTGAGATTTAAGAAAACTGAGATTTAAGCTTCCATGAATCTTGAAAATAATGGTAGATTTGGAGGGACAAATGCCCCGTCCTGTACCTCTTGAACGCCAATACCAAATACGGCTCTCCGTTTCCTCCTCGTACAATATAGTTATAGCATCCATGCACATCGATTTCTATCTCTGCATACATTCTCATGAGTGGATTGCAAACACATAATTTTGGGGTTCTCCCAAAAAGCAGTAAGCCTGGCCCTGGACGTGATAAGTTGTAATATCTGTCATTTGGGAAGAAAGAAAGAGAGATATTCATCCATTTTTGTGTGGAAAAGCAGTAGGCCACACAATACCAACTTCCTTCGAATTCTTTACTACAAAGAAGAAGCCATGGATTTTTTGGGGGCAATGAAGACAGGAAGCTGTGCGAGGACAAAAGAGAATTCCATTCCTTGCAAACTGAGCGAGAAAGACAGATTGATTGTAATGGAAGCTTTGCAAGAATGCATTCTTTACATCCCGACACAGCTCAGATACACCACTCTGCTCTCCGTCTTCTTCAACTGCTGAAATAAATCCTCGCTCCATTGCTTTCCTAAATAATGGATTTTGTATTCTTTCTTCCAGGGATTTCTTTCTATGCATTCATCATGCTTCCACATCCACTTCCTTTTATAGCTGTTTCACATGAAGAGCTTTGCCGGTTAAGAGCAGCCGACTGTAGAAAATAAATTTAAAATAGATAACGAAGATAAAAATAAATATGAATGAAAATGAGTCCACCAGGGATCAAGTCTTATTGAGTGGAAGGTCCCCGACACCATAAGGGAAGAGGCCGGATGGGACAAATTTAGTGGAATGGATACCCCTTGACTCTCACCTCAAAAGGTTCAACCTAAGGCTCGTGCTCCCAGGTAGCAAAAATGAATTTGTGGATGTCCTCCATTAAAAAAAAAAGGTATAGATATTTTTAATATATTTATGCAAAAGGTGTTAAAATGAAATATAATTTTGGAGGGATCCTTTTAACTCTCTCATATGTAAAAAGTTAATAGGGGAACTAGGGCATATGTAAAAAGTTAATAGGGGAACTAGGGTCTAAATTTAATGATCGTATGGGATTGTGCCTTGGGTGAATTTGGCAGAATGGGCTCATACTCTCAGTTAGCAAAAATGAATTTGTGGATGACCTCCATTAAAAAAAATAAGTATAGATATTTTTAATATATTTATAGAAAAGGTGTTAAAAAGAAATATAATTTTGGAGGGATCCTCTTAACTCTGTCATATGTAAAAAGTTAATAGGGGAACTAGGGCCTAAATTTAATGATCGTATGGGATCTGCCTAGGGTGAATTTGGCAAAATGGGCTCATGCTCCCAGGTAGCAAAAATGAATTTGTGGATGACCTCCATTAAAAAAAATGAGTATAGATATTTTAAATATATTTAAGAAAAAGGTGTTAAAAATAAATATAATTTTGGAGGGATTCTTTTAAATCTATCATATGTAAAAATTTAATAGGGGAACTAGGGCCTAAATTTGATGATCGTAGGTGAATTTTAAAAAGTTAATAGGGGAACTAGGGCCTAAATTTGACGATCGTATGGGATCCCCTAGGTAGAAAAATAAGTATAGATATTTTAAATATATTTATGGAAAAGGTGTTAAAAAAAATATAATTTTAAGGTGTTAAAAAAAATATAATTTTGGAGGGATTCTTTTATATCTGTCATATGTAAAAAGTTAATAGGGGAACTAGGGCCTAAATTTGATGATCGAATGGGATCATGCCTCGGGTGAATTTGGCAGAATGGACTCATGCTCTCTGTCACATGTGAAAAGTTAATAGGGGAACTAGGGCCTAAATTTGATGATCGTATGGGATCGTGCCTCAGGGTGAATTTGGCAGAATGGGCTCATGCTCCCGAGTAGCAAAATTGAATTTGTGGATGACCTCCATTAAAAAAATAAGTATAGATATTTTTAATATATTATTGGAAAAGGTGTTAAAAAGAAATATAATTTTGGAGGGATCCTTTTAAATCCGTCATATGTAAAAAGTTAATAGGGGAACTAGGGCCTAAATTTGATGATTGTATGGGATAGTGCTTCGGGTGAATTTGGTAGAATGGGCTCATACTCCCAGGTAGCAAAAATGAATTTTTGGATGACCTCCATTAAAAAAATAAGTATAGATATTTTTAATAAATTTATGGAAAACATTTTAAAAAGAAATGTAATTTTGGATGGATTATTTTAAATTTGTCATTTATAAAAAGTTAATAGGGGAACTAGGGCCTAGATTTGATGATAGTATGGGATCTTGCCTTGGGTGAATTTGGCAAAATGGGCTCATGCTCCTGGGTAGCAAAAATAAATTTGTGGATGACCTCCATTAAAAAAAAATAAGTATAGATATTTTTAATATACTTATGGAAATGGTGTTAAAAGAATATATAATTTTGGAGGGATTCTTTTAAATCTATCATATGTTAAAAGTTAATAGGGGAACTAGGGCCTAAATTTGATGATCTCTCGTGCCTTCGGTGAATTTGGCAGAACCTCCATTAAAAAAATAAGTATAGATATTTTTAATATATTTATGGAAAAGGTGTTAAAAAGAAATATAATTTTGGAGAGATTCTTTTAAATCTATCATATGTAAAAAATTAATAGGGGAACTAGGGCCTAAATTTGATGATCGTATGGGATCGTGCCTCAGGTGAATTTGTCAGAATGGGCTCATGCTCCCTGGTAGCAAAATTGAATTTGTGGATGACTTCCATTATAAAAAATAAGTATAGATATTTTTAATATATTTATGGAAAAGGTGTTAAAAAGAAATATAATTTTGGAGGGATTCTTTTAAATCCGTCATATGTAAAAAGTTAATAGGGGAACTAGGGCCTAAATTTGATGATCGTATGGGATCATGCCTCAGGTGAATTTAGCAAATGGGCTCATGTTCCCAGGTAGCAAAATTGAATTTGTGGATGACCTCAATTAAAAATAAAAAAATATAGATATTTTTAATATATTTATGGAAAAGGTGTTAAAAAGAAATATAATTTTGAAGGGATTCTTTTAAATCCATCATATGTAAAATGTTAATAGGGGAAATAGGGCCTAAATTTGATGATCGTATGGGATCATGCTTCAGGTGAATTTGGTAGAATGGGCTCATGCTCCCAGGTAGAAAAAATGAATTTGTGGATGACCTCCATTAAAAGAATAAGTATAGATATTTTTAATAAATTTATGGAAAAGGTGTTAAAAAGAAATGTAATTTTGGATGGATTCTTTTAAATTTGTCATTTATAAAATGTTAATAGGGGAACTAGGGCCTAAATTTGATGATCGTATGGGATCGTGCCTTGGGTGAATTTGGCAGAATGGGCTCATGCTCCTAGGTAGCAAAAATGAATTTGTGGATGACCTCCATTAAAAAAAATAAGTATAGATATTTTTAAATATAAATTTAGCATAATGGGCTCATGCTCCTAGGTAGCAAAATGAATTTGTGGATGACCTCCATTAAAAAAAATAAGTATAGATATTTTTAATATATTTATGTGTTCATGTAAAAAATAAAATAATTATAAATTAAAATAAAATAACTCCTAGGTAAATAAAATAGCTCTACACTAATATTGCCATTTTTTAGATAGATGGATTCAAGACATTTGTTCTAGTAGAATATAAAAATATTTATAAGTATGTAATAATATGTCATTTACTATCATCTAACTAGATATTTTAGTTTAACTTGACATATATTGAAATTGTAAGGCTTCTGGTAAACAGCTATGTATGTAGCATTTTTTATTTTATATCATTAGGAAGTGAATAAAAATTCCTGATCCTAAATGTATTGATGCAAAAAAAAAGCTATACATAATTTTTTATGAGAAGCTTCAAAATTTAGTTTCATGGACTATGGAAATATCATGTCTTCAACTGACATATAATACCAAATTATGTACAACTACTCATTATCCTATACTAAAATTACAAGTAAGAGTGGTAAAAAAATAGCTCCACATGGGACATGAATCAATCTAGTTAGTTGTACATAAATATTATATATCAGAATATTATGCTTTTAGAAAAAAAGAATGAATTGCCTCTTGTTGAAATATAAAAGCTGTAATGCCCCTCAACTTATCGTCTTTTGGGTTGATGTTTGCTTAGTAGTACTGGACATTTTGACAGTATTTTTAGGTCGTTGATGAGGGATTTCTAGTTATTTTGCTATTTCAGTATGAACCTAATTATTATGATAACAGATGTTGATGTTGGATTATGTCATTATGCTTTACAATTTGATAAACGAACTGATGTTTTAAATGCTTTGATGTTATTCATGATATGGGATTGGAAGTTAGTTGATCATTTTATGTCGTAGATTAGTAATCTGATATCTTGTTCAATTTAGTTGATTATTATTTATAAACGTGAATGGAACAGTGTTGTATTACTCGTTCTCGAGTACCCTACCTCACTGCGATTTCCATTCACGATAGGACTGCATGTGATGTATATGTATATCTTGTTACGGTTAACTGTGCGTTGCTGCAGGATGCAGGTACTAGGCATCGACTCCACCTGATTACAGGTCTGAGCGTGCCCTCGCCAATGGATTAGTTGGTTGGAGTTAACATGAGGTCCCTAGTCAGTGTTCCTTCGTCGTCAGTTTACCCTTGTGGTTATTGGTTGGCATTCGCCCATGTCTCACTGTCAGGTAATATTGTATTTTGGAGTCAAACCAAGTTCAAAGGTGTTTAAGTATGTGTGGTAATGTTGTGCTTTAATTAGAATTATTCTACGGAAGAGTTTAGTGTTGTTAAATAGGCATATTGTCGTTAGTTGTCGATTTTAGTTATAAATAAATTATTGTTTTAATAGAAGTGTTGTTGATAAATAAGTTGTAAGAAGTTTGTATTATTCGATATAATATTATTTATAATAAATATTTAAATAAATAAATAGTTATAGCCACGCTTGTAAATTGTGTTTCACAACTGGATTAATAAAATAAATCATAGGATAGTACAAAATTATAGATAGTTGAAGTAGTACTATTCTATTAATGATAATATTTTGGGGTCGGTTATAAAGAAAATAATAATAAAATAAAGTATCTAATAATTGGGAATCATTATATTAAATTAAAAAAATACATATTCTTTAAAAAAGGAGTCACACGGAATCACGTGTGAAGCCCTAGGAGAGGAGAGAGGGACTGAGTTATAAAAGAGTTGTCGGTGCGTCAAGGAGGACATCACAGGAGGAAAAGGGGAGAAGCAGCTTGGGACTGTAGTGATTGAAGCAGATTCGTCGAGTCGATTACGAAACCAGGTTCCATCGAATGTCTTACCTCTGAACTCCATTTCAAATCTGCAAATGTTGTTATAGTATATTGGATTCCAGATAGTTCTGTGGACTGTTTTCTCTGTGTGTAATCAGCATCTTCTCTTAGGGTTTAAATACATCATTTTTTTTTGCTCAAGGATTCTGTAAGTCAAATGTTTTTCCTTCCACTGGTTGCCGAATTATTCTGTATGCATTCTTAGACCGGCGTGATCTTGGTAGGGTTTGTAGGACACCTCGATAGAATTGCCGTGAATTGCCGTTGGTTTCAGCTAGTCGTCCCTGTAAGATCTGATCAAGGTTATTAGTGTTTTCTCTCTGTGTTTAGCTAGAAACTGTCTGGAAAACCGCTGTATGTCTCTTGTATCCAATGATCTGCATAGGCTGCGTGCCTGCCCCACATCCGTCAATGGAAGTTCTATTTGTTAGAGACCTGTATATCGAGTTTTACTTGAGGTTTAGTTTTATTCTGTTGGTATCCCTCAGTAATATTTACAACTGGATTGATAACTTAGGTAGCGCTGCTATTGTCTTATTTTTTTTAAGTTGGTTGAAACTCTCGGAAGCCTCATTTTCTCGCCATTCCATGTTATTGCCTTGCTATGATGGTTTTGATCCTTGTAAGGACCGATAATGCTGGATAGTTCGCTGACTGGGTTCCATTCGTTTTGAATGGAGGATTCCGAACCCTTTTGCTTAAGCCAGTTCCTAGTATTCTTCGCTGGGTCCGTTGCCTTGCCATCATTTGTGGTGAATAAGAGACCCGGAGCCTCTTCTTTCGCCAGTTTCGGGTCGATTGGGTTGTGCGCATACCTGCTTGAGGGAGGACGACCTGCAGATGGTGGGTATTCTGTGTGCGTGAGTTGGGTATTGACCTTTTTAGGACCGACGGTGTTGGTAGCCGATGCCCTTGCTGTTGCGTTCTGCCTTGCTGTTATTCACACATTCTAAGTATTATGCTATGTTCATTGTTTAACTTACTCCATAGCTGGAGTTATCGAGCCACGGTGGGCGTGACACGAAATGGTGTAGCATTTCTTATTATTGAAAGTGCACACCCTAATTTGCAATAGAGGCGGCTCACGTACTCAAGACTTCTGCTAGGTTGATTATGTATCATTGTTACTGTCTGTCTTCCAGTGGAAGTTATGCAGACTGTTGGTTTGTCGCCTTCTAAGGCCGAGAGGATGAGTTATCCATCGCTTGGTCAGTATAAACCCTAAGCTGCCCCGTACGGAAAAATATATTGGCGTGGTATGTTTGGCGCTTGTCCATATCTTCTCCGCTGCCAATGATGTCTGTTATGCTTCAGGGAGGTCGCTGTTGGCTGACAGGTATTCTTTCGTGGTAAGAAGATAGTGTCTAGGTAGTCAATCAGGTTGGTGACATTATTAGATTATCAATGCAATTGGATGTTCATGAAACATACACAATAATTCCTTCAACCTGATAAGACGGGCCTCTTCACTCGCTTGAATGAAGATAGAATCCCATATCACTCGCATTTCTGCCTTGCTATCATCCGTCTGCCTCAAGGGATTACGCCCTTACAACCTGCACAAGTTCATTGTTCAACCGTGAGTTAAAACCCTCGTCTGTGATTTTGTCTAAGAACTTATAGTAACAGATATTGGCAGGTTATCGCTAGATTGTAATTATTAGGGCGCAAAATGGAGCTGGTTATTCTGGCAGTTTCGCTGCCGGTTGTGTCTTGTCTACCGCCTTGGGTGAAAGTGACTGAAGCTGTTTTAACATATCCTTCCTAGAGGTCTTCGTCACTCAGCAAATGATGGCGAGATGTTTTCCTTGACTAGTTTACATTGTAGTTTGGAATGCCATGACTTCGCTGGCCCACAACAGTTGTTTACCTTTGAGCTGGGCGAGTATGATCAATCGCCGAAGATGAAAGAGGCCAAGTTATGCGCCAAGTGTTATTGCACCCACATCGTCTGGCTGGGATAATAAGAACTTACGTTTCCTGTAAATTGTTAGAGTTTAAAATCTAAATTTTAGTCAATTTGATTGGGCAGATCGCTCCAGTATGACTGGGCACTCTTCTGAAAGTAAAATTCATGACATAGAACGCTGCCTTGACAGCTGCTTCGTTTTGCATACATTCTGCAATCCTTTCCACTTCGTATAGATCATTGGCTCTGTCAGTAGCTGCACCTTATATTAGAAGTTTAATCCCTTTTATTAACCAAAACCAGCGACTCCGATACATCATTGGAACTTACCGTATATGTATACACCTGGCTGGTAACTTGCAATTTATTTATCTTCTGAAACAGCTGAGAGGTTCCTCTCTGTCCTTGCACCTTCGCCTTAACTTAACGGAATGTAACACAGTCCACCTAGCTGGCACAGGCTTAACAGATATTTCACTGGTAGAATTGGCGCCTTTCTGTAGGGCAGTGCAGCGAGGAAGTTCAACTGAGTACCTACAGAAATTAACTGTCGAATCTTACAGAATGAATCAGCGGCAATAGTAATCAGAACGCCATGAAGATAAACATAACGGCATATGTATGGCAATTCTGATCTTCTGTTTGGACAGACGTAAATCATTTCATTTTAGCATTTCTGAGTTACCATTACGGCGAAGACATGTCATAAAACCATTACACCGTCTTTGACGATTTTTCCTAGATATGAACGTCATGCAGTAATATGGTGTTATCGTTCATTTCACTACTCGATAGGTTAAGGTCAATTGGACAAGATTAAAGGAAGTATATGAGATCGTATCATTGAAAGTGTCGAACGGTAAACAGAAATTAAGTGGTTCTTATGTCAATTGTTATAATGATTTAGTTAATCAATTTATTTAACGTTAGAAGCAAAATAAAGTTTAGTTAGAGATTTTGATGCAAGTGTTATAATATCATGTTGATCTTGTTTCGGAAGTTGTTTGCATTAAACTGAGAATGAACCGTAGTATTTTACCTCCTGAGTCTGAATCGTGTTGATTTGTATCAGGGTTGTAATGAGTCGTATCAAGGTTGTTCAAACTCGTATTCCAGAGGCTAAGTAGTCGTTGTTAAGTATTGGCAACTTGTGTATTGCTGTTTTGTAATTGTGATATAATAGTGTTTATATGTATCAAACAAGTATGAAGTATAATGAGGTTCTGTCAAGTTGAATGTTGTGTCTTGAAAGGTAATATTCTCAGGATGAAATATCAAACCCCTTGTGCTCTTATTGTACCGTTTAGTCATAAGGAGAGATCTGAAATCTGTAAGAGGATAAAGTATTGCAATGTTGATAGTGTTGGATAACAATTGATGTTATGATTCTATTTCGATGCAAGAAGGTTTATGCCTTGCAGTGTAATTATACGTGTGTTGTTATTAAGTAATGCATGATGTTTTAAGGTTTACTAGGTGTTAGGAAGGAGAGTGGCTTTCAACGTGGGGCCGGCACCCAAAGTGGCAGTCAGGATAACTCGTTTGAAGTAGATTAATCAAGTGATAACCTAAAAATTAACTAGGGGGTTAAGGGTAGATCTCACATTAATAAGATTAATGGATTCCTCTCCCATGGCCTGTAGTGCTTGTTAGACTAAGGATGGGTAGAGAAGGCCTGGTCGGCATCATTGACTTCCTTGTCCTCATGAAAGGAAGGTCGATTCCGCATGTGTCACCCTATGGGGCCGGCGCCTAGTGAGAGGCTGTCAGGATAACCATAGATGGGGGCCGGCGCCTAGTGAGAGGCTGTCAGGATAACCCATGTTAGGACCATGCGATGCCACTCTCCCTACTACAACCTAGCATCCCTTGTTTGGTCTCTCCTCGTTTGTTTTGTGTCGCCTCTGGAAGTGAAGTGAAAGTTAAGTTAAGTTATGTTGTGTTGTATTGATTTGCCATGTGTTGTATCGGCGTTGGGTCGTCCTTTGTTCTTGTTTGTCTTTCGTCTACCTGACTGTCAGTGTTTGGGACCTCATGTTAACTCCTAGCTCGGGGGGTGGACCTTAGGGTTCCACATGGTCGGGTGGAAGAGCTATTTTATCCATTGGTTCTCTTGTCAGGATCTTATGCAGAAAGGATTTGTTTCAGTTGTACTTGTTTCAATGATAATGATGTAAGTGTACAACCTTGTACCAGATTTATGTAACAGAATGTTCTTTATGTATGTGACTTTAGAAGTAGACTAAAAGTAGCCTTGTAATGATGTCTTGATGTACTTATATGAAAGCATTTCAGTTATGTATCTTATCATGCTGATTTCGTTATCTGATGTTTGCAATGAATGTGAATGAGTTATTTATTTGAAAAAGGAATTTGGATCAATTACTAATGTATGTTAATTTATGTTAGTTGATTGGTTAAGTGATGCAGCCTTGGTCCCTTAGAGAATATGTTGTAATTAGTTGTGTTAACTTACTTTATCAATTTTTTTTTTAAAAAAAAATTTCTTGTTTCATATTGCATAAATGTGTATTCTTTAAAGCGTTCAAGGCGGGCATTACAAAAGCAAAATGAACCACTCTTGATCATAGTTCATATAAATTGTGTTGCAATAAAATGTACCCTCATAGATAATGGTTTCAGTCTTAATGTTTGTGTGGTAGATTTGCTAAACCATTTAAACATTGACACATCTTGTATTTCTCCTTCTAATCTAGCAATTAGGGACTTTAATAGTTAATCTAGATTATTTTGCCATCCAAAGGATTGTCCCGATGAGAAACCTACAATATTATAAAACACACAACAAACCATGTGAGAAACAATTTTATTTCATAAAAGAAGAGCTTGTATACAATGATATAAATTTCATTCAAGAGATTTGTCAATATAACAAAAACCCAAAATTCATATCAAATGCACCAAATAATGATAATGATAAACTATTGAAAACAAACAATATTGATGTTACCAAACTAATGTGGTTGCTCGTAGTTTTGCATAACTCCAATGTAAATGTTGCCCCTGGAATAAATGATGGATGAATTTAATTTTTATAAGGTTTGGTTTGAAGTGGTTTAGGTAGTTAAATGGTAAAAGATGGTTAGGGTAAAGGTAGGTATTTTACGGGTTTTGATTTTACTAAAAGGTTTTAGATAAAGTAAATAATAAATTAAATTTGTTTAATTTATTTTATTATCCATAAGATGAAATATAAGAATTTAATTAATAAAAAATTAATTAAATCTCATATGGGGGAAGATTAGGATAATCAAGGAATAATTAAGGATAATTAAGGATAAATAGGGAAATAAGGATAAACAAGGAAATTGGTCAATTTTAGATGTCTACATTTTGCCCCTCTTTGAGACGATGTTGCGAAGCAATATCATTTCCAAGAAGATTAAAACATAGGTTTTTGAAATTAGATTTTGGGTTGGATTGGATTGGATCGAATGGATGGGGTTCATAAAAATGAAGGATACAAATGAAGGATTGGATCAAACACTTGATGCCCCCTCAAGAGGACATGCAGGGACAAAGGAGATGGATAGACTCTTGAAAAAGGAAAGGAAGGAAAGGAGATGGATTTATGCGGAGTAAACTTTGAGCAACTTGATGTTTGATATGGCACCTGATGTTATGCACCAAGGTATAAGGACCAAGGTGACGATGTGTCTTGTGCCCCAGCGACACATCGTAATACAACTTTATCTAACGTATGAGGAAGTAAACTTAGATCATTTAAGTTTGAAAGGTATGATATGACCTTAGATGCAAAAGATAATGCAAAAAGCTATTCCAACATACACAAGATATGAATATTAGCTAGAATGATACGGATGTGAATCAAATGCAACATGAAATGATAACACACACAAGCAAGCAAGCATGCACAAATGATTTAACAACAAACAAGGTATTGCCCCTGTCAAGCTAAAAACCAATGATCGATTAGATTGATTGATATGATTGATTGATGATGGATTAATAGTGTTGTTGATGTGGGAATGATTTATCCCAAGAACAAAGCAAGGATTGATGATTGAGTGATAGCGTTGTTGATGTGGGAACGATTTATCCCAAGAACAACGTGAGGATTGTGTTGTTGATATGGGAATGATATATCCCGAGAACAACACTAAGATTGGGAATGATATTTCCCATTGATGATAATGACTGATCAGGTTCGCAACAAAGCTAGGAACAAGACCATTGATGTGATGGGATAAATTGTCTTGATCAATTGACTTGATTGGTATGAATTAAGGATGACTTGCATTTGGATCATTGTTATTTGGAATGATTTGATTGATTGCGTTAAGTTGATGGATTCAGATTTGGATTGATTGATTTGATTTTTGTTGGATATTTGATTTTTTGGCTTTGGAAATATTTTGTGTGGATAGCCTTTGGGTAGATACCAATGACAAGGGAAAACCAAACAAGGCAAGGATCAATAATGAATTGGGATGAACAATAGTGAATGCGATAGATAAAAGGATTAGATGGATGGGTAAGAGGATGGGTGATAGGATTGGATGGGTGGATAAAAGGATGGACAATATGAGGAAGGTAGGAGTACAGATGGATACAAGGAGTGGTGATAAGATAAAGGTAGGAGTATGTATGGATAAAAGAATTGGCAATAGGATAAAGGTAGGAATATGTATGGATAATAGGATTGGTGATAGAAGGACAATGAATGGGAAATATATGCTAGATGGATGAAAGGAACCGAATATGGAGGAAAGGAACTGAGGAAGTGATCTCAAAGGATTACGTCACATAGGAATAACCTGCCCCCTTCTCTATATTATGCCATAGGATTTAACAAGGTGATTCTGATTAGAATGCATGATAGGGATAATTGATGGAAGGCATGAATGGACTAAGGATGTAGATGGATGTATGGAGGATATTTTTAAAAATAGATGGATGGGATTGGGAGTATGACAAGAGGTGTCTAAAAGCATTTTTCAACATTTTTCCCTTACTCTTATCAAGATGAAAGGAGGAAGGGAATATAGATGGATAGTGCAATTAGGAAGGTATGATAGATATGATGGATAAGATAGGATAGAAAATGATAAGATAGGATGTATGTGATGGGATAGATTAGACAACATACCCCCAGGTGTAAAGCACATAGATAATCATCTACGCATGATGCCTGTTTGCCAGATTTTCATCATGGTACTTATCCAAGGTGCCTGTTTACCAGATTTTCACCATTGGATGAAATGATTTCTCTTTACTATTTTGATTTTTTCTTTTTCTTTTTTTTTCTCTTTTTTTAAATTTTTTTTTAAATTGTGGTAGGGGATAGGATGGAATAGATAGAGACTCAAGATTTTGTTCTCATAGCAAGGTGTTAATGTCCCATGATGGATAGAAGTCACTCAGAGACCATGTCAAATGTTGTTTTGCTCATAGATGTTGGTAAAGAATTGTATGAGAGGGAAATAAAGTAAGGAGATAGCATGGTATGGATGGATAGTGGATTATGTATGGATCATTTATAATGAATTATGATGGGGATTAGGATGGAAAGATAGGAAATAATAGGTTATGATGTGGATTATGGATGAATTTATGCACAAGGATGGATGTAAGGTTTATTCAAAAGCATGGACCATAGGATTATGATGGAAGAAATAAGTAGGATAGCAGATGGGAGATGGGAGGATGGAGGTATGTGGGAATGTTGTGGAGTGGAAGGGAACCAAGACCAACGGTTGCACACACCGAAATGGATTTTGAAGCTTGGAAGGGGGATTTGGGAGCAATGGAGATGTTATCTTAGGGATTTGCCTATTTAGGTCTTTAGGAACCCAAATGGACTTAGGAATTTTAGGATTTTGTGATAGGGAAAGGGATGTTTGGGATTTTAGCATTGTGGATGCTCCATTTGAACTAGGTACTTTTTGCTTGGGGATCCAAACCATTTTGGTTTTGAAATTATCTTTTTGAGATGTGGACTTGGGTAGCATTTTTGAATTTTGATTTTGCTTTGATTTTGTGGATTGGTGCCATGTGGCATGAGAATTATTAGGATGTTTTTCTTTATGGGTGGAGACATCCAAATTTTTATTTTTGAATCCCATGAGGGTGTTTAGGATAGCTTCATGTTTAATCGATGTGTGCATTTGTTGATCATGATTAGGAATTGTAGGGGATTTATGGGAACAAGACGTATGAATGGAGGGATTAATAGATTTGTGGCTAAAGTGATAAAGGGATGTGAGGATGGGAATATTAGGAGTTGGAAGAAGGGGAGGTAAAGTAAATGGAGGGATGTTTGGAGTTGGAAGAAGTGGAGGTAAAGTGGATGGAGGAAGATGAATGGTCACATGCTTTTTGGGTTCATAGGATAATGGAGGAGGAATGGAAACATATGTTTTATGGGTGCGATGAGGTGCACCTAGTTTGGGCTTAGATGGAGTGGATTTAGGAGGTAGAAATGTGGTACCGACATCTTGATATTGCTTACCTTGGGGTGTATAACCAATACCATACAGTTTTGGGGAGACTTTGACATGGATGGGTTCTAGATTACCTTTCTCATGAAGGCCTAAGCCTTTACCTTGATAATTGATGTTTTAGAACATACAATGCGCAATGGGATGCTTACTTTTGAGGATACAAGACATGAGTTCCTTATTGGATGAGGAGGGTGAGGTGGCAGATATAGGTTGCTGCTCTCCTAGGGAAGAACATTCATTTAGGAAGGTAGTAAGAAAAATAGGACATGATGGTGGATTTGAAATGGTATTAGTATGAGATGGTGAAGGAGAAATAGGATCTTGATTATGCTCATTATGCTCATGAAGATTCAATGTATTTGTTTGATTATCTATGTGCTTGTGGGGACCAAGTGTCTCATCAAGGGAAGTGGATATTGTGGGATGATGGATAGGAGTGGTGGAGGTTTCTTGAACATGGATAGTATTGGGACTGTGAGTGGAAGGAGTGAGAAGCTCTTAATAATATGTTGATCATAGAAAAGATATAGGTTATGAATAGGTTGAAAGGAAGGGTTTTCATCTTGATTTGGTAAGGAGCAAAGTTGATCACACTTTAGAGTTGACTCTTGAGTTTGGATAGGAATGGAGGTCTCTTGGATAGATTCAATGTATGGTGGAGAGTGAATTGGGCTTATAGTAGATGGATCTTCGAGAACATTTGAAGGTTCTTGTATACTTTCAAGGATAGGCATTTGATGGCATGAGGGTGGTAGTTGATTCCTTGCTAGTAGCCAATGGATCACATCCTTCATTAGTACATGGGTGGATGGACAATATAATGGATGGAGAATAATTGTAGATGGTGTAGGCTTAGAATGTAATGGAAGGATAATGGAATTAGGTATGATAGGAGTGGGATTAGGATCAAGTGGATGGACAAGAGGATTAGATATAATGGGATTGGGACAAGAGGATTGGATATAATAGGATTGGGATCTAGGTTAGCTGGGGAGATGATATGATTGGCTATGATAGGATCAAGACTTGGATTGGGCTTAGGTTGATGGATCATAGGATTGGGCTTAGGTAAAAAAGTTAATGGTTTAAACTTCAAGTGTGTTGGGAATTGGTTTAATGGATTAGGATTTGGAAGGTTGGAAGGATTATATGATGGAGGTTCCATAGGGATCGATGGATGAGAACTAGTGGATGGATTGGTGTACGATTTGAAACTTGAGATGGTGTCTCCCTTGTGAAGAGTATCATTAAGAAGATTTGTGAATTCAGCTCATGTCATGGAGGATTTTGAGATGGATATTGAGGAATATTCATGAGATTGGTTGATCTGGAGGGATAAGGTTGGCATGATGATAGGGGTGACACATAGAATTTAGGTTGAACTTGTTGATGTTGTATGGAGGATGGAAGTTCCATAGGGATGGATGGATGAGGAGGACTAGTGAATGGATTGGGATTGAAATTAGATGGAATTTGTTTTTGTTGCATGGATAAAGGTATGGTGGATGATGTGTTAAATGAAGGTTGCAGTTTTTGGGCCAAGATTTGTTGTTGTGCTTGTTTTTTTGGCTTTGTTGTTGAAGATATAAGGTGAGGGGGCTTGGTATGTTTGAAGATGAAGTATGGTTAGGGATCTAGACCTGTGAGGTTTGAGGTAAAGTTGTTGTTGAATAGGTTTGAGGTATGGATGAGTTGGGTTGATATGAGTGGTAGATTGGTGGTGATAAAGATTCGTATGAGGTGGATGAAGATGACTCATAGAGTTGGGGTTTTGATGTGGTAGGATGTTGAAAATGTGAAGACAATTGTGATAGTTGTGCCAATTGAAATCTAGCATCTACCTTTTGTTGTAGTTATTGAGTGAGTTGTTGTTGTGATTGTACAAGTTGTTATGATTAGACGAGTTGTTGTAGTAGCTAAAGGAATTGGGGATTAATAGATGTCGAGGTTGAGACCTGGGTAGGATTATAGTTTTGTGAGGTTGAGGGTATGGAAGGAAAATCTTGGGTTGTGTTACGATGATAAGAATGATCTTGTGGATAATGATCATCATAGATATGTCGAGGCTCTTGTATTTCCTCATATTCTTGAGATGATAGTGATGTTGGTGGAGGCCAAAATAGGGAGATATATGGTTCATGGGTATCAAAATATGCATCATGATCTACCAAATTCTCATCATTAATATATCTAGGAGGGCCTCCATGAAGTGTGAGTTTTGGTTTTTGATTTGGGGAAATATATGGTTCATGGGTATTGAAATATGCATCATGATCTACCAAATTCTCATCATTATTATATCTAGGAGGGCCTCCACGGAGTGTGAGTTTTGGTTTTGGATTTGTCCTGGATTTGTTGATGGTCACAACCATTTTGACAAATAAGGATTGGACTAGGTTAAGGATGGAATGTGAGTAGGATGATGATAAATGAATTAGGTGGGAAACAGATGGATCAATTGAAAAATTTTCTTAGGATTCAAAGTGACAAGGTTCTACTTGAGATTGCCATGAGGATGAAAGGTTCTCAATTCTAAAAGTCAAGTTGATGATGTAGGAGACAAGTTGTAATGGTGATGATGATCAGGTATGCACACACATCAATCATATAAGACATAGAACTTGATTGGTTGTTTTTGATGACACCTTGATGTTCTGCAAACACTTGTAAACATGCACGATCCTGGGCTAGGAAATGACAATACTTGCTGAGTTCCCACTTAGTTTTACCCTATCGCGCCTACTTATGGTGTATAGCTCTAGGAACTTGGGGCACGAGCTCCCCCTTATAGTGCACTCACTTCTCAGGCACACCAAGTTCCAGGTCCTAGGATGCACAGATCCTGAGGTACCTTACTATCTTTGCCATAAGCCGTGAAAATGTGGGACGGCTATCAGAGTTTCCTCTTGTATCAACAAGTAGAGGGTTTTTGGCCACTAAACAAAAGGGTTCTAGTGAATATCTAGGGACCAGCACCTTACGAGCATCCAGCAAGCCACTAAAGGCTTTGACTAACCCTACTAGGAGTTTTAATATACACAAAGGTACACCTCCTTTCGAGCTAGCACTGTATAGTAAGTGCTAATACCAGTTATACTTGGCTTTCACCTTATCCTCAATTTATATAGCGGGCCGAATGAAAGTCCCACTTGAGGTTGCAAATGAGTTCTCCTTGACGATGTGTCTCAAGAGTAGGCCCACTCTAAGGATGACAAAAGCAAGGAAACACGTTGTTTTTTATCTCCCAGATTGCACGAAATGCAAGGAGAGAGCATACATAATGCCTTTGCCTCACACTCACATGGGGTTCATTTTAATTCCAAATCCAAATGTGTGGGTGGTTATACAAAATACCAAAGAAGTGCTTTTGATTCTCAAGATCGCCGAGTGGTGCAAGAGAAGAGCATAGGCATTCAATGACAAAATTGCAAGCTACAAGACATTGCAAACACTTGTTAATTTTAACCCTTTGCTTATGATGTGATCTAATCAATGAAAAGAAGACACGATGTTTCAAGATTAGATTCGTTGACAATCGATCCTGCAACACACTGATTAGTAGTTTGAAAATTTTGTCTTTGACAGGCGTATAGCTGCAATGAAAACATTAGAACAAGACCAAACAATCCAAAAATTTGGAGATGAATTTGAGTAAATGGATTATACTACTATGAAGCTCTCTGAATTGCCTTTCCGATACCTGCAAAAACATGAAAATACGATGAGAAACAAGAAATTTATGATTATTTGAAGAAAATAGCCTCCAAGGGGTCAAAATGGGCACTCTGGTAGTGGTTAATTGATTATTGATAGTTTTTGGTTTAAACTTTAGACACCCTCATTAAAGGTCTCCTGTCACAGATTATAAGAAATACCATGAGTTTCTTTTTAAGCACTAATACAACACCAATAGCTTAAACCATGGCTAATCACCAAACATCTACAAATCACAAGAATTTTCATTTTATACTAATGAATGTGTACCAAAGATGACAGCAGTGGGGCACATGCCTAATTGATGTATAATCACCAAGAAAGATTAGTTCAGCAATGACAACTAAAAGTAGTTTTAACTAGCCAATAAAAATGCTTAAAAAGTAACTCACTAAAACAAATGGCCAATCAATAACAAGAAACATTTACCAGAAGTTAATAGCGAATGCAAACCAAAAAGTAGTTACCACTAGAAGTTGCACTATGAACTAGTAAAAAATTGCCGTGTATTAAATATCCAATGCTTTTAATGCCACAGAGGTATGTAACTATTTAACAAAATGTCTCAAAGAAATGTAAAATGCTTGCATTTGCACCCATAGGACGTTTCAATGAAAAAGTTGAGCAGTTTAGAAAATCTATTTGATGTTAGTAGTTACACTCCCTAGAGATTTAAGGAATACGCAATGGGAACAGTCCAAGAGTTTAGAAAATTTCTCACCTAAAAAAAATTCTTTTTCAGTTCGAGCTCCCATTCAGCGCACCTCAAAAATGATAGATGGTTTAAGGAATACGCTGCTAGGAACTGATGAGATATTGAACAATTGATGAGTTTAGAAACATTTTCTGGCATGGTTTCATTTTTATATGACATGAGACAATTTTCCAAGTGCTATAATAAAGAAACTTATCAGTTCAAAGGATAGTAAATAGAGACAATCAATGTGTTTAGAAGATCTTAGACATGAATTATTTTGACAGTGTGGAGACAACTTTCGGAGCGCCCTAATACTTATATATAAATTATAGTAACTAGCACTTGTGCCTGTAAGAAATTCAAGGAATACTCTGAATCAAACAGATGATTTTAATTTCAAATCATTAGCATTAATAATGATTTAAACTATCTTTAAATGCCATAGAATTAACCATTCATCTTGGATGCTATAATGGAGATTTGATAATCAAAGAATTCAGTTAGGGTTTTCAATGATTATTTCATGCCACAAACTATTGTCCACAATGTTTTAAAAACAACGGTCAAATCTCTACATGTCTAGAAACAAAAGAAACCATACGAAAACTGGGCTGTTTCACAAGCAATTATGATTTCAAAACAATGATCAAATCTTTGCATATTCCTCTTCAAACCTGCAAAAACTCAACACCCAGAGCTTACACAAACAATTGATTATCTTGATTATCAGAAGATGGTTTCACGTCAGGTTCACCATTGTATATAATGATATAAATTTCATTCAAGAGATTTGTCAATATAACAAAAACCCTAAATTGATATCAAATGCACCAAATAAAGATAATGATAAACTATTGAAAACAAACAATATTGATGTTACCAAACTAATGTGGTTGCTCGTAGTTTTGCATAACTCCAATGTAAATGTTGCCAGGGGGAATAAATGATGGATGAATTTGATTTTTATGAGGTTTGGTTTGAAGTGGTTCAGGTAGTTAAACGGTAAAAGGTGGTTAGGGTAAAGGTAGGTATTTTATGGGTTTTGATTTTACGAAAAGGTTTTAGGTAAAGTAAATAATAAATTAAATTTGTTTAATTTATTTTATTATCTACGAGATGAAATATAAGAATTTAATTAATAAAAAATTAATTAAATCTCATATGGGGGAAGATTAGGATAATCAAGGAATAATTAAGGATAATTAAGGATAAATAGGGAAATAAGGATAAACTAGGAAATTGGTCAATTTTAGATGTCTACAGAGCTCATACAAAGCAATGTGAGCAATCTCAATGGATGAGATGTATGCTCTGGAAACTCCATTTGGGAGAGCTGTTCGAAAATCTCAATGGATGAGATATATCTCTAGGAAGAGATGTATGCCTAGAACTTTCCCCCTTATTACTTTGAATTGAACTCATTTATACATTTTCAAAGAAGCTAAAAAGTCGCTACTTCCATGTCCTTATTGGAAGTTAAAATGGAGAGTCTAAAACTGAAAAGTCGCCACACTTTGTCTTTCTTAGAATTCGAATGGACAACCAAAAAGGTCACCACACCTATTTCTTTATTTGAAAATAACATTTGGATGAGGATATTATTTAATTCAAATACCATAATTTATTTGGATCATTTGTCCCCTCTTGAGAGGCAATGGGCCCCATTGCACCTACTTAAAATTATGGTCTTGATCCATATGGAGGTGAATTTGAGTGAGTATGATTCGTGCCACCTTGTAGAGTTGTATGCCTTCAGTAACCACCTAATTATGGAGGAATGTGGAAAGGCACATAGGCTCTGCTACCTTTCAACAAGCTCGCATAATATTTTGAATTCTACAATTAGACAATTGGTCACCCTCAAATGCTATAGTCACATCAATTAGAGGAAACTCATAGCTAGACCCAAAAGATATGGTACAATGCCCAAGTAGCCACATGTGCTGATGATCGGAGAGATAATTTCTATTATAGTTTACACCAATTATCAACCAATTTCTAATGGCAACCAACAAAAACACTACTATTGATGCCCTCATCTAGGATGGACAATGGATAAATAGACCTGATCCCTACCATTGAAGATGCAGTTTAATGGTACTGATAACTACCTAACTGTCCTAGTTGATGGCTATGCTGACCTATTAGCTTATAACAAATTGAGAATGTGCCTTGAGTACTACTTTCCTAGCAATCGCTTGATAAGATTGAACACTCGAGCCCCTGTCAAATTGGTTCAAAGTCTGACGATTTATCTCTGAGATGACATATGCCACTGGAGCCATTAGAATCATCAATAATCTACATTATTTATGTATGCTACAACTACCAACCCCATGAAAGAGCACAGCAACCAATAATGAATATTGGTTCATTTTCAATACTAAATGATTACTCCTGACAAGCTTTTAATCAAAGAATTCTTCAAAGTCAAGCACCCCTACGAGAATGTTGAATAGAGGACCACAACAAGTCAAGCTTTCTCAAATGTAAATGACAATCTAGAAATGTGAACAATCAATAGATTTAATGTAAATAAAATAGCTCTAGAATATATAAAAATTTATAAATATGTAATAATGTGTTATTTACTATGATCTAACTAAATATTTTAGTTTAACTTGACATATATTGAAGTTGTAAAGCTTCTCGTAAACAACTATGTATATCATTTTTTTTATTTTGCATCAAGACATTTTGGGTTACACTTCATGATCCATCATTAGGAAGAGAATGAAAATTCCAACTATGTATATCATTTTTTATTTTGTATCAAGACATTTTGGATTACACTTCATGATCCATCATTAGGAAGAGAATGAAAATTCTTGGTCCTAAATGTCTTATGCAAAAAAATCTGTATATACACAGTTGTTTATGAGAAGCTTCAAAATATTGTTTCATAGATTGTGGAAATGTCATGTCTTCAATTGACATATAATACCAAATTATGTACAACTATTCACCAGCTTATACTAAAAATATAAGAAAGAGTGGTCAAAATATAGCTCCACATGGGACATGAATCAATCTAATTCATTTTACATAAATATTGCAGATCAAAATATCATGATTTTAGAAAAAAAGAATGAATTGCCTTCTATTGAAATCCAAAAGCAAAATGAACCACTCTTAATCATAGTTTGTATAAATTGTGTTGCAATAAAATGTACCCTCATAGATAATGGTTCTGGTCTTAATGGTTTTGTGGTAGATTTGTTAAACCATTTAAACATTAACACATCTTGTATTTCTCCTTCTAATTTAGCGATCAAGGGCTTTGATAGTATAGGTCGGCAAGCCCTTAGGACCATCACCTTACCTATAGAGTTAGGCCTTATCACATTACCTATTGTAGTAAATGTGATGCCTTGTGCTCTCTCTTATAAGATCCTACTAGGTAGGCCATAGATTTATGCCATGGGTGTTGTTCTCTCAACCTTACATCAGTCTATAAAATTTGTTCATGGGAATAAAACTTTTACTATAAAAATTGATCCCTATTTGTTACAATATTGTCAATAAACTAAGTTGAGACAAAAGTTCAACCCTTCTCCAATGCTTTAGAATATAATTCCCCACTTATCATCACAACAAATTATGCCCTCATTGACCACTATTGATGAATTGTTAAAGGATAGGTCATCCTCTTCAACTAGTGCATCACACTTTGATGCCTCCAAGATCCTAACCTAACCTGCGGCTTTGTTGGTTAAGGTTGAGATAGAAAAGTTGTTGAAAGCTAGCTTTATCTTCCAAGTATTGACTATTCCCCTTGAATTTCAAACATCGTGCCTATTGCTAAAATAGATAATCATATTTGTATTTGCATTGAATTTCATGACCTAAACAAAGTGTTTTTGAAGGATGATTTTCCTCTTTCAAATATTGACATGATAGTGGACTCAATGATAGGCCATGCCTTACTTTCTTTTATGGATGGCTTCTCAGGTTATAATCAAATTATAAGCAACCCTGAAGACTAGCATAAGATCACTTTCACATCCCCTCAGGGTAATTTTTGTTACGTTGTGAAGCTATTTAGTCTAAAGAATGTGATACCTACTTACCAATGTGCCATGACTTTGATATTTCGTGACTTCATTCATAATATCATTGAAGATTATGTTGATGACATCTTGGCTAAGTCTATCTTATGCCAAGATCATGTGAATAATCTTCATCTCATCTTTGAATGTCTTCAATCATATAACATGCACCTAAACACTCATAAGCACATTTTTGGCATGGATAGCAACAAGATTTTAGGGTGTATAGTTTTGCAACATGGCATTGAGGTCAATACCAAGATAATTGATGCTATCATGGATATGCCACCCCAATGAATATTTCTCAACTTTGTACTCTGTAAGGTAAGATTCAGGCCATTCGCTAATTTATCTTCAAACTAGTAGATCGTACCCTTCACTATACTAATCTCCTATAAATGGATGCTCATATTTCCCAAAATGAGGATTATCAGAAGGCCTTCGAAAGTATTAAGGAGTATCTAGCCAGTTCACCTATTCTGATGCTTGATATCTTAGGGCATCCTTTTCTTCTTTAAACTCTAGATGCTTCCAAAGCATCTTTTGAACATTAAATTATAATCCTCCACTAATAGACTACCACTAAAGGGGTTTATTTTTACACTATTAAAAAATAAAATGACATTTTATGACCCTAAAATTTTCTCTTAAATTCAAATATGAGATTTGACATTTAAGAGAATTTTCCCACACATCAACATAAAATGACAAAAGTCAGTTGAGAAATTTAATAACACATTCATACTCACAACACTTAACACATAAAGAGCTTAATCCTCTCTTAGGATGAGACCTAGGTATATTGGGGAATACATAACAATAGTTTCTTGGAACACCTCCATGATTTTTCCATTGGACATAAAATTAAACCTGCACACTTGCACACAAATGTTAATATATCCAAGAGAATAGCTGAAGCAATAGTCGTAATTGAATTAATATATGCATCATCAATAGTTCATGATTTCACAATATTATCATAATTAAATGAAAATTAAGTAACAAGTTTAATTTATCATATTAATACAAAATTGCATAAACAAATAGTATTTAACCAAATACTTGATCTAGATTTATTATACTTAATTATATTTATTTTAAAATTAATCCATAGTGATAAATTAATTCTAATTCATAGACTGTAATCTAGAAAATATGAACAAGTCCATAATTAACCAACCAATTCAGGTTCGCAACCAGCAATCAACTACTATTCCAAATATAATTTTAGTGTTTACACTATCTATAATCAAAACAAGGTAAACTTGCACATCCGAGAGTGTTTTACACCAACAAATCCATTGAAATAAGATGAGAACAAGAGGGAAAGGAGTGGACCTCACACTCTTTGGACCTAAGATTATATTCCTCCTAGAAGCCCTTAAAGATTAGGCAGAATAACCCACCATTTGGTCAAGGTAATGGACTCCTATTCCCACATGAGAAACTCTAAAATTCTAAGGTCATCAATGAATAATTAAAACCATGGTGATTCCTTTCCTAAATAATGCATCATACATTGATATAAGAAGAACAAACAAAACAGTGCTACATACATTACATCCATAAGTCAAAAGTGCTATAATCTTACATAGTCCATATATTAACACACATAGAGTAAGGTCATACCAATTCATACTAAAACCACAATAATTATTATTTTATGATTTATCTAATTAACTAGTGACCTATCCTTCCATATCTTTCAATCTATAAAGATTAGTAGAATTTAAAGCCCAAAGTAAAGACCATCATGTGAATCAAGTTACCAAAGCATTATTTGCTACCTTCACCATATCAAGCTTCCCTAATACTTTTCTTACTAACTTATATATCTTAGTTACATATAGAACAAACAATGACTTCACACTCTTCACAACATGAGACTCACATAAGGGGTTTTATGAGGATGACCAGTGCCCAAATACATCTAAGTAATCATAGGGTGAAGAATTCATAACCTAGTAACTATACTAGCTTGGAACTAAAGAGTTGACACCTGAGCACTCATAGTATCAAACAAGTCTCACCTCTCTAAAAGGAATGATACCATACATAACCTAGTGCTATAAATCAAGAAGGGGGTATACATCTTAAATTCTAAGGAAAATAATTATGACTATCCTATATCAGTTTATTATTAGACCTCAATAATCAAAGGCTTAATAATCAAACAATTAAGATGTAGATTTGTGTCAGATGGCATAAGTAACATTTTACTTAACATAAAATAATTTAGAATTCTACTTATCTAGATGTATAAACATTACTTATCTTAAAATAATGTTGGGAATTGAATTAACATCTTACATGTTACAACTGTGGATGATACTAACATAAATATCTTTAGAAAAATATATGTAAAAGACCCCAAGGACATCATTCTCAAGGTGCCTATCCCACTTAAATGACAAATCTAGTAAAAAATAGGTGCCTCAAGAATGATATCTCTCAACATCTTTTACATATTTTTTCTAATAATAGGTATGCTAGTATTTATTACACTTTAATGTAAAAAATATATAATGAAAATAAAATATACATTATTCTCTTCTATATATATATATATATATATATATATATATATATATATATATATATATATATATATATATATATATATATATATATATATATATATATATATATATATATATATATATATATATATATATATATAAACATTACTTATCTTAAAATAATGTTAGGAATTGAATTAATATCTTACATGTTACAACTGTGGATGATACTAACATAAATATCTTTAGAAAAATATATGTAAAAGACCCCAAGGATATCATTCTCAAGATGCCTATCCCACTTAAATCACAAATCTAGTAAAAAATACGTGCCTCAAGAATGATATCTCTCAACATCTTTTATATATTTTTTCTAATGATAAGTACACTAGTATTTATTACACTTTAATACAAAAAATATATAATAAAAATAAAATATACATTATTCTCTTCAATATATATATATATATATATATATATATATATATATATATATATATATATATATATATATATATATATATATATATATATATATATATATATATATATATATATATATATATATACCTATCTTGAGAAAAATCCAAACAAAAAGATGTCAAGATATCATTCTACAAGAATCTATTACACAAAAATAACAAAACTAGTAAAAAAGGGCACCTCAAGAATGATATATCTCTTTGTCTTTTATATAGATTTTTCTAAAGATAGGTATGCTAGTTATATCCAAATGTACATAAGGGAGGAGAAGGATATAATCTCATGATTGTTAAATAAAAACTATTAAGAGCTCATATTTATTTTTTAAATGTAAATATATCAAAATTTTAAAATAACTTTAAAGTGAATAAAATAAATAAAAAGTTTATACTAAAATAAAGTAAAGATACCAATTTTTTAAAATATATAATAGATAAAATAGTCTTAAATTAAAATAAAATAACTTATAAGTAAATAAAAAATAGTTCTATGTTCTTTCTATTTTAACATTGAGAGATGTTCTACAGTGGCAACAAAGAGACTCATTCTATATTGATAGACTATGTACACAATGAAAGGAAATTGCTTGTTGTATACATTGTGTAAGGCGTAAAAAGTAAAATCAATCATCAAGGAACAATCCCTTTAGCCAACATGTAACATCAAAACATCCATGTGCTCCATCAAGATACCTACAACAACAACCAAGGTGACCACCATTTCAAATAGGAACCCTCTCATCCTCTATCATGTCAATGTATGAAAGATAAGTCTTATACAAAGGCGATGAACACTATCACATAGAAGCATGAATCCATCCTCAACTTGATATTTGAACACAAACACCAAATCCAATGGTAATAGATAGACTTGAGTAGCTACCAAGAACTCACAAATGGTTGGAATAACAATCATAGCTAGTTACTAACACATCCAACTAACCATACCTAAAAAATAAGGCATACTCATTATCACAAATAGACCTTCTACCATCGACATATCCAACCCAATCCATAAAGACACATCTCTTTATATACACTATCCTACACAATGAAGTCCTATAAGGTACCAAAACAAACATAGATATATGAAAAAAACTTGAAGACCTTCAATGCCGCCATATAATATGAACATACAACAAAGGACACATATACATCCTCAAACTCCCACAACATGGGCAATGTCAGATTTGAAAATGATCAAAGAATAAAAAATTTCACCAATAGTACTCACATAAAAGGGTGTGGATAACGTCATCAATATCATCTACTATAAAAGAACATACACAATGATCTACAAACTTGTAAACTAAACTGTAACAAAATAACTCTCTCACCACTAATCTTCATAGATCTCCCAAGTTCTCCACGTCACAAAAGATAGAGACTAAAGAACCTACATAGTATTACTAAAAAAATAATGAACTATAATAACAATAAATGAAAACCAGCATAGTGACCACAATAGCTCCATGCAAACCTCAACCCCAAGTTCATATAAACATGAACCTCTAAGAAGAAGCACTAAACCATAGAGAAAATCTATAAATCAAAACCATGTCAAGTTCTACCAATGCATCTAAGTTCTTAGGCTAAAGTTGGGATAAGTAAGACCTCATTCTAAAACCCCAACTAGAAAAGCCTCCTATACATCTAATTGTTCAACCCTTCTAGCGTCTTCTCAAAACCTTTCTCTAGAGAACTAATGCAACCAACTATGGAAAGACTATATCGATATTATTCCACAAAAAAGCCAACATTATTCGCTAGTCCTTTGGACCAATCTCTAGAGCCAAGCTTTAGAATAACAAAGTATGCAAAAATCTCTCCCATTTCTATTTTGGATGATGCTCTTTATCTAGAGAAATTCTAGAAAAATCCAAAAACTTTGACTAAGCCAATGCCATTACTTAAAACAAAGCTACTTTAGGAGATAAAAAGGTTGAATATAAAGGTTTCGTTACTTCAAGTCATCAAAGAAATTCTTGAGTTAAACTAGTTAATCAAGGAACTCTACATTAAAACACTAGGAAGGAAAAAGAAACAAACTAATAGCATCCAAGTTGCAACCTATGCTAGAATTTGTGTCAAAATAAACCTCAACATGCCTTTGAAGAGGGTAATTAAGTTGAAATAAGTTTTGGGAGATTGGATTGAAGAATTATATTATGAATGTCTTCCTATCAAATGTTTCAAATGCTAGAAAGTAGGACATAGGACTAGGAAGTGTGATAAAGAGAATTTTCAAAAACATTTTGATAAGAGGAGGGATGAGAAGACGATAATAAGAGAATCCTAGTATCGGGAGGTAAGTAAAGATAAGGAAGATTGTCTTTTGTCCATTGCTAAAGATGTGGATAATAAGGTGCTTCATTAGATTAATTCTCCTCAAAAGGATGGAGGATTGGAGCCAAGAGATTTGGTGGAGGTGATTAATCCTAGGCCAATTATAGAGGTTGGAAGTGAGGATGAGAAGATGAAGATTGGGGTAGACAGTGATTAAGATTCTTCCAAGGATTACACAAGGGATAAAGAATCTAAATTAGAGTGGAGTATATCAACTAGAAGGGGTTAGCAGAATGTGGGGGAGGTTTAGTTCCTTTGTTGGATGCAGGTGGCTTCAATGTTAAGGGAAAGAATATAGAAGTGAGAAAAGCTAAGTTAAAAGAAATGGAGAAATTGGAGAATAGTACACATGCATCTATCTAGAAATTTGTAAAGAATGGAGGAAAACACCTCTTTATGAATAAGAGATTATGAAGGTGTTAAGTTGGAATATTTGAGGGCTCAATTTCCTTAAGAAGAATCACATACTAAAGTGGTTAATTTAATTGGAAAGCCTAGGTATTGTGTTGGTGTCAGAGACCAAAGTGGATAAGGTGGTGATTTAATATTTTTAAAAAGATGTTTGATATTAGGAAAAGGGATTGTGGTGGACTCTAATGGATTTATAGGAGGTTTGGTAATGTTATGGGATTCAAGAAGGATTGTTGGTAATTTGGTGTCTCAATCCTTCAATTGTTTGAATGTCAAATGTGCTAGTGCTCAAGATAATGTCTCAACTTGGTAGTATCAAATGTTAATGGTCCAAAATTTAATTCAAACAAAGTAAACAATGTGGATATTTACCATCTTTTTAGTTCTAAAGTAAAATAAAACTACTCTTGATTAAATAAATTAATTCATAATAAAATAAAATAATTTAAATAGATACTAAAATTTAATATTCATATAGAAAAATAAAATAGCTCTTGAAGGGAAACCTTAAGTAATAATAATTTACTTTCATTAAATTATAAATAAAATACTAAGTAAATTAGGGAAATAATCTATTTTTATTTTTTTTGAAAAAATACTATTAAAATAATTATGTGTTCATTTCTATTCTTTTTTGAAATTCTAATCTTTATACATTTTATTAATAAATTTCTTGTTTTAAAAAAATAACTATATGCTTAACAAATTAATATAGATATTTTAAGTACATCTATATTTAAAAATCATCTTCTATATATCATTGTGAAAGCCATCCAAATAAAATCCCCCAAAGATAGTTACACTTTCTTAGTTATTTATTCTTGATGGTCTCTTACCCACTATATTATGTTCTCATTATTTATTAAAATTAGATTATTATAAACCCCTTATTTTTCTTTTATGGACATACTTTTCTATTTTTCTTTATAATAGGGTTATGCAATGCCTCACTTCAAAGCATGATTGCATTTTCAATAATTATTACATACAACAATTCCTTTTTCATTACATAAAGTTAAACAACACATCATGGAATTGCCTATTTTCAATAATTATTACATACAACAATTCCTTACTTCATTACATAGAGTTAAACAACACATCCTCGAATTGCCTAGTATTGCACCAAAATTAAGAAAAAGATAAAATATTATGATAAAATATATTAGAAAAGATATTATTTAATAATAAAAATATATGAGAAAATAGATTTTTTAAAATATTTTTTTAATCATACCAAATCAGAGAAATCACAAGTGACTACAATTTAAATTAAAAGCAGATAAAACCACCACATTAACACTAAATTACCATAGTTTGGTTATCCACCATTCTCTCAATTTTCTTAATAACAACTAGAGATATTTAATGAACTGGATAAGAATGAGTTTGAGATCAAATGAACACATCATCCAGTAATTCTGAATTGTGCATTGAGGAAGGTATTTCCAAAACCCTTCCTTTAAATTGTATGCAAACACCTTTGGATCATTTGTATCACGTACACGGCTAAAGCACAGATAATCTCCCACATAAACACAATTCCACTACTAGCCTCTTCCACCAATATATTCAGGGAGAGACTCTGGAGGCATCCTTGCAAATTCTTTCCATTTCTAAAGCAACTTATCTTTGTCATCCTGAAACAACTCCCAGATAACAATACCCACAGACTTATATGGGTCAACTCCTAGAAGTTGGGTGGGTAATGGATCTATTATAACAGGCTTAATAAAACCATCTTTGATATTGTAACTGATAATAGTCCTCCTGGGCAGCTCTACCCTCCAAAAAAGAATACTATTGCATTCAATCATTTCCATATTTAATATATTAGAGCCTGTTTCCCCTAAAAATTGAGACTTAAGCTTCCATGAATCTTGAAAATAATGGCAGATTTGAAGGAAAAATCCCCCCTACTATGCCCCAATGCCACTACCAAATATGGCTCTTGTCTCCTCCTCATACAATATAGTTACAACATCTATATACATCGATTTCTATCTCTGCATAAATTCTCATGAGCAGATTGCAAACACATAATTTTGGGATTCTTTCAAAAAGTGGTAACCCCAGCCCTGCACTTGATGACCCTAGCCCTGGACGTGATAAGTTGTAATATCTAATATTTGGGAGGAAAGAAAGAGAGATATTCATCCATTTTTGTGTGGAAAAGTAGTAGGCCACACAATAACTATTGATTTTGGTAGCTAGGTCAGATCCCTCCTAGAGATCGACTTAGTTATAAAATGTTGAATGGCCTATCAGTCTTAGCATTTTGAGAATCTTAGTTGTATTATCTGATTAAGGCAGGCCCCAAATTGGGAAAACTCATTATTCTATGTATCTTGAAATTGAAAATAGGTTAGGACCTATTTCAATGTAACGTATATGTAATTTGAATTATTATAACTTGGTGCCAAATTGTTTAAGGCTGACCAAAGTTATTGTTTGTGTGATCTCCTATAAAAGTAAAGTGACTTGTACTCAACACATATAGAAGCATGCACTGAATTCTGCTCTGCAAAATCTAATCCATCAGTGATCTATTTCATGTACAGTTCAACAGGTTCAGCAGGTTCGACAGTTCAAAGGAGTTCTACCGATGGTTGAACCTTTCGATAGGTTCAATGGTTCAGTGGGTTCAGTAGGTTCAACGAGTTCAAAGCTTCAATGGTTCAGCTAGAGTTGGTTCAATGAGTTCAACGGTTCAGCTGGTTCAAAGAGTTCAATGGTTCAATGGGTTCAACAGGTTCAATAGTTCAACGGGTTCGACAGTTCAAGGAGTTCTGCTGATGGTTGAACCATTCGATAGGTTCAATGGTTCAAGAGGTTCAACGGTTCAAAGAGTTCAATGGTTCAACTGATTCAGTGGTTCGACAATTGATTTGTTCATCTTGTCAATAGCGAATCTACTAATTGGTGAAGCGACTATCTAGGGCTGCTAAATCTCTGTGATTACTGTGCAATCACCTCATATGCAAGCAAACTTAAGCTCAAACAAGTTGTGCCTATGATTTGTGCCCTAGCTGGGCAAAGTTGTAATCTGCCTCTGCCATTAATATAATTAGTTCTGAGATTTTATTGCTGGGTTTTTCACCTCTAAGAGAGGTTTTCCCAGGGTATATGTGTGTTATGTGTGCATTTGAGTTTTATTGTTCTTACTATCAATCTGATTATTAAAATTTAACATGGTATTAGAGCTAAGTTCGAATTAGTATAATCTGATTTGTAGTAACAAATTATCTACTTCTAACCCTTATCACCTCTTCAAGATGGTTCTCAGTCTCAGGGTGGAAGATAGATTGGATGGGGCTTCCAATTTCACATCATGGAGAGTCCGCATCATGCTTGTATTGAATGAAAATGACCTTGCAGAATTTGTGACCCAAGAATCTTCCAAGCCTGAGGAAGAAGGAGAAAAGGCCCAATGGAGGAAGAAAGATCTTCAAGCTCAGAAGATCTTAATTGATTCAGTAAAGGACCACATTGTTCTCATCATCTCCAAGATGAAGACATCAAGCAAAATGTTCAGAACCTTGGAGGAGATGTATAAAATCAACAACACTAGTCGTGTTCTAACTTTGAAGTAGCAGCTTCATCACATTATGATGGCTAAAGGTGAATCCGTCATGGCTTACTTCATGAGGATTTCTGAATTGAGACATCGGCTCTCATCTATTGGAAAGATTGTTGATGAAAATGATTTAACTATGCTAGCCCTCAATGGTCTTCCAACATCTTGGGAATCCTACATTCAAGGAATTAGTGCAAGAGCTGATCTTCCCAAGTTTGATAGATTAAGAGTTGACTGTATTCAAGAAGAGTCTCGACTGGCTGCTAGAGGAGTTATCAAAACCACTCATGAAGATAATCATGTCCTTGCTACCCAGTCTTTCAAGAAGAAAGGAGGCTATTGGAAGAAGAACAATTTCAAGAGGAAAAGAGATCAAAGGTCTAATCCACCTCATGATTCAAAGAAAAAGAAAAAGGACCTGTCTCACATCAAGTGCTTTAGGTGTGACAAATTTGGTCACTATGCAAGGGACTGTTTATCCCAGCCTAAGCAACAAGGAGCAAACTTAAATGAAGTCTCAAATCAGTCTAATACTGAAGACTTCCTTTTCATTTCTACTCTGTCAAGTAATGTACCCTTAGACAATGATACTTGGTTGATTGATAGCAGTGCATCTAGACACATCACCGGCTATCGAGAGCACCTCTCAGATTTAGTGGAGAAAGAGTCTATCTTCATGTGGTCATTGGTGATGACGCTTGCTATTCTGTGAGAGGTTTTGGTACTACTTTCCTTTATTTAGATTCTAGAATTTCTCTTCATCTTAGTGATATTTTGTTTGTGCTGGGAATCAAAAGAAACCTTATCTCCATATCAGCACTAGAAGATAAGGGTTATCAGATTGCATTTTCTGAGGGAAGGGTGCTTGCATGGCCTAAGAAGTCTAGCATCAAATCAGTTCGTGTCATTGGGAATAGGTATGAGAGCCTATATAAGCTTTCAGCACATCCAGTTCAAGCTCTCATTCATGAAGCACCTGAGTCAAGCGAGCTATGGCATAGAAGACTTAAACATCTTCATTTCCAAGCCCTCCCTACACTTGAGAAGATAGTTAAAGGTATGCCTAAACTTAGTCATATTCATGATAATACATGCAAAGGTTGTGCTATGGGTAAGAACACTAAGAGTCCATTTCATCAAAGTGAAAGTAGGTCTAAAGAGAAAATAGCTCTTTTGCATTCTGATTTATGTGGACCTATGTCTGTTGCTTCCCCAAGTGGATTCTTGTATCATGTAATCTTTATAGATGACTACTCTAGGAAAACTTAGATTTACTTTCTCAAATCAAAAGAATCTGATGAAGTCCTAAGTAGATTCAAAGAATTTAGAGCTTTAGCTGAAAATCTATCTGGGTAAAGAATTAAAGTTTTAAGGTCTGACAATGGAGGTGAATACACCTCGGGTAGTTTTCATGATTTTTGTGTTGAGGCAGGGATCAAGAGGGAGTTTTGTGTTCCCTACAACCCTTAGCAAAATGGGGTTGCAGAAAGAAAGAACAGATCCATAGTTGAGGCAGCAAAAGCCATGATTCATGATCAGGATCTGCAGACTTTCCTATGGGCCGAAGCATCTAGGACTGCTGTCTACATTCAGAATAGATGCCCTCACCATGTATTGAAAGATATGACTCAAGAAGAAGCATTTTCAGGGATCAAACCTGATATCAGTCACTAGAGGATCTTCGGGAGTCCAGTATATGTCCATGTACCCAAAGAGAAGAGAACCAAGTTGGAACATTTTGGCAAAAGAGGCATTCTTGTGGGCTACAGCGAAACATCCAAAGCATTCAGAATTTACATTCTAGGTCAGAAGTTTATTGAGGTTAGTAGAGATGTCACTTTTGAAGAAAATATTGTACTCAAAAGATCTAAAGGCTCAAGTATAGAGATTGAAAATGAAGTCCATGATAACTCTCAAGACATGGACATTGAGCATGATATTAAGATTTAGAGAGAGTCTACAGAATATGAAAATCATAATGATCCAAGTGAACCTTTGGATCCTACCGATGGGCCTAGGGACATTACCGTGAGTAAGAAGAGACCTCTCTAGATTCAAAAGGTAGAAAAGTGTGCAGCTCCAAGTGGCACATCCAGAAAAAGAAGGAGACCTCACAAATTCTCCAACTATGTTGAATTAATGTGCAATCTCATTGAGACTGAACCTTCCAACGTTGAAGAGGCCATGAAACAACAAGCATGGAAGAATTCTATGGATGAAGAATATCAGTCTATCATCAAGAATGATGTTTGGGATATTGTGCCTAGACCCAAAGGTAAGTCTGTTGTATCTTCCAAATGGTTGTTTAAAATTAAACATGCTACTGATGGAAGTATTGAGAAATACAAAGCTAGATTTGTGGCTCATGGCTTCTCTCAGAAAGAAGGAATAGATTATGAGGAAACCTTTGCCCCTATTGCTAGATATACCTCTATCAAAACTATCATTGCTATTACTGCAGCTAAAAGATGGAAGTTGCATTAGATAGATGTAAAGATAGCTTTCCTCAATGGGGTTATTGAAGAAGTCTATATTGAGCAACCTGAAGGTTTTGTGATTCATGAAAAAGAATCTCATGTATGCAGATTGAAGAAAGCATTATATGGTCTTAAGCAGGCTCCCCGTGTTTGGTATGAAAGAATTGACAAATACTTGGTAAGCTTAGGTTTTTGTAAGAATGATGCTGATCCTAACTTTTACTTCAAGGTATTCAATGGTGAAATGTTGATTCTGGTTTTATATGTTGATGACTTATTCCTAACTGGAGAAGATCATCTCATTCTCAGATGTAAGGAAGAATTGACTTTAGAATTTGAAACGAAAGATCTAGGTCTCATGCATTTCTTTCTAGGGTTAGAAGTATGGCAAAGACCCAATGAAATTATTCTAAGTCAAGGAAAATATACCATTGATTGAAGAGATTTGGAATGTTAGATTGTAAACCTATGCCTACTCCCATGGAAACTAACCTAAAGAAGTTGAGTGAATCTGTAGCTAGGTCTAATCTTGTGGATCCCACTAAATACAAGCAGCTAATTGGATCCTTGATGTATCTAGTTAACACTAGACCTAACATTTGCTATGCAGTGAGTTCCCTCAGCCAGTTCATGTGTGAACCAAGGTAGATTCACCTTGTTGCAGCCAAGCATATCTTGAGATATTTGTGTGGTACAGTCGAATATGGATTGAAGTACTCTTCCAATACAGTCATTACCTTGGAAGGCTATTCTGATTCTGATTGGGCAGGAAGTGTCACTAATAGAAAGAGCACTTCTGGAGTTTGCTTCAGCTTGGGATCCACCATGATATCTTGGTGCAGTAGGAAACAGTCTTCAGTAGCATTGAGTACTGCTGAAGTAGAATATATTGTAGCTTGTGTGGCATCTCGAGAAGCAGTGTGGCTTCGAAAACTTCTTGCAAGATTGTTTGGACAATTTTGGGAGCCTATAGTTATTCATAGTGATAACCAGAGCTTTGTGAAGCTCTCTATCAATCCTGTGTTTCATGACAGGTCAAAGCATGTGGAAACTCAGTATCACTATATTCAGGATATGGTGCAAAGGAATGCTATTCAGCTGAAGTACATCAGCACTGATGAGCAAACAACGGATGTTCTCACCAAACCTCTTGCTTGAGTGAAGCTTGTATATTTTCGAGACAAGCTTGGAGTTGTGGAGAATGAAGCACTAGTTGAGAGGGAGTCTCAGCATCAGTGATACATTATACTGTATCTTCCACCCTCTGCAAGTAGGTATGGTGGATCCACCCTCTGTGAGTAGGCATGGTGGATCCACCCTCAGCAAGTAGGTATGGTGGATATCATGGGAGAAATTCCATGATGTGCTTGTTCACCCTCTGGGAGTATCTATGGTAAACGTCATATGAAGATGACAATAAGCACTTATGTTTTCATCCATGGGAGTAGCCATGGTGGTAGTCACTATGTGACTTCATCCTCATGAAGGAATCCTCCCCAACTAAGAGGGAGTGTTGATTTTGGTAGCTAGGTCGAATCCCTCCTAGAGACCGACTTAGTCATAAAATGCTAAATGGCCTATCCGCCTTAGCATTTTGAGAATCTCAGTTGTATTATTCGATTAAGGCAGGCCCCAAAGTGGGCGAACTCATTATTCTATGTATCTTAAAATTGCAAATAGGTTAGGACCTATTTCAATGTAACGTATATGTAATTTGAATTATTATAACTTGGCGCCAAATTGTTTAAGGCCAACCAAAGTTATTGTTTGTGCGATCTCCTATAAAAGTAAAGTGACTTGTAGTCACAACACATATAGAAGCATGCACCAAATTTTGCTATGCGAAATCTAATCCATCAGCGATCTATTTCATGTACAGTTCAATGGGTTCAGCAAGTTCGACAGTTCAAAGGAGTTCTGCCGATGGTTGAACCATTTGATAGGTTCAACGGTTCAGTGGGTTCAATGAGTTCAACAGTTCAACGGTTCAGCGGGTTCAATGAGTTCAAAGGTTCAATGGTTCAGCTGGAGCTGGTTCAACGAGTTCAATGGTTCAGCTGGTTCAACGAGTTCAATGGTTCAACAGGTTTAGTAGGTTCAACAGTTCAACGGGTTCGACAGTTCAAGGAGTTCTGCCGATGGTTGAACCATTTGATAGGTTCAACGGTTCAATAGGCTCAACGGTTCAAAGAGTTCAATGGTTCAACTGATTCAGTGGTTCGACAATTGATTTGTTCATCCTATCAACAACGAATCTGCTAATTGGTGAAGTGACTATCCAGGGTTGCTAAATCTCTGTGATTACTATGCAATCACCTCATATGCAAGCAAACTTAAGCTCAGACAAGTTGTGCCTATGATTTGTGCCCTAGCTAGGCAAAGTTGTAATCTGTCTCCGCCATTAATATAATCGGTTCTGAGATTTTCTTGCTGGGTTTTTCACCTCTAAGAGAGAGGTTTTCCTAGGGTATATGTGTGTTATGTGTGCATGTGAGTTTTATTGATCTTACTGTCAATCTAATTATTAAAATTTAACAATAGCAACTTCCTTCCAATTTTTTACCACAAAGAAGCAGCCATGGATTTTGGCTTTTGGGCAATGAGGATAGAAAGTTGTGCGAGGACAAAAGAGAATTCCATTCTTTACAAACTAAGTGAGAAAGGTTGATTGGATGGAAGCTTTGCAAAAATGCATTCCTTTACATCCTGACATAGCTCAGATACACCACCCCAGGCTCTCTGTCTTCTTCAACTGCTAAAATAAATTCTCACTCCATTGCTTTCCTAAATAATGGATTTTGTATTCTTTCTACCTGGGATTTCTTTCTATGCATTCATCATGCTTCCACATCCACTTCCTTTTATAGGTCTTTAACATGAAGAGATTTGCTTAGTTGACATTGGGTTACGAGCAGCCTGGCATTAGAAAATAAAATTTAAAATAGATAATTCATATTAAAATAAGTATAGATGAAAATGAGCTCATGAGGGATCAAGTCTTGCTGAGTGTAAGCTCTCTGACACCATAAGGGATGAGGTCGGGATCGTGCCCTGGGCCAATTTGGTAGAATGGATACCCCTTAGTCCTTGGCTCTTAGCCAAAGAGATTCAGCCTAAGGCTTGTGCTCCTGAATCAAGTAGAAAAACTAAATTTTTGGACAACCTTGACCCCAATCGATGTATATGTGCTTGGCAAGTGTGGAATCCACTGATCATTTCCTCCTAAATTGCCCCTTTGTAAGCAAATGTTGGGACTAGCTATGCTAAAAACTCAATTGGTTGGGCTCCAAGTAACAGGACTTATTTGCATGGCTCAAAAGTTGGCCAAGGTTGAATAGGAACTCTACATGGAGTGACATTTGGATTGCCTGTCCTTCACTACTGATTTAGCAAGTTTGGAAAGAACCCAACAGAAGGATCTTCTGCAATGATGAAAAAAGGTTGGATCAAGTTTTAAGTTTGGTTGAAAATGGTATAGTGGAACTCACTAAAATGGAGCACACTAAGCCTTCACAAGTTGGGACAATGAAATGATGAAGTATGGAGGGGACTTAGAATCCCGCAGAAGCACAAATCTAATAAAACCATCTAATAAAACCAATTCAAAGGAATGGAGAAGGGAAACTAAATGGATCCTCCCTCCATAGGGAATATTGAAGATGAACTTTGATGGGGCATTGAGAGGGAACTCGAGGGCCTTAGGAGCAGGATGTATTCTAAGGAATCACGAAGGGAGGCTTGTTTGGGCACAGTCAATAAAGTTAGCAAAATGCTACAAACAATGAAGCAAAATTTTCAGCTCTAGATGTTGGTCTAAATCTTTGTTTGGAAAAAGGAATATTGGAGATAGACATTGAGGGAGACTCCCTCATATGCATCAGTGTGATCAAACAAAAGGATTGTACTTCTTGGGCTTTCAAGGGATGGATAGATGTTATCTGGTCAAAACTAAATCGATTGCAAGATTTTTCACTAAATTATGTATACAAAGAATCTAACAAGGCAGTAGATCTTCTAGCGAGTCTAGGATCACTATGACAAAATTCAGTTGCCTCGACTACGTAGGAGTGACTGGGTCTTAAGCATATCATGTGCCAAGATCTGGAAAACGCAGAGCCTATCGAAGAAACTGTTAGGAAGACTCGAATTTCAAGGTAGTTGAGCTTTTATTTACTATTCCGCAGGCAGAGATAGTCTGAAATTCCCCACAGATATGACATAAAAAAGAATTTTGAGGTCCCGTGAGCAGCGTTTCCTGAACAAGTAAGGAAGGAAGATTGGTATGGGGTACTCCGGAGGGGCATAAAGAAGGATGAAACAGCTCCTATAGATACTGAAATTCGAGAGCTCGAGTACCTTCTCTAGCTAATAAAAACATGGTCTCCAAGAGTAGTGGCGGGGGGGCCATTAAAAGAAATGGTTGCGTTGCTATTTTTAGAGCACCTTAACAATGGTTGCGAGAATGCACTGTCAATGCCGCCGTATTTGTGAGAAATCTGATGAACAGAAGAAAGAGGCATCTACGAAGGGAAGTGAAACCAATGAGGAAGAGGAAGAAGCGAAAGGGGAGGAGGAAGAATCTGTTGAGGATCAGATTAGAAGAATTTTTGTAGCCCGATCAGGAGAAAATGTGGCTGCCATCAAGAAGGTGATCGGGAACAACATTTTTGATGGGAACCATGTGTGCGATGGCACATTGTATAATGAGTTCCTCATGAACGTCATGCTCATACTAGGGAGAAAGCATAGCAGTAAGATTTTAGCATATAATTACCTCCCTCCCCAACACAATGGGATGGCAAATGCTGCCATCTCAGCTTTTAACAAGAGACCAGAGTATTGCTCAATGGCAGGAGTGTTTAACACTACATCAGTTAGAAGAAATGGGGTGGTGACTCAGGCATGGTATATGTTTTAAGAAGGTATTAGGAGAGATAAAATGCAGACTTTCAACTATTTTTTAAACCAGCACAGGGATCTCCTATCTCCTCCTCAATTAGAGAAAGCCTTTGAAATCACGGAGGGTCTTAGATCTTTTGGCATCATTGAATTCCTCTCTTTGGAATGTAACTTAGGGCATGCTTGCTTGAGTAGATTCCCATTTTGTATCTTTTCTTAATATTAATATATAACGGGAACTACCCCTAGGTACTGCTTATTGATCCCAAAAAAATTATAATTAATATATACAATGAATATAAATTAAATATTAATATGAATATTACACAATATAATATATTAATATTTATATTAGTATAATATTTCAATATTTAATATTTAATATTTATACACATATATTAATATTTCATTTTACTATAATATAACATAAATATAAATATATTATAATGGTAATTCTACCAATTTGTATAATCAATAACTTAATATACATTCTATTATTAATATATAATTAATTATTGAGCAGGGGTCCTGGCTCGATTGGCAAGAGCTCCCTGTGGTAGGCATGAGGTCACAAGGATATTATATTATTATAAATATTACAATTTTTGTTGCATAGATGTAAAGAAAAATATTATTTGTTTAACATTAAAAAAATATTTATTTAATAACCAAATTCCTGACAAGAAATTAGCCACTTAATCTGCAATTAATATTAAAAATATCGAATTTATAAATAATATATATATACATTGAATCAAAATGAAATAATCACATTAGAATGCATATTATATTATTATAAATATTAAATGTTTTGTTGCATAGATGTAAAGAAAAATATTATTTGTTTAATATTAAAAAAAGTATTTATTTAATAACCAAAATCCTCGCAAGAAATTAGCCACTTAATCTGCAATTATTGCTAGCTACTTCCCTTCCACCGTATTTTCTCCTTGATTTTAGTTGTTTGTTTTAAGCAAAATAGTATTTTCATAAAATTTGTCCTTAAGAGCTCAAATTTTGAGCCAATCACAACACAGATAAATGATTTTCCCAAATTTTTCGTTAATTTTTTCTCATATAGACTTAGGAAAATTAAAGATTGTTCAACATAAAAAAATAATACTCTGTTTTGATTGGTTTACTCTAGATAGATTAAATACTAGATTAAAAAACTCATTGCAATAGTTATTGTTTTAAAAAATAACTATGTGCTTAACAAATTAATATAGATATTTTAAGTAGATCTTAAAAGACATCTTCTATATATTATTGTGAAAGCGATCTAAATAAAATCCCAATGATAGTTACACTTTCTTAGTTATTTATTCTTGATGGACCCTTACCCACTATATTATGTCCTCATTATTAATTAAAATTAGATATTTTAAACCCCTTGTTTTTCTTTCATGGACATACTTTTCTATTTTCCTTTATAATAGGGTTATGCAAAGCCTCACTTCAAAGCATGATTACATTTTCAATAATTATTACATACAATAATTCCTTATTTCATTACATAGAGTTAAACAACACATCATGGAATTGCCTAGTATTGCACAATAGTAAGGAATACTAAAAATGTAGAAAAAGCTAAAATATTATGACAAAATATATTATAAAATATATGGGTCAATGCTTCCAATACCTGCACTAAAGGTCACTACCACTAGAATGGAAGACCCATATGGAACGATAGATAAAAATTGGACACCAGAATACTCCAAAAGTTGGGTGGGTAATGGATATATTGTAACAGGCTTAATCAAACCATCTTCGATGATGTAACTGACAATAGTCCTCCTGGGCAACTCTCCCTTCTAGTAAAGAACACTGTTGCATTCAACCATTTATGTATTTAATAAATTAGAGCCCGTTTCCCCTGAAAACTAGGATTTAAGCTTCCATGAATCTTGAAAATAATGGTAGATTTGGAAGGAAAAATTCCCCCTATTGTGTTCCAACGCCACTACCAAATACGGCTCTCTGTTTCCTCCTCATACAATATAGTTACAGCAGCTATACACATTGATTTCTATCTCTGCGTAAATTCTCATGAGCAGATTGTAAACACATAATTTTGGGGTTCTTTCAAAAAGCAATAACTTACTTGATGACCTTAACCTCACTCTATTTAAATACCATCCACTTCAATAGTGGAACAATTAATAGCCATTTTACACCTCATTCACAACAAAAAAATGGTAAATATTTATCTTATTTTTATTGGCCAAAATTAACTCTTGACTATTGAAGTGCATAATATTTAAGAACAGCCCCCTAACCCTGGATGTGAGAAGTTGTAATATCTGATATTTGGGAGGAAAGAAAGAGATATATTCATCCATTTTTGTGTGGAAAAGCAGTAGGCCACACAAAACCAACTTCCTTCGAATTCTTTACCACAAAGAAGAAGCCATGGATTTTTGGGGGCAATGAAGACAAAAGGTTGTGCAAGGACAAAAGAGAATTCCATTCTTTGCAAACTAAGTGAGAAAGGAAGATTGATTGTAATGGAAGATTTGCAAAAATGCATTTCTTTACATCCCGACACAACTCAGATACACCACTCTACTCTCTGTCTTCTTCAACTGCTTAAATAAATTGTCGCTCCATTGCTTTCCTAAATAATGGATTTTGTATTCTTTCAACTCAAGATTTCTTTCTATGCATTCATCATGCTTCTACATCCACTTCCTTTATAGGTGTTTGTCATGAAGAGCTTTGCTTAGTCTACATTGCGTTAAGAGTAGCCGACATTAAAAAAAATTAAAATATATAATGAAGATAAAAATAATTATAGATGAAATGAGCTCACCACGGATCAAGTCTTGTTGAGTGCAAGGTCCTCAACACTATAAGGGATGAGGTCGGGATCATGCCCCAGGTGAATTTGGCGAAAAGGATACCCCTTAGTCCTTGGCTCTTAGACAAAGAGGTTCAACCTAAGGTTCATTCTCCCGAATCAGGGAGCAAAAATAAATTTGTGGATGACCTCCATAAAAAAAAATAAGTATATATATTTTTATTATATTTATGAAAAAGGTGTTAAAAAGAAATATAATTTTGGAGGGATTCTTTTAAATCTGCCATATGTAAAAAGTTGATAGGGGAAGCAAGACCTAAATTTGATGGTTGTATGGCTATATTTAGACATTTTTTCTGTAAAATACAATCAAAATTTTAAAAAGATTGTATCACATTAAAGGAGAGATTTAGATAGACTGACAAAATTTATATAAATTATGATGATATGTATATTTGGTTTATATATAGTTTTACTTATACCAAGATATATCATAGTATTTTAAAACACCTTTGAATAGATAATCGTCATTAAAAAATTGCTTACAGGCAAGGTTGGCCATCAAATTCAAGCCTTGGTAGAAAGGAGTTAATTATTAGGGCCCAACCAAGGCTTAAATTTGACAATTGACTTTGCTTGTCAAGCAATTTTTTAATGATCGTTATTTATTCAAAGGTGCCCTTAAAATACTATGATATATCTTAGTATAATTAAAATTATATATAAATCAAATATATATATAATCATAATTCTATATAAATTTTGATAGTCTATCCAAAATCATTCCTTTCATGTGATGCGATCTTTTTAAAATTTTGATTGTATTTTACGGCAAAAATGTCTAAATACGGTCATACAGCCATTAGATTTAGGCCCTGGGCCCAACTATTAAGTCTTTTTTCTTATTAATTTTTTATATAAGATGAAATTATATATATAATACAAAAAAGTAAAAAATGGAAAGAGTGAATTTTGTGAAAGAGAAGGCGAGCACAAAAGGAAGAAAAGGTGGTGAAGAAGGTGCGGAGAAGCTGACTATCGAAGGAAGACTCCCATATGCTACGACAGGAGTAAATGCAATTCTATTAAAGGAACCAAGGAGAACCTTCACATATATCCTGTGAAACACCGAGGAGCTGGATTGGGAGGAAGTCGTGAAAATAGATATGGTGAATGTAGTAGATAAGGACACAAAATACCTAAGCCCCTCAGCGTTAAACGGAAAAGTGATCAAGAAAATGAGGCCAAAAGAGTAGATAAAGAGATGGATAGAAGAGAATTGGGAAACAACTGAAGTAGTCCACTTTCTTGCAAAGTAGTTCTTTGTTGTAGATTGCTAAGGCGAATCTCAGAGGAATGAGATATTGGAGAAACTACCATGGAGGTTTGACATAGATTATGTATTCATCTAGAAATGGAGACTAAATTTCAACCCTAAGATCTTCGATCCTTATAAAGAATGTCCAATTTGGATCAGACTATACAACCTCCCATTTGAATACTGGTCTGGAAATTGCTTATATCAAATAGATGATAAGTTGGGAAATGCGGTTGACCTAGACATTGTTGGCAAGAGACACTACTTTGCATTGATAGGTGTTGTCATTGATGGCAACCAAGATCATCCCAATCATCCGTATAACACAATTTGTTCATACCAAAAGTTAGAATCATAATTTGTCTAAGTCTAGGCAGTTAGGAAGAGAGCAGTAATAGGGTCTGGTATCTTGGTCTGGATCTCTCCGATGGAAAGGCATGGTTTGTTACGGATCTAAAGTTGTTGAAATCATTGTCAAGACACTCTAAATCCAAAATTTTTTCCTCCGGTGATGAAGGACTCAAAAGATACTAGCTTCTGAGTATCGGGTTTCAGTTTGACAGAACAGTCAAAAGAAGAACAGGCTGACTTTATGAATGATCTTAATTCCAAGTGTATAGAAGTTGTTTATTGGGAAAATGGTGATGACCAGTGATAGTGGCCGACCTAATTGATGATTTGTGAGTGCAAGTTTTGGTCTGCATCTCATATTATGTATGGATCTAGCCGACAGAGCGGAGTACTCAATAAAGTTCTAAATGTTCTTGAAGCTGACTGGTAAAATGATTACAGATCATGTTGCATATATATATATATATATATCCAAAGGAATTGGATGTTTTTTTTGTGTGGTACATTGCAACTATGGTGTAATTGTGCAAAATAGTAGAGATAAAAGGTTCAGATGTTAGTAGAGCAGTAAGAGGAGCAGAGTAAGGATGAAGTGTGTCAAGTCAATTTTCTATGCTTAACCGGAACTAAACTCCAGCATTGATAGATGCTAATAATCAATTCAAATTTATTGTAATTCTCTTCCTACAGGCAATGAGCCTTCCTTTGAGCAGTGAGCTATGGGCAGTGAACTCGAATGCATGTGCATTCCCCATTGTAATACTTTTAACAGAGTATAATCTTTGTGCGTTAACCCCCACTGTGGTTTTTCCCTTAACTAGGTTTCCACATCAAAAATCTTGGTGTCAAGTGTGTTATTTATGTTTTTGCTCATGTGTTGTTGTTTAATACTGAAATGTTTATATCATTGATTTTATTATAAGTTGTAAAGGAAGATTAAAAGTAGAAAAGTTTAAATTGAGTGACAACTAATTCACCCCCCCTCTCAGTTGTCCAGACCTAATCCAATAATTGGTATCAGAGCCAAGTTCCTTTGAAAAAGTTTAACAACTTAGGGAAGATCTAGGAAGGCAGTAAAATGGATGAATATAACCTTAAAGGGAAACTTAATCTTGCCCTGGATGATCTTGAGCAATCCAGGGCAGAAGTTCAAGAGCTGCAATATAATCTCAAAAAGGTTGAAGACTTCATTGAGATTTTAAAAGAAAAATTTGAGCAAATCTAATGCAAAAGGAAAGGAGCAGCCTCTTATACTAGGAAAGCATTATGAAGACAAGGCCCTAAATGAGAAGACAAAGGAACGTGAAAAGTTAGCTAAAGAAGTTACTATCCTAAAACATGAGATGGAAATTAAGGTGATGAGACTAACCAAGGAAATTGAAGATAGGAAGAAAGTTGAAGAAGAGACGAATCAAAATCTGAAAGAGAGATTTGAAGAATGTTGCAAATTGGATGTGATAGTTGGCCTCCTAGAATATAATCTACAAGAAAGTAGAGACAATGAAAGAAAACTTGAGAGATAGATTATCACTCTCAGACATGACCTAGAAATTGCAAATGAGTATAAGGAGAAGTTCAAGATAAGCTCAACTAAACTTGAAGCACTAATTGAAGGTCAGAAAAAAGGTGATGACAAGCATGATCTTGGATATGAAAAAGGTGAAAGCTCTGGATCCGGACAAAGAATTTTCAACCAAGGAATAGGAGAAATAGTACTACAAAACCTCCAGTAAGATAGCCTAATGTTCAAAGATATCCATCATTCAATGGAAATTGTTTCAATTGCAATAAATTTGGTCATAGAGCTACTCAGTGCAGAAGCAAAGTAAATCAAAATGATCCATCCTTCTCCAGTCGATGCTTCAAGTGTAAGAGGTATGGTCATAGATCAAATGAATGTAGAAATATGATAATGAATAATGCTAACAATAGAGGAATTAGCAATTCTTTCAATGGTTACTATTTTGTTTGCAATGGGTTTGGACATATGGCTAATCAATGTAGATCAAGAGAAAATTAGGTTTATAAGAAAATAAATGTTGTGTGCTTTAACTGCAATAAATCTGGTCATATTGCAAGATTCTGTAGAAGTAGGAACAATGGAAGAAGAGGTTCGGTAAACAAAAAATTGGATGAATAGAAACAAGGCAAAGGCAAAAGGAAAATTGATGTGAATGAGATACGAAGTGAAATGAACAAGATTTGGACAAAGAAATAAACAATAAACAATAGTGATGGGTCCACACCGGAATCCGGTGCTGACAATTCCTCCAGGAATTAAGTCAGAAGCTCTGACTCAGGGGGAGCTGCATTGAACATCAAAACCCCCCAGTCAGTAAGTGGGTGCCTGAATCTGGCACAATAAAAGAGGATATTTTGAATTGGTTTAGAACCTTTGGAAGGATCTTTGGAAGAAAAGATGTTGATATGAAAACTTGCTGAGTGATTCATGAAGAACTATCAAAAATAGAGTAACCAAATAGAGTTAGGACAGAGCATTTATTGCAACACAAAATTAGGTTAAATTGCAAAAGATAAAAGATCACTTGGTCACACATTTTAATCACTTTTCATTTGGATGAAATAAGAAGAAGAGCATTCAAGCTGCAAATCTAGAGACTGACGCACCAAGAGCGAATTGAACCAGCATTTGATCAACCCTAACCCCACAGAAGAAAAAGGTACTTCTCTGTGAAGCTTTGAATCTGAAATCTATTGAGATGGCTACTCCTCATGTTATTGACATTACTAAAAGACCTCGACCCAAATTTAAGAAGCATCTTCACAAATCAATAGAAGTTGATCCGTTAGGTGCTTTTTCAAGTGTTTCGTATGGTGTGCTGCATGTTGAAGACATTAGGGTTTATATTCATGCAAACCTAGATGAATTTGGAGATTCAAGGTATGTAGACTTCTTTAAGACACAACTCAGGGATGAAAATCATGAACTTAAACCTAAGTATAAGGCACTACAGGATAAACACTTTATTCAGATCATGGGGTTTCCAACATTTGATGAGGATGAATGGGTCTGATATGTTCTGAGTTAGATGCATGATGAATTTATTTGGTTGTTAAAACCATTCAAGATTACCAAGGATGCTATTAGAATTGTTACTGAGTTAAACTCAACCGATGGGTTGCCCATGCTAAAAGCCGTGAAAAACTAGACAATGACCGATGCTACCGGTGCCAAGTTTGACAGAAGGGCGATGACCATTAATGATATTATAGAATCAAATGTCAAATTTGCCTCCATGGTGATTGGGTACAAGATTTACCACTCAAGCAGAGAAAATTCTATTTTTAGAACAACCATATATGCTACTTGCAAGATGCGAAAGGAAAATACTGATTATGACTTGTGTGAATTACCTTAGAATCAACTGATTGAAAATTTAAACAAAATCAAGAAAGATAAGAAAAACACTTTCAAGTATGGTACATTGATTCTATGTCTATTCTTTTATTTTATGAATGAGGTACTTGGGGTAAAAGGTGTGCACTGGACTAAGGATGAGCCAGTTACCATTCAGATCAGAGATCATCTTCGCAACATTGGTGATTTCAAAACTCAGAAAACTACAATATGGGGTTACTTCAAAAAAATATAGAGTATAATGCATTCAAGGGAAAGAATCCCTAATTCAATTGTTGAGAAATACAAAAATGAAATATGCTTCATGGTTGACACTAATCAATGTCTGATGGAAGTTGTAGAACCAAGAACAGTATGGATAATGCCAATGGGTTATGAGGTGGATGATAGTTTTGGACATGTATGCTCAACATCTTCTAAGCAAGCCTACATACACAATGGTTGAAAGATTTGGGACATATGAGGAGCTGAGTTTAAAACTACATACTAAGCTCAGAGAACCTAAAACCAATAGTAAAGGAAAAAAAGTTGAACAGTTGGCTGAAAATCTGGGCCTAACTAAGGAGGTTGTGAGGAAATTTAGAGAAAGAACTAAAAAAGCTGAGAAAGAGAAACAAGATAAGAAACAAACAAGTGCTCCATTGGAAACCTCTTCCACTTCAAGAACTACTAGGAGCTCTGTTGTTGCCCTTGCAAAACTAGAAGCAAAATCATCTAAAAAACGAGAGAGAAGGAAGAAAACAAAAGCATCTCGGACATATGAAAGCATAAGAGAAGAAGAAGATACAGATTCTGACATTGAAATCAAGGAACTAAAGGCCACCAGAACAAAAGCTGCAAAAGTAACCAAAGAAAAGTCATCCGGAAGCAAAAGGGTTAGCAAGAAGCAAAAGAAAGAAGCATATGAGGAATATATTGAGAAGCCCACACTTTCCTTGGAAGATGTGATAAAATCAGTCACTATAGATGGTAATATAAAACCCATGATTGAATTCTATGATGAATACACTGATGTGGATAAAAGGGTGTTGGAGGAAGCAACTGTCAGATATCTCAACATCTACAACAAGGCATTGATTGAGATAACTTCTAAGTTGCCACAAAGTCTGGCAAATATCTTGAGTTGAGAAAAGAAAATGCCAAGAGCAAGGACATGGAGATTAGAGAACATGAGCTAATAAATTTTTGTCCTCGGATTTCACCTGATCAAATAGATATGATATTCAAGGAAGTCAAAGATGGCTTAAGAAACAAAAAGAGAACGAACAAACTCATGCTTGGAGAAACAAGTGAAATCGTTGAAGAAAATCAAGAAATTATTTTGAAAGCATTGAAAAAGCACAATTTTCCCTTAGTCACAAAAGAAGTTCTAGATGATGAAGAAGAGAACATCATCGAGAAGCAATCTAAGTTTGGGGAAGCCTCTATTCCAAAAGTGGAACACGTATTTCAGGAGGATACAAAATGATGGATAAAGTAGTTGATGCAGGAGATTCTCCTAACCCACCTGATCCATCAGGAAAAGAAGATAATATTACTACTTCATAGAGCCCTTCAAATCTGGTAGCAAGTGGTGAACAAATAGGAAAGAGTCCCTCTATAGAGAACACAGAGAAAAGTAAAGCAGAGAAAGAGGAGGAAAAAGGAAAGAAAGATAAAGTAGAAGTAGATGGTGCAAATGTTGAAGCACCTAAAGCAGATACTGAGAAAGCTGATGAACAAAAGGATGGTTCGAAAAATGTTGCAAGAGACAGTACAGATGTAGTGAAAAGTCTTCTTGAGAAAGAAATAATTAAGCTTGATGAACCTGAACTACTCCAAGGTCTAGCCAATCCTGATGCTCTCTCTCCAATTCAATTGAGGAAAATAGCATCATTCACTCAAGTAAAGGCTAGAGAAAAGATGTTAAAGTTCCACATGGAGGACAATGAGCTACTAGGGCTTGCATCTATGATTTTGGAAATGTTAATGCCTACCTACCAGAAGAGTCCTGATTCCCCCTCCAAACATCTGAAAAATCTTGTAAGTTCTATAAATACTCATTTTGTCTCCTTTGAGAAGTCTGTGGAGGCAAAAGTTTAGAAAGAATTCTTGGATAAGAAATTTTGTGAAATAAAGAACCTGATAGGAAATGATAGAAGAATACTTGGTATTAGCATAAAGAGTATTTAGAATGCTCTAAACGATGGAAGTGATATGTACAAATTCTATCTATTATGGCCCAAAGTTAATGAGGATATTGAGAAGAAGATAAAGGAACAAGAACAAAAAATTGTCAAATCGCTCTCAAAATTTTGATCCTCTAACAGTTTCGCCTATAAGTCAAGAATGTCAAGTAATTAGCCTGACAGATGAGATAAAGAGGCTTGTTAAAGAAAAGGGTAACATTATGAAGAGAATGTATGAGCTCTGGGAATTGATTGCCTCTAAGTTAGAAGCCATGTTTAATGCCCTATCAGAAGCTCAGACTGCACTTCGGACAAGTAATCCTCTGGATTTGACAAAGGTAGAAGCATATGCATTTTTACTAAGTGGACACATCTCAATTTTGGATGGAATGAACAGTACTTGGGCCTCCGAACTTGTGCAAATAAAAACCAACTTTTCAAACATTCTCAAGTTTATGTAAATAGAACTTAATGGTTAATTGTACATGTGCAAGTATTTACAGAATTTTTGGAGAGTTTTGGCTTGTAGACCGTACCATTTTCCATTGATGTCAAAGGGGAAGTGAAGAGCAGTCAAAAATGAGGAATCCAACAAAGGGGGAGCTTTGGAACTAATAGAGAAGCACAAGTGTACAAAGTAAGGGGGAGCTACATTAGACACTTAGTAATTTTTTACTAAGTGTTGCCATAAATGCCCAAGGGGGAGATTGTTGGAAAGAGACACTACTTTGCATGGATAGGTCTTGTCATTGATGGCAACCAAGATCATCCCAATCATCCGCATAACACAATTTGTTCATACCAAAAGTCAGAATTAGAATTTGTCTAAATCCGGGCAATTAGGAACAGAGCAGTAACATGGTCCAATATCTTGGTCCAGATCTCTCTGGTGGAATGGCATGGTTTGCTGTAGATCTAAGGTAGTTGAAATCATTGTCAAAACACTCTAAATCTAGATTTTTGTCCTCTAGTGATGAAGGACTCAAAAGATACTAGCTTCTGAGTATCAGGTTTTAGTTTGACAAAATAGATAGAAGAAGAACAGGCTGACTTTATGAATGATCTTAATTCTGGATGTATAGAAGTTGTTTATGTTGGAATCGCTTACCGTTGCGCCAAAATCTTGAGTTGTCAATGCTCACTACAAATGCCAGACTTAACCCATATCCACGGGAGGCTCACTGCCATGTCACGAATCCTGACGTTAGCGTTGAACACCTCACTGACAAGGGGGCAACTCATTACCAACAATCCCCCCCTCAATGCAACCCGAGGGATTCAAACCCGTGACCCATGGCTCTGATACCAATTGTTGGAATCGTTTACCATTGTGCCAAAAGATCAAGCTATCAAGGCTCGCTACAAATGCTAGACTTAACCCAGATCCATGGGAGGCTCATTGCCATGTCACGAATCCCAAGGTCAGCCTTGAATGCCTCACTGACAAGGGGGTAGCTCACTGCCAACAATTTATTGGGCAAATGGTGATGACCAGTGATAGTGGCCGACCTAATTAATGATTTGTGAGTGTGAGTTTTGGTCCTCATCTCATATTATGTATGGATCTAGCCAACAAAGCAGAGTACTCAACAAAGTTCTAAATGTTCTTGAAGTCAACTGGTAAAATGATTACAGATCATGTTGTGGATATTTATATCCAATGGAATTGGATGTTTTTTTTTTGTGTGGTGCATTGCAACTATGGTGTAATTGCAAAAAATAGCAGAGATAAAAGGTTCAGATGTTAGCAGGGTAGTAAGAGGAGCAGAGTAAGGATGAAGTGTGTCAAGTCAATTTTTTATGCTTAACTAGAACTGAACTCTAGCATTGATAGATGCTGAATATTAGTTTAAATTTATTGTAATTCTCTTCCTACAGGTAGTGAGCCTTCCTTTTAGCAGTGAGGTCTGGGTAGTGAGCCCGAATGCATGTGCATTCCCCATTGTAATACTTTTAACAGAGTATAATCTTTTTGGGTTAACCCCCACCATGGTTTTTCCCTTAACTGGGTTTCCACGTCAAAAATCTTGGTGTCAAGTGTGTTTTTATGTTTTTGCTCATGTGTTGTTGTTTAATACTGAGATATTTATATCATTGATTTTATTATAAGTATTAAAGGAAGATTAAAAGTAGAAAATTGTAAATTGAGTGACAACTGATACACCCCCCTCTTAGTTGTCCGGACCTAATCCAATAGACATGGGAGGCAGTGATTCGGTATTCTATGCAAGGATAAAATTGATAGCAGTAAGGAGAATCCCCAAGTCAATCAACCTGGTCACAGTGGAAGGATCATGGATCCAAGACATAGAGAAAGAGGAGAGGAAGTTATTTTGTGTCTGTTGCAATAGCAGGAGACATATGGGTAAATGCAAGGAGATGGGGGACAAAAAAGTTGCCACCATCTCCAAAATAAAACGCAAGCACATTATAACACGCTCACGTTATAACACGCATGCATTTTAAAATCCATGTGCATTATAACGCGCTCATGTTTTGCTTTTAATAAAAGAAAAAAAAAACCATTTTCTACTCATTCACCGCGCAACTTTTCTCCTCACAGCAACAAAGAAACCAAGTAAAAATGCAATCCTGTTGAAAAAGAGGACATTAAATCAAGTGCACCTAAGAAAATAAGAAATGCACAATGCCACCTCACCGCCAAAGACATCGTCGTGCAAATTTGGAGGCTCTAGCACAGGAAGAAGGTAGGGTTTGTCTGATTTGTTAGTTTTAGAATAATTTTTTGATTTTTCAATGTTTGATTTGTTTTTATATTGCATTTACAGTTATTACAGAAGCAGAAAACCTAAATCTAGTTAAGGAGGGTGAAAACAACCCCCAAAACCCTCCAAACCCTCAAAACCCACCTTCACCTGTAAGGGATAATTAAGAACACTACTTAGGGATAATAGAAGAAAACAAGAAGCATCTTGAAACTATTATTCAAACTCTAAACAATCCAAGTGGAACCACTGAGCATAGGAGGGCACTTGCAAAATCACTACAGGAGATTATTTCCCACACAAATTTGGTGATGAAACAAATCACTGAATTCCAAGACTATAGGGAGAGGAGTCGGCAATATTATGCCAACAAGTTGTCATATGAAAAAACAGAAGGAAAAAATTACAAAATCTCAATTATGTGCACAATTTATTAATCCGAAAACTAGCCAAACATTAGAGGAAAGTTGCAAACCGTTTCCTATACATTGGTGTAGGAATGAAGACATATCCCAAAACTTTTGGGATAGATGGTACATGGTCTTCGATGAGCGGCCATGCAACAATGATGAGGTGCCACAATATTTTTTGAGGAAACTCTATTGCAAGTTCGTCCTCAACAAGATTCTGAATTATTTTGACATTCGTGTGTTCCAAGGTAGAGGTGGTGGCTCTACCCAAGGTAGACCCAAGGCTCAGTAAGATGAACAACATGTGCCTATACCCCAAGCGAGGCCAGAATGTAGGTCACTCCCTTTGGCTTTGAAGGAGAGTGTTGAGTTGGAGACTTTACATTCACTGACTACTCTCACGCAAACTCTATCACATCATGTAGATGATTTTACCCAGGGTGATGAGGGTGAAAGTAGTAGGCGTCATGTGTCCCCACATTTGTGCAGTACATGTGGGAACCTATGTGATTATGGGACGCAGGAGGCACGACAGGACACTCCGACATAGGGGCAGCATGCTGTGACACAGGGGCAACATGATGTGACATAGGAGCAGGACATATTGGATGATCTTGTTCTCAGTGATGATCTCTTATAGCATACATTTGGTATTGACTCTTAGGTAATTTGTTACAAGTTTCATCTTGATTTAGTATATTGTTATTTGAAATTTGTAATTAATTTTATATGAATATTTATATTATAAGTCAAAAATAATGTATGTAATTGTTTACACAATGAAATTCCAGGGTTAGAGTCTTCATCCTACCTCCATTAGCCATCCATTAGCGGGTTATGAGAGGAGGTCAAGTCAGCTGGTATGTAATTTATCACATATTCATAATTATTGTAGATATGTCAATGGTAATATTATTTTGTGACAATTTGATGATTGCAACAGTCACCAGCATCTCCATGGTTTCCTTGGTCCCCTAGACGCCAAACCACCACTTTTATGGAGGTAAATTTAACCATTTCTAATCATTATGCATTTGTAAAATAATGTTATGTATTTATTTTGTTTGAATAATCTTGAACTTGATTTTCAGATGTCGAATACAGTGGAGACTCCTCCTCATCTTCATAAGTCAGCACAGATAGGCATTGATGCAGCCATGATGTCTACAAATCCTTTGACTAAGGTATGAGCCAATAACATGAAAATATAATAATTTTGTATTTCTTTTTTATCTCATGTCATTTGATGTACATAAATGATATTTATATTTAGTCAATTTTGCTTCTTGATGCTTCTCACAGGAGGTCACAACTCCAGTCCATCTAACTACAGATAAGGAGAGAGACAAGATGATGGAGAGTGATCATCCGTTGGCAGTAAGTGATCAATTACATATGTGATACATTTATATATTTCATACATTTTCTATACTAATGTGCATATTGTTTGTTTGTATTAATAGGTGCAGCTAGATGAACTTTATTCGAAGAGGTCTACTCGATGGCAGAGAGAGGATGTGGCACTGACTGGCTCTCCATCTTCACAGTCAAAGAAGGGTCACCAATTATTTCCTAAAAGTCCATAGGAAACTAGTTTTTGGGAACTTTTTTGTATGCCTAGATGGCTTTGTATACATACTTTTGTATGTTAATCTGATGTATATTTTTGTATATTTGCATGTATGGCTTTGTTTGGACATGCCTATAAGGCTTTTTATATAAACTAGATGTTATGTTCATGACATTAAGTATATGACAGTTTATATTAAATATTTAATATGATAATCAATTATTGTTACAGGAATTTGGTTTTACAAGTGCCATTGCATTTGCTTGAAAGTTTATGAATCATTTTCAAATAATTCATTTTGTGCATATCTTGCAATCATTGAATTCTATGGGACTGTGCATTTCTTTGAGGCATTATTTCAAATAGTTCACGTGCCTTGTCTATGCTTCAATACTTTCCATACATGTCTACAAGGGCAACTTTGCAAATACAATACATGCGACAAAATTCCTATATCATTTATGCTTTAATGGTTGTCCACACCATGTTCTCTAGATCCCATTATAGCATAGGCAAGGAGGAAGTTGGTTAAAGTTGTGCAATTTGGTTTTAGATGTGCCAAAATTTGCATAAATGGTTGAAATTTATTTTTGTGCATTTGCTTGGCAGTTTTTGAAGCCTTATGAAAAATTCATTTCATGCATATCTTGCAATCATTGCATTCCATGAGAACATTTCTTTGAGGCATCGTGTCAAATAGTTCATGCTAGTTATATATGCTTCTACACAAGTTGCATACATGTCTTGCAGGGTACTTACAACTACGACATTCGACAAAATTCTTATATCCTTTATGCTTTGATGGATCTCTATACCGTGCTCCAGACATACCATTTCTAAGGTTTTGGAATTTGTCTTTACACTTGCTAGTTACATTTTCTTGGAACTTTCTAAAGGCTTATCAGTAAATCCATTTTGTTCATATCTTGCAATCATTGTATTCCATGAGGTGACATTTCTTTGAGGCATCATGCCAAACAGTTCATGTGCCTTGTCTATGCTTCCACACTTTGTATACATGTCTACAAGGGTGATTCAGTAGGTAAGGAGGATGACTCAACACCATGGAAACATATGTCATGGTGCAGGAACACCATAGCCATAGCTAATCTTGGCTAGGAGCATGTCATAACAAGGTCCTAGGACATCATAGAACAAGTTAATGGTCTTGTGTCATCATTTTGCATGTAATAAGGTCAAATGACCAATGTCATTTGTGTTTGGAGTCATGTTTTATGTTGTTGTCAAACAAAAAGTCTACTAATGCTAGTGGTAAGAAGTTGCTTTGTCAACTAAATCATGTAATAAGGAGGTTACCCAACAATCAAATAGGTTGAAAGTCAGTAATGATCGATTGGAACTATTGTAAACATGTATAAAAACCTTCACACACACTGAGGAGGGTTGGTGAAGAAGGTTTTGAAGGGCAAAGTTGAATAAAACTAAGTTTTCTACTACTTTTCCTAAAATTTGACTGTTCTAGGACATACTGCTCATCTGTACAGTACTGTCATGGTCTAAAACCACCTGCATTGTGAAGGGGAGTGAATGACCTTTCATTTGCATCTTGTTTGAGGTATTTTCAATGAATTTGGAGGGAGAAAATCACTTTTTTTTTCTAGAAATTGTCATAAAACCCTAAACTAGGGTTTTGAGGCTAAAAACTATGTATTTCTTTGCCATTCCACCAAGTTAATCACTCTAGATTGGTGGAATGGGATGGAATAAGGTAGGATCACTATTCCTAATAAGCCCTAGGTTAGGAAACAAGAATATAGTAGAGTATGAGAATGCAATGGCCTAATATGACCATGTATTAGGCAAAAAGAGGGTACAATCCATACAATAATGCCTTTACAAGTGTTTCAAAGGCCAAAACTAGTAAAATTGGTTCCTTTTCCATGCATGCTAGGATTTCCAAGTGGTTTGGAGTGGTGGGTTTACATTGGCATAGTAGTTGCCTTGTAAAGGCGGCCTAATTAGGCCTAGTCTCAAACTGAACTGTCATGAATTTGGAGCCTCCAGTCCAAAACAATCCATTTTGTGCATATCTTTCAATCATTGCATTCCATGAGACAACATTTCTTTGAGGCATCATGTCAAACAGTTCATGTTCATCAAGTATATGCTTCCACACTTTGCATACATGTCTGAAAGGGTACTTACAACTACAACATTTGACAAATTCCTATATGCTTTATGCTTTGATGGATGTCTATACTGTGTTCCAAATATACCATTTCAAAGTTTTTGGAATTTGTCTTTTGGTGTAGGAGCACCAACACCATCTTTTACAAAATTGGGTCATTTGAAGGTCTTGACAGGTTGAATCTAGGATGTTTTGAAGTAATTTGAGTCTTTTTGCATCAAATAAGGTCATTGTAGACCATGATACATGTAATAAGGTCAAGATGATGAATTTTCTATGTTTTGGAGTCATGTTGAGTCATGTTTAGTCAAATAAAAGTCATGTAATGCAAAGGTTTCTAAGGGTTGTTTTGAAAATGCAATGTATACATGTATTGGAGAGTTGGAAAATGACCATGTGGTTGGTTGTGGCAGTTGTAGTTCATTTGAAACTGCTTAAAACATGTATTAAAGCCCTCACATACCCCGAGGAGAGAAGGGAGATGAGTTTTGTATTACAAAAATTGAATAAAAATTTAGTTTTTTTTAATTTTTTCTGTAAAAACATTGTTCTATGTTGTACCACGACCCTGTACGGCCTAGCCATGTGCTAAAATCTATTGGAAGTGGTAGTGGTATGTCTTAACTTTCAAATGCACTTGGTTTGAGGAGAAACCATTGAGTTTTGAGTGAGATATCTTCAATTTTTTGAAACTGCCTGTGTAACCCTCAAAACAAGGGTTTAAGTGTGTAAAGGGATGTTTCAGACCATTCTTCTTGTTGTATGACCCTATAACTCAGTGGAATGGTTTGGTTTGGATGTGTTTTAGATGCCCATGAAGTCAGTGAAGCAGGAGATGGAGTTTGACCAAACTATGGTGTTGCCCTAGGCAAGGTTTGCCTTGTTTCCAAGCAAGAAAGGGTGATTTTAGGCTAGGGTTTGTTAAAAGAAGGTTGGAAAGTACTGGGAGATGGTTCCTAAAGCATATGTAGACTATTTTTGAAGTGTTCCAAGTGTTGGCAAAGTCTAAGAGTGTGTGGAAGGTAGAGTTTCAATAAAACCTCCTCAAATTGGCCTAGATTGAGGATTTTTGGGGTTCGGTATGTTAGTGATGGTTTCTCCTGAAACTAATTTTGGTTTTGAGATTCTGGACACATGAGAGATGCTTCCCCATCAAGTCTAGGGGGTTATTGGATGTTTAGAGGTATGTTTCTTCACAAACTAGCCTAATTAGCCTATTTTAAACAGTGAAAAATGCCATTTTTGAGGTACATGGTCCAAAGGAGTCACTATTGGTTTTGAGATATGTTATGTAACTTAGAAATGAGTATCTAAATCTATATTTAGTTTGGGAGGTCTTTTGGAAAGTTTGAGAGAAAAACCCCAAAAATAGGGTCTATTGTCCTACTAGATTAGGCCTGATTGAAACATGAAAAGTATGAAGGTTGAGATTAGGCACTTTGAAGTTTGTTTGATTCACATGTAATTGAGTTTGTTTTGGTCTAATAAGGTCATAATAGACCACGTGCAAGGTCAATAGAGTCATTTGAGTTCATTTTACAAAAGTTGTCAACATGTATACAGTGGAAAGGTGCTAGGAGTGACATTTTGCATTCCATAGCTCGTGGAGCTGAACAGACTTTGCCAACACATCAGGTTGGGTGGGGAAATGCCAAGGGAGGTATCATTTCATGTGCCAAGTGCCGCAATCATTCAGGGCAGCAGGCTACCGACAAAGTCCCTTAATATCCTTAAGACGAAAAAACTTCCAAACTTTGATGGAGCAGTTCTTGGAACTCATTGCATTTGGGAATATTTCGTTTGGACATACACGTGCATGTGGGGTCCATCCACAATAACCTCTCTCAGTTTTGATCAACTCTAGTCCATTTGACTGTGTCAAAATCAAACGCATTCTTGCAAAATGCTTTAGTTTCATGCAATGGAAAGGTGCTAGGAGTGACATTTTGCATTCCATAGCTCGTGGGGCCGAACTGACTTCGCCAACATGTCAGGGTGGGTGGGTAAATGACAGGGGATGTATTGTTTCATGTGCCAAGCATCAGTCGTTCGGGGCAGCAGGCTACTGGCAAAGTCCCTTAAGCTCCCTAATACAAAAAAATACCAAACTTTGACGAGACAGTTCTTAGAATTTGTGATAGTTGGGAACATTCTATTTAGACCTACAGGTGCATGTGGAGTCCATCTATAATAACCTCTCTTAGTTTTGTTCAACTCCTGTCCATTTGACTGTGCTAGAATCAAACACATTCTTGCAAAATGCTTCAGTTTCATGCAATGGAAAGGTGCTAGGAGTGACATTTTGCATTCCATAGCTCATGGGGCTGAATGGACTTCACCAAAGTGTCAGGGTGGGTAGGAAAATGCCAGGGGATGTCTTGTTTCATGTGCTAAGCATTGCAATCATTCGAGGCAACAGGCTACCGACAAAGTCCCTTAAGCTCCTTAAGATGAAAAAACTGCCAAACTTTGATGGGACAGTTCTTAGAATTTGTGGTAGATGGGAACATTCCATTTGGACCTATAGGTGCATGTGGAGTCCATCTACAATAACCTCTCTCAGTTTCATTCAACTCTTGTCCATTTGACCGTGCTAGAATCAAATGCATTCTTGCAAAATGCTTTAGTTTCATGCAGTGGAAAGGTGTTAGGAGTGACATTTTGTATTCCATAGCTCATGGGGCCAAACGGACTTCACCAGGGGATGTCTTGTTTCATGTGCTAAGCGTTGCAATCATTCGAGGCAACAGTCTACCGACAAAGTCCCTTAAGCTCCCTAAGATGAAAAAATTGCCAAACTTTGATGAGACAGTTTTCAGAATTTGTGGTAGCTGGGAACATTCTGTTTGGACCTATAGGTGCCTATGGAGTTCATCTACAATAACCACTCTCAATTTTGTTCAACTCCTGTCCATTTGACCATGCCAGAATCAAACGCATTCTTACAAAATGCTTCAGTTTCTTGCAGTGGAAAGGTGCTAGGAGTGACATTTTGCATTCCATAGCTCGTGGGGCCGAATGGACTTCACCAACACATCAGGGTGGGTGGGTAAATGCTAGGGGAGGTCTCATTTTATGTGCTAAGCATCACAGTCATTCGGGGCAGCAGGCTACTGCCAAAGTCCCTTATGCTCCCTAAGACGAAAAAATTGCCAAACTTTGATGGGACAATACTTAGAATTTGTGGTAGTTGGGAGCATTTTGTTTTAACCTATAGGTGCATGTGGAGTCTGTCTACAATAACCTGTCTCAGTTTTGTTCAACTCATGTCTGTTTGACCGTGCCAGAATCAAACGCATTCTTGCAAAATGCTTTAGTTTCATGCAATGGAAAGGTTGTCAAGTGCCATATTTTTTGTTCTATTCATTGTGGGGCCAAACAGACTATGCTAACACATCGGGGTGGGTGGGTAAATGCTAGGGGAGGTCTCATTTCGTGCACCAAGTGTCTCAATCATTCGGGGCTGCAAGCTACCGATAAACTCGAAAAGTGCTAGGTCTCGGTAGCTTGCAGGCCAAAACGACTGGGACACTTGGCACACAAAACAGGACCTTCCCTACCATTTACCCACCCACCCCAATGTGTTGGAATAGTTCGTTCGGCCCCATGATGAGCAAAACAAAAAATATGGCACATGGTAACCTTTCCATTGCATAAAACTAAAGCATTTTGCAAGAATACGTTTGATTCTGGCACAATCAAATGAATACGAGTTAAATGAAACCGAGAGAGGTTATTGTAGACAGATTTCACATGCACCTCTAGGTCTAAACGGAACATTCCCATCTGCCATGAATTCTAAGAATTGTCCCATCAAAGTTGGTATTTTTTTGGTTTAGGGAGCTTAAGGGACTTTGTCGGTAGCCTGCTACCCTGAACGACTGTAATGCTTGGCACATGAAACGAGACCTTTCCTGGCATTTATCCACCCACCCCGACATGTTGGCAAAGTCCGTTTGGTCCCACGAGCTTTGGAATGCAAAATGCCACTCCTAGCACATTTCCACTGCATGAAACTAAAGCATTTTACAAGAATGTGTTTGATTTCGGCACAGTCAAACAGACAGGAGTTGAATGAAACTGAGAGAGGTTATTGTGGACAGACCCAACATGCACCTCTAGGTCCAAACAAAATGTTCCTAGCTGCCACAAATTCTGAGAACTGTCCCATCAAAGTTTGGTAGTTTTTTTTGTCTTAGGGAGCTTAAGGGACTTTGCCAGTAGCCTGCTACCCTGAACGACTGCGACGCTTGGCACACAAAACGAGACCTCCCTTGGAATTTACCCACCCACTCCAATGTGTTTGTGAAGTCCATTTAGAACGATGAACTATGGAATGCAAAATGTCACTCCTAGCACCTTTCCACTATATGAAACTGAAGCTTTTTGCAAGAATGCGTTTGATTCTGGCACGGTCAAATAGACAGGAGTTGAATGAAACTGAGAGAGGTTTTTATGGATAGACCCCACATGCACTTGTAGGTCCAAATAGAACATTCCCATCTTCCACAAATTCTAAGAAATGTCCCATCAAAGTTTGGCAGTTTTTTCATCTTAGGGAGCTTAAGGAACTTTACCGGTAGCCTGTTGCCCCAAATGATTGCGACGCTTGGCACATGAGACAAGACCTCCCTTAGCATTTACCTACCCACCCTGATGCATTGGAAAAGTCCATTTGGCCCCATGAGCTATGGAATATAAAATGTCACTCCTAGCACCTTTCCACTGCATGAAATTGAAACATGTTGCAAGAATGCGTTTGAAGAAATCCTTGACACATGAAGACACTGATAACACTGAAGACATGGAGGACAACGAAGCATGAAGACATGAACAAACTTCTGTCATGAGGAAGAACCACAACTCAGTCTAACTCTTGAAAGCATGACATGTTATGATGAAGAACCACAACCAAATCCAATGATCCAATGGCATGAACCAATGACATAAGCAACTATGTCCTACTATTGTAACATGATAAACATGAATGTTATGAACTAACATCCAAACCCTATGACATGAATCTTGATATGACATGAGTGAACAGGATTAAGACCAATTAGGATCAACTTCATCCATCACTTAGATCTAACCCCATGAAGCATAACATGATGATGATGCAAACATCAAATGTATAGCATAGAAAACAAATCAAATGAAACATGAGGCCTTTACTGCCCATAGTTCATACCACTTCTCAAGGATAATTTATTATCATATTAAATATTTAATATAAACCATCGTATACATAATGTCATGAACATAACATCTAGTTTACATACAAAGCCATCTAGGCATGTCCAGACAAAGACATACAGGCATATATACAAAAATATCCATGACTCATCCTCTCTCTGCTGTCGAGTAGACCACTTTGACAGTTCAAGCTCATGCAGCTCCACCTATTAATACACTCAAACAATATTCACATTACTATAACAAAATGTACATGAAATATATAACATCACTTATGTAATCGATCACTTACCGCCATCTGATGATCACTCTCCATCATGTTTTCTCAAGCTTCTTTGTCCATAGTTGGATGGACTGGAGTTGTGACCTCCTGTGAGAAGCATCAAAAAGCAAAATTGACTAAACATAAATATACTAGAGGGAAGCAATTCATACTACTATTTATATACAAAACAAAGTACAAGTAACCATCTAGGAAAGTTTTATGCATACTTACAAATTAATCCAACGAACCATTTGTTAGTGTGAATAGGGTTACTTTGCTATCTAGCTCTTCCTTAGCTTGTTCTCCACCTTAGCTCTTTTCACACTAGGTTAAGCTTACTTAGAGACTTTTTCACTTTATCCCACATTGGTTGTGTATTGAGTCTTTTGGGTGGAATATCATATATATACCCACCTCTTGCTCTCATATGAGCACCCCATTCTATTGTAATGCTTTGCATTCTCTTGAGTTGAATATAGTTTATTTAGCTCATATATGATTTCTATTTTGCTTTCTCTCAATCACTTGCATGCTTGGGTAGAAATCTAACATGGTATCAAAGTAGTTGTGAGTTGTGGGTTAGCATTTTTTTAGAAATCTGAGAGTGTAGAGTTGTTTTTCGAAGCACATGAGTATGCTCTTCTCTTGCATCTTCAGATGATCTGGAGAAACAGAAAAGTGTGGAGAAAACTCTAGTTTGTGAGTTGTGGGTTTCGAAGCACATGAGTATGCTCTTCTCTTGCATCTTCGGATGATCTGGAGAAATAGAAAAGTGTGGAGCAAACTCTAGTTTCTGGGGGGGTTCGTATTTTGACTTGCCAGTTGCAAGTTTTTTTCATAGCTTCCTCAAGACTCTTTGAGCTAAAATCTAACAATTGGCTTGCATTTTATTTATTATGATCAATCTTGCAGGTTGTAGCATGCCTTTGTTTGTCTTAGGTAGCTGATTCAGTCTTTGCATGCCATTTTTTTGGTGCAAAACATATTTTTTTAATTAGAGTCACATTTTCTGTAAATCACAGAGAAAAACGCCTTCTAAGTTTTGTTCACAGCACCGAAAAACCATCTGGGTATCTGTTAGTTTTTGCATACAGCTTATATATTTTGCAGAAATGATGTCAGAAAGCTACAGCAAAACCCCTCTCCATTGGCGTTTTGGAAATTGCAGTTCAACTTCCAAAGGCCATAACTTGGGCTCCTGACCTTGGATTTGTGAGCTTCTTTTCTTGATTTTGGCTATTTTTTCGTGCTCTATGCACTAGTGCATACGTTTTTTGATTTTGATGCCAAGATTTTTTAGAAATTACAGATTCTCAGTCGTGACATTGCACATTTCTCATTTTTTGGAACTTCAGAGGATCATAACTTTCACATACGACCTCGTATCGAGGCGATTCTTTTTTTGAAAGTGCATGATTTTTTGAGTAGAGCGCAGTGGTATTGCTTATTTCTTTAGATATTGTGCCAAAACTATAGTTTTAGCATATGCTCTTCATGAGGGTTCTGCAATAGCATTGAGATCAAGTCCACTCAGTATTTCTTGCTGGTGAACATTGTAAACGCACTAAGTATAAAGTGCCAAATCAAATTTTCTTGGGGGGGTTCTTTAATTGAGTGGAAAAGGGGGTGTCTTATGTGCTCTCTTTGAGTCACATCTTTTATGGGGTTATTGTAATCATTTTGGGGGTTCATCATGGATATCGGTTATTTCCATCCTTCTATTGTTAAGTTAACCTCAGAGAACTATTTGTCTTGGAAACAAGGGATAAAGAATCATTGCCTTGAGCAAGATCTATTGCCCCATCTCTTTGGACTCGTTCCTGAGCCAAGTGACTATGAACAGAAGAATGCATGGTTTAAGAATAATGACATGGTCTATGGACTACTATGTATTACTATTTCTAAGGATATTCTACATCACATAGAGCACACTGAGTGCCCTTTCACTGCTTGGACCATCATCCAGTAGTTGTATGGAGACTTTGGATCTTCATCTGAGAGTGATGTTTCCTTGGATGACCAAGCTCTGGTAGATGATACTAAGTCTTCTTTTACCCTATCTTGTGTGACATACATTGATACTCCATCTTTAGATACAACACTTGTTGCTTCATTAGATTCCAGAGAGGCTTCTTCGAGGGCTTCCAGTGATTCTTTGCAACAGGATCATATTTGTCTTCTGTCACTTCATTGGGACATATTCCTACCAGACATCCCATCCTTGTTTATGGAGTCCCACATTACAGATTTGGGAGACACTATTGACTTCATTCATCTTCTCTTTGATGGAGTTGATTCTTGTTCAGATGTTTCAAGGGCACATTCAGACCCTCTTGGTTCTTCTTTGCCTACATTTGCTTCTACAGTGACAGTTTCTGCAAATACTCATGAGTCCACACATCTGACTTAGTCATCATTCATGTTGATATCCTCTGCAGAAGTACCAGATTCTCATTGGTCTAGTTGTCTTACTGATGGTGAGCACCATACATCCATGGTTATTGTACTTGAATCTTCTATGGTACCTGATCCATATCAGTATTTGTCACAGTTTGGCATTGACTTAGAGATCATTGGGCAACATTTGGAGAAGGTTTCCTTGTCTTCAGAAAAGATATCATCTTCTGAGATTGTTCTTCATCCTCCTATTCGGTCACAGTTTGGTAGTGGATTGGAGACATTTGAGCAGTTTTTAGGAGCATCATTATTGTCTTTGGATCATGTGCAAAGTTCAAAGACATTTATCCTTCTTCCTTCATATTCCTTTCAGGAATGGGAAGAAATCCTGCATACATTATTGGTCTTGTTTCTTCCTAAGGGGAGGAACATTGTTTGATGATCATGGATCATCCTCAACATTCATTTTCAGGTATCTACCATCAGTGCAAGACACTCTACATTGGGGTGCTACTTGGCTTCTCTTCTTTTCCTCTCATGGGGGAGTTTTTTCCCACTGGGTTTTCTCCTTCCTTTTCTATTTGAGGGGTTTCTTTGTACATTGGTACCTCATCAGGCCTTGTTACTAGGACCCATCTTTGCATTTTGTCACCATTTCCCCTAAGTTACACTTAAGGGGGGGTGTTAGTGTGAACAGGGTTACTTTGCTATCTAGCTCTTTCTTAGCTTGTTCTCCACCTTAGCTCTTTTCACACTAGGTTAAGCTTACTTAGGGACTTTTTCACTTTATCCCACATTGGTTGTGTATTGAGTCTCTTGGGTGGAATATCATATATATACCCACCTCTTGCTCTCATATGAGCACCCCATTCTATTGTAATGCTTTGCATTCTCTTGAGTTGAATACAATTTATTTAGCTCATATATAATTTCTATTTTGCTTTCTCTCAATCACTTGCATGCTTGGGTAGAAATCTAATACCATTTGGGTCTTCTCTACTCTTTATTGTGTCAAGTATTGCCTCATGGTTAGAGTCACGCACCTTCCACAAGGTCTTATTCAAAGGTCTACCTTGATATTGTATCAAATGAACATTGGTTTCCATGACAAGGTTGGAGTAATGAAGAATCTTTCGATGCGTGTCAAAGTCCTCAAACCACCAAACATTAACACTCTTATGTGGGTACCTTCTAAGCCATGTTCCAGTAACAACCACTGAGCCTATAGGGTATTCAATGTTTTCTCCATTTGTAACTGGGGCCTCCAATTTCTTTTTGGCCTCAACACAATGACACAAGTACTATTTTGTTCCCTCTTCATTATCTTCATCTGCAATATTGCATAAACATGCCCTACAATGATATGTGCAGCAAATTAGATGAAATTAGTCAACATTACAAAAATACAACAAAGTTTAAGATAACATTAGGAATTTCAAATTTAACTATGTAAGTAGATATATTACCTAGTTGAACTAGATCTAATATGTGGTCAAAGTCAACTAACGATTCCATCTCTATCAATTCCAGTGTTGTCGGGGGTTGATATGTGTCAAGTGGGCAAAGATAACTAAACTGCCATTCATCAACCCACTCCTTTGACTCACACTCATTCTAGGCTTGAATTGTACATGGAGACCAAAAGCACGCCATCTTCCATGTATGAATACTCCATGAACTTGCAATTGATCTTTTGATAGAGTGTAGCTCACTTGATCCTATTAGTGTACAACAGTCCTCATATGGTGCAATGTTAGTATCATCTATCAACCAAAAAAATCTATGAACTAAAGACTTACCTTCATTACCTGGACCCATCGAAGCATTACACCACTCGATGATTGATTTTGCATCTGTTAACTTTGCAGTGTCTTTATACTTTAAGTGTTCTCGTGCTATGGCTCTTTTGATACACATTCCTACACCGTCATGCTCCCCCTTTCCATGCCTGACCTCACAAAAGTTCCACATATGCTGAACATCATAATATTATGCCTCCTGACTAGCCAATAGAAAATCTGTGAGTTCTTGAATTGTGATGCATAGTTATCTAACCATATGATATGCTGACTGAATGATATGCCCCTTCTAGCTAGATCATTGTAGAACACCTGAAAGCAACCTTGCACAAACTCTGCGGAATGTGTGTGATCATCGCTTATATAAAAATGATACTCCCTTATGATCTTTATGGTATGTAGGTGAATGTTTCTCCTAAAACAAATTATGTTTTTGAGGATTTGGACACATGAAGAATGTTACCCCAATAAGTATAGGGGTTTGTGGAAAGTTTAAAGGCTAGTTCCTTTGTAATATAGGCCTAATTAGCCCTTTTAGGACATCAAAAAAAGGTCATTTTTGAGGCACACAGTCCAAAGAAGTCAAGGTTGAGTTTGAGATATGTGATGTAACTTGATAATGGGTGTTCAAAACATTGATTAAGTTTTGGGTTTGAAACTATATAAGGAAATTAGGTTTGGTTGTGTTTGGTTGGTGAACTTAATCTTGTTAGATGCCTCATCAAGCCCATGTGAAGGTCTGAATCCTTGAGTGCAAGTTGTAGACCTTGGAGACCTAATTCATTGAAGGGTCATTGTGAGAGTTTGTGAAGCCAATCTAGAACACAAGTTTGTGAAATTTTGTATAAATCAAGTTGTTTGTGAAACTTTTTTGTTGCGAGAGTTTGTGGAGACCATAAGGTGTTGAGAGATCATGCTATGTAAAGGTATATCTCTAATACTAAGCCTCCCTTTAACCCTATCAACTCTTAATAACATCACCTTGACTGCTCTTGACTGTCTTACCCCTTGAAGGCCATTGTTTGGAATCTTATATGAGTATTAAATCACTATTTTAGGGTTGGAAATCATGAATTGTATGGTTAATTTTTTACATCTATGAGTTGTATGTCCAGGTGATTTTGAAGGATGACAAAATGAATGCCATCAAAGGGGACTGTAATCAACATAAATTGACTATCCTAATAGTCTTAAACTAGTCCAAAAACTTTGTGATAGTCAAAAGAATATTAACCATTGAAGATAACCTTCTAGATACTCGTGACAAAAGATCAAAGACATCTTAAGTAATGCATAAATTAAAAACAACTTCATGATGGTCATGACTATGATAGTGGACTATTATATAGACTTTTGACTGTCCCACAATCATGAAAACCTCCTTTTTAGTGTTTTATCTCCTTGTAACTCCCTTTTTATCATCTTGTGTCATGATGCTTGTATGCCCGTACATATTTGTATATAACTCTCTTCTCTAAAATTTTGTTATGTTGATGAAGTAAATACATAATCTCCATCATATTTTTTTATGGATTGAGTGGTATCAAAGTGAGTTGTAACAACATATATAGCTTAGAACATAAAGAACATAAAAAACATAAAGACATAAAGACATTTAAAGACATAAAGAGCATAAGAACATATATATGTGAATTAAAATGGACATGTAAATTGAACATACCTTAGAATTCGATATTGTAGTTGACCAATTCTCCAAAAGATGGCTTCAAAATCTTCAAATTCTTGTTTTTTGCAAGTTTGATTATGAATTCTATATAATTCTAGAATAGGATTAGTAAAATTTATGGAAAAAACAAACATAAATCATCAAATTCATTCTATATATCAATGGTAATTATATTTGAAACAAAATCACACATGAAACATGAAACTTTCTGTTTAAATAATCAAATTTTCTCTAAAAACATGAAAAATCACTTCTTCTACATTGGAAAAACAAAAAAAGGTGGTGGATTCATATAAAAATGATTCTCAATTAGTCAAACAACATGAAAAGTGTTCTTTTGTTCGATATACTCATCAAAAGCAGGAATAACAGTCATGTGGGGTATGAAACACATATCCCACATGCTTTTTTACCGTTTTCCATGTTTCCCAGAATGTGATACGTGCTCGCATTATAACACAAGCGTGTTCTAGGAAGCATGATAGGTAAACTTGTATCTACATGGGAGAACTTCTCTCTCTCTCTCTCTCTTCATTTCTCTATCCTATATATAGAGAGGGAAATGGAGATAGAGAGGATAGGTGAGATAGAGACAGAGAGAGGGAGAGATGGGGATTGAGATAGAGATACATATATAGAGAGACATGAGATATAGGGAGATAGATCTAGCAAGGGAGAGATAGATAGGGAAATACAGAGAGAGAGAGAGAGTGAGGTAGAGAGGGGTATATTAAGAGATGGGGTTATGAGGATAGATATCTCGATAGGGAAAGAGATCAAGAGATGTCCAGAGACATAGGGAGAGAGATTTCAAGAGGTAGAGGGATGGGGAGAGAGATAAAGAGGAGGAGAGAGAGCTAGCGAGGGATAGATTAAGAGATAGGAATCCATATGTCTAGAGGGAGATAGGGATCCCTATTATCCCCTCTACCTAAACCACAAACCTAAACTTCTAAACCATAAACCCTAAACCCTAAATAATGCCCCTAAACCCTAACCCCTAACCCCTAAACCCTAAAATAAAGCAACCCTAAACCCCTAAACCCTAAACCCTAAACTCAAGAAACCCTAAACCCCTAACTCGTAAACCCTAAACCCTAACCCCTAGACCCTAAACCCTAAACTCAAGCATCTCTAAGCCCCTAAAGCCTAAATAATTCCACTAAATCCTTACTCAAAACACTAAACCCTATTTACTTGAGCAACCCTAAACTCATGTAAACCTGAAATATTGAGGGAGGGAGAGATACAAAGGTAGAGTTAGAGAGAGGGGATCGAAAGTGATCTAGAAAGATAGAGAGACAGGGAGAGAGATAGAGAGGTAGGTATAGTTAGAGAGAGGGATAGAGGAGACAAAGATAGCTCTCCCAGGCTCGGTCTCCTCTGTATCTCCCTATTCACCTCTCTACCTAAACCATAAACCTAAACCTCTAAACCTTAATCCCTAAACCCTAAACCATAAATAATGCCCCTAAACCCTAACTCCTAACCGCTAAGCCCTAAAAATGAGCAACGTGCTAAACCCCTAAAACTCTATCTCCCTATCTCTCCCAATCTCTATAACGTGAAAGTTCATGAAAACATTAAGCTTTCATTCCAACCAAGTTCATTCCTAATCAATCCCAAATCATTGCTAATCCATTCAATTTCATCTCTAATCATCCCTAAACCACTTCTAATCAGCCCTAAACCACTTCACACCATCCCAAATCACATCCAAATCAATTTAACTTCATCCCTAATCATTTTCAAATCAACTTGGATTTCATCTCAAATACCATCCCTAAACTATTCCTAAATCATTCTAATCATTCCCTAATCAGTACTAAACCACTTCAAACCATCCCGAAAACCATTCTAATCATTCCCAAATCATTCCTAATCTAGTCCTTTCCACCTCTCATCACCCCTAAATAAATCCATTTCATCCCAGCTCTGTCCTAAATCAATCTAAGATTCATCTCAAAAGATCCCTAAAATAATCAAAATCAAACAAATACCTCACCAGGAGCCGTTTAGAAGATCATAGTGCCAATTTGTTAGTCATTTGCACCATTTTGTATATCTTATGTGCCAATATGCTCCTTAGTAGCACCTACCTATCAATCACAAACATTGTTATACACCTAGCTAGTCACAGGTGTCATTCTACGCTCTGCTAGTCATAGGGGCCATCAAAACATCATAAGCTCCAATATGTTAGTCGTTTAAACCATTCTATACATCATATATACTAACTATAAATCCTAAACCTGATCAACCCTAAACCCTTATCTCCTTGTCTCTATCATCTCTTTAGCTCTCAATCTCTCTGCCTATGTCTTTGGCCATGTCCATCACCCTCTATCTCCCTATCTCTCCCTCTCTAAACTCCTAACCCCTAAACTTTAAACCTGATCAACCCTAAACCCCTATCTCCTTGTCTCTATCATCTCTCTACCTCTCAATCTCTCTGGCTATGTCTTTAGCCATGTCCCTCACCCTCTATCTCCATATCTCTCCATCTCTAAACTCCTAACTGGGCTAAACCCTAAACCTGATCAACCTAAACCCTATCTCCTTGTCTCTATCATCCCTCTACCTCTCAATCTCTCTGCCTATGTCTCTGGCCATGTCCCTCACCCTCTATCTCCCTATGTCTCCCCTCAATCTCCTCTATATCTCCCTATCAGTCCTCTCTTTAAACCCTAACCTAAACCTCTAAACCTTAACCCCTAACCCCTAAAACATAAACCTTAAGTTACCCTAAATAATGCCTCTAAACCCTAACCCCTAACCCCTAAACCCTAAAACTAAGTAGTTCCCTAAACCCCAAACCTCTAAACCATAAACCTTGGAAGCAACTCTAAACCTCTATCTCCCTATCTCTCCTAATATCTATCGATCCTCTCTCTCTCTCTCTCTAAACCCTAACCCCTAAACCCTAAACCATAAACTTGAGCAATCGTAAACCCCTAAACCCTAAATAATTCCCCTTAACCCTAACCCAAAACCCTAAACCCTAAACTTGAGCAACCCTAAACTCATAAACCACAAATAATGCCCCTAAAAATCTAAGAAACCCTAAGCTCATAAACCCTAAATAATGAACCTAAACCTAAGCAACTCTAAACCTCTCTCTTTGTCCCCCAAAATCCCTAAATCCTAAATAATGCCCCGAAATCTTAACCCTTAAACCATAAACCATAAACCTGAGCAGCCCTAAACCCCTAAACTATAAATAATTCCCCTAAACCCTAAACTTAAACAACCCTAAACTCATAAACCCAACCCACCCTCTCTCTCTCTCTCCAAAACAAGAAAACTAGGACTCTATATCTCTCTCGCCCTATCACCAGGTATATCTCCCCTTTCTCTCCCCTCCATCTCCATCCTCTCTCCCTTTTCCTCCCTCTCACTCTCCCTTGTTGACAAAGAACATGGAAACAAGAAAAATAGGACATGTAAAGATGGATGAGGATATAAATTGGGATGATGAAATGGAAACAAGATAATTTATGAAATTTCATTGGATGGGAAGAATGAGGAGAGGTAGAGAGGGGAGGGATGTAGAGAGTGAGAGAGAGGATAGGAGGTAGAGATAGGAGGGAAGTAGAGAGTGGGAGAGGACCATAGGAGGTAGACAGGGGAAGGAAGAAGAGAGAGAGGGTAGGAGGTAGACAGGGGAGGGAAGCAAAGACTGAGAGAGAGGGTAGAAGGTAGACAAGGGAGGGAAGTAGAAAGTGAGAGAGAGGGTAAGAGGTAGAGAGGGAGGAGGGAGAAGAGAGTGAGAGAGAAGGTAGGAGGTAGAGAGGTGAGGGAAGCAAAGACTCAGAAAGAGGGTAGGAGGTAGATAGGGGAGGGAAGCAGAGAGTGAGAGAGAGAGTAGAAGGTAGATAGGGGAGGTAAGAAGAGAGTAAGAGAGAAGGTGGGAGGTAGAGAGGGGAGGGAAGCAGAAACTCAGAGAAAGGGTAGGACGTAGAGAGGGGAGAGAAATAGAGTGAGAGAGACAAGAGGAACTGTAGCTACCCTTGTAGACATGTATGTAAAGTGTGGAAGCATAGACAAGGCATGTCAATTGTATGACTTAACACCTCAAAGAGATGTTCTATAATGGAATACAATGATTACAAGATATGTGAAAAATGGATTTGTTGAAAAGGATTTAGAAACTTTCAAGAAAATGCAATTGGCATGTGTATTGCCATTTATGCTCATCATAACGCGAGCGCGTTATAATGCGTTCGCGTTATTGTCATCTTTGTTTGACATGTTTTTGTCAGTTTTTAGCAAAATCTGGAGATAATATGGAGCATGCTCCCCATCAGGATGACACTTTTTTTGATGAAAACTCAAAAAAATACCACCATAATCTTAAGCTCTCTGTAAGATATCTAACCATATAATTTGTTTCACATTTTGAGTACGTTTAGTGTTTCATCTTGAATTTCTTTTGTAAGTGTGTCCAATTTTTGTCCAAAACTAGTGTCTAGTATTTTTTACTTTTTTTTAACCATTCATCAACAAATGAAATAAGTTATATTTTTAGAAACTAGACTCCATTCTACATGAATTCAAAAAAAAAATTGATTTTCGATTAGTTTTCAAACATTTTAGGGGGGAGCATGCTCAAATTTCTATTTTTCAGGATGTGTCCACTTTAAAACTTACTAAAAAATCAATTATTCATTAAAAAATTATCAGAGAAATCAGGGATAAAGTACATGGTGTTACCTAATTTCTCACTAGAGCGATTATTGAAATACTAAAAAAAGGTTAACATTTTAGGGGGAGCAGACCAAACGCTATGTTATGTTTTTTTGAGAAAAACATGACCAATTTGTGTGCTCCCCCTTTTTGAACCCCTTAATCTTAACCATTTTTGGAAAAAAATAGTAGTTTAGAAACTAGATTCGGAGCACTACAACTCTTGTTTTCATTCCATCTTCAAATTTTGAGTGTAGCTATCTTTAATTTCTCATCCAACATCAATGTTTCCTGATTTTAGAAAAAAGTGGTAACTTAAGACCCCATTTTGGTCCCTCATCTTTGTGTACTTACCCATATAGAGATAGATTGCCAAAGGCAGCCAAGAGAGGATCAAGAAGATAGATCGACAAGGAGGAAGGTGGATCAGGTAGTGGTGCAGGAAGGAGGAAGTGCAAAGGTGTCGGAAGATTGGTTGATACAAAAGGGAAGAAGTAGAACCTAAGGAAAACTTGGTAGACCTAAAGAGCTCTCCTATGATAGAAAGGAATGAGGAGGCTTCGAAAGAATCTACGATAAGGGACCAAATGAACAATGTAACTACAAAAATAGAGAATTCTCCCGGAGAAGGTTTGGGCACGAAAGCAATTCTAATACCTAAAAATGGTAATTAAGAGGTTATGAAAGGGATGGTTCAGAATCAGGATGAAAGGGAGGAAACATGCCAACCAGAGGACTCAGAGGCCTCTATGAGGAAAGAGGATTTGGCAGATCAGGAGGGGGCCATACCAGAAGTGGTTCTAGAATCTTTAGGAGGAGAAGGGGTGTTGAGTGGGGCTTGGTCGGATGAAGATGAGGAATTCAAGGATAGAGAGGAGATTGGCATCATAGTGAAAGGAAGCTAGGTGTGTGGAAATCGCTTCCTACACTAATCTAATAAGGAGAGGGCTATGCAAATTCAAATTACTCCTTACAACTACAACAACATAGAACATCTAAAAGATATATTTCGGCAATACACATGATCTAGAAAGAAGAAGATACACTGGATCCCAAAGCCTCTCAGCCACTGGCTCCCAAAGCCTGTACCCTTTCACACCAATGCCATAACCGATGAAGATACACTTCATAGCCTTTTTCTCCAACTTAGACCTCTTCTCCTTAGGCATATGTGCATATGCCTCACAACAAATACTCAAATGTGTCTCAATGAAATCTTTTTACTAGACCACACCTCTATAGGTGTCTTATCAACAAGTTCCAATGTAGGAGACTTGTTAACCAGGTAACAATTGATGGCAACAACTTCATCCCAAAACATGTGTTCAAGGATAGCTCCACTTAGCATACTCCTTGCCCTCTCCATCAATGTTCTATTCATCCTCTTTGCAACTCCATTCTATTGTGGGGTATACAGAGTTGTCATGTGCCTCTCAATCGCTTGTTCCTTACAGAACTTGTCAAAATCTACTGAACAAAACTCACCACCATTATCAGTCCTCAAACACTTAGTCTTTTTATTCTTCTAATTATCTACAAGAACTTTGAACTCTTTGAATCTATTAAAGACTTCATATTTACTTCTAAGGAAATACACCCATGTCTTTCTACTATAGTCTTCAATGAATCAAACAAAGTAAATAGATTTTGAAATCAAAGGAACATTAATAGGACCAAACACATCAGAATGAATCAAGTCCAAAACCTCAAAAGTTTTATGAGAACTTGAATAGAACTAAACATGGTTTTGTATTCCATAAATGCAATGTTCACAGAAATTGAAATCAAGGTTACAGTCATTCATACCCTCAACAAGATTTTTATTTTTTAGGGTCCTCAAACCCTTTTCACCAATGTGACCAAGCCTTTGGTGCCATAACATTGTCTTCTCAGTTGGAAGTTTCATCTCCATAGAATGAGCACCCTTAGTTACCTAGAAAGCACGACCATTAGAAGTAGATGCAATAGTTCTCTTCATTGTTGGTTCCAATGGTGAGGATGAAGACTCTAAATCTCTCATCTTCAGAATAGAGACACTATTGCACCAAAACATGTATGCTCTAGCTAAAGTAGAGTGCCAATCCAAACACCCTTAGCCAACACCATAGATCCTCTAGTCATCTTACATCCTCCACTTGATAAAATTACCTGCACACCGACATCATTCAACTTATAGAAAGAAGGTTCCATTCCAAACTAGGGATATACAAAACACCATTGATCTCCTTCACTCATCCATTAGGGAATCAACCCAAGATTCTTCCACAACCAACAATATTCAAGTGAGAGTAATCACCCAAGCAAACCTTTCCACCATCATATTCTTCATACTTCGAAAACCAACGCCGATGCGAAGTCATGTAAAAATATGCACCAAAGTCAATAAGCCACAAATCCTTAGATGCATGGGTTGCCAAGGTAGCAACAAATGCTTCTCCTTCATCCTGAGAGGACTTGTCAAAATATGAGTCATAGTTCTTCTTATTTTTCTTTTTGTCCTGCTTGTACTCCTTGAGAAAGTGACCAGGTTTTCCGCAGTTCCAATACAGAGCCTTGGAATTTTCAGGAGACTTAGATCTCCCATGAGATTTGGATCTTTGTTTTTATTCCTTCTTATCTTTTTTCTTTCCCTTCTCTTTAGATCTACCATAAACTACAAGAGCCTCCTTAGCCAATTCAGAAGACTTTCTGTACATCTCTTTAGACAACAATGAAGAAACCATTTCATCTATCTTGAAGGTAGTAGTGGTACTACTCCCAATGGCCATAACAAAGGTGATCCCATGAATCTAGTAAGGAACATAGTAATGTCATACATCGATCCTCCTACTCCATCTTCACACCAACAAAGGTCAACTGGGCAACAAGCATATTGAATGTATTTAGTGTTGGTTTTAGGACAAACAACTGAGAGGGGGGGTGGATCAGTTGTCACCAAACCTTTTGTTCTTTAAATCCTTAAATCCTTATTATATTTCAATAGCATAATAATTACTCAATCATGGAAGAAAAATGCAATAAATCAAGAGTAGAAATACATTCAACACATATGACACCAAGATTTTAACATGGAAAACCCGGTTAAGGGAAAAACCACGCGGTGACTAACCCAAGATTGTATTCTCTATTAAAATAATAAGAACAAAAATGGCACTTGCCAATTAGGGCTCACTACCCAAGCACACTGCTCACAAGAGGCTCACTTCCTACAGGAGACACACTATCTATAGAATAATATAAATATTACATACTTGAACTAGAGATTAAAATCTTCACCATGCTTGAGACAGTTCCATTTAAGCTCAACACTTCTGCTCTACTTTTCACTCCTCTCCTCTCTATCACTTTCTCATCACTACACCGATATCTTTTTAAATGACTTCACAAATCTTATTTATACATGACATCGACTTTGGGATGATCATCAAAGTCGGCACAACACACTTTATTTCATTATAGAGCAAATACAAAAAAACAACTTGACTTAATACAAAAACTTCATGCGTGTCACTACCCTGTCAGCCATGCATATCTGGGACTTCAATCTATTTCGAGGGACATGCCATGCTTTGCAAAACATCTTCAAGATCATCCACAACATGTATAAAACATCCGGTTGGCCAAGATTAGGAAGAACATCATTACTAAAAGGTAAATCTTCAATTACAAGCTCTATCTTTAATGTAAACTGCCAACACAAACTGGACACAATCTAGAGACCCCCACAAGCTTGTCTGAATCACCAAGAACATCCACACCACTTCTGCTTACTGAAATCATTTACATCTTCATCTGGAACCTTAAGAACACAGCTGGTCATCACTGTCACATTAGAATAATTGCTTGCGAACCTCCAGACCACGAACCAATTGAGTTGTCCATTCACATTAGCTTCCCAAACATGCCACCAGACCCATAGAATAAGATATTGCATTTCCAGATCTCACCAGACCTATTTGTGTCACTTTGTCACCTCTGAACTTCTACCAGAACTAGTTTTACTCATATGGCCATAACTTCTCCAAATATTCATGTGGATCTCTAAAATCTTTATAGGAGCACCTTCAGACACATATCTACAAACCCTTTGATGTGCGTACTCAGATCTTCAACTGACTGGAATCTTTACTTCAAAAAACTTCATTGTCTTTACTGTCCTTCTCTGTTTCTAATAGGGCTAATTTTCTCAATATCCTCAGCACACAACTCATCCAATCCTTGACATCAATGCAACAAGAGTATGTTGACATCAACGATAACATCAGTTAGGCCAATACTTGTAACAATATCCCCCTTTGTCGTTAATGGAAACATATGATGTGAAAAACTATTTTGAGCATCAAGACAAGAACTTCTCCTCACTAGCTCCCCCTAACAAAATCAATCATTCACATATCTTTTCTTTCTTCATTTCTCCCCCTTTAATCAGCAATCTCTTTTGTTTTTCACATGTCTTCTCTCCCCCTTTGACATTAATGGCAAAGGGCACATACTTGCATCAATACTTCAGAATCATATAGATGTTCCCCCTGAGTAGCAGCTTCCTATCATCAATCCGGACCACAAGATATGACTGTGAGATCCACTGGACTAATGCACATCAATGCACCTTAATTCATAACTGGAGGGGAAATAACCCCTAACTTCTCCCTAAGATACTCAAAAGAGTCCTTAGGTAGAGGTTTAGTAAAAATGTCTACAATTTGATCCTTTGAGGGTACAAACTCCAATCTGACGTCATTCTTGTTCACCTACTCTCTCAAAAAGTGAAACTTGATGGATAAATGTTGTCTTTGAATGCAACACTAGATTTTTTGATATATTTATTGCACTTGAGTTATCACAGAAGATTGTGATAGGTTCTTCATAGTCCACTCTGATGTCTCTTAGCATTTGCTTCATCCACAATACTTGAGTGCAACTACATGCTGCTGCAATACACTCTGCTTCTGCAGTGGACAGAGATATTGCCTCTTGTTTCTTGCTCAGCTAAGAAACCAATCTTTTCCCCAAAAATAATGCACCACCACTGGTACTCTTCTAGTCATCCATATCTCCTACCCAATCAGCATCTGTATATGCATGAAGAGAGAAATCATGATCCCTAGGATACCATAAACCATACTCAACTATTCCCTTTAGATATCTGAGAATTCTCTTGATTGCCATGACATGAGACTCTCGAGGATCAACTTGGAACTTGGCAACAAGACCAACAACATTCATAATGTCAGGTCTAGTTTGAGTAAGGTATAATAGTCCTCTAATCATTGACCTATACTTTTTCTGACCAGCCTTAGGAGATTCATCATCTTTGCTTAGTTTACACCCAGTTGCCATGGGAGTATTGATTGGCTTTGAATCTTCCATCCCAAATTTCATCAACAATTCTTTCACATATTTGGTTTGTGATATGAAGATTCCTTTCTTTGTTTGAGTGATTTCCAGACCCAAGAAGAAATTCATTTCCCCAAACATAGATATCTCAAATTCACTTTTCATTTGATTTGCAAAAGTCTTGCACATACTATCTTTTCCTCCAAAAATGATATCATCAACAAATACTTCAATAATCAAGATATTTTCATGATCAATCTTGGAGTACATGTTACTGTCAGCAGTACCTTTGTTGAAACCAATCTTCAAAAGATGTTTATCCAATCTTTCATACTAGGCTCTTGGGGCTTGTTTGAGTCCATACAATGCTTTCTTCAACTTGCAGACCATATCACCATGATCAGACAATTGAAATCCATCCGGTTGCTCAATTTATTCCTCTTCTTCCAAATCACCATTCAGGAAGGCAGACTTGACATCCATCTGATATACTTTGAAATCCTTGAAGGCAGTAAAAGCAAGAAATAATCTGACTGCTTCAATTCTTGCCAACGGAGCAAAAGTTTCTTCAAAGTCAACTCCTTCTACTTGAGAATAACCCTTACAAACCAATCTGGCTTTGTTTCTGACTACTTCACCACCTTCATTCAGTTTATTCCAGAAGACCCACTTAGTCCCAATCACATTTTTGTTTTTAGGTCTAGGAACAAGATCCCAAGTGTGATTTTTTTCAATCTACATCAACTCTTCCTCCATTGCTTTAGCCCAGCTTTCATCATTGCATGCTTCACTTACTATTTTTCGTTCAACCTTTGAAATCAAACAATACTTCACTAAATCTTGAGCAATCTTTCTTCTTGTTTGGACACCTTTGCTTCTATCTCCTATGATCTGGTCTTCAGAATGATTCAATCTTACATACCTAGGAGTTTTGGGAATTTCTTGCACTTCTATTTCTTGGACAGTTTCATTCAAACTTATCTCTTCTTCCTATATTTTAGGATTCTCCGAATCAGTCTAAATCTAAACTGCAGTTGGGGCTTATTCTTCTTGGACCAAAACATGATTCTAATCATCTACTTCATACTCATAAAACCTTGAGCGATTTTCAATGCGTTCATCAACCTTCACATTTGTACTTTCTACAATATTTCTCAATCTCTTGTTATAACACCAATATGCTTTTCTTTGAGTAGAATAACCCAAGAATATTCCTTCATCACTTCTAGCATCAAATTTGCCAAGGTCTTCATCACTTTTGATATAACATTTACTATGAAAGACTCTGAAATACTTCACAGTAGGAGTGATGCCAAACCAAAGTTCATAAGGAGTCTTACTAGTATTGCTTTTGATTTGTACTTGATTAAGAGTATAGACAGCAGTGCTTACAGCTTCTCTCCAGTAGATCTGAGGGACATTTCCTTCCATCATCATCGTTCTAGATGCTTCTTGGATGGTCTGGTTCTTTCTCTCCACTACTCCATTCTACTGTGGAGTCCTTGGAGCAGATAACTGTCTCTTTATCCCATGTTTCTCATAGAATTCTATGAACTCTCTAGATGTGAATTCACCACCTCTATTAGACCTAAGACATTTTATGTTTAACCTAGTTTCATTCTCTACCATAGCCTTGAATATTTTGAACTTCTCAAGTGCTTTAGATTTCTCATTTAGGAAAGTCACCCACATCATTCAGGAGTGGTCATCAATCAGTAACATGAAATATCTATCACCTTGTAGATTCCTGATTCTTACCGGTCCACATAGATCAGTGTGAAGCAAGTCCAACAATCTAATAGAAGATTGTTCCTTACTTTTAAATGTGACTCTGTTCTGCTTACCTAACTGATATTCTTTGCACAAACTGTTAGTAGGTTTCACCAGTCTAGGAAGATCTCTTATAGTCTGAGTGTTGCTTATCTTGATGATATTATCAAAAATTACATGACACATTCTCCTATGCTACAACTAACTTTGATCAATTTGAACAAATAAACAACTTTTGCCAATACCAACAAAGTGGAAGATGTTACCTTTTGTTTGAGTACCAGATGCAATCTCAGTTCCAGATCTTTCAAAGATCTTGCATTTTCTATTTTTGAATCAGAGATCATAGCCTTTGTCCACCAAGTGTCCAACACTAAGAAGATTATGCTTCAGACCTTTAACATACAAAACATCACTAGTTTTGTTCTTTCCATCAAAAGACATAGTTCCTCTACCAATAATTCTGCCAACAGAATTATCACCAAATTTTACAACTCCTCCTTCATATCTTTCCAAATTTATGAACTTATTCTTATCACCAGTCATATGGTTGGAGCATCCACTGTTAATGACCCATTCATCCTTTTCTTCAACTTGAGCAGCCAAAGCCCTTTCTACCATTTTATGATTGATAGATTCAATGGGCATTGGATCTTCTTCCTTGATGGCAATAAACACCCAGTCACTTCCAGATTTGTCTCCTATCTCAGATTCATCATCTATTACTCCTTCATCATCATCATCTTCTTAAACATAGTAACATTTCTTTTAGAATCTTGATCTATTAGGATTTGGCCTTGAAAATCTTTCTAAACATCTTGAGGCAAAATGACCAATCTTGTTGCAGTTGAAACATTTGAAGGGCAATTTTCCTTCATACTTACCAGATCCTCTTGGCAGTCTTTTTGCAATAAGGGCTTGAAGTCAAGCAGCTTCTACCTCATCTTCTTCCAGATCTTTTCTTTCTTTTTCAGACCATAATAATTTCTTTGAGGAACTCTCTCTTGGCTCATACCTTTGTTTACCTTTTGTAGAGGCACTAGCTTTGAATGCAAATTCAGTCTTGGAAGGAGTATCTCTAAACTCAGCCAATTCAAATGCAGCTAATTTTCCAACCAATTGATCCCTTGTAATATTTGATAAAGATCTGAATTCCTAAATAGAAACAACTTTGTGTTTGTAAGCAGGAGGTAAGGATCTGAGAACTTTGGCAACAATCTCATCTTCATCCCAAGATCCACCAGCACATCTAATGCCACAAACAAGCTCGTTTACTTTTGGCATAAATGTAGTGATATTCTCATCTTCATTCATCTTTAGGTTTTCAAATTTTCCTTTCAGACTTTGTAGCTTGGCACATTTAACATATTTGTCTCCTTCATGTAGAATTTCTAGCTTTGACCAAATTTCATATGCAGTTTTTAAATCCATAACATTTGTCAGCTCTGTATCAGATAAGGCACTTAGTCAGGTTTCTTTAGCTTAAATATTATCTTTAGCATCTCTAATTTCATCTAGAGTTGTCAGACCATTCTTTGGAGGAATATACTCTTTTATAGTCATGTTCCAATATTGAATTCCCATACATTGCAAGTGACATTCCATGCTGCTTTTCCAAAGAGTATACTTCGTTCCATCAAACTTCAGACTATCCTTCTTGTAGGAAGACATCCTGGATCTCCTCAAGCAGTTAAGTTATTTTTAGAGGAACTTAGCTTTGATACCAATTGTTGGTTTTAGGACAGACAACTGAGAGGGGGGGTGAATCAGTTGTCACCAGACCTTCTGTTCTTTAAATCCTTAAATCCTTCTTATATTTCAACAGCATAATAATTATTCAATCATGGAAGCAAAATGCAATAACTCAAGAGTAGAAACACATTCAACACATATGAAACCAAGATTTTAACGTGGAAAACCTGGTTAAGGGAAAAACCACGGGTGACTAACCCAAGATTGTATTCTTTGTTAAAAGAATAAGAAGAACAAAAATGGCACTTGCCAATTAGGGCTCACTGCTCGAGCACACTACTCACAAGAGGCCCACTACCTACAGGAGACACACTGTCTACAGAATAATATAAATATTACATACTTGAACTGGAGATTAACATCTTCATCATGCTTGAGACGGTTCCATTTAATCTCAACAGTTTTGCTCTACTTTTCTCTCCTCTCCTCTCTATCACTTTCTCATCACTACACTGATATATTTTTAAATGACTTCACAAATCTTATTTATATATGACATTGACTTTGGGATGATCATCAAAGTTGGCACAACACATACTTTATTTCATTACAGAACAATTACAAAAATACAACTCGACTTATTACAAAAACTTCATATGCGTCACTACCCTGTTGGCCACACATATCTAGGACTTTAATCTATTTCAAGGAACATGTCATGCTTTGTAAAACATCTTCAAGATCATCCACAACATGTGTAAAACATCCAGTCGGCCAAGACTAGGAAGAACATCATTACTGAAAGGTAAATCTTTAATTATGAGCTCTATCTTCAATGTGGACCACCAACATGAACTGGACACAATCTAGAGACCCCCACAAGCTTACTTGAATCACCAAGAATATCCAAACCACTTCTGCTTACTGAAATCATTTGCATCTTCATCCAGAACCTTAAGAACACAGCCGGTCATCATTGTCACATTAGAATAATTGCTTGCGGACCTCCAAACCATGAACCAATTGAGTTGTCCATTCACATTGGCTTCCCAATGTGGCCACCAGATCTGCAGAACAAGACATTGCATTTCTGGATCTCACCGGACCTATTTGTGTCAATCTATCACCTCTGAACAACTACCAAAATTAGTTTTACTCATATGGCCATAACTTCTCCAAATCTTCATGTGGATCTCTAAAATATTTATAGGAGCACCTTCAGACACATATCTACAAACCCTTTGATGTGCATACTCAGATATTCAACTGATTGGAATCTTTACTTCATAGAACTTCATTGTCTTTACTGTTCTTCTCTGTTTTTGATAGGGCTAATTTTCTCAATATCCTCAGCACACAACTCATCCAATCCTTGACATGAATGCAACAAGAGTATGTTGACATCAATGAAAACACCAATTAGGCCCATACTTGCAACATTTAAGTGATCAGTGATAGATCCTCCATCTTCCATCCTCAGAGAATATAATTTCTTTCACAGGAATAACTTGTTCACCAGGGATTTATCCTGATAAGCATCTCCAAGTGTCTTCCAAAGATCTTTTGCAGTCTTCTCTTCATGGATATTCAGGAGCATTGAATTAGCCAAATAGAGTCTTATTAGACCCTTAGCCTTCCTATCCATCAGATCGCAATCTTCTTGTTTCATGCCCAATGGCATGGTTCCAGAAACTGCGAGCCATAGATCTCTACCCACCAATAAGTCCTCCATCTTGAGTTTCCACATCTCAAAGTTGCCTCCATTGAAATTCTCTATATCAAACCTCCCGAATGTACTCACCATTCAAAATCCTCTGCACAAGCTCCCATTCAAATGAAGATCAGCTCAAAAAACCCTCTACCCAATAACTAGAACCAAAGGTGATCATGCTCTAATACCAACCGAAAGGAAACAAGGTATGCAAAAATGCTTTCTACACTGATCTACTGAGGAAAGATTTATGAAAATTTTAAATTTTACAGTTACAGATTAAGATGCACATTAACAAAAAGCTAATAACAACATCCAAATGCAAATACAAAACTCACAATACAAGATATACGTGGAGAAAACCCTTTCGGGTAAAAAACCCCACATTCCAAAGCCACCCAATATATTATTCAAGAATAAAAAAGATTGCAATATACTTACAAAGCAAGCTTTCATAAGAGTATAAACAACTAGAGATCTGGAGGTAACTAAACATCTATAAGACTCTTACACACAACCTCCATCTCAAGCTACTAATATATAGGAGATACAATATAGTAAACTATCAATGGTAATTACAAACCATGACCCAAAACCACCCAAAAGTGGCACCCAAATCAACTCCAATCAAAGATGCCTTATGATATGTCAAATCACACACCAACATGTGTAACTCTTTCCTTTATAAATCTTTTAAGTGTCCAACATGTTTTCACATTTCCCAAAAATAGGAGGTCCAACTTTTAGAGGCCATAACTTTTGCTTCGAGTGTTTGTTTAACGAAGTGTTTAATGCGTCAGAAATATCATGAAGAGATTTATCAAATTATAACTCACTTTTCTAGTCACAATAACTTTTGAGGCATTTAGGGACCTCTAAGTGCCTCAAAACTAAGTTTGAAATTTTTTCTAACAATTTCAAAAAATAGAAACTTTAATATCTCGCAATCTAGGTATGATCTTGAGTTGAAACTCGCTTGAGATGTTTACTTAGCAGTTCTGCACCTTTTGGGAAAATTTCAAGTCCATTCGAGCTCAAATGTAGAGTTACTAAAAAAAGTAAGTCTTACCATTTTTAGCCCTTTTGTAAATTCTCAAAGTTCTAAATCATTCTTCAAGATAAACGGTATTCGAAAAGACAAAAATTGGGAAGAATAATAACCTTCTATAGTTGTAAGGTTCAAACAACTTTCCTAACATAAATGACATAGGTTGCCATAGGTAACAAGCACAATATAAGAAATGTGACCATATCATATCTGTAATATTTAGTCTACATGATATTGAAATCAATGGCATTAGCTCATTGGTTGAAAGCTATGTTCCACAATGTTTTGGGGATGGGGTTGGTGGGGGATGACTATATCTATAGAGAGAGAGAGAGTTAAATTTCTACAAGTTAATGTACAATTGTATAACAAGAATAATATAAAATGACATTGTTAAAATGATAGATGATGTCTATAGAAGTGTGCACACCAACCACATTCGAAAAAATTATTTGTTTGCACTTCTCACAAAACACCACATTATACCATACCATGGCCAATGCACCTTTAATCTCTTTTTCAACTAACAATAATAATTGACTCTAATACCATATCAAAAATTTTGAAGTTTGAGACTTTGAGTTTATAGTTTGAATAGTGAAATCATAAATTCAAATTATTGATATTAGTGTTAGCTATTATATAACTTATATCATTAGTTATGAATCTAGATCATGATATGTATTGTTGTTATACTACTATTGTTGTTAGCTTTTCTTAAATTAGTTTCATTGCAATTCATAGATTAGTTTTTATTCCTGTATTTTCAATTCTTAAGTTTAGATCTAAAATTAACTCACAAATACAATAAAAACATAGTGTAGATTGCATTTAGAAAATTCATGTTAAAAGTGCATTCATATTTCAAATTCTTAGTTAATTATGTTATTTTTTTCTTCAATTTTAGGAAAAGAATTTAAAAATTGCTTTGCATCCATACTAGCTATATTCATACATAAAACACAAAAATAAAAATAAAAATTAGAAAACTTAAACCCTCAATTTGATCACAAGGAATACATCACAATTCAACATAAAAAATAAACCTTTGATTTTAGATCAAAGTCAACTCAACTCAAACACAAGGTCAACTCTACTCAACTCTCTCTTATACAAGCATTTAAATGTGCCCCAAAATTAGAGGTGAGTGGGTTAAGGAAATCCTTGAGGAAATGGACAAAATACATCCTAGGCCACAAAAAACAACAAATGATAGAAGAGAAAGAACACGCTCTTAGGATAATTTAACAAAGAGATAAAATACAACAATGCATTTAAGACATTAAGGATAGGTTACAATGCACTAGGATCATCAACGATCAAAATTGACATCTATCAAGGTGTTAGAACTTAAGGAACCCAAATAGGAGATTGATAACTAGTGAACATTTGGGTCATATTATTATCTCAACCACAACATCCATAGAAAGGGCTTGACACATTGTAATCCACAATAGTGTTAGAAAGACGGTTGGCATTGCACCAAAAGATTGACCTATTAATTCCATATACAACTGCCAAAGATAATGAATCCATGGGAGGTAGTTAAGCCTTGTCATGAACCCAAGCGCTCCGCTACACAACACAAGGAGACCAAGGGAGCACACCTTGCAACAATCCCCCCAGCGCAAGCGAGGGGTTCAAACTCATGATCTAGGCTCTAATACTAAATGTTGGAAAGATAGTTGTCGTTGCACCAAAAGATCAACCTATTAATGCCTGGTACAATAGCCATAGATAATGAATCCACGAGAGGCAGTTAATCCTTGTCATGAACCCAAGTGCTACATTGCACAACACAAGGAGACCAAGGGTGCACACCTTGCAACAAATAGGCCCTAGGACTGGTCAATCGCTCTCTGCAATGTTCTTCTCCCATGAGAACATAAACAACCCCAAGTCTCACCTCCACTCGACTAGATTTTGCCACGAGAGCAAGAGTGACTTGGAGGTTTCCCAATGCAAGGAGAGGATTCATGTGTTGTATCGAAGCTAACTCATCCACATTTGTGCCTGAGTCACATTTTGAGGAGTACAATGTCTATCCATCCTCAAGATGGTTGAGGGACATCTTGGACATCCTTGGATGTCTCAAAGATGATCAAGCATCCTCTCAATGTTTCCTATTTTGGAAACATTTTTTAGAAACATTTAAAATATTTGAAGATATTTAGGGATGGGTGGTGCAGGAGCACCTCTTCACCAAGCCAAATATACATCTGAGGGAGAAGACTAAGGTATAAATATGTTATCATATTTTATGCATTTCTATGTTTGTTCGTGTTGTCCTGTAGGACCTGTGTTGTGATTTCATGTTTGTAATAAAAACCCCATCATGTGAACCAGTGTTACAAATTTGGCATCCTGATAAGCTAATTTGAACATCTTGGGCAATTGGGGTACGTGGATGATTAAATCAAGTGTGTTATGTTTAGGTGTCTTGTTAATGTGTTTAAGTCATGTCGTATGCCAAACATGTGTTGTGTGATTTTTGGTATTCCAGTTGGAAGCTGTAACGACTCCAACTTCTTGTGTTCTGGTTGGAACTAAATGGGGGGAAATATAAACATATTCTTGGAAGAAGAGATGAGAGGAAAAAGTTTGATTAAAGAAATAGAAATTATGTCAGTTTGTGTTTACAATTTTTGTGTTCTCTGTAAATTCTCTGTAGTGTGAATTGTTTTATATATACTCTCTATATTAAGTTGTTCATTACATAGTTAGTTTTTCTGTTGTCGAGATGCATGATTGAAACCATTCCACTGGTGGATTTCTTTGAAATTAGTGGAATGGATCCTCTACATAGTTTTCTATTTTGTTTTCTTTTTGTTCATGTTTTTTGCGGAATGGAATAGAGGATCCAATCTCTGGAGGAGTTTTCACAGTAGAGAGCCTAGCATCTGTATGTGCTAGGGCTCAACTAAATAGGGACTATGAGTCTGGTTGTAGAGAATGTTCTCGACATAAGATTTTGATGTTATTTCACCTGAGATATATTTCTGTGTATATCACAATTGTATGCGAATATACATTTTATGTAGAGAGTGTTGGAAGTTCACCTTTTGCAGATACAAGTGTTGACCGGCTGTAGCAGTCAAAGTGAGTGAAGATTCATTGGGTGACTGGCGATAGAAGGTTAAACAATGCATATTCAAAGTTGAGAATATCAGGTTGAAAAATAAAATAAAATTTTGGTTGAACCAATTCAAGGTTCAAAGGTTCAATAGGTTCATTGGTTCATCGGAGTAAGTGGATATTAGTGAGAGAACTTTAGAGTTGGCTGAAGAGTATGTAATGCCGATAGTTAAACCAACAATTGAACCAGTTCAACAATTCAACAGTTCAACGGAGTGTAAGTGTTGCTGATAGTTGAACTGACAGTTGAACCAGTCCAACGGTTCAACGGGTTCAGCGAGGTTCAATGGTTCAATAACCGTAAGTTCAATGAGTTCATTTGGTTCGAATGGTTCAAAGGTTCAACCATAGCAATAGTTCTAGATTTTTAATCTATTTTCACCACTTCATTGCGGGCTCTACATCAAGTGGTAGTAGAGCAAAGGAGTATCCTTTGGGTAGAAGAAAAAGACAAGATGTCAGAAGAAGAGGGGTCAGAAGAGTACCCAGTGAAGATGACCAACATTGAGTTGGATGTTCTAGTGAAGAAACAATTGGCAGAGAGCAAAGCAATTAGGGCCTAGAATCTGGCCTTGAGAAATGAGTTGGAGAAGTTGAGGGAAAAGTATAGAAGAGAGAAGAAGATTCTGGTGATGAAGAAGATGAGGATGAAGAGAAGATCCCTAGGCAGGAAGAAATGGAGGTTCCTACAGACCAGAGACCCTTGCTCAATTCCCTCAAATCCATGGAGAGAAGGACCGTGGATATGAAACTAGACCTACTCGTGTTTGCAGGCAAAATGGATCTTGATTCAGTGATGGAGTGGATTTACTCCTTGAATAATTTCTTTGAGACCGAGGAGATACCAGACCACCAAAGGGTGAAGATGGCCCAATCCAAAATGAAAGGGGCTGCACTAACTTGGTGGACTTTCATCCAAGATGACAGGGTGAAAGAGGGAAAGAATAGAGTTGCTACTTGGAAGAAGATGATGGCTTTAGTGAAGGAAGCCTATGTTCCATTGGATTACAACATCCAATTACAAAAGAGGAAACAAAACTTGAAACAGAAGGAGTTAGATGTAAGCTCATACATTGAAGAATTCATGAAACTATGTGTCAAGGCAAAGGTAAAGGAGGGTGAGGACGAGAAGGTGGCAAGGTACCTCAATGGATTGAGGTTTAACATCTAAGAAGATTTAAATCTACATAGCCCAGATACAGTCCAAAAGTGCTACTAATTGGCACTCAAGGTGAAAGAGAAATTAAAGAGAAGACAAGAGTAGAATAGTAGAGGAAGAGGGAGACAACAAAGAGGGGGAAGAAGTCCTTTCAAAGGTAGAGGAAATGGATTTGGACACCAAGGTGAATACAATCAAGAGAGCAACAAAGGAGACAACAGTCAAACTCAAGGAGGAAGTTATAATCAAAGAGGAAAATTTAGGGGCATAAGACCATCATTTAAAGGTAGATCTCAGGGAAGAGGACCTCTCAGATGTTACAATTGCAATCAAGAAGGCCACATAGCCAGTAGATGTCCAGATAAGGCAACAAGTTCAATAGGAGAAAGGAGGACAAATCTGATCCAAGAATCTGATTGTCAGAATGTGACAAGCTCAAACACTTTTCAAAGTGTGAATGCTCCTGACAGTTATGGATATCCTAAGAGAGGAGAAGCTTTGATGATGAGGAGAGAAATGACCACCATGAAGGTGCCTAATAAAGAACCCCCACAAAGGAAGTCTCTCTTCAGAACTACTTGCAAGGCAAGAGGAAAGGTATGTAAAGTTCTTATTGACTCTGGATCTACTAAAAATTTTGTGTCCATTGAAATGGTAGAAAAGCTTAAGCTTAGAAGATTGCCACATCCATGCCCATACAAGGTCTCATGGCTTACTCAAGGTCAGCAAACAGTTGTGGAAGAACAGGCTTGGGTAGAATTTCAAATTGGAACATACAAGGATAGATTATTGTTTTACATTACCAAGATGGATGCTTGCCATCTCCTATTTGGAAGACCATGGCAATATGACTTGAAAGCACACCATGATGGAGTTAGGAACACATATTCAATCACCAAGGATGGTAAGGTGATAGAGTTTCTACCATTGATGGAGAATGAGGAGGAATCAAAAGGGAAAGAAGTTAAGGTGATGATGGTAGAAGGCAAACAATTCATGAAAGAGATAGTAGAAGAAGGTGCAGTTGTATATGCTCTAATTCCATGCCTAAAGGTGAACACGAAGCAGCAGCAGGAAGTCAAGGGAGAGAAAAGGCAAAGGTTCATAGATCCAGCTATCCAAGATTTATTGGACAAGTACAAAGGCATCATCTCTGATGGAATGCCAAGGTCCTTACCACCTATAAGGGACATTAGTCATTGCATAGATCTGATACCAAGATCTATACTTCCAAATAAAGTAGCATACAAGCTTACCCCAGAATAGAATGCAGAGGTAGGAAGGTAGATTGAGGAGCTGTTGGAGACAACCCTAATTGGTAAGAGTTTAAGCCCATGTGCAGTACCAACTGTCCTAGCACCAAAGAAGGAAGGCACTTGGAGACTGTGTATTGATTCAAGAGCTATCAACAAAATAACAATAAGGTATAGGTTTCCAATCCCTAGGATAGAAGATTTACTTGATTGCTTGGGGGGTGCTAAATATTTCACAAAAATAGACCTAAAGAGTGGCTATCTTCATATTAGGATTAGGCCAGGATATGAATGGAAAACTGCACTCAAGACCAATGAGGGGTTATATGAGTGGAAGGTCATGCCTTTTGGTTTAACCAACACCCCTAGTACATTTACGAGGTTGATGAATGAGGTCTTGAGGGAATTCATAGGCAAATTTGTCATAGTATATCTAGATGACATCCTGATTTTTAGTAATACAAGGGAAGAGCACCTCAAACATATAGACTTGGTCCTCAGAAGGTTACATGAAGAATAGCTAATGATCAATTTGGAGAAGTGTTTGTTCATGCAGGAGGAGATCATATATTTTGGTTTTGTCATCTCACAGGGAAAACTAAAAATGGATCAAGAGAAGGTAAATGCCATATTGTCTTGGCCAACTCCTAGAACCATGAATGATGTTAGAAGTTTCCATGGGTTTGCAACCTTCGATAGGAAGTTTATAAAAGGGTTTATTCATGTTTGTGCACCCATGCTTGACACCATAAAAGGAGGACAGAAGTGCAGATTCACTTGGACAAAGGAGGCAGATGATTCTTTTGAAACATTGAAGAAGAAGGTGGCAGAGCAGCCAGTCCTTGCACTTCCTGACTTTAACAAGATTTTTAAGGTAGAATGTGATGCAAGCCACATGGAAATTGGGGAAGTACTTAGTCAAGAAGGTAGGCCTATTACATTTTTCAATGAGAAACTTGTTGGTGATTATTTTGATGCAATCATAATAGTTAAGTTAAAATTCACATATAATGAACCAAAACTGACTTGAAAGATATGAAGGAATTGGTTAAAATTTGCTTAATCCCAAGTTTAATATGGTCAGGTCTTGACCTGTTGGACAAATTCAGTTGGTCGATGTGAAGCTGTAATGTTCAAGGGGCCTTACGTAGTTTAGGGTTTCTTGTTGGTTTACTAGCCTCAAACTATGCAAAAAAGATTATAAATATCAGCGAGTTCATCCTTTTGCATAAAAAAACACTGTGTTGCAAAGCCTTTAAATGGTCTTCTTGAGTTTCTGTAGCTTTCTCCTCTTAAATATTATGAAAACTCTCTACTTTCAACTCTGTTATGCATGCTATTTCAAATTTAAGACAATTTCCTTAAAGTTTCTTCATTTTTTAGCTAAGTATTTTTAGATGGGCTTGGGAAAAGTTAGAAAGATCTAAACTAAACTTTATTCATTCTACCAAAGGATCTAATTGTTCTATTATGCACTTTGTAAATCATACAACAATTTGATCAAATCCATAGACAAAACCCTAGGCGTAAGTTCTGAGCATTTTCACAAACATACACCTAAAATTGCAAGCTCTAAGAGAAAATGTTTCAAACACACTGAAGAGCATGAAAACACTTAGAAGATAGATGCAGAATTCCAGATTCAGTTGTATTAGAAACAGACAGTCATATATGATTTACAATGTCTGAATGACTCTTAGCTTCATTGATCAAATTACAGAAAACTTACAAGCTTTACAGATATAGTAAGTAAGCTAGATGCTCCACGCATTCCTTATTGTCGACACAGGTGACCTCCTTCCTCTACTTCTAAACTCAAAGGTCCCTCTATTCTAAAAAATCCCTGTGTAAAGTTTTACTGTGCATAGAGGCACAATATATAGACTTGACTGTCATCAATACAACTCAAAACCCTAGTTAAGCAATGGTTCAAACCTCTAGTTACAGCAATAAATGTTGGAGAACAAGTCTCCAAAAATATCTCTGAGCATACATCAAATTTGGGCAAAAATATTGCCCTTCTGGAAACCCTAGCGGCTCAATAATAACTTCTGTAGTCTGCTGCAATAATGTCTTTAGCTGCATTTTTCCCTCATCAACGAAGACCCTTGACTTCCTCACCCTTCATTCTTATCTCCCTCTACTCCTGAGATCAGATTTCCTCCTCCATGATGTCACTGCCATTAAATTCCAGCTCCTTCCTCAACTGCAAACCTGCAAAAACAAACAAGCAATAAGTATCATTTTCACTTAATAAACAACAGGAAATTAAAACACTTGTCGAATCAAGGCATGACTATGCAAAATGTAGAAATCGGGCCCAAAAAATGCCCCCTAAAAAAATGCATTCAAAATGCAAATACAATGTCTGAAACACTATTAGGTCAACCATCACTGACAGAAACATTCATCCGGGCCTCAAAATGCTCCAAAAACCTATCGCTCTGCCTTTTCCCGCCCATTGGCATGATATTCACTCATTGGTGAGTCCAAAAAATGATTGGCCGATCGCCATTGTTTGGCCGATATGGCCCTTTCATTCGGCATACATTCCTCTTCATCAGCAACACTTACTCTCATCGGCGCTGGTAAAAAGAACCCTACCAATGCCCTATCTCTGGCTGAAATGCTCCTCAATCGACTAAGTCTTTTCTTCCCTTTGGCCTTGTCATCGACGTGACACAACACTATCGGCACGGTAGGGAAAATTTCTACTGATCGCCATCGTTTGGCCGATGCATCCTTTGTTATTCGGCATGTGCTTTTTATTCATCGATGTAACATTGCCTATTGACACAGCCAAAACTTTCTCTGCTGATTGTATTACTCACGCCGATGCCCTTCTTTCTTTCTATCGGTGTAACATTGCCTATCGGCACGGCCAAAACTTTCTCTGCTGATTGTATTACTCACGCCGATGCCCTTCTGTCTTTCTATCGGCGTAACATTGCCTATCGGCACGGCAATGTAGAACTTCACCGATAGCATAAGTCACATCGATAGCAATACATATGCCTCTCCCGGCACCATCAGCAGGACCAAACCCTTCAGCATGAAATTATCATCCAACTCCGATAGCCCTAGTTAGGCCGTTACCAAATGTCCATCGGTGAAACACACAACATCGCCAAGACAAAACAACCCCCTGCCGATATCAAAAGTTAGGCTGATGAGGGGTGGGACCCACACACTGTTCACTTTGTATCCAACCTTACATGCAAGCAAGGATACTTACAAGGATTTTTCTTTGTTTAATAAACTTTTGGGTCCACGCATGTATAAAGTGCCTTGTATATTTTACCTGCCAAGCATACAAACGTGAGATACAAAGCGGATTTAAAACAACAGTTTATTTTAACCTAAAACCACTTTGGGTCCATCTTGTATGTATATATCAAAACTTTCATCAAATGCATACAAGGAAAAAAAGAAAATACAATCGGCCATATATATGAAAGCGATATACAAACCTGAATATACATTTTACCGAAATAATCATAACTTGCAAAAAATGGTGAATTTTAAAATGGTTCAAAAAGCAACCCTAGCTCATTTTTCACAAGGAATCCAACCATATCATGCTTTGGTACTAAAAATATATATTTTTCTCTATTTTTAACAAATTTTGAAACTTTAACCCCCCTTTTCCCTTTACCACCAGACAGACCCACATATAAAAAGCAAAAAAAAATAAAGCAACAGTAGGGGTCCTCATTTTGCTAGGGAGTAAAATGGGGCATGTTGTGAGCATCACAACAACTAGCAACCAAACAAAATAATTGAATTCAAATTTTCCCAAAAAACTAAATGAAATAACTCCATAACTTCCAACTATCTTTCTTGCAAATAATTATTCAACTTGAGACCTAATGTATTCAATAAGGTGCATGAATTTTTCATTTTCAGTTTAAGTATGTGCACGTGATTAATAAGCCTCATCTTGAAGATTAGTTGAACAAACCAGTGACTGACATTAGTCTACATAGTTGAGGATATTCCCTCATAGCCAACCAGACAGAGCCTTGCTGCCAGCGAGCATCTATAGCCCCGGCAAGGTTATCGTTACAATTCTCCTAAGTAGAGCCCCACTGCCAGTGAGCGTTCATAGCCCCAATAGAGTTACTTAGATGGCTTAATCTAGATTTTTAGTATAATTCACTTTATTATATTTTTATTTTCACTTTTCTATTTTGTTGATTTTGATGTTTGGTAAATATTTCACAAGATATAGCAATTTGTTACTTCATGACGCAAGGAGTGAGCACTTGCTGAAATTAAGCTGAGAATTGTAATGGTAGAAAGGGTGACCTCAGATTTTTCAACTAATATCTACACTGGTAGGTTTAACAAACCCAAGGATTTTAGGTGTGTCATCATGAGAAACTTCCCTTGAATCCTCAATCAACATTATTGAATACAAAATTTTAGAAGATAAACAATTCTATACATTCATGACAGTCACAATAAGTTATGCATAAATTGCAAATGATTAACTTGAATATTCTAAATTTTATACTATTTTGAATGGTTGTTAGCCTGCTCCTTACTACTCTAAAGGAAAAAAGAAAGATCCCTGCTGAGGAGAAAACAAAGAACCAAACAACAGACTGTACAAGAGAAACAAAACAAAAGAAAAGAAAACTGCACAAACAAAAGAACAGAAACAAAACAACCAACAAAAAGAAACAGAAAACAAAACTATACAAACAACCAACCCAAAAAAAGGAAACAGCAAAAGAAAACTTTACATTACTTACACTACATTACACAAAAATGGACTGCCCTTTACCTCAAGCCTGGAAGTAGTGTTTCAAATGTTGGCCATTAACTGGTAATGTCACGTCTTCTCCAGTCAAGGTCTTAAGTCTAAATGTGTTGTCTACTATTATTTCTGAGACTTGTAATGGGCCTAACCATAGTTTGTCAAATTTTCCATGACTCCCCTTCTTTTCATGTGCTTTATCCCAACATAGCACTAAGTCTGATATCCTAAATGTCTTGACTCTTGCTCTCTTATCAAACCACCTCTTAACAACCGCTTGGTGTTTGGCAAACTTCTCGATGGCTTGACCTCTTTTCTCATCTAATTGAAGCATTTGTACTATCCTGGCTTCCCTATGGTTATCAAAGCCTAAAAACTCATTAGCAAACTTCCAGATTGGTATTCTTAGATTTATTGGAAGTATGGGATCAGTCCCATAAACTAAATGATAAGGTGTACTGTGTATTTTAACAAGGTATTCCACTCTCTAGGACTCTTTGCAATTAGCCTTTTGATTATGTCTAATAAAATTTTGTTCGTAGACTCAGCTAACCCATTACCTTGAGGGTAATAATTTGAAGAAAACTTTAAAACAATCACGTATTCAAATGCCCATTTAGAAAACTTTAAAGAAGAGAAAGCATGGCCATTATCACACACCAATGAATAGGGAGTTCCAAACCTGGTGATGATGTTTTCTTCAAGAAACTTGATAACTACCTTAGTTGTGGAGAACTTGCAACATACGGCCTCAGTCCATCTTGTACAGTAGTTTGTCACCGTCAGTATGAACTTGTGTCCTGCAGAAGATGGAGGATTGATGACTCCAATAAAATCCAGGCCCCACTTTGCAAATGGTCTTGATTCAATCACAGGTTGTAATGGGTTGGCCTGATTTCTTCCCTTATCTGCTACAGTCTGATAGGTGTGGCAACTCTTGATGTGACTCTCTATATCCTTAAACATCATAGGCCAATAATAGCCTGCTCTCAATATTTTGTGTGTTGTAGCTAGATGGGAACCATGACCAATTCCGTACTTGTCAAGTAGTTCTGTCAACACCTTATCTGCCTCAGCTCTGTTTAGACATCTCAAATAAATTCCATCATGGTTCTTCCTGAATAGAAGACCTCCTTATATCATATACTTGTGTGCTTTAATCTTCAAAGCTCTCCTTTGAGAAGCTTTCATCTTGTTTGGGTACTTTCTAGTTATTAGGAAAGTGTTTAAATCACCATACCAATCTGATGTATCATGGGAATTCAGCACATACTGCTATTTTATCAAATCTGGGTCTATGTTTGCTATTGTTTGTACCAGCACCTACCCTCTGACCAGCTTCATGGGAATGATTTCTATGTCAAACTCTTGCAGCGTGGTGATCCACTTGGCTCTCTTTTCCCCAGGTTCGTTCTGCATCAACATCATCTTCACTGCTGCGTCTGGCACTATGGCTTTGACCTGGCTGCGTAAAATATAATGTCTGAATTTCTTCACAGCCTTTATCAACACAAATGCTTGTCTTTCAGTATCTAGATGTCTAAATTGTGCGTCTTTCAGAGGTACACTCATGAATGCGATGGGCTTTTCTTCATTGTCTGCACCCTTCTGCGTTAGGGCAGCCGCGACTAAATGGGAGGATGCAAAGGAGTAGATATAGAATGGCCTTGTGTAGTCTAGGCTTGCTAGTATAGGGGCATCAGAAATGACCCACTTGATATCTTCAAATGCAGCCCTAGCCATAGGCGTCTAGTCCGTTCGTGCATCTTTCCTCAACATAGCATTTAACGGCTGCATGATTTCTGCAAAACTTGTGATGAACTTTTGAACAAAGGTAATTTTACCCAAAAAATGATTTCAACTCTTTCCTACTATTTGGTATTTGCAAATTTTTTATTGCCTCTATTCTATCTGAATCAATCGATATTCCATCTTCAGAAATGACATGCCCTAGTAATTTACCTTCAGTTACTCTGAATATACATTTCTTAGGGTTAAGGGAAATTTTGTACCTTTCACACCGCTTGAGTATTTTCCTGAGATCTTCAGTGTGAGTGGATGCATCCTTAGAATACATAGTCAAATCGTCCATATACACAATAATGCACTTACCTGATAATCCACAAAATGCAATGTCTATGGCTCTCTGAAAAGTGGCACCTGCATTGATCAGACCAAAAGGCATTCTTCTATATGCATAATTTCCCCATTTACAAGTGAAGGTGGTTTTTAATCTGTCATCTCTATCTATTAAAACCTGGTTATAGCCTGAGAAACCATCTAAAAAAGACATCACCTTTGCTCCATTTACTACTTGCAGCACTTCGTCTATAGGAGGCAGAGGATAATTATCCTTTTCAGATGCTTTATTCAAATTTCTAAAATCTACGCATAATCTGATGTCTCCATTTTTCTTCCTTAATGGTACTAGGTTAGCTACCCAGACTGAATGTTTGACTAGGAAAATTATTCCAACAGACAGCAATTTTTTTACTTCCTCAAAGATTAAAGGCTCTAGGATAGCGTTCACAGGCCTTTGTTTCTGCCTAAATGGCTTAACCTATGGTCTTAAAGGTATTACGTGAGTTATGATGGACTTATCAAATGTTTTCAAGTCTTCATAGGTCCATGCTATTACATGTTTATAACCTTTCAGAACATCCATAATTTCTTTTCTAATTTTCTCAGAGCAAGCCTTTCCGATCAACACATTTTGTGGATTTTTCTCTGTCCCTAAGTTGTGTAGATCACACTTACCCCCATCTATTTTGGGCAAGTCCTTCTGTCTCATCACTCCATCGAAGTTAAAAATATGTTCTAATTCTATTACTCCTTTGGGTAAAAAGTTGCTCTTCAAGTTGATCATATCCCCCTCATCCCATGTTATCTCAGGCCTTTCTTGTTCATCAATGATCTGGGCCTCGAATACCTTATTACAAGTCAGAAAGTCAATAATTTGTTGATCCCCTCCAAATACCTAAAAGTGTGTAACATTGTCTGGGATACTGGAAACATTAACTAACTCAACAACAAATTGTTTCAATCCTGACAGTGTCAAGGGTTCTAGTGTACTAGCAACAACTGCTAATGCATCTAGCCTGTGGTTCAAGTCTCTAGGGATATGCTCTATGTTGAAAGCATCAAATGAATCTATTAAATCCCATACTCTATGTCGGTAACCAATCATTTTCTTGTAGTTGCATGCGTATAGTTTCTTCACTTGTCTGACTACTAGTTCAAAGTCTAAAAATACCTTAATTGTTTTCACCTTTTTCTTGATGGCCATGACAAGTCCCAAAATTAAGGCTTCATATTCAGCACTATTGTTAGTACAGGAAAACTGTAATCTATATGCTACTAGGTATGACCTACCCTGAGGATCTATGAGTTCAACACCTGCACCCACACCCTGTTTTGATTTGGACCCGTTGCATTTTAGTGTCCATATGCCATCTTTACTTTTATGACTTTTTATTTTAGCATGCTTTATCTCTCTTATTACTTGTGAGGTGCTGGTCTGTTTATTCATGGGTATTTTTTGTTTGGTCAACTTTCATATATGTATTTTCAGCTTGTAAGTCAGAAAGACAACTACCCTTGTCTTCTATTTCCTCTCCTAAATCAGAAATCAGAGTATCTACATTATCTTGAAAGTATCTCCATGGTTGATCAGGATCTACATTTTCCTCTTGTAACCCTACCCTCTTCATGCATTTTTTGTATTCATATCCGATGATGTCTTTGCACATTCCACAACTCTCCTCAGAATGTGGTCCATCATGAACTCTACATCTGTTTTTATACAGTTTACATTGGACTGGTAGATTTTGTTTAATGCACTCTTCCACCTCTTGTCTAATGGCATGACCAAATTTATCTATTGCACTGTTTTCTTCATCCAAAGAATTTCCATCAGACTCAATGAATAAGGCTGTCTCCTTGCTAGCACCCTTTTCTCTAATGTTTAACATCATAATCTCTTCAGTTTGCACCCCATTGTTAGGAATCCTATAAACACCAGGTTCAATAGCAGCATATAATATTTCATTTGTTTGATTATACTCTGTTATCATGTGTTTCATCCTGGGTTCTGCCTCTATTCTAATCTGGTTTGGGACACCTCTCCAAGGTAGCCACATATGCGAAAAGTCAGTGGCCATATATCCATTTAATGTTTTGGACCAATCCCTGCTCAACAACATTCCATAATTTACGGGTATATCCACTATTTGAATGTTAATGAATTGGCTTACCCTGGGGTCTGAAGCTAATTGCATCTAAATGTTCATTAGTTCTCCTATCACACTAACCTCAGTCTTATCTAACTATGTGACAACCTTGGCAGATTTGGTGGGAGTCAACCCTAGAGTTTTACATATTCATAAGGGCATTATGTTGGGTGATGCACCAGAATCTACCATGCAATTGTGTATGTTCTTCCCGCACAGTCTAACTGTTAACAAGAAAGGAGGACCATCCTTCTTATCAGCATACATTACTACATTTGTATTGGAACGCTGCTCAACTCGCTTACTTTTCTCTTTAGGTGGTGAACCTCTATTAGGAACAGCTATATCAGTAGCAACCTCATTTGTCACAGATACATCCAGAGATTTTATAAAAGCATTTCTGATCTCTGGAGTTTTCAATAATTCATTCGAAGGTATACTGACCTTAATTTTCTTTATTTCTTTTGACAAGTAACTCATTAATCTTGTTGTCTCTATCATTTCCGTTTTACTTCATTGGGCCTTTTATTCTGCTATTCCATTATTTGTATGATGATTAGCTTTAAGTATGGTGGGATTGTTGCTAGCATTCTGATCTTGGGGGGTATTGAAGTTGTTTGGAGGAATGGAAGTGGTGAAAGGTCCTCCTGGCCTGGTGTTGTTCCTTAAATTGTAGGTGTAGTTTTTATTTGTCTGTTGAAAAGCCTGCACCTCTTCTGTTTTAGTCAATACTTCATTTTCAGATTCAAAGGGGAACTAAAAAGCGTTTAACACAAAGGCTGATTCAGGAAAAAGATTTTTACAAAAGTATGGTTCATCCTCTAACAATTCATCCTCTTTCTCTTCTGTGGTTGTAAAGGTAAAGGTTTCTAAAACTAAAGCTGTATCATACCCCGAGGGTACTACCTCATTACCCTTGGGAATGAGAAATTCAGAAGTAGGAGGGTGGACATCTATATTGAATATGCTGGTTGCTAAATGGAACTGTGGACAGTCGAGCTCAGCATGGGCATTGGTATTATGAAATCTGCACTAGTTTTTTAATGATGTATTGGCCATTTGGATGCCAGCCGTTTGTTTTGCATCATGATTATCCATATTCTCAAAAGGGGAAACTAGAGTACCATTGTTTGGTCCAGTGTTCCATGTTTTGGGTGGCCTAGGCTGATTCTGATTTTTGTTATTGTATCCTTGGTTGCCCCTATTATCTATCGCTGGTCCTCTATTTTGTATTGATGGCCCTTGGTTATGACCTTGATGCTAATTATAGTTTTGGCTCTGATTTGAACATTGGCCCTAGCTATTATTTTGGCCTTGGTTGTAATTCTGATTTTGATTGTAGTTTTGGTTGCCTCTTCCATAAAGATTCTCATTTCTTAGTTGAGTCACTTTAGTGGTCAATTTTTTCAAGTGTGCAGTGATCTCTTTAATTTCTTCCCTATCCTCTTTTGCCTTTGCCACAATCGTATCTCTAGGAGGTTGGAAGAAAGGCTGGCCACTATTCTGACTGTTATTAGCAGTGTTACCTATGTAAGGGGCTATGGCTTGGATTGGGGTAGGACTATACACAGGTGTGTATGTAGGAACTAGATTTAATAATGGAGTGTGATGTATAGGGACTCCATTCCAAGGTTATGCCTGATTTTGCATCCCAATATTTCCTCCATTGACAAATGGACTATAGGTCGTATGCCTCATCTCTTGGTTTACTGAGGTTGCCTCTTTGTAGGCTTTGGATATTGAATCTATGTCGGGTTTGTTTTTGACAAACATGGCAGTTAAAGGATCCAAGGCAGCATAATACATGGCCAATAAGGTATCATCATCTACAGTGTAGGGGGCTACTAACCTAGAGTAGGCCTTTTGAAATCTGTCATTGAAATTATCAATCAATTCCCCCTCTCCTCTTTTAATGGTAGCCAATTTGTGATACAAGATGCAAGGATCAATAGGTCCCCCAAATCTAGATAAAAATGCTTCTTCCATAAGTAACCAAGAAGAAATGTAGCCACTGGGTAAGTTTACATACTAGTTAGAGGCCTGCTCATTGAAGGTGTAGGGAAACAATCTACACACAACATCTTCGTGTTCTAATCTAGCCCTAAAGCATGCCTCCTTGAATATTCTAATATGATCTTCTGGATCCTGATGTAACTAGTATTTGGGACATATCTTTTTCAGATTTTTGGGCATCTCATTGTAATCATTGAAGTGTATAGGGGAGTTGGTATTAAAATAAGCCATTGTGGGCACTTGAACTTGACCTGGACCTATAGGAATAACTAGATTTTTTGGAGGATTAGGATTTCTAGGAGGACTAGGACCTCTAGGAGTTTTTGAACCAAGATTTAAAGATCTGAATAGCTATCTGTCAGGACTCACAATGTCACGGATGTTAAGGGGTGACCCGGGAGGTGTTCCAGATGAACTCCCTACTTGCGATATTTTGGGATTCCAAATCAAAGGGCTCTAACCATCAGTCAGATCCAGTTGGAGAGTGTTGGCATTAACTCTTTGCCAGGTATATACTTCCTTTGGTGATAAATATCATGTTGAGTACTCTGAATTTCTGATACAAGATGGATTAGTTTTCAAGGATGGACAGTTGTGCATTCCACAATGTTCTATGAGGTTGAATAGCATTAGGGAGAAACATTGTTGGGCCATGGTAAGACATTTTGGTTTGGATAAGACTCTTGGTCTGGTGAAGAGGCATTACTATTGGCCCAAATTATAGTCAGATGTGAGGAGATTTGTGGAGGCATGTGTGATATGTTAGAAAGCAAAGGGGAGATCAACTAATGCAGGTTTGTATCAACCACTACCCATTCCTTCTAAGCCATGGGAAAGCATAAGCATGGACTTTGTATTGGGTTTTCCTATGACAAGGAAGGGATATGATAGTGTTTTTGTTGTAGTAGACAGATTTAGTAAAATGGCACATTTCTTGCCATGCAAAACCACTTGTGATGCTTCATATGTTGTTGATCTACTTTTCAAAGAGATAGTGAGGATACATGGATTGTAATTGAGCATAGTGTCAGATAAAGATGTGAGATTTATTGGCCACTTTTGGAGGACTCTTTAGAGGAAGCTTGGAACCAACTTATCCTTCTCATTAGCCTACCATCCTCAAATAGATGGTCAGACTAAAGTGGTTAACCATTCATTAGGAAATCTGCTAAGATGTTTGACAAGGCAGCATGGAGAAAAGTGGGATAACATCCTACCGCAAGCAGAATTTTCATATAATGACACTATCAATAGGAGTACAGGGAAGTCACCTTTCCAGGAGTATATGGAATTCATCCAAGAGTATTTTGGAGTTGAGAGATTTGCTTACAAGAGAGTCTATTAGTGCAGATGGAGAAGCTTTTGCATCAGCCATCAAAGAGGTAATGATCAAGTCAATACCCAACTCCAACAAACTGCATTGAAGTACAAAGCATATGCTGATAAGAAGAAGAGAGATGTTGGAGATTTAGTGTGGGTTAATCTGAAGAAGGGGAGGCTCCCAAAAGGTAAACATACCAAACTCATGAAAAAGTGTGGGCAGAATGCTTATGAGATCCAACTTCCTCCTAATCTTGGATTGTCACCCATTTTCAATGTATGTGATTTAACTCCATACAAGGATAATGCAGATGTAGAACAAGAACCATTGCAGGCTATAGTAGATGATGATATTCCTAAGCATGATCAACCAAAATTGAAGAAGATCTTAGACTCAAGAGTGACAAAGAAAACAAGAAACAAAGAGTACATGGAGTACTTGGTGCCTTGGCAGGGAAAACCTGATTCAGAGGCAGTTTGGATGCATGAAGATCATATCACAAACCATGGTGCAGACTTTCAAACTCTCATCTCAAGTGGGCTTGAGATTTCTTCTCCCGGGGAGTATGGTGCAGGAGTACCTCTTCACCAAGCCAAATATACATCTAAGGGAGAAGACTAAGGTATAAATATGTTATCATATTTTATGCATTTCTATGTTTGTTCGTGTTGTCTTGTAGGACTTGTGTTGTGATTTCATGTTTGTAATAAAAACCCCATCATGTGAACCAGTGTTACAAATCTGGCATCCTGATAAGCCAATTTGAACATCTTGGGCAATTGGGGTATGTGGATGATTAAATCAAGTGTGTTATGTTTAGGTGTCTTGTTAATGTGTTTAAGTCATTTCGTATGCCAAACATGTGTCGTGTGATTTTTGGTATTCCGGTTGGAAGCTGTAATGACTCCAACTTCTTGTGTTCCAGTTGGAACTTAATGGGGGGAGATATAAACATATTCTTGGATAAAGAGATGAGAGGAAAAAGTTTGATTGAAGAAATAGAAATTCTTTCAGTTTGTGTTTACAATTTCTGTGTTCTGTGTAAATTCTCTGTAGTGTGAATTGTTTTGTATATACTCTCTGTATTAAGTTGTTCATTACATAGTTAGTTTTTCTATTGTCGAGATGCAAGATTGGAACCATTCCACTAGTGGATTTCTTTGAAATCAGTGGAATGGATCCTGTACATAGTTTCTATTTTGTTTTCTTTTTGTTCATGTTTTTGGTAGAATGGAACAGAGGATCCAATCTCTGGAGGAGTTTTCGTAGTAGACAGCCTAGCATCTCTATGTGCTAGGGCTCAAGTGAATAGGGACTGTGAGTTTGGTTGCAGAGAACGTTCTCGGCATAAGATTTTGATGTTATTTCATCAGAGATATATTTCTGTGTATATCGCAACTGTATGCGAATATACATTTTGTGTAGAGAGTGTTGGAAGTTCACCTTTTACGGATACAAGTGTTGACCGGCTGTAGCGGTCAAAGTGAGTGAAGATTCATTAGGTGACTGGTGATAGAAGGTTAAACAATGCATATTCAAAGTTGAGAATATCGGGTTGAAAAAGAAAAAAAAACTTTTAGTTGAACCAATTCAAGTTTAAAAGGTTCAATAGGTTCATTGGTTCATTGGAGTAAGTGGATATCAGTGGGAGAACTTTAGAGTTGGCCGAAGAGTATGTATTGCCAATAGTTAAACTAATGATTGAACCGGTTCAATGGTTCAACTGTTCAACAGTTCAACGGGGTGTAAGTGTTGCCGATAGTTGAACTTACGATTGAACCAGTCCAATGGTTCAACAGGTTTAGTGAGGTTCAACGGTTCAATAACCGTAAGTTCAATGAGTTCATTTGGTTCAAACGGTTCAAAGGCTCAACCACAACAATAGTTCCAGATTTTTAATCCGTTTTCACCACTTCATTGCGGGCTATGCATCAATGGGTAGGGGATGCCCCCTTCCATATAATCATACACAAAACACCATTGGGGATGGGGATGGGGGTTTAAGGGTTAGGGATGCATCTTTGTGGAACACGAGTTAAAAGTAAATACAATAGGGACTTTATTGAACCAATAGCTCAAGACCATTGATTTATTCTACATAATAAAAATAAAACAATGGTAAACAAATATGTAGGTTTATGCAATGATAACATTTATATCAATATCAACACATAAGACATGTGCAATTAAAAAATACTCAATTTTATGCAAAGGTAAGATTTATATCAATATCAAAACAAAAAATATGCAAGAAAAAAATTACATAGGTCTACATGAGAAATATAGTTATAGAGATTAATAAAACAATACACAATACAAAATGTAATGCAAATTGACAATTAATTATAATATTACTATGAAACTCACTAGGAATGAGAGATTAAAGTTGAGAGTTGTATCCTTTGTCTCTAATTTGTTTGCCAATTTTTGAGAAAGTACCTTCCTGTCTGATAGTTGATAGTGGATTGATCAAATGCAAATTTATACATCACAAATTTATGATGTGAGAAATAAATGAAATGAATATGTAATGAGTAAATGGAGGGATTTTTTGGTTAAATACTATTGGTAAATAGATTTGTCACTATAATTCTTTGCTTGACTCACCCAATGGGAAGTGATAAAGTCTACCATAGTTGGAGAGATTGTTATTTATTTAACAATATTCCTCTATGTATGTGAGGGGTAGCTCTCTTGTATGATGGATTTTGGGATTTTAGGGGTGTGTTTTTAACTAGAACTTGTAGAAAAGGTGTACAAACTAAACTAGAAGGTGGAGAAAATATAAAGTATGAGCACAAAGTCTCACAGTAAACAAAATTTACATAAGAAAGGATGAAAATAATGGAGATCTAAAAGATATTAACGGGTAAAAGCACAAAGCTGTGTCACACTTTCAGCCAACTAAAAATCAATTTTGGTCAAACATATAATCTTGTAAGATTCATTCTAGCTAAGTTAGATATGTCCACAACTTTTCCAACTAAAATTGTTGGCTAAATGCATATGTAGCACCACTATGAGGCCAATTTACCAAAAAAAATAAAATTATTTGAAAAACTTGATATTTCAACAACTTCTACTCGTGTAAATAACATTTTTTAAAAATATAAAAATACCCTTTTGTAGATCTATAAGTTTAGTTTTCAAATATATATATATATATATATATATATATATATATATATATATATATATATATATATATTAATAGTTTAACTATTATTTATATTTTCCTTTCTATTTTTAACTAAAAGTAGGTTATCAGCACAAAACATTAGGTTGATTACCATATCAACGAAAAATAGTAAAACTTATTAAAAAAATTGAAAAAAATATGATGCACTAGATAAAAGAATCTATATCAAGATGGTATTATTTTTTTTCTATCTTAGATAAATAGTTAATATGAAATTTGACGTCAAATGGAAACAACTACGTTTTAATACACACACATTTTATTATTTATTTAAAAATATATGTTTATCAAAATTGGAAAAAAATATCCATGCACTAAAGTTTGAAGTTATAAATACACACAAAAAAATTGAAGAAAAAAAAATTACTATATAAAGATTGACGTCTCATGTAACTTCATTTTTCAGCATTTTATCAGCAACTAAATTATAGTGTCAATTTATTAAAAACTATATTCAAATATTTTTTTAATCTTTTTCAAAAATACAAACATAAAATATGCTAAAAAATAAATATTTTATTAGTTTACATCATTTCAAAATTCAAAATATATGTCACTTTTTAGTGATTCAAGTTTAAAAGTTGGATCAGCGTTGGTTGTTTCCTTTATAAAAGTGTGACACAGCTTTGTGCTTTTACCCATAAACTAGATATTACTTAAACATAAGAATAAGAATATCTAAATGAAGAATTAAATCCAAGATCTATGAATGACTATTCATATTCCACAAAAAAATTATGAAATAAATTCACAAAGTGTTGTTAAAAACTTAACATAGGAAGATCTATGAATGACTATTTGTATTCCATTTATATTTTTGGAAATTAAATTTTGAGAGCGCAATGTCTCTTCTCATATTCTCTTACAAATATTTGTTCAAAATATTTCCCAGCTCTATGGAAAGATATAAATGAATGACCCTTATAGAAAGCCTAAAACTAATAGGGGAAAAGTTGGCCAAAAGATCCTTCCCTTGCTCACCTACCTTATATAGTTTTACAAATGAAACCATTTCTTGATTTGTAACTATTTCTTGAAAAAGGGAAATACATAAAATAAGCTTTATTCTATTCGTTTTCTTTTATTATAAGAATAAAGTTTGTTTTATAATTAAATATGACTTTAAAAAAGTCATTTTTTCAAATAAAGATAAAGAAACATATCAACTTTGAACTTCTTTCTATTTCTCTTTATCTTTCTCAAAATCTTATCTATTGACTACGTCATTTCTCAGGGACTTTGATTGTGAAGAAGCCATTTTTGCCTAATAATTTCTAAAATTAGTGACTATCAAAGCTATAGATTTTATGTTCAAGATAGTCATAGTGCTAAGACATATATTCCATGTAGATGATATTTCACCAATATCTTTAATTCTTTTGTGAAAATCAAAGATTTCTTTCCATAAGAAAATTAGTGAAGTAGACATAATGCTTGATTTCTCCATGGTGATCTCATCTATGATGTCCTTAAATAATTCTTCTGAAATTAAATCTTTGAACTTCTTCACCACTTTAACCTTAGCTAGATCAATCTGATCTTCATTTAAGATGTCAACATTTATCAAAAGAGAATTTTCTCTAACATCCATTAGGATTGAATTTCAAGTTTTAATAAACTTATTATACTTAGCCAGAGATTGTTTAATTACCAAATTTTTTTATCACAATGGATTTCTCAATGATTCTTGGTCGAAGTTAGATTGTTTTGCATAATCAAGTAGGCATTCCCTAGATCAATAGATAAGTGCAACATATTAGTGTTGGTTTCACAATAGGAAGAACATTGCATCATAGCAAGTTGACTCACACCATTTGAATGGATCACCATAGATCAATGCTTTAACAAATGACTTTCCTTAATTCAATCGTTCACTTGATTAGAAAACCCTAATGAAGTAGATGACATGGACCTTAGGATTATCCTCCATAGAATGAACAAACACTTCCACACTAGGACTATGCCAAGATAAATTAATGTGTAATGCTTGTAACACTACACCATTGGCCAAACATTTGTAACTTTATGTTATCACATAAAAGAGTGTACACAATACCACATCATCGCACAAATTTTAGTAGCACTTTACACTCTCATATAAAAACTATTTTATTTTGTGTACCACCACACAAACTTTATCAACCCTTCACATACATGTGTGAGAAGTTGTATTGCTTCATACAACACATGATGATCTAATACCAAAGTTGGTCAGAGGGAAATAGTGCAAATTAGTTGGCAATATACAAGCTTACAAAATGCATAAATTCCTAAATTAAACCTTAAAATAAAAGGAAAATATGTAGTCTATAGGCATGAAATACTTCGAAAAGAAATTTGGTATTGGAGAAGATATGTATAATGGCATATATATAAAAAAATGTTGGTTGGTTCTTCTCTACCTGTACCTTATACGATGTAGGTATTTATACAAGTGGGTTTTTAATTACACCTTAACAATATATTTATAGTTGTGACACTTGTATGGTATGCTTTATCATGTGGACATGGTAACAATAGGTGCCAAACTCTTATGGTACTAGTTTATTGTCAAACACCTTACCTAGTAGATTAGAACATAGGAAGGGCTCTTCTTTCATGGTTAGGAAATGAGACTTGCATGGTAGGTTTATACCTAAAACCACCAAAATCAAGAAATATCATTTGACAATCAGGGGAGGGAAGTTTCAGATGGAGAATTTTGGATACAACTTTTTGAGCAAGACTGACCTAAAACTTTGTAGCTTGCCGCATAAAATGAACAACCAAGAGAATAAGTTCTAATTAGGAACATGGCGAACCATAATGCACATGAAGAAATTTCACTAAAAAACATGGAAAGTTGTAATGGAGAAAGAGAGGTAGAGAGAACATTTACTTAATCAACTTAAATCTTGAAGAAGATGCCCCTAAGAAAAACATCTCCCCATGAATTTTACCCACCTTTTGGAGAATGGTTACAGAAGACCCAGATCAATTTTTATTCAAGTTTAAAGTTCTTTCTAAAACCTATGATTACAAAATTGATAATTAAAAATTGAAGTTATTCCCTTCAACCCTTGAGGACTCAATGATGAGATGGTTCATGGGACTCTCTATATGATACATTAACTCTCAAGAAGAAATAGAGATAGTGTTTCTAGATAGATACTAAGACTAGTGTCTGGTAAGAAATGGAAATGAGGAACTCTTCCACTTAAAGGAGAAGCAAGATAAGATCCTATAAAATTATTTAGATTGATTCCTCTTTGTCTTAAAGTGGTGTGGTAATATATTAAACCCTAAGTAGGTTAAAATAGTATTTTTGAGAGGATTGGATGATGAACCATGAGGATCTTTGGACCTAATGAGAAAAGGAGACGTCACAAAACAGAGCCTCTCAGAAACCTTAGAATTATGTAGAAACTAATCTCATACTAGGAGAGGGATTATGAAATCCAGTCTAGTAAAAGGGGAAAATGAGATGGGACAACTTATGGAAGAACTTGCTAATTTGAGAGTGCATATCTTAGTCCAACTCAATTCCACATTGGATGGAATGCAAGCTAAGAGGAAAAAAAATATAAACCTTGTCTATCTGTTACCCCAGATGTTGGAACAAGCATCTTCTAAGAGAATTCCCTTTGGAAAAATTAACTATATGCCAAATATGTGATAAAGACCACTCTACAAATGAGTGCAAAATCTTGTAAGTCATAAAGAATTCAAAGAAACTTCACATATAGTCAATCCTCAAACCAACGCACTTGGGACTAAACACCAAATTGGAATAGAAACCCTTGGACAACACTTTGGCTTGGACATCAAGTACCACAACAATGGGGACCCTAGAAGTGGCCTAATTAAACATGGTTGAATTCTCAATGGCCTAATCAACCACAACAATCATGGTATCCTCCAAACCTAGTGCTAAATTGGAACATATCTTATAATCAATATTATCAAGGACCTCAGCACATGCAAAATCAACAACAACCTTTGCTATATCCTCCCCAAAACAAACAATCTCAATCTCAAAAAGATGTAGTTACACAACCACAACTTCTCATTTGACCAATTGCAAACCCCAAAAATTATCACCCTTCCACTCCTCTCTATTCAACAGAGTCTAAAAATATGGCTAGCATTAATGCCACACATTCTAGAAGCGTTTAACTCAGATTAAGAAGAAAGCTTCGTAGGTTGTCATAGCTCACTATCAATGAAATATTTGATAATCAAGAAGCTATATTTACTAAGAGCAAAATGGATTATGGTGATCTTTAGTGTTAATAGTATTCTAGAGCTAACCTCGAACAACCCTCCAAAAACCTAGAAAAATCCTCCAGAGTTGCACTTAAACATCCTTTTAGAGAAACAATAAGGACACCTTCTATCGCCTTCTCAAACCTTCCTCTAGAGAGCTACTACAACTAACTCTGGAAAGACTATATCGATATTATTCCATAGCAAATCCAACATTATTCACTAGTCCTTTGTACCAATCTCTACATCCAAGCTCCATAATAACAAAGGATGCAAAAATATCTCCCATTTCAAAGTGCCAACTCAAATGTATTTTGGAGCATGCTCTTTATCTAGAGAGGTTCTAGAAAATTCCAAAAACATTGATTGAGCCAATGCAATTACTCAAAACGGAACTAATTTTGGAAATAGAAAGGTTTAATATAAAGGTTCTGTTACTTCAGGTCATCAAAGAAATTCTTGAGTTAAACTAGTTAATCAAGAAACTCTAAATTAAAAGTCTAGGAAGGAAAAAGAAGCAAACTAATACCATCCAAGTTGCAACCTATGCTAGAATTTGTGTCAAAATAAACCTCAACATGCCTTTAAAGAGGGAAATTAAGTTGAAATAAGTTTTGAGAGATTGGATTGAAGAATTAGATTATGAATGCCTTCCTATAATCAAATGTTTTAAATTTTTCAAATGTGATAGAGTGAATTAAAAAAAATTGATAAGAAAGGGGGATGAGAAGATGATAATAAGATAATCTCAGGATTAGGAGGTTAGTAAAGATAAGGAAGATTGTCTTTTGGCCATTGCTAAAGATGTGGTTAATAAGATGCTTTACAAGAGTAATGCTCTTCAAAAAGATGGAGGATTGGAGCCAAGAGAATTGGTGGAGGTGATTAATCCTAATCCAATTGTAGAGGTTGGAACTAAGGATGAGAAGATGAAGATTGGGGTAGAAAGTGATTAAGATTCTTCCAAGGATTGTACAAGGGATAAAGAATCTAAATTAGAGTGGAATATAGCATCTAGAAGGGGTTGGCAAAATGGGGGGAAGGTTTCCTTTGTTGGATACGAGTGGCTTCAATATTAGGGGAAAGAATATGTAAGTGAGCAAATCTAAGTTAAAGGCAATGGAGAAAATGGAGAATATTACACAAGCATCTATTTGGAAATTCTTTCCATTTCAGGGAGGAGGCATCTTGCAAATTCTTTCCATTTCAAAAGCAACTTATCTTGGTCAATACCCACCTTGAGTAGGCCAAACCGGTGAATGCTCCTATGGAAGACTCCACAAGTTGGGTGGGTAATGGATCTATTGTACCAGGTTTAATCAAACCATCTTCGATATTGTAACCATTGCATTCAGCCATATCTCTATTTAATATATCATAGCCCGTAATGGTAGATTTGGAAGGACAAATACCCCTTGCTATGCTTCTTCAGCGCCAATACCAAATACGGCTCTCCGTTTCCTCCGCGTACAATATAGTTACAGCAGCTACACACATACACATCAATTTTTATCTCTGCATACATTCTCATGAGCGGATTGCAAACCCATAATTTTTAACCCTAGCCCTGAACTTGATAAGTTGTAATATCCGTTATTTGGGAGGAAAGAAAGAGAGATATTCATCCATTTTTGTGTGGAAAAGAAGTAGGCCACACAATACCAACTTCCTTCGAATTCTTTACCACAAAGAAGAAGCCATGGATTTTTGGGGGGCAATGAAGACAGAAATCTGTGCGAGGACAAAAGAGAATTCCATTCTTTGCAAACTAAGCGAGAAAGACAGATTGAGATGCGCCACTCTGCTCTCCCTCTTCTTCAACTGCTGAAATAAATCCTCGCTCCATTGCTTCCCTAAATAATGGAGTTTGTTTTCTTTCTACCCGGGATTTCTTTCTATGCATTCATCATGCTTCCACATCCACTTCCTTTTAGAGGTGTTTTGATATGAAGAGCTTTGTTCGTTAAAAGCAGCCGACGTTAGAAAATAAAATTTAAAATAGATAATGAAGATAAAAATAAGTATAGATGAAAATGAGCCTTCCAGGGTTCAAGTCTTGTTTAGTGCAAGGTATCCTACACCATAATGGATGAGGTCCCTGGGTGAATTTGGTGGGAATAGATACCCCTTGGCTCTCAGCTCAAGTGGTTCAGCCTAAGGCTCTACTTCCATCTAGCAAAAATGAATTTGTAGATAACCTCCTTTAAAAAAAAAAGTATAGATATTTTTAATATATTTATGGAAAAGGTGTTAAAAAGAAATATAACTTTGGAGGCATTCTTTTAAATCTATCATATGTAAAAAGTTAATAGGGAAACTAGCCCGCCTAAATTTGATGATCGTATGGTCATATTTAGACATTTTTGTTGTTAAATACAATCAAAATTTAAAACAATTATATCACATGAAAGGATAGATTTTGGATAGACTCTCAAAATTTGTGTATATATATATATATTCTTTCAAATCTATCATATGTAAAAAGTTAATAGGGGAACTAGGGCCTAAATTTGATGATCGTATGGTCATATTTAGACATTTTTGTTGTAAAATACAATCAAAATTTAAAACGATTATATCACATGAAAGGATAGATTTTGGATAGACTCTCAAAATTTGTATAGATTTATGATTATATATATATATATATATATATATATATATATATATATATATATATATATGGTTTATATATAGTTTTACTTATACCAAGATATCATAGTATTTTAAGGGCACTTTTGAATAGATAATCATTATTAAAAAATTGCTTGACAGGCAAGGTCCACCATCAAATTTAAGCCTTTGGAGAAAGGAGTTAATTATTAGGGCCCAACTATTAAGTCTTTTTTCTTATTAATTTTTTATATAAGATGAAATGAAATATATATATATATATATATATATATATATATATATTTCAAAGTAAAAAAAAATAAAGGAAATATTGAAATAATGAATGGTGGTTTTTTTAAAAGAAAATTAAAATTTACATACAAAAGTAAACTAGTTCCTAGTATATAAATAAAGTAAACAATGTAATATAAAAAAAAAATCTTAATTAAAAATTTATATATATGTGTTCATGTAAAAAATAAAATAATTCTAAACTAAAATAAAATAACTCTTAGATAAATAAAATAGCTCTAGAATATAAAAATATTTATAAATATGTAATAATGTGTCATTTACTATCATCTAACTAGATATTTTAGTTTAACTTGACATATATTGAAATTGTAAAGCTTCTTGTAAACAACTATGTATAGAATTTTTTTATTTTACATCAAGACATTTTGGAATACACTTCATCATCCATCATTAGGAAGAGAATGAAAATTCCAGGTCCTAAATGTCTTGATGCAAGAAAAAAAAGCTATACATAGTTGTTTATGAGAAGCTTCAAAATTTTGTTTTATGGATTGTGGATATATCAAGTCTTCAATTGACATATAATACCAAATTATGTACAACTACTCATCATCTTATACTAATTTAAATACAAGAAAGAGTGGTCAAAATATAGCTCCACATGATACATGAATCAGTCTAATTCATTGTACATAAATATTACATATCAAAATATTATGATTTTAGAAAAAAAATGATTTACCTTCTATTGAAATCCAAAAGAAAAATGAACCACTCTTGATCATAGTTCATATAAATTTTGTTGCAATAAAATGTACCCTCATAGATAATGGTTCTGGTCTTAATAGTTGTGTGGTAGATTTGCTAAACCATTTACACATCCTATATTTCTCCTTCTAATTGAGCAATCAAGGGCTTTGATAATATAGGTTGGCAAGCCCTTAGGACCATCACCTTACCTATAGAGTTAGGCCTTATCACATTACCTATTGTAGTACATGTGATGCCTAGTGCTCTCTCGTATAACCTCCTACTAAGTAGGCCATGGATTTATGCCATGGGAGTTGTTCCCTCAATCTTACATCAGTCTATAAAATTTGTTCATGGGACTAAAACTTTTAGTATAAAACTTGATCTCTATTTGTTATAATATTGTCAACAAACTGAGTTGAGACAAAAGTTCAACCCTTTTCTAGTACTTAAAATTTGAATTCCCCCCTTATCATCACAACAAACTATACCCTCATCAACCCCTATTGATGATATGGCAAAGGATAGGCCATCCTCTTGAACTAGTGCATCAATAGATGGCAATTGGGGTCCCTTAAACTTTACACCTTCTTTTATTGGAGAATACAAAATAGGAACATCACACTTTGATGCCTCTGAGATCCTAAGCCAAGGTGCCTTTGTTGGTTAAGGTTGAGATAGAAAAGTTGTTAAAAGCTGGTTTTATCTTCCCTATTGACTATTCTCCCTGGATTCAAACATCGTGCCTATTACTTTATTTTATGGATGGCTTCTCAGATTATAATCAAATTATATAAGCAACCCTAAAGTCTAGCATAAGACCACTTTCACATCCCCTTGGGGTAATTTTTGTTACATTGTCATGCCATTTAGTCTAAAGAATGTGATAGCTACATACCAACGTGCCATGACTTTGATATTTCATGACTTCATTCATAAGACCCTTGAAGATTATGTTGATGACATCTTGGCTAAGCCTACCTTATGCCAAGATTGTGTGAATAATCTTTGTCTCATCTTTGAATGTCTTCAATCATATAACATGCACCTAAACACTCATAAGTATATTTTTGGCATGGATAGTAGTAAGATTTTAGGGTTTATAGTTTTGCAACATGGCATTGAGGTCAATACCAAGATAATTGATGCTATTATGAATATGCCACCCCAATAAATATTTCTCAACTTTGTAGTCTACAAGGTAAGATTTAGGACATTCGCTAATTTATCTCCAAACTAGTAGATCATACCCTTCGCTATACTAATCTCCTTGAAAAGGATGCTCATATTTCCTAGGATGAGGATTGTTAGAAGTCCTTTGAAAGTATTAAGGAGTATCTAGCTAGTCCACCTATTATTATGCTTGATATCTTAGGGCATCCTTTTCTTCTCTATACTTTTGCATTGTCTCATGTTGTAGCTGCTCTCTTGGCTCAACATGACGATGAGGGTAACGAGAATGCATTTTATTATATCAATCATACCCTCCTCAATTATGAAACTTGATATTCTAAAATAGAGAAGTAGTATTTCTCTTTGGTCTTTGCCACCCACAAGCTAAGACATTATCCCCTTCATGCAAAAATGCACATGATTGTCAGGTATGACCCTCTTAAGCATTTATTTTCTAAGGTAGATCTATTAGGGTGTTTGTATAAATGGGTTATGCTCTTAACTAAATTTGATTTAAATTTTCTCTCCCAGAAGACCATAAAGGGGTAGGTCCTGGCTGATCATCTAGCTAAGGCCCTCTCTTCCTCCTCATTCCCTAATTTCAATTTATTCCTAAATGAACACATCCTTCTTATAGATGCTGATTCTCTATGGGATTTATTTTTTGATGGTTCTAGATGTTGGACAAGTTCTAGGACCAATGTAATATTGATCCCTCCTAAGAGTTAGTTAATCTTTCTTTCTTTTCATCTAAATTCTAAATGCATGAATAACATTGCTAAGTATGAGGAACTAACTGCCAATTTGTACGCCACTATTTCCCTTGGCATAAAAGGAATCCATGTATATGGTGACTCATAGTTGACTATTAAGAAAATCAATAGTGACTATCAGGATAAACAAGATAAGCTTTCTCAGTACCATGATTTGGTCTTGTCACTTCTTGACCATTTTTCATCCTTTTCTATTGATGATATTCCATGAAAAGACCACCATCATGAAGATGCCATGGCTAGTGTTTCCTCCCTAGTGTTCTTTGATGGCTCAGAGGATGAATATAATTTTGTGATTCACACTCTCTCCTTCCCCACTATTGTAAATGATTCGATGTTAGATACCCTCTTCTACTATAACATTAATTAAGAAGAGTGGTATTCCTATATTTTAAACTATTTGTGTGATGGCACTTTTCTAAGTGATTCTTCTAAGAATGCCTATATTTGTATCCATAAAATTGCTTCATGTTATACTATCCTTTCTGAAGTTCTCTACAAGTGAGGTTATAATAGCCTCCTCCTCTGTTGTCTGATAAAGTTCTTTTTCTTTTATTATAAGAATAAAGTTTATTTTATAATTACAATATGACTTTAAAAAGTCCATTTTTAAAATAAATATAAAAAGAAACATATCAATTTTGATCTTTTCTCTCTCTCTTTATCTTTCTCAAAATGTTGTCTATTGACTGTGTCATTTATCAAGGACTTTCATTGGGAAGAAGCCATTTTTTCCTTATAATTTCTAAAAATTTGTGACTATCAAAGGTATAGCTTTTATGTTCAAGATATTCATAGTGCTAAGACATATATTCCATGTAGATAATATTTCACCAATATCTTCAATTCTTTTATGAAAATCATAGATTTCTTTTCAAAAGGAAATTAGTGAAGTAGACGTAGTACTTTATTTCTCCATGGTGTTCCCATCTATGATGCCCTTCTTGAATAATTCTTCTGAAATTAAATCTTTGAAATTCTTCTTCACCACTTCAACCTTAACTAGATCAATCTAATCTTCATTTAGGATGTCAACATTTATAGAAAGACAATTTTCTCTAACATCCATAAGGATTGATTTGAATTTTTAATAAACTTATTATACTTAGTCAAAGATTGTTTAATTACCAAAAAAAATTATCACAATGGAATTGTGGATTTCTCAATGATTCTTGGTAAAATTTATTTTGTTTTGCATAATCTAGTAGGAATTCCCTAGATCAATAGATAACTGCAATGCATTAATGTTGCTTTTGCAATAAGAATAGTATTGCATCATAGCAAGTTGACTCACACCATTTAAATGGCTCACCCTAGATTAATGCTTTAACAAATGACTTTCCTTAGTCGAACCCTTCACTTGATTAGAACAATCGAATGAAGTAGATGACATGGACCTTAAGATTATCATTCATAGAATGAACAAACACTTGCACACTAGGACTATGCCAAGATAAAATAATGTGTAATGCTTGCAACACTACATCATTGACCAAACATTTGTAACTTTGTGCTATCACATAAAAGAGTGTGCACAATACCACATCATCACACAAATTTTGGTAACATTTTTCACTCTCATATAAGAAACTATTTTATTTTGTGTACCACCACACAAAATTTTTAAACCCTTCACATATATGTGCGAGAAGCTACATTGCTTCATACAACACATGGTGATCTAATACCAAAGTTGGTCAGAGGGAAAGAGTGAAAATTAGTTAGCAATCTACAAGCTTACAAAATGAATAAATTAAAACTTAAAATAAAAGGAAAATATGCATTCTATAGGCATGAAATACTTCAAAGAGAAATTTGGTACTGGAGAAGATATGTATAATGACATGTATATAAAAAAGATGTTGGTTGGTTCTTCTCTACCTATACCTTATACAATGTATACCTATGTATATACAAGTGGTTTTTAATTGAACCTTAACAATGTATCGACAGTTGGGACACTTGTATGGTATGCTTTATCATGTGGACATGGTGACAATAGGTGGAAAACTCTTATGGTGCTAGTTTCATGTCAAACATATTAGCTAGTAGATCAGAATAGGAAGTGCTCTTCCTCCATGGTCAAGAAATGAGACTTGCATGGTAGGTTTATACCTAAAACCACCAAAATCAAGAAATATCATTTAATAATCAAGGGAGGGAAGTTCCAAATGGAGAATTTTGGATACAACTTTTTGAGAAAGACCAACCTAAAACTTCTTAAAATGCCCTAGAAAATGAACAACCAGGAGAATAAGTTCTAGTGAGGAACATGGAGAACCATAATGCACATGAAGAAATTCCACTAAAAAACATGGAAAGTTGTAATGGAGAAAGAGAGGTAGAGAGGACATTTACTTACCCCATCAACTTAAATCTTGAAGAAGATGCCTCTATGAAGAATATCTCTCGATCAATTTTACTCACCTTTTGGAGAATGGTTACAGAGGACCTAGATCAATTTTTATTCGAGTTTAAATTTCTTTGTCAAACATATGATTACAAAACTAATACTTAAAAACTAAAGGTATTCCCTTCAACCCTTAAGGACTCAGTGATGAGATGGTTCATGGGACTCTTTATAGGATCCATTAACTCTTGGGAAGAAATAGAGATAATGTTTTTAGATAAATACCAAGATTACTATCTAGTAAGAGATACAAACATATGAGGAACTCTTCCACTTAAAGGAGAAGCAAGATGAGAGCCTAGAAGATTATTTAGAATGATTCCTCTTTGTCTTAAAGTATTGTGGTGATATATTAAACCATGAATTTGTTAAAATAGTATTTTTAAGAGGATTGGATGATGAACCATGAGGAGGCTTGGACCTAACGGAAAAAGGAGACATCACAAAATTGAGCCTCCAAAAAATCTCAGAATTATTTAGAAACTAATCTCATACTAGGGGAGGGATTAGGAAATCTAGTCTAGTAAAAGGGGAAAATGAGATGGGATAACTTATGGAAGAAATTGCTAATTTGAGAATGGATACCTTAGTCCAACTCAATACCACATTATATGGGATGCAATCTAAGAGAAAAAACATAGGAACTTGGTCTATCTATTACAATAGATGTTGGAATAAGCACCTTCTAAGAGAAATCCCTTTGGACAAAATAACTATATGAAAAATATGTTATAAAGATGTATCTACAAATCAGTGTGAAATCTTGTAAGTAATAAAGAATTCAAAGAAAAAGGCTCCACTAGTTGAAAATGAGATAAATCATATGGGACAATGTTAGGGTGAAAACTTCACATATAGTCAATCCTCAAACCAACCCACTTGGGACTCAACACCAAATTGGAATAGAAACCCTTGGAAAACACCTTGGCCCAAACATTGAGTACCACAACAATGGGGACCTTATTAATAGGGACCCTAGAAGTGGCTTAATTAAACACAGTTGAATTGTTGATGGCCTAATCAACCACAACATTAATGGTATCCTCCAAATCTTGTGTCGAATTGGAACCTATTTTATAATCAATATTATCAAGGACCTCAACACATGCAGAATAACAACCTTTGTTTCCTCCTCCCCAAAACACACAATCTCAATCTCAAACAGATGTAGTTGCGCAACAACTTCTCATTTAACCAAGTGCAAACCCCAAAAATTATCACCCTTCCACTCCTCTCTATTCAGTAAAGTCTAAAAATATGGTTAGCATTAATGTAATACATTGTAGAAGCCTTCAACTTAGATCAAGAAGAAATCTTCCTAGGTTTTTGCACCTCACTATCAATGAAATGTTTGATAATCAAGAAGCTATATTTTCAAAGAAATAAATTTATTCTAGTCATCTTTAATGTCAATAGTATTCTAGAGCTAACCTAAAACAACCCTCCAAAACCCTAGTAAAATCCTCTAGAGTCACAGTTAAACATCCTTTTAGAGAAACAATAGGGGCACCTTCTAGTGCCTTCTCAAAACCTTCCTCTAGGGAACTACTGCAACCAACTATGGAAATACTATCTTGATATTATTCTAGAGAAAATCCATCCTTATTCACTAGTCCTTTGGACCAATCTCTAGAGCCAAGTTTCAGAATAATAAAGGATGAAAAAATCTCTCCCATTTCTATTCTAGATCATGCTCTTTATCTAGAGAGGTTCTAGAAAAATCCAAAAACTTTGACTGAGCCAATGTCATTACTCAAAACAGAGCAATACAGTCATACGACCTTCAAATTTAGGCCCTGTGTCCAACTCTTAAGTCATTTTTCTTATTAACTTTTTATATAAGATCAATATATATATATATATATATATATATATATATATATATATATATATATATATAATATTTTTCAAAGTAAAAAAATAAAAGAATTATTGAAGTAATGAATGGTAGTTTTTATAAAATAAAATTAAAATTTGCATACAAAAGTAAAATGGTTCCTCCTTTAGAAATAAAGTGGACTATCACCATGTTGCTCTGCTATTATCACACCTAGTTATGGAATTTAGCAATCAATAGGGCCTTGGGATAGTTTTTAGAAGAATTAATCATTTTTTCAAGGTATTGAGAGAAAGAATTCATTTAAAAATAAAACTCTTATAATCATATGATCTCTAAATGGTCTTTGATTGTCCTAATATCTCATCACAATACACTCAAGTCAAACAAAGTTTTTTGTTGTCTCATATCATAGAACAACAAATCCTTAGTCTATATGTAACACTTTGAAAGGGTTTGGATCATGTGAATACTTTTGTGTCTTTATAGGACAGTCATAAAGAGTTTTGTCCTACTACCACAATCCATAAAGCTAATTGCAATCCTTTGAGAAAGTCACCTACACACTTGGATCCCCATCTTATGCCTCATAAAGTTGGTCATAATAACAAGACATTATAATAAGGTTTGAAGGTGAATGTATGAGGTCCTAGCATAGTCAAATGATTGAAGGAATGATTGCCATATTAATGAAGACTTGTCATAAATGATGGACATCCATGTTTGTGGAGGTCTGTTGCACTATGGTAGGGGTAGGCTATACAAGTTAAGATTGTCAAAAGGTTGAAGGAACGATTTTCATAGCTCAAGAGAAATCATTTATAGTCAAGGGTATGCTATACAAGTTAATATTGGTCATGCATAAATGGTGAAGATCTTGGAGGCCAAGGAAAAATGATAAATTTGTGAAGTTTCCCACAACAACAAATTTTACAACATGGTTTGTGAGGATGGTAACATTATGGAAACATCCAGAAACAAGGTTGAAACATGGTTGAAACTTCATGAAATGAAAAGATCTTCTTTTCTACCTACAAAATGCAAGTTAAAAGATGTCAATGAGTTTGAAGACAAACTCTAGGAGATGAAATGAAATAAGATTTTCCTATTTACTTAATTTTTAAAACCTTTTTGTAAAGTGTTGTTGTGACAACATTTCAAACTCCTAATTTGCTATACCAGCCATGAAACAACTTGATTTTCAGACCTATATCACTATTGTACCTACACAATCATAGCTAGAAATGGTCAAAGATAAAGGAATCAAGTTCTTGGAGCTAAATCAAAATGAACTTTATAATCATGTACCAGAATTGCATCCTTAGATATGATTGTTGCAGCCTTCCATGAAGTACTGATGCAAGAGAATCCAGGGTGTAAGAGCAATCTTGCATCAACCAAAAAAAAATGTTGTTTCTTTTCAATAAGGGCTAAATTTGGTAGGCTTACAATTTTTAGTAAGTTTGCATTTGTGCACGGTTGGATACAAAATCTTACACGAACCTCCAAAATGGTGAATTGAAGCTAATGGTGAAGAAATCACTTCAATATCATTTGTCATTTGTGAGATATTAAAATTTCAAATTCCAAAAATCCTATTGAAATATTCAAAGTTGAATTTGAGGCACTTAGAGGCTCCGGATGGGCTCGAAATTTGGTGGGAAACCCAAGTAGTCTACATTTAGGTACTGCTTGTGCACAACCGTCTTTTCAAGAGCTTCTGAAAAAGTATTATAATTGAAAATCCAATGGTCGGATCAAAAGTTATGGCCTCGTGAAGTTGACCTATTTTTGGAGGGAGATGCAAATTTTGAAATTAAGATGGTGGCTGCCAAAAAGGGCTATATATGACCATTTTTGGGAACCCTTGGGGTAGTAGAGTTAAGGGGGAAGGTGTAGAGTCAACAAATGGTAGGAAAATAGAAATCCTAGTTGATTTGGGGTTACAGAAGCCTAAAGATTCTAGAGTCTTGAGAGAGGGAGCTGTAATGTGTTGCAGCCTGTAGGGGATTCATCCTCTAATTGTATTTGAGCTGCTGTAATGTAATGTTTGGCCCATATTAATAAAATATCATTCTATTTTCTGTGTGCAATTTCTGTTATTGTGTGTTTTATAATTTATCCCCTTCATCAAGTGGTATCAGAGCTAGGGTTCCTGAGTCTGTAGACAGATCACCGACCATGAGGCAGTTTGCATAGGACCTAAGGTTGTGGGTGTGTCGCGGAGATCAAGATGCCTCCATGAAGAAATCGTATTGGGAGGAATGCTTTGACGGAAGAGGGTTTTAGAGCCCTACAAAGACAAATCAATGCATTACAAGAGGAGTTGTGAAGAGGGTTTGAGCCAAGAACAAGAGAAGAAAGCGAGGATGAAGTGGAAGAGGAGCTATCTGAGGAAGAACAAGAAGCTGCAGGAGATCTTGCAAAAGTTAGGTTGTTGAGGGCCATTTCTAAGATTGGAAAGAGGCCCAAGATCAAAGTTTCTACATATTCTAGAGATTTTAATCCAGAATAGCTTATTGATTGGATCAATGACATGGAGGAATATTTTGAGTATGAAGATGTGGAATACCCAGATCGGGTCAAGTCTGCAAAGACAAAGTTGAAGTGACATGCCAGTATTTGGTGGAAGGAGGTCTAGTTAGAGAGAAATAGAAGAGGAAAAACAAAGATTACCAGATGGGATCGGATGGTGGAGAAATTGAAGAAGCAGTTCATTCTTGTGGACTATGAGATGGAGTTGCTGAAGAAGCTACAAGGATTGAAGCAAGGTAACAAGTCTGTTAAGGAGTATATAGAAGATTTTTATAAGATCACTATCAGGATAGGCCATGGAGAGGCCAACAAGGAGAAGGTAGCTCATTACATTAATGGGTTGAGGCCAAGTATTCAAGAAGAGTTGAGCCTAGTCAAAATGACCACCATAGAAGATGTGTACTAGTTTTCCCTGAAGGTGGAAGAGAAGCTAAATAAGAGATTTGAAAGCAAGCAAAGGGGAAGAGGTCAAGGGGGAAGGACTGGTGGAAGACCCTATGGAGGCTGAAATGAAGATCCAAAGAAAAGTGAAGAAGCTGGGACCAGTCAAAATCTGAGAGGAGATAATACCTACCGCCCTCATGACCAGAACAATGGTGAGCAAATAGGAAGAGGAAGAGGCAGACCTAGGTAAGGAGCTAGAAGAGGTTTCAGAGGAACATGTTTCCAATGTGAAGAAGAAGGACATCGAGCATACGAGTGTCCACAACATGAAGGAAGGGTAAATAGAAGACCTAAAGGTAATGTACAAGTTGCACATGTCGATGAAGATGTGCAATCTAAGTGCTCTGAAGATGCTGAAAGGAGAGAAACCCTAGTTGTCAGAAGAACTTTGTTGAATGAGGAGAAAGAACCTAATCAAAGGAAGAGTTTATTCCGCACAAGGTGCAAATGTGAAGGTAAGTCTTGTGATATTATTATTGACAGTGGAAGCACTGATAATCTTGTTTCCAAGGAGATGGTTGACAAGTTGAAGTTGACAAGAAGAAAGCATCCACATCCATATCGGATTGCATGGTTGCAAAAGGACCATAGAGCTTTGGTCAATGAGCAGTGTTTAGGAAGTTTAAGATTGGGGACTACCATGATGAGGTGTTGTGTGATATCATACTGATGGATGCATGTCATATGTTGTTGGGGAGGCTGTGGCAGTATGGTAGGAGTGTTGTCCATGATGGTCATGCAAACTCATATTCCCTAACAAAGGATGGAGTTCATCATAAGTTGAAGCCCTTGAAGGAGGTGGAAGAAAAGGTATGTAGTATTGCCAGAATTTTCTTGGTAGATGGTAGGAAATTTTTGGAGGGTATGAAGCATAAGCATCATTGCTTTGCATTGATTCCTAAGATTAGTCAAGAGAAATGTGAAGATGTACCAGCAGAAGTCTTAGAAATATTGGAAGAATTTTGAGATATTGTTTTTGATAATGTACCAAAAGGTTTACCGCCAGTGAGGAAGATAAGTCCTCAAATGGATTTGATACCAGGAACCAGTTTGTTGAATAAGGAAGCCCATAGAATGACTCCAACAGAGAGTGAAGAGTTGAACATGCAAGTTCATGAGTTGTTGAGGAAGGGACTAATAAGGAAGAGCCTAAGTCCATGTGCGATACCTACAGTACTAGCACCGAAGAAAGATGGAGAGTGGAGGATGTGTATAGATTCCTAAGCCATCAACAAGATCACAATCATGTACAGATTTCCATTGCCCAGAATGGATGACATAATGGATTGTTTGAGTGGAGCCAAGTACTTCACGAAGATTGATCTGAAGAGTGGGTATCACCAGATTTGAATCAGAGAAGGAGATGAATGGAAGATAGCCTTCAAGACCAAGGAAGGTTTGTATGAGTGTTTATTCATGCCATTTGGGCTAACCAATGCACCAAGCACATTCATGTGGCTCATGAATGAGGTATTGAAAGATTTTTTGGGAAGTTTTGTTATTGTTTATTTAGATGATATTTTGATTTTTAGTAACACTTAGGATGAGCATTTGATGCATATCAGAAGAGTTTTAGAGAAGCTAAGGGAGGAGAAGTTGCTGATTAATTTAAAGAAATGTAGTTTTGCAATGAAAGAGTTGGTATACCTGGGATTTGTTGTCTCAGAGGAAGGTCTTAAGATGGACCTAGAAAAAGTAAGGGCTATCATTGAATGGCCCATGCCAAGGAGTGCAGCGAAGGTATGAACTTTTCATGGTTTGGCAAGCTTTTACAGAAAGTTTATCAAAAATTTTAGTAGCGTTTGTACACCCCTAATTGAGACAATGAGAGGGGATAGAAAAGAGTTTAGATGGCCTAAAGGAGCAAATAAGAGCTTTGATAGATTGAAGCAGAAAGTCATAGAAGAACGTATTTTGGCACTTCTAGATTTCAATAAGGTATTTCAGGTAGATTGTGATTCTAGTGGTAGTGATATAGGAGTTGTTCTTAGTCAAGAAGGTAAGCCCATAGCCTATTTTAGTGAGAATCTTAATAATGCCAAGAAAAAGTATTATGTTTATGATCAGGAGTTTTATGCAATAGTTCAGGCTTTGAAGAAATGGAGACATTATTTATTGCCAAAAGAGTTTGTTTTATATACTGATCATCAAGCTTTGTAGTATCTTAATAGTTAGGGAAAGTTAAATCAAAGGCACTTAAAATGGGTTGAGTTTTTGCAGAGTTATACTCTTATTTTGAAGCACAGGAGTGGGAAGTCCAACAGAGTTGCAGATGCCTTGAGCAAAAGGCAAAATTTGTTGACAGAAATGAAGATAGAGGTTGTTGGGTTTGATGAACTCAAAAGTTTATATCCTAAAGATCTAGATTTTGTAGAGGCTTAGAAAGCTTGTTTGGAACCTGTCACTTTGGACCGGACAAAATGGTTGGATTACATAATCCAAGATGGCATGTTGTTTAGAGGAAGCCAATTATGCATTCTAAGGAGTTCCATGAGAGAGAACCTGATTAAGGAGAAGCATAGTGGAGGATTAGCTAGACACTTTGGTCGAGATAAGACCATTCCTATTCTTAGTGAACATTATTACTAGCCACAATTGCAGTAGGATGTGAGGAAATTTGTGCAGAGTTGCAGAGTGTGTCAAATGGCAAAAGGAACAAGTTAGAATACAAAGCTATATTAGCCATTACCAATACAAGAGAAGCCATGGGATGATATTAGTATGGATTTTGTTCTTGGTTTACCAAGGACACAGAGAGGACATGATTCTATTTTTGTGGTGGTGGACAGATTCTCAAAGATGGCCCATTTTATTCCTTGCAAGAAGACTAATGATACTATTCATATTGCAAAGTTATTTTTTAGGGAGGTGGTGAGACTACATGGTCTACCTAAGAGCATAGTTTCAGATTGAGATACCAAGTTTGTTGGTTATTTTTGGAGGACATTGTGGAAGAAGTTGAAGATAGATTTGAAGTTTAGTTCTACACACCATCCACAGACTGATAAACAGACAGAAGTGGTGAATAGGAGTTTGGGTAACCTGCTATGATGCTTAGTAGGAGATATGCCCAAGGGATGGGATTTGATTTTACAACAAGAGGAATTTTCTTACAACAATTCCGTCAATAGGAGCACATGTAAATCTCCATTCCAGGTTGTGTATGTGAGTAGCCCAAGAACTACTTCTGAATTGATGAGGATAGATAAGGAGGAGAAGAGTAGTGCCAAAGCTGAAAATTTCACTGAGCACATGAAGAATTTGCATGAAGAGGTAAGAAAGCATATCCATAAGATGAATTCTCAGTATAAGGCTAAGGCAGATCAAAAGAGGAGACATAAGGAGTTTCAGGAGGGTGATGAAGTCATGGTTCACTTGAGAAAAGAATGATTTCTAGTTAGTACATATAATAAGCTGAAGATGAGGAAATTTGGACCATGTAGAATCCTGAAGAAGCATGATTCAAGAAATGCATTTGAGGTAGAGTTGTCTGATGACATCAATATTTCACCAGTGTTGAACATTTCAGATTTGACAGAGTATCATGATGATGGATTTGATAAAGGAACACAGTGGGACATTCCAGCATCTACTTCAGAGAAGGAGGAGATAGAGGGCATTCTGGATATCCGTGTGGGTAAGAGTACAAGAAACATGTAGTATACAGAATACTTGGTGAAATGGAAAGGAAGGCCTGTTGAAGATTCATCATGGTTATCTGAGACTGATGTTAACCATTTTGGTTTCCCTCTAACTCATGAGAAGTGACAAGGTCACTTTTCAAATTACCCCAGGTGTCTAATGCAGGAGCATCCAGAGTGTAAGAGCAATCTTGCATCAACCCAAAAAATGTTGTTTTTTTCAATAAGGGCTAAATTTGGCAGGGTTACTACTTTTAGTAAGTTTGCATTTGTGCACGGTTGGATACAAAATCTTACACGGACCTCCAGAATGGTGAATTGAAGCTAATGGTGAAGAAATCACTTTAATATCATTTGTCATTTGTGAGATATTAAAATTTCAAATTCCAAAAATCCTATTGAAATATTCAAAGTCAAATTTGAGGCAATGAGAGGCTCTGGATGGGCCTGAAATTTGGTGGGAAACCCAAGTAGTCTACCTTTAGGTACTGTTTGTGCACAACCAACTTTTCGAGAGCTTTCCGAAAAGGTATTATAAATTGAAAATCCAACGGCCAGATCAAAAGTTATGGCCCTACGATGTTGAACTATTTTTGGAGGGAGATGCAAATTTTGAAATTAAGCTGGTGGCTGCAAAAAGGGCTATATATGACCATTTTTGGGAACCCTTGGGGTAGTAGAGTTAAGGGGGAAGGTGTAGAGTCAAGAAAAGGTAGGAAAATACAAACCCTAGTTGATTTGTGGTTACAAAAGGTTGAAGATTCTAGAGTCTTGAGAGAGGGAGCTGTAATATGTTGTAGCCTGTAGGGGATTCATCCTCTAATTGTATTTGACCTTATGTAATGTAATGTTTGGCTGATATTAATAAAATATCATTCTATTCTCTATGTGCAATTTTTGTTATTGTGTGTTTTATGATTTACCCCCTTCATCAAGTACCAAATAATTGTTCTAGATTGCAGATATCTTGATTAAGATTGAAAATGGAGAAAACATGAAGAAAGGAGGCTAGAAATGAAGTTTTGATCATGAAATTAGTTAACTAAAACTGCTTTTTGATGTTTGTACTTGAAAATGAAGAGTTGCAGCTACATATGGAGGAGAAAATTTTTTTCTATAGCTCTGCACACGTGTGAACCATTCAAATTTGTCATTTCATTAAAATCCTATATCTAACTAAAACTACAATCACATGGCAATTAATATCAAGTTATGTCTTGAGGTATGAAATTACATATATCATCTTTCTACCAAGAAAAACAATCATATATAACAAGAAATCAATCTATAACATGTTATTGATCATGACTCAACCATTGTAAACTGATTTTACATCAAACTTTTAAGTTTCAAAGTAAGAATACATGCACATAAGGAATTTAAATTATATTGTATATCAAGGTGTATATATATTAAAATCTAGTCCATAATGGTAGACATATACAAAAATTTAGCAAATATGCCAACTCAAAACATTTTTTACAAAATGTGGCATATGCCATGTCTCAAAATCTATATACAATCTGCATGACGAATAGATACATCAAATACTAAAAGTCCACTTGACCTTAGTATGCCTTTGGTGAATCCTCAATATGTGATGGATCCTTAAGAAGTGTTTTCTTCGTACCATGATGTCTAGTAGTTGATGGAGGCAAAGTTGACTACATTAACAAGTCAAGCCACAAATTTGATTAATCTCTTCAATGGTAAATATAAATAGGTTAGATTTAGTAAATAGAATCTTATCTACTGCAATTTAGAACTTTAATTTATTAACATACATCTAAATCACTACAATCAACTATAAGACCTCTATAAACTATCAATTATTTAAAAAAATTCAATTCAATTACCTTGACTTTTTCTTGTCATTCAGACAATCGTTCTGCAAATGATTTTCTTTTAAGATGATCAGGTGTCCTACTAAAGCATGATGACAAAGGTGGCACATCTCTCACATTCTAAAGAGACTATAAAAGTAAAGTAACATTGAAATTAATTAATATATAACTATTAAACAAAAAAGGAAATGCATACATTAAAATAGGTTAGATGTGTTACACATAAACAATCTAGAGTGCACTACACAAAAACTTATCTACTGGAAAACAAGCACATACCACCATCAAGGCCTCCTGCATCGATTGAGAAGGACACATCATGGATGGACCAACTAATATCTCCTTTATGAAAAATGACAAGAATGTAAGACTCTATGTATACAAATAATCATAATAATTTTTAAATTAATAGATCAATTTATCTATTCTCTACTTTATTATTTTATCTAAATGACTATAATAAAATATTTAAGGTTTTTAAATTATCAATTAAAGTGCAGTTCAATCTAATTACCTCTACCCTTTGTTGGCATTTAGAAAGTCATTTTACAAATGATAGTCCCTTGGGTCGATCAGGGGTTTGAGTAAAGACCATTGGCAAAGATGCCACAGCATTCACATTTTGGATTGACTATAAAATTAAATTAACATCAAGATATAAATTAATATAATTACTCACAAAGAAATAAATGCATAAAAAAAAGAAGTTGATGTGTAGAACAAATTATACCGGCAAGTCAAAGCCAAATTTGATTGTAGATAAAGTTCCATGATGAACTTTTGTCAACACCTCCTCTGTCATCAACTGTTATCCCCCTTAGATATATTAGTACTAATAAATTTATTTATATTATTCAAATGGAATACACCATAAAATTTAACTTTAAATTTTACTTATATAAAATATTGGCCATGCTCTTCTCCTTCTCTATGGTCCACTGATGCTTGTGCTTATGCTCTTGTCCTTGACCCCTTGGCTTGAGTTATGGACCCCTATTGGCTCATCTCGTGAATGGACATCACACTCTGAAGTGTTCAAGGGTGGCTCACTACTCTCCATAACAAGACCTAAGCACAACTGATTGTAAAAATTACAATGATGGGGCACATAAACATGCGTGGACAAGGACTTGGGTCTAGTAAAATTAGGTGATCCAATATCATTACCAACATCATGTGGTTGTGCAAATTGAGAAGTCTATATAATCAAGTGCTTAGTCAAAGAGTGTATGGCATTGAGGCCCTACTGTGTTGCATTTGCAACAACGACTGGGTGCTGAATTGGGGGTGAGAAGGGATAGCAGGAGGGGAAATATAGGTCCACCTTGTACTTGTCTCATTGCCCTAGGTCTATCTTGAGGCATTCCCTTACCTACTTCTTAAAACACTCTAAAATCAAAATAATTCACATGGTGACCAATTACAAACTCTGCATATAGTTTACAAAGGAAATACAACTTAGGTACACCTAAATTATTATTGGGTGGTTTATCAAAAACCATTCACTAATGATCTAAAAAATTTTGACTAATACCCTCATGTATACACCATTTGATTGAATACTTAGGCTTACAAACATCAACATGCAATCTAATTTTAGGATTGACAAAATATTGGGCTAACATAGCTTTGGTAATGTCTAACTCTTTCACTTGATCATATGATAAACCATCAGCATATTCTACCTTCTTGGTTTCTCGTCATTGCCTAAATGATTTATTTTGGCTTGAGAGGGTTCAAACATGACTAATAATTCCCTCTAAATTTGATGTTATTGAAGACAATCAAAGATGGCAGTGATACATTTCTACAATCCTACTTATTTGATCAATGTTTCTTTCACTTTTCTCTTTAATTGTTGGAGGAGGAGGGTTTGGTGGTGGAGGGTTTGGGTTTTCATGTTGTTCATCCATTTTACCTATTTAAAATATAAAACATACCCATTTAGTATAAAAAAAACCAAAAAAAATTGCTTGAATATATAAAATAAATAAAAAATGCAAGAACTAACCTCTTCAGATCAGATATCAATTCTTGGATTGCTCTGATATCAGTTTTGGGAGAGGTCTATGTTTTGCAAGCTGTGGGTTTGCAAAACATGACTTCTTTTTCCCTTTTTATGTCTTGCAAAACGGATATCTTGGGTAAATTAGGTTGCACAATATATTTAAAGATTTGTGACAATTTTAATCTTACCTAGTTTGGATTTTTTGTACTTTGTTACTTGCACACATGTTACCCAATTTTTAGATTTCTATCAATGACTTCTTGCAAACATTTTTCTTAAAACTTTCATGAATGTAAATAAACATCATAACTCCCCACTTTCACTAATTGGGTGATTTAATTAATAGCATAATTAATATTTGGTAATTTTAATAAAATCTCATGGTGAAATTAACTTGTGTCCATTGCCAAAATTAAAATAATTGTGAATTTGCACTTAGATTTAAAATGTCTTCATACCAATATGCCTAAAACTTGATAAAGAGCCCCTCCAAACGTATCACAATAAAATGAAAATTTGTTTTTCTACTATTGAGATTGTTGGCATAACAGTCATAGTAACAATGGTATTACATTGTTAAATTTGCATTTATAGGTTAGTTTATGCATATAAATATTAGTAAATAAAGCAAAAGTTAGTTTGTTAGTTTGTGGGAGTTACATTCCCGTATGGAGGTTATGTAGGTAGTTACCAAATAGTTAAAGGGAAGAGGCTTTTATAAAGCCAATGTAATGCAATGTGAAAATTATCCAAAGACAATAATATATTATTCTATGTTTTATGTTTTGTTGTGTTAAAATGGTTTGATCTAGTTATCTATGTTTGTGCTCAACATATTTCAATATGGTATTAGAGCATTGAAGATTTCTATTTGCCTGTGTGTTTGAAGAAGAGTCTTTGGAACGGTATTCTTGGAGGTTTGTGGAGGAATGAAGATCAATTTAAAAAATCCACATGAAGAGAATCAGAAATGGTGGTGACAGTCCTTTAAGATAGATAAAAGAAATTATAGAGGTAACTCATGTCATTATGGTGAAAGAATAATGCAGATATTTAGAGAAAAGGAATGGTCTGGGATGAAATCAGTCCTTATTTTTGTTTGGTAATTTCATATAGACTTGTATTTGGTGAGTAGCAGAGATCAACCCATGATCTAGACATTGTGAACCCTCCAAGGGAAAGTTTTTGATGTTCTTTTATTCTTCCACTCCATATAATAACGTTCTTTCCATTGGCTAAACCATTTTCATCTAGTTTTTAATCTGTGTAAAAGAAGGTAGGAATTGTTTCAAATACATGGAGTATTGGAACGAATAGTTTATTTCATTGAGGAAATATAAATACATTTGCAATCGCTATGCTTCTGTATGGTTTTGTTGATTACTATAGGATTGTCTAATATAAACTTGGCCATAAAGGAATGCAATACTACATTGAGTTCGAGTTTTTGAACCATCTATGAGATTTATTCATACTAAGGGTGTTGTAGTGGATAGTGACAGAGGTAGCGACAGTCAAGGATTATGTAGATTTGAGTTTAGGGTTTAATAATTGGAGAAATAAGGGATTTTGTAAGAAGTTTGGTTGCTTTGTAAGACATCTATGGTTTAAAATTTGTTTTGCATCATAGTAATTACATAGAAGGTATAAGGAGTTTTAAGGATATATTTGTGTTTATGGAGGTATAAGGTTGATTAGCGTATGGGTCTATCATTGGATCAATTTGACATTATCATCGTGAATGCACATATGTCAAAGATAGCTTATGCTTTCAGGGCCATCGTTTCTATTCCTGATGAGGCCTCCAAAGACTCATCCAAGACATCAATTGGTTAAAGTATAACAGGGTCATATTGGAGGCAGGTGGCATCGGAGAATGGAGGATTTTCCATCATCTCAAGTTAGCTTCCCTCTTTGAGATGATGCTTTGCATGAGAAGTATTTTTGGTTTTGGTTGTTTTACTTTTCTTTGTTGATGCTAACGGATTTGAAGAATGTATGTTTTGTGAAGATTTTGTTTTAGAGACAGGTTTGGGATTTGGTGTTGAGCTCAATATGGATTGTTGTCCAGCGAGCTTCAAAGTATATGATCGAGAATTATACCCTTTCGCGGTCACCAGACAATGATAGAGATCTATCGTATCTCTTAGGGATTGTTGTCAAATAATTCAAGACTCTTTGATTTGAGAATTTGGGACTAAAGAGCTCAAGAACACAACTTAAAACTACACCTTTCTGAGGGTAGACAAGACAGCATGATGGAGCCCCGCTTGGTTTAAGATTTGTTCTTTGGGAGAAGACCTTCTATAAAATATGTATTCATATTATGTAATCAGCTTTGTTAAGTATATTAACATTCAGGGTCATCCCTTGGTACTATTGTAGGAACAATGTAATAAGGGAGGAATGTTGGCATAATAGTCACAGTAACAATGGTATTACATTGTTAAATTTGCATTTATAGGTTAGTTTATGCATATAAATGTTAGTAAATAAAGCAATAGTTAGTTTATTAGTTTGTGGGAGTTACATTCCCATATGGAGGTTATATAGGTAGTTACCAAATAGTTAAAGGGAAGAGGCTTTTATAAAGCCAATGTAATGCAATGTGAAAATTATCTGAAGACAATAATATATTATTCTATGTTTTATGTTTTGCTGTGTTAAAATGGTTCAATATGGTTATCTGTGTTTGTGCTCACCATATTTCAATAGAGATATGATCAATGACTCAATCATTTTTCACTGATAATTAGGTCATCAAAATTTATAACTTGACTTGTCCTAACTTGCAACACTTTGAGGAGTCTAGAATTGACTTTAAACCATTTGTGACTATGACCACAAATTGATGGGTTCAATGAGCAATTTAACACTATAAAATGATTAAGGACATTTGCAACCAAGACTTTATGATCTGTAGATATTAATGTTTTGAACTTGATTAAACTAATGTGACAAAGTGACTCCACATGTGACTTGGAAGATCAACATGGCATTCAAGAGGTTAACTTAATGACACATCTTTTTAATGAGTGTTAAAATTTTAAAAATTTTCTAGTGGATAATAACTATCTCTAACTAGGGACAAGCACCTTGTGGATGCAATAGGAACTTAGAATATCTAGCAAAAGATCAGTGCATTGTCTGTCGGGTCATAAAGTTGATAGTGTACACAATAACAAAAAATAATAGAGGACTTTGACACAAGGAAAACTAAACATAAGGGAAAATACACACACAAAATAGAAACAAACATGAAAAAAATTCCTAGGTAACCTATGTACATGGTAGATCATGTGAACCCAATGATAGACTTAGAAAAATATGCATTTGTGCCAAATAATGAACTATATCTATGAAGCATCGATGTACCAAATTGTTATTTATGTTTCATGGTGAGGGATTTGAAGTCTTTTAAATGCATAAGATTCATTAATAATGCATCATACCCAAACAATCACTCTTCCTCATAAAAATTAGAAGCCTCTTGAATCAATTTAGTGTCACCATTTGTAATATTGATCATGTCTTCTTGCATTACATCACACATATCAATGTCCCACATTTGGATGCATCTTTGATCATTTGAGTTTGAGGAGAATAAGTCTCAGGTTTCCCATGTTTCATACAAATTTTGAGATGGGTAGACTTCTTGTAGTTTAGGCTGCAAACTCACTTCATGAATAGTAATTTCAAGGAGCATGGGTAATCCTTGATTAAATTAATTTCATCCCTCTTCATTGCGATAAACTCAAAAAAATACTATCTAATGATCATAAAGTAGGAGAAAAGGATGATACATATGTAACTTTGGACTCATCAATACATGTGCTTTCTTCTACGATCATTAAAGGAGTAGGAATGACATCTTCACCGCAAAGGAACTCAATGTCTAAAGCTTCAAGGCACTAACTTGAAATGAAAATTTCATAGGACCGCAAATATTCTTTAGATTCATTTGATTGATTATTCTTTGTTTGCTTCTCTTTTAACAATTTTAGTTCTTCAGACCTCTTCTATATCGCATCAACAAGATGCATCAAATGGTGGATACAATCTAGAGTTGTCTACCCACTATTACTTCTTATAGCTTCAACACATATTCTAAACATAAGGTAACCAATTCTTCATCTTCAATATGACAAGAAAGTTTCAACTGGTACAGAAAGTACAAGCAAAATGTATCTCATTTTTCATTGACCAATGAAATACTTGCAATCCCTTCCATAGATTTGTGGTTGTATCATGTGTTAATTCATTGGATAGACTAAGAATTTTGCCATCATTTTAATATGATTGCTATGGAAAATTGAAAATATGAAAACAACTCTTGAAAAATGAAGCTATAGAAAAGAGACTCAATTCTTTGGAACAACAACAATGTTACGTATTTAGTATATATTGAGGTATAATTATTCTATCAAATACTTATTATATCTTTAGTGTACATTTTACTTTTGGATAAATATGAAATTTTCATTATTTACCTTTTAATATATGATCTATTAAACATTTAAATGCACACGAAAGGGTTCAATAAAGCTCAATAAATATCACATGTATTATGCATTTCAATGAACATGATATCCTTCCTTATTTATTAAAGGAAATATTATTTTATAAAAACACAAAAAAAAAAAAAATAATCCTATTCCTCTCCAAGTTTTCTCAGAATTATCAATGCCACCACTGTGTTCTCATTGATACCTATCCTATAGAAGACAAAACAAAAACTTATCAATGCCCAATACCATTCATGTCTTGCATATATATGGAAATCTTATATATAGAAATCTTGTACATAGAAATCTTATATATAGAGATATTTTTCCCTTTTTATGTCTTGCAAAATGGATATCCATTCCATGCCTATGAAAGTCAAAGTTGGCTAATTCATGAATTTGGCTAAGTAAAAACACGATTTTTTTCCTATTGCCACTGTTTGGCCTACAATGATCCTACACATACCTATATTAAAATAATATAGATATAATTATATTATATATTATATTGTATTATATATTATAGTATATAATATATTAATAGTATTATTATTAATATAATATTAATTATTATAAACCCTAACTATTTTAAATCTCTTGTGCTTTCTCCCTCCTTCCCCCTCTCTGTCTTTGTATCTCTTCCTTTGTCTTTGTCTAGATCTCTTCCTCTCTTTTTATCTTTCTTTCCCTATCTCTTATCTCTACATCTATCCGCCTTTCTCTATTCCCCCTATTTCTAATTCTATCCCCAACCATAATTTATTAGTAACCCTAACTATATCCTTAACCCTAATCCTAATTGTAACTATAACACTAATTATAACCCTAATTCTAATTCTCCCCTCTTTCTCTATTCCCTCCCTCTCTTGCCCCACGTCACTCCCCACTTCTGTCTTTCCACTTCTTTGTTCCCATCTCTAACACTTTAATGCAATCTTGTTCATCATCCTATTCAAACTCATGGTTATCCTCATAGTGGTATATATATGTTGGTATATATATTTCCTTCACAATCCAAATTCATTTACATTATCATGTTTTTCTTGTGCACATAACCCTAACCCTAAATCTATTGTATGCTAGTATTTGTAGTTAGATTTATATTATAATTTCTCTTTAATAGTGATCATACAAAATAAATAAAATAATAATAATTAACTATCTATAACTCTCTATATTTTAAATCATAATTATTTTAAACCCTAATTAATAAACCCTATTCATTTTAAAGTCTAATGGTAATGATCATTTTAAACCCTAACCCTGTTTATTTTAAACCCTAACCCTAATGATCATTTTACAACATAACCCTACTTATTTTAAACCCTAACCATAATTATCATTTTATAACTCCTAACCCTAACTAAATTTCCAAACAGGATACCCTAATTATATCTATAACCCTAATTTTTACCCTGATTGTAATGCTATCCCTACTTCTATCCCTAACCCTAATCTTAATTCTAATTGAAAGCCTAATTGTAACCCTAACTTTTTTGGTTATTTATTTCCTTGCACATACTTAGCTAACTTTTTTGTTTATATATATTTTCCCTAATTGTAATCCTAATTCTAATCGTAACTCTAACTCTAATTAGAGCCCTAACACTAATCCTAATTCTAACCCTAACCATAATTTTATCCCTAGCCCCAACTGTAATTCCAACTCTAACCCTAACAATTTTTTTGGTTAAAAATATGTACCATAGTTGTAACCCTAACTCCAATTCTATCCCTCACCCTAATTCTATCCCTAACCCTAACCCTAATTGTACTTCTAACACTAACACTAATTGTAACATTGACCCTATCCCTAATTCTAATTATTTAACCCTAAACCTAATTCTAACATTGACCCTATTTTTATCTATAACCCTAAATGTAACCCTAATCATAATTTTATCCCTAACCCCAATCGTAATTCCAAGTCTAACCCATTTTTTTGTTATAAATATTTTCCCTAATAGTAACATTGACTCTAATTCTATCTCTAGCCCTAATTCTATATCTGACCCTAACCCTAATTGTAATTGTAACACTAATCTTAACCATATGTTTCTTGGTTATATATATTTGCTCTAATTATCTCTCTTTGCCTCTTTCTCTCCTATCTATATCTTTGTCTTTTGTACTCTCTATATCTCTCATGATTTCTCCCTCCCTCCCTCTCTCTTTATCTTTTTCTCTCTTACTTTATCTTTGTCTCTCCCTTCCTCTCTTTTTTATCTCTCTTTCCCTACATCTTATATCTATCTATCCCTCTTTCTCTATTCCCATAACTCTAATTCTATCCCTAACCATATATCATCAGTAACCCTAATTATATCCTTAACCCTAACCCTAATTCTAATTGTAACATTAATTCTAACCCTTATTCTAATCCCCCACATTTCTATATTCCACCTCTCTCTCTCTCTCTCTCTCTCTCTCTCTCTCTCTCTCTCTCTCTCTCTCTCTCTCTCTCTCTCTCTCTCTCTCTCTCTCTCTCTCTCTCTCTCTCTCTCTTGTCCCTCCCCACTTCTATCTCTCCACTTCTTTGTTCCCCTCTCTCCAACACTTTAATGTAATCTTGTTCCTTAACCCATTCAAACTCATGGCTATCCTCATAGTGGTATATACATGTTGGTATATATATTTCCTTCACAATTCAACTTCATTTACATTATCATGTTTTGCTTTGTGCACATAACCCTAACCCTAAATCTATTATATGCTACTATTTCTAGTTAGATTTATATTATATTTTCTTTTTAATAGTGATCATACAAAATGAATAAAATAATAATAATTAACTATCTATAACTCTCTATATTTTAAATCGTAATTATTATAAACCCTAATTATTTTAAATCATAATTATTTTAAACCCTAATTATATAAACTTTATTTATTTTAAACTCTAACCCTAATGACCATTTTAAACCTAACCCTAATGATTATTTTATATCCTAATAATACTTATTTTAAACCCTAACCATAATTATCATTTTATAACCCCTAACCCTAACTAAATTTCCAAACCTTACCCTAATTATATCTATAACCGTAATTTTGATGGTAATTGTAATGCTATCCCTAATTCTATCCCTAAGCCTAATCTTAATTCTAATTGAAAGCCTAATTGTAACCCTAAATGTTTTGGTTATTTATTTCCTTGCACATACTTAGCTAACTTTTTTAACCTTATATATATTTTCCCTAATTGTTACCCTAATTCTACTTGTAACCCTAACCCTAATTGTAGCCCTAACCGTAACCCTAATTATAACCCTAATCATAATTCTATCCCTAGCCCCCAATATAATTCCAACTCTAACCCTAACAATTTTTTTAAAAAATATTTACCCTAGTTGTAACCCTAACTATAATTCTATCCCTAACCACAATTCTATCCTTAACCCTAACCTTAATTGAACTTGTAACCCTAGCACTAATTGTAACATTGACCCTAACCCTAATTCTAATTATAACCCTAAACCTAATTCTAACATTGACCCTAATTTATCTATAACCCTATTTCTAACCCTAATTATTATTTTATCTCTAACCCCAACCATAATTCCAAGTCTAACCCAATATTTTGGTTATAAATATTTTCCCTAATTGTAACCCTGACCCTAATTCTATCACTAACCCTAATCTATCCCTGACCCTAACCCTAATTGTAATTGTAAGCCTAATCTTAACTATATGTTTTTTGGTTATATATATATATTTGCTCTAATTATCTCTTTGCCTCTTTCTCTCCTATCTATATCTATATCTTTTGCACTCTCTATATATCTCATGCTTTCTCCCTCCCTCTCTCTCTGTCTTTGTTTCTCTTCCTTTGTCTTTGTCTTTCTCTTCCTCTCTTTTATCTCTCTTTCCCTATCTCTTATCTCTAGCTCTATCCCTCTTTCTCTATTCCCCCTACTCTAATTATATCCCTAACTGTAACTTATCAATAACCCTAATTATTTCCTTAACCCTGACCCTAATTCTAATTATAACCCTAACCCTAGTTCTAATCCCCCTCTTTCTCTATTCCTGCTCTCTGTCTCTCGCCCCACATCTCTCCCCACTTTTGTATCTCCACTTCTTTTCCCTCCCCACTTCTCTGCACTTCTTGTCCCTCCCCACTTATGTCTCTCCACTTCTTTGTTCCCCTCTCTCTAACACTTCAATGTAATCTTGTTCCTCAACCTATTCAAATTCATGGTTATCCTCATAGTGGTTTATATATGTTGTTATATATATTTCCTTCACAATCCAACTTCATTTACATTATCATTTTTGCTTGTGCAGATAACCCTAACCCTAAATCTTTTATATGCTAGTATTTCTAGTTAAATTTATATTATATTTTCTCTTTAATAGTGAAAATAATAATAATAATTAACTATCTATATTTATTTTTGAATATTTTTTTGAGAATCTATTTTATTGTGAATAAAAAATATTTAATTATTCATTTTAAAATGGATAAAAGGAATAAAATCCAATGAGCTCCTCTTTCCTACATTTCACAGTGTATTTGTAATGGTCCTACTTTTTTAATGCCTTTTTGTGGAGCAAATTCTTTGAATCTATTTTTATTTAGTATCATTGTTTTTATAAAATACAAATTATTGAAATTTAGATGTTTTTAAATGGTAAGGTTTATCTTGCTTCAAACTCACAAAGATGAATCAAAGGAAAACATAATAAATATTGATATTGTTACTTCTATTATGAATAAATTTGAATGATAATAGTCTTATAATACTTTCTTGAACATGCAATTTATTTATCTATTATCATTAAAGTATTATGGTTGCAAATTTTCTATTTATCTTGCACTACCTTAAAAACTCATATATTGTATTGTTGATATGCTTTTGCATCATCTTAATGGCTGCACCTATCAATATGTAGTTTCAACCAATAATTGTTTTAATTAAAAGTAAAATACCAAAACAACTATTGACACACAATCATCTACTCGGTCCTCTTACATATATGCTAGAATGTAATTAGAAGATCAAATAAATTTATGAAATAGTTAAGATTGTAAAAGGCTTCCTCATCAAGTGGCAAATGTTGGTGCATGTGCTTTCCCTCGAGTGTGTCAAATACTGATGCATCTGTTATTGTAAAGTGCAAGGAGTAGAATTTTGTTGGTGGTTTCCATCATCAGGCTAGCTTCCATATAGTAGATAAAAAATTCTTTTAACACTTAAGTTTAAATATAAATTTATTATCTTTTTAAGAGGAAAGACAAATTATAAATTTATTACTAAAATAATATGAATTTTTAATTGATAAAAATATATATTATTATTACTTATCAATAATATTTTATAAAATAGGCTCTTATTATTTATTTTAATAATAAGCGCCTATTTTCTGATAAAATATAGATCTGGAAAATATATTGTCTCTATTAAACTGGAAGTATTACAATTTATAATGGAATGCTGAGATTAACAGATCCACAAATAACTCAACAGATCCCTAAACTAACTCCTAGAATAGTGGATCTTACAACACAACTAAAACTCTTATTGACACATCTACAACAACTGATTGACAGCACAAAAGTAAACTGCCAGCACTTACACTTAATTATTCATTATATTCTAACATCCCCTCTTAATGAATAACTTAAAATAACTCCAACTCTCACATGAGCACAACATTGCTCCTTTGAAATCTCATGCACCACTCCTCCTCCAACACCATAAATGGAGGCATGTCGAGGAACCCATATTTCCTCTAACAACCTTTTTTCAATGTGCTTTGATGATCTCAAACTATCTAACAATCATTCAAATAATTGAATGATTATTTCTTCTTCATCATACATTGACAAATAGAAGGAAACACTATGCTCTCATAGCCATCACCTTTCCTACGGTTTGCACTGCAACTCATAACAATCTACCTTGTATTATCACACATCTCCTAGAAAATCTAAGATGCAATTTCAGCAATCACATATCAAACAGAAAACCATTCCATTTGATTGTTTCTGTAGTATGATCATCTTCCTCTCTGGATTCCATGCTCACCACACCAAGATTAACATGCCAATCTGTGGCTCAACCAGCATCTTTGAGCGAGTCCTTCTACAAATCCTCTCTGACTTATAAAACTATAGGTAGAGAAAAAAATGCCACAGAGGGCAACGAGCCTTTTATGGCCACTGAGCAAAATTGTTGTGAGCAGGCTGCAATCTTCGAGACAGGCTGTAGGCCCTCAACACAAACCGTGGGCCTTTGACCTCGACCACGCCCTTGGTCTTCCTCCTTGATGTACACAATGCCTAACGCAGCTAGAATGAGGATCGCCGTAGGTTGGATATAGATTGACCTCTGCACATTGTGCATGTCAAGCTTCAGACGTGAACCAGAACAACATAGAAAATAGATTAATGTAACCAACAAAATTTTAATACAATCGCTGCAGTCCTCTTTGGACAGTCTCTTAACACAGCAGCAGCGTTAGAATTTTGGCTACTTCCACATTTTGTAACCAGCACTTGACAAATTGCAAACACCTCACGCTCTCATATTCTTGGGCACTCCAATGGTGGAGTCACACCCAAACCAGCTCTGATACCATGATAAAATATAGATCTGGAAAATATATTGTCTCTATTAAACTGGAAGTATTACAATTTATAATGGAATGCTGAGATTAACAGATCCACAAATACCTCAACAGATCCCTAAACTAACTCCTAGAATAGTGGATCTTACAACACAACTGAAACTCTTATTGACACATCTACAACAACTGATTGACAGCACAAAAGTAAACTGCCAGCACTTACACTTAATTATTCATTATATTCTAACATTTTCAACGGATATTGTACATCAATTATATAATATAGGAAGTGATCCGGCCCCATTTGGTAAAGCCTTGACATAATCCACATCGAATTGTATGATTTTAGGTTGAATTTCAAGTCTTTCAAAAAAACCCTCCACTAGGCAAATGCTCAATATACTTTCAATCAAAATTAATCAACAATTAATCAAAATACCACTTCTATCCACCAATTCTCAAAAATTATGGCTGAAATCTCATAACAATTATCTGTCGTTTCTAAGTAATCTTGGAATAAATTTTCATCAAATGACATAATTCAACTGAATTTGCCACCATAACCAAAAAATTTAAAAAGAACCCATACCAATGTGTCCCAATTTAAAACGACACTTAAAATTTATGTTATTTCACTAAATCAACTTGTAGCCCAATCTACTTTTTGTTAGAATAAGTCAAACAGAATACAGCTGTGCATATATGTGTCATAGAGTCTTAGTTAGAAACAATAACTAACTGTAGATCTATCTCTCAGATCCAGTTAACTGTCAAGAGTCATTCACTTATCCGCCTTCATGTGTGTTGTCAAACTTATTACAATTTGCTGTCAATCTATTTAGCAAACATTTAGGAATGATAGTTGTTCAATCTGTTGTATAAATATTCTTCTCTTGTTCAATAAAGTTAAGTAGTGAGTTCGTTGTTTCATCAAGTTTATGTCTGATATTCCATTTTTGTTCTGTTGTTATATTATTTTGTTTTGGTATCAAAGCTTGGCAATAAGGGAGAGTTTACATTGAGTTTCCTTTGAGCAGTAGTTGTGTAAACTCCATTTGGTGTTGTTGGTGCTCAATTTCAGATTGTTGTGTATGTTCCTGTTGGGAAATTGCCAACGCAAGAACTAGAGAGATTGAGGGTGTTCCACGGTGCACTTGAGCTTCACATGTGGAGTCTGATGTCAAATGTGTAGACTGCTACTGTTAAGGCTACCTCTGTTGAGAGGAGGAGGAGCGTAGATTAGTCAGAGTGCTGTGGTTGCACTTGTGTCTATTGTTGAGGTTGCAAAGAGGTAGTGTTGTGCCTTAGTGTGCTCTTGAAGAGTGCTGATTGTGATAGTGTCCAAGGTGACTAAGAAGTGCTAGCCTCAAGGTGTAAGAAATTGGTAAAAATTTCTTTTTGTTGATTTGTTTTTAAAATATGGCAAATCTTTCAGATACTTATCTAATTGAATCAAATAAGTTAGATGGTTCCAATTATGTTAATTAGAAGTTCAAGATGCAGACTTTAATGGAAGGTTACAATGTTTGGAGTATTGTAAGTGGTACTGAGGCTAAACCAACAACACCACCTGATACTGTTAAAGATTGGGAGAAAAGAGAATCCAAAGCTAAGATTCTCTTGCGTATGTCAGTAAAGGATTCAGTGATCCCTCATATTAGAGATATCTCTACCTCTAAAGATACATGGACAGCATTGAAAAGGTTTGTATGAGATTACAAATACAAACAGAATTTTGTTTTTAAAGAGCAAATTGCTTTCTATTAAAATGGAAGTAAATGAAAATATTAGTGATTATTTATCTAGAATTAAGGAGTTAAGGGATAAATTAGCTGATATTGGTGAAAAGTCTCTAATACTGATCTAGTAATAGTTACTTTGAATGGAATGGTTAGTGATTATCATGTCTTTATTACTAGCTTGGCTGCAAGGGAAAAGCCACCTTCTTTTGAGAGTTTGGCAGGCATCCTCCTACAAGAAGAAGAGAGGAAGAAGCACATGGACAGCAGAATTCAGAGTGCTGATTCAACTTTGATGGCCAAAGACAAGATGCCATTCAAAGCAAAGCAATGGTCAAAGAACAAAGGAGGAGGTAAATTTGAGAAGAATAGGTATCAATAAGGAGCATCATCCAAATCAAATGTAAAGAAAAATAGAAATTGTAATTATTGTGGCAAACTTGGTCATTATGCTTATGAATGTTGGAAAAAGAAGAATAATGAGTCCAAAAACAACAAATATGAGGGTAATTTTGTGAAGGGTGAGGATGAGATAAGTGATAACCTTCATGATTTAAATTTGTTTATGTCTGATCTTGCTCTTTCAGCTAAAACAAATGAGCCTAATAACTAGTTTATAGATTGAGGGGCATCTATTCATATGTCATGTCATAGAAATTGGTTTACAAATTTTCATGAGAAAAATGATGGTAGTAAGATCTATTTAGGAGATAATAGGTCTCATGATGTAAAAGGATGTGGTGATATAAGTGTGCAACTACCTAATGGTTATGTAAAGCAACTTTCTAATGTTATGTATGTCCCATGAATTAAGAAAAATTTGATTTCAGTTTCAGCTATTACTGATCAAGGTCTTAAGGTTGAGTTCTTGAAAACATGTTGCCAAGTAAAGGATACAAAAGATAATTGTAATGTGATTGCTGAAGGTATTAGAATAGGAGGCTTGTATAAACTTGATGTGAAAGTGGACAGCCATCAAGCATTGGCTTCTACATGTGTAACCACAGAAGAGCTATGGCATAAAAGGTATGGTCATTTAAATCTTCAGGATCTTATTACTCTACAAAGAAAAGAGATGGTGCAAGGTCTTCCAGTATTAAAGGATGATCAAATTAGTTGTGATGGTTGTGCATTGGGTAAACAACATAGAAATGAATTTGTAAAAAGGTCTAATCAAAGGCAAAGGGATATTCTTGAATTAGTACATTCAAATGTGTGTGGTCCCATGCAAACTCAATCACTTGGGGGAGCTTCTTAATTTCTTATATTTATTGATGATTGCACAAGATATACTTGGGTGTATTTATTAAGAAATAAGCGTGAAGTGTTTGAATATTTCAAAAAGTTTAAAAGTATGGTGGAAAAACAAACATCTCATGATATTAAGATTCTTAGATCAGATCAAGGGGGGGAATGTACTTCAGAAAATTTTGTGAACTATTGTAAAACTAATGGTATTCTTAAGCAATACACAGTTGCCTATAGTCCAGAGCAAAATGGTGTTGCTGAAAGGAAAAATAGGACAATTGTTGAGTGTGCTAGGAGTATGCTAAAAGAAAAGAACCTCCCTAACAATTTGTGGGCTGAAGCAGTTAGTACAACTGTTTATTTGTTGAATAGAAGACCTACAAAGTATCTAGCAAATATAACTCCTTATGAAGCTCTTAATGGTGCTAAACCTATTGTTAATCATTTGAGAATTTTTGGAAGTAAGTCATTTTGTCATATTCCAAAAGAGAAGAGAAGAAAACTTGATGCAAAGTCTATAAAATGTATTTTTATTGGTTATTGTGTTGATCATAAGGCTTACAAGGTGTATGATCCATCTACTCACAGGGTGTTTGCTTGTAGAGATGTTATATTTCATGAATTTGTTGGTGATGGTCAAAAGGAAGAAAAGGAGGATAAAACTACATCATGGAAACTACTTGAAGAAGACAATGAAAGTTCAAATATTGGTGATCAGCAAACCCATGATCAAAGTGCACATGAAGTAAGGCAAGGTGAAGCTACTCCTATCAGCAATGAAGCATTAAGAAGATCAACAAGGCAAGTAAAGGCACCAATCAGGTATAATGACTATGCTCTAATGGCTCAAGTAATGAGTGTAGATGAACCTCAAAATTTTGAAGAAGCTAAGGATCATAAGGAATGGATGAATGCAATGCAAGAAGAATATGATTCAATTATGAATAATGGTACTTGGGAATTGGTTGAATTACCTACAAATATAATTCCTATAGGCTCTAAATGGTTATTCAAGACTAAGTTTAAAGCTAATGGTACTATTGATAAATTCAAAGCTAGATTAGTTGCAAAAGGATATACACAAAAGGAAGGAATAGATTATGAAGATACTTTTGCACCTGTAGCTAAAATGAATACTATTAGACTTACGATTGTACTTGCTACTAAGTTTAATTGGGATCTTCATCAAATGGATGTTAAGTCAACATTTTTAAATGGTGATTTAAAGGAGGAAATTTATCTTATTCAACCTGATGGCTTTGTAAAGAAGGGAAAAGAACATTTGGTATGCAGGTTAAAGAAAGCATTATATGGTCTCAAACAAGCACCAAGATCTTGGTATGAGAAAATTGATAAATTCTTCTTTCAACAAGGGTTTATCAAGAGTAAAAATGATCCAAATTTGTACATAAAGAATGATGAACATGGGAATTTTGTTTTGATTTCATTGTACGTGGATGACTTAATCATAACAGGAAGTGCTATAAGTTTGATTGATGAAATTAAAGAAGATTTATCACAGGCATTTGAAATGAAGGATCTTGGCAAAATGCATTATTGTTTAGGAATTGAAGTATGGAGACAAGATGGTAAGACTTTGATTACTCAAAGTAAGTATGTAAAGAAGTTGATCCAAAGGTTTAATATGCAAGATTGTAAAGCAGCATGTACTCCATTAGAACAAAATTTCAAGTTCTCTTATGATAATGTTACTTCAGAAGTCAAATGGGACTTTGTATAGACAAATGGTGGGAAGTTTGAACTACTTGACCACTACAAGACCAGATATTTCATATTTTGTCAGCATACTTAGCCAATTCATGGCTAATCCTCTTGAGACTCATTGGATAGCAGCAAAGAAAGTCATTCGATACCTTCAGGGTACCATAAACTTTGGCATTGAATATGCTAACCATTTGAATGTTGAGTTGACAGGCTATTCAAATTCTGATTGGGCAGGTGATCCAGATGATCGTAAATCAACAACTAGTTATGCATTTAGCATAGGATCAGGTGTTGTTTCTTGGAGCAGCAAAAAGCAACCAACTGTTTCTCTCTCATCTACTGAAGCTGAGTACAAAGCATTGTGTAGTGCTACCTGTGAAGCAATTTGGCTAAGGAAAATTCTTGAAGATATGGGACGAAAGCAAGGAGGACCAACTCCAATCAAGTGTGACAATCAAAGTACAATCAGGCTTGCAAACAATCCTATTTATCATGCAAGATCAAAGCATATAGAAACTCAACATCATTTTGTAAGAGAGAAAATTCAGTCTCAAGAGATAGAGCTGCATTATTGTAACACCAATGACAATGTGGCTGATATATTCACTAAGTCATTGGGCAAAATAAAATTTGTAACATGTAGAAATCTTTAGGAATTGATCAAAATTCTGTTTTCCTTAAGGGGGACTGTTAGAATAAGTCAAACAGAATACAGCTGTGCATGTATGTGTCATAGAGTCTTAGTTAGAAACAATAACTAACTGTAGATCTGTCTCTCAGATCCAGTTAACTGTCAAGAGTCATTCACTTATCCACCTTCATGTGTGTGCTGTCAAACTTATTACAGTTTGCTGTCAATCTATTTAGCAGACATTTAGGAATGATAGTTGTTCAATCTGTTGTATAAATATTCTTCTCTTGTTCAATAAAGTTAAGCAGTGAGTTCGTTGTTTCATCAAGTTTATGTCTGCTATTCCATTTTTGTTCTGCTGTTATATTATTTTGTTTCTTTTGACAGATTATCCCAACTGCATCTCTGATTGGTTTGCAACGTTTCCAAAACCCTAACAATGGAAAAAAGAATTGTGCCAAAAAAGTAATGCCCCAGAATTTTCTTACTGACCTAAAACATGAGCTAATGGAACTGATTTTATTATTAGAATTAGGCTTTCCCTGAAATGCTATATATGTTTATTTTTTTTTCCAAGGGTTTGAAATGTCAAACTTGGTAATTTGACGCACCCCAAAGCCCAAAAAATTCTCCCTTTTTCCCCTCGAAAGTTTTGCTGCTGTGATCTAAGCTCGTAAAATAGTCATGGAATCAATTTTTTTTAAATTTCAAGGGTAAGCAAATTAAAAAATGCAGAGCTCAGGTATTAAAACCACTTGAATTTTTTAAAACGACAGTTATGTAAAGCAAAATTTACAAAGTCGAAAAGAATTTCGTTGCACTAGATCTTTCTCCTTTAAATATTTTATATAGTTTAACTTAATTTTAAATATTTTGGCCGATAGGCCATTCTATATGTGCACACATCTTGTAACTGCCAAATTTTGGTAGTCCTTATTTTTTGGTAGTCCTTCACTGTTTTTTTGCTCCAAATTTTTTTAAAAAAATCTCCTTGTATTTGTGATCGTAGGTAGTCATTTATTCTTGGCATTTCCTATTTATTTCATGGCAGCTATTTGTGTGCATTTTGTCTTTATTATCAACATTTAAAAATTATCAATAACAAAACAAATCTTCATAGCAAGATAGAAGTGGCCAGTAGTGGGAGGGGTGGAGTTGGCTATAACGGCCAAATCTTTTCTACACAAAAAGCATTTAAAAATTGTAGTTTAATTATTGATAGGAGTGGCTGGTACAACCACAGTCATGGCATAGTAGTATACTATGCTTTTTAAAGGCAGTTTTGGTTGATATTGGCTAGACAATAAATGGGTTTAAGCTCAAGTCGAATATAGTTATAGGGCAGAAAACTCATCTTATAATAGTCGACCAGGGAAATGGATGAACTTGATAAAGAAGTGAAGCAGTTCAACAATTCAAGATAACCATTCTTTACTTGGTTTTTGGGCTTGCTTTGTAGAGGAAGGTGAAATCGCAGGTTTCAGACTCCATATGCTACTTATTCACATACTTGACCAGGAATGTTTACTTCTTTTGTTTGTTTTGAACCTCTGTACATGTAGATATTACTTTCTAATTATTTTTTTACATCTTTGGCAAATTCAAACAGATCACTTCAAAAAAGAAAAAAAAAGAAATCTAACTCGTAAGGCAAAGTCAAGAAAATCACCTAGCAACGTCTGTGCACTAGTTTTATCTATTAAAATAAGCATGCAGTATACCATAAGGCATAAAATGTGCATCATTAAGATCTTGTCTGTATTTTTCATTTAGTGGTAATTCTTGTAGCAAATGCACACGCTCTAAAACGGTTGGGTTTTGCTTCTGCCAATTCAAGCTTTAGAATTGCAATTTTTGCAGATTTACATGATGGAGAAAATGTATGGACGGATTAGGGTCCTCTGCAAGACCAGAGGTCTAGTAGGGTTATGTCCAATGTCTTAGACACTAAAAACCCAGGTGATGTTTTTCAAAAATATTTAGATGGATTGCTAGCTCTAGATTCCTAATTTCTTTCGTGGATGTATTAAAAAATATTCAGTGAGAACCTTCATCAAAGAAAACATTTGTTACATTTCCAGCTTGCACACTCCTCGCCAAGTCCGAATAAGGAACTATCTCGGAAGAAGGAACTGTTGTGAGCTTAAGGCCCAAACAACAAAATCTGAGGACACTACCAACTGCAGTTGAAAGCTACCTGTCTCGAATACTGCCGCAAAAAAACCACCAGAGCTTTTATAATAGCGTGGGGTGAGCATTTCCTTAAGTTTTGTAACAACATTCGAGCTCTCCCCTGCAATATAAAAAATAGAGATTCCTTTGGATGCTGATGCTTTTTTTATTTGAAGGGAGATTCTCTTGATCAGAAACGGAGGATTTACCCAAGGCATTGCACTTACCACTGCACTTCTCATAATTACGCGGAATCTGTAGTTTGTATTGCACTTCACAGACTTGAAGCTCCTTCCTGGGAGTTGAAGTCCTCAAGGGGAGACAAGGACTCTCTCTATCATGTGCAAACAACCAAGAGTATTGAAATATCCTTGAACCCTGCAAGGCTAAAGCTTTAGCAATCCTGACATTTGGCAGAGGAGATAATAAAGGATTTCGCTTGCTTTTTATGTATGGATTCTTCCTTATCTGGTTGCATTTTAATGTGTTATCATTTGGAGATGCTTGAAAACATTCTGGGAAACCACTCCACATTTTTTATTGCTACAAGGTACCAGGCAAGGAGTGGCAAGCATGGAGAAGTTATAAGATATAGTTCCTATTAAATATTGATAGATGACCCGACTGTCAGTAACTTAAAAATTGCAAATAACTCTTCCATACCCAGTCATCCAGTATTACTCTTCAAGGCTCCATTCAAACTTATTGCCACATTCCTCTTCGGAGAGATCAAGATGGATAATGTTACCTATCTATTCTGCATGTTCTATTCCTTTGGTTGTAGTTCAACTTTGGCTCATCTATTTTGTGCTATGGAACATATCTCTATCTCCACATTGCCTAGTCATCAATTGATACACTCCAGACAAGACTATTTTTATAGTGGCATGCTCTCTGTGACTCCTGGTTACCATTAAGCATTATGTTGGCATAGTAATTTCCATGCTTTGAGTAGCTCTGGTAGACTGATTGAAGATGATAGTATAGTTGGTTACTTTCCTTTATATTTTGATATTGGTATTAGGATAAGTAGGGTTGCATAACAGATTACTTGGATTTTCTTGAATACCTAGATTCACATTTCTCAGTTTCTGCTACATGCTGAAGGCCACTGGTAAATTGTTGTAGTACACAACACGCCCCTAGCCTATGTCCTCGCATCATTTAGACAAATGTTCGCACCAATTAGGATTTCTTGGGATCAATCGCTATATCAGTTGAAAAAGGATATCCTTTAATTTTTAAATATTAAAAGTCATTTGATTCGGTAATAAGATACCTGATGTCTTTCATCATATCATTATACGTTTTATATCATTATGCATTTTATATCTGTGCTTCAAAGGCATTTTATATCTTTCTATAACTACAATCATTGATGTTGTGTTGGGCAATCTTCAATAATTCTGGAGTTGTGATTGCCTTATTTAGCATTGCTTTAATCACCGCAAGAAAATCATCTTGGTCATAATGTTGGAACGATTCACATCTCTCACAATGGTATTCACTGGCACCCATCCTAAGAGTTTCATCATGGTAATCTGCACAGAATTCTAAGGTTATTAACAATTCTTATAGTCATTTTATGGAGCTTGTGTTTATGTCAACTCTTCACCATGATGGTAGACGAATAAGTTCTCTTCCTATTCTTCCACAGCGTTGAGGAAATATCTTGAATCTTTCCAATACCCTGTTGTTTTTTCATCTTCCAAACCATTTTATGCTTATCCTGAGCCTATATTCATATGTGGAATTTCAACGATGACTCAATAATGAAATCTTCTCCAACCAATAGAATCCTATGTAAGCTTGGAATTATGAATAATGCATGCTCTGCTATGGGTATAGCATCTACAGAAATTTGGGTTTCTAAAATAGTAAACTCATATTTATAATGTAGAATTACCATAATATTTTAAACTGTGTAGACATGCATACTGGGACTTCTTTTGTGGGTTTTAAATAGTGGAAATTCCTAAACATTTCTAGGCATCATCCATAACAAGAAAAATGTTAGTATATGTTTTTAAGTGAATAATTTATATTATTCCTGTATGAGGTATTCTGTCAAACAGTTTGCGTACTTAGTCTATGAGGTATTTCGTTGATTCTGATATGAATGGTTTCATTTTATTTGAAATTTTCTTTAACTATTTATCAGCATAATACTATTGTCTCAAGAAACTCCATAATATCTTAAACGCAATCAAAATGCTTCAACATGACTATTTTCCTTCCCGCTTATAAAAGGAGCAAGCTCTCTAAGTTTTATGTTGGATAGTCACCATGCGAAGTGGAAATAAGTCACAGGTATTATATATGCATGTATAAGATTGTTCCATTAATTTTAGTGATCTTCTGTTTAAGTGATGTTTTTTTTTATCAACTCTCTTTTGTATCATTTGGGGTATTGTTAGGATAACGATTATTAGTCAAAGTATAGTAATATTTTTGCTAAGTTGTTGAAAATATAAATAATATGTGATTGATTGTTTTTTATGGAATTAATATTTTAGAACAATGAGGTTCCCTACACCTTGTCATAATATGATAGAAACCACCTCTTGATATAACCTCTTTTTTAAAGTAAGGCTTCTTCGGTAGAAGGCGATATAGTTCTTATGAAAGACTTTAGGAATCCAAGTTGGAAATAGCAAGCCAAATAGGAATGACATAGTGTTTGATTTGATTTAAGAATATGTTTTAAACCTTGAAAAATAATAATCTACAAAATGTTACTTTTTCCCTTTTACATACCTTGTTCTATGTGATGATAACATCTCCTGTGCTTATCAGGTACTTTGGGTCTATTCTTACTTAGTTTCAAAGGTCATCGTAACCTTTCAGATAGATGGTGTCCATGGTCGATAACAAACTTCTATTAGCTAAAAGAATGAAACCTCCATGGTGCTTTTACTAGTGGTTGATAGCTATTAGAAGTTTGTGTGTATGTTTTGAAATCTCCAAGAAAAGTATGTTGACACAAGTAGAATGAAGCAATAGTAACCCTTGTCCTTTTTGAGAGAACATAGAATTAAAAAAAATCACATAAACTTGATAAAAAAAACACAAAAACTTGAAGTCTTGAACTATAAGTATAATCCACCATCAAAAGAAATAATTCATGGAATTAAACTCTAAAAGATTAAACATTATCTTTTTAACTGTCTTTCTGTACACAAGAGGCTCAAACATGTAGGAAGGCCAAATCTTAGAACTATTATAATCATAATCATTGTTGCAGTTTGATTTAAAATGATAGTTGAAGTACATTCATACACAAAAAGTTAAATGTTATAGTTATTTCAAACACACAGAGGCACACAAGAATGCCAAAACTCTCTCTCTCTCTCTCTCTCTCTCTCTCTCTCTCTCTCTCACACACACACACACACACACACACACACACACACACACACAAATGCTAAAGTTCACTCAAAGACACACACACGCACACAAAAGAATGCAAAAGTTCTCTAAAACACACATAGACACATGACACGAAGTTCACTCAAACACACACACACAAGAATGTCAAAGTTCACTCAAACACACACAAACACATGACACAATGTGAATGGAAAAGTTCATTCATGCATAGACACACTCCACACAAAGTGAATATTTTTTGTACATACACTCCACACAAAGTATGTTTTCATACACATAAAATTCAATGTCAAAGTTATTTCAAACATACACACAAGAATGCCAAAGTTCAACTCAAACACACACACACAACAATGTGAAAGTTCGATCAAACACAGACATATGACACAAGGTGGATACCAAAGTTAGATTGTGCACACACACTCCACACAAAGTGAACATCAAAGTATTTTTGTACATACATAAACTCACTTCATACAAAGAGAATGGCAAACTATTCTTATACATACACAAACACACTCCACATTAAGTGATAGTTGAAATACACACACACACACACACACACAGAGCCAATGTTAACTTTCAAACCCACACCCACACAGTGAAAGCCAATGTTCATTCAAACACACAAAGTGAACATCATTGAAGTTTGAAAGTATTTTCGTATGTATACTTCACTGAAAGTGAATATCCAAGTATTTTTTTACATACACACAGTGAAGGCCAAAGTTCATTTACACACACTTGTGCATGCACACAGAGTGAATGCCAAAGTTCATTCACACACAGATACACACACAATGAATGCAAAAGTTAACTTTCAAACCCACACACACAATGGAAGCCAAAGTTCATTCAAATACACACATGTGTACACACAAAGTGAACATCATAGTATTTTTGTATAGATATCACCACCATTCTCATTTGAATGATACAGTAAGATAGAAAATGTAAATTATGTTAAGAATGGGAAAGATGAAGAGCATCGATTGCAATCGTTATCTCTAAGTTGATAATTGAGAGAACATCCAATAAATATTCAATTTATTTGTTGTTCATTTACATAAATGAATATTGTGTTGTTAACAATAATGTTATGGCCTTTATACTTGCAATAATAATTTTTCTTTCAATTGTGCCTATGTAATAATAATTGTATATAAAATAAAATATTTCATGTGATCTTATTTCATATAGCTTATTATTTAATATCATATCTCAGTGTGATTTATTAAAAGTTACATTCAAAACATTGATATATGTTTATGTTGTTATTATACATTTTTCTATTGTCTTCATTTCTCTTTAAAATTCTTGTGGTATTAAATATATTATATAAGTTGTAGATATAGCATAATGAGGCAATAATAAAGGGGGAACAAGAAATTTCAACAAGATGAAAAGATCTTGCAATTACATTTAGTTTTATAATGGCACATTCATGATTTAGTTCATGTGGTTATTCATTTAATACCATTTCATTATTTTTATTTGCAAAAATGATTTTCTTATAGTATTTATATAGCCTTGTCCACCAACTATTACATTTAATGATTTTCTAGAAAAAATATAAATATATACTATTTAAGGATAGGCCTATAAATATTTGTGCCTATGGGCCATTTGATAGCACCTTTGGTACTTTTACTAGTTTACCTTATGACAGGTTAGCACACATGGCAATAAAAATGTACATACATATGCTCCAACTGTAATAAACCCTGTGTTTTTCTTTTATGAACATACTTATCTATTTTCTTTTATAATAGGGTTATGCAATACCTCACTTCAAAACATGATTACATTTTCAAATAATTATTGCATGCAACAATTCCTTACTTCATTACATAGAGTTACACAACACACCATGGAATTACTTTAACATTATATAATAGAAAGAAATGCTAAAAATATAGAAAAAGCTAAAATATTATGATAAATTTTTAATAATTTTTTTGAGTCATACTAAATCAGAAAAATCACAAGTCACTAGAAACTGGTAAAGCCACCACATTAATATACTGAATTACCATAACCATAATTTAAATTAGAAGCTGGTAAAGCCACCACATTAATGTACTGAATTACCATAACCATAGTTTGGTTATCCACCATTCTCTCAATTTTCTTAATCAGAATTAGAGAGATTTAAAGAAGTGGTTAAGAATGAGCTTGGGATCAAATGAACACATCATCGAGTATTTCTTCCGACTTGTTAATCGAGGAAGGCATTGCCAAAACCCTTTCTTCAAATTGTACGCAAACACCTTTGGATCATTTCCATCACGTACACAGCTAAAGCACAGATAATCTCCCACACAAGCACAATTCCGATCATTTCTATCACGTACACCGCTAAAGCACAGATAATCTCCCACACAAGCACAATTCCAATACCAGCCTGTTCCACCAATATATTGAGGGAGAGACTCTGGAGGCATCCTTGCAAATTCTTTCCATTTCCAAAGCAACTTATCTTGGTCATCCTGAAACAACTCCCAGATAACAATACCCGCAGACCTACATAAAAAATGGACATTAAAGGTCGCTACCACTAGAAGGGAAGACCCATATGGAACCATACATAAAAAATTGACACCAGAATACTCCACAAGAAGTTGGGTGGGTAATGGATCTATTGTAACAGGCTTAATCAAACCATCTTCGATATTGTAACCGACAATAGCCATAGGCTTCGCCGCCCCCCAGAAAAGAACGCTATTGCATACAACCATATCTCTATTTAATACATCATAGCCCGTTTCCCCTGAAAACTGAGATTTAAGCTTCCATGAATCTTGAAAATAATGGTAGATTTGCAGGGACAAATCCCCCCTGCTGTAGTTCTTGAACGCCAATACCAAATACGGCTCTCGGTTTCCTCCTCGTACAATATAGTTATAGCATCTATGTTGCACATCGATTTCTATCTCTGCATACATTCTCATGAGTGGATTGCAAACACATAATTTTGGGGTTCTCCCAAAAAGCAGTAAGCCCAGCCCTTGACTTGATAAGTCGTAATATCCTTTATTTGGGAAGAAAGAAAGAGAGATATTCATCCATTTTTGTGTGGAAAAACAGTAGGCCACACAATACCAACTTCCTTGGAATTCTTTACTACAAAGAAGAAGCCATGGATTTTTGGGGGGCAATGAAGACAGAAATCTGTGCGAGGACAAAAGAGAATTCCATTCCTTGCAAACTAAGCGAGAAAGACAGATTGATTGTAATGGAAGCTTTGCAAAAATGCATTCTTTTACATCCCGACACAGCTCAGATACACCACTCTGCTCTCCGTCTTCTTCAACTGCTGAAATAAATCCTCGCTTCATTGCTTCCCTAAATAATGGATTTTGTAATCTTTCTTCCAGGGATTTCTTTATATGCATTCATCATGCTTCCACATCCACTTCCTTTTATAGCTGTTTCACATGAAGAGCTTTGCTGGTTAAGAGCAGCCGACTGTAGAAAATAAAATTTAAAATAGATAATAAAGATACAAATAAATATGGATGAAAATGAGTCCACCAGGGATCAAGTCTTATTGAGTGGAAGGTCCCTGACACCATAAGGGATACCCCTTGACTCTCACCTCAAAAGGTTCAACCTAAGGCTCGCGCTCCCAGGTAGCAAAAACGAATTTGTGGATGTCCTCCATTAAAAAAAAAGGTATATATATTTTTAATATATTTATGGAAAAGGTGTTTAAAAAGAAATATAATTTTAGAGGGATCCTTTTAACTCTGTCATATGTAAAAAGTTAATAGGGAAATACGGCCTAAATTTAATGATCGTATCGGATCTGCCTCGGGTGAATTTGGCAAAATGAGCTCATGCTCCCAGGTAGCAAAAAAGAATTTGTGGATGACCTCCATTAAAAAAAATAAGTATAGATATTTTTAATATATTTAGGGAAAAGGTGTTAAAAACAAATATAATTTTGGAGGGATTCTTTTAAATCTGTCATATGTAAAAAGTTAATAAGGGAACTAGAGCCTAAATTTGATGATTGCAGAATGAGCTCATGCTCTCAGGTAGCAAAAATGAATTTGTGGATGACCTCCATTAAAAAAAAAAAAAAAGTATAGATATTTTTAATATATTTAGGGAAAAGGTGTTAAAAACAAATATAATTTTGGAGAGATTCTTTTAAATATGTCATGTGTAAAAAGTTAATAGGGGAACTAGGGCCTAAATTTAATGATCGTATGGGATCGTGCCTCGGTGAATTTGGCAAAATGGGCTCATGCTCCCAGGTAGCAAAAATGAATTTGTGGATGACCTACATTAAAAAAATAAGTATAGATATTTTTAATATATTTAGGGAAAAGGTGTTAAAAAGAAATATAATTTTTGAGGGATTCTTTTAAATCTGTCATATGTAAAAAGTTAATAGGGGAACTAGGGCCTAAATTTGATGATCGTATGGGATTGTGCCTCGGGTGAATTTGGCAAAATGGGCTCATGCTCCCAAGTAGCAAAAATGAATTTGTGGATGACCTCCATTAAAAAAAAAAAGAAAAAGTATAGATATTTTTAATATATTTATGGAAAAGGTGTAAAAAAGAAATATAATTTTGGAGAGATTCTTTTAAATCTGTCATATGTAAAAAGTTAATAGGGGAACTAGGGCCTAAATTTGATGATCGTATGGGATCATGCCTCGGGTGAATTTGGCAGAATGGGCTCATGCTCCCAGGTAGCAAAAATGAATTTGTCAATGATCTCCATTAAAAAAAAAAAAGTATAGATATTTTTAATATATTTATGGAAAAGGTGTTAAAAAGAAATATAATTTTGGAGAGATTCTTTTAAATCTGTCATATGTAAAAAGTTAATAGGGGAACTAGGGCCTAAATTTGATGATCGTATGGGATCCCCTAGGTAGAAAAATAAGTATAGATATTTTAAATATATTTATGGAAAAGGTGTTAAAAAGAAATGTTATTTTGTAGGGATTCTTTTTAATCTGTCATTTATAAAATAGGGAAACTAGGGCTGAAATTTGATGATTGTATGGGATTGTGCCTCGGGTGAATTTGGCAGAATGGGCTCATGCCCTCGGGTAGCAAAAATGAATTTGTGGATGACCTCCATTAAAAAAATAAGTATTGATATTTTTAATATATCTATGGAAAAGGTGTTAAAAAGAAATATATTTTTTGAGGGATTCTTTTAAATCTATCATATGTAAAAAGTTAATAGGAGAACTAGGGCCTAAATTTGATGATTGTATGGGATCGTGCCTCGGGTGAATTTGGCAGAATGGGCTCATACTCCCGGGTAGCAAAAATGAATTTGTGGATGAGCTTCATTAAAAAAAAAAAAGTATAGATATATTTTTAATATATTTATGGAAAAGGTGTTAAAAAGAAATATAATTTTGGAGGGATTCTTTTAAATCTGTCATATGTAAAAAGTTAATAGGGGAGCTAGGGCCTAAATTTGATGATCTATGGGATCGTGCCTCATAGAAAAAATGAATTTGTGAATGACCTCCATAAAAAAAAAAGTATAGATGTTTTTTTATATATTTATGGTAAAGGTGTTAAAAAGAAATATAATTTTCAAGGGATTTTTTGAAGTTAAAAGTTAATAGGGGAACTAGGCCTAAGGTAGTATTTAGACATTTTTCTTATAAAATACAATCAAAACTTTAAAAAGATTGTATCACATGAAATGATAGATTTTGGATATACTCTCAAAATTTATATAGAATTATGGTGATATATATATTTGGTTTATATATAGTTTTACTTATACTAAGATATATCATAGTATTTTAAGGCACCTTTGAAAAGGTAACCGTCATTACAAAATTGCTTGATAGGCAAGGTCGACGGTCAAATTTAGGCCTTGGGGGAAAGGAGTTAATTATTAGGGCCCAACTATTAAGTCCTTTTTCTTATTAATTTTTTATATAAAATGAAATATATATATATATATCAAAGTAATAAAATAAAAGAATGATTGAAATAATGAATGGTGGCATGAATGGTGGCTTTTTTAAAAGAAAATTAAATTTACATACAAAAGTAAAATAGTTCCTTGTATAGAAATGAAGTAAACAATGTAATATAAAAAATAATTATTAATTGAAAATTTAAATTTATGTCTTCATGTAAAAAAATAAAATAATTCTAAATTAAAATAAAATAACTCTTACGTAAATAAAATAGCTCTAGAATATAAAAATATTTATATCTATGTAATAATGTGTTATTTACTATCATCTAATTAAATATTTTAGTTTACCTTGACATATATTGAAGTTGTAAAGTTTCTCATAAACAACTATGTATATCATTTTTATTTTGCATCAAGATGTTTTGGATTACACTTCATGATCCATCATTAGGAAGAGAATGAAAATTCCAACTATGTATATCATTTTTTATTTTGCATCAAGACATTTTGGATTACACTTCATGATCCATCATTAGGAAGAGAATGAAAATTCCTAGTCCTAGATGTCTTGATGCAAAAAAAAAAAGAAGATATACACAGTTGTTTATGAGAGGCTTCAAAATTTTGTTTCATAGATTGTGGAAATGTCATGTCTTCAATTGACATGAATCAATCTAATTCATTGTACATAAATATTATAGATCAAAATATTATGATTTTAGAAAAAAAGAATGAATTGCCTTCTATTGAAATCCAAAAGAAAAATGAACCACTCTTGATCATAGTTTGTATAAATTGTGTTGCAATAAAATGTACCCTCATAGATAATGGTTCGGGTCTTAATGGTTGTGTGGTAGATTTGTTAAACCATTTAAATATTAACATATCTTGTATTTCTCCTTCTAATTTAGCGATCAGGGGCATTGATAGTATAGTTCGGCAAGCCCTTAGGACCATCACCTTACCTATAGAGTTAGGCCTTATCACATTACCTATTGTAGTAAATGTGATGCCTGGTGCTCTATCTTATAATATCCTACTAGGTAGGACATGGATTTATGCCATGGGTGTTGTTCTCTCAACCTTACATCAGTCTATAAAATTTGTTCATGGGAATAAAAGTTTTACTATAAAAATTGATCCCTATTCGTTACAATATTGTCAATAAACTAAGTTGAGACAAAAGTCCAACCCTTCTCCAATACTTTAGAATATAATTCCCCCCTTATCATCACAACAAACTATGCCCTCATTGACCCCTATTGATGACATGGCAAAGGATAGGTCATCCTCTTTAACTAGTGCATCGATAGATGACAATTGGGGTCCCTTTAACTCTACACTTTTTATTGGAGAATACAAAATAGTGCATCACACTTTTATGCCTCCGAGATCCTAACCTAACTTGTGGCTTTGTTAGTTGAGGTTGAGATTGAAAGCTAGCTTTATCTTCTAGGTATTAACTATTCCCCTTAGATTTCAAACATCGTGCCTATTGCTAAACTAGATAATCGTATTTGCATTTGCATTGACTTTCATAAACTGAACAAAGTGTCTTTAAAGGATGATTTTCCTCTTTCAAATATTGACATGATAGTGGACTCAATGATAGGCGATGCCTTACTTTCTTTTATGGATGGCTTCTCGGGTTATAATCAAATTATAAGAAACCCTAAAGACTAGCATAAGATCACTTTCACATCCCCTTGGGGTAATTTTTGTTACGTTGTGATGCTATTTAGTCTAAAGAATGTGATAGCTACTTACCAACATGCCATGACTTTGATATTTCATGACTTCATTCATAATAACATTGAAGATTATGTTGCAAGTATGAGGTGAACCAGTGTTGTCATTGATGTCAAAATACTCATATTGCATTAACAAGAAGGATTCAATGACCAGTGTGCTAAGGATATTGAGAAAATTAGCCTCAGTCAGGAACAGTGAAGAACAGTGATGAGAAGAAGACAAATGTATTGTATAGGATGTGAACCGGAGGATGCGGATTAAAGGGTTTGTAGATATGAGTCTTGAGATGCTTTAGTTAAGATTTTAGAGGTCCGCATGAAGATCGGAAGGAGTTGTGGCTATCGGTGTGGAACCGGTTCTGGCAAATGTTCGAGAGGTGACAGAGGATCACAGAAAGGTCCGGTGAGGTCCGAAATTGTATAATCCTAATCTACGGATTGGAAGGAGTGTTTGGGATGTCCTTGTGATGTGTCATCTCAAGCTGTGTATGATTTGGAGGTCTGAAAGTACCTTTTGCATTGTGACAGTGGCGACAGACTGTGTTCTTGAAGTTCCGGATCAGGAAGAGAAGAGATTCCAGTACGTAGAGAAAGTGCGGATGTACCTTGTCATTCAGGCAGGCTTGTGAAGGTTCTTGGATCATGTTGAGGTTGTATTGTTGGTCCGCATTGATAGTAGAGCCCGAAATTGAAGATATTCTTCCGAATGAAGTTCTTGTTCTGACTAGCCGACCGGATGAGTTGTTCATCCTGCGAATATTCTTGTGGTGGCTGACTGGATGTGTTATTCATCTTGCGGATATTCTTATGGTTGATTGCCGACTTAGATGATAGTTCCTAAGTTGATGTCTTGTATAAATAAAGGTTTGTGAGTTCATTTTGAAGTGTGGATTGTGTGGATGAGAGTGGTGTAGCGAAGAGAAGTGCGAAAGGTAGAGCAGAGGTTTTGGGCTTAAATGGAACTGATCCAGACATGGTAAAGATGTCATTCTCAGGTTCAAGACTGTGATTCTTATCACTTTGTAGACGGTGTGTCTCCTTGTAGGCAGTGGGCCTCTTTGTGAGCAGTGTGCTCGGGCAGTGAGCCCTATTGGCAAGTGCCATTCTTTTTCTTATTCTTTTAACAGAGAATAATCCTTGGGTTAATCACCCCGTGGTTTTTCCCTTAACCAGGTTTTCCACGTCAAAATCTTGGTGTTCAATGTGTTGATGTTTATCTGCTCTTGTGTTTGTGCATTTTACTTTCATGGATGATTAATTGATATGATGTTAACTAACAAGACGAATCAAGTGTTTGAAATAGAGAGCAAGCTTTTATACAATTGATTCACCCCCCCTCTCAGTTGTATGCCCTAGATCCAACAGATTATGTTGATGACATCTTGGCTAAGTCTATCTTATGCCAAGATCATGTGAATAATCTTTGTCTCATCTTTGACTGTCTTCAATCATCTAACATGTACCTAAACACTCAAAAGTGCATTTTTGGCATGGATAGCAGCAAGATTTTAGGGTTTATAGTTTTGCAACATGGCATTGAGGTCAATACCAAGATAATTGATGATATCAGGGATATGCCACCCCAACAAATATTTCTCAACTTTGTAGTTTGCAAGGTAAGATTCAGGCCATTCACTAATTTATCTCCAAACTAGTATATCGTACCCTTCACTATACTAATCTCCTTAAAATGGATGCTCATATTTCGTAGAATGAGGATTGTTAGAAGGCCTTTGAAAGTATTAAGGAGTATCTAGCTAGTCCACCTGTTTTGATTCTCGATATCTTAGGGTATCCTTTTCTTCTTTAAACTTTTGAAGTGTCTCATGTTGTAGCCGCTATCTTGGCTCAACATGATGATGAGAGTAAAGAGCATGCATTTTATTGTATCAGTCATACCCTCCTCGATTATGATACTTGATATTCTAAAATAGAGAAGTAGTGTCTCCCTTTGGTCTTTGGCACCCACAAGCTAAGCCCTTATCCCCTTCATGTAAAAAATACACATGATTGTCAGGTTTGACCCTCTTAAGCATTTATTTTCTAAGGTTAGATCTATCAAGGTGTTTGTTTAAATGGGTTATTCTCGTAACTAGATTTGATTTAAAGTTTATCTCCTAGAAGGCCATAAAGGGGCTGGTCATGGCTGATCAGCTAACTAAGGCCCTCTCTTCCTCCTCATTCCCTAATTTCAATTTATTCCTAGATGATCACATCCTTCTTATAGATGTTGATTCTCTATGGGACTTATTTTTTGATGGTTCTAGATGTTGGATGAGTTCTAGGGCTAGTGTAATATTGATCACTCCTAAGAGTTAGTTAATCTTGCTTTCTTTTCATCTAGATTCTAAATGCATGAATAACATTGTTGAGTATGAGGCTCTAATTGCCAATTTGTACACCTCTATTTCCCTTGAAATAAAAGGTGTCCATGTCTATGGTGACTCACAGTTGACTATTAAGAAAATCAATAGTGCCTATCAGGATAAACAAGATAAGATTTCTTAGTACCATGATTTTGGCGTGTCACTTCTTGACCATTTTTCATACTTTTCCATTGATGATATTCCATGAAAATACCACCACCATGCAGACGCCATGGCTAGTGTTGCCTCCCTAGTGTTCTTTGATGGCTTGGAGGATGAATATCATTTTTTATTCACAGTCTCTCCTTGCCCACTATTGTGGATCATTCAATGTCAGATACCCTCTTCTGCTATAACATTAATTAAGAAGAGTGGTATTCTTAAAATTTCAACTATAAGAATGCTTTCATTTGTATATGTAAACTTCCTTCATGTTATACTATCCTTTCTAAAGTTCTCTACAAATGAGCTGATAATAGCTTCCTCCTCTATTGTTTGACAAAGTTTGAAATACCTATGGCTCTTTAGGAGGCTCATTCTAGTGCTTATTGTGGATATTTCAGTAGCAGGTCCCTAGTGCAAAAGCTCTTGCACATGGGGTATAATTGATAGAGCATGGAGAATGACTCCTTCACTTTCATCAAGAAATACCCTTGATGTCAACAACATAATATTGACTCAACCTCCTATGCATGAGATCTACATCTAGACATTTCCTTGGCCATTCTTCATTTGGGGCCTAGACCTAGTTGGGAAACTTTTTCCACATTCCTCTCAGGGACATGCCTTTATCATCAAAGTTATAGTTTACTTACACTAAGTGGGTTGAGGTTGTTCCTCTTCAGTCTACCACCACTGAGGTGATTTGTAGGTTTCTTCTTGATAATATAATTGCTCGCTTTGGGATGCCTTCTTCTTTGGTCTCTGATAATGAATCCTCATTTCATAACAAGGAGGTAAATTAGTTTTTAAATAAATTATGCATTCAACATCATTTTTCTATGTCGTATTATCCTTAGTCTAATGGATAGGCTAAGGATTCTAGCAAAATGATTGAGCAAATTCCTCTAAAAATGGTCAATAAGCATGGTAAGGATTGGCATGTGTAGCTTTCCTATGTTTTGTGGGCCTATCAGACAAGAATTCATATTTCCATGAGAACTATGCCTTATATTTGTGTCTATGTTGTTGATGCCATCATGACTCTAGAGTAGAAATTATGTTCCTACAAGTTTCTCTCCAAGGGCTTATTGATGATAAGACTTGTAATGATCAATGTCTCCAGCAGCTCAAAATTCTTAGACATCTTCAAGATTATCAAAATGCTCTTAATTGAAAATTATAATCAATATTTTATTCACCATTCTTTCCAAGTATGTGACTTGGTTTTATTCACCATTGCATCCAAATTCACAACTCTTCAAGAAACCACCACAACCAATTAATAAAACCTCATCATAACTCTTGACCATCATCATGTATTAAATTTCTCCATCTCCACAAAACCCAACAACCATAACCCTCGAAGAAATGCCCACAACCATCCTACACAATTCACAAATAACTAGGGAACTCATGCCCAACAAATTACAAGAATCATTTCCCAAGAAATCTCCACAGCCTTCCTGTAATGCCCCACCAAGAACACCTTAGAGAACAACACATCTATGCTATACAAAACAAGACAATTTTTTTTTTAATGAATAAGATAACAAAGTAATGTTTAACATATCTATACACATCATTAAACTAACCACTTGTCCTCTAAGGTTCCATGGTTGCATTACTTGACAAATCAATTAACATATTCTAACATACATCATTAACTAACATCAATAGATCATTCTAAGTCTATTGCATTGAATTGATAAAAATTTACATCTCCATATCATGACATCAGACAAATAATCATTATGATCAGGATTACATGTCCATATTCAAATTCCTATACATATGAGTACATCATTACATAGTTACACTATCACCTTCCTGATTACATTGGAGTACATACATAATGATTTAACTGATACACAGGGTTAGTACATGAGCATAAATCACTGCCTCCATAACTGGTACAAGATCTAATGTCTGATACACAAGATACATCCTCTTCACACATGAACAACGACAAGGAAAAAAAATCAATGGAGATAAAGCACATCCACCCAACCACGTGGAACCCTAAGGTCCACCCCCCGTGCTAGGAGATAACATAAGGTCCCACTACAATAGGCAGTCAGGTAAATAACAACTAATAGGAACAAAGTCTAATCAAGACTCCAATACAACACAGGTCAATATCACAAACAACTCAACAACACTTCTAGAGAAAAACACATAACAAATGGGGAGAGCACAACTAGGGTAGGCCTTCTTAGGCCCTGGCCCCCATCTTGGGTTGTCCTGGCAGTCTCTCCTGACCCCCGGCCCCCATACAAACTCATGCATCCAATCAACATACCTTTCATGAGGACAAGGTAGTTGATCTTACCATTCCAGGCCTTCTCATCTCATCTCAAGCTTAAACGAGCTCTTGAGCCATGAGTGAGGCATCCACTTATCTTTGTTTAGTGTGATTAACTACCCAAACTCCTAATTCATTAATTAGGTTATCACTGAATTAACAACTTTCAATGGTTTACCCTCATAGCCACTTTGGGCATCGGCCCCGCATTGAAAGTCATTCCCCTACCTGCATCTAGAAACCCTATCCATCAAGCATAACAATCATCATCATGATAACAAGTATACATAACAATGCAAGGCATTTACCATCTTGCAAACCAACTTAATCACAAGGACAATTTCACAACACATTGTCCATGGCTTCCAAGTGAAGCAATCCATAAATAACATAATCTTTTTACATTTTCTGATCCCTTTCCATTTACAAAAATCTAACTCAGATCCCATTACAAGATAAATACAATTAAATGGTCAACAAATCATCCACAAGGGAAATATTACCTCCTCCAGATACATTCACAACTCAAATCATGCATCCTTCGTAATACCTTCTACCTCATACATGACTAGAGGCAACATGTCTTTACAACTCATTAACTCATGACACTTATATCAACACATTACATAAAGTTAAAACACAAACAACCTTTACCTCCGGAAACTAAACTCAACAACATGACCCTATTACGACCAGTGAACCAACTTACACAACTTCACTTACATTATACAATAGACACACAATAAACAAAATTTGCTAAAAGTAATATTTGTAACTTAAATCTCAAATACATTATTTATAAATCTTAATCCTACCTATTAATTAGTTTCGACTAACCAACACCATTATAAGGAATTCATAATAAAATTGATAAATTAAATCTGATAACTTAACTAAAATATTAAATCTATATTTGATTTAGTAATCCAATACATTATTTATACAATTTCACTTGTAAAACTATGGGTCATATAATTTATGCAATTTTCTGTTAGACTTTCACCCATACATTCCTAGCTTGGGAATGACAACTATTACTTTTGAGATGATAATAATATTAAAAATAATGATAATAATAATAATAGTTATAATAATAATAGTAAATACCATGGATCATTGGGTAGTAAATATTTTTCATCCAAAAAGAAGTAAATAAGTTATTGTTTGTTTTCATGACAATTAACTATTCAATAGTGCCTTTAATATATTATGACCTACTTTAATATAAGTAAAATATATCAAAATCAAATATACATATCATCATGATCCTTTATAAATTTTGGTAGTTTGGTCAAAATTTCTTCTTTCATATGGTACAGTCCTTTTAAAGATTCAGTTGTATTTTACACTAAAATGTCCAATTATAGCTATAAAATTATTGAATTCAAGCCTAGATAAATTTTCTGTCAAATGTATATTTCTTGTAATAGCACTAAAAATTTTATTAACTAACAAATCTAATTTTTGAACATTTATATGAGCTATTCAATTGAAAGTGAAAAATAGCCCAAAGAGATATACGTTATACTCATTTCTGGATGGGCGTCTACTTGCAAAGTCTATTTAATTTAAATTGACTAAATTTTAGATTTTAATGTCCACTAAATATAGGAAGTTTAATTTCTTAAGGCATTAATGTGCTTTAACTTATGCTAAAATAAAACACATAAATGGAAATAAATCCTCATTACAAATATAGGATGAATTGAGAACATAGATTATGCTAAACACATGGCAAGATTAATGAAAGGATGAGTATACTGACTAACACTGGATTCAAATGGTGCACAAGGCGGAGCTGCATAAATAGCTTTTGGAAACTTTTAGGAAAAAATTAACAATGAGAGTACTAACAGGAACGCGAGTCCTTAAATAGAATAGTCACAAGGAGATATCGCCCCAAAGAGTGCAACGATTGCAGGATATAAGCAAAATGCATTTTTCGAAAAGACTTTAGAAGCGAACCAGCAAGGGTGATTCTTGTGTTTCTAATTGTGCCTCATTCAGCTCACCTCACGCCTTGCAATCCAAAGAGATATCATCTGAAAGAGTACAATGGTTGCAGAATATACACAAAATGGATTTGTTTCAGGCCAGTGCAACTAGAAAATTGATCCCACCACCAGTACCAGAGGACAAACAAGTAATCTATAAAGAAGACAGTTTGATAAGTTCTCAAATAAAATTGTTAAAACAACTTATAATACAGCTAGAACAAATATCTAATAAAAGCTACGGGTGAGAGAAACTTTGCCAACTTTTACAATAGCTGCGATTGGCATTTACTAGACTCTGATGACTTTGCCAGCATTCATCCAACTGGCACGCGTGGGCATACAGATTTAGTGGCTGGGAGCTGTGTGAAACTACATTCACATAAGAAACTCTTATTGTATTACATCTGCAATGATATATCATGGTGCATGATTGACCTTCTTGGCAGTGCTAGCCATCTAGAGAACATTCTAAACTTAGTCAAGGAGATAACTATTAAATCTATGCTGGTTGAACGATGTGTTCCAAGTGGAAGCTAAAATGCAAAGCAATATAGGTTTATATGGACTCACAATTTTCAGAATACATAGTTGATGGGGTATCCATACAAGAGAGAGAGAGAGTACTGGAAAATGCAGCAAATAACCTTTTCTTCTCCTCCTAACTTGATGCATTGAAACAATGTAATTTTGTGGAATCTAAAAGAGGCTTGTAGCTCTCTTTAATTGGTAGTAGCAGATAAACTAGATGTAGTGCCCCTCCAGTTTCACCTTGGATGTACAGGTGGTCAGACTAAGAAGCATGAAGATGAATGTAAGTAATCAAAATACTTAGGTTAGTATATTTTATCAATGAACCTTGTTGCAATATTGATAATTCACATGCTCTGACATTGCCTTGCATTCAAGTGATTATGATGCTGATTTTACTATGATTGTCATATGTTAGAATTAAGTTTTATGCAACTGATTATGTATCATAGGAGGTTATGATGTTTTGTGTGGATCAATTGTATTATGAGTATCATGTGACTATCTGATGATGGTTCTTACTTAGTCATTCAATAACTGATTGATATGCGTGTTGTGATTACATGTTTGATGTGTGGGTGAAAGGAACAGTGTCGCATTACTCATGCATGAGTACCCTGCTACACTGCAACTTCCTTTCACTGTTTGTATGACTACATAATTGCATATATATACATGTTTGACCGTGTTGTTTGTTGTAGGCTGTAGGTACCAAGCATTGACTCCACTTGAATTAACAGGTCTAAGCGTGCCTTAACCAGTGGAACTATTGAATGGAGATAACATATGGTCCCCTAGCCTAGCCATCATCCCTGAAGAGGATGAGTATTCAGTTGTGTACCCTGTTAGTGTTGTCGGTTTGGTCATGATAGTCAGTCATTGTTGTGGTGGTCTTACTTTCTGATCTTGCATAGTAGTCAGGTATGGTTTGACAGTTGGGTTATTTTGTTGGTATTGTTTTGGTTATTGTTGCCTTAAAATAAAATAATTAGTTATGAAGTATTTTTGTTAAATATATAAATGTCTTTATGTAAATTTAGTTTATGAAAAATATATTATTTTAGAAGTTAAGTTAATAAATAATAATAATAGTAATAAATGTAATTGCAACTAGAGATAAATAAATAAATAATAGTTATGTGTTACCATAAAATATATTTATCTTGGTCTGGTTGTGAAATGTTTAAAATAGCAAACTATAAGATATTGTTCATGCAAGAGTTATTGCCTCTTGTGGCGGGAATCTTCTGGAAGATTTTAGGGGATTTATTTCACTAAAAATAGGGAGTTTTGGGATGTATTTAGGGAGGAGATTTCTCTCTCATAATAATCTTTAGCAGATAAATTTTTTGGGGAGAGACTGGTTTGTGACTGCAGCAGTTGAACTCGACATCGAATCTTCAGTCCAGTTAAGCAAGCGAAATCAGGTTCCTTTGGTTCTAATTTCTGTCTCATTTTTCTGTTGAAGCAAATGTTTGATTTATAATTTTTCTTGTTGATTGTAATTTTCTTGAGAGGTTAGAAACCTTGTTATCAGATCCAATTGTGCATGTCTATATCATTGCATTTCTAGGAATCACCGATTGATGTGACTATCTATCTCTCACCCATTTCATCTTTGTTTTTACAATCTATTACGGCAGCCATAACTTTGATTTTGCAAACTGCGTTCTTCTAAATTTTTTATATATGGTGCATGACTTAGTTACCTAAATCATATCCAAAAATTGTCCATAACTAGTTTGTTGTTTTGGAGATATGAATGTTTTGTGATTATCTACCTCTCACCTATTTTGTCTTTGTTTTAGCAGGTTGTTGAGTTAGCCATAACTTTCGTTTTACCAACTGGGTTCCTCTAAATTTTTGATATATGGTGCAAGACCTAGTTACTTAAATCATATCCAAAAATTGTCATACCCAGTTTGTCATTTTGGAGATATGAATGTTTTGTAATTGTCTACCTCTCAGCCATTTCATCTCTATTTTTATAGTCTATTGCGTTAGCCATAACTTTCATTTTATGAATTGGGTTCCTTTGAGTTTTTGATATGTGGTGGACGAACTAGTTTACTAAATCATATCTAATAATTGTCCATACCCAGTTTGTCATTTTGGAGATATAAATATTTTGTGACTGTCTACCTTTCACCAATTTCATCTCTGTTAAAACAGTTAGTTGCGTCACCAATAACTCTATATTTTCAAATTGGGTTTCTCTGAAATTTTTTATATAAGATTCAACTCTTACCTATGAAAACTATATCCAAAAAAGTTAGCATTACCCAGTTTGTCAATTCAGAGATATGTATCAATTAGTGACAGACATTCCTATCCTTTAATCATTGCATTCCATAATTTGACATCTCTTTGAGGCAATTTGCTAAACAGTTAATGCACTTTGTCTATGCTCTCACTTTTGCATACATGTCTACTAGAGCATTTCCTTTTCGAAGTCTCTTATCATTATCAAAACATTCTATATCTATATTCTTTCTGATATAGTATATGTTCTTGCATATCTTAATCGATCATATTAGTATGTTTCTTTCTTAGTGGTTTATTTTAGTGCTTTCTGATTTATAATTGTTCCATGGTGATATGTTGAGTTAATTTTTAAATATGGTCTTGCTTGAAATTTTATTGTTAGTTATTAGCATCAAGTAGTAACAATGTAATTGGTTTATTGTATTTTCCTTTGATTTTAAGTCTTATTGTTCTAATAGACTATTGTAATTAATAAATTTCAAGTCATTTAATTCTTCATTTCCATAGCAGGAAATGGATGTTCTTATGTATAGTGGTATTGTGTTCAATTTACCAACTCCAGAGGTTAGGCTACTTGGGTTCCAATTAAACATTGTGTCATGTTATTTAAATTTGTTTTTGATTTGAGATTATGCAGTGGAAAGGGGAAAGTTTTGTGGTTGAGAGGTTGGAATTAAATTTGTCTATGTATTGGTTTGCAAAAGATGGGTGCCTGATAGTCCCTTGTCCATGTATGATATTAATTTTGTTTCTAGATGTTGGTCAAGGGTTGCTAGTTGCATGTAGGAGAGTGGCTTCTATGGTGGGGCTAGTGCCCAAAGTGGCTTCTTGGGTAACCCCATGGAAGTTGTAATCAAGTGATAACTTAATAATTTATTTAGGTAAGTTGCGTAGTAATTCCCATAACAAGATACGTATGATGCCTCACTCATGCCTTGAGTGCTTTCACAGGCTAAGGATGGGACGAGAAGGCCTAGTTGGCAAGGTTGACCTCCTTGTCTCCATGAAAGGATGTGTCGGCTCCGCATGTGTCACCCTATGGGGTCGGTGCCTAGAGAGAGGCTACCAGGGTAACCATAAATAGGGGCCGGTTTCTAGTGAGAGATAGCCTAGGTAACCCATGCTAGGACCATGCGATGACACTCTCCCTGCTACATTTTGGTTACTTCCTCTTTATCTTGTGTTGTTGCCTCTGGAGAACTGCCTTGTCTTGATGATTGACTTGTCTTGATGATTTGTGTAGTATTGATGATCTTAGTTGTATATGTCAAGTCTATATCTGCTTGCTTGTATCATTTGACTTAGTGTAACCTCATTGTTATCTCCTAACTTGGGGGGTGGACCTCAGAGTTCCACATGGTTGGGTGGAAGAGCTTAATCCATTGGATTTCTTGGTCGACCTAGTTTGTGATCACTACAGAAGTGTTAACAATTCTAGACTGGTACTTGCATCCTCAAAACTTTATTATAATTTCATATTTGTATATTCTTATTGTATATTGTAAACTGATGTAATCGGTCATGAATCTTGTAATCATGTAATCTTGTTTTTAAACTTTTATAACTATTCATATCTGTAAATGGGTAATGTAATCTTCTTCTTTTGTATCATGAGGTTTATTACTTGTGTTATAAATTATGGTTATCTGATGCAGTTATGTTTCCCTAGAGATGTTAGTATTACTTGTTGCTATTAGACCATGTTATGTTTTGTTATTACCACTTCTTTAGAAAAAAAAATGTTTTGCCATTTTTATTGCTTAGTTAAACTTATCTTTAGGGTTGCATGGTGGGGCATTACACTAGAGAGGGATTTAAATCTATATATTTTCTAGTGTTGTAGAAAGTCATTTTGTTGATGAAAATGTTCACAGTTTAGAGCAAACATTAAGCCAGGAGGAATTAGAGGAATTCCTAAACTTTTTTTTTAATAAAATCTCATTTTGCCAGATAATAAGAGTAGAAAAAAGATAACATAGGCCAATGGGAAGTAGTGGACATCTATTTTGTTGATTTATTATGCTCCAATGACTCTAATAGGTGATTTCTTTGCCATTGAGATTTCTGTTAACTCTGGGCTAGTTGTGTTTTCTTGGTGACTGTAAATCACATATGAATATAGGCTTAGGAGTATTAACTACATCACTGTCTCTTTTTATTTATTTGGATCCAAAATATTATAAAACTTCTATTCTTCTCTCAAATGTCTATGTAGAAGTGGGTAGAAATGGTGAGGTTCAAATGGATAATGTCATTGACGGAAGAGAGAGGAGTTACACAATGCCTTAGGCAAAATACATTGAATGATTGATAAATAAACATAAAATAAATTGCCAGCATATGCTATTAGTAGGTTTAAAACTAACTTCCACCTCTATTGGTCTCATATTCTATAATGCCCTGCCATGCAACCCTAGAGAGTTAAGTTCAACTAAGCAATAAAAGATAATTTTTTTTTAAAGTAAAAGTGATGATAGCAAAATCTAACATAGTCTGATATCAACAAGTTAAACTAACATCTCTAGGGATAACATAACTGCATTATTGAAATTAAACAATATTCAACAACATATATAGCTCTTCCAAATTACACAAACTATCAACTTGCTTACATCATCAAATAGATACATCAATATTTTGCAATAAGGTTTACAAGTACAAAATAGTCCATGTTACATAATTACAATGATGCGGAAGCTCTCTTTTTCTCGATACCACAACAAAATTATAGAATGGATCACATTGATACACAAGTCTGGATGCATAAAGTACAATATTTGTCTTCAGAATCAGGTGCAAACTGGAATCATTAGAGATAAAGCTTCATGCCACATGATCCACGATGCCAATAAACCAATGAAATAAAGCACAACCACCCGACCATGTGGAACCCTGAGGTCCACCCCCCATGCTAGGAGATAACAATGAGGTCCCACAAGACAATAGTCAAGATGGAAAGATAAATAGATAAATGACCAACATGAATCCCAACAACGCAGACTTAGGAATTATAACAAGTGGCTCAACAAAGCTCCCAGAGGAAACATGAACCAACAAGAAAGAACCCAAAAGGGATAACTAAGCTACAGTAGGAAGAGTGTCATCACATGGTCTTAGCATGACTTATCCTGGCTGTCTCTCACTAGACGTCGGCCCCCATCTATGGTTATCCTAGCAGCCTCTCCCTAGTCACCAGCCCCATAGGGTGACACATGCGGAATCAACTATCTTTTCGTGAAGACAAGAAAGTCAATCATGCCAACCAGGTCTTCTCATCCCATCCTTAGCCTAAATGAGTGCTACAGGAATAGGTGAGGCATCCAATTATCTTAATTAATGTGATAGCTACCAAATCCCCTCCTAGGTTAATTATTAGGTTATCACTTGATTACAACTTTCATAGGGTTGTCCAGACAACCATTTTGGGCACCAGCCCCACTGTGAAAGCCACTCTCCTACATGCAACTAGTAACCCTAACCAACCAAATAGAAATCACCAATTTTGACATGCATACACTGATAATGCAAGACATCTTTCCTCTTGCATACTGATATCATCATAAAATTCAATTTCAAGTACCAAAGCCCAATTCAACAATCTTCCTCATACAAATAGAAGGCATCAAGGACACTTCATAATCTCAAGACAACACCAATAAGCCTCTAGAGCTAAATGACTTATAAAACAAATGCCAACAACCCATCTTTAAATTGCTCCTAAGAACTACTAGGAAATTATCAACACTATGGGTAGTAATAAGACACAAATCACAAATAATTCAAATAAATCATCCATACCACAACATTAGATTTAAAGTTTTTTTTTTTATAAAAGGGGTAAAAACTTTACAAAGCATCAAAGGGCCAAGGCCCCAGGAATCCATAAGAAACATCCATACAAAGCATGAAACAACATCATCCTTCACCAATACCATTCCCATCCTCGACAAGAATCCTCTCCAAGTCATGTCAGAGCTCATGAGGAACTTGCTCCCACTCATCAATCTTCTAGCCCTCTAAATGCTCAGAAGCCCACTTAGCCAAACAATCTTCTGCCCTATTCCACTCCCTTGGAATATAGACAAAAGACACCATCTCCATCAAAGAACTTATCTACAGAATCTACTGCACCATCATAGCCAATTGCTAACTAACATTAGATACCTTCTGTTTATTTAGCAAATTAATCAAAACCTGTGAATCAGACTCACAAATAACCTTCTGCCATCCCAAAGCATAAGCCCTCTCCAAAGCGTAGAGGATCACCAAACATTCCATAAGGTTCATAGTCTACAATCCTTCATGAACAGAAAAGAAAAAAACCACCAATCCCAAAAAATCCCTGCCAGCCCCACCAATCCCAGTAGGCCCAAGATTGCCCCTTGAAGAACCATCAGTATTGAGCTTTAGAATGCCATCCAAAGGGGGTAGCCAACTCCCCACCCTTTGAACTTTCTTTTTCACCCGCCTTCCTCTCCTAACACAAGTAGAAGTTGGAGACAACCCCTAAATACCCAATCTATCCACTAGCTTAGCATCCCCTTTCTCCAAAGGGAACACCACATCACACTTAGCTTCCACTATCTCCCGAATCATACCCATAATTTTGTGCCAAAGTTGTTGAATCAACAGCTTCTCACCTCGAAATATTCTTCGATTCTGTTCCAACCAAATCTGCCATAGTATGAAGGAAGGCCCAACATATGACACATCTTGCAAGAAAGACGCCATAGAAGGAGGTTTACCCAAACTACTCCAAAAATCCACTAGGGAGGAAGCATGAACATAGGGGCAATTCCAAACTTCCCACCAAAAATGCCAAAGCTGCAAAGTCAAGGGACAATGGAAAAACAAGTGAGAGGAGTCCTCTCCACATCCACACAAAACACACATAGAAGGACCTTGAAAACCCTGCTTCTGAATATTATCCCATGTCAAGCAGCTATTCCAAGCCAAAGTCCAATTAAAGCAGTTAAACTTCAGCAAAGAAAGCTTATTTCACACTTTCTTCCACCAGTGAACCTCCACCCCATCTAGCTAGTGAGATAACAACAACTGATATCCAAAAGCAACAATATAGACACCCTTAGGATTAGGAGACCAAGAAAGAACATCCCCTTCCTGGAGGGAGCTACAACATTTACAAGAAAAAATACTATGAAGCTTAGCACACTCCTCCTCCATAATAACAATAGGCCACTCATCGAGATTCTTCCATCTCGCCACCACCAACTACCCATGAGAAGATAAGGACTTGAAGTCACTCACTTTAGAGCATCCTGCTTCACAAAACCTCTGGCACAGAGTCACCAAATTAGGAAATTGAGAAACAATAAGAGGAAAACCATCCCAAGAATCAAACCAAAAATGAGCTTTCGTCCCTCTTTTACAAATCCAAAATAAGCCATCCTTGACCAGAGCAATCCCTTTCTTGAGTGTACTCTAAATCACTGAGCCTTTCCCCATGAGGGGATAATGAGGAATATCAATCTGAGGGATCCCTGGGAAGTATTTTTGTGTTAATATCCTGGCCCAGATCCCATCCTTCTCCACACACCATCACCAATACAATTTAGTAGCCAACACCATCCTTGACAACAATGACTACCTTAACCCAAGGCCGCCAAACTACTTCGGGCTACAAACAATGTCCCATCTGACAAGTCTCCATTTAGAGGACAATAAGCTACTAGTGCATAAAAACTATCTTGCTAAGGAATCCAATTCCCTAACAAAACCCAAAGGGGCCACCTGAATCATACATCTATAAATGGGGAGGGCCTACACCATAGACTTGAGCAACTGAACACGACCCACAAAGGACAACCAACGATGGGTCCAATGATTAACTTTCACATGAAATTTATCCAAAATATTCTGCCAAGAATCCCTAGGTAGTCTTCCAACAAAGATGGGAATACCAATATAGGTCAAATGGAGAACCCCAGTCTGAAATCTCAAGATATGAGCAATTCACCTCTAAATGGAACTCAAAGTATTGAAGAAAAAGATGGAAGACTTATCTTCATTAATCAATTGGCTTGAAGCTACAAGATAAACATCCAACACCTTGTGCAAACTTGAAGCTTCCCTAATTGTAGCCATACCCATCAAAGCAGTGTCATCTACAAATTGCAAGTGAAACTATGGAGGTAAACCACCTCCCCACCCCCACCCCTAAATGAAACCTAACTCCACATTCCTTCTTATCAAATGTCCTAGACCTTCAACAAGAAGAAGAAACAAGTAAGGAGAGAGGGGGTCACCCTACCACAAACCCTGAGAGGCACCAAAAATCTTAGAGTGCTCACCATTTATTAACACAGAGAAGGAGACCGAAGTAACACAACTCATAACCTAATAAATCCACTCATCCCCAAAACCAAAAGCACCAAAAACCTTCCAAAGGAAGGACCATCAAACTCTGTCATAAGCCTTAGCCATATCAAGCTTGATGAACATCACCTTATCTTTGGAACTAGCCATAGAGTGAATGGTTTCAGTTACGATAACAACCCCATCTAGAATCTACCATCCTGCCACAAAACCACTCTGTTCCTCAGAGATCAGCACTTTAAGCCACTTTTTCAACCTATCAACAATTAATTTAGAGATAATTTTATAAATCACATTGCAAAGAGAGATAGGACGAAATTGAATTAACCTATCCACCCCATCACACTTTGGGATGAGAGCAAGGAAGGTAGAATTCAAAGCCTGTAACATCTGTTTATTCTTACGAGACTTCTGAACAACCACCAACAAGTCCAACTTGATAATCTCCCAGAATTCTTGAAAGAACTCAATCAGGAAACCATCAGGGCCAGGTGCTTTCCCCCTCTTCATTTGAAACACAATCCCCTCTATCTGCTCAATTGAAATATCACTCATAAGATGCTCATTCATCTCCCTAGATACCAAAGAAAGGATACAAGAAAGGACCTGAGCTTCCTCATCAGAACCCCCTTGCGAGTCCTCCCTGAATAATGAAGCAAAATATTGCATAGCTTCACGCATGATTTCATGAAAAGAAGAAAGAGTTTCACCCCTGTCATTCACCAGAGTAGAAATAGAATTGCCATGTCTCCTGGCTTTCACTGAGTTGAAGAAAAAAGCAGTATTTTTATCCCCTTCCTGAAACCACTCAATCTTAGCCTTTTGTTTCCAAAAAACTTCCTCTCGTAGCTCACACTCTTCCAGTGCTTTCAAAGCCCTAGTCTCTTCTCACAATAGGTCCTCAGTCACTCCATCCTCCCTGATCAACCTCGTAATACCATCCAACTCAGCCTAGGTAGCAGTCTTAGCATGGAAAATGTTTCCAAAGCATTGTTGATTCCAACGTTTAAGTTGATACTTGAAAAATTGAAGTAACTTAGCAAAAGTATACATTGTTGTACCATAAGCAGGTCTACCATACCTCCACCACTCAGCAACATAGTCATGGAGAGAGGAGTCATGGAGAGAGGAGTCATGCAACCACATAAGCTGGAACTTGAAAGGAGACCGAGGCACATGAGCTAAAGAAATAGCCAGCTTGATAGACCAATGATCTGAGCCCCTCCAATCCAAAATTTTAGAGCTAGAAGACTGCAACTCAACAACCCAGTAGCAAGAAACTAGAAAGCGGTCAAGTCATTCCGCAATGCAATTATTCTCGATCTTCCAATTGTTCCGAGTAAATTGGACATTAATGGGCTTGATATCAACAAGATTTAGAGCTGAGATGTTATCCTAAAGTAGCAACGTAGAAGGCTGAAGCTTGGCAATACCACCCCTCTTCTCAGCCAACTCAGAAATAGCATTAAAGTCTCCAGCCATAATCCACGGATGGAAAGGAACCATGCTTCAGAAAAACTAGATATGGGACTGATGAGTCTTGTTTATGACTCAATTTTGTTAAACTTTATTATCCACTTGTTGTAGTTATCTTGGACTTTGGTACTTTAATCCTGATCTTTTTATGTCATTACCCAAAAGCTATAACTTGTTGAGCATAGGTCATTTCTTATATCCTTTTATGGCAAAAACATGCTATATGAACTATCTATGTTAATTTTACATATGGTTAATAAATATTACTCCAAGGTAGTTACAGATGTGCAATTATTGTGTGTACTAATATTGTTATGTAGATATAATCGACATCCATAAAGAAGAGGAAGATTCTGCTAGTTGGTTGCTTACCATAAAAGTCAAACATGGTGATCGTTCAAATGTCAAATGGAGGGAAGGCAACTGCATTGTAACTAATCTTAAATACTTGTTGAGCAAATTTAGGAGTTACTATTATGCTAGATCTATATTAAAGCAACTTGCTTGACCAGATTCCCCTGCATGCGTAACCTCCTTTCCACTTTCTATGTTTTCCTTAATTAGGCATCCTCCTATTCAGTTGGAGTTGACCGCCCTGCTAGGTAGTTAGTTTTATAGTTTTCCTTCTATAAATAAGACTTTGATGCTCCTTCTGAGGGGTTGTTGATTATTCAGAGATTGTACTTGCATTATCCAATTTTCAGTAATACAGTTATAATGTTTAGTTGTACTCATCTTTTTGAATGAATAAAATGAAGTTGTAAGTTTGCATTTCTGAGTTTAGATTTATCTTAGGGAATACTCATCCAAGGGGGCCCACTTGGTGAGAATTCCACCATCTAGTTTAGTTACATTTTATGTTAAGCATTTAGTTAAATCTGGCATTGAATGTTCTTGCAGCCACTAGAATTCTATTCTATGTCTGTTCCTGCAGCCAAAGCAAATAGAGTAGTTTCTTGTTTGTTTACCTAGAATTTTACTTTCTATCATGTACTTGATCTTAGAATAGTTGTTGGTTAATGTTCAGCATTCCTATTATTTCCTTTCTAGCAGTTATCTTGAGCATTATGTCTTTCTTAGCTATAGAATGAGCGTGGCTACTTTGGAAGTTCTTAGTGCACATACTGTGTTGACCCATTTCAAGTTCATGTCCCTAGGTTGACAAGTGAAATGCATCTCCATAGTGATTAAGATAGCTACTCAGTTTAGATATCCAATCTCTGAGTTACAGTTTTAAGAGCTTAGTTGTTAAATCATTGTAAGAGACAAACATTTTTGGCGCCATTGTCAGGGATGGTGTCAAACTAAGAAGATATTTGGAGTCATCTTTAGTATTATTCCTTGCAGTTTTTCCTTAAAATGTGTTTTAGTTAGGAAGAAACCATCTACAACCCATCAACATTTTTGTGTGAGAAGTGGCTGATACTGAGTATATTGCATGCATAGAGGTAGGAGAAGAGATGCTTTAGGGAGATTCCTTCCTAATGATTCAACTTACCTAGTAGAAGAAGCAGAAGTGAATCATTTCCTTGATGCATTCCCTAATTTTAATAGTTCTAAAATATCCTCTGAAGAACAAGATACCCCAAACCTAGTTGAAAATCTATTTGCCTTGATAATAGGTCAAGTAGTCATGGCTGCCCAAAATGTACCTAATCAACCAACGTTTCCATTTCTGATTGCTCTTCAAAATGAATTGGATAATCTCAAGAACATACATGCTTCAGCTCTCCCCAAGTTCTATGGACTTGCAACAGAGGACCCAGACACCTTCTTGTTTGAATTTGATATCCTCTGCAGAAGCTATGACTACACTACCGATGCTCATAAACTTAAGTTGTTTCCTACTACCATGAAAGAGGCTGCATTAAGGTGGTTTATGAGTCTAGGTAGTGATGTTGTCAATACCTGGGAAGAAATGAAAGATAAATTTCTTGAGAAATATAAAGACTACTATAGGAGTGGGGATATGAGAGGAAATGATATTTTCAGAATATAGCAGAAAGAAGATGAAAGTTTGGAGGATTACATCTCAAGGTTCCTGTTTTGTTTACAAAAGTCTCCCCATCATGCACTCACTGAGGACTCTCAGAAACTATTTTTCCTTAGGGGAATAAGTGAGCATTGCACAGATGCCTTGGATTTAATGGGAGGAGGAGATATTACCCAAGTGTCTTGGGATGATATTAAGAAGTTGTGCCAGAATTATTCTAGAGTAGCCATGAAGAAAGGAAGAGGTTCCCATTCCCTTATGGGAAAAACCTCTACCAATGGAGTTTCAAGGATGGAGATAAGCCACTTGCTATCTAATTTTAAGCAAGATATTATAAATAATATGGCCACCCAGTTGGACACACTCCAGGAAAAGAAACATGAAGAGGCTGAGGCAATGTTGGCCGAATATTGTCCTCATTGTAGTCAAAAGAAGAGGGACTGTAGATGCAAGCTGGTAGCTAACATGGATAGCAAGCAGATTCCACCTGAGTTCAAGCCAATACAAGATGAAGAGGATCAAGTCTTCTATGTTGCACAAAGGAGGCCATGGGCTCCAAGACAAGGTATGTCACCAGATCCATTATCATATGATGGACCACATTTTAATACTTATGCATTTGGTAATCAATGGCAACAACCATTTCCATCTTGTTATGGAGGATATTCACCTTAGCCTTGGAACAACCCTTAAAATACTTGGCTAAATTAACAAAACTCTACACCCCAGTGGTAGCAGCCTCTGGGAAATTGGCAATCATCTCGAGGAAATTGGCAGCAAACATCTCAATGGAGAGGAGGACAACAATGGCCAAATCAGACCACTAACTACATGCAGTCACCTCCTCAGCCCCAACAGCCTGCTATAATGCCTCCACCTACTAGCTCCAATTCAAATACACCTAGACCTACTTAGTTACCAGCTCAACCCTCACCTAACCCAAATAATAGACCACAACAACAGCTAGTATATTCTGCTGATCCAAATCAATTCCCTGCATATGCTGTGAATGTAAGTGATATACATCTGCGTTCAGGAACTACCTTGGGAGCTCCTTCTAGACCTATCATTACTGAGCTTTCTGAGGAAGAAGTGGAACCTAATGAAACCCCCATTCAATCAGATGTACCTAAAAATCCTGAACCAATAATAGTCAAATAGACTCCCCAAGGACCACCATTTCCACAAAGGTTAGAAACTATGAAACAAAAGGTAGTAGAAGAGGAACCCACCTTTGATATTCTAGAGTAGTTGAAACATGTATGTGTCAAGATCCCTCTATTTCAAGCCATAAAAGATGTTCCTATATATGGCAAAGCAATTAAAGAAGCATGCCTCAAGAAGCCAGGCAAAAAAAGGAAAGACCCCACTATGGTCCATGTGGTGGGATAGTTGGTTGACATCATGCTTGGAAAAGTGACTGTTCCCAAATATAATGACCCAGGAAGTCCTATGGTAGGAGTTGTTATAAATGAAATCCAAATAAAAAATGCTCTGATTGATCTTGGAGCAGCCATAAAGGTAATGACAAAGGATATCCTGCAGCAACTAAATGTTGCAACCATGCGAACAACTCCTACTGTCCTGTAGCTTGCTGATAGCTCTACTATTAAACCTGATGGGATAGTCGAGGATCTTTTGGTATCTCTGGACTCATGGGAATATCTAGCTGATTTCATGATACTTTCTCCTAAAGCTACATTGTGAGGATACCCCATCATTTTGGGAAGGCTGTGGTTAGCCACAACAAATGCTTATATTGGGTGCCAGTCGGGAGACATGACCATCTCTGATGGGAGAAGAACTAAAACACTTGTTCTTTACCCACTTGCACAGCCATCTCATGACATGGATAATCATGTTTGGCCTCATGTTGGTGAAGAGGCGGAGGAAGCTAATTCTGTGGAGCAGCTTATGATGATAGGTAGAAGTTCTTTCCTGTAGCTTCAAGGAGAGGAGGAGGTGTTGTCTAATATAATTCAAAATCTTTGTGAAGTAGAGGAAGCATCATCCTCTCATTCTGCTAATCCAGCGAGGATACTTGTTCCAATTTTTCCTGCAGCATTAGGTATGTTACATACATTGCTTCCATAAGAAATTAAGGTACCTAGCATTAATGAAGTAACTATGGTTGACTTCACAACTCAAGTGGAAATTTTAGAAGAAAGATATCTCAATATTAGTAGCAACTTGACTCAAGCACAATAGCTATCCTTGGCAAATTTGTTAAAGAAACATAAAAATGATTTTACATGGGATTATCATGACATGAAAGGATTTGATCCTACATTATGCACCCATAGGATTTATATAAAGGAAGATTCTACACCAGTAAGACTACCGCAAAGGAGAATCAACCCTGCACTAAGAGAAATTGTTAAAGAGGAATTACAGAAGCTATTAGATGCAGGATTTATCTACCCAATCTCAGATAGCCAATGGGTGTCCCCTCTGGTTCTTGTGCCAAAGAAGGGAGGAAAATGGAGAGTCTGTATTGATTATAGATAATTAAATTCTGCCACCAAAAAGGATCATTTTCCCCTTCCTTTCATAGACCAAGTGTTGGACTCACTTGCAAGAAAGCAATACTTTTCCTTTTTGGATGGATTCAGTGGTTACAATCAAATCCAGATTGCACCTGAAGATCAAGAGAAAACAACATTTACCTATCCTTGGGGGACATATGCCTACTCAGTGCTTCCACTTGGCTTATGCAATGCACCTGTAACTTTCCAAAGAGAAGTCATTAGCATATTTTTTGATATCTCACATGATTGTATGGAAATCTATATGGATGATTTCACTACTTATGGTGCTACTTTTGAAGAGGCATTAGAAAACTTAGGCAAGGTGTTGGAAAGATGTGAAGACCACAGCCTATCCTTAAATAGTGCAAAGTGCTTCATGATGATGTAGGAAGGTGTAGTACTTGGTCACTACATTTCTCCAAAAGGAATACAGGTAGACCCAGCAAAGATTGAAGTCATCATCAATCTTCCCATTCCTACAAAGCAAAAGGATGTCAGAAGTTTCTTGGGTCATGTAGGGTATTACAGACATTTCATCAAAGATTTCAGCAAAATGTCATCCCCATTATATGCTCTTCTTATAAAGGATGCTGAATTTCAATGGGATGAAGACTGTGACAAAGCATTTTCTGATTTAAAGGTAGCCTTAACCCATGCTCCTGTACTTAAAGGCTCCAATTGGGAACTTCCTTTCCACATTCATACTAATGCATCAGATTATGCCATAGGAGGAGTTTTAGGCCAAAAAGAAGGAGTCATTGAGCATGCTGTTTATTTTATTAGCAAAAACTTACAAGGTGTTGAGTTCAACTATACAGTAATAGAGAAAGAAATGTTAGCAGTCATCTATGCACTTAATAAATTCAGACATTACATAACCAGTTATCAAATCTTTGTGCACACAGATCATGCAGCCATTAGGTATCTCATGAACAAACCTCTCATATTTGGTCGATTAGCAAGATGGGTGTTGTTAATGCAGGAATTTTACATCACTATTGTGGATAAGCTAGGAAAGCCTAAAGTGGTTGCAGACTTTCTTTCAAGAATGACTATATTAGAAGATAACCAAGTCATTGATGACTCTTTTCCTAATGAACATTTGTTTTCACTCACTATGCAAACACCCTGGTATGCTGACACAGCCAATTATCTAGTAACAGGAAGAGTCCCCCCTCACTTCTCTCCTAAGGAAAGAAAGGTACTCATTAAAAAATCTTTTCCTTTTTCATGGATTGCTGGATGTTTGTTCTACACTGGACCAAACAATGTCATGAGGAGATGTGTGAGAGAAGATGAAACATATGACATTTTGCATGCATGTCACAATGAACCTTGTGGAGCACATTTTGCAGCAAAGTGAACAACAATGAAGATTTTGAATGCAGGTTATTATTGGCCTACACTGTACAAGGATGCAACAAGATATACCAAGAAATGTGATAGTTGTCAAAGGATGGGACAACCAACAAAATCTAATGAGATGCCCCTTTATCCTTAGCTTGTGATTACTCCATTTGATAAGTGGGGATTAGATTTTGTAGGACTCATTGATCCTCCATCTAATGGTAAATCTTATATCTTAGTATGCACTAATTATGTAACTAAATGGGTAGAAGTTAAGGCCATGAAGCATGCAAGAGACAGTAAGGTTGCAGAATTTCTCTATGAGGAAATCTTTACATGGTATGGAGTTCCCAGAGAATTAGTGACTAATCAAGGAGCTCAATTCACCTCAACTCTAGTTGTAGCACTAGTACAGGAATACAAGATAAGGCACAAGAAATGTACTCCTTATCACCCTCAAGCTAATTGCCAAGTTGAGGTGACTAACAGAAAAATAGAAGCTATTTGACCAAAACTATGGTTATCCATAGGAAGGATTGGGCAAATAGGTTGCCAAAAGCTATTTGGGCCTATAGGACAACCTAGAAAATAACTATTGGTTTTACTCCTTTTGAGTTGCTGTATGGCAAAACAACCATGATGCCTATTGAATTTGAATATAAAACTCTTAGGATTGCACTTTACTTAGGGATGGATCTATCTCAAGCAAAAAAAGAAAGAATCATGCAGCTCAATGCTTTGGATGAGATGAGAAAAGTAGCTTTACATCATACAGAAGTGGTGCACAATCAAAGAATAAGGTGGCATGACAAATACATCAAAGATAAGAAATTCCAGCCTGGTGACTGGGCTTTGCTTTATGACTCAAGGTATCAGGATAATACAGGAAAATTACAGACAAGGTGGCTAGGGCCATATGAGGTTGCTGAAGTTTTTTTCAATGGTGTTGTTCAGCTTACTACTATTGACCCTGTCAGATTTAAGCTATTAGTCAATGTTCATCGACTCAAGTTATTTCACAAGCCAGCCTCCAAAGAAGAATTCCTACAACAATTCACTCAACATGCAACTCCTAAACTTCCTGTAGCCAAAGGTAGTGGACCTAGTGTCCCTCCTTCTGGCTAACCAAGGTACAACACTTGTCATAATAAAGACTTCCACATTCATGGGAGTCCACTCTTTCACTTCTTCACCCATCCACCCACCCATATCCGTTCTTCTCTCTTCCATCACGTGTATTGATTACACTTCATCCCATCTCGCTTCAGCCCACTCCACTTTCATTCATTGCTCAATAAATTCTTAAGCATTACCTGTTACTTTCTCCATGATTTTTGCAACCGATCTTTAACAAATCAAGGTACGCACACTTTAATAATTCTCTCTTGATTATCTTGTGGTTCGTTCATTTAATTATTGTACATTAATATCAATATTTCTCGTAGCATGTCATTATTCCCTTCCTTGTCCTGTCACGCATCTATTCCGCATGTGTGGACACATGCCTAAATTTAGGTTGGGGAGGGAGTGTTAATATGATGTCCATGTGTCAGTCCATCCATATGCTTGATGCCAAAATGTCAGTAAAGTTTTAAAATTGAATGATTTGAATTCTGAGTGAGGTGATGGCTCGAATTGTGAGATGACAACCTTCATCAATCATTCATTAATTCCTGTACCACCCTTGTCTTGTATTCCCAAGAAAAGAAGCCAAAAAGGAAAATATAGATAGCATGAGTTATTGAACATTTAACAAGGTTGTAGGAAGGTGAAGTTAGTTTTCAAACTTTTTGCAGAAAAAAAACTTTGCAGTGTGATTGTTTTCAGGTAGTTAAGTCAATGGGAGGAGGATTAATTTGGAATGAACCCATAGTTCATGATGTATTATTGCATGATGCACTTAGCAGGGCTAAATTTAGAAATTGTGGATGGATGGACTATTTCTTGAAGTTAAATAGTTTTGATGAAAATGTTGCATTAGAATTTGTTCAGACATTTACTGATGGTAAAGCCATGGTAAGAGGTTTGGACGTGTTGGCTACTAAGGAAAGAATTGCAGAAGTTACAGGTTTGCCTGTTGATGGCAAGGATTACCCTGTTGCACGAGATGCTAGGTCAGCTAGAGCTGAGTTTACAGAACCTAGTGATCCACCATTGACTATAGACAAGTAGGGAGCCAAAAGAACCTCTCTGCCTGAGTTGTGGAAATAGGTAGCTGTCCATGTGGTGAAGTACATTACTTGTCAAGGTCATCAGTTGAACCTTCATTCTGTGCATTTCAAATTGCTAAATCATATGAGGCACAGGAGAATAATGAATGTGCCAAATGTGCTTTATCACCTTCTTTCAATTATGGCTGCCGAGACCCAAAAAGGTAGGCCTAACTCTATCTCTCACCATTGTTTAATCAAATTACTAGTTGAAAAGTCTCTGCATGATGTGTCTGATATGACTTGGGAGGAATTTTGAATATTGATCAAATAAGACCAAGCCATTTGTGACTTGTGGTTGTGCCGCAACATCATAGAACTAGGAGAAGGGTGTGTTCTGTTGAAACTACTCCAAAAACTTCAACTTCCAGTGCAAACCCTCCTGCAGCAAAACAAGCTATTGAGATTAGCTCTTCCAAAGCAGAGCATGCAGACAAAGAAGTTCTTCAGATTCTGACAATGAGGATATTCCTCTTAGCAGTTTAATTCAAACTAGGGCACAAAGAAGAAGGGCAGAAATAAAGAAGGGTAAAACCAAAAAGCAAACCGCAGAAAGGAAGGTGTTGTGCTCTAGGAAACGGAAGGCTAACACTGTTCTTCCTACAACTGAAGAGAAACATGAGAGTCCTTCTAGTAAATTAAGACCTACTAAGCCTACCTCTGGTGCATCTACGCAGACAAGCCGTAGGGTTGAAGAAATGACAGCTGAGGATACAGAGGCCCCAATGGGGCATGTGAATGATGTAGAAAAAGACATAATTCAAGAAGTAGTAGATGTAACTTTGGCAGACCTTGCCACCACTACTGAGCATATTGAGAGATAGGAACATGAAGATAAACAAAAGTTCCTACAGCAAGACACCCTACAGCTAGAATTGGCTCGGCAATCAGAAACCCTGTAGCCTATGCTACATGAAGATCAACCATCTGTGCCAGGAAAGTCTTTGGTAGGAATACACAGACCTCCTGATTTTCAATGCACATGGTAGCCATGAATCTGTGGAATGAAATGTAGAGGAGAGAAGAGGAATGGAAGAAGGAGAAACATAGATTAAAAGATGAAATTCAAAAGAAGGATGAAGAGATTAAAGACAAGAATGCAAAAATTGTAACTTTAAAAGAAAGAGTGGAAAATATGGCAGCTTTGGTGCCTCAGATATTAGAATGCAGGACTCCCCCAAGAGTCTATGCTCTGCATTTAAAGGAAAGATATCTCTCTTTTAAGTTAGCAAGAATTGTTTCTGGTTTGAACCCTTCCATTGAATCTCCTCTTGAATTTTTTAATGCTTATAGGATTGCTCCTCTAGAAATAAAGAATTTGTTGTGTGAATTTTATTTACATAATTTTGCTATGTCCCGAGACCATGAGTGGAACCCCTTGTTGTATGTTGGGGATGTTCAGTTGAGGGCATTTATGTCCTGGATGCAAAATGAGGTTAGTTGGGGACAACAGTTCAGGGCTTATAAGCAATTAGAATTTAGCACTCCATTGCCTATTAGAGATGAATCTAGAAATCCAGGAAGCATTTTCAATGATTGGCATAGGATACTTTATAGGCCAAGCTATGGTATCAGAATCCTACTTGAAAGAGAAGTAGCTTACAGAGAATATGAAAAGATTGCACACACTATTGGAGAATCTGTGAAGGGACATTTCACACAAAGGTGGAATAGTTTATCTGATGAGCTAAAACAAGTAGAGCCTCACTCTCTGTAGAATTATGCTGCAGCATGCAAAAGAGTGGATAGATATATTCATATTGGAAGGACAAAGGGCCAATTTTGGCTTCCCTTAATTTTTCAACCACCTATCCTATTGTGGCATGTGCCAAATTATAGATTTTAACTGTATGATATTGCTAAAGAGAGACAAAGATGGAGTAGGCTAGATAGGCAGCAAGGGTTCTATTGGGATCCTACCTCATGCACCAGAGAAATAGATATAGGACAACTGGCAGTTGCTAATTTCAGGGCATTAACCAAACAAAAGAACAACCCTTCCTCTACCGGAGGACCAGCAAAGTCTTAGGTTGGGGAGAGTGATGAGTCTAGTTTATGACTCAATTTTGTTAAACTTTATTATCCACTTGTTGTAGTTATCTTGGACTTTGGTACTTTAATCCTGATCTTTTTATGTCATTACCCCAAAGCTATAACTTGTTGAGCATAGGCCATTTCTTATATCCTTTTATGGTAAAAACATGCTATATGAACTATCTATGTTAATTTTACATATGGTTAATGAATATTACTCCAAGGTAGTTACAGATGTGCAATTATTGCGTGTACTAATATTGTTATGCAGATATAATCAGCATCCATAAAGAAGAGGAAGATTCTGCTGGTTGGTCGCTTACCATAAAAGTCAAACATGGTGATCATTCAAATGTTAAATGGAGGGAAGGCAACCACTTTGTAACTAATTTTAAATACTTGTTGAGCAAATTTAGGAGTTACTGTTATGCTAGATTTGCATTAAAGCAACTCGCTTAAAATGACTAGATTCCCCTACATGCGTAACCTCCTTTCCACTTTCTATGTTTTCCTTAATGAGGCATCCTCCTATTATGTTGGAGTTGACCGCCCTGCTAGGTAATTAGTTTTGTAGTTTTCCTTGTATAAATAAGACTCTGATGTTCCTTCTGAGGGGTTGTTGATTATTCAAAGATTGTACTTGCATTATCTAGTTTTCGGTAATACAATTATAATGTTCAGTTGTACTAATCTTTTTGAATGAATAAAATGAAGTTGTAAGTTCGTATTTCTCAGTTTACATTTGTCTTAGGGAATACTCATCCAAGCAGGCCCACTTGGTGAGAATTCCACCCTCTAGTTTAGTTATATTTTATGTTAAGCATTTAGTTAAATCTGGCACTGAATGTTCCTGCAGCCACTAGAATTCTATTCTGTGTCTGTTCTTGTAGCCAAAGCAGATAGAGTAGTTTCCTGTTTGTTTGCCCAGACTTTTACTTTCTATCATGTACTTGATCCTAGAATAGTTGTTGGTTAATGTTCAGCATTCCTATTATTTCCTTTCTAGCAGTTATCTTCAGCATTATGTCTTTCTTAGCTATAGAATGAATGTGGCTACTTTAGAAGTTCTTAGTGCACATACTGTGCTGACCCATTTCAAGTTCTATCCTTGGGTTGACAAGTGAAATGCATCTCCATAGTGATTAAGACAGCTACTCAGTTTAGATGTCCAATCTCTGAGTTACAGTTTTAAGAGCTCAATTGTTATATCATTGTAAGAGACCAACAAGGACCACAAAAGTTGCCTACCTTGAAGTTCAATAGGCGCATAGATATTGGAGAAGAGAACAGACTCCCCCATCTCAAAACAAGATGCAATCATAGAGATAGAAGACTAAAAGAACAACCACCAAAGAGGGTGGATCTTTTGAGAACTCCATAAACAAGCCACTCCCCCATCAGACCCTTGAGCACCAATACACTGGCACTCTCCACTCCCCCACAACTTAGGCACTAAACCAAACATAGACTCCACTGATAACTTAGTCTCCTGTAGGAAAAGAACATCAGGAGATTGACTTCTAACCAAATCACGAACAACTTTTTTTCGAGGGCCACTGTTCAAGCCCCTTACATTCCAGGATAGAACAATCATTTCAAGGGGCTTGAAAAATGAGAATCCAGAGTGTTAATAGACCCTAACTCTACCAAAGTTTCCCCTGTTAATTTAATCTTTTCCAAATCCTTTTTTCTACCAAGCTTGGAAGACTTCTCCCCAGCCCCTTTTTTTGGATCCTTTTGATGAAGACCCAAATGAGAAGAAGAAGACTTATTATTCTTCACCCCCTCAGTACCTGCATTTGAAACAAGAGGAGATCCATCCTCACGACCCTTCTTCCCTATTATAATAGGAACCAATTCCACCTGGACTTCCATTTGAACATCTGTGTCCATTTGTAAAGCCCTATTATCCTGCAAAACCTGAGTAGCTTTAGAAAGAAGGCCCTCCTGTCATGTACCCAAAGCACCCTGATCCAGATTCACCAAGCTTGGATTCACCTCCTACTGGCTGAGATCATCTAAAACTTCAAATCTATTAGAAGAATCTTCATCCTGTCTTTCCTTCAAAGTCGTCTTTTGACCCTGATTCCTGTTTCGAACCTTGACAGGAATGAAACCATCAACCCCATCCACATCACTAGAAATGGGTTCCTTCTCCTTTTCAACCCTAGGGGGATTGTGGGGAGGTTGAGAAGGCTAGGAATCCACAGACCTAGCCTTTGGGCATCTCCTCTGCAAATGTCCATATTCATGACAGAGACGACACTGAAAAGGAAGAGTCTCATAGTCCAACTGCTACACCCAAGAGTAAGGACCCGCACACATATCCACCGAATCTGGCAGAGGTTTACTTAAATCAATCTCAACACAGATATGAGAAAAAGTCATCACCTTTTTAACTTGAGTCTACTGTGAAGCTCCAACTGGTTTTCCTAGCATCGAAGCCAGCAAGTGCAAAACATCATCCCGCCAACATTCCATAGGAAACCTTGAAAGCCGAAACCACATCTGAACCCAGTTCAGAAGCTCTTCAATAGGATTGAAGCCCGCATGCCAAGGTTTAAAAAATAACCCAATCTGATTATGAAAATAGGGGCCTCCTTCAAAGGCCTTGTTGCGATCCGCCAAGCAATTGAATGAAACCATGAAATAGTTATTTACTAAAAGCATAACCTCCATTTCTCCCTCTAGCATCCAAGTCTGTTGGGCCGACAATTCAAGGAATTGTAATGAAACACACATCTCCATAAACTTGCATAGCAATGCATTCTTTGAATAATAATCAATATCTTCCACAATCATCTCCAGCGGGATAACCAATTTTGGCCTCTCCTCGCAACATTCAAGACATCCATTGATCTTCATAATCCGTGTACCACCAGAGAAACCTGAACCAACCAACCCTAGATCTGGTGAGAACAAGTTATTATTAAAAACCTTCAAAGCATGCAAAGGAGAATTCGCACCAACCGCTGCTGAGCGAAAATCCATCTTGGGACTAGCCCTTGAAGACTCCCTGATCGGCATTGAAACTAAACAAGACCCAAGGTAGGGATGCAGGCCCCTAAGAAAAAAGAACCCCCACTAGGGTTTAACCAACCCACCACCCAGCACTACCTTTGAATTGTAGACCCAAACCAACCAGGCACAAAAATCCCACCTGTGGCCTCCAACCAAGCACAAAACCCCTGCACGCTCAGGGAGAAAGAGACACCGATGTAGATGAAAAATACTTTGCACTAATAAAAATCACAACCCCAGACCTCCCCAAAATGCATGCACTCCCCACACTTCGCACGACCAGGAAAAAACCAAAGGATTGGGCTAGGGCACGAATGCCCTAGCTCGACATGCAAAGCAAAAAATTGACATCCTCCAACATTAGATTTAAAGTTTAAATAACATGACACTTATAAATATAATTATGAGACTTAACTAACAAACATCTCCCTAACTTGACCCAATGAATTTATAATATAATGATTTAATATTTATATTACTAATTTAAATTAACTTGACTAACAATCTCTATAGATCTACTAATCTTTCAAATCTATAAGTTAAATAAAATTGAATAATAATTTAATTTCAAACTAACTTAAATCAATATCTAAAATAACACAACTATCTAATAATTATATTATAAAATCAGCTAAGACAATATATTTAAGAAACCTTATTTAACCACAACCTACTTAATTACAAAAGATAAGACTACTTATATTCTAATAAACACGTGTAATTTTTATATAATAGATAAATGTTGTAATTGAATATCTAAATATACTAATAACATAATTGGCTAAATTTTTTATTAAGTAAGATATATAACTCTTAATCAAATCAATAAACTAATTAGCTATGACTAACACTAATAGCTATTAACTAACTTCAACAATTCAAATCTAATAAAGAAATCACTCTCATTCAACTATGGAGACTTAACTACAATCTAATGAACTAGAATGATTAAAAGAATACTCAAGTCATAATAATCAGTATCTTATATACTATAACATATGAATAATGTTTAATAAAGAAAGTTGCTATTTATGTATGTTTTCCACTAAAGTTCCTTCCTTTGAAATTTCCTTTTTAACTAAGCCTTATCTCCTAACAACTAACAGTGACCTGGAGTGAATTCAAAGAGATCTCTAGCAAGAATAAAAGAAACTACAAAATTTTAGGTTAAGCGAATAATGCAGGATCATTGGGTGAAGAAGATAGATTTAAATTTTAATCTTAGTTTTCACAAGATGCATTTATCATAGAATTAATCCTCACCATGGCATCATGCCTAAATGGCTGACTTGCTAACTACATAGTATGTAGTATATTCATTGAAAGAAGGCAAAGCGCCTCTGTGGAGGCTGCTAGGATGAAAGACTGGTAGAAGACAAAATAAAAGCATCGAATGCAAATGAACACAGATTTAAAAGGATTCGCACAGGAACATGCCTTACAAGAAATTTGGATATTGGTGGACTGTCGGCTAGATAATTCATTCTAGATTGAATCTAAGTTATTCCATAAAAGAGTTAGCGTCCAGGTAACTTGATCAGGTATGATGCTTAGCAAGGAACTACTTACTATGAATACCTTCTTCGATTGTAGATCTCTCCAAGGAAAAAAAAGTAATGTTAGATTATAATTTTATTTGTCAGGAAACTAATTACTATAATTTTATTTGCTAGGATAAGCATTGCAGGTTTTGCCTAAATTGCTATTATTCAAATGATGCCAGAAGGGATAATAGATTTGAGATTATTTACCGGGTCTTTAAGTTGAGGCTGCAACACAAGGAATATAGTAGAAGATTACCACCAGGTATGTATATACCTTCAAACTCAAGTGTGCCTCTATTGTGAATACCATATGCACATTTGAAGTTGATTAAGAGTTATAGTATACAATAGAATACATGGTTTATTGATAGAACGCCTTCAAATTGATCGATTGGCAGGTAGGTCTAATTTTGTTTTGAGAACTAAATTGAAATTTATTATTAGAGAGGCGCAATTGTTAGCAAACTGAATTGGGTCGATGGCAATGGAGCAGACAAAACTGATAGAAATAGTTTAAAAAGGACTTTGAGACAGCCAGTATAAACTTCTGGCAAATCCCACTCAAGGGCAATTCGACATAACCCTCAAAATTATTTACTATGGTTCTCAGAGAGGTAAACTATTTAGAAATCAAATTTTCCATGTCATTTAAATATCCCCTGCTAGCCATACTAGCACAAAATGGTTTAAAGCAATTGACTTAGGTGATCATATCAATCGCATATCAAGAATTGAGGAGAGTATATCAAGATTTAAGGAGAGCTGAATGGGGAGAACAAACAACCAACATAAGGGTCGCCTTGAGGGAAGACTCACCTATGAAAATGGAGGATATAAGGATTAAAAGATCCCTGATTACAGGTAGATTGAGGGCCACACAAAAAAGTTATGTATTTGCCACATAGGAATCAGATCGCATCTAGAAAGTATTTTCTAGATTCAAGACTTTAGCTTAAGGTTTCTAGTATGGCCCATTGGGAGGAAGAATTAGTAGGTCAAATGTACACCATAGCATCACAGGTTCAAATGGTGATAGGAGATTTCAAATTTAGTGAAAGCAATATGAAGGACAAATATTCAATTATCATGCAAACAAAATTTAGATTCCAAACAATCAAGCGATTGCAGAGAGAAAGAATTTCACACATACAGAGACACAATTAAACATACTCAGAATCTTACTCTCAAGTCTTTGAATCAGATGATTTCCTACCTCCCTCCTCAATTTCTGTAGCCTTCTTTTTCCCCAAATCTTTTTGTGTAAACTTTTTCCCAAAATCTATCCGTGTCCCCTATTCTACAAAATTCCCCCTTCAAATATCCCCCCCATTATAAAAATAGTTAATTATCATAAATTCCACTCCATACTCTCCCGTTACTATAAATCCACCCTCTCCCAAAATTTAAATGCAATAAATCTCCACTTACAGGGAGAATCTCCAATCTAGAAATTTATTACGCACTCATGACAACTACAAACAAATAAATTAATCAACATTATAAAATAATATCTTTCAAATTATACAAAATAAATATTTTTTCATTTAGTTTAGTATTAAATACTTATAATTTATTTGTTATTATTATTATTATTATTAATTATTAAGATTATTAATTTAATCAATTATTTATTATTCTACAAATTTCACATTATGTATTTACAAAATAAATTAATAATTCTATTAATGAAAAAATAGACCGACCAGACAACTCAACCACATACTAAACATATCTTGATGGCAACATACTGGAGAGTGATAGAAACTTACAACCAAGCACCATACCGACTAAACTGACAGGACCCAAGACTGAGAGCCCATCCTCATCAAGGATGATAACAACTGGGTAACCTCATGTTATCTCCCTTCCACAATATCCATTGGTATGAAGACATGTTTAGACCTGCCAATTCAGGTGGAGTCAATCCCTGGTACCTGTAACCTGCAGCAAACTAAAGTGTCAAATACAAACATGTATATAATCATCCAAATAGGCACACAGTGACAAGGAATCTCAGCATCGTAGGGTGCTCATTAAGAGTAATACTACATTGTCCCTTCACCAAAACACATCACAATTATCCACATTAAACAATTTCATCAATAACTAAACAAACAGATATCATATCATCATATAGTCGCATGAAACATGATAAAACTAATTTACATAATCAATTAACCCATAGCTGATCATATCAAAAGCATTATGTACTAATCATAAACATCAACAATGTCATCATAATAATATCAATGAGTGTCATCCTCTATATCAAAATAGTATATCTATCATCAAAATATATCATAATGTCTAGCTATAAAGAAATAACTAACAATTTGTCAGAAGACTAAAATGAGGGGCACTACATCCTCCCTATGGAGGCCGAAATGAAGATCCAAATAAAAGTGAAGAAGCTGGGTCCAGTCAAAATCAGAGAGGAGATAATACCTACTGCCCTCGTGACTAGAACAATGGTGAGCAAAGAGGAAGAGGAAGAGGCAGACCTAGGCAAGGACCTAGAAGAGGTTTCAAAAGAACCTGCTTCCAATGTAAAGAAGAAGGATATCGAGCATATGAGTGTCCACAGCATCAAGGAAGGACAAATAGAAGACCTAAAGGTAATGCACGAGTTGCACATGTCGATGAAGATGTGCAATCTGAGTGCTTTGAAGATATTGAAAGGGGAGAAACCCAAGGAGATGGTTGACAAATTGAAGTTGACAAGAAGAAAGCATCCTCATTCATATTGGATTGCATCGTTGCAAAAGGACCATAGAGCTTTGGTCAATGAGCAGTGTTTAGTGAAGTTCAAGATTGGGGACTACCATGATGAGGTGCTGTGTGATATCATACTGATGGATGCATGTCATATGTTGTTGGGGAGGTTGTGGCAGTATGATAGGAGTGTTGTCCATGATGGCCGTGCAAACACATATTCCCTAACAAAGGATGGAGTTCGTCATAAGTTGAAGCCCTTGAAAGAGGTGGAAGAAAAGGTATGTAGTACTGCCAGAATTTGCTTGGTAGATGGTAGGAAATTTTTGGAGGGTATGAAGCATGAGCGTCATTGCTTTACATTGATTCCTAGGATTAGTAAAGAGAAATGTGAAGATGTACCAACAGAAGTCTTAGAAATGTTGGAAGAATTTCAAGATATTGTTTCTAATAATGTACCAGAAGGTTTACCGCCAGTGAGAAAGATAAGTCATCAAATGGATTTGATACCAGGAGCCAGTTTGCTGAATAAGGCAGCCCATAGAATGACTCCACAAGAGAGTGAAGAGTTGAACAGGCAAGTTTAGGAGTTGTTGAGGAAGGGACTGATAAGGGAGAGCCTAAGTCCATGTGTGGTACTTGCAGTACTAGCACCGAAGAAAGATGGAGAGTGGAGGATGTGTACAGATTCTCGAGCCATCAACAAGATCACAATCAGGTATAGATTTCCATTGCCCAGAATAGATGACATAATGGATTGTTTGAGTGGAGCCAAGTAATTCACGAAGATTGATCTGAAGAGTGGGTATCACCATATTCGAATCAAAGTAGGAGATGAATGGAAGAAAGCCTTCAAGACCAAGGAAGGTTTGTATGAGTGGTTAGTCATGCCATTTGGGCTAACCAATGCACCGAGCACATTCATAAGGCTCATGAACGAGGTACTGAAACAATTTTTGGGAAGTTTTGTGATTATTTATTTGGATGATATTTTGATTTTCAGTAAGACTTGGGATGAGCATCTGATGCATATCAGAAGAGTTTTAGAGAAGCTGAGGGAGGAGAAGTTGCTGATTAATTTGAAGAAATGTAGTTTTGCAAAGAAAGAGTTGGTATACCTAGGATTTGTTGTCTCAGAGAAAGGTCTTAAGATGGACCCAGAAAAAGTAAGGGCTATCATTGAATGGCCTATGCCAAGGAGTGCAATGAAGGTATGATTTTTTCATGATTTGGCAAGTTTTTACAAAAAGTTTATCAAAAAATTTAGTAGCATTTGTGCACCCCTAACGGAGACAATGAGAGGGGATAGAAAAAAGTTTAGATGGACTAAAGGTGCAGACAAGAGCTTTGATACATTGAAGTAGAAAGTCGCAGAAAAACCTATTTTGGCACTTCCAGATTTCAATAAGGTATTTCAGGTAGATTGTGATGCTAGTGGTAATGGTATAGGAGTTGTTCTGAGTCAAGAAGGTAAGCCCATTACCTATTTGAGTGAAAATCTTAATGATGCTAAGAAAAAGTATTATGTTTATAATCAGGAGTTTTATGCAATAGTTCAGGCTTTGAAGAAATGGAGACATTATTTGTTGCCAAAAGAGTTTGTTTTATATACTGATCATCAGGCTTTGTAGTATCTTAATAGTCAGGGAAAGTTAAATCAAAGGCACTTAAAATGGGTTGAGTTTTTGCAGAGTTATACTTTTATTTTGAAGCACACGAGTGGGAAGTCCAACAGAGTTGTAGATGCCTTTAGCAGAAGGTAAAATTTGTTGACAAAAATGAAGGTAGAGGTTGTTGGGTTTGATGAACTCAAAAGTTCGTATCCTGAAGATCTAGATTTTGCAGAGGCTTCGAAAGCTTGTTTGGAACCTGTCACTTTGGAGAGGACAAAATGGTTGGATTACATAATCCAAGATGGCATGTTGTTTAAAGGAATCCAGTTGTGCATTCTGAGGAGTTCCATGAGAGAGAACCTAATTAAGGAGAAGCATAGTGGAGGATTAGCTGGACACTTTGGTCAAGATAAGACCATTGCTATTGTTGGTGAACATTATTACTGGCCACAATTACAGCAGGATGTGAGGAAATTTGTGCAGAGTTGTAGAGTGTGTCAGATGGCAAAAGGAACAAGTTAGAATACTGGGCTATATCAGCCATTACCGATACCAAAGAAGCCATGGGATGATATTAGTATAGATTTTGTTGTTGGTTTACCAAGGACACATAGAGGACATGATTCCATTTTTGTGGTGGAGGACAGATTCTAAAAGATGGCCCATTTTATTCCTTGCAAGAAGACTAATGATGCTCTTCATATTGCAGAGTTATTTTTTAGGGAGGTGGTGAGAGTACATGGTCTACCTAAGACCATAGTTTCAGATCGAGATACTAAGTTTGTTGGTTATTTCTGGAGGACATTATGGGAGAAGTTGAAGACATATTTGAAGTTCAGTTCTGCACACCATCCACAGACTAATGGATAGACAGAAGTGGTGAATAGGAGTTTGGGTAACCTGCTATGATGCTTAGTAGGAGATAAGCCCAAGGGATGGGATTTACTTTTACCATAGGAGGAATTTGCTTACAACAATTATGTCAATAGGAGCACAGGTAAATCTCCATTCCAGGTTGTGTATGGGAGTAGCCCAAGAACTACTTCCGAATTGAGGAGGATGGATAAGGGGGAGAAGAGTAGTGCCAAAGCTAAAAATTTTGCTGAGCACATGAAGAATTTGCATGAAGAGGTAAGAAAGCATATCCATAAGATGAATTCTCAGTATAAGGCTAAGGCATATTAGAAGAGGAGACATAAGGAGTTTCAGCAGGGTGATGAAGTCATGGTTCACTTGAGAAAAGAAAGATTTCTAGTTGGTACATATAATAAGCTAAAGATGAGGAAATTTGGACCATGTGGAATCCTGAAGAAGCATGATTCAGGAAATGCATTTGAGGTAGAGTTGCCTGATGACATCAATATTTCACCAGTGTTTAATATTTCAGATTTGATAGAGTATCATGATGATGGATTTGATAAAGGAACACAGTGGGACATTCCAGCATCTACTTCACAGAAGGAGCAGATAGAGGGCATTCCAGATAGTCGTGTGGGTAAGAGTACAAGAAATAGATAGTATACAGAAAACTTGGTGAAATGGAAAGGAAGGCCTATTGAAGATTCATCATGGTTATCTGAGATTGAGGTTAACCATTTTGGTTTCCCTCTAACTCATGAGAAGTGACAGGGTCACTTTTCAAATTACCCCAGGTGTCTGATGCAGGAGCATCCAGAGTGTAAGAGCAATCTTGCATCAACCAAAAAAAAATGTTGTTTCTTTTCAATAAAGGCTAAATTTGGCAGGGTTACTATTTTTAGTAAGTTTGCATTTGTGTACGGTTGGATACAAAATCTTACACGGACCTCCAAACTGGTGAATTGAAGCTAATGGTGAAGAAATCACTTCAATATCATTTGTCATTTGTGAGATATTAAAATTTCAAATTCTAAAAATCCTATTGAAATATTCAAAGTCAAATTTGAGGCACTTAGAGGCTCTGGATGGGCCTGAAATTTGGTGGGAAACCCAAGTAGTCTACCTTTAGGTACTGCTTGTGCACAACCGTCTTTTTGAGAGCTTTCGGAAAAGGTATTATAATTGAAAATCCAACAGCCGGATCGAAAGTTATGGCCCCGTGAAGTTGACCTATTTTTGGAGGGAGATGCAAATTTTGAAATTAAGTTGGTGGCGGCCCAAAAGGGCTATATATGACCATTTTTGGGAACCCTTGGGGTAGTAGAGTTAAGGGGGAAGGTGTAGAGTCAAGAAAAGGCAGGAAAATACAAACCCTAGTTGATTTGGTGTTACAGAAGGCTGAAGATTCTAGAGTCTTGAGAGAGGGAGCTGTAATGTGTTGTAGCATGTAGGGGATTCATCCTCTAATTGTATTTGAGCTTCTGTAATGTAATGTTTGGCCCATATTAATAAAATATCATTCTATTCTCTGTGTGCATTTTTTGTTATTGTGTGTTTTATGATTTACCCCCTTCATTAGGTACCAAATAATTGTTCTAGATTGCAAATACCCTGATTAAGACTGAAAATGGAGAAAAAATGAAGAAAGGAGGTTAGAAATGAAGTTTTGATGGTGAAATTAGTTATCTAAAACTACTTTTTGATGTTTGTATTTGAAAATGAAGAGTTGCAACTACATATGGAGGAGATACAAGTTTTCTATAGCTCTGTACATGTGTGAACCATTCAAATTTGTCATTTCAAGAAAATCCTATATCTAACTAAAACTACAATCACATGGCAATTAAGATCAAGTTATGTCTTGAGGTATGAAACTACATATATCATCTTTCTACCAAGAAAAACAATCATATACAACAAGAAATCAATCTATAACATGTTATTGATCATGACTCAACCATTGTAAATTGATTTTACGTCAAACTTTTAAGTTTCAAAGTAGGAATACATGCACATAAGAAATTTAAATTATATTATATATCAAGGTGTATATATATTAAAATATAGTCCATAATGGTAGACATATACAAAAAATTGGCAAATATGCCAACTCAAAACATTTTTTACAACATGTGGCATATGCCATGTCTCAAAATCTATATACAATCTACATGTCGAATATCTACATCAAATACTAAAGGTCCACTTGACCCTAGTATGTCTTTGGTGATTCCTCAATATGTGATGGGTCCTCAAAAAGTGTTTTCTTCATACCATGATGTCTAGTTGTTGATGGAGGCAAAGTTGACTGCATTAACAAGTCAAACCACAAATTTGATTAATCTCTTCAATGGTTAATATAAGTAAGTTAGAGTTAGGAAATATAATCTTATCTACTGCAAATTAGAACTTTAATTTATTAACATACTGTTGTGCAATTTTGCACACCATTTTGAAATTTTTGATATCATTACAAGTTTTAAAACACGTAGATTCAAGAGATGGATTTAGGGTAGAATGGGTCAATAAGTTTCAAAGAGGTTTTGTGCAATTTCATAAAAAATCTAATTTCTATATTATTGAGAGTCTGAGGATGAAAGCAGCATCTCCAACATAGACATGAGCCCCGTAATGGCTCAGGTTATTGGAGTAGATCTCGGCCATTCAAATATGATGTTGCACCATTGATGCAAAGATAGAATCAATGGCTTGGAAATAGTGAGAAACAAATCACTGAAGGCTGCCAGATGGAGGCACTTGAGCCGCTCAAAGAGAAGCTAAGGGATGCAGCGGAATGAGCCACATGCAGGCTATAGGAGAAATAATTTGAAACTTAAAATTGATGCAGAGTGCACCACGTGGAGCATCCTAACATACATATAAATATTTTGTTTCATTTCATTAATAAATGTGTCATGTTAAGCCACAGGAGTCTTACAAGAAGTTGTTTCTTTGTTAAATATTAAGTCCCTCATAATGCAAATGGTGGGACCTAAAGCAAATGAAGTTTCATTAAAACAAATATTTTTTGCCTCACCATTTTTACCTCACGGTGGAAATAAATGTTGCCCTAAAATTAATAAAGCCATGCTTTATTTCTTTTAAGGCAAGCTATAGGAAATAAAGAAGTATGCGGAGAAAGTCACTTCTCGGCACCCGAGGCAAGGAAAGAAATTGTAAGAATGCTGCAGAGAAGGCCACGTGCATGAAGCATTAGAGAGAGCCAAAAAGAAACTGTGAAGAAGGCCACATGGTTGAGCCCAAACATAGGAGATACAAATGTTTTGATTCATTTTATTAAACTTAAATATGTCACGTGGTTTTAAAAGAATTCAGTAAGTTTCATTTAAAGAAATGGTGGGTCCTTTTTTATATGGAGCTAAATATTTTATTTAAGTGACATGAGAATCTCACGGGAGTTTTAAGGAAGGCAGAGTTAAATAAAGATTAAATCTTTATTAAAATTGTGACACATGGTGGGTCCCAGCTAATAAACCTATGGCTTTATAAGACTTATAAAGTTGATTTTAAATAGCTTCCTTCTCATGGGAGATATAAGTGGGTAAAAGCACAAAGTTGTGTCACACTTTTATAAAGGAAACGGCCAATGCTGATCCAACTTTTAAACTTGATTCACTAAAAAGTGACATATATGTTTTAAATTTTGAAATAATGTAAACTAATAAAATATTTAATTTTTAGTATATTTTATGTTTGTATTTTTTGAAAAAAATTTAAAAATTATTTGAATATAGTTTTTAATAAATTGACACTATAATTTAGTTGCTGATAAAATGCTGAAAAATGAAGTTACATGAGACATCAATCTTTATATAGTATTTTTTTTCTTCAATTTTTTGTGTGTATTTATAAATTGAAACTTTAGTGCATCGATATATTTTTTTTCCAATTTTGATAAATATATATTCTTAAATAAATAATAAAATGTGCGTGTATTAAAATGTAGTTGTTTCCATTCAACGTCAACTTTCATATTAACTATTTATCTAAAATAGAAAAAAAATTATACCATCTTGATATAGATTCTTTTATTTAGTGCATCATATTTTTTTCAAAATTTTTTAATAAGTTTTACTATTTTTCCTCAACATGGTAATCAACCTAATGTTTTGTGTTGATAACCTACTTTTAGTAAAAATAGAAAAGAAATTATAAATAATAATTAAACTATCAATATATATATATATATATATATATATTTTTGAAAACTAAACTTATAGATCTACAAAAGGGTATTTTTATATTTTTTAAAAAATGTTATTTACATGAGTAGAAGTTGTTGAAATATCAAGTTTTCAAATAATTTTATTATTTTGGTAAATTGGCTTCATAGTGGTGCTACATATGCATTTAGGCAACAATTTTAGTTGGAAAACTTGTGGACATATCTAACTTAGCTAGAATGAATCTTACAAGATCATATGTTTGACCAAAATTAATTTTTAGTAAGAAATACTTAAATTCACTTGTGTTGATAAGTTCGCTAAAAGTGTGACATAGCTTTGTGCTTTTACCCAAGTGATATGAAACCCTAAAATATGAGTTGCCACTTTTATTTTATTTCATGGTAAGCTACAAGAAGCGGTGGCAGAAAGTGATTTTCTTCATGCCACAGAGATATTTTCAGCCATGGAAGTAGCAGGCAGCGAGTTTAGTTCTGATTTTCCGTTGCCATTTCAATTGTAGTTGCATTTTGCCAGATTTTATGCTGGATTTTGTGGAGTTTCAGTTGCAAAGATTGTCAGAGGCCGTTGAGATTTTGTTGAGTCTTTCAGGTTATAAATGGGCAGATCTGAGACACAGCTGATATACATTCTTAGTTCTACATAGTTCCATAGATCAAATTTTAGAGCAGTGAGTAGCAAAGATTTTCTTTTGCCTTAGCAGTAGATGCTTTTCAAATGAGATGGAAAATTTTACTTTCTGCAACCATTTTTGCCTCTGTAACTGGTTACTGTCAAATAAAAAGATAATGTTCTATGCATATTGGAGTTAGTCTCAGTTTCTTGTTTCTGATATCTCTATTTCTTTGCCTATGTTAAGCATGTTTCTTAAACTGGTTTTAACCATGCATTGATGCTCTTTTAATTCCAGTCAAATCCTTCAAAGTTAACACTGTGAAACTAATTGTTTCAAATCCGGCGGATCGCCATAGATTAGGCATTTATTTTCTGCAATCTAGTTTTCTTTCTAACCTTTTCCCAAACCCCACTGAAGAACCGAAGAGCCAGCTTCCTTAAAACCTGGAGGTCACTCTGAGAAGCATTCCCACATTTCAGATTTTCCCATGTTGTTGCTAGATTAAACCCACAAATTTATGCATCAACAATTTTTGGCACGCCTAGTGGGATTGGATTCAAAGACTTTGTTCTTTGTTTTTAGTGAATCTTTGCCCTGTTTTTTATGGTTTTGATGGAAAATCATAGAAATATCTGCTCATAGGAGCATGAATCTTCCATCTGGTGACTCTATTGGTGAATCTTTCTCAGATCTTTGCTCTTGCAGATCATGGCAGCCCCTAGTATCTATGTGCATCTGAATATTCAAAGAGATCTGCCCTTTGTGACTTAGGATTTAAGTCCTATGGTTCTTCAACAATAGGGTCAAGTTCCTAACACATCCTGGAAGGCACTGCCTCACTTTCTAGGAGATGGCTCTATGTGCCCTGCAGATCACATTCAAGATATTGCTAGTTTATGCTCTATTCATAATGTCACAACTGAGAATCATGCTCTCTTGTTGCTTGCATCTTCCCTCAAGGACAAAGCAAAAGAATGGTACAAAAGCTTGCAGCCCGATTCAATCACTAGATAGGATCAGCTTGGGGAACTCATCTACAATCAATTCAGAGACAGGATAGATGTTAGCACTCTCACTCAGAGTCTCATCACCATCAAGAGGCATCCTATGGAGCCCATACATGATTTCAATTCAAGATTTGACAAAGTATGGAAAAAATTTTCTATAGACATGAGGCCCCCTCCAGTCTTTGCTTTCTTGTAATAATTAAAGGCTTTAGACCTTGAGATCTCTGTCATGATTCAATCCCTAGGAGGTGAAACTCTTCCTCAATCATATGATCTTGTCATTAAGGCTGAAAGTAGCCTCATATTGTCTGGTAAATTGCCTCCCCTACCCTTAAAACCATTGATACCTCATGTAAATACCTTATCTCAGGTTCTTTCTTGTAACTAGATGCATGCAAATTTTAGTCCTCCCACCCTCACTAGTGATTTGACAAATCATGAGGAGATGAGTGCTATGAAAGAACTAATTAAAATCCTCTCCCATGAGATCAATGAGTTAAAAGGTCCAAACCAATACCATGCTGATCTATGTTTAATGCCTTAAAATTCTTATGAACAATAGTATGAATATAGCTAGAGAATGCCTAATTGTCTTGAAAATTACCCTTTACAAACTTCTATAGCTGCAAATCAACCTATAGAAGTCATTGACCAAGTTCTCTATCACTTTGACATCCAAGAAGAATCAAGTATCAGGAATCAAATTACAAGAAAGAAAGTGGCTCCTGTGTGTCCTTCTGGTTACCAACATCAAGCATATGTGGCAAAGGGTGATCCAGAGTTACTATCAAATCTTAAATCAAATTCAGAAGATGCTTATGAGGTGAGGTTTCTAGAAGCTGAAAAGTATTGCAAGAAGGGCTTTGAAGTTGAAAAGAATTGGGTCCATGGTGATGCTGCCTCTGTATTCCATTTTGAGGAGGTTACAAATGACATTATACCATATGAGTGTCTTTATTAATGCAATGAAGTTTCACACCTGCAAGAGGAAGGCACAGGGATGCATGAGCAACATTTGGGGCATGATGAGGATTTGTTCTCACTTTTGCAACAAGGCTATTAGCTACTAAATGAGGAAGATCTTGCAATTGAGAAAGTACAAGGTTCATTTGTAAGGCTTGTACCAGATCATGGAGAAAATGTTGAAACAGAGGAAGATTCAAGAACTAATTTATTTACTATTTTGGCAAATGGTTATTGTCTTCTTCTTGATGAAGTTTCACCTCTACAAGATGATGCTTGATTCAGAGGGACATTTGCCACAGTGTAGAACCACATATGACGTCACAAATAGAGTTAGATTCTACACATTTCTTCTTGCATGAAGAGATCCCAATCAGATTCAAGGTTGTTTTGGGCAGTTCTGTCACTTGTCAGCTAGATCTTGATGCTATCATGGATCATCATTCAGATGAAGAGTCAACAAAAGAGGTCACTAATGAGTTTCTGATAGTAGAAGTTTTCAAATGTAAACAAAGGAAAGAGTTTCAGTGTTTTATTTTCCATCCCTGCCCTCTATTGAAATAGGAACAACATGCAGGTCAGCCTGAAAGGTGTTTTGAAGCAAAAAGAGACTCTCTAGAGTGCAAAGAAGTAAAAAGGTACAAAATATTGTTATATTTCTTCATACAGTTTGTCTGGTTCATTTTTAGTGCTATGTGGATCAACTAGAGCAATATTGTTAGGCATGGCAGTTACTTTGTCATCCCGGTGAATGGGCATATTCCCCTATGTTTGAATTTGTCAGTAATTTAGTATTGATTTCAAAATAAGCTACAGTAGCATTAGTCTTAGTAGCATTAGGTTTTTAGATTTAGTTAGTTTTCTTTCAATAAGTCCCAGCTGTAGTGTATGAGGATCTGGTAAGTCTCAGTGGTTCAGCCTATCTCAGTATCTCGAATTTAATGATCAATATATAGTGATCAATCAGTTTTGGTTGCAAAGTGTTTTTTAGTCATGCATCTTCAGGTTCAGATGTATCTCCAATTTCCATGAATTTTTCAATTTCAAACATTTGACTCTATGCCCTGGATAAGGCACTAATTTATGGAACCAGAGATACTGGAATTCAAAATGGGCAGGCCCATTTTCCCTACAAGTCACCAAGAACTGTTGTACAATTTTGCACACCATTTCAAAAATTTTGATATCATTGCAAGTTTCAAAAAACGTAGATTCAAGAGATGGATTTAGGGTAGAATGGGTCAATAAGTTTCAGAGAGGTTTTGTCCAATTTCATAAAAAATCTAATTTCTATATCACTAAGAGTCTAAGGATGAAAGCAGTATCTCCAACATAGACATGAGCCTTATAATGGCTCAGGTTATTGGAGTAGATCTCGGCCATTCAAATATGATGCAACATCGTTGATACAGAGATAGAATCAATGGCTTGGAAATAGTAAGAAACAAATCACTGAAGGCTGTCAGATGGGGGCACCCGAGCAGCTCAAAGAGAAGCTAAAGGATGTAGTGGAATGAGCCACGTGCAGGTTGTGGGAGAAAAAAGTTGAAACTTAAAATTGATGCAGAGTGCACCACGTGGAGCAGCCCGACATAGATATAAATATTTTGTTTCATTTTATTAATAAATGTGTCCTGTTAAGCCACATGAGTCTTAAAATAATTTGTTTCTTTGTTAAATATTAAGTCCCTCATAATGCAAATGGTGGGACCCGAAGCAAAGGAAGTTTCATTAAAACAAATATTTTTTGCCTCACCATTTTTACCTCACGGTGGAAATAAATGTTGCCCTAAAATTAATAAAGCCATGCTTTATTTCTTTTAAGGCAAGCTACAAGAAATAAAGAAGTATGCGGAGAAAGCCACTTGTCAGCACCTGAGGCAAGGAAAGAAACTATAAGAATGTTGTGGAGAAGGCCACGTGCAAGCAGCATTAGAAAGAGCCAAAAAGAAACTGCGGAGAAGGCCACGTGGTTGAGCCCGAACACAGGAGATACAAATGTTTTGATTCATTTTATTAAACTTAAATATGTCACATGGTTTTAAAAGAATTCAGTAAGTTTCATTTAAACAAATGGTGGGGTCCTTTTTATATGGAGCTAAATACTTTATTTAAGTGACATGAGAATCTCACGGGAGTTTTAAGGAAGGCAGAGTTAAATAAAGATTAAATCTTTATTAAAATTGTGACACATGGTGGGTCCCAGCTAATAAAGCTATGGCTTTATAAGACTCATAAAGTTTATTTTAAATAGCTTCCTTCTCATGGGAGATATAAGTGGTATGAAACCCTAAAATATGAGTTGCCACTTTCATTTTATTTCATGGTAAGCTACAGGAAGCGGTGGCAGCAAGTGATTTTCTTCATGCCATAGAGATATTTTCAGCCATGGAAGTAACAGGCAACGAGTTTAGTTCTGATTTTCCATTGCCACTTCAGTTGCAGTTGCATTTTGCCAGATTTTATGCCAAATTTTGCAGAGTTTCAGTTGCAAAGATTGCCAGAGGCCGTTGAGATTTTGTTGAGTCTTTTAGGTTATAAATCAGTAGATCTGAGACATAGTTGATATACATTCTTAGTTCTACATAGTTCCATAAATCAGATTTTAGAGCATCCAGTAGTAGAGATTTTCTTTTGCCTTAGCAGTAGATGCTTTCAAATGAGATGAAAAATTTTACTTTGTGCAGCCATTTTTGCCTTTGTAACCGGTTACTGTCAAATAAAGAGATAATGTTCTGTGCATATTGGAGTTAGTCTCTATTTCTTGTTTTTGATATCTTTGTTTCTCTACCTCTATTAAGCATGCTTCTTAAACTAGTTTTAACCATGCATTGATGCTCTTTTAATTCCAGTCAAATCCTTCAAAGTTAACACTATGCAACTAATTGTTTCAAATCTAGTAGATTGCCATAGATTAGGCATTTATTTTCTGCAATCTAGTTTTCTTTCTAACCTTTTCCCAAATGCCACTGAAAGAATGGAAGAGCTAGCTTCCTTAAAACCTAGAGGTCACTCTGAGAAGCATTCCCACATTTCAGATTTTCCCATGTTGCTGCTGGATTAAACCCATAGATTTATGCATCAACACATACATCTAAATCACTACAATCAACTATAAGACCTTTATAAACTATCAATTATTTTAAAAAATTCAATTCAATTACCTCAACTCTTTCTTGTCGTTCGAACAATCGTTCTGCAAATAATTTTCTCTTAAGATGATCAGGTGTCCTACTAAAGCATGATGACAAAGGTGGCACATCACTCACATTCTAAAGAGACTATAAAAGTAAAGTAGCATTGAAATAAATTAATATATAATTATTAAACGAAAAAGGAAATGCATACATTAAAAAAGGTTAGATGTGTTACACATAAACAATCTAGAGTGCACTACACAAAAACTTATCTACTAGAAAACAAGTACATACCACCATCGAGGCCTCCTGCATTGATTGAGAATGACACATCATGGATGGACGAACTAATATCTCCTTTATGAAAAATGACAAGAATGTAAGACCCTATGTATACAAATAATCATAGTAATTTTTAAATTAATAGATCAATTTATCTATTCTCTATTTTATTATTTATCTAAATGACTATAATCAAATATTTAAGTTTTCTAAATCATCAATTAAAGTACAGTTCAATCTAATTACCTCCGCCCTTTGTTGGCATTCAGAAAGTCATTTTACAAATGGCAGTCCCTTGGGTCAATTAGGGGTTTGAGTAAAGACCATTGACAAAGATGCCACATCATTCAGATTTTGGATTGACTATAAAATAAATTAACATCAAGATATAAATTAATATAATTACTCACAAAGAAATAAATGCATAAAAAAAAGAAGTTGATGTGTAGAACAAATTATACCAACAAGTGAAAGCCAAATTGGATGGTAGACAAAGTTCCATAATGAACTTTTGTCAACACCTTCTCTGTCATCAACTATTATCCCCCTTATATATATTAGTACTAATAAATTTGTTTATATTATTCAAATGGAATACACCATGAAATTTAACTTTAAATTTTACTTATATAAAATATTGGTCATGCTCTTCTCATTCTCTACGGTCCACTGATGCGTGTGCTTATGCTCTTGTCCTCAACCCTTTGGCTTGAGTTATGGACCCCTACTAGATCATCTCATGAAGGGACATCATACTCTGAAGTGTTGAAGGGTGGCTCACTACTCTCCATAACAAGACCTAAGCACAACTGATTGCAAAAAATGTAATAAAGGGGCACACAAACATGTGTGGACAAGGACTCGGGTCTAGTAAAATCATGTGATCCAATATCATTACCAACATCATGTGGTTGTGCAAACTGAGAAGTCTGTATAATCAGGTGCTTGGTCAAAGAGTGTAAGGCATTGAGGCCCTGTTGTGTTGCATTTGTAACAATGTCTGGGTGCTGAATTAGGGGTGGAGAAGGGATAGTAGGAGGGGGAATATAGGTCCACCTTGTACTTGTCTCATTGCCCTAGGTCTATCTTGAGGCATTCCCTTACCTACTCCCTAAAACACTCTAAAATCAAAATAATTCACATGGTGATCAATTAGAAACTCTGCATATAGTTTACAAGGGAAATACAACTTAGGTACACCTAAATTATTATTGGGTGGTTTATCAAAAAACATCCACCAATGATCCAAAAAATTTTGACTAATACCCTCATATATACACCATTTGATTGAATACTTAGGCTTACAAACATCAACATGAAATTCGGTTTTAGGATTGACAAAATATTGGGCTAACATAGCTTTGGTAATGTCTAACTCTTTCACTCTATCATATGATAAACCATCAGCATATTCTACCTTCTTGGTTTCTCGTCATCGCCTAAATGATTCATGTTGGCTTGAGAGGGTTCAAACATGACTAATAATTCCCTGTAAATTTGATGTTATTGAAGACAATCAAAGATGGTGGCGGTACATTTCTACAATCCTACTTATTTGATCAATGTTTCTTTCAATTTTCTCTATGATTGTTGGAGGGGGAAGGTTTGGTGGTGGAGGGTTTGGGGTTTCATGTTGTTCATTCATTTTACATATTTAAAATATAAAACATACCCATTTAGCATAAAAAAACCAAAAAAAATTGCTTGAATATACAAAATAAACAAAAAATTCCAGAACTAACCTCTTCAGATCAGATATACATTCCTGAACTACTCTAATATCAGGTTTGGGAGAGGTCTATGTTTTGCAATCCATGGGTTTGCAAAACATGACCTCTTTTTCCCTTTTTATGTCTTGCAAAATGGATAACTTGGGTAAATTAGGTTGCACAAAATATTTAAAGATTTGTGAAAATTTTAAATCTTACCTAGTTTGGATTATTTTGTACTTTGTTACTCGCACACATGTTACCCAATTTATAGATTTCTATCAATGACTTCTTGCAAATATTTTTCTTAAAACTTTCATGAATGTAAATAAACATCATAACTCCACACTTTCACTAATTGGGTGATTTAATTAATAGCATAATTAATAATTTGTAATTTTAATAAAATCTCATGGTGAAATTAACTTGTGGCCATTGCCAAAAATTTAAATAATTATGAATTTGCACTTAGATTTAAAATGTCTTCATACCAATATGCCTAAAACTTCATAAAGAGTCCCTCCACACCTATCACAATAAAATAAAAATTTGTTTTTCTACTATTGATATTGTTGGCATAATAGTGATAGTAACAATAGTATTACATTGTTAAATTTTCATTTATAGGTTAGTTTATGCATATAAATGTTAGTAAATAAAGCGATAGCTAGTTTGTTAGTTTGTGGGAGTTACATTCTAGTATGGAGGTTATGTAGTTAGCTACCAAATAGTTAAAGGGAAGAGGCTTTTATAAAGCCAATGTAATGCAATGTGAAAATTATTTGAAGACAATAATATATTATTCTATGTTTTATGTTTTGCTATGTTATAATGGTTTGATTTGGTTATTTGTGTTTGTGCTCACCATATTTCAATATGGTATCAGAGCGTTGAAGATTTATGTGTGCTTGTGTGTTTGAAGAAGAGTCTCTGGAACAATATTCTTGGAGGTTCATGGAGGAATGAAGATCAATTTTAAAAATCCATAGGAAGAGAATCAGAAATGGTGGTGGAAGTCCTAGAAGATATATAAAAGAAATTATAGAGGTAACTCATGTCATTACAGTGAAAGAATAGTCCAGATATTCAGAGAAAAGGATCGGTCTAGGATGAAATTAATCCTTATTTTTCTGATGTTCTTTTATTCTTCCACTACATATAATAATGTTCATTCCATTGGCTGAACCATTTTCAACTAGTTTTTAATCTCTCTGTAAAAGAAGGTAGGAATGGTTTCAAATACATGGAGTATTGGAACAAATAGTTTATTTCATTGAGGAAATATAAATACATTTGCAATCATTGTGCTTTTGTATGGTTTTGCTGATTAATATAGGATTGTCTGATATAAACATTGGTCATAAAGGAATGCAATACTGCATTGAGTTCATGTTTTTGAACCATCTATGAGATTTCATTTCATACTAAGGGTGTTGCAGTGGATAGTGACAGAGGCAACGATAGTCAAGGATTATGCAGATTTGAGTTTAGGGTTTAATAATTAGAGAAATAAGGTATTTTGTAAGAAGTTTGGTTGCTTTGTAAGACGTCTATGGTTTGAAATTTGTTTTGCATCATAGTAATTACATAGAAGGTATAAGGAGTTTTAAGGATATATTTGTGTTTATGGAGGTATAAGGTTGATTAGTGTATGGGTCTGTCATTGGATCAATTTGACATTATCATCATGAATGCACATATGTCAAAGATAGATTATGCTTTCAAGGCCATCATTTCTATTCCTAATGAGGCCTCCAAAGACTCATCCAAGACATCAGCTAGTTAAAGTGTAACAGGGTCATATTGGAGGTAGGCGGCATCGAAGAATGGAGGATTTTCCATCATCTCAAGTTAGCTTCTCACTTTGAGATGATGCTTTGCATGAGAAGCATTTTTGGTTTTGGTTGTTTTGCTTTTCTTTGTTGATGCTGATGGATTTGAAGAATGTATGTTTTGTGAAGATTTTGTTTTGGAGACAGGTTTGGGATTTGGTTTTGAGCTCAATATGGATTGTTGTCTAGCAAGCTTCAAAGTATATGATCATGATTTATACCCTTTCGTGGTCACTAGACAATGATAGAGATCTATCGTATCTCTTAGGGATTGTTGTCGAATAATTCAAGACTCTATGATTTGAGAGTTCAGGACTAAAGAGCTCAAGAACACAGCTCGAAGCTACACCTTTCTGAGGGTAGATGAGATAGCATGATGGAGCCCCACTTGGTTCAGGATTTGTTCTTTGGGAGAAGATCTTCTATAAAATATGTATTCATATTATGTAATCAGCTTTGTTAAGTATATTAGCATTCAGGGGAGTCCCTTGGTACTATTGCAGGGACAATGTAATAAGGGGGGGGGGAATGTTGGCATAATAGTCATAGTAACAATGGTATTACATTGTTAAATTTGCATTTATAGGTTAGTTTATGCATCTAAATGTTAGTAAATAAAGAAATAGTTAGTTTGTTAGTTTGTGGGAGTTACATTCCCGTATGGGGGTTATGTAGGTAGTTACCAAATAGTTAAAGAGAAGAGGCTTTTATAGAGCCAATGTAATGCAATGTGAAAATTATCTGAAGACAATAATATATTATTCTATGTTTTATGTTTTGCTGTGTTAAAATGGTTTGATCTGGTTATCTGTGTTTGTTTGTGCTCACCATATTTCAATAGAGATATGATCAAAGACTCAATCATTTTTCACTGATAATTAGGTCATCAAAATTTATAACTTGACTTGTCCTAACTTGCAACACTTTGAGGAGTCTAGAATTGAGTTTAAACCATTTGTGAATATGACCACAAATTGATGAGTTCAATGAGCAATTTAACACTACAAAATGATTAAGGACATTTGCAACCAAGACTTTATGATCTGTAGATATTAATGTTTTGAACTTGATTAAACTAATGTGACAAAGGGACTCCACATGCAACTTGGAAGATCAACATGGCATTCAAGAGGTTAACTTAATGACACATCTTTTTAATAAGTGTTAAAATTTTAAAAAATTTCTAGTGGATAACAACTATCTCTAACTAGGGACAAGGACCTTGTGGATGCAATAGGAACTTAGAATATCTAGCAAAAGATCAGTGCATTGTTTGTTGGGTCATAAAGCTGATAGTGTACACAATAACAAAAAATAATAGAGGACTTTGACACAAGGAAAACTAAACATAAGGAAAAATACACACACAAAATAGAAACAAACATGAAAAAAAAATTTAGGTAACCTATGTACATTGTAGATCATATGAACCCATTGATAGACTTAGAAAAATATGCATTTGTGCCAAATAATGAACTATATCTATGAAGCATCGATTAACCAAATTGTTATTTATTTTTCGTGGTGAGGGATTTGAAGCCTTTTAAATGCATAAGATTCATTAATAATGCATCATACCCAAACAATCACTCTTCCTCATGAGAGTTAGAAGCCTCTTGAATCAATTGAGTGTCACCATTTGTAATATTGATCATGCCTTCTTGCATTACATCACACATATCAATGTCCCACATTTGGATGCATCTTTGATCATTTGAGTCTGAGGAGAATAAGTCTCATGTTTCCCATGTTTCATACAAATCTTGAGATGGGTAGACTTCTTGTAGTTTAGGCTGCAAACTCACTTCATGAATAGTAATTTCAGGCAGCATGGGGTAATCCTTGATTAAATTAATTTCAACCCTCTTCATTGCGATAAACTCAAAAAAATGTTATCTAATGATGATAAAGGAGGACAAAAGGATGATACATATGTAACTTTGGACTCATCAATACATGTGCTTTCTTCTATGATCATTAAAGGAGTAGGAATGATATCTTCACCACAAAGGAGCTCAACGTCTAAAGCTTCAAGGCACCAACTTGAAATGAAGATTTCATAGGACCACAAATATTCTTGAGGTTCATTTGATTGATTATTCTTTGTTTGTTTCTCTTTTAACAATTTTAGTTCTTTAGACCTCTTCTATATCGCATCAACAAGATGCATCAAATGATGGATAAAAACTAGAGTTGTCTACCCACTATTACTTCTTATAGTTTCAACACATATTTTAAACATAAGGTAACCAATTCTTCATCTTCAATATGACAAGAAAGTTTCAATTGGTACAGAAAGTACAAGTAAAATGTATCTAATTTTTCATTGACCAATGAAATACTTGCAATCCCTTCCATAGATTTGTAGTTGTATCATGTATTAATTCATTGTATAGACTAAGAATTTTGCCATCATTTTAATATGATTGCTATAGAAAATTGAAAATATGAAAACAACTCTTGAAAAATGAAGCTATAGAAAAGTGACTCAATTCTTTGGAACAACAACAATGTTATGTATTTTTTATATATTGAGGTATAATTATTCTATCAAAAACTTTATATATCTTTAGTGTACATTTTACTTTTGGATAAATATGAAATGTTTCATTATTTAGCTTTTAATATATGATCTATTAAACATTTAAATGAACATGAAAGGGTTCAATAAAGCTCAATAAATATCACATGTATTATGCATTTCAATGAACATGATATGCTTCCTTATTTATTAAAGGAAATATTATTGTGAGAGGGGCCAGGAAAACTAGATAGAATGTCAATATCAAATAAGCCAAGAAAATGCAAGAGACACAAAAGATGATTAATTACATAATCACATAATCAATAATGAATTATGAACAAGGTGTACAAATAGTGTTGAGAGTTTGAGTTAATGGGAGTTAATCCCATAACTTAAGGAGATCTCAAGTAGATGTGGCAAGCTAAGTGGAGTGAAAGAGTTTGAAGGACTCTTCCTAACTGCCACACACCCAATTGAGGTGTCTTATGCCATGTGGGGAATATACACATAATTACTTATTTAAATATAAGTAATAGTGTTAATATTCCTACACTAACACCCCTCCTTAAGCACAGCTTAGGTGGGCACAATAAGGATGGGTCCCAGCAACTAGGCCTGATCAGGTACCCATGTACAAAAGTATCTCTCATAAAGTGGAGAAAGAAAGAAAACCCTGTGGGAAAAAAACTTTCCTCCAAAAATAGAGAAAATGAGAAAGTGTACTAGACATGACTCAACGAAAGTGTACTTGACACAATACAACTGAAAGTGATAGCCCTGCAATACTTGTAAGATCCATGTGTGGAGTGTCAATTGCATGCCATGTGGCTACAATCCAAATCCAAGGTGAAGTCCTACTTTGAAGATTATGTGGAAGCCTTCTATGAAGCAACTCTGAAATCTATAGAAGCAAATGAACTGATATCAATGTTTTGCTGTGATGAATCTCTGGAAGTTCTCTAGGAATCAACTTTGGATGCACATGTAGCATTAGGTGATAGTGATGCTGTAGTGGAAGTGTTTGTGACACATCTCAATACAATGTGGGAAAAAAATGTTGAAGAATGATGAAGTAGTAGTGAAGTGCTCTTGACATATCACTATGGAAGTGCTCTTGGCACAACTCTATGAACCCCCCGTAATTTAATATTTTTATCCCAGATGATATTTGTGGCACTTTATAAATTAGTGCATGAATAAGCCCCATAACTGAAAAAATAGAAAGTATGTGCAGAAGTGTTCTAGACACAACTCAATGAAGTGCTCTTGACATGATTTTATGGAAGTGCTCTTTGGCACAACTCTGAAATGTTCAAGGCACATTCTATACACCCCCCGATTCAGTATTAGGTGACCTCCCCTTGTTTGTGGCACTTTATAACTTAGTACGTTATTACAATATAAATAGGTTAGATGCATGGGAAATGTTAAAATATTCACTTTTTACAAAAACCGGTGCTTAATTTTGAGCTACTGAGCAAAAGGTATCACAAAAACAAGTTCCCGCAAAATAGACCTACCTATTTCAATAAACTGGCACTAATTAGCAAAAAAAATGCCTATGGCGAGAGAGAAACTAGCCTTCCAACGACTCGTTGGATTCGACAAAGAATGAAGAACCAATGGTTTAATTTTGTGAGGGGGAATTAGCCTCCTGCCAACCCAGGCCTCACCCTTCGTCTTCAATAGATGAAGATACAAGGTTTACATAACCAGTAATTCTTTCAAATTAATTTTGCCCCAATTTTTAAAATTCCTCCCATATTGAATTTATTTTGCCCCAAATATGAATGTCCCTTTCCTATGTTTGTTGTTAAATTTATAGTGCTTTGAACTTGCAAAATTAAAAAAACAACAAAAAAAAGACATTTACAAAGCCCACGAATTAGGGCAAGAAGTGTAGATATAGGGTAAATATTCCTAAAATACATAGGAATGGCAGCCAAATGAAGCAATGGCAGCCTCCTTGCATGAATGCTGAGTGTGGATGCTGAGAATCCCTGTGTGCATAGTATCTAATGTGAATACAATGAATAGAGGTTCCAGCAATAGCCCTGTTGGATTGGATGGAGGACCAAATTTCAGGTAGAGGAGCAAAAATGAGAGGCCGGAATGAAAAACGGCCAAAAAATGGCGGATTTGCAGTAGAGACGTCCAGAAGTGCAGCATGCACAGGGTGCACAAAGGTAAAAACAATGGTGAAGAGGTCAAATTGTAGCCAGGTTTGTAGATGGTGGCCAAAAATGCATGAAATTTGGCTACTCAAACCCTAAATGCCATCGTACAAGAGGAATTTTGACCAAAAAATGCCTCAAAAATTCTCAAAATTTGCAGAATAATATGCAAATCAAACCAAAAAACCTGCAGTAAACTTTCACAGCAATAGGAACTCATGCAAATGTTGAATGACTCAAATTGTGGATCCATGGAAATGCTGCAAAAAGATGCCCAATTGATTGAAACCTGCCACGATAGGTAAAAATACCTAGAGCAGAACAAAAAACTCAGCCAGCTGGAGGATCAGGCCAAATCTGGCAAGGGTTTGAGTCGTAACCTTTGCAGAGACCTCGACATTCCTTTACTCCAATCATGGCCTCTATTCTGGCCTTGCAGCTAAACGTTTTGCACCATAAGATTAATTATATGCCTCAGCCTCAACCAAACAGAGGTCTTTATCTTGCCTTTCTCACGCCAAAAGTTACGAACCAACAATCTTCAACCAGCAAGGCTTTGATACCATGTGATTTTTTGTTGTCACACCAAAAGCATGTACTAGTGGTGGAGAGGGATCTCATCGTTGATATAGTCGCTACGCCAACACCCCCCGACACGATGGAGCTGGATACAACCACATACCATGTGGGATTTGTACCCACTACGTACCACGTCGATAAGTTGAGCTTACGCGGACGAAGGGTCGAGGGCTCGAGGGACTCGAACTGATGACCTACACTCTGATACCACGTAGATAATCCTTTTTCTCTCTAAGTTTTCTCAGAATTATCAATGTCAACGCTGCGTTCTCATTGATACCTATCCTACATAAGACAAAACAAAAACTTATCAATGCCCAATACCATTCATGTCTTTCATATATATACAAATCTTATATATACAAATCTTGTATATAAAAAACTTGTATATAGAAATCTTATATATAGAAATATTTTTCCCTTTTTATGTCTTGCAAAATGGATATCCATTTTAGGTTGCACAAAACATATATCATTCCATGCCTATGAAAGTCAAATTTGGCTAATTCATGAATTTGGCTAAGTAAAAACATGATTTTTTTTCTGATTACCACTGTATGGCCCGCAATGATCCTACACATACCCATATTAAAATAATATAAATATAATTATATTATATATTATATTGTATTATATATTATAGTATATAATATATTAATAGTATTATTATTAATATAATATTAATTATTATAAACCCTAACTATTTTAAATCTCTTGTGCTTTCTCCCTCCTTCCCTCTCTTTGCCTTTGTCTCTCTTCCTTTGTCTTTGTCTAGATCTCTTCCTCTCTTTTTTATCTTTATTTCCCTATCTCTTATCTCTACATCTATCCATCTTTCTCTATTCCCCCTATTTCTAATTCTATCCCTAACCATCATTTATCAGTAACCCTAACTATATCCTTAACCCTAACCCTAATTGTAACTGTAACACTAATTATAACCCTAATTTTAATCCCCCCTCTTTCTCTATTCCCTCTCTCTCTTGCCCCATGTCGCTCCCCACTTCTGTCTTTCCACTTCTTTGTTCCCATCTCTAACGCTTTAATGCAATCTTATTCCTCAACCTATTCAAACTCATGGATATCCTCATAGTGGTATATATATGTTGGTATATATATTTCCTTCACAACCCAAATTCATTTACATTATCATGTTTTTGTTGTGCACATAACCCTAACCCTAAATCTATTGTATGCTAGTATTTGTAGTTAGATTTCTATTATAATTTCTCTTTAATAGTGATCATACAAAATAAATAAAATAATAATAATAAACTATCCATAACTCTCTATATTTTAAATCATAATTATTTTAAACCCTATTTATTTTAAAGTCTAATGCTAATGATCATTTTAAACCCTAACCCTAATGATCATTTTACAACATAACCCTACTTATTTTAAACCCTAACCATAATTATCATTTTATAACTCCTAACCCTAACTAAATTTCCAAATAGGATACCCTAATTATATCTATAACCCTAATTTTTACCCTGATTGTAATGCTATCCCTAATTCTATCCCTAACCCTAATCTTAATTCTAATTGAAAGCCTAATTGTAACCCTAACTTTTTTGGTTATTTATTTTCTTGCACATACTTAGCTAACTTTTTTGTTTGTATATATTTTCCCTAATTGAACCCTAATTCTAATCGTAACTCTAACTCTAATTGGAGCCCTAACACTAACCATAATTCTAACCCTAATCATAATTTTATCCCTAGCCCCAACTATAATTCCAACTCTAACCCTAACAATTTTTTTTGTTAAAAATATGTACCATAGTTGTAACCCTAACTCCAATTCTATCCCTCACCCTAATTCTATCCCTAACCCTAACCCTAATTGTACTTCTAACACTAACACTAATTGTAACATTGACCCTATCCCTAATTCTAATCCTTACCCTAATTCTAACTATTTAACCCTAAATCTAATTCTAACATTGACCCTATTTTTATCTATAACCCTAATTCTAACCCTAATCATAATTTTATCCCTAACCCGAATCGTAATTCCAAGTCTAACCCTTTTTTTTGTTATAAATATTTTCCCTAATTGTAACCTTGACTCTAATTCTATCTCTAACCCTAATTCTATATTTGACCCTAACCCTAATTGTAATTGTAACCCTAATCTTAACCATATGTTTCTTGGTTATATATATTTGCTCTAATTATCTCTCTTTGCCTCTTTCTCTCCTATATATATCTTTGTCTTTTGCACTCTCTATATCTCTCATGCTTTCTCCCTCTCTCCCTCTCTCTTTGTCTTTTTCTCTCTTCCTTTATCTTTGACTCTCCCTTCCTCTCTTTTTATCTCTTTCCCTGCGACTTATATCTAGTTCTATCCCTCTTTCTCTATTCCCCTAAATCTAATTCTATCCATAATCATAATTCATCAGTAACCTTAATTATATCCTTAACCCTAACCCTGATTCTAATTGTAACATTAATTCGAACCCTAATTCTAATCCCCCACCTTTCTACATTCCACCTCTCTCTCTCTCTCTCTCTCTCTCTCTCTCTCTCTCTCTCTCTCTCTCTCTCTCTCTCTCTCTCTCTCTCTCTCTCTCTCTCTCTCTCTCTCTCTCTCCATGTCCCTCCCCACTTCTCTCCACTTCTTGTCCCTCCCCACTTCTATCTCTCCACTTCTTTGTTCCCCTCTCTCTAACATTTTAATGTAATCTTGTTCCTTAACCCATTCAAACTCATGGCTATCCTCATAGTGGTATATATATTTCCTTCACAATCCAACTTCATTTACATTATCATGTTTTGCTTGTGCACATAACCCTAACCCTAAATCTATTATATGCTACTATTTCTAGTTAGATTTATATATTATATTTTCTCTTTAATAGTGTTCATACAAAATGAATAAAATAATAATAATTAACTATCTATAACTCTCTATATTTTAAATCATAATTATTATAAACCCTAATTATTTTAAATCATAATTATTTTAAACCCTAATTAATTAAACCTTATTTATTTTAAACTCTAACCCTAATGATCATTTTAAACCTAACCCTAGTGATAATTTTATATCCTAATGCTACTTATTTCAAAACCCTAACCATAATTATCATTTTATAACCCCTAACACTAACTAAATTTATAAACCTTACCCTAATTATATCTATAACCCTAATTTTGACCATAATTGTAATGCTATCCCTAATTCTATCCCTAAGCCTAATCTTAATTCTAATTGAAAGCCTAATTGTAACCCTAAATGTTTTGGTTATTTATTTTTTTGCACATACTTAGCAAAATAGCACATCTAGCTTTGGTGTTGCTGCCATAAGGATGCATGGTGAAACACCTGCCTATATCCAATAACCACGTCTCTTGCTCTAGACCACTACCAGCTCCATCAAAGGTGGGAGGGCGTGCCCTCAGTAAGTCTCTCATATGGCTGGCTATTGTGGCCTCCTGCTCAACTGTCAACTCTCTCTGCCTAGGTGATCTTTCTCTTTCCCTAGGTTTTGGCTAATCTACCTCTTGACTCCCTCTAGGTTTCTCAACCTCTTGTCTAGGGCCTAAATGGGCAAGGGCCTCCTCAAGTAGCTGTCTCAACTAGGTTCCCTCAGGCTGGCCCTGACCCTCCATATTCTGACCCCCGCCTTCATGGGCACTCTCATGAGGAGAGCTGGGAGGAGGTGTACTGCCACCACCTCTCCCACGACCCCTACCTCTGCCATGACCTCGGCCCCTACCTCTATGCATCTACCTACAACACCAAAAGATGATTTATTACATTCAGAAAGGGACATAACAGGGATAAAGTTAATCTACAGAGTTTAAGCACTAGGTCACATAATGGGCTCAATTGTAACTAGAGTACCCAGTGTTTAAACTTGGCTTTGATACCAAATGTGATGCCCTGTCATGCAACCCTAGAGTGTTAGACAACAAGAGACAATAATACAGGAAAAAAATATTTTGAAGCAAGAATATGCAATTATACATTGAAATAGCAACATTAATACAACATTAAATGTTATGCACAGCTAACACCTCTAGGGCACAAAACTGCATCAGATAGAATTTATAACCATACAAATGTTATGTAACACAATGCAATGGAAGAACAATACTTTATACATTAGTTGAGATAAATAATTACAAGATTCCATACAAGGTTACAAGGCTGATTACATCAGTTTACAAATCGATACAATAGTGAATGAATGCTACAACTCAGAAAGTGTAAAACTGATCTGGAACTAGAACACTTCTGCACTGGGCCTGAACTGAAAATCCAAGGAGACCAATAGATAGCTCTACCACCCAACCATGTGGAACCCTGAGGTCCACCCCTCCGAGCTAGGAGATAACATCGAGGCTCCACTAGGCCAAAGTTACAACAATGAATACAACAACAAGATACAGACTCCATGCAAGCAAACTAGATAACAAGGCTACACAGACAAGACAATACTCACCAAAACAAGACAATCAAATCATCAAGATAGGATCAACCATCAAGACAAGTCTGCACTTCAAAGGTAACAACAAAAGATAAAATAGGAAGTAACTACGCTGCAGTAGGGAGAGTGCCATCGCATGGTCCTATCATGGGTTTTCCAAGCTATCTCTCACTAGACGCTGGCCCCCATCTATGGTTTTCCTTGCGACCTCCCTATAGGCACTGGCCCCATAGGGTGACACATGCAGAGTCAACACTTCCTCTCATGGAGATAAGGAAGTAGACCTTGCCAACCAGGCCTTCTCATCCCATCCTTAGCCTGTGAAAGCACTCAAGGCATGGGAGAGGAATCATACTTATCTTGTTATATGGATTACTACCCAACCCACCTAAATCAATTATTTAGTTATCACTTGCTTACCACTTCCATGGGGTTTTCCAGGCAGCCACTTTGGGCATCGGCCCCACCACGGAAGCCACTTGCCCACATACAACTAGCACTCCTAATCAGTATCCAAAACAAAAAAAATACAAGAGCAAGGGAACTGATAACATCTGACTTTTACAATCCAACACTTCCAATTCCCATTTCAGCAATAAAATTTTTTCCTTACCCATAAAACCACTCAAATCAAGAATCATCCAGACAGAATGACAACAAAATTGATTGAAGACCCAAAAGGCCTAACCTCTGGAGTTAGTAATTACACACAAGGCCACTTACATAAATCTATCTCATAAAATGAGGATATAGATGATTTATGACATGTCTTATAAGAATATGACTCAAGACAAAATAACACCATAACCCAATTGTGTCCACATAAAAACTGATACTATAAACTAAATAAGGGATTTCGACTATACTATAATAACAACAATGGATGGTGTCACAATGTTTTTATTCTCTTTTTAAAAAATTGAAGTAATATAACATATACTATGGTATCACTCATTCACGTGATAAGGGGTAGCATAACACAAGCATAACTAATAAATTTGTATATAACAAGGTAATCAATACTTGATTTTCACACTAATATTACCCTATGAAACTAGAAAATTATAATTCAAATCACTCTAAAATTTCTATCTCGATGTTTATTTACTACAATATTGTAGCATGGAAATAACTACCCAATAAATAACATTACTCCCAATAATGAATTTTCCAACAAAACCATATTAAGATTCGACTCAACATAACACCAATGAGTAATCCTAGGTCGGCAACATAGTAAGAACAAAAATAACCTATATTATTTCATCTAATAATTGCATAGTCGTGACCATATAGCCTAACAAGCTTTACTCGAATCACACTAAACTTAGGCTACTTATTTATTTATTACAATCAATGTATCCCATGATTATAAAAACAAAATTCTATTTAGTGAAATATAGGGAACATAAATAATTTATTTATTTATCTCACTAGAATTTACTAATCAACTTGATTATGCCTACAATTTAATTCTATAGAAATACAAGTCTATCCTCCTATTACAAGAAAGATCCTAATGTTAAATTTCTTCACTATAGCTATAATAATGAGTTGATAAAACACAAAAAAAGAAAATACTATTAATGAGTCCAATCATAAAGCATGGTTTATATGATACACAATGAGTTTCAAATAGAAAGTTTCCTATCCTACTAAATGAAATCGATTGCCATCTTCCTGTCTCGACTTAAAGACCTCTTGCTAAACACAGTTTTATTGCAACAGAAATAAAAACGTTAACCATACAGCTTCACGGGAAATCTTCTAACTGTGAATGAAGAAGTCGGTGGGCGAACTAACAGAGGGAGATCATGGCCAAGTTATTAACAAAGAGGATATTTTAACACATCTAACAGAGGCTCAAGAGGTCTGCAGTTTTAGTGTGCTTGCATAGGGCACCAATCACATAGAGCAATGATTTAATCAACAAGTCTGTGAGAACTAGACCACAGCTCCCAAAAAAATCTAGGTAAGAAATATGAGGCAAAGATTTAAAAAGTTAGAGGTTGAATTGTCTTGGTGCGGCTTGGAGTATGACAGTGCACAGAGGAGGAGGTTTGATTCAAAGCAAGTTCCAAATCACGCTAGCCAGAACAGTCTAGTGTGGAGTTTTCAGGCTCAACGAGTCAAAACTAGATCATGTGGCAAACTAAAGGGGAAATCTGCATTAGTCTGAGGTTATGGTGAGACCATCGACTCACTAAATGGAGAAAGTGACTGTTATTGTCTTACAGCAGTAAAAGACATTAGAAGGAGGGGGGGATTGAAGAATTGTACGGTAGTGACTAAGAGAATAGAGGATGACAAGTTTCCAATTGGTTCAATCAACTCTGATGCCTTTACATTAGTCCAAGGAAGAATTGGGATATGAGAGAAGTATAATAGCTAGAGCAAGAATTTGATAGAATCCAAATAATTTCATTTCAAACATGGCTCAAAACACATTTCAATTTCTGGCATTGAAATTTAGGAGCAAAAGCCAGCACGCCGAAAATGGTACAGAGAGTAGAAAAACAAGACAAAAGAAATAGGCAAGGTAAGGAGAATGATAGCAATAGAACAAGATTCACATAATCTCCAGTGACCAACAACCATCAAGCATAGAGTTACAGAGGACTCCGAATGACGCCAAGAAGACAACATTTCATGGGGATAAAGAAATAGATTCTAATACACATAAGAGAATCACAAGATTTAAACTAATTTGTACGAACCGTTATCAAAATACAGATACACATACCCGACAATTTTTGATCCAACACTGTAAACTTTCTTTCACTTCCCTCTTCTTCCACTTCCTGTACCCATTTTCTCCAATTTTCTCCCCCTCTAAATACAACCCCTTCCATAGAGGCCAAAAATAGCAAAGGCTCATAAATTTTGATGATCCCCAAAATCAATTACAGGAATCCCACTCCCCAGAAAATTCAAAATTTTACCTTAACATAGAGATTCTCCGAATCTCCAATTATAGCCAACAACTAACCACATAAAATTCTTCACAATAATATTCTTTAATCAACTATATACTAATTACCCGTAACCATAACTTACGACACAAATACTCTTAGATAAACAGATAATTAATTTTAATCTATTTTAAAATTTTACTAAGGTGTTATTCCAAGTTCTAGGCTAAGCAAAAATACTATCCAAAAAACATAATAAAAGCATTATTATTTTAATAATAATTCATTAAAGTATTACCAAACTACACATAGGCACAACTAAAACAAAACTTGACAATACTTCACAACACATGATGACCAACAACATGAGGCAAGGACTAAGCGTCACATCATGACACATGACCACAACCAAAGGTTGGGACCGACCTAGTGGAATAATCCTCATGTTATCTCCCATTACTGATATCCATTGATGCAAGAGCCCGCTCAAACCTGCTATATCAAGTGGAGTTGAGGCTCGGTACCTGCAGCCTACATCAGAACAATAGGTTGAATATGATCAAAAGAATATATGTCTCTACACACAGAGTTAGAGAGTCATGGCGTAGTAGGGTGCTCGAAGCGAGTAGTAATACACCGTCCCTGCTCTTAAAACATGACTATAACCACTTTTACTTGAATTCAGATATCAACAGATCGAATGAAACATGATAACATTAAACCATTACTAATCATGTCAAGCTCATCATAACTGGAGTAATAATAATAATAATGTCACCATAAACTCATAACACATGTCTAAGCTATATCAGTCGAACATAGTCCATCAAGATCAAAATGAACATAAATCATAACCTACTAATCCAAATATCTCAGAACTATATAAATGCAATGAAAGACTAGCAACTGTCTCAGAACTGAGAGAGAGAAATGTGAACTAGCAACTATCACAAGCCAAAATACGAGGGGCATTACATGCTACTATTTCTAGTTAAATTTATATTTAATAGTGATCATACAAAATGAATGAAATAATAATAATAATTAACTATCTATATTTATTTTTGAATATTTTATTGAGAATCTATTTTATCGTGAATAAAAAATATTTAATTATTCATTTAAAAATGGATAAAAGGAATAAAATCTCCTCTTGCCTACTTGTAATGGTCCTACTTTTTTAGTGCCTTTTTGTGGAGCAATTTCTTTGAAATCTATTTTTATTTGGTATCATTGTTTTTATAAAATACAAATTATTGAAATTTAGATGTTTTTAAATGGTAACTTTTATCTTGCTTCAAACTCACAAAGATGAATTAAAGGAAAACATAATAAATTTTGATATTGTTGCTTCTATTATGAATAAATTTGAATGATAATAGTCTTATAATACTTTCTTGAACATGCAATTTATTTATCTATTATCATTAAAGTATTATGGTTGCAATTTTTCTATTTATCTTGCACTACCTTAAAAACTCTATATTGCATTGTTGATATGCTTTTGCATCATCTTAATGGCTGCACCTATCAATATATAGTTTCAACCAATAATTATTTTAATAAAAAGTAAAATACCATAACAACTATTGACATACAATCATCTACTCAGTCCTCTTCCATATATGCTAGAATGTAATTAGAAGATAAAATAAATTTATGAAATAGTTAAGATTATAAAAGGCTTCCTCATCAAGTGGCAAATGTTGGTGCATGTGCTTTCCATCGAGTGTGTCAAATACTGATGCATGTGTTATTGTGGAGTGCAGGGAGTAGAATTTTGTTGGTGGTTTCCATCATGTTGATGGCTGGCTTCCATGTAGCAGATAAAAAATTCTTTAACACTTAAGTAAATTTAAATATAAATTTATTATCTTTTTAAGGGGAAAGACAAATTATATGATTATTTTTTATCAATAATATTTTATAAAATAGGCTCTTGTTATTTATTTTAATAATAAGCGCCTATTTTCAACGGATATTGTACATCAATTATATAATATAGGGATTTAGGGATTTAATGGCGTCCTTCATCTGGTTGGCATCTTTGCTGATAAAGAAATGATCCGCCCCTATTTGGCAAAGCCTTGACAGAATCCACATCAAATTGTATGATTTCATGTTGAATTTCAAGTCCTTGAAAAAAACCCTCCACCAGGCAAATGCTCAGTATACTTTCAGTAAAAATTAATCAACAATTAATCAAAATACCACTTCTGTCCGCCAATTCTCAAAAATTATGGCTGAAATCTCATAACATTTATCTCATTTTAAGTGATCTTGGAATAAATTTTTATCAAATGACATAACTCCACCGAATTTGCCACCATAACCACAAAATTTAAAAAGAACCCACACTAAAACGACACTTAAAATTTCCGTTATTTCACTAAATAAACCTGTAGCCCAATCTACTTTTGACAGATTATCCCAACTGCATCTCTGATTGGTTTGCAAGGTTTTCAAAACCCTAGCAATGGAAAAAAGAACTGTGCCAAAAAAGTAATGCCCCAGAATTTTCTTACTGACCTAAAACATGAGCTAATGGAACTTATTTTTCATTCATTTCCCTGAAATGCTATATATGTTTACTTGCAGAGCTTTTTTATTTTTTTCCAAGGGTTTTAAATGTCAAACTTGGTAATTTGACGCACCCCAAAGCCCAAAAAATTCTCCCTTTTTCCTCTCGAAAGTTTTGCTGCTGTGATCTAAGCTCGTAAAATAGTCATGGAATCAATTTTTTTTAAATTACAAGGGTAAGCAAATTCAAAAATGCATAGCTCAGGTTTTAAAACCACTTGAATTTTTTAAAACGACAGTTATGTAAAGAAAAATTTACAAAGTGTAAAAGAATTTCGTTGCACTAGATCTTTCTCCTTTAAATATTTTATATAGTTTAACTTAATTTTAAATATTTTACCTTATAACAGGTTAGCAGACATGGCAATAAAAATGCACATACACATGTTCCAACTGTAATAAACCCTGTGTTTTTCTTTTTTAAACATACTTATCTATTTTCTTTTATAATAGGTTTATGCAATACCTCACTTCAAAATATGATTACATTTTTAAATAATTATTGCATACAACAATTTCTTACTTCATTACATAGAGTTAAACAACACACTATGGAATTGCTTAGCATTACATAATAGAAAGAAATGCTAAAAATGTAGAAAAAGCAAAAATATTATGATAAATTTTTAATATTTTTTTAGTCATACTAAATTAGAGAAATCACAAGTCACTACAATTTAAATTAGAAACTGATAAAGCCACCACATTAATGTACTGAATTACCATAACCATAGTTTGGTTATCCACCATTCTCTCAATTTTCTTAATCAGAATTAGAGAGATTTAAAGAAGTGGTTAAGAATGAGCTTGGGATCAAATGAACACATCATAGAGTATTTCTTCCGACTTGTTAATCGAGGATTGCCAAAACCCTTCCTTTAAATTGTATGCAAACACCTTTGGATCATTTGTATGACGTACACGGCTAAAGCACAGATAATCTCCCACACAAACACAATTCAAATACCAGTCTTTTCCACCATTATATTCAGGGAAAGACTCTGGAGGCATCCTTGCAAATTCTTTCCATTTCCAAAGCAACTTATCTTGGTCATCCTGAAACAACTCCCAGATAACAATACCCGCAGACCTACATGAAAAATGGACATTAAAGGTCGCTACCACTAGAAGGGAAAACCCATATGGAACCATAGATAAAAATTTGACACCAGAATACTCCACAAGAAGTTCGGTGGGTAATGGATCTATTGTAACAGGCTTAATCAAACCATCTTCGATATTGTAACCAACAATAGCCATAGGCCTCGCCGCCCCCCAGAAAAGAACGCCATTGCATACAACATATCATAGCCCGTTTCCCCTGAAAATTGAGATTTAAGCTTCCATGAATCTTGAAAATAATGGTAGATTTGGAGGGACAAATGCCCCCTCCTGTACCTCTTGAACGCCAATACCAAATACGGCTCTCCGTTTCCTCCTCGTACAATATAGTTATAGCATCTATATCCATATTGCACATCGATTTCTATCTCTGCATACATTCTCATGAGTGGATTGCAAACACATAATTTTGGGGTTCTCCCAAAAAGCAGTAAGCCCGGCCCTGGACGTGATAAGTTGTAATATCTGTCATTTGGGAAGAAAGAAAGAGAGATATTCATCCATTTTTGTGTGGAAAAGCAGTAGGCCACACAATACCAACTTCCTTCGAATTCTTTACTACAAAGAAGAAGCCATGGATTTTTTGGGGGCAATAAAGACAGGAAGCTGTGCGAGGACAAAAGAGAATTCCATTCCTTGCAAACTAAGCGAGAAAGACAGATTGATTGTAATGGAAGCTTTGCAAAAATGCATTCTTTTACATCCCGACACAGCTCAGATACACCACTCTGCTCTCCGTCTTCTTCAACTGCTGAAATAAATCCTCGCTCCATGGCTTTCCTAAATAATGGATTTTGTATTCTTTCTTCCAGGGATTTCTTTCTATGCATTCATCATGCTTCCACATCCACTTCCTTTTATAGCTGTTTCACATGAAGAGCTTTGCTGGTTAAGAGCAGCCGACTGTAGAAAATAAAATTTAAAATAGATAATAAAGATAAAAATAAATATGGATAAAAATGAGTCCATCAGGGATTAAGTCTTGTTGAGTCAAAGGTCCCCACACCATAAGGGATGAGGCCGGATGGTGCCCGGGGCAATTTTAGCGGAATGGATACCCCTTGGCTCTCACCTCAAAAGGTTCAACCTAAGGCTTGTGCTCCCAGGGAGCAAAGATGAATTTGTGGATGACCTCAATTAAAAAAAAAAAAGTATAGATATTTTTAATACATTTATGGAAAAGGTGTTAAAAAGAAATATAATTTTCGAGGGATTCTTTTAAATCTGTCGTTTGTAAAAAGTTAATAGGGGAACTAGGGGTGAATTTGGCAAAATGGGGTCATGCTCCCAGGTAGCAAAAATGAATTTGTGGATGACCTCCATTAAAAAAAATAAGTATAGATATTTTTAATATATAGGGAAAAGGTGTTAAAAAGAAATATAATTTTGGAAGGATTCTTTTAAATCTGTCATATGTAAAAAGTTAATAGAGGAACTAGGGCCTAAATTTGATGATCATATGGGATGTGCCTTGGGTGAATTTGGCAGAATGGGCTCATACTCCCAGGTAGCAAAAATGAATTTGTGGATGACCTCCATTAAAAAAAACAAGTATAGATACTTTTAATATATTTATGGAAAAGCTGTTAAAAAGAAATATAATTTTCGAGGGATTCTTTTAAATCTGTCATATGTAAAAAGTTAATAGGGGAACTAGGGCCTAAATTTGATGATCATATGGGATCATGCCTCGAGTGAATTTGGTAGAATGGGCTCATGCTCCTAAGTAGCAAAAATGAATTTGTAGATGACCTCCATTAAAAAAAATAAGTATAGATATTTTTAATATATTTATGGAAAAGGTGTTAAAAAGAAATATAATTTTGGAGCGATTCTTTTAAATAATCTGTCATATGTAAAAAGTTAATAGGGGAACTAGGGCCTAAATTTGATGATCGTATGGGATCGTGCCTTTGGTGAATTTGGCAGAATGGGCTCATACTCCCATAGCAAAAATGAATTTGTGGATAACCTCCATTAAAAAAAATAAGTATAGATATTTTTAATATATTTATGGAAAAGGTGTTAAAAAGAAATATAATTTTGGAGGGATTCTTTTAAATCTATCATATGTAAAAAGTTAATAGGGGAAGTAAGGTCTAAATTTGATGATCATATGGGATCATGCCTTAGGTGAATTTGGTAGAATGGGCTCATGCTCTAAGGTAGCAAAAATGAATTTGTAGATGACCTCCATTAAAAACAATAAGTATAGATATTTTTAATATATTTATGGAAAAGGTGTTAAAAAGAAATATAATTTTGGAGGGATTCTTTTAAATCTGTCATATGTAAAAAGTTAATAGGGGAACTAGGGCCTAAATTTGATGATCGTATGGGATCGTGTCTTAGGTGAATTTGGCAGAATGGACTCATGCTCCCAGGTAGCAAAAATGAATTTGTGGATGACCTCCATTAAGAAAAATAAGTATATATATTTTTAATATATTTATGGAAAAGGTGTTAAAAAGAAATATATTTTTGGAGGGATTCTTTTAAATCTGTCATATGTAAAAAGTTAGTAGGGGAACTAGGGCCTAAATTTGATGATCATATGGGATCATGCCTCGGGTGAATTTGGCAGAATAGGCTCATGCTCCCAGGTAGCAAAAATGAATTTGTGGATGACCTCCATTAAAAAAAATAAGTATAGATATTTTTAATATATTCATGGAAAAGGTGTTAAAAAGAAATATAATTTTGGAGCGATTCTTTTAAATAATCTGTCATATGTAAAAAGTTAATAGGGGAACTAGGGCCTAAATTTGATGATCGTATGGGATCGTGCCTCTGGTGAATTTGGGAGAATGGGCTCATACTCCCTGGTAGCAAAAATGAATTTGTGGATGACCTCCATAAAAAAAATAAGTATAGATATTTTTAATATATTTATGGAAAAGGTGTTAAAAAGAAATATAATTTGGGAGGGATTTTTTTAAGTAAAAATTTAATAAGGGAACAAGGCCTAAATTTGATGATGGTATGGTAGCATTTAGACATTTTTCTTATAAAATACAATCAAAATTTTAAAAAGATTGTATCACATGAAGTGATAGATTTTGGATAGACTTTCAAAATTTATATAGAATTATGATGATATATATATTTGGTTTATATATAGTTATACTTATACTAAGATATATCATAGTATTTTAAGGGTGTCTTTGAAAAGGTAACTGTCATTACAAATTGCTTGATAGGTAAGGTCGATTATCAAATTTAAGCCTTGGGGGAAAGGAGTTAATTATTAGGGTCCAACTATTAAGTCACTTTTCTTATTAATTTTTTATATAAGATGAAATAAAAATTATATATATGTATTATATTTTCAAAGTAAATAAAATAATAGAATTATTGAAATAATGAATGGTGGCTTTTTTAAAAGAAAATTAAAATTTACATACAAAAGTAAAATAGTTCTTGGTATAGTCTGGCTGAAAGTACAACAACTTAGGAAGATTTAGGGACCTCACAGGGTCTATTCATAATATATATCTTGATCATAATATCTGTCCTCTGAGGGACCACTATCTGTATCTTCATTCAAAAGGAGCCACTATGCAACATTCTATAAGCCTATAGACTGGTAACTGACATAAAGACAACAAAACTTAGGCTTTCTTTAACTTACTCCTTATCATTCTCGAGCAACTGAAGGTTGAAAGATGCTACCCATTCAAACCCTTCCTCTTCCACCAGACCGAGGACCCTTTGGCTGAATCCCACCGCTATTTGTGCCTTTTCTTTGACCATCATGAGGTCTGGTCCCCTGAGATCTAAAATGAAAGGGTAGAGCTTTAGAATAGCATTGGGATCATCTATAGTATCCATATCCAGCGGTCGTGGTATCCCTACACTAATATCTGCAGCCTCGAGGGTTACCTCCAAACCCCCTTAAGTGTTCAGGATTGAACAAGCCCCTCATCATCTGCCCTGCTATTTCTTTGTCAATCTCCAACTCAAGTAACATGGCCAACACCCTCGAAGAAATATTGGTATCAACTCTATACCTTTTAGCTTCTCCCATAAACCTTCTCCCAACAATCATCCGAATTGCACCAACCATTAACTCATTAGAGCGACAAAGCATTCACTGCAATCGAAGTGAAGTAATAGGTCCTAGGAAGGCCATTTGATGTTTGGTACTTATCAACTGCATAGGGGTCTCCATCCCTCCATAATTGATGGCTTCTGCTATATAGACAACTCTAAATTGAAATGGCATAGGAACGCAGGAAGAGGAAACTGGAATGTTATAAAATAAGAACTCTCCAGCACATAGCCTCGTCCAATAAAGAGCTTTAAATAGAGCACGTAGTATCAATCATGTCTGATTAAGCTAGAGTTTCTCCCCATTTACACATTTCTAAGATATCACTTTTCTTTTCTCTTATACATATATCTATATATATATAGGATATATATCTAGATATATGTATATCTATAGATTTAGGGCTAAGAGTTTCTTAGTATCTCAATAGACATTTTATTATCCAAAACAGGCATGACTCCCCGCAACATGGGGCTCAGTACCTAAGCAGGAAGAGATTGAGATATGATTTGATCTCCATAAATGAATAATAATGATATTATGTGCGAAGCAGATTGTCAAGGTGAAGAGGCTAGAACCAATAATGTTTTGCTAGAAACTTAAATCACAAATATCATGTGAGAAGGTAGGAAATAAAAAGGCAATAATGAGGTCTCGAGTATTTCTTTGGCTATCATTTCAGCTCATCTGAGATATATAACTGATAAGATGTGACAGGTAATAAACTCTCTTTATGATGGGATATAATCATTAATAGGATATTGGCTTATTAACATCTCAGATATATGCCCACATTTAGGTATATATATTTGCATTCATACAAGTATATATATATAGATGTTGGTATATAAGATTGATCAGTCAACTAGTGTGGTATTTCCCCTCCATACCGGATTTGAATTAATATTGAAGCAATTGTAAGCTTGGAAAAGAAAGTATTTATCCTTTCCTCTCAGGCAAATGATAAAGAGATCTAACAGGTTTATGCAGGAAAATGAATTTTAGTTATTACCTTTATTTATTATTTTATTTTATTTTTATGCATAGCTAACAAGCGAAAAAGAGTTGGAAGTTTACCCCGTGCTTTCAAGGAAGACAAGTACTCTGTTAGGAGCAAGTCAGAAGAAGTTCCCTCACTCAGAAAAAAGATAGCTGGTCTAATAATAGAAGTTCTGAAAGACATCCCAGGAAAAAGATAGTCTACATCAAGCTGATATCGAAAGAAAGGCCCTTGATAAGGGCAATGACTATACTTGTATCTTAAAATTTGTGTGAGAAAGGATGTATCCTTCATGGGCATTGCCCAGTATATGTTTTATAAACAAACATTAAGTACTGGATTGCAAAGTCCCGGGCTAGACCAGAGGTTTTCTTCGCTCTATTCTTTCCTACCGGTGCCCACACCGAACAGAGCTGTATTTTATTACTGATTTTATATATTAATGGCTTCGGCCTTTTACCAATCAAAAAAAGAAAAAATAGTTCTTGGTATAGAAATAAAGTAAATAATGTAATATAAAAAATAAAATAATTATAAATTAAAATAAAATAACTCCTAGGTAAATAAAATAGCTCTATAATAATATTGCCATTTTTTAGATAGATGTATTCAAGACATTTGTTCTAGTAAAATATAAAAATATTTATAAGTATGTAATAATGTGTCATTTACTATCATTTAACTAGATATTTTAGTTTAACTTGACATATATTGAAATTGGAAGGCTTATGGTAAACAACTATGTATAGCATTTTTTTATTTTGCATCAAGATGTTTTGGATTACACTATGATCCATCATTAGGAAGTGAATGAAAATTCCTGATCCTAAATGTCTTGATGCAAAAAAAGAAGCTATACATAGTTGTTTATGAGAAGCTTCAAAATTTAGTTTCATGGACTGTGGAAATATCATGTCTTCAATTGACATATAATACCAAATTATGTACAACTACTCATCATCCTATACTAAAATTACAAGTAAGAGTGGTAAAAAAATAGCTCCACATGGGACAAGAATCAATCTAGTTAATTGTACATAAATATTATATATCTGAATATTATGCTTTTAGGAAAAAAGAATGAATTGCCTCTTGTTGAAATGCAAAAGAAAAATTAACCACTCTTGATCATAGTTCATATAAATTTTGTTGCAATAAAATGTACCCTCATAAATAATGGTTTCAGTCTTAATGTTTGTGTGGTAGATTTTCTAAACCATTTAAACATTGACACATCTTGTTTTTCTCCTTCTAATCTGGCAATTAGGGGCTTTAATAGTTGATCTAGATTATTTTACCATCCAAAGGACAATACCCTATGAGAAACTTGTAGTATTATAAAATGCACAACAAACCATGTGCAAAAATTTTTTATTTCATAAAAGAAGAGCTCATTTAAAGCAATGTAAGCAATCTCAACGGATGAGATGTATGCTCTAGAAACTCCATTTGGGAGAGTTGTTCGGCAATCTCAATGGATGAGATGTATCTCTGAGAAGAGATGTATGCCTAGAACTTTCCCCCTTATTACTTTGAATTGAACTCATTTATACATTTTCAAAGAAGATGAAAAGTCACTACTTCCATGTCCTTATTGGAAGTTAAAATGGATAGTCTAAAACCAAAAGGTCACCACACTTTGTCTTTCTTGGAATTCAAATGGACAACCAAAAAGGTCACCACACCTATTTCTTTATTTGAAAATAACATTCAAATGAGGATATTATTTAATTCAAATACCATAATTTAGTTGGATCATTCATCCCCTCTTGAGAGGCAATGGGCCCCATTGCACCTACTTAAAATTATGGTCTTGATCCATATGGAGGTGAATTTGAGTGAGTATGATTGGTGCCACCTTGTAGAGTTGTATGCCTTTGGTAACCACCTAAATTGATAATGGGGGAATGTGGAAAGGCACATAGGCTCTGCTACCTTTCAACAAGCTCACATAATATTCTAAATTCTACAATTAGACAATTGGTCACCCTCAAATGCTATGGTCACATCGATTAGAGGAAACTCATAGCTAGACCCAAAATTTATGGTACAATGCCCAAGTAGCCGCCTGTGCTGATGATCGGAGAAACAATCTATCTTATAGTTTACACCAATTATCAACCAATTTGTAATGGCAACCAACAAAAACACTACTATTGACGCCCTCATCTAGGATGGACAATGGATAAATAGACCTCATCCCTACCATTGAAGATGCAGTTTAATGTTACTAATAATTGCCTGACTATCCCAGTTGACGGCTATGCTAACCTATTAGCTTATAACAGATTGAGCATGTGCCTTGAATACTACTTGCCTAACACTCTATGTAAATGTCATCCACTTTCAGAGTTGAACCGGTCAAACAGCCAATAGCGTTTTTCTATTTCATTCACAACAAAAAGTGTTAAATATAGGAAAACTTTTCATTGGCCAGAATTTACCATTAAATATTGAAGTGGATAACATTTAAGATCAGCCCTTGCCTGACACTTGCTTGATGAGAATAAACACTCAAGCCCCTATCAAATTGGTTCAAAGTCCCACGATTTATATCTGAGATGATATCTACCACTGAAGCCATTAGAATCATCGATAATCTACATTATTTGTGTATGCTACAACTGCCAACCCCATGAAAGAGCATAGCAACCAACAATGAACATTGGTTCATTTTCAATACTAAATGATTACTTCCGACAAGCTTTTAATTGAAGAATTCTTCAAAGCCAAGCACCGCTACAAGAATGTTGAATAGAGGACCACAACAAGTCGACCTTTCTCAAATGTAAACCATGATCTAGAAATGTGAACAATCAATAGATTTACTGACAAGCACCAAATATTAAATCAATATTACAACAAAAAATTTGAACAAATCCATGCCGGATTAAAATAGATCTGAATCAGTGTTGGAGCCATAGCGCCAAAGAGATAGAAAACCAATCGGGTCAAGCAAATAAACCATGACTGGAGCTTGGAGTATTTAAACATATATAAATCACCCAATTGCATGTTGGAAGTGGTTATTCCATCACAACAATGCAGAAATGAAACCCTCTAGAAGGACTTTGCATAGGTGAGGTCTCTATGGGAAAGGACCGTCAAGGTGGATTACAGAAATAGCACACTATGGCTTCGCTATGCCAAGGTGGAGATGAAGCATAAATTTATAAACCATGCCAGTAATGTGTGGGACTGTGTGGTTTTGTAGTTGCCAAGGATCAATTGGCTCTGATACCACTGATTCAGTATTATAAAACACACAACAAACCATGTGCGAAACAATTTTATTTCATAAAAGAAGAGCTCATACAAAGCAATGTGAGATATCTTAGCGGATGAGATGTATGCTCTAGAAACTCCATTTGGGAGAGTTGTTCAGCAATCTCAGCGGATGAGATGTATCTCTAAGAAGAGATGTATGCCTAGAACTTTCCCCCTTATTACTTTTAATTGAACTCATTTATACATTTTCAAAGAAGCTGAAAAGTCACTACTTCCATGTCCTTATTGGAAGTTAAAATGGAGAGTCTAAAACTGAAAGGTCACCACACTTTGTCTTTCTTGGAATTCAAATAGACAACCAAAAAGGTCACCACACCTATTTCTTTATTTGAAAATAACATTCGGATGAGGATATTATTTAATTCAAATACCATAATTTATTTGGATCAATAGTATACGTCGGCAAGCCCTTAGGACTCTCACCTTACCTATAGAGTTAGGCCTTGTCACATTACCTACTATAGTACATGTGATGCTTGGTGCTCTCTCTTATAACCTCCTACTAGGTAGGCCATGGATTTAGGCCATGGGTGTTGTTCCCTCAACCTTACACCAATCTATAAAATTTGTTCATGGGAATCAAACTTGATTCCTATATGTTACAATATTGTGAGCAAACTGAGTTGAGACAAAAGTTCAACCCTTCCCCAATAATTCAGAATTTAATTAAATCATTAATTAAATACTTACAAACTAAGATGAGTAGGGTCCAACAAGCCTAATTAAATCCTGTGGGAGATCTAATTCTCCTTGTAAGTCCAAGGCAAAATGTTGGAACTATGAAAATCCTAGTCATTTCCAAAATGATTATAAGGAGGAGAAGAAAAATAATGATTCAAATGATGAATCTGTTAAAACCTCCCAGGATGATGGTGATGCTTTTGTTGTGGCATTGGCTACACATGCATTTGAAGGTACATGGATTATTTACTAAATGGTACATCTTTTAACATGAACTCACATTGGGGTTGGTTTATGAAATATGAAGAATATGATAGTGGGAAGATGTACCTTGGAGATGATTCTCATCTTAAGATTATTAGCCATGGAAGAATCTTGGTACAATTCCTTGATGCATGAGTGAACATGATCAATGGTGTGCTGCATATCCCTAGTTTGGCAATAAGCCTATTATCTATAAGTAAATGGAATGATGTGGGTGTGTAGGTTGTATTCTTGAATGGAGGGCATAGGATGGTTAGAGGAGCTATGGTGCTTGCTAAGGGGTTAAGATTGACACTTTGTTTCAGATGGATGCATGCATGGTTTAGTGTAATAGTTATTCTACTACAATGAAGAGATCTATAGAGTCTCCACATTCACCATTGGAACCAACAATAAAGAGGTGTGTTGCATCCACTTCTACTCGTCATGCTTTATGGGTACCTAAGGGTGCTCATTATTTGGAGACAAAACTTCCAATAGAGAAGACAATGTTATGGTACCAAAGACTTGACTACATAGGTGAGAAAGATCTATCAACAATAAAACCCCTAGTCCTACCCTATTTTAGGTGAGGACCTATTTTGTGTGTCAGTTATATGACCGTTATTAGGTCCTATGCCGACATCTAAAGTTTGAATTATGAAATTCTTAGCGGAAATGTTTGTAGTTGCATATATAAGCATATGTAGGTTTTCATTTGTAAACTAGAGAAGATGATTGTGAACTTTAGGCATACTTGTGATTCCAAGATACTCATTGTTATTGTGTTTGCAGTTGCAGATTTGATTTCATCTTCTCATGTGATTGAAGAGCCTTCATTAATGTGAGATCTACACTTCAACATGATATCTATTGTGTTTTCTATCATTTATCATTTGGATTTTTCCTCTATCCCACAGGGATACACACTCTTTATCTGACAACGGTGTTCGGAAGACTTCAATGTCTCTCCAGGGTTTAACTGAGGCAAGCCTCTAAACACCACAACCCCCAACCCCCTTTTCTATGATTGTAGGTTATAGGTTTCAGAAGCGAAAGAAGTGGAGTTACAAAGAAGCATTACAAACTGTCAGAAGTGTAGAGCAAAGAATAAAATTAGGGCTTGGACTTAGGTGCCTGCTCATTAGTCTGCTGGATTCTAAAGCAGTGAAATCTCTGTGAAAGCAAGATCAAGTTGCAGACATTCTTCAGAGATCTTGACAAAAGTAGGTACACTAGACTAGGATGCATGCTCATTAGTCCAAAACTTTTCTACACATCAAACTTCAAAATCTAGTATGTATTTGGTTGTCATTTGATATCTCTGTGTGCGATCATTTTTTGTGATTTATCCATTTGTGTACAAATTTATGAAATTAGGGTTTTGATCATAATTGGGCTTAATTAACAACAAATTTACACAATTCCAATCTTCCCCTATGTTCCAAGTGACAAGAGATCTATAACTTAGAATTCTCTACTTGGTTGAATGTCCTTGAATGTTTAGTGGTGAAAGGAGGATCAACATAAACCCTTAAAATTATCAAACTCCCTTGTTCTTCCCTCTTTTTACATTAAACATTTTGGTGAACCCATGTTTTTAATAAATTTTTCACTACACTGAGTTTTGTACTTCAGACTTTCATTCATTCATTTCATTCTCACCTTATTGCATTTAAAAAATTACAAAAAAATTGAAAAATTTGAAAAAATTGGCATTTTTAGCTTGCATTTTCAATTAATTTGAATTACTTTGTTTTTAATTTCATATAATTTCTATCATTGTCATTAGATCTAATTTAATTTACATAAATTCATCATTGATCATTCATTTATATTGCATTTTCATGCTTAAATTGTTAAAAATTGCTTAAAATTGGGCATTTTTTTCATATAACCTAATTTTGCATTAGCTAGGGTTTGTAGTCAAAATCTTGTTTGATTTTTTACTACCCTTTCAAAACACTGATTAGGAATTATTTCTAATTGTAGTGTTGCATCATAGTGGCTTTCTTGCAAAATTTCATGTCTAGGGTTTGAAAACCTAGCATTTTCACTAGATTTGGCCTTATCGTCTCTCTAGAATTGCACCATAGGCATGTTGTGAAGGATTTTTCTGCACTAATTGGCTATTATCAGGGCTATTATTTTCTATCCCTCCTCAATTTCCTCACAACACCCTTTCTATTTGGCCTTTGCATTGAAAATTGGTGAAAATTTGCATATTTTAGGTGTATTTTCACTATGTTTTGACTTGTCATCATTATAGGATTGCATCAAAGGCATGTTGTGAAGGATATGGTTGGTTTATTGGACTGATATTCAAAATATTATTTTCTTCCCCTCATCAATTTCCTTACAACACCTCTTATTTCATTCGTTTGCATTGAAAAAGTTGAAAAAATCAAACATTTTAGGTCATTTTCACATATAGTTTTGCACTTGTTTCTTGCATAACTTTTGAAAAGATTTTGAAATCTGATTTTAAATTGATTTTAAAACATATACACATCTTATAATCAAAACAATAACACTAGATTCCCTACTAGGCCTTACATGAAAAAAAAGGTCCCCGAACCCGAAATTGTGTTTACACCTCATGATAGAACAATTGGAGATACTAAAGGACCTCTTTATATCACTATGAAGATAATGGGAAATCCTATAGATGGAACCCTATTGATCCTAATTGTATGACTAATGTGGCAATGGTTCAGAATTCCTTTATTCACATGGTTTGATACAAGACTTCTATGACCCTTCAGACATGATGATTAAGACACATAAGGGAACCTTTATAAACACTTCTGGGAAGCTATCTTTATTGGTTACTGTATTTGACAAATCCATATAACAATTATTTGATGGTATCCCCATATTTGATCTTTTTCGTATAAAATTAGGACACCCATGGTTAAAGGCTATGAAAGTTGTCCCTTCAACAATTTATAACTATGTAAAATTTCCTTTGAATGGACAAGTGCATACTATTCCTTGCAACAGATATAAACCTTTGGTTACAAGACAACACTTTAGCCTTGATTACTTTTGGGAATGATCTGAACTGGAACCGAAGCCATAGACATATTTTAACTTCTTGAGCTATAGAAACTACAAAACACAATTATTACATCGAATGGCCCGGTCCTTCTATTCAAGAAACAATAAGAGATGAACAACCCGCATTTGAAGAGAATTCTAGACCAAAAAGAAAAGGGCCCTATGTTGAGGTTCCTCTCCCTCCATCCTTACAAGGATCGGGTGGTAGTCATCGAGAGCAAAATATTCCACCAAGACAAATGAGATTTGACCATGGTGCTTCCTCCTCTAAAACACAAAATCCTATGGAAGAACAAGGCACTATTTTAAAAGAGATAAACAATAAGACAAGAAGAAATAAACAAGCAAGAGAAAGGAGGAAGAGAAGACAAGATTTTTCCCAACAAAATGTATTCAATAAGAAACCATCTCACCTAACATGGAATCAAACCAAGAAGACCCTAAGAATGGACAACTTGAAGACAAGAACAAAAGTTGGGCTATGGTACCTTATGTCCCACTTTCCTTTAACATTCGGGAGTGGGAAGATGATGATTTTCTCATGGACAACCTTTAATTAGGTTGTCCCTATAGGTAAATATTTCTAACCCTGGTGGTCACCTATGTCGTAGCATTATTCGCTCATTTATGTGACCTCCCCTCTCATGTTGTGTTTCCCCGATATTGTGTTATGTGTTGTTTAGGCCTCCTAGGATGACCCTTGATACTCTTGTAAGGTCAAGGATACCAGGGGACCACCTCTATTGTGACCCTTCTTCTATTTGTATCATCATTCTTCTATATTGCCTCTCCTCTATTTTTATTTGTTGTGTGTTGTGTCTAACGGACATAGCATTGCGATTGGTGACTTGGGGGGAACCCTCTTGCATGACTGTCCCTAAGGCACTTGTTTCTCCTCTCTTGATTTATTGTTTACCTTCCTCTAGTGGTTCTATCTAGTTGGCAAATGACGAAAAACTTATAATACTGATATGGACCAAGTGTCTCTTCAGCAATAAATCAAAAAAAGGACCTAGTCCATATATGACGACGAGGTTGATATATATTATCCAACGCTTGGCTAGTAGAATCACTCCGTGTGATATATTGATGTTGTCTTATTGCACTAACAAACTATAACAATATAGTTGCTTCATGCACTTTGTTTATCTTTGAATCTCATCTCATTTACATTCGATTCCGAGATCTTGTAGTATAGCCCCACGGTTATATTCAGTTTTCCGAATCCGCAGTGTAACCTTGGCTTGTTGATATGAATGATTACATGCATTACTTTTATCATGTGATGTGGTTATTGTCTTATGGAAATATTTCTAACCTCTTTTCTTGTAGGAATGTGTTTGTGGGAACATTTGGTAATCGTAAAGTGCATGTCACCTCTGGGGGCATGGGCCTTGCGAGAGCTTGTGTTTCCTTGTGTGTTTTCTCTGTACCTTAACGTGCTTGATATCGGTTCAAGATATCAACCACCTTAAGGTGGGGGCATATAAGGTAGTCTGTCTGATTTAGATGCTAGCAAAGTATGTTTGTAAAGCTTGAAATCTATTACAATCATTTAAGCCCTCTACGGAGGTGGGATATCATGCATATCCTTTTTATTCTAAGCCCTCTGTAGAGGTGGGGATGACATATTTCTTGAGGAGATTACACATCCTATCATTTTCAAAAAGTCCTCTAAGCAGGTGGGGTAGATCTGAGACTATCCTAACCCTTAAGCATGTCTTTAGCAATTGTTGTGGCAAAGCACAATCGTCTGTGTGTGCCTATAATGTGCCTGAGATGGCTGTGAACATAGAAATAGGTTTCTTCCATCACTTGTTTACCACATTTTCTCTTTGTCTTCCATGTGTGTGTGTATGGCGTGTTTGTTCCCAAGCATAGTTTCAAGACTGGTGGTGATGAGCTCCTCCTATGCTTTGGGATTTGTATGGTGTGTTTGTTCTCAAGTGTAGTTTCAAGACTAGTGGCGATGAGCTCCTCCTACACTTTAAGATTTGTTTGGCGTGTTTGTTGCCCCTTACACAATTTCAAGACTAGTGGTGATGAGCTCCTTCTGCATTCGGGTTGTGTGTTTACTTTCCTTGTACTTGCATTTGCATTTCATATATATGAGAAAATGAAAAAGGAATAATCACTACATTCATTATATTCATTGTGTTTTGCGTGTCTTTAATGTTGTCTTCTCCATGTTTTACATGCATGTTACTGTCTTCATTGTGATTGGCGTGTCTTCTCCATGCTTGGTGTGTTTGTTGTGTTTGTTGACCTTATTTTAATGCATGTATTGGCCTAGTGTATATGCATACATTAAAGTGGGGGCTAAATCTTACGTCAAAAAATGTCCCCTTCGGGGATTTTCCCTCCTAAGGTTTAGCTCTCGGGTCCTTTAGAACACATTTATATCATCTTGCATGTTAATGATGACTCCCAATGACAAAACCCCTAAGTTTCATGCCAAATAGGACCTAGGGGATGTGTTTATCATGAATCTTGCCTGAAATAGGGGTGAGGACTTGGGTGCACGCACCCTAGTCTTGCCCTATTTTAGGTTAGGACCTATTTTTGTATATTGGTTATATGATTGTTATTAGGTCCTATATCGACATCTAAAGTTTGAATTACGAAATTCTTAGCGGGAATGTTTGCAGTTGCATATATAAGCATATTTAGGTTTTCATTTGTAAACTAGAGAAGATGATTGTAAACTTTAGGCATAATTGTGATTTCAAGATACTCATTATTGTAGAGAAGAGCAATGTTATTGTGTTTGTAGTTACAGATTTGATTTCATCTTCTCATGTGATTGAAGAGCCTTCATTTATGTGAGATCTACACTTCAAGGTGATATCTATTATGTTTTCTATTATTTATCATTTGGATTTTGCCTCTATCCCACAAAGATACACACTCTTTATCTGACAATGGTGTTTGGAAGACTTGAATACATCTCTCTGAGGCTTGACTGAGGCAAGCCTCTAAACACTACAACCCCCAACCCACTTTTCTATGATTGCATGTTACAGGTTTCCGAAGTGAAAGAAGTGGAGTTGCAGAGAAGCATTACAGGCTGTCAAAAGTGCAGAGCAAAGAAGAAAATTAGGGCTTGGACTTGGGCACCCTCTCATTAGTCCTCTAGATTCTGAAGCAGTGAAATCTCTGTGACACCAGGATCAGGTCGTAGACATTCTTCAGAGATCCTAACAAAAGCAAGTACACTAGACTAGGGCACCTGCTCATTAGTCCCCAAATTTTTTGCACGCCAAACTTTGAAATCTGGTATGTATTTGGTTGTCATTTGATATCTCCGTGTGCGATCATTTTCTATGATTTATCTATTTGTTTATAATTTTACAAAATTAGGTTTTTGAGCATAATTGGGCTTAATTGAGAAATAAATTTACATAATTCCAATCGTCCCCTATGTTCCAAGTGACATAACATATGTAGTAGAATTCTCTTCTCGGTTGTATGTCCTTGAATGTTTAGTGGTAAAAGGAGGATCAACATAAACCCTTAAAATTATTAAACTCCCTTGTTCTTCCCTCTTTTTACATTAAACAAGAAGTAGAATACATGGAATCTACTCATGCTTGTAAAGAATCCATTTGGCTTAGTAGGTTGTGTTTAGATATTAGCTTATATGAAGGGACTATTGCAGTTCTATGTGATAGAGTGCCATATGTTTGAAAAGAACCTAACTTTCCATATGAGGATGAAGCACATTGATGTCTAGTACCATTTTTTGTGACATGGTAGAGGATGGAAGGGTGAAGTAAGAAAAAGTTGACACTTTGATAAATGTTGTAGATTTATTGACAAAGCCTATGAGTAGGAATAAGTTTAGATGGTGTAGTGAGTCTATGGGCCTTTCAACCCTTAGCAATTATTTTTTTGTACTGGTGAGTTTCCCTTTTTTTCTTGCAAGGTATTCAACAAGTGGGAGAATGTTGGGAAAAGGTGTCTCAACCATGTATTTCCAATGTTCGTATTTAGTTATTTTTCTTATCTTAATTATTATTTTTGCTTCACATTTGGAAATGAGGGGTCCCACTATGTGTTGGAATTTTATGGCATGTGTCGAGCATTTTGGTGTGTTAGATGTCATAAGTTGGAATATTTGGAGCATAAATGGAATACGCTATTTTGGAGGGTGAATAAAAGATCTTATGATTGATTCTTACGAGGTGTAAGAGATTGAAAATAGGGGGAGTTACATTGGAATCTTGATCAGCATTATGAAACACATCATAAGCATCTTTATATTGAAGGTAAATGCCAAACTTGGACACTCAACTTGTGGAGATTACTATAATAGGTTATGATAACTATAAGAGAACATTGTAATAATAGTTAGAAGATTTTTGCAAAGGTGGGCATTGGAATTTGTTCCACATTTGGGCTCATGGTTTTGGCACTTAATTTTTGTAAACCATTTGTGATTTGTGGTTTGTAATTTGCCTATAAATTGGTGCTTGGAGTTGTAGTTTGTATGGTAAAAATTTGTATGTACTTAATTGCTTCTAAAATCACTCTAGGATTGAGCTTTGGTGATACTCCTATAAAAGCTTGCTCTATAAATGTATTGTAACCTTGTTTAGATTATTGAATAATACATTGGGTTGCTTTGGAGTGTGGTATTTTTCTCTTGAAAGGGTTTTCCCCATGCACACTTGTGTTATGGCATATTGTTTATTTTATGTTTACATGTGTTTCTACTTTCTATAATTGCAAAGATTGAAAAATTCACACAATTCACTCCTCATTAGATTAGTGAAGGAAGTGTTTCTAGATACCTTGCTTCCTTTTATTTTTTATATTTCTAGCTTTGTAGAGACATAGCTTTGGCACACTCACTTCATCTACATTCTATATCAGTTCTATGAATGAATAATTACAAACCCATTCAAGATAAAAAAATTGTGACATGTTGCAATGACAAACTTTTTTTTTTTTGACAAGATTTCAAATTTAGTGCCACCACTACTAGTAGCATTGACATTTTATTTTGTATGAAAGTGTTGTTCACACTTTAATTGCTAAATATTTCCACATCATTGTTATTTAAAAAATTATCTCTTTCAAGATTTTCATTAGAGTCACACTCATTGTGAAAGTGATCCAAATAAAATCCTAAATGACAATTACACTTTCTTGGTTATTTATTCTTGATGGACCCTTTCCCATTATATTATGTCCTCATTATTTATTAAAATTAGATATTATAGACCCCTTGATTTTCCTTTATGGATATATTTTATATTTTCCTTTATAATAGGGTTATGCAATGCCTCACTTCAAAGCATGATTGCATTTTCAATAATTATTACATAGAGTTAAACTATAGGAGTAGCAATGAAATGAATCGAATAACCAAACTTCCAAAAGATGAATGTGCACAAAGCAAAAGGCTGAAAAACTATCATAAAATGTATGAGAATGTACAAAGAACTCCTTGTATATGTAGGACAAGGAGGAAGTGAGAAGGTGAAAGTCAAACACTGACTAACCCTTCATAAAGTGTGACACATGTAGAACACTTGGGATAAGTGTGAGAGCATGTTGCAAATACGTATGAGGGGAGACAACTAAACCACTAATGAACTTAAGCTAGTAAGAAACTAGATAGATGTAAACTAGATGACTAAAGACACCTTTCACACTAACACCCCCCTTAAGTGATACTTAGGGAGCAAGTCACTGAAAAATGAGTCCCAGAAACATGGCCTGTTGAGGTACTCATGTACAAAATGAAAGTCTCTCACAAATGGAGTAAAGGAGAAAACCCTGTGGAAAAAACTCCTCTCCAAAAAGGAGATCTAAATATAAAGGACAACTTCCTTCACCCCAAGCATACATCACAACTCAGGATAGCGAGGAGAGTCTAAAGGTTAGTGAGTATGTCAACAACCTGATCCTTAGTAGACAAATACTCTAAGGAAAGAACACCATCCTAGATAAGCTGTCGAATGAAGTGCATGTGAATCTCAATATGCTTCATCCTCTGATGCTCAATTGGGTTGTGTGAAATGTGAATGGCACTATGTTTATCACCCCAAAGAATAGTAGGAAGATCTAGTAGTGGACCAAACTCTATCAAAAGTTGTCGAAGCCATAGAACCTCCTGGCTAGCAAGAACTGCACCTCGATACTTAGATTTAGTGGATGATAATGCAATAGTAGTTTGCTTCTTGCAAGACCAAGCAACTAGAGCTAAACAAAGGTAGAAAACAAACCCAGAGGTTGACTTCCATGAGTCAATATCATCTGCCCAATCTGAATCGGTGAAGCCTACTATCTGTGAAGCTCCTAGTGTGTACTGAATGCCAAAATGTGTGGTGCCCTGAATATACCTCAAAATGCACTTGGCTGCCTTCCAATGACTCTCATGAGGGTCATGTGAAAATAGGAGACAAGCCCAATAGCAAAGGTTATATCAAGGTGAGTATGTGTCAAATATAAAATACTACCAATTAACTATCTGTATAAAGATGCATCAACACTAGGTGTTGTGCAAGTGGTAGTCAAAACAACACCAGACTGAAATGGTGTAGGAGATGGCTTGCAATTAGCCATGCTAAAATGATGACGCATATCAATGGCATACTTCTACCGTCATATGGAGATTCCCTTAGTAGATTGTGATGGAGGTTGATTGTCATTGATGTCAAAAAGGTGTTGATTTGTTGATGCAAAGTTAGTTGTCATTGTTGATCAAAGAGATATTCACATGATCACTCATGCTTGAGTTGTTATGATGCTTCAGGATAATTATTATCATGTGTTGAGATTTGCTTGTCAGATGTCTTTATCATTACAGGATCTTCATCTTCAGGATCTTTCTTGTTGAGCTTGCATGGTTGTTCATCATGGGTGTTGAAGTGGTTATGGTGTGTTTCTTCAGGAGTTCATTTATATGATAGTCTTCATGTACTTTATATTGATAGGTTGCTTCATGGTTGAGTCGGGAGATGCAGATGGTCTAAAAAATGCAGGATGCAAGTTTGTTGTCATAACAAGATATGCAAAGATTTGATCTTCATGGTTGGTGAGTGTTCATAGCATCACAAGATGATTTAGGAGGTGTTGCTTGCTTTCATATGGTTCATTCTTCTTCAGGCATGCTTCATTACATACATCATATGTGCAATGCAATGCATGTGCTTCATTGGTTCATCTCATGTAATGCTCTCATCACAAGTCTTGATTCAAGTTTGTCATTAAGGAGGTATATCTGCATCAGAAGGAGATCTCTATTTAACTTAGGGCATTCTTGACTGGTTGTCATTGATTCAAAGGATCATGCTTCATTTCCATCCTTATTGAGATTGAGAGTTGATTATCTCCTAATATTTGATTGCGTTATCTTTGGTATTAATGATGGACTATCTTTATGATTGTCACTCATTAAAGCTAAGAAGATAAGTTGGTTGAAGAGATTACATTCATGGTGTTGGAGATGTCAATTGAGTTGCTTCAAAGTAATGGGCTTTAATGAGTTGTTACCTTCTATAGATCAAATTTGCAATGAACTAAAACCCTAAATATCTCTATCTACCTCTATGTAGCAGAGTTAAGAAGTCTAGTTTACACTAATGCAGGTTTGATGCCTATTTTCCTAAATCCTAAAAACTCTAGCAATGTCTTTGGAAGACCTAAGTATTATCTTTATTTCAAATTCTTTTTCAAAGCCTTTAAAAACCCTTCATTGCCCGTCCTCTATTCATTCACTTTTTCTTATGTTTTAGTGTTGACCTGCTGTAGCTAGTCGAAGGGCTTGTTAGTTACAACTTAAAGGGGTCGCGACCATCTTTCTACTGGCCCCCTCTACCTAGTGTTACCAGATTCATCAGTTAAATTTCCTTGTATCGGGCGGTTAAATGAAATCAAAGGCCTCTTTTAAAAGTTTCGATGGGTACGAAGACCTTGATCAATGGCCATCATTCAAATTGAGACACTGACTACTATGCTTTGTATTTGATGGTCATTAGAATGTCATATCTACTAGACTGCAGTGGTTTGCTTTACAAAAACTATTTTTAGATAGTTTCTAAAGGAAGATTTTTTTTGAGATTTAAAAGCTCAGATTTTTAAGAGATTTATTCTATTTTTTTTCTCTTCCTCTCGTGCATGGAAGACTAAAAGGAAAGTTTTTTTTTATGGAAGAATATGAAGAGTTTCTTTTTAAAAGGAATTTTATGTGTTGATTTAAAAGATGGATGGATAATAAAATATATATGATAAATGAGAGCAGAGGAATTATCACGACAAAGAGAAGGCAATGAAAGATTAAGGATTGACGGCTAATTGATGACAGAGCAAGTATGCAAATGAAGATTTTGAAGACATACATATAGTGACATCATTTTTTTGAAGACAATATAAAAAGATGAAATTGTAGATAGTCTTGCAACAGTTTTGTTAACTGAGTTAGAGGGCCAGTAAAATTGACATCTTGGTTTGTATGATGGATTTTTGAAGGAGACCTGATCAAAATGAAAGTTGGGACATATATCTTTCTATATATATGCATATTGGATCAAATTGCGAGAAGTTTTGATGAAGTGAAACATGAAGGGTATGTTTACACTGCATAAGGAGGGTTTGTTTGTGTATTGCAGAGACAAGATTCAAGAAACATGTTTTTGAAAGATTTAGGAATAAGTCTACATGCTTTGCATCATTGATTATTAATCTCATATTAAAAGTATTGATTTGGAGATTGTACTATGTTTGAAGGATGTATCCAAGACATAATGTTTTGAAATTGCTTTCAGAAAAGATTAATATGTTCTGTAGGGAATGGAAGCTATGATTTTGCATTTATCATTGTGTTTGAAGATTGTGTTGAATTGGAAACAAAAGAAGACATAAGTGATTTGCAAAGATATTAAAGTATTTTCATTGTCGTGTGAATTTGTATGTAGGATAAGTCATTCAGTGTATTGAAGTGAATCAGGGTATCCCTATGAATTAAGTTTTCTTTCTTATGTTCATATTCAGGTAGTGAGGCATATGTGTATCAGTGAGATACCTATTGTATCTAGTGAAGATCCTAATTTGCTAGTGAGGCATGGTTAATTTTCAGTGAGACAACTGTTGTAATCAGTGTGATTTTGATAAGCCAGTGATGCAATTCAGAGTGGTTTTTCTACCGCATGAGGGTTTTCCACTCCTAAAATTTATTGTGTCATGGTTTCAATTATTATGTGATTCACTTATCATTCATGTCTAAGCATTCTGTATTGATTATTGTTCAATATTTAGATCCTTACATTGATGAAGTAGGCCAAATTGATTAAGTGTTGACAACATCATTATTTCTGTTTACAAATTTGTTGAAAGCAAGTAAATTAAAGTTTTGACATCTACAACACTAATTCAACCCCCCTTTCTCAGTGTTGTCTGTACTCCAACAAGTGGTATCAGAGCCTAGGTTCCCTATTGAAGTCTAACCGGCTTTGGTAGATCCTATTTTTGGAGTACCATGGGAAAGTGCAAAAGAAATAGACAAAAGAGAAATTTCAAGTCACATAATAGTCAAAAGGCACCATCTATACCAAATTCAAATGTTGATATACAATCAATTGATAGAAATGTTTCACAAGTTGAGTTGAGTATTAAATTAGAAGAAGAGTTTTTAGGAGTTCCTTTCTTTGATGGTTTAGATTTATCTATTTGGTGTATTAGAATGCAAGCCTATCTATCTTCTTTAGGGTATGGTGTGTGGATGTCAGTTGAGAATGGTACTTTGTTTTCTCTCAATCAACTAATACTACAAATAACAAAGAGGCTTATGAATGCAATCATATAGCAAAGAAGGCCATTTTGTCTGGATTATCTAATGAAGTTTCCTATAAAGTTATACATTGTGAAACAACTTCGGATGTGTGGAAGAAATTGATAAAAATCTATCAAGGTGATGCACTTGAAGAAGAGGACAACTTGGTGTCTAAAGAAAGTGACAATGAAAGGAGACTTTCACATGAAGAAGATGAGACCCAATCAGATTCAGAAGAAGAAGATTACATTATGAGTGATGATGAACAGGATTGTGAGATTGATATAGAAGGAGAACTCATGTGTGCTCTGGGTGAAATCAAGAAATACAAAAAGGAGAATTAGAGATTAGATTTGCAGCTACAACACGAAAAATACTTCAAAGACAAATCACTTTCAGACCTTGAAAGAGTATCTTCTGATCTTGAAGAGGCAAGAAATTAGATTGTAAATTTAAGGATACAAATTGTTGAATCAGACAAATTAATTATCAGCCTAAAGACCGAGATTGAAGAAGTCAAGAGGATAATAGATATTACTAAGTTTGAATATGAAATTAAATTAATTAAATGCCTAAAACTAGAGGCTAAAATTGTCGCCTTGGAAAAGAGATTGAAAATCTCAAGAGTATGTCAAAGAGAAATTAGGAGTTTGAAGAGAGCACCACCAAGTTATATGAGATGTTGGGTAAACAAAAACAACATAGGGACACTTCTGGACTTGGCTATGAAAAGGGATAGTCTTCTAAAGTTAGAGAGACTCCAAGAAGGAAAATTTATCTAAGTTATCATGCTGCTACTCCTGAAGGCAAAATGAACAATCAAAAGGTGAAAACTAAAGATGATTTTATCAAAATGAACAATCAAAAGAGAAATTCAAGAAGAGTTGCTCCAGCAAGACAAACATATATGTACAAGTATAATTATTTATTTTTTGGTTATTGTTATACCTATAATCATTTTAGACACAAAGCAGTTAATTGCAGAAGAAGTCTATCTACTTCAAAAAGCAATGCTAATTTTATGTGTTTCAAGTGTAACTCTCTTGGTCACAAAGCACATAGTTGGAGAAATGTATCATCTGGTTTGAAACATTGGAAAAGGAAAAAGTTTGAAAAGGTTTGGAAGAAGAAAACTGAAGAGAAGAAAGTGTTGAAATACTCTAGATAACTGAGAGGGGGGGTGAATCAGTTATCTCAAAAACTTAACAATTTCTACACTTAAAACATTCAATTATTTGCCAATCATTTACCAATCATCATTAGGATTAAATCATGAAAGCACAAATCAGAATCTCAAACACATTTGTAGAATAAACACATAAGACATCGAATTTTTATGTAGAAAACCCCAATTTGGGGAAAAACCATGGAGAGGATTAGCTCTCAATATATATTGCAATCTTGGAATAATGATGTTCAGGCTTGGTCACTCCACGAGCCTAGAACATACTGGCTCACTACCATGAAGCACAACTAGGTCTAGCAAACTCACTACCTCAACCCTAAACCTAGAAGATTACAATGAGGGCTGTTAAACCCTAAGGGCTATTAAACCCTATTGGTGGCTCACTGTCAGGCTCACTGCCAAAATCGGTATCTTCTTTTTGTCTAAGATTAATTCATTGAAGTACAGTAATTCCTCTACTCTGCTCTACCTCCTTACTCTTTTCTTTTTCTTTGCATCTTTGCCACTAGTATAGATTTTCACAACTCAATTACAAGTATTTATATACTACATCAACCTTGGAATGATCATCAAGGTCGGCATTACAATCATCAACCATTGGAATAATCTCTAAGGTTGGCATTACAAACATTTACAAAATAAGTCTTGACTTAATGCAAGAATTAAGCTAAGGAAGTATAACAAGGATGTATGCATATCACGCCATGCCTTAGATGAGACTCATACATGATCTTCCATGCTACAACATGCTTTTGAAATCACCAAGAGATCTCTAAAATTATTGGAATTAACCAAGTTGGCTAAGACTGGTTACATGCTATGTTATCCAAGAATAATCTTCAAGACGATCTCAATTTCTTAATGCAGACCAATATCAAGATAGGAACATGATTAGGAGAAAGCCACAATCACATTATAATCATTAGGAGCAACTATACAAACATTAACCACTTTAACCATAGGAATCTTCACACCGAAACATATGAACTTCACTATCTTCATCTGTCATAAAAGAAAGATAGCTTGCAGACCACCAAATCATGAACCACTGCAATTGTAGGCACTTATCATCATTATAGACTTCCCTTTAGAACCACAAATAAAAATACTTTATTGCGGAGCAAAACACTTTCTCCTTGTCACTAGAGAATAATCAGAAAAAGTAGGTTTTACTCTAGTGAATGCAACTCTCTCAAATATTCATACCAGAGGCTCAAACTCAAGATTTAGCATCTTCAGATGTTCCTTTAAATAACTTCCAATGCACAGACTAATATTTTCAAATAGAAAGAAATGTGGAGCAATCTACCAGACTATTCTTCAGCGTACAACTCACTATTTACACTGTACTTCATTGTAACTCACTTGTTTCTTCCGAAGAGGCCAATTTTTTCAATATCCTCAACATATAAAGCTTCTAAACAAGAAATAAAATAGGATACAGTTGACACCAATGACAACAAAGATATGTTGACATCAATGACAACACCGATTAGGCACATACTTGCAACAATCTCCCCCTCTGTCATTGATGGCAACATATGATGTGAAAAACTACATGTTGGTGTGAACAAGGTTATCACCTAACCAGTTTACCCTTGTGTGGATAATTTACATTATTTAACTATTTACTAGTTAAATAATATTCACACATCGTACACATGTTAAGTTGACATAGTGAGTCTACTAGATGCCTAGTTGTGTCTAGTTGAGTCTAGTTGTGTGTTGAGTTGTTGATAGTTGGAGTGAGTTGTCTTATCCTCCACATGTGCAATTAGTTATCATCCTCTAATTGACACATGTAGGAATATATCCACCTTTCACTCCACCCTTCTAGCTCTCACCTTGCCTTTATTAGCAAGGCATATCATGTGTTGTAATCACTTGTAACAAAAATCCTTCTTTTGCATTCATTGATAGAATAGCATTATTCTCTCATTTGATCTCTCTTGTGCTTTCATGAAGTCCTAGATCCTGGGTGGCTCCAATCATAGCCAACTCTAACATGGTATCAGAGCTCTAGGAAGAATCACTTTATGCTAGTCATTTTTTGAGAGATCTTGAGTGCAATTCATGGCGGATCTTGATAGTTGAGTATGCTCTTCTCTTGCATCACATGCTGACCTAGAGAATCAGAAAGACTTGATAGGAATACCAGATTTGTGAGGGTTTCCTCTTCTTTCTCTTGTATTACAGGTGCATTTCGGTGCATGTTGTTGCAAATTAGACTTCACCATTGCATCCATAGCAGCCAAAATAGTCAAGATTGCCTTTCGTTTCGTCAAAATTGGACATCGGAGGCAAAATTGACAAGGGTTTCAATTTGGGGCTCTTTGGCGTGATCCGGGAAATACCAGCAATTTTGGAGCAGTTTGGCCCAAATCAGACATTGTCATTACGTCCGGAGCAGCCAAATCAATAAGGATCGACTATCCAAATGCCAAAATCCATTACAGTCGCAAAAGGCAAAAAAAAATTTTCCTCCACCCTCGGCCGTACGGATCTGTCGTAGGGAATATTCTTCAGAATCTTTGACTGCATCATCCTCCTGTGCAGGCAAATCTGGGCGTACCAACATCATCGACATCTGGTAATAAAATCTTTGTTGGTTTTATTGGTTGTCTAAAGGTTTTTAGTTTTTGCAGAGTATTTGGCACAGGGTTGTACCTGCGCTAGCAGGTACTCTGTAGTACTGCTCCCACCATGTGGAAAGGACTGTGAGCCCCCAAATCTCCATTAGCAGGCATTAATGCCACCGTCGGCCTTTTCAATCTCAAATCACCAGTGGTTAAACACTCTTTAGTGGCCATCTTTATACCACATCGGCAGCATCCGGCGGTCAAGACTGTTAGATCTAGGGCATACAACTGAGAGGGGGGGTGGATCAGTTGTATAAAAACCTGCTCTTCTAAATACTTGATTCTTCTTTATTAGTTAACAGTATATCAATTAATCATCCATGGAAGCATAATGCATAAACACAAGAGCAGATAAACATCAACACATTGAACACCAAGATTTTGACGTGGAAAACCTGGTTAAGGGAAAAACCACGGGGTGATTAACCCAAGGATTATTCTCTATTAGAAGAATAAGAAAAAGAATGGCACTTGCCAATTAGGGCTCACTGCCTGAGCACACTGCTCACAAAGAGGCCCACTGCCTACAAGGAGACACACTATCTACAGAGTGATAAGAATCACAATCTTGAACTAGAGAATGACATCTCTACCATGTCCGGATCAGTTCCATTTAAGCCCAAAATCCCTGCTCTGCCTTTCGCACTTCTCTTTGCTACACCACACTCATTCCCATAATCCACACTACTAAATGAACTCACAAACCTTTATTTATACAAGACATCGACTTAGGAACAATCATCTAAGTTGGCAATCAACCATAAGAATATCTGCAAGATGAATAACACATCCGGTCAGCAATCATAAGAACATTCGCAGGATGAACAACTCATCCGATCGGCTAGTGGGAACAAGAACTTCATCCGGAAGAATAACTTCAATTCCAGGCTCTACCATCAATGCGGACCAACAACACAACTTCATCATGATCCAAGAACCTTCACAAGCCTGCCTGAATGACCAGGTACATCCGCACTTTCTCTACATACTGGAATCTCTTCTCTTCCTCATCCGGAACTTCAAGAACACAGTCTGTCGCCACTGTCACAATGCAAAAGGCACTTTTAAACCTCAAAATCATACACAACTCGAGATGACACATCACAAGGACATCCCAAACACTCCTTCCAATCCGCAGATTAGGATTATACAATTCCGGACCTCACCGGACCTTTCTGTGATCCTCTATCACCTCTGAACACTTGCTGAAACCGGTTCTATACCGACAGCCACAACTCCTTCAGATTTTCATGTGGACCTCTGAAATCTTAACTGAAGTATCTCAAGACTCATATCTACAAACCCTTTAATCTGCATCCTCTAGTTCGCATCCTATACAATACATTTGCCTTCTTCTTATCACTGTTCTTCATTGTTCCTGTCTGAGGCTAATTTTCTCAATATCCTCAGCACATTGCTCATCCAATCCTTCTTGTCAATGCAATATGAGTATGTTGGCATCAATGACAACACTGGTTCACCTCATACTTGCAACAATCTCCCCCTTTGTCATTGATGGCAACATATGATGTGAAAAACCATCAAGACAAGAACTTCTCCTTTCTGTCACAGCTCCCCCTATCAGCAACATGTCTTCTCCTCATTTACTGCTCCCCCTTTGATCATCAACCACTTGTTTTTCACATGTCTTCTCTCCCCCTTTGACATCAATGGCAAAGGGCTCATACTTGCAATTCTAACACATCAGAATCATACCAGCTGCTCCCCCTTAGTAGCAGCTCCCCATCATCAATCCGGATCACAAGATATGACTGTGATATCCACCAGACTGATGCACATTAGTGCATCTTAGTTCATTACCGGAGGGGCCATGACCCCTAACTTCTCCCAGAGATATTCAAAAGAGTCCTTGGGAAGAGGTTTAGTAAAGATATCTGCAATCTGATCCTTGGAAGGAACATATTCCAACCTGACTTTTTCCTTATTCACTTGTTCTCTCAAAAAGTGAAACTTGATAGATATGTGCTTAGTCTTAGAGTGCAATACCGGATTCTTAGAAATATTAATTGCGCTTGAATTATCATAGAAAATTGTGATAGGCTCCTTATATTCAACTTTAATGTCTCTTAGCATCTGCTTCATCCATAAGATTTGAGTGCAACTGCCTACTGCTGCAATGTATTCTGCTTCAGTTGTAGACAGAGATATTGCATCTTGTTTCTTGCTTAGCCAAGAAACCAATCTCTTCCCCAGAAAGAATGCTCCACCACTGGTGCTCTTCCGGTCATCCACATCTCCTGCCCAATCTGCATCTGTGTAAGCATGAAGAGAGAAATCCGGATCTCTAGGGTACCATAGACCATACTCGAATGTTCCTTTCAAGTACCTAAAAATTCTTTTGATTGCCATAACATGAGATTCTCTAGGATCAGCCTGGAATCTTGCCACAAGACCAACAGCCTGCATTATATCTGGTCTAGTCTGAGTGAGATACAACAATCCACCAATCATTGATCTATACTTTGTCTGATCTGCCTTTGGGGAGTCATCATCTTTGCTCAACTTACATCCGGTTGCCATGGGAGTGTTCATTGGCTTTGAATCTTCCATACCAAATTTCCTCAACAATTCTTTCACATATTTGGTCTGAGAAATAAAGATCCCTTTCTTTGTTTGAGTAATTTGCAGACCCAAGAAGAAATTCATTTCACCAAGCATAGACATTTCAAACTCACTTTTCATCTGATTTGCAAAAGTTTTGCACATACTATCTCTTCCTCCAAAAATGATATCATCCACAAACACTTCAACAATCAAAATATTTTCATGATCAATTTTGAAATATAAGTTGCTATCAGCAGTACCTTTGTTGAATCCAATCTGCACAAGATGCTTATCCAACCTTTCATACCATGCTCTTGGGGCTTGCTTTAATCCATACAAGGCTTTCTTCAACTTGCAGACCATATCATCATTATCAGACAATTGAAATCCATCCGGTTGTTCAATGTAAACTTCTTCTTCCAGATCACCATTTAGGAAGGCAGACTTGACATCCATCTGATATACCTTGAAGTCTTTGAAGGTAGCAAATGCTAGGAGTAATCTGACTGCTTCAATTCTTGCCACCAGAGCAAAGGTTTCTTCAAAATCAATTCCTTCTATTTGAGAGTAGCCTTTGCAGACCAATCTAGCTTTGTTTCTGATTACTTCACCAGCTTCATTCAGTTTGTTCTGGAAAACCCATTTGGTTCCAATCACATTCCTGTCTCTAGGTCTGGGAACAAGATCCCAAGTATGATTTCTCTCAATTTGCATCAATTCATCTTCCATTGCTTTGGTCCAGTTTTCATCATTGCAAGTTTCATTTATTGTTTTGGGTTCAATCTTTGAAATCAGACAACATTCATCCTAATTTTGAGCAACATTCCTTCTAGTTTGCACACCTTTGTTTCTGTCACCTATGATCTGATCTTCAGAGTGGTTCTATATTACATACCTTGGAATTTTGGGAGCATTCTGTACTGCTGCTTCTTGATCAGGCTCATTCAGACCTATTTCTTCTTCCTGATTTACCGGATCAGGCTGATTCTGACTTACCGAAGAGGATTGAGCTCCTTGAACTTGAACACCATCTTGGTCATCCTCATCAAACTCATAAAACCTTGAGGGCTTCTCAATTCCTTCATCAACTTTCACATTAGTGCTTTCTATCATCTTCCTCAATCTCTTATTGTAACACCAGTATGCTTTGCTTTGAGTGGAGTAACCCAAGAAAATTTCTTCGTCACTTCTAGCATCAAACTTTCCTAGATCTTCATCTCTTTTAATATAACACTTGCTACCAAATACTCTGAAATATTTCATAGTAGGAGTGATGCCAAACCAGAGTTCATAAGGGGTCTTACCGGTGTTGTTTCTGATTTGAACTTGATTGAGAGTGTAGACTGTAGTGCTGATAGCTTCTTTCCAAAACATTTGAGGAACATTTGCTTCCAACATCATTGTCCTGGTAGCTTCCTGGATGGTTCGGTTCTTTCTCTCAACTACTCCATTCTACTGTGGAGTCCTGGGAGCAGACAAATGTCTTCTTATACCCTGCTTCTCACAGAAGTCAATGAACTCACCAGATGTAAATTCACCACCTCTATCAGACCTTAGACACTTCAATTTCAATCCGGTTTGATTCTCTACCATAGCTTTGAAGATTTTGAACTTCTCAAGGGCTTCTGATTTCTCCTTTAGGAAGGTAACCCACATCATCCGGGAATGGTCATCAATTAGCAACATGAAATATCTATCACCTTGTAGACTCTTGATTCTTGTCGGACCACAGAGATCAGTATGTACTAGTTCCAACAATCTGGTAGAGGACTGATCTTTGCTTTTGAAAGAGATTCTACTCTGTTTACCTAGCTGACATTCTTTGCACAAACTATTTGTAGGTTTCATCAATTTTGGAAGATCTCTTACAGCCTGAGTATTGCTTATCTTGATGATGTTATCAAAATTTACATGACACATTCTTCTATGCCATAACCAACTCTGATCAATTTGAACAAACAGACAACTTTTATTTGAACCAACCAGATGAAAGATATTACCTTTTGTCTGAGTACCGGATGCAATTTTAGTTCTGAAACTTGTAAAGATTCTGCATTTTCCATTCTTGAACCGGAGATCATAGCCTTTGTCTACTAACTAACCAACACTGAGAAGATTGTGCTTCAATCCTTCAACATATAGTACATTACCTGTTTTGCTCTTTCCATCAAAGGAAATAGTTCCCCTACCTCTAATTCTGCCAGCAGAATTGTCACCAAATTTTACCATTCCTCCTTCATACCTTTCCAAATCCAAGAACTTATCCTTGTCACCAGTCATATGGTGAGAACATCCACTGTCAATAACCCAATCATCCTTTTCTTCCACTTGAGCAGCCAAAGCTTTTTCCACAACCTTCTGATTGACAGATTCAGAGAGTATTGAATCTTCTTCCTTGATGGCAATAAACACCCATTCATTTCCGGATTTGCTTCCTAGTTCTGATTCATCATCTGTTATTCCTTCATTGTCATCTTCTTCATGAACATAATAGCAGGTCTTTTGAAACCTTTGTTTGTTAGAATTAGTCCTTGCAGATCTTTCCAGACATCTTGAAGCAAAATGACCAATCTTATTACAGTTGAAGCATTTAAAGGGTAGTTTTCCTTCATACTTACCGGATCCTCTTGGCAGTCTCTTTGCAATGAGGGCTTCAAGTTGAGCTGTTTCCACTTCTTCTTCTTCCATGTCTCTTCTTGCCTGATCATACCATGACATCTTCCTTGAAGAGTTTTCACCCGGATCAAGTCTCTGTTTGCCTTTCACATAGGCACTGGCTTTGAAAGCAGATTTAGTCTTGGGAGGATCATCTCCAAACTCGGTCATTTCAAATGCAGCTAGTTTGCCAGCCAATTGCTCTCTTGTGACAGTTGTGTGGGCTCTGAATTCATCAATGGCAGCAACCTTGATTTTGTAGGCAGCAGGAAGGGATCTGAGGATTTTGCAAACAATCTCCTTTTCATCCAGAGTTCCACCAGCATTTCTAATTCCACATACCAGCTCATTCACTCTTGGCATAAAGGTAGTGATGTTTTCATCATCTCTCATCTTCAATCTTTCAAATTTTCCTTTCAGACTTTGCAACCTTGCACTCTTGACAAACTCATCTCCTTCATACAGAAGTTCCAATTTAGTCAGGATCTCATATGCAGTTGGTAGGTCGATAACATTTGAGAGATCTGAGTCGTTTAATGCGCTTAGCAGAGCTTCCTTGGTCCACAGATTGTTTTTAGCATCTATGATTTCATTCAGAGTTGTCGGACCACCTTGTGGAGGTACATATGGTTTTGAGACCATGGCCAAGTATGCTTTTCCCATACATTCCAAGTGACATTTCATGCGACCTTTCCAGAGGGTAAAGTTGGTTCCATCGAACTTTGGACTATCCTTCTTGTATGACGACATCCTAGATCTCCTCAAGCGGTTAAGCTCCTTTCAGAGGAACTTGGCTCTGATACAAATTGTTAGATCTAGGGCATACAACTGAGAGGGGGGGTGAATTAGTTGTATAAAAACCTGCTCTTCTAAATACTTGATTCTTCTTTATTAGTTAACAGTATATCAATTAATCATCCATGGAAGCATAATGCATAAACACAAGAGCAGATAAACATCAACACATTGAACACCAAGATTTTGACGTGGAAAACCCGGTTAAGGGAAAAACCACGAGGTGATTAACCTAAGGATTATTCTATGTTAGAAGAATAAGAAAAAGAATGGCACTTGCCAATTAGGGCTCACTGCCCGAGCACACTGCTCACAAAGAGGCCCACTGCCTACAAGGAGACACACTATCTACAGAGTGATAAGAATCACAATCTTGAACTAGAGAATGACATCTCTAATATGTCCGGATCAGTTCCATTTAAGCCCAAAATCCCTGCTCTACCTTTTGCACTTCTCTTTGCTACACCACACTCATTCCCATAATCCACACTACTAAATGAACTCACAAACCTTTATTTATACAAGACATCAACTTAGGAACAATCATCTAAGTCGGCAATCAACCATAAGAATATCCGCAAGATGAATAACACATCCGGTCGGCCATCATAAGAACATTCGCAGGATGAACAACTCATCCAGTCGGCTAGTCGGAACAAGAACTTCATCCGGAAGAATAACTTCAATTCTGGGCTCTACCATCAATGCGGACCAACAACACAACTTCATCATGATCCAAGAACCTTCACAAGCCTGCCTAAATGACTAGGTACATCCGCACTTTCTCTACATACTGGAATCTCTTCTCTTCCTCATCCGGAACTTCAAGAACACAGTCTGTCGCCACTGTCACAATGCAAAAGGCACTTCTGGACCTCAAAATCATACACAACTCGAGATGACACATCACAAGGACATCCCAAACACTCCTTCCAATCTGCAGATTAGGATTATACAATTCCAGACCTCACCGGACCTTTCTGTGATCCTCTGTCACCTCTGAACACTTGCCGAAACCGGTTCTATACCGACAGCCACAACTCCTTTAGATTTTCATGCGGACCTCTGAAATCTTAACTGAAGCATCTCAAGACTCATATCTACAAACCCTTTAATCTGTATCCTCCGGTTCGCATCCTATACAATACATTTGCCTTCTTCTTATCACTGTTCTTCACTGTTCCTGTCTGAGGCTAATTTTCTTAATATCCTCAGCACACTGCTCATCCAATCCTTCTTGTCAATGCAATATGAGTATGTTGACATCAATGACAACACTGGTTCACCTCATACTTGCAACAAAGACTACTTCATGGTGAGCGGTCTACAATCCACAATTCATAATCGGCGACATCTTTTGGCTTTTGATCAAATCGGGCAGTCTTCACATAACCCTCAGTGAATGGTCAGTATCCTTGATCATCACAGATCTTATAAGCATCCATTTTCAAATGACCGCTTGGTTTTTACATAGCAGTCTCCATATATCCGGCAGTATAGTGTTTTTTAGCACATTTGGCAGTTATTTCTAAATAGTCCGCAAAAGTATTTACCTGACGGTTTCAAAGCTCAGTCAAACACATCATAGCAGATTGGTGATCTATTAAAATCTCAGTGGACAGTTTGAACATTCTCGGCGGCTTAAATCCATCGGTGGCCTCTTTAAATAGTCACGTCGTAAAAAAAACTTATGACAGAAAATTTTCTTAAATCATCAGTTGTTCCTTGTGGCATATTCCTTGAGCCACCTGTGAGTGGCAGTGATCACCCTCTATCAACATCATCCACTGGCATTTAGATCTTAGCATTTCAATCGGTGTTTAGATCTCAGCATTCTTCAGGCATTTACACCAGCGGTCTTCAATCTTCTCAATGGTCTTCGGCGACATTAACTCCCAACCGGTGATCTAAAAACTCTGACAGCGATCGACGGTCTATACCGTGACTTCAAACTTCACCATTGGCGATCTCCACTCAAATCGGTGGTGACTGTATAGTGCCCGGACTTAATCTAAACTCATCCAATGTTCTTATAGGCGTATTCCTTTCAGCAGTGACAGTCAAAAATTTTTCTAAACTCGTCGGCTTTTCCAGTCCTACCATGCAGGCATATTCATATCGGCGGAAGAATTTTTCTAACCATTGACCAGCATCAATGGTGGGAATAAAAAAACATCCCTCGAAACCACTTACCTTCAGCACAAGTGGTTTCCTCTCTACGAAATTTGCAAGGCGGTATCGGCAACAAAAAGTGGTTTTGACCGTTAAAGCGTTTTTGACCTCCAGGGGTGTTTTTGCATTTGACCGGCAGTTTTTTTGCTTTCCGAGGGAGGATTTTTTTTTCCCAGCCAAAAAGAAATATTCTGAGAATATTCTGTTGACGTCAGCACTGTGTCAGCAAGGGGGCCATTTTTGCCCCTCAAAGCCCTAAAAGGGGGCTTTTTTTTTTCATAACTATTGCCCACGGAGACGAAATTGTGCAAATGAGATATCGTCGGAAAACTGAAAAAGAGCACTTCGTAGTAGTATCAGTAATTTTCTGAAATTTTGTTGCAGGTGACTATTATAGCAGTTTGAAGATAGATCTTTGTTTTTCACTTCTGAGCTCACAACTTTCTACCACGATCTCCAATTTACGCGATTCTTACGGTATCAGAAAGGTATTCAGGAGCTCTTCAAATCCATCAGTACACTTTTCTCAGATTTTGCACTAGGTTCATTTTATTCCATTTGTTAGTTTTTTGGCTTTTGGGTGATAACTTGGACATTTTCGCACTTGAGATAGTGAAACTTGTTTTGAAGGGATCTATTTGCTGTGGTTAATCATTGTGAGTGATTGTAATCTCCTTTGGATATCAGTTTTAAGAGATTTTCATGCTTTCCCAATTTTGGTCCCTTGAGGACAATTGCAAATCACACTAAGTATAAAGTGCCACAATCATTCATTTTTGGGGGGGTGATCTCTTTGATTGAGTAACAGGGGGGTATCTTGTGTTCTTTTTTGTACTCTTGCATCATGGATTCACACAAACTTCCTCTAATCACACCATATAACTATCATGAGTGGAAAATCAAAATGGAGATTCATTTAAGAAGTTTGAAAATTCATAGAGTAACAATGGGTATAGAAATTGAACCAACAGCAGCTACAGAAAAGAGAAAGTGGTACAATAGATGTGATCAAGCCTATAGAACACTATGCTTGTCTATCTCTCCTGATCTTCTTTTTCATATTGAATCTTGTACAACACCTAATGAAGTGTGGACTACCTTAGAAAAATTCATTGGTAAACAAGATACAATGAGAGGTTTCAAATTAGAGAATGAATTAATTGGTTTGAATCCAACCAATTTTGCAAGCATCCAAGACTTCTTCACAAAACTAAAATCACTTAGATTGCAGCTCATACAATTTAAAATTGAGAAAGAGGACACTCAATTGATTCTTTCAATCCTTGCCAAGCTTGGTCCTGACTATTCAATTTTTGTTTCTACCTTTTATGCTACAATGGATGCACTTGGGAAAGCTTTCACAATGCCTTCCCTTGATAAGTTTGCTGCATCAATCACAAGGGAGAAAGCTAAGTTAGTACACATTGGCAAATTGAAGTCTCTTAAACCTCAAGCACTTCTTGCTAATCAAGGTACAAAGGATCAAAAGGCTTCAACTAGCAAAGGTAAGAAACAGAAAAATAAAGATTTCAAGAACAATGAGCAAGTAAAGGAGTCAACAAAATCACCTAAGTTCTCATCCTCTCCCAAGGAGGAATCATCTAAGAAGGAGAGACCAAAGTGTGCATTTTGCAAGAAACTAGGACATGATGAGCATAAGTGTTATGAGAAGAAAATTGCTGAGTTGACTCACATTATTCAAAAGCACAACATTCAAATGCCATCACCTAGTTCATCATCTTCTTCAACACCATCATCATCTACACAGACAGGGACAGCAAGCATTACCAATGGGATAAACAAAGGAAAAGGACAGGTACTCTTTACTTCTACAAGTCTACAGTCAGAGAGATGGCTTCTTAATTCAAGAGCTTCTCATCATATGGCATCTTCACAGTGGATGTTCTCTTCATTTGAGTCATGTACTTCACCACCTATTTTGATGGGTAACAATACATACATGCATGCATCTAGAAAAGGGACTATTGATGTTGGTGAGTGTACATTCAACAATGTGTTGTGTGTACCTTCCTTGTCAACCAATCTCCTTTCCATCTACCAGATCACTCACTGTGGTGCAGGCAAGATAGTTGAGTTCACTCTTGATTCAGTGATCATAAGGGACTTGGAGAGCAGAGATATCATTGTTCTTGGGATGGTTGATCATGCATCTCACTTGTATACCTTCTCCCATTTTGTTTCTTCTGATGATGTAGATCCATTGATTGATATTCACACTCATGCATCAAGTGTGAATCATGTTTCTGAGGAGAAGTTTGGTCACTTGAAACTTGGTGTTCTTTCACCCACTTTGGTTCATGAGACTAGTGTTGAGCTTCCATCACCTAATCCTCCTGCTTCTTCAGAGATCGACATCGACATGGTTTCATCCATTTCAGTTGAACAGGATCATACAGGTCTTTCAGACATAGCTTTGTGGGATACTTTCTTGGCAGGTATATTAGACTTGTTTTGTGAGTCTCATATTGCAAATTTGGAGGACACACTTGAGGGGATATCTCTCCTCTTTGATGATAGTTACAACACAACTGTTATCCCATCTACTTCATCTTTGAAGGTTGTTCTTCATGCGTCTACCCAAGATTTTGGATTGGTCACAACTCATTTCATTGTGTCTTTCTTTGATTATGACATGTGGATACTTGAGAAGTTTTCAGCGGCACACATCATGAGGCTTTTCCCCTCATCCCTTGAGATGGAGTTTCTTCGACATCAGCCTTTGGACTTGTTTCTTCCTAAGGGGAGGAATGTTGTTTACAGGTACATGACACTTTCCAGCGTTCATCTTCAGGCATTCACCATAGGCACAAGAGCTACTTCATTGTGGTAGGGACCCATAGTCTCACACTTGCTCTCCTATGGGGGGTATTTGATTGTACATATGTGATAGAAGTTGTCCTTGGGGGGTCATGTTGAGTCCTCCTACTATCACTTCTTTCACTTTCATGTTTCATGCATTCTCACTTTTGGAGAGGAGTTTTTTTCTCGTGAGGTTTTCTCCTTTTCTCCACTTGAGATTTGTTGTACATGGGTACCTAACATGGCCTAGTAGCTGGGACCCATCCATCATTGCATCTTTCTTTAGTAAACTACTCCCTAAGTTGCACTTAAGGGGGGGTGTTGGTGTGAATAGGGTTATCACCTAACCGGTTTACCCTTGTGTGGATAATTTATATTATTTAACTATATACTAGTTAAATAATATTCACACATCACACACATGTTAAGTTGACTTAGTGAGTCTACTAGATGTCTAGTTGTGTCTAGTTGAGTCTAGTTGTGTGTTGAGTTGTTGATAGTTGGACTGAGTTGTCTTATCCTCCACATGTGCAATTAGTTATCATCCTCTAATTGACACATGTAGGAATATCTCCACCTTTCACTCTACCCTTCTAGCTCTCACCTTGCCTTTATAAGCAAGGCATGTCATGTATTGTAATCACTTGTAACAAAAATCCTTCTTTTGCATTCATTAATAGAATAGAATTATTCTCTCATTTGATCTCTCTTGTGCTTTCATGAAGTCCTAGATCCTGGGTGGCTCCAATCATAGCCAACTCTAACACAACACAACAGCCATCAAGATAGGATTCTCCCCCTATTTCTTTACACACCAACATTCCTTCTCTTCTTGTGTTTTTCACATGATTTATCTCCCCCTTTGAAATCAATGGCAAAGGGTACATATTTGCACAGAACCAAAAAAATAATTTGACCTTACTTTTCTTTACTACCCCACCTATCAACTATACTACAACACTTACTGATCTCATTAGATACTCCCCCTGAGATGTAGCTATCAAATCATCAATCTGGTTTTTAAGAATGAAATTGCTAGCACCACCAAATTGATGCACTTCTATCCATCTTAGTTCAAAGTAGGAGGGGTGATAACCCCTAACTTTTCTCTGAGATATTCAAAAGTATCCTTAGGTAGAGGCTTGGTTAAAATGTCTGCAATCTGATCTTTTGTAGATACATACTCCATCTTGACTTCATTCTCTATCACTTTTTCTCTCAAAAAGTGATATCTTATGGATATATGCTTTGTCCTTGAATGCATCACTGGATTCTTGGATATGTTTATGGCACTTGTATTGTCACAAAAAATTGTAGATGGATCTTTATACACAACTTTGATGTCCTTCAATGTCTTCTTCATCCATAGCACTTGAGTGCAACTACATGCTGCTGCAATGTATTCTTCTTCTACGATAGATAGATATATTGAGTCTTGTTTCTTGCTTAACTAGGATACCAACCTCTTTCCCAAGAAGAATGCACCTCCACTTGTGCTTTTCTTGTCATCCACATCTCCAGCCCAATTTGCATCTATGTATGCACTGAGAGTGAAATCATTATCTTTTGGATACCACAATCCATAATCTATTGTGCCTTTTAAATATCTCAATATTCTTTTAATTACTATCACATGTGACTCTTTAGGCTCTTCTTGAAATCTTGCCACAAGACAGACTGCATGCATTATGTCAGGTCTGGTTTGAGTCAAATAAAGCAATCCTCCAATCATGGATCTATACTTTTTCTAATCTGCCATAGGTGAATCATCATTTTTACTGAGTTTGCAACTAGTCACCATGGGAGTGCTTAACAGTTTGAAGTCCTCCATCCCAAACTTTTTCAACAACTCTTATGAATACTTAGACTGAGAAATGAAGATGCCTTTATCTGATTGATTGATTTGCAAACCTAAGAAGAAATTCATCTCACCAAACATACACATTTCAAATTCACTTTACATGTCATCAACAAACTTCATGCACATACCTTCATTGCCTCCAAAGATAATGTCATCAACAAAGACTATAACAATTAAGATTTACTTATCATTGATTTTGAAGTAGAGATGGCTATCTGTAGTAACTTTACTGAACCCCAATTGTAACAAATGCTTATCTAACCTGGCATACCAGGCTCTGGGAGCTTGTTTCAATACATATAATGCTTTCTTCAATCTACACACCATGTCACCTTGATCTGATGATTGAAATCCTTTTGGTTGTTTAATATAAACATCTTAATCCAATTCTCCATTCAAGAATGCTGACTTGACATCCATCTGATAAACTTTGAAATCCTTGTAGGCTACAAATGCTAAAAACATTCTCACTGCTTCAATCCTTGCTATAGGTGCAAATGTTTCCTCAAAGTCTATACCTTCAACTTGAGAATATCCTTTGCATACCAACCTTGCTTTGTTTCTTACCACTTCACCATTTTTATTCATCTTGTTCCTGAAGACCCATTTGGTACCAATCACATTCTTGTCTACTGGTCTAGGGACAAGATCCCAAGTCTAATTTTTTTCTATTTGCATCAATTTTTCTTTCATGGTGTTGGTTCCCAAAAATGCAGGTTGCTAACCCTAAGAGGATGCCAGACTCTATGTTTGGATTTGCAACATTTTTAGACCAATTGACAGAGCTATCAGCTCCCTACACTTCAGGTCCTACAAACCTAGGCGGGTGTACCTTTGTAACTAAAGCAGACTTAACACTATATGACTTGATTGGATTAGTAAATCTATCACAATGGCATACAATGTAATAGATGCAAGCTTCTAAACTACTCCTACTCCTAATACTAAGATCTGAGATGTAATTGTTTGAATGAGATTTTATGGAATCCTAAAATGGAATTGGTATGACCAGTGCCTATTTCCGTTGGGCTAATGGAGTCAAGGTGTATATGATATATGATTTACTTATTGGTTACAATCCTAATTGTTTGGCACTTGTGTTTGTTTATAGCTTGTATAAACGTGCAAGAATGTGACTGACAAACTCTACTTAGTGATCCACTCGACTCTTACCAGGTTACTGTGACTTATTGAAAGGATTTTTTAATCCTTGCTTGAAGGAACCGATCAAAAGAATCACACAATGACAGCAAATGTGTATTGACAAATGGAGTTGATGCTCAATTTGAATAACAAGACAATATCGAGTTGGAGACAGTATGACAATCTTGATAATTATAGGGCTGCTCTTACCTATCCAAATGCTACCTCCAGGTTACTGTAATCAATCAAAAGGATTTTATATCTGTAATGGAAACCAATTAATTTGATTACATGAAAACAGCAAGTGTGTTTCGATGAAACTAAAATATCAACTTGGAAACTCAAGTTCAAATAACAAAGAAATAACAGTATGGAGACAACCAAATAATTGCTCAGCTCAACAAACAATAGACACCAATATTAAATCATTAATTTATGCATTTTCTCCACTATACAATTTCGAAAGATTTTACAATGTACAACATAATATTTTATTTTGGCAACTGATCAATCCATCCAGTTATTTAACTGATGTTTTTCCTAATCTACTCTTGATCCTAATCTACTGATGATCTTCTAATCTTTGATTTCATCTGGCATATATAGTTTGAGATTTTAGGGTTACAACCCTTTATTTCTTCCGTTGCAATTTTTGGTATCTCTTTTCTTTTAGTTAATTGCCTTCAGCAAATTAAAATAATTTAATTTTCACCTTTGTATCTTGGCAAAATTAATTACAATTAATTATAATCCTTCTTTAGCTGGCAACTTTGTTTCAACCCAATCAGAAAATGCTCTCTGAATAAAATGATTATTCATTTTATAACCCCTCAGTGAAAATGTTTCACTTGTATTTTCACACATTGAAAATATTCATTAGGTAGAACACTTACCTATTCAGTTAATTCTTCAAAAATATTTCATCTCCATTATACGAAATCTTTACCTTGTAGGTTCATTATGTCTTTCTGTGAGAATATTTTATTATTCCTTATTGTTAATGAAAACCTATTTTCCCTTCTCCAAATAATTTACTCTTTAGGAAAATAACTTTCGTGCCTTGATAGATTTTGTAATAACTCACTTTATATTGAAAAACTCCTCCCGATAATTATTTTAATATTTTTTTACTTTCCTTTTGACCTTAGCAATATGCATCTTTCGGACCCACTTCATAACACTATGAAATTTACCCAATGTCAGAATGGCCTTTTATCACCATCAGCATAACACAGGCCTTCGTTATGAAATTAACATGTCATCCCGATGCTTTTGGTTTCTCTGATATGTTTCACCCATCGTTCTATTTATCGGCAAGACTCTTCCCGCAATGCCTCTCATGGTTTTCTTCATCGCGATGACCCTTGCAGTCGGAGAGATTTAAAAAACTTACTCCGATATAGTAAGTCTCTCCGATAATGACTTTAGGGTTTCTGTGTGATTTGCATAGTTTAACCACAATCCTTTTTCGAAGCTATTATCTCGTTTCAGGATGCGAAGATTCTGGTGAAGATTGTGGAATTCGGCTATATATCTTTAGCAGTATATATTAAATTCAGCTTTTGCCCACCCATCGGCATATCGGAAGACTTATTTTTATTCATTCCGATATGCTATCTCTCACCGATTAGATTTTTATTTTGCAATGTTTACGGTGACATCATCTTCCTCCATAATTTTGCCAATATTAATCTCTTGGGGTAACTTTGACTCTTGCAATTGTAATATATGTAATTTTCTTGTAAAATATTCACAATAACCGACCATCATGGCAATGCTCCTTTAATTTTTGGAATAGAAATATTTTACTCATGGGAGTAAAATTATGAAGTTGTATTAAAATAATACCCTCGTTAGGGTTTGCCTTCATTCTGCATGCATTCTGATTCTTTATTTAATTAATCTTCTTGGCATTCGTATTCTTGTGAAAATAATTTCCCAATGTGAATATAACTATTTGTCATATCCTTTTGTTCATATTTTCACCCAATCGATAAACATATTTTACTCTTCAGGTAGGAAACAATTACCACTCATAAAATCTTGTTTTTCAAACAACCTTGTGAAAATATTTCACATCTTGGTGAAAATATGTTACAATGTCAAGAGGTGATTAAATTTAATAAATGTTTACCTCCTCGTGAATGTATTCACCTTGTTTTAATTAAAAGATATTTGATATACTTTTCTGTGAAGAATAAAGTATTTCATAATACTTTCATTTTAATCCCTTTGTTGGCCAATATAAACCTATATGCCTTTTCACCTTTGTTTGGAAAAAATATACATTTTGGGTGAAAATGATTTCCCTGTTCTCTATTCCTCGGTGAAAATATTTCACTGCAAAATATTTTCTAGGTAAAAGAATTACTCATTCAATCAATTCTCTTCGTCTATGTATATTTATATCCCTTAGTGAAAATATCTCTTTGGTCATTATATACCCTCTTAACTCTTCCTGAATAATATTTTACTTTCCAAAAATATTCAATGATTGTTCACTTTTATCTCCTTCCACAAAATATAAGGTTTATATTTTATTTTATAATAGTCTCATGTCATTTAATTTTTTATATGTACCTTCTTTATTTTATTTACACCTTTTTGTAAATATTTATTCTCCTTTGAATAAACCTTTCATCTCATGGGACTCCATCGGCAAGACTTGTTAGATTGGTATGACTTGAGATTTTCACTCCGATGGTATATCTCTTGCCGATGAGTTTTCCATCGGTGAGACCTATATGATGTCTTGCCGATGAAATTTTTTTTATAGCTCTTGTTCATCAGTGAGACTTTTGCTGAAACTGTGTCCATTGTAGCAAATTGTTATATCACGAAAAAGGATAAAAAGTATTCCCAGTTCTTTTAATTCCATTTCACACACCTTGCATGGTGATCAAAACAGGCTAACTAGCCTTCGGAATTAGCCTGAAAAACTAATCAAAACTTCTCCCTGAGCCACAAAAATACACCAACATGTTGAATTGTGATAGGGGAGTATGGTCGTCAGACAGATTGGCATGAATTTATTGGGATTAAAAGCTGCTCGCAATCAAAGTAGCTCACTCAGCGTGTTTTGCACCTGTTTTAAACTCAACTGAAACCTATTATTTTGCCTCTTTGGAAAAATATCAAATCTGATATTGAGAAGCTGCCGTCCTGGGGATTAGTTCATTTAGGCCACGTGAACATGTGTGCAAAAGGATTTTTCATTATTCCTCTTCCTTCATAAGATATCAGATGTCAAAGTTAACCTTTCTGAAGCTGCCTAGGAATGCAGTCACAGAACTGTGTAAAATCCATTTGGATTCGATTTTGAAAAAATATCAAACAAAGTGCCGGGACCTTGAGAATTGGCATGTAGGCACATTAACATGGGAAGAATTTGAGACATCAATTGGTTTTTTATGAACACGACCCGATTGCTAGATATTACCTTCCAAATTAACCTCCTTAAAAACTGCCCCTTCAAAACCTGATTCGAGCTCACCAACTTGCAATTTTAAAAACCCATTAAATCTCTTCCTGGGAAGTTGTAACTGGAAAGTTGAGTTTATTTAGGCTTGATGAGTGTGTGTGTAAGAGGATTCTTCACCATCCATCTTCTGTTATGAAATGGTAAGGGCCAAAGTTGAGCTCTCCGCAACTTTCTGGAAATGCATATGGCAACTGAACTTTTTACATTTGCTTTTGATTTTGAAAAAATAGCAAACGAGATGTTGGGGTCCCAAAAACTGGCATGAAAGTACATTATCATGAGAAAAATATGGAACACTAATTAGTTTGTCAGGATCATCATTTAGCTGCTAGATATCAACCTCCAAAGTTGGCCTCTCGGGCTGATTTCACATTGTGCAAGTAACAAACCCTACCAAAACCCTCCAACTTGGTTCTTCAAAACCTAGTCAAAATTGATCGTAAGAGGCTGGAATTAGGTTTGGTCACTTACATATGGCAGGCAAACACGTTTGTGAAATGATTTTGCATGAAGACGAACTGGCTCCGAATTACAATGCTTCAAAGTAGGCCACTTGAGCATATTGTGCAGGGGTATCTATGAGTGTTGAAATTGATTTTTTCATATGGGCACCTAAAATTTTGCAAAAATTGGTATGAAATTTTAGGTCCCAACACATGGCATTTACCCAATTTTCATCATTACATGCTTAATTACATTTTTAGGTTCTACTTGAGAAATCAAACAATAATTAACCTATTTATCAACAACCCTTCTTCTAGTGTAAACTCCCTTACTTTTATCTCATATGATTTGGTCTCTAGAGTGATTTAACTTTACATACTTGGGTGTCTTAGTAATGATTTCTGGAGCTTGTTCTTCTTCATCCTCTGAGTTTTCTTCTTACTACACTATAACTTGGCTTGCATGAACATCTTGTTCATCAGATTCATATCCACTTGACACCCTTTCTTTGCCTTCATCAACTCTGACATTTGCACTCTCAATGATCTTCTTCAACCTGTTATTGTAACACTAATAGGCCTTGCTCTTTGTGGAGTATCCAAGGAAGATACCTTCATCACATCTTGCATCAAACTTACCTAGATATTCATCTCTTCTGATAGAACACTTGTTGCCAAAAACTTTGAAATATTTCATAGTGGGAACTTTACCATACCATAATTCATAAGGAGTCTTGGAGCTCTTACCTTTGACTTGGACTCTTTTTAGGATATATACAGTAGTGTGGATTGCCTCTCTCCAATATACTTCCGGTAAGTCATCCTCTTTCATCATTATTCTATAAGCCTCTTGAATTGTCTTGTTTTTCCTTTCAACTACACCATTTTGTTGTGGAGTTCTAGGTGCAGATAATTGTCTTTTTATCCCTTTCTCCTCATAGAAGAAGTTAAATTCATTTGATGTAAATTCTCCACCTCTATTAGACCTCAAGCATTTTATCTTCAAATCTAGCTCATTCTCAACCATTTCTTTAAATGGTTTGAACTTTTCTAGAGCTTCTATTTTTTCTTTCAAGAAGGTAACCCAAGTCATCCTAGAATAATCATTAATCAATAACATGAAATACCTGTCTCCTTGTAGACTTCTTATTCTAGTGGGTCCACATAGATCTCTATGTATTAATTTCAGTAGTCCATCAACAGATTGGTCCTTACTCTTGAAACTTGTTTTTGCCTATTTTCCAAATTGGCACTCCTTGCACAAAGTATCAGTAGGTTTCACAAGCTTGGGGATATCTCTTATAGCCTTAGAGGAGCTTATCTTCACAATATTGTCAAAATTGATATGACACAACCTTTTGTGCCACAACCAACTTTCATCATTCTGTGTCAATAAGCAATATTCATTAGTCCCTTTCAAGTGATAAATGTTACCTCTTGTCTTCTTACCAGTTGCAATCAATGTTCCAGAGCTTTCCAAGATCTTGCATCCATTATCCTTGAATCTGATACCATAACCTTTATAACACATTTGACCAATACTTAAGAGATTGTGTTTTAATCCTTTTACATATAAGACATCATCAGTGTTATGCTTACCATAAAAAGAAATGAATCCTTTTCCACAAATCTTACAAGCTGTATCATCACCAAACCTAACCAGTCCTCCATCATATCTTTCCAAAATTATGAACTTACTTTTGTCACCAGTCATGTGATGAGAGCATCCACTATCAATAACCCATTCATCTTTGTCTTCAACAACCTAAGCAGCCAAGGCACTTTAAACTAGTTTTTCTTCCTTCACACAGCTAGCAAGATTAGTGGACATAGGTTCTTCTTTAATAGCAATAAACAAGCATTCATTTGTAGAAGTACTAGCATTATCTGGATCACCATCTAATACTCCATCATCATCAAGATTCTTCAACATAGTAACATTTCTTTGGAATTCTAGGTCTATCAGGTCTTGGCTTAGGAACTCTTGTGGGACATCTAGAAGCATAATGACCAACTTTACCACAACTAAAACATTTAAAAGGTAATTTTCCTTTGAACTTACCAATACCTCTGGGCAAATTGTTGACAAAATTGGATTCAAATTCTTCAAGCTCATAATCTGGCTCTACCTTGTACTTGTCAGATCTGGGGGTTCTTTCTGAAGTGCTGGCCTTGAAAGCAGTCTCTATTTTTGGAAGGGAATCACCAAGTTCTCTCATTTTAAAGGCTATCAACTTCCCAAGCAGCTGATCTTTTGTAATTGTTGTCACTATCATTATTTCCTCAATTGTGGCCACTTTATGACTATATGATTTAGGTAGTGATCTAAGAACTTTGTTCACAATTTCAATGTCTTCAATCTTTCCTCCTACACTTTTAATGGTGCTCACAATTTCATCGATGTTTTGCATGAAGGATGTTATGTTGTCATCTTCGCTCATCTTTAAACATTCATATTTTGTCTTTAGACTTCGTAGCTTGGCACTCTTCACAAAAGTATCTCCTTCATATAGATTCATCAACTTGTCCTAGATTTCATGAGTAGTTTCTAGCTCCATAACTCTTGTTACTTTGATATCGGATAGAGCACTTACTAAGGCATCTTTGTCTTTTATGTTCAACTCAAATTGCTTGATCTCATCTTCAGTTTGCGGACCTTCTTTTGGAATTTCATACTTATCTTCAATTATTTTCCAAACACTCTAACCTAGGAAAAGGAGATGGGTTTTCATGCAAATTTTCTAGATAGAGTAGTTTGTCCCATCGAACCACAGACTTTCCTTTTTAGATGACATATTGGCTCAACCTCAAGCAGTTAAGCTTTCTTTCAAGGAACTTGGCTCTAATACCAATTGTTTAAATACTCTAGACAACTAAGAGGAGGGGGGTGAATCAGTTGTCTCAAAAACTTAACAATTTCTACACTTAAAACATTCAATTATTTTCCAATCATTTACCAATCATCATTAGGATTAAATCATGAAAGCATAAATCAGAAGCTCAAACACATGTATAGAGTAAACACATGAAACACCAGATTTTTATGTGGAAAACCCCAATGTGGGGAAAAACCACAGAGAGGATTAGCTCTCAATATATATTGCAATCTTGGAATAATGATGTTTAGGCTTGGTCACTCCACGGTCTTAGAACATACTAGCTCACTACCATGAAGCACAACTAGGTCTAGCAGGCTCACTAACTCAACCCTCAACCTAGAAGATTACAATGAGGGTTGTTAAATCTTCAGGGCTATTAAACCCTACTGGTGGCTCACTGCCAAAATTAGTATCTTCTTTTTGTCTAAGATTAATTCATTGAAGTACATTAATTCCTCTGCTCTGCTTTGCCTCCTTACTCTTTTATTTTTCTTCGCATCTTCACCACTGGGATAGATTTTCACAACTCAATTACAAGTATTGATATACTACATCAACCTTGGAATGATCATCAAGGTCAGCATTACAATCATCAACCATTGGAAAAATCTCCAAGGTTGGCATTACAAACATTTACAAAATAGGTCTTGACTTAATGCAAGAATTAAGCTAAGGAAGTATAACAAGGATGTATGCGTATCACGCCATGCCTTAGTTGGGACTCATACATGACCTTCCATGCTACAACACGCTTTTTCAATCATCAAGAGATCTCCGTAATTACTGGAATTAACCAAGTCAGCTAAGACTAGTTACATGCTATGTTATCTGGGAATAATCTTCAAAGATGATCTCAATTTCTTAAATCGGACCAATATCAAGATAGGAACATGATTAGGAGACATCCACAAGCACATTATAATCATCAAGAGCAACCACACAAACATTAACCACTTTAACCATAGGAATCTTCACAGCGAAACATATGAACTTCATTGTCTTCATCTGTCATAAAAGAAAGATAGCTTGTGGACCACTAAATCACGAACCGTTACAACTATAGGCACTTAGCATCATTCCATACTTCCCTCTAGAACCGCAGAGCAAAGTACTTTATTATGGAGAAACATGGGGCAAAACACTTTCTCCCTGTCACCAGAGAATAATCAGAAAAAAGTAGGTTTTACTCTGGTGAATGCAACTCTCTCAAATCTTCATACCAAAAGCTCAAACTCAGGGTTTAGCATCTTCAGATGTTCCTTTAAATAACTTCCAATCCACAGACTAAGATCTTCAAACAGAAATAAATGTGGAGTAATCTACTGGAGTATTCTTCAACATACAACTCACTATCTACACTACACTTCATTGTAACTCACTTGTTTCTTCTAGAGAGGCCAGTTTTCTCAATATCCTCAACATTTAAAGCTTCTAAACAAGAAATAAAATAGGATACAGTTGACACCAATGACAACAAAGATATGTTGACATCAATGACAACACTGATTAGGCACATACTTGCAACAAAAAGAACCTATGAAAGTTTGGAGAATGAAACAAAGCAAAGAAAAGATAGATTCTAAACTTGTACATCTTGCACAAGTCACATCATCAGTTGCATAATATATAGAATGAAGTGAAGGGGAGTTGTCCAATGTCATATCACTTTTCCCAAGAAGTTTCAGGAGGAGATCATTTGATTCTTGTCAATACTTTCAGAATATTCTTAATATGTTAGTAAGAATGTGAAGTGTTGATCATCATGTGTTTTGAGCTATGTGTCATGCATGAGAGGTGGAGCTTTTATGTGGATTGGAGATAGTGTCAAAAGAAGATGGTGAACTGGAGATGTAAATTCATGATCATTTAGAAGTGTTCTTGGTATGATAGTTTGACATGTTTCTTTGATGGTTTTCCTCATTGATAGGCTTCAAGAAGGTATGTACAAGTTGTGTGCTTCTAGTTATAAAGGTGGTATCAGGTATGTGCTTCAAGCTATGGCAATTTAGAGATTCTTATGTCATTGATGGTGGTGCCTTGTATCTCATCATGTTCTTCAGTTAATCAAAATCTTTTGTATATAGTGCTAAGGATAGTGTTTTTGGTGTAGTGTGTTTTTACTGCTGTAATGATGTTAATATCATTCACAAAGGCAGTTAAGGGTGTGCCTTGCCAAAGAGCAATCTTGAAGACAAAAGTAATAAGGTGCTGATCTAATCAGAGATTTAATGCTTAAACAGTATGAGAAGGTAGTAACAAAGTTGTTTGTGTGGTTATAAAACACTTGGAAATCTCTCTTAAGAATTTGAATGGTTCATGTGAAGATGTGAACTCTAACAACGACAAGGGACATTAGTTGCTTGAACAGGAAGTAAAGTGTAATCAAATGCAAGGTCCTACAGAATCAGGATAGTCCACATGTTGTACAATGCCAAGTTTTATGTGGTGCCAAGTTTTATCGGGACATGATGTTATGCTCATGTTTGTTTGTTTGTGTATACTCATGTTGATCTCATGGATGTTGGTGTGTATATGATAGTGATATATAACAAGTAATGGTACTTTGACATGGAGTTTTGGTGTAGGAGGAGTTGCTTCACATGTATTGTAGGAGCTGCCTTGTTCAAGTTATGATGGATGAATTGTAAGGAGATGTCTTGCTTTGAGTCTTCACATGTTTGAAGGATGATGCTTTAAAGGATATACAATGTGTTTCAGAATCTCAAGTGTGTCTTGATGACATGATAGAGTTGTTCATTTGTTGAGATAAAATGATATGCATGCTATGCTAATTCTAACATATGATGCTATTCATGTTTGAGAATCATGGTTAATGGTGTATACCATGCATGCATGTTGTCTTGAGTTCATGTTGTTCATTGATGAGGATTTTGTTGTCTAAGACATGTCCATAGGTGATTAGAGGTTGATCACAGGTGATTGGAGGTCTTTTTAGAGTAGTCTTCATGTCATTATGAATTGTGATTCAAAGGTATAGGTTTGTTAAGATTTCTCAGTGCAAAAGAAGCTTGATCAAATAATGGTTATGGCCTGAAATGCTTCCTTCATGTCATGAGGTGTTATTAGGCTGCCAAAGTCATGAGGATTGGTCATCTTGTTTTGGTTATAGATAATTTGATAAGAGGTGTATGGTGTAAGGCTTGCTGAGAATGTACTTATGTAGAGCACTTATGTTTCTTTTGTGTTGATTGATACAAGAATATTAAGAGCAAGGCAGTGTTGATAAGATGCAAGATAGTTTTTTGATAAGATGCAAGACAATTTTTTGATAAGATGCAGGGTAGTTTTAGATACGTTGTAGGGCATTTTTGATAAGTTGCATAGCTTGGACAGTGTTTTCAGGATTTCTTCATGCTTTGTAAGTGAATATCTACAATGACTATAATCCGTTTTAAGAAATGCAGGATGCAAGTTTGTTGTCATAACAAGATATGCAGAGATTTGATCTTCATGGTTGATGAGTGTTCATAGCATCACAAGATGGTTTAGGAGGTGTTGCTTGCTTTCATGTGGTTCAGTCTTCTCTAGGCATGCTTCATTACATACATTATATGTTTAGTGCAAGTCATGTGCTTCATAGGTTCATCTCATGTAATGCTTTGCTCACAAGTCTTGATTCAAGTTTGTCATTAAGGAGGTATATCTGCATCAGAAGGAGATCTCTATTTAACATAGGGAATTCTTGACTAGTTGTCATTGATTCAAAGGAGCGTGCTTCATTTCCATCCTTGTTGAGATTGAGTGTTGATTATCTCCTGATATTGGATTGGGTTATCTTTGGTATTAATGATGGACTATCTTTATGATTGTCGCTCATTGAAGCTGAGAAGATAAGCTAGTTGAAGAGATTACATTCATGGTGTTGGAGATGTCAATTGAGTTGCTTCAAAGTAATGGGATTTGATGAGTTGTTACCTTCTATAGATCAAATTTGCAAAGAACTAAAACCTTAAATATCTCTATCTACCTCTCTGTAGTAGAGTTAAGAAGTCTAGTTTACACTAATCCAGATTTGATACCTATTTTCCTAAATCCTAAAAACTCTAGCAATGTCTTTGGAAGACCTAAGTATATCTTTGTTTCAAATCCTTTTTCAAAGCCTTTAAAAAACCTTCACTGCCCATCCTCTATTCATTCACTTTTTCTTATGTTTTAGTGTTGATCTATTGTAGCAAGTCGAAGGGCTTGTTAGTTACAACTTAAAGGGGTCGCAGCCATCTTTCTATCGGCCCCCTCTACCTAGTGTTATCGGATTCACCGGTTAAATTTCCTTGTATCGGGCAGTAAAATGAAATTAAAGGCTTCTTTTAAAAGTTTCGATGGGAGTGAAGACCTTGATCAATGGCTGTCATTCAAACTGAGACCCTGACTACTATGCTTTGTATTTGACATTCATTAGAACATCATATCTACTAGACTGTAGTGGTTTGTTTTACAAAAACTAGTTTTAGATAGTTTCTAAAGGAAGATTTTTTGTGAGATTTAAAAGCTCAAATTTTTAGGAGATCTATTCTATTTTTTTCTCTTCCTCTCATGCATGGAAGACTAGAAGGAAAGGCTTTTTTTATGGAAGAATATGAAGAGTTTCTTTTTAAAACGAATTTTATGTGTCGATTTAAAAGATGGATGGATAAGAAAATATATATGATAAATGAGAGCAGAGGAATTATCATGACAGAGAGAAGACAATGAAAGATCAAGGATTGAAGGCTAATTGATGACAGAGCAAGTATGTAGATGAAGATTTTGAAGACATACATATAGTGACATCATTTTTTTAACACAAGATAAAAGATGAAATTGCAGATAGTCTTGCAATAGTTTTGTTAACTGAGTCGGAGCACCAGTAAAATTGACATCTTGGTCTGTATGATGGATTTTTGAAGGAGACCTAATCGGAATGAAAGTTGGGACATATATCTTTCTGTATATATGCATATTGGATCAAATTGTGAGAAGTTTTGATGAAGTGAAATATGAAGGGTGTGTTTAGACTGCATAAGGAGGGTTTGTTTGTGTATTGTAGAGACAAGATTCAAGCAACATGTTTTTGAAAGATTGTGGAATAAGTCTACATGCTTTGCATCATTGATGGGTCATCCCATAATAATGGGTTACACTTTTTGGCCAAACTTGACATTGAAATCAACATTCTGAACTAAATCTTCACTTTCTAACACATATAGCCGCTAAACCATTAGGAATTTGAAGATGATGCGAACTAGTGATTTGTGAGATTTTGTTTGTAGATTCTAAATATATATATATTTTAAATTTAGAGTTAAATTGTAAAAAAAATTGTATCTCATTTGATAACTGGTTTTTAATAGTAAACAACATTTATTTAAAGTGATGTGTATTCTGTAGCATATAACTTTTTTTCTACAAAGGATAAAATTTTGATTCTTTTTAATTTAGATTGGTAACACTAATATATAGGGCATGCATTTGGTTTTATAATGTTTTGTTAAAATTTTTTTAATTAAGTTTTGAAGTCAAACCAATTATAATTTACACACAGGTGTATTCCGTAAAATATAACTTTTTCTGTATGTATTGAAATTCAATTTTTTTTCTTTTGTTGAAACAAGGACATCAATACCTAGGGCATAGATATTTTTCCAAAAAAAAAATCACTAATTTACTAATTTTCCATGTGTGTAGAACAAAGAACTTGATGTTCGGTGAAAAACCTACATTCCCAATAAATTAAAAATAAATATAATAATCAAATTAAATATATTTAAAATTATACTTTTCGGGAAGCTTATAATAAGGACTACATACTTACAAAACATAAATTTTAAATGAATTCATTTGATCCCCCAAAAGGTAAATAAAAAGTGGTTTTTTATCAGCATTTTGATAGGTGTAGAGGAGACTCCATTATAGGTATGGTTTAAAACTAGCGGGGTTCTATCCAAGGGGGTTTGAATCTAAGGGGGTTTGATCAAACCCTCTTCAATTAAAATCCTTTAAATGGAACCTTTCAAGGCTTAAATCATTATATTTTCTAAAAGTATGTGATTTCAGCAAAAATCAGGATGTCCCAGAAAGTGTAACCCATTATTGTGGTAGCACCATGATTATTGATCTCATATTAAAAGTACTGATTTGGAGATTGTACTATATTTGAAGGATGTATCCAAGACATAAGGTTTTTAAATTCCTTTTAGAAAAGACTAATATGTTTTGCAGGGAATGGAAGCTATGATTTTACATTTATCATTGTGTTTGAAGATTGTGTTGAATTGGAAACAAAACAAGACATAAGCGATTTGCAGAGATATTGAAGTATTTTCATTGTAATGTGAATTTGTATGTAGGATAAGTCATTCAATGTATTGAAGTGAATTACGGTATCCCCCTGAATTAAGTTTTCTTTCTTATGTTCATATTCAGCAAGTGAGGCATATGTGTATCAATGAGACGCCTATTGTATCTAGTGAAGATCCTAATTTGCCAGTGAGGCATGATTAATTGTCAGTGAGACAACTATAGTAATCAGTGTGATTTTGATAAGCTAGTGAGGCAATTCAGAGTGGTTTTTCTACCCCATGAGGGTTTTCCACTCCTAAAATTTATTGTGTCATGGTTTTAGTTATTATGTGATTCACTTATCATTCATGTCTAAGCATTCTATATTGATTATTGTTTAGTATTTAGATCCTTACATTGATGAAGTAGGCCAAACTGATTAAGTGTTGTTAGCATCATTATTTCTATTTACAATTTTGTTGAAAGAAAGTCAATTAAAGTTCTTACATCTACAACACTAATTCACTCCCCCCTCTCAGTGTTGTCTGTACTCCAACAGATTGAAGAAATTGAAGACCAAGAAAATAGTGCAAAAGCCCAAGATCTGTCATGTCAAAATGTTGCATCAAAGAGTGTCGAATATCCTGAAGCATGGATGAGGAACTACTAGTCAAAAGTAAATCATCTACATACAAGACTAGAATCAAAAGGTCATTGCCATGTCTATGAATATAGATTGTGTGATCGGAGTGGCAACATGTGAAACCAAATGCAAGCAAGAAGCTATCATTCTTCTCATATCAAGCCTGAGGGGCTTGTTTGAGACCATATAAAGAATGTCGAAGCCTACATACAAGTGAAGAGTCTTGCACAAATCCTGGAGGCTGCTCCATGTAGATCTCCTCATGAAGATCACCGTGTAAGAAGGCACTCTTCACATCCATCTGAAATACCTACCAACTCTGAGATGCAGCAATAGAAAGAACAAGGCGAACATAATCCATCTTGGCTATAGGGGCAAAGGTATCAGAGTAATCAATACCCTCAACCTGTGAAAAACCCTTAGCAACAAGGCATGCATTGTATCTATTAATAGAACCATCATTTGCATACTTGGTGCGGTACACCCACTTGCACCGTACCATCTTTCTTCACTTAGGAACATGTACTAAATCCCATGTATTATTCTTCATCAAAGAAGAATACTCCTCTACCATAGCTGAATCCCACTTTGAAATACATAAAGCCTCTAAAAAACTCTACGGATCTAGAGATATTGCCTGACTCAAAAGACTAGAGCCAAAAGTCTATGAGTGAGTGTAGTGAGAAGTCATAGGATCACCAGTTAAAGATCCAACCTTCTGAATAGTACTGTGTGACCACTTAGGCAAAACACGAGTGGGTGGAGGTGGAAGTGGTGGTGGAGATGGTGGATTAGGACCAACATCTAAAGGATCCTCAAGTGCTAAGGTATCCTCATGAGATGAAGAGGGTAGAGTAGGTAGTGAGGAAGAAGAAGTGGGTGGAGGTTCTATATGTGTGAAAGACTCATCAAACTAGACATCTCTTCAAAAGAGGACATCTTGAGTAATAGGATCAAACAATCTATAGGCTTTCACATCCTCACAATAGCCATCAAAGATGAATGGTTCACTCTTCTTCTCCATTGCCTTACCCTGACCATCTGGTATGAATGCCCAAGCTTCACTACCAAATACCCTGAAGAAGGAAACATTAGGCTTGATATTTGACCAAGCCTCCTCTGGAGTGATATTCTGAATTGCCTTGTGTGGAGTACTGTTCTAAATATAGTTGGCACAATTGATAGCTTTAGCGCAAAAAGATGGGGCCATAGACCGAGACTGAAGCATACAATTTGCCATTTCTTGAGTGTTCTGTTCTTTCATTCAGCAACACCATTCTGCTAAGGAGTGTAGGAACTAAATACTGATGACAAATACCATGCTCAATGCAATAGTCCTGAAAGGCCTGATTCACATATTCCCTCCCATTATCTGTGTGGATCTGCCAAATAGAAGAACCCGACTGCTTCTCCATGAATACCTTGAAAGTCCTAAAAGTGTTGAATACATCATTTTTGTACTTGAGAAAGTACACCCATGTGCGGCGAGAAAAGTCATCAATGAAAGTAAGTACATACTTGGCCCCTAAAAATGAAGGAGTTGGGAATGACATGAGGTCACTATGAACCAACTCAAGTAAGGAAGTAGCACAATGGGCTTTACCCTTAGGAAAGGGTTCCTAATGATGTTTTCCAAGTACACAACCTCAACAAACACCCTTTGTGCATGCAACCTTAGGGAGACCAAGTATGTCTCTTGTGTACTCAACTGTTGAAGATACATGTAATTGAGGTGTCCAAACCTCTCATGCCAAAGTCAACTCAAAGAGTCTGCATGGGCAATGTGTGATGAATAACTGGATGTCTTAAAACTATGAAACCTATACAAGCTAGACCCATGATCTGCTCTACCTGAAGCAATGATCTTCTCTGGATGCTATAGATCATGAACAACAACATCATGTGGAGAAAACTCAACAATCTTCCCATCGCCAGTATGACATATCTGATAAATGGAGAGAAGATTGGCAGAAAGTTCAGGAACAAGGAGGACATCCTCAATACAACCATCTGCCAACTGAACTGAACCTAACCCCATAACTAGAATCTGTGAAGAGTTTCCCATTGAAATATGAGAAGTAGTGCTATCAAAAAGAGACTCAAGAAGATAAATTGAATGAGTCATGTGATGTGAGGCTCCTGAGTCAACTATCTAATTTGATGTGGATGAATTCAAACCTGTAGCATTAAGGGCACAACCTTTGCTAGGTTTGGGGGTATCAATGTTGTGTTTCTTCATGGCTTCTTCTAAAGCCTCAATCCTACGATGACAAATCTTGGCATCATGATTCTACATCCCACAAAAAGTACATGGCTCTTTGTTTTTCTTTTTGAAAGAATTTTTACTTGACTTAGAAGAGCCTGTGTTTGGAGTATTAGGTTTGGTCTTTTGCTTAGATGAATTCTCTTTTCTTGAAGATGATTCTACCTTTGACTATTTTGAATGCTTATTACCTTTACCCTTAGATACATGAACTACTAATGCTTGACTTTTTAAAGAAGTGGTAGAATCCATGGAGAGTAACTTAGATTTTTCTCTCCTTAGTCGATCACAAAATTGTTCAAAAGTAGGCATAGTAAATGTTGAACCAAGTGCATCCATTGTAGAGTAGAAAGTAGAAGCAAAGACCTGATAGGGGCCTTTTAACTTTGACAAAACCAAGAAGACACATTTCTTATTTGTTTTTGTTTTACCACAACCTTGAAGTCGAGAAAGCAAATACTTGAACTTGACTAAGAAATCTTCAATTGAAGGGACAACATTAGGTGACAAAGTTGTTAATTCAACATCCAATTGAAGTATTTTGAACTCATCAACTGTACCAAATAAAGTACTAAATTTGTCCCACATTTTCTTAGGGGTTGTACAATTGCTTAGATGAAATTGCAAGTTATTAGATACATGGAGGCCAATGATTCCCATTGCCTCATCTAACTTATTATGATAGACAAATTGTTCATACTCCCTATTGATATGCAGTTGTTGACTATTTAGCATTTGCCATAACCCTTTAGATTGAAGAAGTTGTTTTACCTTAGTTTTCCATGTGTGATAATTATGTGGTGTTAACAGGTTAATTTTAGGATCCATGCTTGAGAAACACAAAGAGGCACGTAAATTGTGCCTTATAAACCCCCTCAAGTTTGATTAAAACTTATAAAATAAGCCCCCCAAAAAAAAATTGGCACTTTATAATTGAGTGCGGGTTTACAATAAAAATATCGAAGTTACATAAATTTAGCATACAATGCTAATTAGAGAAACTCCTCCTCTAATTACAAGGATTATTGTCAACAAATAAATGTTGTCAATGACAACTTACAATGTTTAACATATTGAATACAAACTAATGGCCAAGTCTAATGCAATACGTATAAGTGTTAATCCACTAACACTAAACCACTAGTTAGTAGTTATAAATGTGGTAGTTTGTTACAAGAAATTCTAACATGAGATACTCCTCCCTCCAGTGGCCATGTGGTGTGAGCCATGATACCACGAGTAGTGGAAGTTAAAAAACAAAACAAATATAACTGGCAACCTCCCTGCATAAGTCAATATCATGCAAAGAAATAAATAGTGACCCGTGAACAAACACAAAACTAAAACATGACTTCAATTTAACACAAACACTAATGTAAAGTGTGTGATGAGGCTAACTAAAGAGAAAGGGAATCTGAGAGTCTTCAACTCATTCTACCTTGGATGCTGGACAGGACCAGTAAATGATGGGTGAGTGTGTCTTCAAACGACGATCACTACCAAATGCAAATGTTGGTGGTGAGGACTATGGTAATGGTGACCTCCATGAAGATTGGAGAAAGTGTTGAGTTCTTCACATCGTCGACAAACTGCTCAAATAAACTGAAGCCAATGGGATGTAGGAGCTATGGAGATGACTGCGATGAAAAAACAAACAATAAACACCAAAAACATGTAACCAAAAATGAACTCGACCTTCCTTGTTAGAGGTAAAATGATGAGCAAATTGGTGCTGGTTAGTTTTGTTGAAGTCCGTGGGTGTGAGAAGACTGCATTGAAGATTGCGAGCTCATTGGCAGGTGAAATGCCTATGGTGTTGAAGGGAGCATGAGCAACAATAAGATCATCACACATGAACACCAAGATTTTTACGTGGAAACCTGGTTAAGGGAAAAACCATGGTGGGGGTTAACCCACAAGAATTTGTACTCTGTTAAAAGTATTACAAAGGGGGAAGGCACATGCCTTCAGGCACACTACCCAGAGCTCACTGTTCAAAGGAGGTTCACTACCTACAAAATTGATTACATAGAGTTCACTAAATTATTTGAACCAGGGAATAGCATCTAACAATGTAGGATTACTGTTCCAGTTAGGCTCAATACACTGATTTCACACACTTCATCTCTTTCGACTATATCTCATTGTTCTGCCATGATCCGATGCCTTAATCTCTTGCTTCACACCTAATACTTCCAAACTTCGCACCTTTCACATCATATTCACACTCTCACACCCCAAAATTCTGAAATACATCGACTATATATATCCGCAACATGAAATTTCATCAACTGCAGTTGGCCTCAAGAAAACTTACAAACTTTTTCAAGATCACTATTTTGTCGGTTGAATCCATGCACAAACATCAATGCAAACCAAAACCTATGTATTCAAGTCATCAATCATGTTAGCCAATATCACTGGATCTCACAAATTACTCAACCAACAACTTCTCCTAATCCGCATAAGGATCAAACACCAAGTCAGCCTATTCTTCATTGGACTGAACTATCTAACCAAAACTCGATACTTAGATGCATGCAACTTTTAATCCCTTTATCATCAAAGGCTAAAATATTGGATTTAAGTGGCCCTGACATCCCTTAACACTCCCTCAGATCTGCAACTCATTATGATTACCTGTGGAGAAATGTGGATTAAAATGTTGAATCTTGTCATATGCCTTGTTCCTATCTATTCGGACTTAGACAAATCTGCACTCTAACTTCTGATATGATCAAGTGATGTAATGTGGATGTGTGAGATAGATTTAGTTTCTATCAATGAAAACACCTGTCATGCCTAGCAGTGTCTCTTGCCAACAATCTCCCCCTTTGGCATTGATGGCAACACTTAGTGAAAAATGACTAAGTGTTAGAACAGCTCCCCCTTACTATGTACACTTGTGATTTCCAATGCTCCCCCTTAGATGAATTCCTCATTTTTCACTTCTTTCACTCCCCCTTTGACATCAATGGCAAAGGATGAAATTTGCATACCAAAATTCTCACAAAAAATCCATGTACATGGGCATATATACAAACAGTCCTTATATCTTATCTACATAAACTTAAATACATCAGAAAAAACATTTTTCAACAGTGTCAATTCACTGTCCCAACTTTTCTTCATGCTATTCAAAACTAAAATATAACCACTGAATAAGAATGTTTGAAGATTAGTGGGGTCACATGTCAAGGCAGTAGCTTGAGCTTCTGTCAGAGCATTGAACATTGTTTCTAACTTAGGGGAAATTAGTCCCTGAAGTTCACACATTCTTACCACAATGTTCTCCTTTTCTTTCACCAATTTCTTTATTTCATTAATCAAATTAATTATCTGATATTCTTGACTAGCCACAGATACTGTCAAGGGATTAAAGGATTGAGATACATGTGATAATTTTTGTTCTGCCTCCTTTATTTTCTTCTCAATATCCTCAACAACTTTAGACCAAGATAGACAAAATTTATATACATCTCCTCCTTCAGTGAGGGCATTTTGAATACTCTTTACACTAGTATCCAACATAATTCTATACTTTTCAATTATTCCTTTCATCTCACTAAATCTTTTGTTATTAAATTCATTCCAGATTTTGACTTCAGCTAATTTTTCAAAAGACTCAAAGTGAGTACTTACATAGTTTATTACGCTCTTTAACTGACTGGATGGTGATGCTGATGAGTCTTTTTGAAATGTAGGCATGATTTTCTCCAAAATCTCAGACACAAGACCAAGCAACTCATTGTCTTCTATATGAGACTTCAAGACTTCCTCTCTGGCCTTAGCTTGTGCAAAAGAGGCCAACTTTATCATATGTACCAGTGAGAGGGTAGCCAAATTAATTGGACCTTGAATTAAATCCGGATCTTCTATGACTTGTTTATCTTTCTCCAAAATTTCTTTCACTTCTTCTGTAGTGTCTCTTGCCCAATATGATGTTTCAATTTTATGCTCTTTAGGGCCTGCATCTTCTCCCTTTCCGGAGACAACCACATTGTCTTGCTTATCATTTTATTTCTTTTTCTCTACTTCTTCTTTCTCTGCATCATTATCAGAGGCATTCTTCCTTTTATCAGAAATGTCTTCTGCATTCTTTTTCGAAGGATTTTGTGTATCCTCAACAGCAACATTATCAAATCCCTCAACATCTAGAATGGAAGAATTAGTTTCTTTTTCTTTATCTTCCTTGTCTTTGATTTCCACGTTCATCTCTGTATTTTCTTTATCAAATTGTTCTAGAGGAACTTGAGTATCTTCTGAGCATTCAATATTAACTTCATTCATCATCTCTTCATCTTCTTTATTCAATGTTTCTTCTTCTGAAATAGAGAAATCATCAGCCTCAACTTGTTGTTCATTTTCCTTCAACTCTTCTTCACATGTAAGGGATGTATCATTAGCATCAGGTTCCTCAGTGATCACATAAAACTTATTTCTATCCAAGGATTTCCTTAGAATTTGTTTTGTTTCTTTGACAACTTCATCAGTGTCTCCAATCATCAGCTTGTTCATCCTAAGTTTTCTTCTGAATTCATTTTTAACTTCTTTGAAGATTTTATCTGCTTCCTTTCTAGAGATGACTAGACACGGACTGGACAACACATGTTCCCTTAACTCCAAATCCTTTGCTTTCGCAGCTTGTTTTCTCATTTCCAAGATGTCACTTAGACTCTTAGGTATATCTAATAGAATTTCCACAAGTGGTCTTTTGAATACATTCAGGTATTTAATAGTAGCATCCTCCAAGATTTTCTTGTTAGCATCATCTAAGATATCATAGTATTCTATTATGGGCTTCAAATTCCCATGAACAGTCACTGCATTCACAATGTCTTCAATTGACAAGGTAGATTTTTCAACATCTATCTCTCTTTGGCCTTTTGCTTGCCCTTACACTTCCAGAGGGCTTGTCTTGGGCAGTCCTTGATGCTTCTACTTTCTTTATGCTTCTGAAGGGCTTTTCCTTTGATACTTTGGTAGCCTTGGTACCTGAGGCCTTCAACTCTTTAACCTCATCATCTGAATCGGTCTTTTCTTCATCCTCCTTCTCCAAACTGGCATATGACCTTTTGGCCATTATTTTTTTTCTTTTTCTTTGAATTTCTCTTTAATATGAGAAGGTGAGGCACCAGAGGTTATACCAAAACTTCTTGTAGTTCTTGATTTGGAGGAGTATTCTACCGGATTGCTTCCCTATTCTCTATCCTTCTTCTCCTTCTCAGCTTTCTCTATCCTTTCCCTATTTTGTCTCATAGCTTCTTTTGTTATTCCAATGCTTTTTGCAGACATTTCAACTTGCCTTTGGATCTTTCTCTTGGCTTTAGGTCTCCGTAGCTCAACATGTAGTTTCACATTGAGCTCACCATATGTACCAAATCTTTCAACTGAGGTGTCTTTTGGTTTGCTTAGAAGGTGTTGAGCATACATATCTATTATTTGTTCATCTACTTCATACCCCATGGGCATGATCCATACAGTTCTTGGTTTAATTGCTTCCATCAAGCATTGATCTATTTCCACCATGAAGCAAATAGTGTCCTTATACTTTTCTACCACTGACTTAGGTAGTATTTCCCTTGATTGCATCATATTTTGAAAATTCTTAAAATAACCCCAAAGAGCAGTCCTTTGGGCATTGGAGTCACCAATATTGTGCATGTGCTCTCTTATTTGGATGGAAACAGGTTTGTCACTAGTCCAACATAGACTGTTCATTCCAGGTAACTCATTCATGAAATAAAAGAATAAACACAAGACCAATGTACCATACTTGAATGTGTTCTACTTATCCTTTTTTATCTTGTTTAAGTTTTCCATTAGCTGGTTCTTCAGAAGCTCACACAGGTCATAGTCAACATTTTCTCTGAACATCTAATAGGCAGCATAAATAGCTATGCCAAATACTGAGTTTTCTCTGCTTGAGTGGTAAATCTTATATCTAATCACCATAGATGCAAATTTGACATCCGGATCAATTATGTCATCTATCATCATTGCGCTCTTATCAAATTTTGAATCCGTAGCTTCAGTTATAGTTTGGTTCTTTATAGATTTAAGCATTGACAATCCACCAAATGAGTTCAATCCTGTCATGGCCTTAATGGTATCCTTTGTGATCTTAAATGGTTTCTTCAACCACATAAATTCATCATGCATTTCGCTCAGTACATACCGGACCCACTCGTCCACAATGAAAGATGGAAACCCTATAATCTGAATGAAATGTTTGTCTTGCAGTGCCTTATACTTAGGTTTAAGACCATAAATTTCACCCCTCAAATGATTCTTAAACAAATCTAGTATCTTTGAATCCCCAAATTCATCTAGGTTAGCATGAATGTAAGCCCTAATATCTTCAACATGCAACACTCCATGTGAAACATTTGAGAAGGCACCTAATGGATCGACCTCTATAGATTTGTGTGGGTATTTTTTGAACTTGGGTTGGGGCCTTTCGGTGATATCAACAACCAACGGAGTAGCCATTTTTAGAAATTGCAGATTCAGAAAGTTTTACAGAGAATACCTTGTTTTGCCGGTTAGGGTTTTTTCTTGGAAATCTTCTTCACACTTCAGTCTTTTGAAATATTTTACACAAAGCTTGCCTTTCTTCTTTCTTCTTGGATGCAAAGTGATTTTGAAGTCACTTGAGTTTCCTTTTAACCTCCGTACACCTACCTTTTTTATGTAATAAATGCTTTTGCCCTAACTATTTCAAATACCCTATTTCTTGATACAATTTGTCATAGATTGCTCCGCAATTTGCCACATGAACGTTTTTATTTCCAAAAATTCCTTCAGATGATCTATAATAGGCCATTTTGTCTTCTCTTAATGTGCTAGATTCAAACACTCACTTATTGGCAGGGGGAATTAGATTTTCAATGCAACTCCCCCTGAGCCAGAGCTCCAATTTCAATTCCTGGAGGAATTATCAGCACCGGATTCCAGTGCGGATCCATTACCATTATTCATTTCACCTTTCTTTACTCATGTCTTATTCATTTCATTCTAGATCTCACTCACATCTATTTTTCCCTTGCCTTTGTCCTGTCTTTGCATATTCTGGTTTTTGTTTACCAGACCTTTTCTATCATCATTCCTTCTTCTGCAAAATTTTGCAATATGACCGGATCTATTGCAATTAAAGCACACAACATTTCTTTGCCCATTTTCCTGATTCCCTCTTGATCTGCACTGGTTAGCCATGTGTCCAAATCTATTGCATGAAAAACATTTGCCATTGAAAGAATTGACATTTTCTTTATTGTTAGAGTTATTCATTATCATACTTATATATTCATTGGATCTATGATCATACCTTTTACAATTGAAGCATTGACCAGAGAAGAATGGACCATTTTGATTCATTCTACTTCTGCACTAAGTAGCTCTATGACCAAATTTGTTGCACTTGAAATATTTTCCATTGAAGGATGGATACTTTTGAGCATTAGGCTATCTGACTGGAGGTCTTCTAGGTCTATTTCTCTGATTCCTGGATCTAGAGCTTTCACCTTTCTCAAATCCTCGACCATACTTATCATCTATCCTCTTCTGACTATCAAGGGGCACCTCAAGTTTGGATGAGCTTATCTTGTTCACTTCTCTTTGTATTCATTTACAGCTTCTAGGTCATGTTTGAGAATAACAATTTGCCTTTCAAGTTGTTCCTCATTATCTTTGGTTTCTTGTAGATCAGACTCTAGATGGCCAATTATTCTATCCAATCTACAACATTCTTCTGTTCTTTCTTTCAGAGATTGATTCAGGTTTTCTTTAGTCTTCTTCCTTTCCTCAATTTCCTTAGTTAGCCTCATCACCCCGAATTATATCTCATGTTTTAGGACAATAGCTTCTTTTGCCAACTTCTCATGTTCCCTTGTCTTCTCCTTCAAAGCCTCATCCATGTTAATGTCTCCATTCTGATTTGCTAACCACTGAAGTAGCTCCTTCCTCTTTTCCATAGATTTTCTTAGTTGCCATTTCAAGGTCTGAATGAAATCCTCAGCATCTTTAAGGTTCTGTTTCAGTTCTTTTATTTCTGTTCTAGACTGATCAAATCTTCTAAAGCAACTTGAATTTGTTCATTGATGCCATCAGAGTATCTGAATGAACCCATTGAAATACCTTCCCAAATCTTCCTCAAGTTGTTAAACTTCTTCCAAGGAACCAAGCTCTGATACCAATTGTTGAAATTAAGGAGCACTGAGAGGGGGGTGAATCAGTGTTCTGTGAAACTTATTATTATGTTCCTTTATAAATTTACCACATACATTCAAAAGAAAGAAATAAGAACATAAGAACAACAACAATAATATCATCACACATGAACACCAAGATTTTTACGTGGAAACTCGGTTAAGGGAAAAACCACGGTGGGGGTTAACCCACAAGAATTTGTACTCTGTTAAAAATATTACAAAAGGGGATGGCATATGCCTTCGGGCACACTGCCTAGAGCTCACTGCTCAAAGGAAGCTCACTGCCTACAAAATAGATTTCATAGAGTTTATTGAATTATTTGAACTGAGGAATAGCATCTAACAATGTAGGATTATAGTTCCAATTAGGCTCAATACACTGATTTCACACACTTCATCTCTTTCTGCTCTATCTCACTGTTCTGCCATGATCTGATGCCTTAATCTCTTACTTCACACCTAATACTGCTACACTTTGTACCTTTCACATCATATTCACACTCTCATAGCCCAAAATGCTCGAATCCATCGACTATATATATCCACAACATGAGATTTCAACAACTGCAGTCCACCTCAAGAAAACTTACAAACTTTTTCAAGATCATTGTTCTATCGGCTAAATCCATGCACAAACATCAATGTCGACCAAAACCTATGTATTAAATTCATCAATAATATCAGCTAATACCATTAGATCTCACAAATTACTCAACCAACAACTTCTCCTAATCCGTACAAGGATCAAACACGAAGTCAGCCTATTTTTCACTGGACTGAACTATCTAACTAAAACCCGATACTCAGATGCATGTAACTTTTAATTCCTTTATCACCGGAGGCTAAAATCTTCGATTTAGGTGGCCTTGACATCCCTTAACACTCCCTCAGATCTACAGTACATTATGATTACTTGTGGAGAAATGCGGATTAAAATGTTGAATCATGTCATATGCCCTATTCTTGTCTATCCAGACTTAGACAAATCTACACTCTGACTTCTGGTATGATCAAGTGATGCAATGCGGATGTGTAAGATAGATTTAGTTGCCATCAATGACAACACCTGTCATTCCTAACAGTGTCTCTTTCCAATAGGTGTTGAGTAGGATAATGAAGCCCTCAATCACTCTAAAGATAATGATGACTATTGAGATGATCTGGCTCAGCTAGAATGGAAGAAACCTTGACTACTAATGATTTTGGCTTCCAATGTTGAAGCAGCCCACAAACCAATGGTAATGGTGACCCAACAGAGATGATGCCTCCAAAAAACTTTGATCTGTGCAAACACCAAGGTAAAGAAACGCCTAAAAAGGGACCAAAACATTGAAATTTTGTTGCCTAGATTCACATCAGATTTACAAAGATAAAAATGCACTCAGAAAACTCAAAAAAAATGCCTACAAATCTTCAATTTCCAAAATAAATTTGCATTTTCTACCAAAATTTTTCTCAAATCTATGACACACCTATTATAGGGCTGAATGTGTGGGATAAAATTGGGAAGGGAATTACAATTCTAGGTTCTGATATCATATAGGAGCAGTAATGAAATGAATCAAATAACTAAACTTCCACAAGATGAATGTGCACAAAGAAAGAGGATGAAAACTATCATAAAATGTATGAGAATGTACAAAGAACTCCTTGTATATGTAGGACAAGGAGGAAGTGAGAAGGTGAAAGTTAAACATTGACTAGCCCTCCATAATGTGTGACACATTTAGAACACTTGGGACAAATGTGAGAGCATGTGTCAAATACCTATTGTGAGGACCGCCCTTTTTACTACTGTTGTTATGACTATTTACAGTACTGTTATTGTTACTTTCATATTTGTGGGATAGCAGTTCCCGGAATTTGTCAGACTATTAAACTTTATTATGTTTTCGGAAAAACTAATTGGGTGATGTTTGGATAAGTTTACTTTTCAGAAAAATGAATTAGGTGATGATGGAAAATTGTAATATGATTTTAATTATGTTAAATTGTACTATGTCATGAGAATGCATGTTTTATTTAAGTTGCTTCGGCTATGATGATTTTATGTGGTTACTGATCTTGTAATTGAGTGTGCAGGGATTACTAATCGAACCACAGATTTCGGAGATCATTCCACACCTTGTTATTTGTTATTCCCTGTTAAGCCGATCTGGTTCCACGAGGAACCAAGATCTCTTTGTGTTTGATGTCATGATGTTATGTGGTCTTTCGTATGGTCGAGTGGGTTAGGTTACCCTCATGTAACATTATTTTTATAATTTGTGTTGTAAAGAGATTGAATTTGAAATTTCTTTAAGTATTTAATTATGAGGCCCTTTTCTTGTGCTTTACCTTGACCAGGGGTGTCTTGTATGGGTTAAAGTTGACCCTGGGTTATACCCCATGGGTCCAGGGGCCCATTTGGCATGGGTAACCCTTGAGTAACCTCCATCTAGTCAACTTAACCTCCCCCTGAAGTTAAGTGGCGAAAATTGGAGGTAGGAGGGGACATGATGGGTTGTACCAACACTCAACCCATCTCTCTACATTCCCCTAGATAAGAGATGCCATCCATTATTGAAGGTCACCTCTTCTTTAGTGAGATTCCCCCATGTACTGTGGGGACACCCATGTGAAGCAAGGAGAAAGAGGCATGGGTCACCTGTCTTGTTCCCATTTAACTCTTTTTTTTATTTCTCCCATGAGAAAGTGGAGTCACATGAGAGGAATAAGGAGTACCCTTGGGAATGGAGAGTGACATAAGCCACCAGGACAGAATAGTGGTTTTGGGGAAGGGTGAGGAGGTGACAAGTGTCACTTCCCCATTTCTCAAAACTAAAAGAAAAAGAATTTGGGTTATTTATTTTCAAATTTTGGGGATGAGAGGGAGTTAGTTGAATTTGGAGAAAACTTTCATTTTTGCCTTACAAAAAATAGAGAAGTTAGAGAAGGGAGAGGGAGTTGGTGGCTAAGGTTGGAAGTGAACTCTGTGGACTCTGCAACAGCTTCATTCCAGGAGGGCTTTGCAAGGTTGGCCTGAATTTTACCTTTGTTTTTGTAGAACTGAAATGTGTATGAAATGTGTGTGAAATTTTGTGTTTAGATTTGTTTTCTGTGGGGTTATTGTCAGGTTGTTTGACAGAGCATCTCCCACTTGGGAGAAATGCTCATCAAGTTTGGGGTAGGGGAGGAGAGATCCTCCTCGGGTGCATACCTATTTCCATCTTTTGGGATGTTGAAAGCCTTGAGGGCATGACATTTGGTATCAGAGCACAGTTGTAAACACTGGGCGTATTTGGGCACGTTATTATTCCGCAACTTTGACTAATTAGTTTCTACCTTGTTTTGTAGGATGCCTCCCCGACGTGTTCGACGAGCGCGATCACGCCACACAGTGTCAGTCGAGGTGCACAACGATTCCTCAGCCGAGGGACTGGCACCCGTAGTTACAGCAGCACCACCTGCACCACCTGTACCACAAGCACTACTAGTACCACAGGCGACACCCGTAGTTACAGCAGCACCACCTGCACCACCTGTACCACAAGCACCACTAGTACCACAGGCGACACCAGTATTGGATATAGGGCCACAGATTTTACAGGCACTACAGACTATGTTAGACAGGTTACCACCAGTGATTCCTGAGCCACGTATAGAGCCTCGTGTTGATCCGCGAGAGGAGCCACGTGCCGAGTCACGTATTGAGCCACGTATGGAGCCCTGCGTTGATCCACTAGAGGTGCCACGTGTGGAGCCCTTCGTTGAGATTCCCGACACAACAGTAGAGGAGGTAGGGTCAGCCTCCCGAGCATGGAGCAGGAGTCCTCCGAGACTTTTGAGACAAGAACAGGTTCAGCATGGATTATATGAGGATGGTGTGGAAGAGCCACTTGTGAGACTTAGAGACAGAGGGGACCCCATCAGAGATCTACTGAGGCTCAACCCACCCACTTTCGCAGGTGCTATAGAGGGAGCTGTGGCCGAGGCTTGGCTAATTAGATTAGACAGGTGTTTCGCATTGCGACCATATGGGAGCAACACGAAAGCACGAGTGGCAGTTCATCTTCTTAGGGATGCAGCAGCCACCTGGTGGCGCACAGAGAAGTGCAAGCGCCGACTCTCCGTGGATACACTCACATGGGACATCTTCATTGAGCGCTTCAATGCGCGATATTTGTCTGAACATTATAGACAGCGCAGGATCGATGAGTTCCATGATTTACAGCAGAGGGGACTCATCGTTACTCAGTATGAGAGCCAATTTATAGAGCTTTCTCGTTACGCGGAATACCTCCATGATGAGAAAATCTTAATACACAAATTCATCAGAGGGCTAAATCACGGGATAGCAGGACCAGTTCGTATGGCAAATCTCCATACCATGAGCAAGGCTGTTGAAAAGGCCCTTATATCAGAGGAAATTCAGGGACGAGGACAGAATCCACGCCCACAGTACCAGGAACGTAATCCCCAACAACAGCAAAATTCTTGAAGGCCTCAAAACACAACACAGAGAGGAGGATATAATCCTTCATCATTACCTCCTAGGCCTCCACAGCAGCAGCAACAGCAGCAAAAATCCAAATTTCAACAGAGGGGACAGGGAGGACAGAACCGTGGATGGCAGCAACAGGGTCCACGCAGAGATCAGAGACAGCAGGGTTCATCGGCAGGACCCGCAAGGTCCCAGCAGTCTTACAGAGGCTCACAGGGATCCACCGGACGGACTGGGCAACAACAATCGGGCAGAACACAGTCAGGGCAGTTACAGGTTAGAGGACCATGTTATGTATGTGGTGGGGCAGGGCATCTGGCTAGAGAGTGCCCGCAGGGATTTACTGCAGGGGGTCAGCCCCGATCAGGAGGGTCTGAGCAGACCGTAGGTGACGTGGGCAGATCTCACCACATGTTTGCAGCGGTTGATAACCGCCAGGCCGATTTCCAGGCTTCTGTCATCGAGGCAGCAGGTACGATTAGAGACTTTCCCATCTCGATCCTTTTTGACTCAGGAGCTACTGACTCCTTTTTGTCTACATCGTTAGTGGAGCGTTGCAGGCTGGTGGCTTCTAGGCAAGACATTAGGTGGGAAGTTGAGTTGGCCTCAGGGGCCAGGATGTCAGTAGATACCTTGGTTAAAGACTGTGAGATCACATTGGGATCATTCACCACAACATGTGACCTTAGGATTATGCCATTAGGGTCTTACGGAGTAGTTCTGGGTATGGATTGGCTTGCGGCACATAGAGCCAAGCTTGATTGTCGCCAGAGAACGATTAGCTGTTTAGACGATCATGGTTCGTCGGTTGAGATAGTGGGCATTCAAAAGCCCACGGCTGTTCGTATGATATCCGCTCAGCAGCTTAAGCGCTGTATGCGGAAGGGATGTCAGATGTTTGCCATCACAGTCAGTGATAGAGCAGAGGATGAACCTGAGGCTACTTTAGATGATCACCCTATCCTTAGAGAGTTTGCCGATGTATTTCCGCCAGAATTACCTGGTATGCCTCCACGCAGAGAAGTGGACTTCCACATCGACTTAGTGCCAGGTGCAGAGCTGATATCTCGCGCACCCTATAGGAGGACGACCCATGAACTCACTGAACTTAAACTGTAGTTAGAGGAATTACTTGAGAAGGGACACATCTGACCTAGCGTTTCACCATGGGGCGCACCAGTTATCTTCGTGAAGAAGAAGGATGGGTCACTTCGTCTATGCATGGACTACAGGCAGTTGAACAAGGTGACGGTGAAGAACCGTTATCCTCTGCCTAGGATTGACGACCTTTTTGATCAGATGCAGGGAGCCAGAGTGTTCTCAAAAATTGATCTAAAATCTGGGTATCACCAATTGCGCATCACGGAGTCAGATATTCATAAAACTGCTTTTCGAACCAGATATGGCCATTATGAATTCACAGTGGTACCTTTCGGGTTGACGAACGCTCCTGCAGTATTCATGAGTCTCATGAATGGGGTGTTCCGTACATACCTAGATCGGTTCGTGATCATATTCCTAGATGACATTCTGATTTATTCACGGACTGAGGAGGAGCATGTAGAGCACTTGCGTCAAGTTTTGCAGCAATTACGAGGGCAGCAGCTTTATGGCAACTTGGCGAAGTGTGCCTTCTTCAGGACAGAGGTGCAGTATTTGGGACACATTTTATCAGGCGATGGCATCTCCGTAGATCCATCTAAAATTAGAGCAATTCAGGAGTGGCCGGCACCCACGAACGTGACAGAGGTCAGAAGCTTTATGGGGTTAGCCGGGTATTATCGTCAGTTTGTCGAAGGTTTCTCCAGGATAGCACATCCCATTACTTCCCTTCAGCGAAAAGGGAAGGGTTTCACTTGGACCGAGCAGTGTGAAAAGGCTTTTGGAGTCCTCAAGGAGCGTCTTACTAGTGCTCCTATTTTAGCAGTTCCAGATCCTTCAGAGGAGTTTGTAGTTTGCACGGATGCATCATTAGAAGGTTTGGGAGCCGTGCTTATGCAGGATGGTCGAGCGATCACATACGAATCGCGGAAACTAAAGACACATGAGTTAAACTATCCTACGCACGACTTAGAGCTCGCAGCTGTTGTTCATGCCTTGGTTCGCTGGAGACACTTTCTCTTAGGTCGACGCTTTGAACTCCATTCGGATCATCATAGTTTGCAGTATATTTTTACACAGCCTAATTTGAACGCCCGCCAACGGCGTTGGATGGAATTCCTATGCGAATATGACTTCGATGTCCACTTTATCAAAGGGAAGGAGAACGTGGTCGCTGATGCTTTGAGTCGAAGACGCCACGAGATCCAGACCCTGACCTTGAAGATGGACTTGAAGGATCGCATCTTACAGCATCTGCCAGAGGACGAATGGTTTCTTGAAGTGCAGTAGGCAGTACTAAATCAGAAGGCCCTTGAGGGCAAATTCACAGGATATACCCTTGAGTCTGATGGTATGCTTCGACATCAGCAGCACATCTATGTACCCCGTGCGGGTAATCTTCGTACAGTAATCCTATCAGAGGCTCATAGAGCACCCTATGCAGCACACCCAGGAGTGAAGAAGATGCATGCTGACTTACGACAACTTTATCATTGGGCTGGGATGAGGCGTGACATTGCCGAATTTGTTGCTCGTTGCCTGGAATGTCAGAGGGTCAAGGCCGAACATCAGCATCCAGCGGGACTGTTGTACCCTCACGAGATACCTGAATGGAAATGGGACACCATTTCTATGGATTTTATCGTTGGTCTACCTATGTCATCACGTCGCCATGATGCTATTATGGTGACAGTTGACAAGCTGACCAAAGTGGCGCATTTTTCACCAATATGCACAACATACAATGCACCATCAGTGGCCAAGGTGTTTCTTGATCAGATTGTTCGACTTCATGGGGTACCTCGCTGCATTATATCTGATAGAGACTCCATATTCACTTCATCATTCTGGAGAGCCTTACATCAGGCGTTGGGCACACAGCTCAACTTCAGTTCAGCATATCATCTGGAAACCGATGGACAGACAGAAAGAGTTAACCAGGTGTTAGAAGACATGCTTCGCATGTATGTGATGGACCACCAGTCTAGATGGGAGGAGTACCTATATCTAGTTGAGTTCGCCTACAATAATGGGCATCATAGCTCGTTGGGTATGCCTCCTTTCCAGGCGTTATATGGCAGACCATGCAGAACACCTTTGAGTTGGGATCGGATAGAGGACAGAACAGTCATCGGCCCAGAGATAGTTCAGAATATGGAACTGCAAGTCAAACAGATAAGATAGAGGCTTCAGGAAGCACAGGACAGGCAGAAAAAGTATGCCGATGCTAAGAGGACAGACCGAAGCTTCTCTGTGGGCGAAAGAGTATTTTTGAGAGTGCGGCCGCACAAGAGTCCAATCCGTTACGGAAAAGGCTCTAAGCTCGCACCTCGATTTGTAGGACCTTTCGAAATCTTGGAGCGGATAGGACCAGTAGCCTATCGTCTAGCCTTGCCACCTAGCCTGTCACGTATCCACGATGTATTTCATGTATCAGTTTTACGTCAATATATTTCTGACTTATCTCACGTGTTGGATTGGAGTGCTCTTCAGGTAGAGGCAGACGGACAACTGGCGTTGGAGCCAATTCGCATATTGGCTCGTCGGACGCTGGCCCTTCGAGGTCGAGAGCTGGACCAGGTTAGAGTCCAGTGGGACCTATACGACGAAGTCACTGCAACATGGGAAGATGCAGAGAGACTGAAGACCCTTTATCCTCACCTTTTTGACGACTTCCAGGAGGAAGTACCGTCTTAGGGGGAGAGGATGTGAGGACCGCCCTTTTTACTACTGTTGTTATGACTATTTACAGTACTGTTATTGTTACTTTCATATTTGTGGGATAGCAGTTCCCAGAATTTGTCAGACTATTAAACTTTATTATGTTTTCGGAAAAACTAATTGGGTGATGTTTGGATAAGTTTACTTTTCAGAAAAATGAATTAGGTGATGATGGAAAATTGTAATATGATTTTAATTATGTTAAATTGTACTATGTCATGAGAATGCATGTTTTATTTAAGTTGCTTCGGCTATGATGATTTTATGTGGTTACTGATCTTGTAATTGAGTGTGCAGGGATTACTAATCGAACCACAGATTTCCGAGATCATTCCACACCTTGTTATTTGTTATTCCCTGTTAAGCCGATCTGGTTCCACGAGGAACCAAGATCTCTTTGTGTTTGATGTCATGATGTAATGTGGTCTTTCGTATGGTCGAGTGGGTTAGGTTACCCTCATGTAACATTATTTTTATAATTTGTGTTGTAAAGAGATTGAATTTGAAATTTCTTTAAGTATTTAATTATGAGGCCCTTTTCTTGTGCTTTACCTTGACCAGGGGTGTCTTGTATGGGTTAAAGTTGACCCTGGGTTATACCCCATGGGTCCAGGGGCCCATTTGGCATGGGTAACCCTTGAGTAACCTCCATCTAGTCAACTTAACCTCCCCCTGAAGTTAAGTGGCGAAAATTGGAGGTAGGAGGGGGCATGATGGGTTGTACCAACACTCAACCCATCCCCTCTACATTCCCCTAGATAAGAGATACCATCCATTATTGAAGGTCACCTCTTCTTTAGTGAGATTCCCCCATGTACTGTGGGGACACCCATGTGAAGAAAGGAGAAAGAGGCATGGGTCACCTGTCTTGTTCCCATTTAACTCTTTTTTTATTTCTCCCATGAGAAAGTGGAGTCACATGAGAGGAATAAGGAGTACCCTTGGGAATGGAGAGTGACATAAGCCACCAGGACAGAATAGTGGTTTTGGGGAAGGGTGAGGAGGTGACAAGTGTCACTTCCCCATTTCTCAACAATAAAAGAAAAAGAATTTGGGTTATTTATTTTCAAATTTTGGGGATGAGAGGGAGTTAGTTGAATTTGGAGAAAACTTTCATTTTTGCCTTACAAAAAATAGAGAAGTTAGTTTGCAAGATAGAGAAGGGAGAGGGAGTTGGTGGCTAAGGTTGGAAGTGAACTCTGTGGACTCTGCAATAGCTTCATTCCAGGAGGGCTTTGCAAGGTTGGCCTGAATTTTACCTTTGTTTTTGTAGAACTGAAATGTGTATGAAATGTGTGTGAAATTTTGTGTTTAGATTTGTTTTCTGTGGGGTTATTGTCGGGTTGTTTGACAGAGCGTCTCCCACTTGGGAGAAATGCTCATCAAGTTTTGGGTAGGGGAGGAGAGATCCTCCTCGGGTGCATACCTGTTTCCATCTTTTGGGATGTTGAAAGCCTTGAGGGCATGACACCTATGAGGTAAGACAACTAAACCACTAATGACCTTAAGCTAGTGTGAAACTAGATAGATGTAAACTAGATGACTAAAGACACCTTTCACACTAACATAAACAACACATCATGGAATTTCCAAGAATTGCACAATAGTAAGGAATGCTAAAAATGTAGAAAAAGATAAAATATTATGACAAATTTCAAGAAGAAGCTAAAATCTATTATTAAGGTTGAAGAAAGATTGTTATTAAGAAAGAGAAAGGACTTGATGTTTAACTAATGTGGATTTTTTATATTAATTTTTGCAACACTCATATATGATCTATTTAGATGCTTCACTATAATGTAACCCTTTTGGAGATGTTTTGAGATATTATGAGCTACTTTTACTATGAATGTAATATTTGTAATATTTAGTCTATGTGGTATTAAAAGCATTTTAAATCAATGGTATGAACTCATTAGTTAAAAATAAATACATCAAGGACTTTACTCAACTATTGACTAGACCTAAAATGACCATTGTTAATCTATAACATAAAACATGAACTTGTGGTGCCACAAATTGATAAAATATTCAAGTTATACATATACAAATAAGTAATCATGGGAAATGAAAATAATTGAACTAGTTATAATGATGAGTTCAATTTCATATGAAGATTAGTTCTCTATCAAGGTTCTCTTGTTATCTTGATTTATCTCTAGGATCATATATCACTATAGTCTAGGCCTTAAATCATCAATTTAGTGACTTAATATTTATGATTTAATGTCAAGTTTGTAATCCCAATAGAGTTCACAACCAAAGTGATAAGTATGGTTCATAGTCTAAAGATCATGTGATATTCTTTTGTACAAGTCTTGTCCAAGCAATCTCTGCATTTATGTGGTTATATTTTCATACTTATCCTTCAAGTGTAGAATCAAGCTACTACTTATATGTTCATAATTCAATGCGAGATCGAGCTCATAATCACAACCATGTTCATGATTTTAATTCATTGAGAAGCATCCTTAATTTCTTTAGTGATAGAGCTAGTAGTCTTATGCAAGTTAGTAATGAGTGTCTATTATTATATATTATCATACTCCATAATATGTATTCCTATTCTAATGTTTTATAATTTACAAATCCATGGCTAGTTGTAGCATTTAAAGATTGAGCTCACTATCACTTATAAAATTGTGGTTCATCATTCATAGGAAAACCATAATTATGTTGTTTTATCTCTATGACTATAGCCTATTCTTGTAATTTAGTTCCAAATTCTAAGTTGATCTTAGAGTTACAACCATGTCCATCATTTATGATTCATGGAAGAGCTCTTTCTTTTCCCTACTACAGGGTTTGTCTTGCAACTTAAGAGTTTCAACTATTTGGGTTTGCTCTCTCAAAGACTCCCCAAAATTCATGATAGATTGACTTGTGTAATGTTTTTATTCAATGCTCAACTATTAAATTTACCATTGGCAAGATCTTATGTGGCACAGTATAGATTTCATGGCCATTGATATTGTTACAAGTATATGCTTACCGGTGTTGTCATTGATGTCAACATATCTGTGTTGTCATTAGTGTCAACTGTGCTCTTGTTTTGATGTTTAATTGTGTTGAGTTAGCTGCTTTGTATTAGCTTATATAAGTGTTGAAGACAATGAGAAAGTATTCCTGACACTGAGTTTCCAAGTGCTTTTGAGAAAATTTGTTCTTTTAGTGGAGATGGTGTGTTGTAAAGTTTACTGGCTTGCTAAAATGCAGTATAGTGTTTTGCTCCACATATTCTATATATTGAGTATCTTTGTTTGCAGATTGGAATTTATGTTAAGGAATGTCTGTAGATGCTATGTTTCAAGTTTGAGCCTCCAGTATGAAGATTTGAGTGAGTTATGTTCACTAGAGTAAAAATTATTTTTTTCTACATTAAGTGATGATAGGGAGAATGTATTCTGCTTCGCATTTCTCCACATTTAAGTCTTACAGTCTATGGTTCTAGAATTAGGTTTATAATGATGTTATGTGCCTTCAGTTCAAATGGTTCATGATTTGGTGTTCTACAAGCGATCTTTTCTTTATGACAATGGCTGATAGTGATGTTCAAGTGCTCTAGTTTGAAGAATTTTGTGGATAAAGTGTTTAGAGGTTGTGCAGATGTTCTTGGTGATTAAATGTACTTGTGGATGTCTCTTGATCATGTTCCTACCTTTTGATTGGTTCGTAAAGTGTAATCTAGATTGTGCATGAAGTGTGTTCTTAAAGGTCTTAGTGTTAACACCAATTTTAGCTAACTTGGTTGTTTTCACTACTTGCGATTATGATTTGAAGTTTGTGATGGCGTGTTGTTGCATGGAAGATTGCATTTGAGTCCTAACTAAGGAGTGGTTGGTTCACATTTATTTTTCTCTAATAAATCTGTTTAGGTCCAGACCTATTCTAATGTATGTATGTTTTCCGACCTTGGAGATTGTTCCAATGGTTGATGATTGTAATGCCAACCTTGACGATCATTCTAAGGTTGATGAATTCTATAAATAGTTGTAATGAAGTTGTGAAAATGTAATTGAAGTGCGAAGATGTGAAAATAAGTGCAAAGTGAATAAGTAAAGAAGAGAAGAGGAAAATTATTGTGCTTCAATGGAACTGAACCTTGGCATAGTGTAGATGCTACTATCTCAGCTCACCAACTCTGGCAGTGAGCCAACCACAGGTAGTGAGCCACCCCATTGGTAGTGAACCACTACTTTTGTAGTGAGCATTTTGTGTAGTTGGCCCCATTGGTAGTGAGCCTTCGATAGTGAGCCTTGTTGTAAATTTTGACATATCTTTTATATTGTGAGCTAACACTCACCTTGGTTTTTTCCCATATTGGGTTTTCCACATAAAAGTCTAGTGTCTCATGTGTTGAATGTGTGAATGTGTTTAAGTTCTATTTTTATGCTTTCATGGTTAAATCACTATAACTGTAATGAATTGGTTGATGTGTTGATGGTTTTAAAGTTTTGGTTACAATTGATTCACCCCCTCTCAATTGTCTTACACATTTCAACAATTGGTATCAGAGTGAGGGTTCCTTAGTAAATAGCCTAACAGATCGAGGTAGATCCAAGATGGTGCACAGGAATGAGTCACCACAGTTTGATGGAATGAATTATGCTCTTTGGAAGGTACAGATGAAAAGTCATCTTATTTCTCTTGGCCCTAATGTTTGGAAGATAACAGACAAAAAGTATACTATTCCTGAAAATGATCCATCAGATGAAGATGAAGTCAAATAGTATGAATTAAATGGAAAAGCTAGAGATGCTCTGTTAAATGCCTTATCTAACACTGAGTTGGTGAAAGTTATGGATTTGGAGACTACTCATGAGATCTGGGAAAATTTGAAAAGCTTATATGAAGGAGATGATTCTGTAAAGAGTGCTAAATTACAAAACCTGAAGGTGAGGTATGAAACCCTGAAGATGAGTGAAGATGAAAACATAACTATCAACATGTAGAGAATTGATGAAATTGTCAATGGAATCAAAGGTCTTGGAGGAACAATTAATAAGGATGAAGTTGTGCTAAAGATTCTTAGGTCATTGCCTAAATCCTATAGTCACAAGGTGGCAGTAATTGAAGAGTTTATGAGTGTATAGAAGATTTCAAAGGATTAGTTGCTCGGGAAACTTACAGCTTTTGAAATGAGAGAATTCGGTGATGCTCTGCCAAAGACTGAGACTGCTTTCAAAGCCAGCACTTCAGAAAAAACTTCAAGATTTTAGAAATATGTTGTGGAATCTGATGATGATCTAGATGAGGTTGAAGCCAACTTTGAGGACAAAATGCAAAGAGGTACCAGTAAGTTCAAAGGAAAATTGCCATTCAAATGCTTCTCTTATGGTAAGATTGGTCACTATGCCTCCAGGTGTTCAAAGAGAATTGAGAGAGGTAAGAAGAAATTTGAAAGTAGACCTAGAGTCATGAAGAAATGCTATTATGTTAGAGATTTTAATGATGATGGTGTAACAGACGATGAGTCAGATGATGCTAATACAAGTACAAATGAATGCTTATTTATTGCTATTAAAGAAGAACCTGTGTCTACTAATCCTACTAGCTCTGTGAAGGAAGAAAAGCCAATGGAAGAGAGTTCTTTGTCTGTACAAATTGAGAAGGATAGGGATGAATGGATTATTGATAGTGGATGCTCACATCAAATGACCGGTGATAAAAGTAAGTTTATAAGTTTGGAAAAGTATGATGGGGGACTGTTTAGGTTTGGAGATGATGCAGCTGGTAAGATTTGTGGAAAATGATCTATTTCTTTGGATGGTAAGAATAACATAGATGATGTTCTCTATGTGAAGGGTTTGAAGCATAATCTTTTAATTGTTGGTTAGATGTGTGACAAAGGATATGATCTGAGATTCAAGGATAATGGTTGCAAGATCATGGAAAGCTCCAAAACAGTGATTGCTACTGGTAAGAAGAATAGAGGTAATGTTTATCATTTGTGAGGAACTAATGACTGTTGTTTGTTATCTTAGATAGATGAGAGTTGGTTGTGGCATAGGAGGATGTGTCATATCAATTTTAACAACTTGGTGAAGATAAGTTTAGTACAAGCTGTGAGAGATTTGACTAGGCTTGTGAAGCCTGCTAATACTATTTGTAAGGAATGTCAATTGGGAAAACAAACAAGGACAAGTTTCAAAAATAAAGAATAATTCTCTACTAGATTTCTTGAACTGGTGCATATAGATTTGTGTGGTCCTAACAAGGATCTTGCAAGGAGACAGGTACTTTATGTTGCTTATTGATGATTATTCTAGAATGACTTGGTCTACTTTCTTAAAGGATAAATCATAATCCCTAGACAAGTTCAAATTTTTCAAGGTGATGGTTGAGAATGAGTTAGATTTGAGGATCAATTGCTTAAGGTCTAATAGAGGAGGAGAGTTTACATCAAATGAATTCAATACTTTCTGTGAAGAACATGGGATAAAAAGATAGTTGTCTACTCCTAGAACTCCTCAACAGAATGGAGTTGTTGAAAGAAAGAATAAGAGAGTTTAAGAGGCTTCTAGGTCAATGATGATGGAGGCTAACCTACTAGAAGTGTATTGGAGAGAAGCCATACATATTGCTTTCTACATTCAAAATAGAGTTCAAGTCAAAGGTAATGATACTAAAACTCCTTATGAATTGTGGTATGGAAGATTTCCTATAGTGAAATATTTCAAAGTTTTTGGAAGCAAATGTTATATCAGAAGAGATGAAGAGTTAGGCAAGTTTGATGCTAGGAGTGATGAAGGAATTTTCCTTGGATACTCTACTAAGAGTAAGGCCTACCAGTGCTACAATAAAAGATTGAGAAAAGTTATTGAAAGTGCTAATGTGAAGGTTGATGAAGACATGGAAAGAATATTAGATCTGAATGGATATGAATTAGATGAACCTGACACTACAATGAATGAAGAAAATGTTGAACAAAATGATAGTCAAATTGAAGAAAAAGCTCTGGGAAGTGATGTTAAGACTCCCATGTATGTAAGGATTAATCATTTAGAAGATTAGATAATTGGTGATAAAAGCAAAGGGGTATTGACAAGGAAAAGAGGAGTAGAGGAACGAGTGAACTACTATTTACTTTCACAGATTGAACCTAAGACTGTAAATGAGGCATGTAAAGATGAAAGTTGGGTAAAATCCATGGAAGAAGAGCTGATGCAGATAGAGAAAAATCAAACTTCAGAATTAGTTCCTAGACCCACAGATAAGAATGTGATTGGAACTAAATGGGTGTTCAGAAACAAGATGAATGAAAATGGAGAAGTAAGAAACAAAGCAAGATTGGTATGCAAAGGATATTCTCAGGTTGAAGGCATAGATTTTGAAGAGACTTTTTCTCCTATGGAAAGGATTGAAGCAATAAGAATGTTTCAGGCATTTGTAGCATACCAGGACTTCAAAGTGTACTAGATGGATGTGAAGTTTGCATTCTTGAATGGAGAGCTAGAAGAAGAGGTTTACATTGAACAACTTGAAGGATTTCAGTCATCAGACCAAGGTAACATAGTGTGCATATTGAAGAAAGCCTTGTATGGACTTAAGCAATCTCCTAGAGCCTGGTATGCAAGATTGGAAAAGTATTTGTTGCAATCAGGATTCAGTAAAGGTACTGCAAACAACAATCTCTATTTCAATATCAATGATGATCAAATTTTGATTGTTGTAGTCTTTGTTGATGATATTATCTTTGTAGGCAATGAAGGTATGTGTAAGAGATTTGCAAAGGAAATGTAAAAAGAATTTGAGATGTTTATGTTTGGTGAAATGAATTTCTTTTTAGGACTGTAGATTACTCAATCAGAAAAGGGAATTTTCATTTCTCAGTCCAAGTATGTGAAAGAATTATTGAAGAAGTTTGGAATGGAGGATTCTAAGCCAGTATGTACTCTCATGGTAACTGGTTGTAAGCTGAGAAAGAATGATGAATCACCTAAGATGGATCAGAAAAAGTATAGGTTTATGATTAGAGGACTGCTCTATCTAACCCATACCAGTCTTGACATAATGCATGTAGTCTGTCTTGTGACAAGATTTCAAGAAGATCCCAAAGAGTCACATATGATGGCAGTCAAGAGGATCATGAGGTATTTGAAAGGCACTTCAGACTATGGATTGTGGTATCCCAAAGATATTGATTTCACTCTTAGTGCTTATACAGATGAAGATTAGGCTGTAGATGTTGATGACAACAAGAGTACAAGTGGAGGTGCTTTCCTCTTAGGTAATAGATTGGTTTCATGGCTGAGAAAGAAACAAGAATTAGTTTCTTTTATCTACTGCAAAAGCAAAATATATTATTGCAACATGTTGTACTTAAGTGCTTTGGATGTAGAAAACATTGAAGGACATAAGAGATGTGTATGAAGAACCTATTTCAATCTTTTATGACAATACAAGTGTTATAAACATTTCAAAGAATCTAGTGATGCACTCAAGAAAAAAGCATATATCTATAAGGTATCACTTTCTCAGAGAAAAGGTAATAGAGAATGAAGTGAAGATGGAATATGTGTCTACTAAGGATCATATTGTAGATATTTTTTACAAATCCTCTGCCTAAGGATACTTTTGCATGTCTCAGGAAAAAGTTAGAGGTTATTACCCCTCCTACTCTAAACTAAGATGCATGAGAAGTGCATTCGTCCAGTGGTGCCCAAAGTCTTATTCTTTGATCTAGATTGATGTTTTGAAGGCTACCTCTTAGGGGGAGCAGGTAGATGTTGCAGATATGAGTTCTTGATAAAGAGAAGTAAGTATTGCAAAATTGACAGAGTAATTCTAGTTTGATCAAAGCAGTAGAGTGAAAGTATATGTAGAGAAAGAAGTGATGTCCTTTTCCATTGATGTCAAAGGGGGAGAGAAATCATGTGAAAAATAAAGGGGGAGAAAGAGTTCAAATGTGTAAAGAGAAAGGTGGAGAAAGTAATTAATGCAGAATCTTGTCTTGATCGTTTCTATAGTTTTTCACATCAATGTTGCCATCAATGACAAAGGGGAAGATTGTTGTAAGTATGTGCTTACCGGTGTTGTCATTAATGTCAACATATCTGTGTTTTCATTCATGTCAACAGTGCTCTTGTTTCGATGTTTAATTGTGCTGAGTTAGCTACTTTGTATTGGCTTATATAAGTGTTGAAGACAATGAGAAAGTATTCCTGACACTGAGTTTCCAAGTACTTTTGAGAAAATTTGCTCTTTTACTGGAAACAGTGTGTTGTGAAGTTTCTTGGCTTGCTAAAATGTAGTATAATGTTTTTCTCTGCATATTCTATATATTGAATAGCTTTGTCTTTGGATTGGAAGTTATGTTAAGGAATGTCTTTAGATGCAATGTTTCAAGTTTGAGCCTCCAATATGAAGATTTGAGTGAGTTATGTTCACCAAAGTAAAAATTGTTTTTCTGTTCATTAAGTGATGATAGGGAGAACGTATTCTACTCTGTATTTCTCTACATTTAAGTCTTATAGTCTGTGGTTTTGGAGTTAAGTTTGTAATGATGTTATGTGCCTTCAGTTCAAATGTTTCATGATTTGGTGGTCCGCAAGCGATCTTTTCATTATGACAGTGGCCGACAGTGATGTTCAAGTGCTCCGGTTTGAAGAATTTTGTGGATAAAGTGTTTAGAGGTTGTGCATATGTTCTTGGTGATTATAATGTGCTTTTGGATGTCTCTTGATCATGTTCCTACCTTTTGATTGGTTCATAAAGTGTAATCTGGATCGTGCATGAAGCATGTTCTTAAAGGTCTTAGTGTTTACACTAGTTTTAGCTGACTTGGTTGTTTTCACTACTTGTGACTATGCTTAGGAGTTTGTGATGGCGTGTTGTTGCGTGGAAGATTGCATTTGAGTCCCAGCTAAGGAGTGGTTTGGTTTGCATTCATTTCTCTTTGATAAATCTATTTAGGTCCAGACCTATTCTAATGTATGTATGTTTGCCGACCTTGGAGATTGTTCCAATGGTTGATGATTCTAATGCTAACCTTGATGATCATTCCAAGGTTGATGAATTGTATAAATACTTGTAATGAAGTCATGAAAAAGTAATTGAAGTGTGAAGATGCAAAGATAAGTGTGAAGTGAATAAGTAAAGCAAAGCAGAGGAAAATTAGTGTGCTTCAATGGAATTGAACCTTGGCATAGTGTATATGCTACTATCTTAGTTCACTAACTCTGGTAGTGAACCAACCACAGGCAGTGAGCCACTCCATTGGAAGTGAGCCACTTCTTTTGCAGTGGGCATTCTAGGCAGTGAGCCCCATTAGCAGTGAGCCTTCGATAGTGAGCCTTGTTGTAAATTTTGATATATCTTGTATATTGTGAGCTAACACTCACTGTGGTTTTTCCCATATTGGGTTTTCCACGTAAAAATTTGGTGTCTCATGTGTCTCATGTGTGAATGTGTTTAATTTCTATTTTTATGCTTTCATGGTTAAATCACAATAATAGTAATTAAGTGGTTGATGTGTTGATGGTTTTAAAGTTTTGGTTACAACTGATTCACTCCCCCCCTCTCATTTATCTTGTGCATTTCAACAGATATAAGTTAATTGGAGGGTTTGTCAAGTTTCAAATAAATTAGAGATAAAAATTTCTTAGGAAATAAATATGTCATTGAGTGTATTTCAATCCAATTGTGCATGGGGTCTTGCATACCATTGATTTTCCATGTAATAAATTCATTATTCCTTTTATTTTATTACTTACACTTAGGAAAATGATGCAGGAGCATCCAAGGTCTATGGGCAATCTTGCATCACCAAAAAAAAAAATTTAATTTCTGTTGTATGTTTTCAATAATGTTTGTGGGCTTTAAGAAAGTAATATTTTAATTTGCAACAAATGTATTTTCTTGGGTCATATTGGTAAATGTAATTTTTGAGGAATTATGCTCTCATAAATGTTTCAAAGGCATAGATGGTGGAATCTTCCATTTGGGCATCCCATTTATAGGTGGGACCACTTGGTATGCATGTTATTGCATGTTCAATTGCATTATTTGCATGCATTTGCATGTTGGCCACAAGCTTTGCATGTTGTTGCATGTCTAGGTCATAATTATGAGACCCAATCTCTGTAAAATGGGCATAACTTTCTCATTTCGGATTGAAATAGAAAAATTCAAAATATTATGGAAAGCTAGGAAGGAGACGCACAGAACCTAGAAACACTTTTAGAAAATTCAGAAAAATGAGGGAGCAATGATAGGAAGAAAGTGACGAGTTTTCTTGGTGGTTTAGTGGAGGTTGTTTTGAGAAACCAATAGTGGTTTCTTCTCACATAATTTCTATATATTAATGCTTGCTCATTTGGTGGGGAGGGGTTTTGGACAAGTTGTGGTTGCATACCCAGATGCTGTCAAATTGAGTCCAAGATGTTGTAAAAGAATTTTGTTGCAGATTTTTCATGTATGAATCAAGGAAGCTCAAAAGCTTCAGGAGATTGTAATGCATTTTCAGATTTAATAAAATCCCTATTGCAGATTTCTCTTCATTTTCCGCTATTCTATTTACTTTTCAGCCTTCTTGCATAGGCTTGTGTAAGTTTTTGTGTTGCAAATTTAAAAGGGAGAGTATCCCTTTTCATCAGAAAATATTAATGGTGTGGAACAACTAGGTTAATATATCCATGGTTGTAAGATAAATTCTCAAGATAAGTTGCAAGTCATTTAATAACACCATATGACCCTACAATTTCTACATGTCTCTAAAGCTCATAGAAAACTGTATCATTAAGTTTGTTAAAGTCTAGGTAGATTTGATATCATAGTAAAAGTACAAAAATATCTACAACCCATATTCAAAGGACTAAGCAGAAGATGCACATGGCTACATTCTATCATTCTACCACAAAAAATGGAATTAACACATTGTCTTAACCTAAGAATCTCTCACCAACCAATTCTAATGTTAATAAAGGTTTCTATTGCTAGCATGAAATGCCCTCATAATAAAATACTAATGTTTCTGTTGTCATATTTTGCCAACACCATAATAACCCAAATCCCACCTTTCTTCCATCAGAATGATCTGATCTGAGAAAGCTTAAATGGAAGAAAGCCTCCTTTCAAAAATACCAAAACTTTTGAGTTTTATGCCTTTATCTTTTGACTTAGTTGACAAATTTTGAGTTCGGCAAACTCAAAGTTCGCCGATTAGCAGAATCGCTGACTAAAGGAACCAAAACAAGCAGGTGGAATTTTCAAAGGAAAAGGGGGCATTGGTTCTTTATCAAAAAAATAATGGTTTGGTAAACCTTAAGTTTGCCAATCGACAGGTTCACCGGTTGGAAGGTTCATAAAAAAAGGAAGACATCAACAAAAGACACAAAGGAAAGCCTTAGTCAGAAAATTTTGAGTTCGACGAACTCAAAATTTATTGATTGATGAATTCACCAACTAAGGAAGAATGGACAAGCAGCAAGTAGCTAAGTAAAAGAAAATGAAGTGTGCTAAAGGAAAGAAAAGATAGAGTTTGTCTTTATCGGCAAAACTTAAGGTTCATGAACTTTATAAATCATCGGTCAACGAGTTCACCAACAAAGGAACCAAAAGGAGGGGCCAAAGCATAGAAAGAAAAAGCAAGGCAAGTACGTGAGCAAGAAGATTTGTCGATAAGGTGAAAATGAGGCAAAAGATTAAACAAAAGGTAGAAATTAGGGAATTGATAAAATTGCAAACTTATCGATCAGTTCGTGGTTTCTCAAGTTTGCTGATAAGGTGATATGTTGACTAAAGAGACCCAAAAGAAGAAAGCAAAGAAGACATGATGGTTCACCAAATGAAGATTTCACTGACCAAAGGGCGATAAGAGAAGAAAAGTGAAGGAGGTCAAAAAAAAGGAGTTCACCAGAGGGCGAATTCACCGATAAAGGAAAATTCAAAGGGCACCAAGGGAAAATTTAAAATATGAAACACTTTTAAAGTGTTGTAAAAGCTTCTAAAGGACGTGATTTCATAAAATCATGCCATTGTTGCAGAAAAAATTAATACCTAAAGGAAAATATTGCAAATTAGTTATATTCAGGTAGTTGAAACAGTTAAAATCTTCAATGTGTTTATACACATGAGGGACAAAATGAATCTACAGGTACCACGAAAGGATTTCAAACCTTCCTTCTTTAATGCGGCCATACCCATGTGTGTGGGTAATCTTCCTCTATAGTTTTGCAAACCTGACAAGGCATGATCGTCGTCCCAATTTGTAGGTTTTCTGATAGGGCCATGGGCCAAATTAAATGCAGTGTGGCTGCCTAGGCAAAATAGTTTACTAATTTTCAATGCCTGTAGTTGCACACAACGATTTGAAAAGTTATATACACATGAAGAAAGATGTAATTGTTGTTATCTATTCTTTTGGGCCATTCCATGGGCAAGGAGTGTTTGTTGCAGTTTTAGACCTTGTAATGCATTACAAGAACCAATTGAATCTAATACATTGTGCTTGAAGCTAAGCCTTTGATGTCTCTGATTGTGGTTCACCTATGAATGTAACTGGTTATTTTGTGTCTATTTCTTTTGCAATGAATTCTTCTTCTTTTGTAATGGTTATTTATCCTTCATGATCAATATAGTCACTGATATTTTGCCTCTCTTTATGCTTTTACACTATGTTTATTTGAACTCTGTAAGCTTATTCTATGGATAAAACGGTCTCTCTTGTAGTTACAGTTATCTTCTTTGAACCTCTGTTAAAGTTATAAGTCTGTGTGAATCCATATCAATATTTGAGATCATTGTTGTGTTATGTTAGTTTTAGATAACACTCTAAATATGGTGTATCACCCCCCCTTTTAATTTATGTTTCTTCTTCCCCTTTTCCTTGTGAGCATAGCATTAGATTTAGTTATCATTCTTTGGACCTTAAGTCTAGAAAGTGGAACCAACCTTCTCTAGAGGTTTGGTCTCAACTGCAAGGTCCCACACCTTGAGACCAATCCTATTGTGTCATTGGAATGCTTGAATAGATTCCAAGCATGGTGCAATTCCAAGAGATAATAATTTTTGGCACACCTGGTGGGACCAGTTTGATGAGCTTTATCATCCATTGAAGGATTTGGTGTGTTCTTTAGTGTATTTTTCCACTTGGGGTAGTCTTCTTCAACACCATGGTGACTCTGTTGATCTGTTTCCTAGTTTGAGAAGTCCATACGTTCAAAGATTCATCAAAGATCAAAGTCTAGTGATGCTTTTGGTCTTTTCGAACCTTTAGGGCTCCCAAATCACCTGGTGACTCTTCTTGGTATGTATCTAGTTTTGTCTAGATGCAGACCTATTTTGCTTTGTTTCAAACATTTTATATGATCATCTAGAATTTTGATGCTCCAAAATGTCAAACTATTATGGTAGTTATGGTTATTCCCCTCCGCCTAACCAAAATGAAAAATAGATGCCTCCTCACCAGCAATATCAAACCCAAGACGCCTATGTTTTTATGCCATACGCTTATGTGTCAGCAAAATATCAACATCCTCATGATGTTTACCTCCCACCCACCCCTACTCAGTCTTATTTTCAGCCTAATAATTCCTATTATCAACCCCAAAAAGACTACCTTGCTCTACTAGAGATTAGGAGACATCTGAACAATATTAAAAGAAATATGGGATATAACCAGCCATAGGAAGCCTTAAATTTTAACATCAAAAATGAAGGTGATGTGATGGAGATACTCCAAGGTTTCCAACGGGAGTGGGATGAGGTTCAAGAAATGATGGAGTATGATAGACAACAAGAGGATCTTGTTTATCAGGGCCATCTTCAACAACAACAAATTGAGGTAGAGGAAAGAGCTTACCGGGAGAAAATTAAAATGTAGCTTGCAACCTTATCTGAGGAGCAATTAAGGAAAATGCTTGCCGAGGTAGAGAGGTGGGAAGCCCAATTAGTCCCCTCCATTCCTAGTTTTAGGCAACTCCCCCTTTTATAGAGGTTCAACCTCTGAAACCACCTTCAAATTTCAAAATTTCAAGTTTCAGAGGCCCTCAACCTTCACGAGAACCTGTTCCTACACAAGTCCAGCTTGTTATTCCTCAAGAATGACCCTCTCAAGAGGCCCTTCCATTCCCTATTCCATGTCACCCCGCTTATTCTGACACTATTTCACTTTTCAAAGGTGGACCTATTATTTATTGGGCTAATTGGAGGGACAAACCAAAAATGGAGGTGCCTATAACTAGGGAGGAGTCACATGTTGATGATGAGCCCTTATGCACTAGCTCACTCTTAAAAGATAGACCAGTTTTTTGGTAATATTCTGGGTTTTATGAGCCAGAAAAGGAAGTGTTGGAGGTAGCTGTGGAGCAACCTACTATTTTGTGAACCCTCATGCACCATTAAAACGAAAGAATCAAGCTTGCTGCAAGAAGAGGTTAAGCTAGATCATTCATACTAACAACAATGTGTTGAGCACACGAATAGTGCTAAGTCAGGTGCAGGGTTGGGTCCCCCTAGATTTTGACTCATTTGAGGAGTTTTCCCATGCTTTGAACAAGAGGAATGAAACCAAAATGTAAAGAAGACATGATGAAGAGGTCCAGTTGCAAAGGTAGCTTGAGCAGAATAATGTGGAGTTGCAGTCAAACAATGAGGGCAATCATGTTTTGAGCGAAGAAGTATCTGAAGAAAAAGAGTTGCCCAGCTACATTGAAGATGAAGAAGGTGTGCAAATTCCAACATTAGTTACAATACTGGAGAAGCATAAGGACATGGAAGATGAAGGCAAGTTGGTAGCATGTGAGGTCAGGCATAACAGTGAGGTTCCAACTCATAAAGAGGAGCATGTAAGCCACCCTATAGTGGAAGGTGTGGAGGTTGATGATGCAGATCTATTTGAGGAGCTCCTATTTTTCATAGAAGATAACAATGTGGAGTTTGAGCATGAGCAAGAACAAATTGAATATTTGTTCTTGATTATCCAACAGGGATATCAACTTCTTGGTGGAGGAGATTTCTTCTTTGAGCAAGTTTAGGGCTCATTTTCTGAGCCTATTTCTAATAGTCATCATGAGAAATATGTATCTAAGGAGGAGATGGTCTTATTTCCAGTTGAGCCACAAGAGCCTAAGCATTTTGACCAACAATAGAATGAGTCAAAACAAAGGCATGTGATCAACTCTATTGATTTGCATACCATTTCATAGGGATGTCCTATCAGACATCTGGCCCAGCTGGAGATAGACCATGAAGAGTCACCATCTGTCATGCTTACTTCAAAGCATGAGTTTGAGCATCAAGAAGGGATAGATCGGCCCATTTATCCACTTCTAGGCAGCTATATTTCTAATCAAGGCAGGTGGATAGGTGAGTTTTTCTTGGTCCTTGGGGAAGCATTTCACCATTTTGTTGGATGCCCATCCCTTCCCCACCTCTTTTTAACTGCCCACAGACATGAAAAGCATTGTAAATGGTTGAGAAAGGGAAGTTATTTTGAAGAACTAGTTAATGGCTTTGTTTAAATCAATTTTCTAGTTGTTAGTTTGGGTTTAGGTTAGTTTTGTTTCTATTTTAGGTTTCCCTTCAATAAGTGCTCTTGCACAAAAAATGTTGTTTACCTTGTTGTTTGTTTGTTTTTGTTTTTCAGAGGTAGTTTTCAGTGTTGTATGATCATATTGTTGCAGTTTCCCTTTTGACCTTGTGCCCAACGGATTGTATAAGGCCACTAGATTCCCTGTGTTTAGTAGGCAAACACCCTTGCATAGTCGCCAAAATATTGTTGTATTTTGCCAAGACCAAAATAACCCAAATCCCACCTTTCTTCCATCAAAAATATCTGATCTGAGAAATCTTAAATGGAAGAAAGCCTCTTTTCAAAAATCCCAAAATTTCCAAGCCTTTTGCCTTTATCTTTTGACTTAGTCGACTAATTTTGAGTTTGGTTGACTCAAAGTTCACCGATCGGTAGAATTGCCGACTAAAGGAACCAAAAAAAGTAGGCATAATTCTCAAAGGCAAAGGGGGCATTGGTTCTTTATTGGAAAAATAATGGTTTAGTGAACCGTAAGTTCACTGATCAGCAGGTTCGCTGATTGGCAAGTTCTCTAACAAAGGAAGACATCAGTAAAAGAGACAAAGGCAAGCCTTAGTTGGCAAATTTTGAGTTTGACGAACTCAAAGTTTGTCGATTGGTGAATTCACCAATTAAGGAAGAATGGACAAGTGGGAAGCGGCTAAGTAAAATAAAATGAAGTGTGCAAAAGGAAAGAAAAGATCATAAAGAGTTTGCCTTTACCGGCAAAACTTAAGGTTCGCAAACCTGATAGTTCGACGGTCGGCAAGTTCGTCGATCGATGAATTCACTGAAAAAGGAATCAAAAGGAGGGGCCAAAGCATACATAGAAAAAGTAGGGCAAGTTTGTGAGCAAGAAGATTTGTCGATAAGGTGAAAAGGAGGCAAAAGATCAAACAAAAGGGAGAAATCATGGAATCGGTAAAATTGCAAACTTACAGATTAGTTCATGGTTTCTCAAGTTCATCGATAACATGATTTTTCAACTAAAGAGGCCCAAAAGAAGAAATCAAAGAAGACTTTATGGTTCACCAAATGAAGATTTCATCGACCAAAGGGGGATAAGATAAGGAAAGTGAAGGAGGTCGAGGAAAAGGAGTTTGCCATAGGGTGAATTCATCGATAAAGGAAAATTCAAAGGGTGCCAAGGGTAGAATTAAAATATGAAACACTTCTAAAGTGTTGTAAAACTTTTGAAGGATGTGATTTCCTAAAATCACGCCATTGTTGCAGAAAAAATTAATACCTAAAGGACAATATTGTAGATCAGCCAAATTCAAGTAGTTGAAATAGTTAAAATCTTCAATGTGCTTGTACATGTGAGGGACATAATGAACTTGCAAGTACCATGGAAGGATTTTGGACCTTCCTCTTCAATGTAGCCATACCCATGCATGTGGGCGCTTCTGTAGTTTTGAAAACCTGACAGGGCATGGCCATCATCCTAATTTGTAGGTTTTTTGATAGGGCCATGGGCCAAACTGAATGTAGTGTGAGCACCTGGGCAAAATAGTTGATTGATTTTCAACGCATGTAGCTACATGCAGTGATTTGAAAAGTTATATATACATGAAGAAAGATATAATTGTTGTTAGTTTTTATTTTGGGTCATTCCACAAGCAAAGAGAGTTTGTTACAGTTTCAGACCATGTAATGCATTACAAGAACTAGTCAGATCTAATACATTGTGCTTGAAGCTGAGCCTTTGATGTCTTTGATTGTGGTTCACCTATGAATGTAACTAGTTATTTTGTGTCTATTTCTTCTGTAATGAATTCTTCTTCTTTTGTAATGGTTATTTAGCCTTCATGATCAATATAGTCACTAATATTTTGCCTCTTTATGCTTTTACACTGTGTTTATTTCAACTTTGTAAGCTTATTCTGTGGATAAAATTGTCCCTCCTATAGTTACGATTTTCTGCTTCAAACCTATGTTAAAGTTGTAAGTATGTGTGAATCCATATCAATATTTGAGATCATTATTGTGTTATGTCAGTTCCAGATAACACTCTAAATCCAGTGTATAACCCCCTTTCAATTTATGTTTCTTCTTCCCCTTTACCTTGTGAGCATAGCATTAGATTTAGTTGTCATTCTCTGGACCTTAAGTCCAGAAAGAGGAACCAGCCTTCTCTGGAGGTTTGGTTCAATTGCAAGGTCCCACACCTTGAGACTAATCTCATTGTGTCGTTGGAATGCTTGAATAGATTCCAAGTGGGGTACAATTCCAAGTGGTAACAGTTTCCTTAATACTATTATGTTTTAATATTGATACATAGACCATAGTCCATGATTTTAGTTCATAAGCCTATAGATATGAAAAAGGATTTAATTTTTATTTTATGAACTATAGTCATGGGGTTGATAAATATATTGAAGCCCAAATGAGGTTGATGGCTTAAAAAGGCATACTAGGATTGATGACTAGGGTTTGAACACCTAAGACAAGTTACATACTCTTTAATAATAATATTTTATCCCTAGAGTGACACTTGTGCAAATTGCTTTGTTAAGGCATATGAATATGGGAATATAGGACATCAAACCATTTATAAGTCAGGAAGATTATTCAAGCCTCCATATGTGGAGGTGTAGGGAATTTTTCAATTGCATTTACATTGTGAGAAAACCATTCAAGAGATGAAAATTAATCATATTATTCATTGCACTAGCATAATTAAAGTGTATAATATTTTTAAAGGAAAAGATTGCTAAGTTTAATTCATGATACTTATTAAGACCTTCCTAACATCATAGATTAAAGTGCATAAGCTTTTCCAAGGAAAAGGTAACTAAGTTTAATTTATGTTGCTTATTAAGACCTTCCTAACATCATGTGCATCTGATGGCATAGGAAAATTTATGAAACATCAAGGATCCATTGTTAAAGGACTAAGCATGAGTTGTAAAATGGTTCCTTAATGTTGTATAGATTTTGTTAGGAATTGCACATGCAGAAGATATCAATTAAATGCAAATAAAGATTAAATAAAAGAATGAAAAATTCATAGAAATAATAACAGCGAGAGACAATTTTTAACGTGGTTCACCCAAACTCGAGCTACATCCACCAATAGAGAGTCCAATATTATTATCCAGTAAATCAAACTGATTACAACCAGCAATCCTTACAACTCCATACCGCTACAAATGCTACAATACAATATCAATGGAAACCCTAACCCTTAGCCATTTTTATCAAGACTTATGTCAGTTACAAAATAGGGTTTCTTTATGTCAGCCAATAGAAAAATAACTCTAGACGCCTTTATAAAATAATAAAAGTCATTTGAGGTGCACATGGACCCTGCAAGGGGCACTGCCCCTTGACCCCGTCTTGGGGGTGCTGCCCCAAACCCCTATTAAATAATTTGGGGGGAAACCATGTTGATAAAAGTTGGAAAAATTTACCCTCCGAGTTTGATTAGGCTCCATATAACAACAATCTCCCACTTGGATATTGATCAGACTCCACACCATATCATCTCCCACTTGGAGACTAATCATAACACCACTGGCCCTATAGCTCCCAATGGAAAGAAACACCCTAGACTTTGTTGTTCTGATTTTATTGTTTTCAGTCTTGAAGACCAACTAAAGCTACAGATGAGCTCAGCTTCTCCCTTGTCACTATCTTCGTAAACATATCCAATGGATTTTCATCTATATGTATCTTTTCTAACCATAGTTGTCCATCATCCAACACTGACCGGATGAAGTGATACCTTAGCTGTATGTGTTTAGTATTTGAATGCAAGGCAAAATTCTTTACAAGATGTATGGTACTCTGACTATCTCTAAACAAATAACTGTTAGCCTGTTGCTTGCCCAATTCTTCCATGAAAGATTGCAGCCATATCATCTCCTTGCTTGCCTCTATTGTGGCTCCATACTCTACCTCCGTGGTGGATAAAGCAACCACCTTTTGCAATCTAGAGGTCCAACTCACTGCTGTCCCACCTATAGTAAAGACATAACCTTTAGTACTCTGCCTGGTATCAATATCCCCTACCAAATCTGAGTCCACATAGCCTGCTAAATTAGTATTAGAGCCCACAAAACATAATTTTTTATTGGATGTACCTCTCAAATATCTAAGAATCTATTTCACCGCATTCCAATGCTCCAATTTGGGATTACTCATATACCTACTTACGACTCCTACAACATGTATCTAGTCTTGTGCATCCCATGGCATACATTTAAGATTCCTATAGCTGAAGCATATGGTACCTTGGATATTTTTTCTTCCTCTTCTTGTGTCTTAGGACACATCTCCTTAGTCAATTTCAAATGACTAGGCAAAGGTGTGCTGACAGCTTTTGCATTCTCCATATGGAATCTCTACAACAACTTTTCAACATAATTAGCCTGAGATAGAGTCAATTTTTTGTTCTTCCTATCTCTGCAAGTTTTCATACCAAGGATTTGTTTTTTTGCCTCCAAATTTTTCATAGCAAATGATTGTGCTAACTGCTATTTTAACTCTCTTATGTGATCCATGTTAGACCCTGCTACAAGCATGTCATCAACATATAAACATAAAATAATGTATCTGTCATTATAAAACATCTTAAAATAAACACAATGGTCAGAATTACACCGACTATAGCCTTGCTTAGCCATAAAACTATCAAATTTCAAATACCATTGCCGAGGTCCTTGTTTCAAGCCATATAAACTCTTCTTCAATTTACACACCAATTTCTCCTTACCTTTGAGCTCAAATCCTTGTGGTTGTTACATATATATCTCCTCCTCCAAATCACCATGGAGAAAGGAAGTTTTCACATCTAGCTGTTTTGAATGCAAATTCAACAACCACAATACTTAAAACAGTATGAATAGAAGTCATCTTAACAACCAGAGAAAAAATCTCTTCAAAATCAATACCTTTTTTCTATGAAAATCCTTTTACAAATAACCTGGCTTTAAATATTTTCTTACCTCCATCTTCCTCTTTCAACCTATAAACCCATTTGTTTGGTAAATCCTTTTTACTTGCAGGCAACTTACATAGTTCTCAAGTCTAATTTTTCAGTAAGGAGTCCATTTCTTCTTTCATTGCAAGCTCCCATTGAACCTTTGTATCCACCTACATAGCTTCATCATACCCTTCCAGTTCACTAGCATCTATTAAAAAAATAGAATACAAAGAGAGAGAAAACCTTTTAGGAGGTCTACTTAGTCTTGTTGACCGTCTAACATTCACTGGATTTTGTGGTATTTCTTGTTGTTGTTGCAGAGCATGAGGAACTACTGGAACATCACTATTTGGAATATCATCCAACACCACATAATCCTTTTCTTTCTTCTCATGCTATTGCAATTGATCTTTGTACAACACCTTCTCAATGAATACAACATCCTTGCTTCTCACAATTTTCATATTTTCAACATCCCAAAGCCTATAACCAAATTCATCAATGCCATATCCAACGAAGATACACTTTTTTTATATTGTATCCCTCTTGGTTCTATTTTCAAAATCTATATGTGCAAATGCTTCACATCCGAAGCTTTCAAGAAAAGAATAACTCACCTTCTTATCTGTCCATGCTTCCTCTGGAATACTACAACCCAAAGGAACCGAAGGACCTCTATTAATAAAATATATAGTGGTATTGATAGCCTCTACCCACATGTTTAAAAGCAGCCCAACATGCAATATCATGTTCGTTGCAAGCTCCATTATTTGTTGCAAGTATGAGGTGAACCAGTGTTGTCATTGATGTCAACATACTCATATTACATTGACAAGAAGGATTGGATGAGCTGTGTGTTGAGGATATTGAGAAAATTAGCCTCAGTCAGGAACAGTGAAGAACAGTGATGAGAAGAAGGCAAATATATTGGATAGGTTGAGAACCGGAGGATGTGGATTAAAGGGTTTGCAGATATGAGTCTTGAGATGCTTCAGTCAAGTTTTCAGAGGTCCGCATGAAGACCTGAAGAAGTTATGGCTGTCTGTGTGGAACCGGTTCCGGCAAGTGCTTAGAGGTGACAGAGGATCATAGAAAGGTCCGGTGAGGTCCGGAATTGTACAATCCTAATCTGCGGATTGGAAAGAGTGTTTGGGATGTCCTTGTGATGTGCCATCTCAATTTGTGTATGATTTGGAGGTCCGGAAGTACCTCTTGCATTATGACAGTGGCGACAGACTGTGTTCTTGAAGTTCCGGATAAGGAGGATAAGAGATTTCAGTAAGTAAAGGAAATGCAGACGTACCTAGTCATTCAGACAGGCTTGTGAAGGTTCTTGGATCATGTTGAGGTTGTGTTGTTGGTCCGCATTGATAATGTATGATTTGAAGGTCCGGAAGTACCTTCTACAGTGGCGACAGACTATGTTCTTGAAGTTCCGGATGAGGAAGACAAGAGATTCCAGCAAGTAAAGGAAGTGCGGATGTATCCGGTCATTCAGGCAGGCTTGTGAAGTTTTCTAGATCGTGTTGAGGTTGCGTTGTTGATCCGCATTGATAGTAGAGCCTGGAATTGAAGTCATTCTTCCGGATGAAGTTCTTGCTCTGTTTAGCCGACCGGATGAGTTGTTCATCCTGTGAATGTTCTTGTGGTGGCCGACCGGATGTGTTATTCATCTTGCGGATACTCTTATGATTGTTTGCCGACTTAGATGTTTGTTCCTAAGTCGATGTCTTGTATAAATAACGGTTTGTGAGTTCATTTCAAAGTGCGGTGTGTGTGGATGAGTGTGGCATAGCGAAGAGAAGTGCGAAAGGCAGAGCAGAGGTTTTTGGGCTTAATTGGAACTGATCCGGACATGGTAGAGATGTCATTCTCCAGTTCAAGACTGTGATTTTTATCACTCTGTAGACAGTGTGTCTCCTTGTAGGCAGTGGGCCTCTTTGTGAGCAGTGTGCTCGGGCAGTGAGCCCTAATTGGCATGTGCCATTCATTCTTCTTTATTCTTCTAACAGAGAATAATTCTTGGGTTAATCACCCCGTGGTTTTTCCCTTAACCGGGTTTTCCACGTCAAAATCTTGGTGTTCAATGTGTTGATGCTTATCTGCTCTTGTGTTTATGTATTATGCTTTCATGGATGATTAATTTATATGCTGCTAACTAACAACAAAGAATCAAGAGTTTGAAAGAACAAGAAGTTTTATACAACTGATTCACCCCCCCCTCTCAGTTGTATGCCCTAGATCCAACAATTGGTATCAGAGCCAAGTTCCTCTGATAGGAGCTTAACCGCTTGAGGTGATCCAGGATGTCGTCATACAAGAAGGATAGTCCGAAGTTCGATGGAACCAACTTCACTCTCTGGAAAGGTCGCATGAAGTGTCACCTGGAATGTATGGGAAAAGCATACTTGGCTATGGTTTCAAAACCATATGTACCTCCACAAGGTGGTCCGACAACTCTGAATGAAATCACAGAAGCTGAAAACAATCTGCGGACCAAGGAAGCTCTTCTAAGCGCATTGAATGACTCAGATCTCTCGAATGTTATTGACCTACCAACTGCACATGAGATCCTGACTAAACTGGAACTTCTGTATGAAGGAGATGAGTTTGTCAAAAGTGCAAGGTTGCAAAGTCTGAAAGGGAAATTTGAAAGATTGAAAATGAGAGATGATGAAAACATCACCACCTTTATGCCAAGAGTGAATGAGCTGGTATGTGGAATCAGAAATGCTGGTGGAACTTTAGATGAAAATGAGATTGTCTGCAAAATCCTAAGATCCCTTCCTGCTACCTACAAAATCAAGGTTGCTGCCATTGATGAATTCAGAGCCCACACAACTGTCACAAGAGAACAACTGGCTGGCAAACTAGCTGCATTTGAAATGACCGAGTTTGGAGATGATCCTCCCAAGACTGAATCTGCTTTCAAAGCCAGTGCCTATGTGAAAGGCAAACAGAGATTTGATCCGGGAGAAAACTCATCAAGGAAAATGTCATGGTATGATCAAGCAAGAAGAGACATGGAAGAAGAAGAAGCAGAAACAGCTCAACTTGAAGCCCTCATTGCAAAGAGACTGCCAAGAGGATCCGGTAAGTATGAAGGAAAACTACCCTTTAAGTGTTTCAACTGCAATAAGATTGGTCATTTTGCTTCAAGATGTTCGGAAAGATCTGCAAGGTCTAATACTAACAGACAAAGGTTTCAAAAGAATTGCTATTATGTTCATGAAGAAGATGACAATGAAGGAGTAACAGATGATGAATCAGAACTAGGAAGCAAATCCGGAAATGAGTGGGTGTTTATTGCCATCAAGGAAGAAGATTCAATACTCTCTAAATCTGTCAATCACAAAGTTGTTGAAAAAGCTTTGGCTGCTCAAGTGGAAGAAAAGGATGATTGGGTTATTGACAGTGGATGCTCTCACCATATGACTGGTGACAAGAATAAGTTCTTGAATTTGGAAAGGTATGAAGGAGGAATGGTAAAGTTTGGTGACAATTCAGCTAGCAGAATCAGAGGCAGGGGAACTATTTCCTTTGATGGAAAAAGCAAAACAGGTAACGTACTATATGTTGAAGGATTAAAGCACAATCTTCTCAGTGTTGGTCAGTTAGTGGACAAGGGTTATGATCTCCAGTTCAAGAATGGAAAATGCAGAATCTTTACAAGCTCTGGAACTGAAATTGCATCCGGTACTCAGACAAAAGGTAATATCTTTCATCTGGTTGGTTCAAATAAAAGTTGTTTGTTTGCTCAAATTGATCAGAGTTGGTTATGGCATAGAAGAATGTGTCATGTAAATTTTGATAACATCATCAAGATAAGCAATACTCAGGCCGTAAGAGATCTTCCAAAATTGATGAAACCTACAAATAGTTTGTGCAAAGAATGTCAGCTAGGTAAACAAAGCAGAGTCTCTTTCAAAAGCAAAGATCAGTCCTCTACCAGATTGTTGGAATTAGTACATACTGATCTCTGTGGTCTGACAAGAATCAAGAGTCTGCAAGGTGATAGATATTTCATGTTGTTAATTGATGATCATTCCAGGATGATGTGGGTTACCTTTCTAAAAGAAAAATCAGAAGCATTTGAGAAGTTCAAAATCTTCAAAGCTATGGTAGAGAATCAAACCGGATTGAAACTAAAGTGTCTAAGGTCTGATAGAGGTGGTGAATTTACATCTGGTGAGTTCATTGACTTTTGTGAGAAGCAGGGTATAAGGAGACAGTTGTCTGCTCCTAGGACTCCACAGCAGAATGGAGTAGTTGAGAGAAAGAACCGGACCATCCAGGAAGCTGCCAGGACAATGATGTTGGAAGCAAATGTTCCTCAAATGTTTTGGAAGGAAGCTATCAGCACTGCAGTCTACACTCTCAATCGAGTTCAAATCAGAAACAACACCGGTAAGACCCCCTATGAACTCTGGTTTGGCATCACTCCTACTGTGAAATATTTCAGAGTATTTGGTAGCAAGTGTTATATTAAAAGAGATGAAGATCTAGAAAAGTTTGATGCTAGAAGTGATGAAGGAATTTTCTTGGGTTACTCCACTCAAAGCAAAGCATACCGGTGTTACAATAAGAGATTGAGGAAGATGATAGAAAGCACCAATGTGAAAGTTGATGAAGGAATTGAGAAGCCTTCAAGATTTTATGAGTTTGATGAAGATGACCAAGACAGTGTTCAAGGACCTCAATCCTCTCCGGTGAGACAGAGTCAGCCTGATCCGGTAAATCAGGAAGAAGAGATAGGTTTGAATGAGCCTGATCAAGAAGTAGCAGTGCAGGATACTCCCAAAATTCCAAGGTATGTAAGACTGAACCACTCTGAAGATCAGATCATAGGTGACAGAAGCAAAGGTGTACAAACTAGAAGGAATGTTGCTCAAAATCAGGATGAATGTTGTCTGATTTCAAAGATTGAACCTAAAACAATAAATGAAGCCTGCAATGATGAAAACTGGACCAAAGCAATGGAAGATGAATTGATGCAAATTGAGAAAAATCATACTTGGGATCTTGTTCCCAGACCTAGAGACAGAAATGTAATTGGAACCAAGTGGGTCTTCCAGAACAAACTAAATGAAGCTGGTGAAGTAATCAGAAACAAAGCTAGATTGGTCTGCAAAGGCTACTCTCAAATAGAAGGAATTGACTTTGAAGAGACTTTTGCTCCGGTGGCAAGAATTGAAGCAGTCAGATTACTTCTTGCATTTGCTGCCTTCAAAGACTTCAAGGTATATCAAATGGATGTCAAGTCTGCCTTCCTAAATGGTGATCTGGAAGAAGAAGTCTACATTGAACAACCGGATGGATTTCAATTGTCTGATAATGATGATATGGTCTGCAAGTTGAAGAAAGATTTGTATGGATTGAAGCAAGCCCCAAGAGCATGGTATGAAAGGTTGGATAAGCATCTTGTGCAGATTGGATTCAACAAAGGTACTGCTGACAGTAACTTATATTTCAAAATTGATCATGAAAACATTTTGATTGTTGAAGTGTTTGTGGATGATATCATTTTTGGAGGAAGAGATAGTATGTGCAAAACTTTTGCAAATCAGATGAAAAGTGAGTTTGAAATGTCCATGCTTGGTGAAATGAATTTCTTCTTGGGTCTGCAAATTACTCAAACAAAAGAAGGGATCTTCATTTCTCAGACCAAATATGTGAAAGAACTGTTAAGGAAATTTGGTATGGAAGACTCAAAGCCTATGAACACTCCTATGGCAACCGGATGTAAGTTAAGCAAAGATGATGATTCTCCAAAGGCAGATCAGACAAAGTATAGATCAATGATTGGTGGATTGTTGTATCTCACTCAAACTAGACCAGATATAATGCAGGCTGTTGGTCTTGTGGCAAGATTCCAGGCTGATCCTAGAGAATCTCATGTTATGGCAATCAAAAGAATTTTTAGGTACTTGAAAGGAACAGTTGAGTATGGTCTATGGTACCCTAGAGATCCGGATTTCTCTCTTCATGCTTACACAGATGCAGATTGGGCAAGAGATGTGGATGACCGGAAGAGCACTAGTGGTGGAGCATTCTTTCTGGGGAAGAGATTGGTTTCTTGGCTAAGCAAGAAACAAGATGCAATATCTCTGTCTACAACTGAAGCAGAATACATTGCAGCAGCAGGTAGTTGCACTCAAATCTTATGGATGAAACAGATGCTAAAAGATATTAAAGTTGAATATGAGGAGCCTATCACAATTTTCTGTGATAATTCAAGTGCAATTAATATTTCTAAGAATCTGGTATTGCATTCTAAGACTAAGCACATATCTATCAAATTTCACTTTTTGAGAGAACAAGTAAACAAGGAAGAAGTCAGATTGGAGTATGTTCCCTCCAAGGATCAGATTGCAGATATCTTTACAAAACCTCTTCCCAAGGACTCTTTTGAATATCTCCGGGAGAAGTTAGGGGTCATGGCCCCTCCGGTGATGAACTAAGATGCACTGATGTGCATCAGTCCGGTGGATATCACAATCATATCTTGTGATCCGGATTGATGATGGGGAGCTGCTACTAAGGGGGAGCAGCTGGTATGATTCTGATGTATTAGAATTGCAAGTATGAGCCCTTTGCCATTGATGTCAAAGGGGGAGAGAAGACATGTGAAAAACAAGTGGTTAATGATCAAAGGGGGAGAGAAGACATGTGAAAAACAAGTGGTTAATGATCAAAGGGGGAGCAGTAAAGGAAGAGAAGACATATAAAAAGTTGTTGTTGATAGGGGGAGCTGTGACAGAAAGGAGAAGTTCTTGTCTTGATGGTTTTTCACATCATATGTTGCCATCAATGACAAAGGGGGAGATTGTTGCAAGTATGAGGTGAACCAATGTTGTCATTGATGTCAACATACTCATATTACATTGACAAGAAGGATTGGATGAGCTGTGTGTTGAGGATATTGAGAAAATTAGCCTCAGTCAGGAACAGTGAAGAATAGTGATGAGAAGAAGGCAAATATATTGGATAGGTTGAGAACCGGAGGATGCAGATTAAAGGGTTTGCAGATATGAGTCTTGAGATGCTTCAGTCAAGTTTTTAGAGGTCCGCATGAAGACCTGAAGAAGTTATGGCTGTCTGTGTGGAACCGGTTCCGGCAAGTGCTTAGAGGTGACAGAGGATCACAGAAAGGTCCGGTGAGGTCCGGAATTGTACAATCCTATTCTGCGGATTGGAAAGAGTGTTTGGGATGTCCTTGTGATGTGCCATCTTGAGTTGTGTATGATTTGGAGGTCCGGAAGTACCTCTTGCATTATGACAGTGGCGACAGACTGTGTTCTTGAAGTTCCGGATAAGGAGGATAAGAGATTTCAGTAAGTAAAGGAGATGCGGACGTACCTAGTCATTCAAACAGGCTTGTGAAGGTTCTTGGATCATGTTGAGGTTGTGTTGTTGGTCCGCATTGATAATGTATGATTTGAAGGTCCGGAAGTACCTTCTACAGTGGCGACAGACTGTATTCTTGAAGTTTCGGATGAGGAAGACAAGAGATTCCAGCAAGTAAAGGAAGTGCGGATGTATCCGGTCATTCAGGCAGGCTTGTGAAGTTTTCTAGATCATGTTGAGGTTGCGTTGTTGATCCGCATTGATAGTAGAGCCCGGAATTGAAGTTATTCTTCCGGATGAAGTTCTTGCTCTGTTTAGCCGATCAGATGAGTTGTTCATCCTGCGAATGTTCTTGTGGTGGCCGACCGGATGTGTTATTCATCTTGCGGATACTCTTATGATTGTTTGCCGACTTAGATGTTTGTTCCTAAGTCGATGTCTTGTATAAATAACGGTTTGTGAGTTCATTTCAAAGTGCGGTGTGTGTGGATGAGTGTGGCATAGCGAAGAGAAGTGCGAAAGGCAGAGCAGAGGTTTTTGGGCTTAATTGGAACTGATCCGGACATGGTAGAGATGTCATTCTCCAGTTCAAGACTGTGATTTTTATCACTCTGTAGACAGTGTGTCTCCTTGTAGGCAGTGGGCCTCTTTGTGAGCAGTGTGCTCAGGCAGTGAGCCCTAATTGGCATGTGCCATTCATTCTTCTTTATTCTTCTAACAGAGAATAATTCTTGGGTTAATCACCCCGTGGTTTTTCCCTTAACTGGGTTTTCCACGTCAAAATCTTGGTGTTCAATGTGTTGATGCTTATCTGCTCTTGTGTTTATGTATTATGCTTTCATGGATGATTAATTTATATGCTGCTAACTAACAACAAAGAATCAAGAGTTTGAAAGAACAAGAAGTTTTATACAACTGATTCACCCCCCCCTCTCAGTTGTATGCCCTAGATCCAACATTATTGTCCTATTCATGCGCTTAGCCACTCCATTTTCTTGTGGAGTCTTTGGATCTGTTTTCTACCTACTAATTCCATTAAAGGAATAATAATCTTGAAATTCTTTGCTGCAATACTCACCAACATTATCAGATCTAAGACTTTTTAATCTTTTACCCGTCTCATTCTCAACCAAGCTTCTCCATTTCTTAAATGTTTCAAATACATCATATTTCTACCTAAGGAAATAACTTCAAACCTTCCTAGTTGCATCATCTATGAATGTAACATAATATTGATAGCCACTGAGAGAAGATATCTAAGCTGGTCCCCATACATCTGTATGCACAAGCTCCAACTTTTCATCTTTTTTTTGCTTCCCATCCTTGAGAAAACTAACTCTCTTTTGTTTGCCACACACACGACCTTCATAGAAATCCATATTAATACATTTCAAACTTGGTAAAACTTTATTAGAATGTACCTTCATACCTTTTTCACTCATATGCCCAAGTCTGTTATACCACAGTGTTGTCTCAGAACCTACAGCAACTGTTTCAGTCTCTTCCTACGAAACTGTATCAACTATTCCTGAACATGTTTGTTTTTTCTCTACAACAACTAAAGTAGAAGGAACAGTATGACCTGTACAAAGATATAAGGTGCTGACTTTCACACCTTTTTCTACTATTAAGGCACCTCTTGAAACCTTCCAATTTTTATCATTAATAAGTAACTGTGCAACCTTCATCACCTGTTGCCCTACTAGAATTAAATTTCTACTTATCCTTGGAATGTGTCTTACCGCTTGTAGTAGCCAATGATTCCCATTATGCAACTTAATCTTAATTCTTCCCTTTCCAACAATCTGACAAGGTTCATTATCTCCCAAATAAACCAGTCCAAAATCCCCTTGGACATAATCAAGAAAATAACTTCTATGGGGGGTAGCATGAAATGAGGCCCCTAAATCTAAAACCCATGTATCATCAGCATTATCTAGGGAAAGAATCAAAGCATCATCTTCAAATTTATTACTTACACATTTGCCTCCTTATTGCCTTCTTGTTTGTCTCCTTCTTTATTCTTCCGAGACCAACAATCTTTCTTCAGATGACCTAGTTTCCCATAGTACCAACAATCATTTTGTCCTCTAGATTGGGACCTCTTGTCCTTTGATTTTCCTCTTGACTTCCCATGACCTCCAGAACCTTTTCCTCTCTCCTTTGATCTACCCCTTTTTTCTGCATTCAAAACACTACTTGATGTGGACCCTCCAGAGCTTTTCTGTCGCATTTCCTCTCTAAGGATAACACCAACAACATCATCAAATTTCAAAGTATTTGAACTAGAGATAGAGTTACTTATAGCCATTACCAAGCTATTCCAGCTTTCTGGAAAAGAACATAAAACTAAGAGAGCCCTCACCTCTTCATCAAATTTCACTTTTATAGAAGTTAACTGACTAGTAATCATATTAAACTCATTTAAATGATCTATCATAGATCCACCTTCAATCATTTTTAGATTAAACAAATGCTTCATGAGCAATACCTTATTTGAGGCTGAGGGTTTTTCATACAATTTAGCCAAAGCTTTCATCAATTCATTTGTTGTCTTCGCTTCTGTTATATTGAATGCCACAGATTGTGCCAAGCACAACCGAATGGTTCCCAATGCCTTTCTATCCAAAAGCTACCAATCCTTGTCAATCATTGCTACCAGTTTTTTGGTTATTCCTTCCAACAGCCTCCATAAATCCTTCTAATAGAGATAATCCTCCATCTGCATCTTTCATAACTGATAGTTATGCCCACTGAATTTATCTACCTTCAATTTACACTTGTCCACCATTGCTCCCACTTAACCGTGAGACCTTCTTGTAGATGATAATCGAACACAACCCACTCTGATACCACTTGTTAGGAATTGCATGCAGAAGATATCAATTAAATGCAAATAAAGGTTAAACAGAGGAATGAAAAATTCATAGAAATAATAATAGCGAGAGACATTTTTAACGTCATTCACCCAAACTTGAGCTATATCCACCAACAGAGAGTCCAATATTATTATCTAGTAAATCAAACTGATTGCAACTAGCAATCCTTACAACTCAATACCGCTACAAATGCTATAATACAATATCAATGGAAACCCTAACCCTTAGCTATTTTATCAAGACTTATGTTGGTTACAAAATAGGGGGGTTATGTCAAACAATAGAAAAATAACTCTCGATGCCTTTATAAAATAATAAAAGTCATTTGAGACGCACATGGACCCCGCAAGGGGCATTCCCCCTTGACCCCATCTTGGGGGCGCTGCCCCCAAACCCCCGTTAAATAATTTGGGAGGAAATCACGCTGATAGAAGTGGGGAAAATTTAACCTCTGAGTCTAATTAGGCTTCATATAACAACAATCTCCCACTTGGAGACTGATCAGACTCCACACCATATCATCTCCCACTTGGAGACTAATCAAAACACTGCTAACCCTGTAGCTCCTGCTAGAAATAAGCACCCTGGGCTCTGCTATTCTGATTTTATTATTTTCAGTCTTGAAGACCAACCGAAGCTAAAGAGGAGCTCAGATTCTCCCTTGTCACTGCCTTCGTAAACATATCCATTGGATTTTCATCTATATGTATCTTTTCTATCCATAACTATCCATCATCAAACACTGACCGGATGAAGTGATGCCTTAGCTATATGTGTTTGGACTTTGAATGCAAGGGAAAATTCTTTGCAATATTTATGGCACTTTGACTGTCTATAAACAAATAACTGTTAGCCTATTGTTTGCCCCATTCCTCCATGAAAGATTGCAGCCATATCATCTCCTTGCCTCTATTCTGGCTACATACTCTACCTCTGTGGTGGATAAACCAACCACCTTTTGCAACCTGGAGATCCAACTCACCACTGTCCCACCTACAGTAAAGGTATAACCTGTAGTACTCCTCCTGGTATCAATATCCACTGCAAAATCTAAGTCCACATAGCTTGCTAAATCAATATTAGAGACCCCAAAACATAAATGTTTATTGGATGTACCTCTCAAATATCTGAGAATCCATTTTATCGCATTACAATGCTCCAATCTGGGATTACTCATATACCTGCTTACGACTCCCACAACATGTGCAATATTCGGTCTTGTGTATACCATGGCATATATTAAGCTTCTTACAGCTGAAGCATATGGTACCTTGGATATTTTTTCTTCCTCCTCTTGTGTCTTATGACACATCTCCTTAGTCAATTTCAAATGACTAGGCAAAGGTGTGCTGATAGCTTTTGTATTCTCCATATGGAATCTCTGCAACACCTTTTCAACATAATCAGCCTGAGATAGAGTCAATTTTCTAGTCTTCCTATCTCTGCAAATTTTCATACCAAGGATTTGTTTTTCTATCCCCAAATCCTTCATAGCAAATGATTGTGTTAATTGTTGTTTTAACTCTCTTATGTGATCCACGTTAGACCCTGCTACAAGCATGTCATCAACATATAAACATAAAATAGTGTAGTTGTTTGTCATTATCCAACCTCTTAAAATAAACACAATGGTTATAATTACACTAACTGTAGCCTTGCTTAGTCATAAAACTATCAAATTTCAAATACCATTGCTGAGGTGCTTGTTTCAAGCCATATAAGCTCTTCTTCAATCTACACACCAATTTCTCCTTACCTTTTACCTCAAATCCCTGTGGTTGTTCCATATATGTCTCCTCCTCCAAATCACCATGGAGAAAGGTAGTTTTCATATCTAGCTATTCCAAATGCAAATCTTCAGCAACCACAATACTTAAAACAATATGAATAGAAGTCATCTTAACAACCGGAGAAAAAATCTCATCAAAATCAATACTTTTTTTCTATGCAAATCCTATTACAACTAACCTAGCTTTAAATCTTTTCTTACCTCCATCTTCCTCTTTCAGCCTATAAACCCATTTATTTGGTAAAGCCTTTTTATCTACAGGCAACTTATATAATTCCCAAGTCTAATTTTTCAACAAGGAGTCCATTTCTTCTTTCATTGCAAGCTCCCATTGAACCATTGTATTCACTGACATAGCTTCATCATACCCTTTTGATTCACCAACATCTATTAGCAAAATAGAATAGAAAAAGGAAGAAAACCTTTCAGGAGGTCTACTTAGCCTAGTTGACCATCTAACATTCACTGGAGTGTGTGGTATTTCTTCTTGTTGTTGCGGAGTATGAGGAACTACTAGAACATCACTATTTTGAGTATCGTCTAGCACCACATAATCCTTTTCTTTCTTCTCATGTTGTTGCAACTAATCTTTGTACAACACCTTCTCATTGAATACAACATCCTTGCTTCTCACAATTTTCAAATTTTCAACATCCCAAATCCTATAACCAAATTCATCAATGCCACATCCAACAAAGATACACTTTTTTGATTTTACATCTAGCTTGGTTCTATTTTTAGAATCTACATGTGCAAATTCTTCACATCTGAAGGTTTTGAGAAAAGAATAACTCACCTTCTTGTTGGAAACAAGGTAGATAACTAAGAGGGGGGTGAATCAGTTATCTTAAATATTTAACTTTCTTTTCTTCTTTATCAATTAGTGCAACATCAAAACATATAAGCATACATAATCATGAGAACAGAAAAGTAATCAACACACATAACACAAGGATTTTTACGTGGAAAACCCTGTTAAGGGAAAAACCATGAGGTGACTAACCCAAGATTGTATTCTCTGTTAAAAGAATAAGAAGTACAAAATGGCACTTGCCAATTAGGGCTCACTACCTGAGCACACTGCTCACATGAGGCACACTGCCTACAAGAGACTCACTGTCTACAATTTTATGGAAGGTAACCAAGTGTTTGAACTGATGAGAGGCATCCACATATGCTAAGGTTCAATTTTGGTTAGGCTCAATATACTGATTTACTGCACTTCATTCTTCCTCTACTTTAGTACTGATGTTCTATCACATACCGGACTTGTATTGATGCTTCCACACTACTCTCTACTTTTCTTTGCATACACACTTCACAACCACCACACTTTATACCGAAATCCATTTGGTATATATATCCGCATCAAGGATTTCAACATCTTCCCAATTAGCAACTAGAATACTAAAGATATTTCCAAGACACTGATCTGTCGGCTAAATCCATGCTTAATATGTGATGCATATCAAGAACATAGTCATAGAAGTCATCATTCATGTCGACCAACCATGTATGATCTCTTAAATAGCTTGACTACCATCAACTTCTCATCCAGATTAAAGTCTGATGCTCTGCTGGTCAATTCTTCCTCTGTCTACTCTGCCTGTCAAGAACCCAACACTTAGATGTTCATATCTTTTCATTCTTTCATCACCAGAGGCTAAATCTCTGGAATGTAGCAGTCATGGTACTCCTCTTGACATTCCCAAGTCCACACTTTGCTGAGATACATCGTCTAAGAGATCCGGACCTGATTGTCGAACCTTGCTACATGCTCTATTCTTGTTCATTGGATCAAAACACTCTTCAATTTGACTTCTGGTAAAGACATACTATGTGTTGCGGATGTGTGGGATAAACTTTGTTGCCATCAATGACAACAATCATGAAGCCACACAGTGTCTCTTGCCAACACTTCTTACTTGTCCGTGCTTCCTCTGGAATACCACAACCTAGAGGAACTGAAGAACCTCTATTAATTGAATATATAGCGGTATTGACAACCTCTACCCACATGTTTAAAGGCAGCCTAGTATGCAATCTCATGCTCCTTGCATGTTCCATCATTGTCTTATTCATGCGCTCAACCACTCCATTTTCTTGTGGAGTCCCTAGAACTATTTTCTACCTATGAATTCTATTAAAGGAATAATAATCCTCAAATTATTTGCTGCAATACTCACCACCATTATCAAATCTGAGACATTTTAATCTTTTACCCATCTCATTCTCAATCAAGCTTCTCCATTTCTTAAATGTTTCAAATACATCAAATTTCTACCTAAGGAAATAAATCCAAACCTTCTTAGTTGCATCATCTATGAATTTAACATAATATCAATATCCACTGAGAGAAGATACCTGAGCCGGTCCCTAGACATCTGTATGCACAAGATCCAACTTTTCATCTTTCTTTTGATTACCATCCTTGAGAAAACTAACTCTCTTTTGTTTGTCATACACACAACTTTCACAAAAAGCCATATTAATACATTTCAGACCTGGTAAAACTTTCTTAGAATGAAGTACCTTCATACCTTTTTCACTCATATGCCCAAGTCTGTTATACCATAGTGTTGTCTCAGAATCTACAACAATTATTTCAGTCTCTTCTTGCGAACCCGCAACAACTATTCCTAAACCTGTTTGTTTTTTCTCTGCAACAACTAAAGTAGAAGGAACAGTATGACTTTTACAAAGATATAAGGTGCCTACTTTCACACCTTTTGCTACTATTAAGGCACCTCTTGAAATCTTCCAATTTTTATCATTAAAAGTAATTGTGCAACCTTCATTACCTAGCTGCCTTGCTGAAATTAATGTTATCGAGCAGGATTGCACCCATGATGCAAAGATGGAAAGCTTTGCAATCTTGTGTAACATTGGAATACTTTCAAGTTGTGGGTACCCTATGGTGAAAGTAGACCTCCAGATTATGGGAAGGTTTCCTTCTAATTCTCTAATAAACTAATGGTTTTGTAGGAAAATGGTTTAAAAGAGTTCCTAATAAGAATACTAAAACTAGATCTAAATGTGTGGTGATGTACCTAATTGATAGAAACATGCAACTCTAATTCACAATAATTTTAAGAGTATCTATCCACACAACCAATTTGGCAATATGACCACAAAATTGATTCTAAGGAAGGCTTGAATAACTTTCTTCTTTGGAGGAAAACTGGGTTCTCACAGCATAAAACAAAAGAGTATCCTAATGTACAACCTAAGACCTATGATTTTTACTTCTTTTTAATGCATGCAAGTATAAATGAGATAAGGATTTAAAGGTTCTGATACTAAAACACAATAAAATCTCATCCAATCATTCATAGAATAGCACAAAATGAGAAGGTAGACACTTGATCCTACTAAAAAATAAAGGAAAACTTGCATAAAAAGGCAAAAAAGATAACCTATATCCTGTTGTACTGTATAAATCTACAAAAATTGAGTTACAAACACTTCTTCTCTCTGCAATGCACAAGAGAGCAAAAAGGCAAGAACTAGGAAAACATAAGTTTTTCTCTAATATATAATCTACTCTCAAAAAGACCTAAATAGGTCAACTGCAGTCAACTACCCCTAAAAATATCTTCTTCAAAACTGATCCACAAGAAAACATAAAAATCCCTAAAAAATAGGGTCACAACTGCAGGAAAAAGAGAAAAAATAGCTCCAAACTACCCCTCACACTCAATTTGACCAAGTGGTACACCAAACTCCCTCTAGTTTGACCAAAAATCATGCAAAAAGCTCCAAAATAGCTCAGTTAACTCCATCTCCTGATTTTGAATGATTTGGGCATGAGGAAACAATGTGAACAAGTAATAAAGTAATCAATAAAGACTTACTTTACTAGTTATAAATTTGTTTATTTCTGACTTTTTACAACTCCGTGACAAATAATAAAGTAATTTATAATTGCATTACTTTACTATTTGTTTACATTGGTTTATCATCTTCTAAGTCATGCAAAGTGAGGGTAATATTTTCAAAAGGTTTTTGAAATAATAACTCCTTATAACTCCCCTTTGACTTGCATATTTAACTCATGCATCCTATGATGATGCTAATATATCCTCCATACATGCAAAAGTCAAAAATAGCCTCCATATATGAAATATGATTAAATAGAAATCATGAACTAACCCCTTATATCTCACATGCCATCATGCATCATATAAGGTCTCCTCCATACATAGGCCAAAAATATAGTCATCATGCATTTACCATTAGTTACATATCTCATTGTATCCTTATGACTCCCTTTTTGCATATTGCATTACATTGCCTCACCATTATGACTCTCATGCCATATCCATGATATATTATTGCAAAAGTGATCCTCTTACATCATTAACATTTCAAAAACTTTATGAAAATTAAAAGGAAAACATGGCCCCACGGGCTCCCTTGCATCATTATGTTTCTAAGGTCAAAAAGACCTCCAAACACAAGCATCGACAAAAGGCATCATTAGGTTTATTGACTTTAAAGTTTTCACCATAGGCATCTTTTTGGATAACAATGATTTCTAAAATAGAAAAAGGTCAAAAGCTCATAGTCGAGCTAGGGCAACTGACCCAAAAAGAAGATGAAACCTAAAAAGAACTTCATTTTGCACTTATCCTTCTCTTCTTGTTGCTCTGCCTGCCGACATGCACTAGGGTTTGAAGATATTTTTGGAGCATTCTAGAGGTTTTAACTTGTTGTTCTTGGGCTATTCTCAATGCCATCTTTATTCAAGTAAGTCTCCCTTCTGTATATCATTGTTTCTTTGCAAGAAAAGTGAAAAAAAACACACTATTTACTGCTCCTGTAGCTACTTCCATTCTGGTTTCTGTATAGTAACATGATGATGAAAATATTCTCTTTTTTCTCCTATATCTATTACATATTTGCTTTTCTCTGTTGTGATACAAAGAATCAAGGCAAGAGAGACAGTTTCTACACTTGTTTTTCATTATGCTCATTGTGTCTTGATCTGCATACTTTTCTCTCCTTGTTCGACCTTCATGGCATAGTGGTGTGAGTAAACCCTAGTAGGGTTTGGTTTTGAACTCTTGAAAAAGAGAAAATATAGCTTATATTTCCTTATATGCTTTGTTCCTTTACTCATTGTATGACTGTAACAGAAAAAAGTATGTATCTATTGAAAATAGAGAGGTAAAAAGCTTTACTTGCTGTGAGTAAACCCTAGTAGGTTTTGGTGAACAATATGCTCCATTTTTTCTTTCCTCTTTTACATAAGACAATACTGCTCCATGTTATTTTGTCCACACCCTGTGATGTCTTAGTTTTGAACTTTCATTGTAGTGATGTGATGAAAAGAGGCTCTCTCTTTTGTTTGTTTACAAACCCTACTAGGGTTTCATCTACTCTTTTACACTCCAAATGATGTTATTTAGTGGCTTTAGTGATAGTTAGCTACAAAAAGACTATGATCTCTTCCTCTCTCTACTGCTCCATTTTAACTCTCATATGCCTAAATGCATTTACACTTTGTGATGAAGGAAATAGAATGAGTTTTGAAATACATGTTGCTCCTCTCCTGTAGATGTGTAAGAGACATTGAGACTTCATTTCCCTTCTACTATACATGACTGCTATGGAGGATAGAAATAGTGAAAAAGCTTGTATGCAGAGTTTATTGCTCTTTTCACTTATGAAAACTATGAAGACCTCCTGTGTTGTTCTACATACTATGATATGATGCTCTTTTAGTTATGTTTTGTTACTTCAACATAGTTGTTCAAGGGTTTTAAAAGTATGAAATTTAAGGGAAAAGCATAACCCTAAGGCCTCCTTGCCACTAAATGCTTCTTGTACCTTGATATGCATACATTGTTCCTTCATGATGACTATTCTTTCTATTTTGTTCAGAGATGATTTCTCTCTTGGATCTTCATGACTACTCTCCTCCTTTTGACCGTCATACACCTCAAGATAGACCCCTATGCAACTTCACTAGGCACTGTATTTGTAAATTTTTGTCTTACTTTGTTCACTACCTTTGCCATCTGTTATCTAACAGATGCTTTGCTAAGTCACCATGGGTCTAAAGATGAGCATTGATTCATACAAGACCACTATCACTTAACACAATACCCAATGCCCATACTTCACTATCAAAAGTGACAAGCATTGATTGATGCCATGGCATGCTCAATCTTGGAGGAAGCACTTGGAAAAGTGGATGCAAAGCATTGAACCTCTCACACTCACTTCTATAGGGCTCATGTTGAAATTGTATGTTCTCTTCTCACAAAATGGTGAACAAAATGTCATATTCCTATCACTGTCTCATGCTCCTGTGTACTGCATAGTGACAAAGATGATTGTTTCATCACACTTTTGACTCTCCTTTATTTATATGACAGTCATAAGGATTGATCTTAACTCTGTAAGACAATCATGATAGTTTTGAGGAACTTTGCATAATGATTGGAATGTATTCAAAATATATATATCTTTTCATAGCTTTCCCTTTAAGGAAAACTTTGAGACTTGAATAAATTCCTTTTGATGGACTCACAAGAGATTTGGTAGAATCATTCAAACCTCCTTCACCATTTGACATACATGGTTTGTCTTTTATCTAGATGACTATCTCTTATTACATGGTTTGAACCCTTTGTGTCTTCTTTGTGACTGTCTGATCCATGATAGTGGGCCTACTTTTGTGACTATCTTCCCTTGCATTTATTAATGGTTGTTCTATCTGGCTCTTTGATTCAAATATATACTTGATGTGGCATGAGCTACCCCCTCCAATTGATTCATGGTGATACACTATATCATGAGGATGATTTTATTTCACCTGTACATTGCACTCTATGGCTGTTCTTTATCATGCACTTGACTATAGCCTATGATTGTATCTTGATTTTGCAGAGGCATATGGTAATTCTATGATGAATATTTTGTCTTTAGGGTGACTATCCCATTATGAAGGCATTGTAAGCCCTTCTCTGGCAGTCCTATTCTGTCTATCTATGATTTTTCTTGCATATAAGATAGTTGACATGGCATCACACATAGATAAGGACTATTTCTCATTATATGACTAACCTTTAACTGATTACATGCTTTCTGATTGATAGGACAGTCACCTTAATGATTGATTTTTGTCCTTCCATGGTTGCTTAATGAATTCAATAGCAATTTTACATCTCATTCACAACAAAAGTGGTAAATACCTGATTTAATTATTGTTCTATGATGCATTTTTGGCTGTGATACTCTTGATGGGACTGTCCTTTAGTTGATATTGCTCTAATGTTTGACTGTCCTTCCTTGGAGGTTGTCTCATGTTGTATTGGTGTTGTCATTGTCTCTCAATCAAAATATGCTTTTATTTATTGATTCAAAAGTCTCTTTGCTTATCTTATACCCCTTAAGATCAAGGGGCAGCATGTTGGGCTCAACCCTTGTGGGAGCCCATTTTTACCACATGCTGAAATGTCTTGCATAATGACTATACCTGTACCTACACATTGCACAAACAAGTTAGATAAAACAATGAATACAATACTCATGTGATGATTTGATTTGATCTTTTTGGCTCTCTTTCTTATTGATCCAATGCTTCATGCTATGTGATGTGTTTTTGTTGGTAGGGAATATAGGAGACTCATATCTAGAGCTATAACCAATTGTTTACCATGATGTAGGTTCACTTGGAGATCAAGAGAGGAGGAGCAAGACAAAGAAGATCCAACCAAAACTATCTTTTTGTTTTGTTTAACTTCAGATGCATTGCATATATTATGCCGCATTGGTTAAGCTGCTCCCATGGCTTGTGTGGGACCATGGAATACGCTTTACTTTCCAATGAATACAAATATGATACTTGTGCAATAATGTGTACACTTTATTGGCAAAATCAATGAAACATGAAATGAATGAAATATTTTTGCACTGAATGAAAGCAATGTCTTGAGTTCAATATGTACTTTTCTTTATGTCTCTTAACTTTGAACAACAAAATTGAATTCAAACATTTCTCAAACACTTAAAAATATGCCATGGTCTAAGAATAGCAGGAATGTGTTAGAATATTCTTCACCTCAAATGTAATGAACTATTTCAGCTCTGCCAATTTGAGCTATAGGTGAAAAATTGGTAACAATTAAATTTCTACTTAGCCTTGGAACGTGCCTTGACTCTTGTAGTAGCCAATGATTCCCATTCTGCAACTTAATCTTAATTCTTCCCTTTCCAACAATCTGACAGGGTTCATTATCTCCCAAATAAACTAGCCCAAAATCCCCTTAGACATAATCAAGAAAATAACTTCTATGGGGCATAGCATGAAATGAGGCCCCTGAATCTAAAACCCATGAATCATTAGCATTATCTAGGGAAAGAATCAAAGCATCATCTTCAGATTTACTACTTACCACATTTGCCTCCTTATTGCCTTCTTGTTTGTCTCCTTCTTTATTCTTCTGAGACCAACAATCTTTCTTCAAATGACCTCGTTTCCCATAGTACCAATAATCCTTCTGTCCTCTAGATTGGGACCTCTTGTCCTTTGATTTTCCTCATGACTTCCCATGACCTCTAGAACCTTTTCCTCTCTCCTTTGATCTACCCTGCTTTCTTCATTCAAAACACTACCTAATGTGGACCCTCCTAATCTTTTTCGTTGCATTTCCTCGCTAAGGATAACACCAACAACATCATCAAATTTCAAAGTATTTGAACCAGAGATAGAGTTACTTACAACCATTACCAAGCTATTCTATCTTTCTGGCAAAGAACATAAAACCAAGAGAGCCCTCACCTCTTCATCAAATTTCACTTTTACAAAAGTTAACTGACTGGTAATCGTATTAAACTCATTTAAATGATCTATCACAGATCAACCTTTAATCATTTTTTAGATTAAACAAACGCTTCATGAGAAATACCTTATTTGAGGCTGAGGGTTTTTCATACAATTTAGCTAAAGATTTCATCAGTTCATATGTTGTCTTTGCTTCTGTTATATTGAATGCCACAGATGGTGCCAGGCACAACCGAATGGTTCCCAATGCCTTTCTATCCAGAAGTTCCCAATCCTCATCAGTTATTGTTGTCAGTTTCTTTGCTATTCCTTCTAACATCCTCCATAAATCTTTTTGATAGAGATAATCCTCTATCTGCATCTTCCATAATTGATAGGTCTGCCCATTGAATTTATCTACCTTCAATTTACCCTCATCTGCCATTGGTCCCACTTAACCGTGAGACTCCCACTCAACCCCGAGACCTTCCTACAAATGATAATCAAACACAACCTGCTCTGATACCACTTGTTAGGAATTGCATGCAGAAGATATCAATTAAATGCAAATAAAGATTAAACAGAGGAATGAAAAATTCATAGAAATAATAAGAACGAGAGACAATTTTTAACATGGTTCACTTAAACTCGGGCTACATCCACCAACAAAGAGTCCAATATTATTATCCAGTAAATCAAACTGATTACAACCAGCAATCCTTGCAACTTAATACCGCTACAAATGCTACAATACAATATCAATAGAAACCCTAACCCTTAGCCATTTTTTTCAAGACTTATGTTGGTTACAAAATAGGGTTTTTTATGTTGACCAATAGAAAAATAACTCTTGATGCCTTTATAAAATAATAAAAGTCATTTGAGGTGCACATGGACCCCATAAGAGGCATTGCCCCCAAACCCTCGTTAAATAATTTGGGGGGAAACTACGTCAATGAAAGTGGGGAAAATTTAACCTCCGAGTCTGATTAGGCTCCATATAACAACAATCTCCCACTTGGAGACTGATCAGACTTCACACCATATCAGATTCAAAAACCAAAAGTAGTGTATATCTTGCTTACATATTATTATGGGAACAAAGCTATTGGTCCAATGAGATAGTATAATATTACCAACCAAACCATCACTTAAACATTCCACAATTGGCAAGAGAAAGTCATTGTAGAATTAAAACAAAAGTGTAGGGCCAAAGCTGAAACATAGGCTTATACATAAATCAATTATTTCAAGGGTTCCTGTATTGCTCTAAAGTGAAAGGAAGCAAGGTATATAGAAACACTTCCTACACTAATCTACTAAGGAAAGATTTATCAAAATTTTAAATTTTACAGTTACAAATTAAGATGCACATTAACAAAAAGCTAATAACAACATCCAAATGCAAATACAAAACTCATAACACAAGATATACGTGGAGAAAACCCTTTTGGGTAAAAAACCCATACTCCAAAGCCACCCAATATATTATTCAGGAATCAAGAAGATTACAATATACTTGCAAAGCAAGCTTTCACAGGAGTAGAAACAACTAGAGATCTAGAGGTAACTAAACATCTATAAGACTCTTACAAACAACTTCCATCTCAAGCTCCTTATATATAGGAGATACAATACAGTAAACCATCAATGGTAATTACAAAACCATGAGCCAAAACCACCCAAAAGTGGTGCCCAAATCATCTCCAATCAATTATTCCTTGTGATGTACCAAATCACACACCAACATGTGTAACTCTCCCATTTACAGCTCTTTTAATTGTCCAACATGTTTTCACATTTCCCAAAAATAAGAGGTCCAACTTTCAGAGGCCATAACTTGTGATCTGAGTGTCTGATTGATGAATCATTTGATGCATCATTTAGGGACCTCAAAGTGCCTCAAAAATGAATTCAATTTTTTTTCTAAAAGTTTCAAAAAATAGAAACTTCAATATCTTTCAATCTAGGTATGATCTTGAGTTGAAATTGACCAGATATGTTTACTTAGAAGTTCTGCACCTTTTGGGAAAATTTTAGGTCCATCTGAGCTCAAATGTAGAGTTACTAAAAATAGTAAGTCCTACCTTTTTTAGCCCTTTTGGAAATTCTACAAGTTCTAAACCATTCTTCGAAATAAAAGGTATTCGAAAAGACCAAAACTAGGAAGAATAGTAACCTTCTGTAGTTTCAAGGTTGAGACACCTTTCCTAACATTCTCCCACTTGTCAAACACCTTGCAAGAGAAAATTGAGTATCAACACCATGATTTAATTTCTAGGGGACGAGAGGCCCATAGACTCTGAACACCATCTGAACTTCTCTGTGCTCATAGGTTTTGTTAAGGAATCTGCAACTTTTGTCAATGTGTCAACTTTCTCCAAGTTTACCTTCCCATCCTCTACCATGTCACGAACAAAATGGTATTGGACATCAATATGCTTAGTCCTCACATGGAAAGTAGGATTCTTCACCAAACATACGGCACTCTGACTATCGCAAAAAATAGTAATCTTCCCTGCATCAAACGCAACATATAAATACAATCTCTTAAGTCAAATGGCTTCTTTACAAGCATGAGTTACTGTCCTGTACTCAACTTTAGTAGTGGACAAAGAGACCACAGGTTGCCTCTTACTCATCCAACTAATAGCACCACAAAACATAGTGAACACATAAGCACTGGTGGATCTCCTACTATCAATGTCACCTACCCAATCTAAATCCACAAATCCTCAAATACAAAGTGAATGCTAAGGTCTTGTAGGATAACCATGATAACATAAGGAATACTCGGAAGTACCCCACAAATATTTGAAGACTCTCTTCACAACATCCCAATGTACCCATCTAGGATTAGTGATAAACTGACTAAGGACTCCCACTGCTTGGGCAATGTATGGTCTTGTATAGACCATAGCATACATCAAGCTACCAACTGCACTAGCATAAGGAACTCTGGTCATATCCTCCATCTCTAAAGGAGACTTTAGACAATCTACAATAGATAACTTTGTCCCCATCATAACAAGAACTGTCAATGGTCTACAAGCTGCCATGTTGAATCTCTCCAACATGGTGTCACATACTTACTCTAGCCTAACCAAACTTTTTGTTAGCTCTATATCTTTTGATTTCCATTCCAAGAATGCACTTGGTTGCCCCTAGATTTTTCATCTTAAACTGTGCTAACAACTGAGACTTCAAATTAGAAATCAAATTTTTACCATTTCCAATGAACAACATATCATCAACATATAATGTAATAATGAGAATGTGATCATTATCCATTTTAAAGTAAACACAATGATCTAATTTCAATCTCAGAAATCCCAAAATGTTGCAACACAAAGGTATCAAATTTCTGGTACCACATCCTAGGAGATTACTTTAAACCATACAAAGACTTTTTCAACTTGCAAACCATATTTTCTTTACCTTTTATGACATAGTTCTCTGGCTATGACATATAGATTTCTTTCTCCAAGTCACCATGAAGGAAATTTGTCTTCACATCCATTTGTTCAACTTCTAAATTGTATGTTGTAGCAAGTGATAACAAGAATCTGATAGATGTCAGCTTTTCAATGGAAGAGAAAATCTCACCTTAATCTATTCCCTCAACCTAGAATAACCCTTTGCGACCAACCTTACCTTAAATTTCTCAACAATACCATCTGAACCAAATTTCTTCTTGAACACCCATTTGCATCCAACATGTTTACATCCATCAGGAAAGGGCACTAGATCCTAAGTATTATTTTTCTTCAAGGTAGCCATATCTTCTTCCATGGCCTCTTTCCAAGAATCTGCATCACTCATACCCATAGCCTCCCTTACGATCCTAGGCTTATCAGTGTTAGAAATCAAAGCAAAAATACAACTGGAATCATGCAATGAATAACCAAACCTATCAGGTTGTTGCCTTATTTGTGTGGACCTCCTCAAAAGTTGAGGTTGAGTTTCTTCATCTTCTTCTAAACTTTTAGAGCTACTAGAGCTCTCCTCATCATCAAGTCCAACAAATGTCTTTGGTTCAACTTTCTTAGGGGTGGAAGGATGTTGAACCACATCCTATTTATCTTTTTCTTTATTTGGTTGTAGAAAAATAGAAGAAGGATTGATCTCTCTGAAGATCACACTTCTGCTATATAGAACTCTCTCAGCCACTGGATCACAAAGCTTGTACCCTTTCACACCAATGCCATAACCAATGAAGATACACTTCACAGCCTTGTTCTCCAACTTAGACCTTATCTCCTTAGGAACTTGTGCATATACCTCATAACCAAATACTTGAATGTGTCTCAATGAAGGATTTTTACCAGACTACACCTCCATAGGTGTCTTATCAACAAGCATCGATGTAGGAGACTTGTTAACCAAGTAACAAGTGGTAACAACAACTTCAACCCAAAACTTTTGTTCAAGGCCAGCTCCACTTAGCATACTCCTTGCCCTCTCCATCAATGTTATATTCATCTTCTTTGCAGCTCCATTCTATTGAGGGGTATACATAGTTGTCTTGTGCCTTTCAATCCTTTGTTCTTTATAGAACTTGTCAAAAAATTTTGAACAAATCTCACCATCATTGTCAGTCCTCAAACACTTAGTCTTTCTATCCTTCTAATTATCTACAAGAGCTTTGAACTCTTTGAATCTATTAAAGACTTCATATTTTCTTCTAAGGAAATACACCCATGTCCTTCTACTGTAATCATCAATGAATGAAACAAAGTAAATAGATTTTAAAATCAAAGGAACATTAACAGGACCAAACACATCAGAATGAATCAAGTCCAACACCTCAGAAGTTTTATGAGAACTGGAATAAAATTGAACATGGTTTTATTTTCCATAAATGCAATGTTCGTAGAAATTGAAATCAAGGTTACAGACATTCATACCCTCAACAAGATTTTTATTTTTAAGGGTCCCCAAACTCTTTTCACCAATGTGACCAAGCCTTTGGTGCCATAACATTGTCTTCTCAGCTGGAAGTTTCATCTCCATAGAATGAGCACGCTTAGGTACCTAGAAAGCATGACCATCAGAAGTAGATTCAATAGTTCTCTTTGTTGTTGGTTCCAATTGTGAGGATGAAGACTCTAAAGCTCTCTTCTTTGAAACAGAGGCAATATTGCACTGAAACACGCATGCATCAAGCTGAAATAGAGTGCCAATCTAAATACCCTTAGCCAACACCATAGATCCTCTAGTCATCTTACATCCTCTACTTGATAAAATTACTTGCACACCCACATCATTCAACTTACTTACAGAAAGAAGGTTTCGTGCTAAACCAGGGATACGTAGAACACCATTGATCCCCTTCACTTGTCCATTAGGGAATTGACTCAAGATTCTTCCATAGCCAACAATATTCAAGTGAGAGTCATCACCCAAGTAAACCTTTCCACCATCGTATTCTTCATACTTCAAAAACCAACCCCGATGCGAGGTCATGTGAAAATATGCACCAGAGTCAATAAGCCACACATCCTTAGATGCATGGGTTGCCAAGGTAGTGACAAATGCTTCTCCTTCATTCCAAGATGACTTGTCAAAATCTGAGTCATAGTTCTTCTTCTTTTTCTCCTCCTTGTACTCCTTGCAAAAGTGACTAGGTTTGCCGCAATTCCAACACAGAGCCTTGGAATTTTTGAGAGACTTAGATCTCCCACAAGATTTGGATCTTCATTTTTCTTCCTCCTTCTTATCCTTTTTCTTTCCCTTCTCTTTAGATCTACCACAAGAGCCTCCTTAGCCAAATCAAAAGACAACAATGAAGAAACCACTTCATCCATCTTGAAGGTGGTAGTGGTACTACTCTCAATGGCCATAACAAAGGTGATCCCACAAATCTGGTAAGGAACATAGTAATGTCATACATCGGTCCTCCTCCTCCATCTTCACACCAACAAAGGTCAACTGGGAAACAAGCATATTGAATGTATTTATGTGATCAGTGATAAATCCTACAATTTATTTCATAGGAATAACTTGTTCACCAGGGATTTAGCCTGATAAACATCTCCAAGATTCTTCTAAAGATCTTTTGCAGTCTTCTCTTCATGGATATTCAGGAGCACTGAATTAGCCAAATAGAGTCTTATTAGACCCTTAGCCTTCTGATCCATTAGATCCCAATCTTCTTGTTTTGTGCCTAATGGCATTGTTCCAGATACTGTGAGCCATAGATCTCTACCTGCCAATAAGTTCTCCATCTTGAGTTTCCACAACTCAAAGTTGCCTCCATTGAAATTCTCTATATCAAACCTCCCAGATGTGCTCACCATCTCTCTCCTACAATAAATATTTCAAAATTCTCTACACAAGCTCCCACTCAAATGAAGATCATCTCAAAAAACCCTCTACCCAATAACTAGAACCAAAGGTGATCAGGCTTTGATACCAACTGAAAGGAAACAAGGTATGCAAAAATGCTTCCTACACTGATCTACTAAGGAAATATTTATGAAAATTTTAACTTTTACATTTACAAATTAAGATGCACATTAACAGAAAGGTAATAACAACATCCAAATGCAAATAAAAAACTCACAACACAAGATATACATGGAGAAAACCCTTTCAGGTAAAAAACCCCACACTCCAAAGCCACCCATATTATTTTTCAAGAATCAAGAAGATTACAATATACTTCCAGAGCAAGATTTCATAGGTGTAGAAACAACCAGAGATTTGGAGGTAACTAAACATCTATAAGACTCTTACACACAACCTCCATCTCAAGCTCTTGATATATAGGAGATACAATATAGTAAACCGTCACGGTAATTACAAAACCATGAGCCAGAACCACCCAAAAGTGGCACCCAAATCATCTCCAATCAAAGATGTCTCATGATGTGTCAAATCACACACCAACATGTGTAAATCTCCCCTTTACAAATCTTTACGTGTCCAACACATTTTCACATTTCCCAAAAATAGGAGGTCCAACTTCCGGAGGCCATAACTTTTGCTTTAGGTGTCTGTTTAACGAATTGTTTGATGCGTCATAAATATCATGAAAAGATCTATCAAACTATAACTCAATTTTCTAGTTACAATAACTTTCAAGGAATTTAGGGACCTCTAAGTGCCTCAAAACTAAGTTTGAAATTTTTTCTAATAGTTTCAAAAATATAGAAACTTTAATATCTCGCAATCTAGGTATGATCTTGAGTCGAAACTCGCCTGAGATGTTTACTTAGCAGTTTTGCACCTTTTGGAAAAATTTCAAGTCCATATAAGATCAAATCTAGAGTTACTAAAAATAGTAAGTCCTACCATTTTTAGCCCTTTTGGAAATTCTAAAAGTTCTAAATCATTCTTCAAGATAAAGGGTATTCAAAAAGACTAAAACTAGGAAGAATAGTAACCTTCTGTAGTTGCAAGGTTGAGACACCTTTCCTAACATAAATGACATAAGTTACCATAGGTAACAAGCACAATATAAGAAATGACGTATCATATTTGTAATATTTAGTCTACATGATATTGAAATCATTTGAAATCAATGGCATTAGCTCATTGGTTGAAAGCTATGTTCCACAACGTTTTGGGGATGGGGATGGTGGGGGGATGACTACATATATAGAGAGAGAGAGAGAGAGAGTCAAATTTCTACAAGTTAATGGACAATTGTATAACATCAATAATATAAAATGACATTGTTAAAATGATAGATGATGTCTACAAAAGCCTGCACGCCAACCACATTCCAAAAAAAGTATTTGTTTGCACTTCTCACAAAATACCACATTATACCATACCATGGCTAATGCACCTTTAATCTCTTTTTCAACTAACAATAATAATTGACTCTAATACCATATCAAAAATTTTGAAGTTTGAGACTTTGAGTTTAAAGTTTGAACAATGAAATCATAAATTCAAATTATTGATATTAGTGTTAGCTATTATATAACTTATATCATTAGTTATGAATCTAGATCATGATATATTTATTGTTGTTATACTACTATCGTTACTATCACTATTGCCATGATTAATTTTATTAATATTATACTATTGTGTCATGATATATTTAACAGTCTTTTTGAATGTCATGGATTTTTAAAAACATTATAAAAATTTGCCTTGTCATTGGGATGTCTGTAAGCACTAAAAAAGTGTATGGTCCTACATGGTAATCCTATGATGAGATGTAAACCTAAACACATACATGTAAGCGTGTAAATATGACCTCTCAGCAAACATTCTTCTTGGTGACACATGGATAGACTTGCCTCCTTCATTCTTTCTTTTTCTCCCCCTGGATAACCCTTCTTGCTCCTATTTGTCCTTCACTTCCCCCTTGTCGACATTTCATCTTTTTCTCTTTTTAGCTTGTCAACATGGCCTATTAGCATCATAACCTAGGAAATTGAACTTTCATCGATTCATTTCACTTATTTCAATCCTCTAGAGGCCTTCAATTGACCTCCCACACCTTTCCTAACCATCAATTCCCACCTGTCTTTTCTCCTTTCTAGGTCACCCCTTTTAATTTTTGGATCTCCCCTAGGTGACCTTGGATCTTTCCTGGATGATCCTGGATCTCCCCTAGGTGACCCTACTATTAAAGGGGGATCCCCTCTAATCTATCATTTTGGCTAGTTCCGAAGGCCAGATGTCATCTCGACCTTCTCAGGGTCATTCTCAGCACTTCAAACCACTCACAGGTCTTCTTCTTCTTAGGGCCACCGCTGGGTCACCCCTAAGAGACCCTACTAGTAAAAGGGGTGACCATTTTGTATTTTCAAACATGATTTCCTCTTTAGTTTGGGCCCAAAATAGCTCCATTTTAACTCTAGTTTGCATACAAATTCACCTATAACTAAGCCTAACCTATTCTTAACTCATTCTTCTATTCCAATCATACATAATTAACTAAATTGATCTATTATTATCTCACCTCCATCTCATGCTAACTCTCCTTCCTCCATGAGTGATAAGCTATCAAATTTTGTTCACTGCCTAATCAATTGAGTTCACTGTCCAATCAACCCAGTTCACTCCTCAATCAACCCTGTTAACTCTTCAATCAAATTGAGTTAACTTCCCAATCAATCTCCCCATTGTGATCTCTCCAACACTATAAATACCCAGGCTCCCTCAAGTAATAAGGGAGGAAAATTTATTATTGCAGCCATTCATTAGCTTTGTTTTTTCTCTCCACTTAGCATTTTCATGCTCTCCATAGGACTTGTGTGCTTTTTTATTTTTAGTAATATTGTAAAGCTTTCAAAGGCTTCATTTAGCATTGTTACACTTGTGAAATTTCCAAGCCAAAGTTCTTCATATCTTTCATTATCTCACTCAATCATAGATTTCATAGCACATTTCTAATAAATTGCTACCCCCATCCCTATCTCCAAGAGGAGTACCACATTACTATAGAGGAGAGGAAAGGTTGCCACACAAAGGATTTCTAAGGATATGCCAAACTCATGCACCAAAGGATTTAGGTTCTTCATTCTTTAAGTAGTTAACTAAATCAAAATTTTCTCTTGGAAAAAGTAATCTTGTTGTTGCAATTTCCTTGACAGTTTTATTTCAAGTTGATTAGATTAGCTTTGCTTAAACTAGTTTCATTGCAATTCATAGATTAGTTTTTATTCCTATATTTTCAATTCTTAAGTTTAGATCTAAAATTTAGTCACAAATACAATAAAAACATAGTGTAGATTGCATTTAGAAAATTCATGTTAAAAGTGCATTCATATTTCAAATTCTTAGTTAATTAAGTCATTTTGTTATTCAATTTTAGGAAAAGAATTTAAAAATTGCTTTGCATCCATACTAGCTATATTCATACCAAAAACACAAAAATAAAAAAAACATTAGAAAACTTAAACCCTCAATTTGATCACGAGGAATACTTCACAATTCAACATAAAAAACAAACCTTTGATTTTAGATCAAAGTCAACTCAATTCAAACACAAGGTCAACTCTAGTCAACTCTCTCTTATCCAAGCATTCAAATGTGCCCCGAAATTAGAGGCGAGTGGGTTAGGGAAATCCTTGAGGAAATGGACCAAATACATCCTAGGCCACAAAAAACACAATAAATGATAGAAGAGAAAGAACATTCTCTTAGGATAATTTAACAAAGAGATAAAATACAACCATGCATTTAAGACATTGAGGATAGGTTACAATACACTAGGATCATGAACAATCAAAATTGACATCCATCAAAGTGCTAGACCTTAAGGAACCCAAATAGGAGATTGATAAATAGTGAACCTTGGGTTCATATTATTATCTAAACCACAACATCCATAGAAAGGGCTTGACACATTGCAATCCACAATAGTGTTGGAAAGATGGTTGTCATTGCACCAAAAGATCGACCTGTTAATTCCTGATACAACCGCTAGAGATAATGAATCCACGGGAGTTAGTTAAGCCTTGTCATGAACCCAAGCGCTATGCTGCACAACACAAGGAGACCAAGGGCACACACCTTGCAACAATCCCCCCAGTGCAAGTGAGGGGTTCAAACCCATGACCCATGCTCTAATACTAATTGTTGGAAAGATGGTTGTTGTTGCACCAAAATATCAACATATTAATGCTTGGTATAACCGCCAGAGATAATCAGTCCATGAGAGGCAGTTAATCCTTGTCATGAACCCAAGCGCTACGTTGTACAGCACAAGGAGACCAAGGGTGTACACCTTGTAACAAATAGGCCCTAGGACTAGTCGATCACTCTCTGCAATGTTCTTCTCCCATGAGAACATAAACACCCTCGAGTCTCGCCTCCACTCAACTAGATTTTGCCACGAGAGCAAGAGTGACTTGGAGGTTGCCCAAGGCAAGGAGAGGATTCATGTGTTGTATTGAAGGTAACTCATCCGCATTTGTTCCTGAGTCATGTTTTGAGGAGTACAATGTCTATCCATCCTCAAGATGGTTGAGAGACATCTTGGATATCCCTAGATGTCTCAAAGATGACCAAGCATCCCCTCAATGTTTCCTATTTTGGCAACATTGTTTAGAAACATTTCAAATATTTGAAGATATTTAGGGATGGGTAGGGGATGCCCCCTTCCATCTTATCATACCCAAAACACCATTAGGGATGGGGATGGGGGTTTAAGGGTTGGGGATGCATCTTTGTGGAACACAAGTTAAAAGTAAATACAATAGGGACTTTACTCAACCAATAGCTCAAGACCATTGATTTAGTCTACATAAAATAAAATAGAACATTGGTAAAAAACATGTAGGTTTATGCAATGATAATATTTATATCAATATCAACACATAAGACATGCAATAAAAAACTACTCAATTTAATGCAATGGTAACATTTATATCAATATCAAAACAAAAAATATGCAAGAAAAAATTAAATAGGTCTACATGAGAAATATAGTTATAGAGATTAATAAAACAATACACAATACAAAATGTAATGCAAATTGACAATTAATTATAATATTACTATGAAACTCACTAGGAATGAGAGACTAAAGTTAAGAGTTGTATCCTTTGTCTCTAATTTGTTTGCCAATTTTTGAGAAAGTACCTTCATGTCTGATAGTTGATAGTAGATTGATCAAATACAAATTTATACATCACAAATTTACAATGTGAGAAATAAATGAAAATGAATATGTAATGAGTGAATGGAGAGATTTTTTGGTTAAATACTATTGGTAAATAGATTTGTCACTATAATTCTCTGCTTGACTCACCCAATGGGAAGTGATAAAGTCTACCATAGTTGGAGAGATTGTTAATGATTTAACAATATTCCTCTACGTTTGTGACGTGCATCTCTCTTGTATGATAGATTTTGGGATTTTGGGGGTATTCTTTTGACTAGAACTTGTAGAAAAGGTGTACAAACTAAAGTAGAAAGTAGATAAAAATATAAAGTATGAGCAAAAAGTCCCATAGTAAACACAATTTACATAAGAAAGGATGAAAATAATGGAGATCTAAAAGATATTAATTGGATATTGCTTAAACATAAGAATAAGAATATCTAAATGAAGAATTAATTCCAAGATCTGTGAATGACTATTCATATTCCACAAAAAAATTATGAAAGAAATTCACAAAGTGTTGTTGCAAACTTAACATAGGAAGAACTCACAAAAATCCAGAACCATTGACTCGAAGTCCATTTATATTTTTGGAAATTAAATTTTGAGAGCACAAAGTCTCTTCTCATATTCTCTTACAAATATTTGTGCAAAATATTACCCAACTATGGAAAGATAGAAAGGGAGGACCCTTATAGAAAGCCTAAAACTAACAGGGGAAAAGTTGGCCAAAAGATCCTTCCCTTTTTCTCACCTACCTTATATAGTTTTACAAATGAAACCATTTCTTGATTTGTAACTGTTTCTTGAAAAAGGGAAATACATAAAATAAGCTTTATTCTTTTCTTTTTCTTTTATTATAAGAATAAAGTTTGTTTTATAATTACAATATGACTTTAAAAAAGTCAATTTTTCAAATAAAGATAAAGAAACATATCAACTTTGAACTTCTTTCTCTTTCTCTTTATCTTTCTCAAAATCTTATCTATTGACTACATCATTTGTCAGGGACTTTGATTGCAAAGAAGCCATTTTTGCCTTATAATTTCTAAAATTAGTGACTATCATAGGTATAGCTTTTATGTTCAAGATAGTCATAGTGTTAAGACATATATTCCATGTAGATGATATTTCACCCCAATGTCTTCAATTCTTTTGTGAAAATCAAAGATTTATTTCCAGAAGGAAATTAGTGAAGTAGACATAGTTCTTGATTTCTCCATGGTGTTCTCATCTACGATGTCCTTAAATAATTCTTCTGAAATTAAATCTTTGAACTTCTTCACCACTTCAACCTTAGCTAGATCAATTTGATCTTCATTTAAGATGTCAACATTTATAGAAAGAGGCTTTTCTCTAACATCCATTAGGATTGAATTGCAAATTTTAATAAACTTATTATACTTAGCCAAAGATTGTTTAATTACCAAAAAATTTTATCACAATGGAATTGTGGATTTCTCAATGATTCTTGGTCAAAGTTTGATAGTTTTGCATAATCTAGTAGGCATTCCCTAGATCAATAGATAAGTGCAACACATTAGTGTTGGTTTCACAATAGGAAGACCATTGCATCTTAGTAAGTTGACTCACACCATTTGAATGGCTCACCCTAGATCAATGATTTAACAAATGACTTTCCTTAATTGAATCCTTCACTTGATTAGAACACCCTAATGAAGTAGATGACATGGACCTTAGGATTATTCTCCATAGAATGAACAAACACTTCCACGCTAGGACTATGCCAAGATAAAATAATGTGTAATGCTTGCAACACTACACCATTGACCAAACATTTGTAACTTTATGCTATTGCATAAAAGAGTGTACACAATACCATATCATCACACAAATTCTAGTAGTGCTTTACACTCTCATATAACAAGTATTTTATTTTATGTACCACCACACAAACTTTATCAACCCTTCACATACATGTGCAAGAAGTTGTATTGCTTCATACAACACATGATGATCTAATACCAAAGTTGGTCAGAGGGAAATAGTGCAAATTAGTTGGCAATATACAAGCTTACAAAATGCATAAATTAAACCTTAAAATAAAAGGAAAATATGTAGTCTATAGGCATGGAATATTTTGAAGAGGAATTTGGTATTGGAGAAGATATGTATAATGGCATGTATATAAAAAATGTTGGTTGGTTCTTCCTTACCTATACCTTATACAATGTAGGTATTTATACAAGTTGGTTTTTAATTACACCTTAACAATATATTTATAGTTGTGACACTTATATGGTATGCTTTATCATGTGGACATGGTGACAATAGGTGCCAAACTCTTATGGTACTAGTTTATTGTCAAACACCTTAGCTAGTAGATTAGAACATAGGAAGGGCTCTTCTTTCATGGTCAGGAAATGAGACTTGCATGGTAGGTTTATACCTAAAACCACCAAAATCAAGAAATATCATATGACAATCAAAGGAGGGGAGTTTTAGATGGAGAATTTTGGATACAACGTTTTGAGCAAGACTGACCTAAAACTTTGCAGCTTGCCCCAGAAAATAAACAACCAAGAGAATAAGTTCCAATGAGGAATATGGAGAACCATAATGCACATGAAGAAATTCCACTAAAAAACATGGAAAGTTGTAATGGAGAAAGAGAGGTAGAGAGGACATTTACTTACTCAATCAACTTAAATCTTGAAGAAGATGCCCCTAAGAAAAACATCTCCCCATCAATTTTACCCACCTTTTGGAGAATGGTTATAGAAGACCCAGATCAATTTTTATTCAAGTTTAAAGTTCTTTGTCAAACCTATGATTACAAAACTGATAATTAAAAATTAAAGTTATTCCCTTCAACCCTTGAGAACTCAATTATGAGATGGTTCATGGGACTCTCTATAGGATCCATTAACTCTTGGGAAGAAATAGAGATAGTGTTTCTAGATAAATACCAAGATTAGTGTATGATAAGAGATGGAAATGAGGAACTCTTCCACTTAAAGGAGAAGCAAGATGAGATCCTATAATATTATTTAGATCAATTCCTCTTTGTCTTAAAGTGGTGTGGTGATATATTAAACCCTAAGTAGGTTAAAATAGTATTTTTGAGAGGATTGGATGATGAACCATGAGGATCTTTGGATGTAATGGGAAAAGGAGAAATCACAAAACTAAGCCTCCCAGAAACCTTAGAATTATGTAGACACTAATCTCATACTAGGAGAGGGATTATAAAATCTAGTCTAGTAAAAGGGGAAAATGAGATGGGACAATTTATGGAAGAACTTGCTAATTTGAGAATGGATATCTTAGTCCAACTCAATACCACATTGGATGGAATGCAAGCTAAGAGGAAAAAAATAGAAACTTTGTCTATCTATTACCCCAGATGTTGGAACAAGCATCTTCTAAGAGAAGTCCCTTTGGAAAAATTAACTATATGCCAAATATCTGATAAAGACCACTCTACAAATCAGTGTGAAATCTTGTAAGTCATAAATAATTCAAAGAAAAAGGCTCCACTAGTTGAAGAAGAGATAAATTGTATGGGACAATGTTAGGGTGAAAACTTCACATATAGTCAATCCTCAAACCAACCCACTTGGGACTAGACACCAAATTGGAATAACAACCCTTAGACAACACTTTGTCCTAGACATCAAGTACCACAACAATGGGGACCCCAAAAGTGGCCTAATTAAACATGGTTGAATTCTCAATGGCCTAATCAACCACAAAAATCATGGTATCCTCCAAATCTGGTGCTAAATTGGAACATATCTTATAATGAATATTATCAAGGACCTCAGTACATGCAAAATCAACAACAACCTTTACTTTGTCCTCCCCAAAACAAACAATATCAATCTCAAAAAGATGTAGTTGCACAACCACAACTTCTCATTTAACCAATTGTAAACCCCAAAAATTATCACCCTTCCACTCCTCTCTATTCAACAGAGTCTAAAAATATGGCTAGCATTAATGCCATACATTTAAGAAGCATTTAACTCAGATCAATAAGAAAGCTTCCTAGGTTGTCATAGCTCACTATTAATGAAATATTTGATAATCAACAAGCTATATTTCCTTAGAACAAAATGGATTCTGGTGATCTTTAATGTTAATAGTAATCTAGTGCTAACCTCAAACAACCCTCCAAAAAACTAGAAAAATCCTTTGGAGTTGCACTTAAATATCCTTTTAGAGAAACAATAGGGACACCTTCTAGCACCTTCTCAAAACCTTCCTCCAGAGAAATACTACAACCAACATTGGAAAGACTATATCAATATTATTCCAAAGAAAATCCAACATTATTCACTAGTCCTTTGTACCAATCTCTAGATCCAAGCTCCACAATAACAAAGGATGCAAAAATGTCTCCCATTTCAAAGCCCCAACTCAAATGTATTTTGGAGCATGCTCTTTATCTAGAGAGGTTCTATAAAATTCCAAAAACAATTATTGAGCTAATGTCATTATTCAAAATGGAGCTAATTTAGGAAATAGAAAGGTTAAATATAAAGGTTCTATTACTTTAGGTCATCAAAGAAATTCTTGAGTTAAACTAGTTAATCAAGAAACTCTACATTAAAAGTCCAGGAAGGAAAAAGAAGTAAAATAATACCATCCAAGTTGCAACCTATGCTAGAATTTCTGTCAAAATAAACCTCAACATGCCTTTGAAGAAGGAAATTAAGTTGAAATAAGTTTTGGGAGATTGGATTGAAGAATTAGATTATGAGTGCCTTCCTATAATCAAATGTTTCAAATGTGATAGAGTGAATTTAAAAAAAAATGATAAGAAAGGGGGATGAGAAGATGATAATAGGATAATCCCAGGATTAGGAGGTTAGTAAAGATAAGGAAGATTGTCTTTTGGCCATTTCTAAAGATGTGGTCAATAAGGTGCTTCACAAGAGTAATGCTCCTCAAAAATATCGAGGATTGGAGCCAAGAGAATTGGTGGAGGTGATTAATCCTAGGCCAATTGTAGAGGTTGGAACTAAGGATGAGAAGATGAATATTGGGGTAGAAAGTGATTAAGATTCTTCCAAGGATTGCACAAGGGATAAAGAATCTAAATTAGAGTGGAATATAGCATCTAGAAGGGGTTGGAAAAATGGGGGGAAGATTTAGTTCCTTTGTTGGATGCGAGTGGCTTCAATGTTAGGGGAAAGAATATAGAAGTGAGCAAATCTAAGTTAAAGGCGATGGAGAAAATGGAGAATATTACACAAGCATCTATCTAGAAATTTGTAAAGAATGGAGGCAAGCACCTCCTTATAAATAAGAGATTATGAAGGTATTAAGTTGGAATATTTGAGAGCTCAATTCCCTCAAGAATAATCACATACTAAAGTGGTTAATTGTAATCCGAGCTATTGTGTCAGTGTAGGAGACCAAAGTGGATAAGCTGGTGATTCAATATTTTTAAGAAGATGTTGGAAATTAGGAAAATGGATTGTGGTGGACTCTAATGGATTTGCAAGAGGTTTGATAATGTTATGGGATTCAGGGAGGATTGTTGGTAAGTTGGTGTCTCAATCCTTCAATTGTTTAAATGTCAAATGTGCTAGTGATTAAGATAATGTCTCAGTGGTAGTATATAAAGTTAATGGTCCAAGTTTTAAATCAAAAAAGTTAAAGGCGTGGTAACAAATAGAATACTAAGTAAAATTAGGGAAATAATTTATTTTTATTTAACTTTTTGAAAAAAAAAATACTATTAAAATAATTATGATTTGTTCATTTCTATTCTTTTTTGAAATTCTAATCTTTACACATTTTATTAATAAATTTCTTTCTTTAAAAAAGTAACTATATGCTTAACAAATTAATATAGATATTTTAAGTACATACATATTTAAAAGACATCTTCTATATATCATTTGTGAAAGCGATCCAAATAAAATCCCTCAATGACAGTTACATCCTTGAATGACAGTTACACTTTCTATTTTCCTTTATAATAGGGTTATGCAATGCCTCAATTAAAAGAATGATTACATTTTCAATAGTTATTACATATAACAATTCCTTACTTCATTACATAGAGTTAAACAACACATCATGGAATTGCTTAGTATTGTGCTAGAGTTAAAACAACACATCATGGAAATGCCTAGTATTGGACAATAGTAAGGAATGTTAAAAATGTAGAAAAAGGTAAAACATTATGACAAAATATATTAGAAAATATATTATTTAATAATAAAAATATATTAGAAAATAGATTTTTTTATAAAAAATTTAATCATACCAAATTAGAGAAATCACAAGTCACTACAATTTAAATTATCTAAGCAGGTAAAAACATCACACTCTACTTAAATATCATCCATTTCAATGGTCAAATAATCAATAACAATTTTACACCTCATCCACAATAAAAAATGGGAAATATTTATCCTAATTTATTGGCCAAAATTGACCTTTGATTGTTGAAGTGGATGATGTTTAAGAATAGTCCACCAAACTCATAGTTTTTAGTTTCATTATCCACCTGTAAAGGGTAAAATTAGGGATAGTTGAGTTATGGGTGTTTGATGTCTATCCTCCTTTCACCAATTACATTCAAGGACCTAGGGTCGAGTTGCAATGTACTATCCTACCCTACGTCAGTATGAGATGTAGGGAAACTTGTATTTTTATGATTTGATTGCCAATTATCTTCTCTTATGCTTAATTATACCTTAAAACCCCTAATTATGCAAATACAATAGTAAATAGATGAATATTGGAAAATGTTGCTACAGAAAGATGTAAAATAACAAATAATTGTGTACCTATTTTTCGGGGTTTGAAGGCGGAAAAGTTGAGGACTAAGGAGTGGGCGACCAAGTCCAATGCCCTGCTTTTTGTCGGGATCTAGAAGCTCAGTCTACAACTTGTTCCTGCTATCACAGAGATTTTCTCATTGCGAAACTTTGAGGACTAAAGAGTAGGCACCCTAGTCTAGGGAGTTGTTTTCTTCTCTGATCTGCAATTCTGACACTCTATTGTACCCTCCTGCAACTTCACTTTGTCTGTAGCTCCAACATGTAACCTGTAACCATGAAAACTTTGGGAGGGGGTTGTGGTGTATAGAGGCTTGCCCCAGTCAAGCCCCAAAGAGACATTCAAGTCTTTCAAACATCGTTGTCAGATAGAGAGTGCATACCCTTGGGAGGTAGAGGCAACAACCAAATGATAAATACTCAATAACACAAATGATATCACCTTGTAGTGAAGTTCCCATGTGACGAAGATGCTCTTCATGCCATGAGGAGATGATTTCTCAAATCTACAAATACAAACACATAAACAACACAAATTTGCTCTTGCTGCATAATGAAAGCCTTGAATCACCTTTAGAATACCAATGCTCATCTAGTAATCATCTAGTTGAAATCTTGTAATCATCTAGTTTACAAATGAATGCCTAAACATGCTTTTATATGCAACTACAAACATTCTCGCCAAGAATTTTGTAATTCAAACTTACCGTGTTGGCCTAGGGACAAAATAACGGTCATAAACTGACACTAGAAATTTGGGACTAACCCAAAATAGGGCAGGACTAGGGCGCGGGTGCCCAAGTCCTCCCCCCTATTTTGGACAGGATTAGGTTCAAGGGGTCCCCCTAGGCTCCACTTGTCACAAGACCCAGGGTTCATTCCATCGGGATGTTAAATTATGATGTAAGTGTTAGGGTTAGATGGAAGAAGATATCAATTCAATGCAAATAAAGATTAAATAGAGAAATGAAAAATTCACAGAAATAATAATAGTGAGAAACAAGTTTTAACGTGGTTCACCCAAACTCAGGCTACATCCACCAACAGAGAGTCCAATATTATTATCCAGTAAATCAAACCAATTACAACCAGCAATCTGTGCAACTCAATACCACTGCAAATACTACAATACATCAATAGAAACCCTAACCCTTAGCCTCTTTTATCAAGCCTTATGTCGGTTACAAAATAGGGTTTTCTTATGTTGGCCAATAGAAAAATAACTCCCGACGCCTTTATAAAATAATAAAAAACTATTTGAGGTTTCAGGGGCATTGCCCCCAAGCCCCCACAGGGGCGCTGCCCCTCGACCCCGCCCTATATCATGACAGGGAGTGTACTAGGGGCACTGCCCTTGGACACCACGAGGGGCATTGCCCCTTGACCTCGTCTTGGGGTGCTACCCCCAAACCCCCGCAAGGGGTGCTTCCCCTTGACCCCATTAAATAATTTAGGGGGAAACTGTACTGATAAAAGTAGGGAAAATTTAACCTTCAAGTCTAATTAGGCTCCATATAGCTACAATATCCCACTTAGAGACTGATCAGACTCCACACCATATCATCTCCCACTTGGAGACTGATCATAACACTGCTGACCCTATAGCTCCCATTGGAAATAAGCACCCTAGACGCTGTTGTTCTATTTTTGTTATTTTCAGTCTTGAAGACCAACCGAAGCTTGTTGTTCTCAAAATCAGCTACGCTCGTTTTTGTAGACAACCCCCATGAAACTTGTCCGTTTCGTGAATCTACACTCTAAGCTCGCAAATCAAGATAAGATTCCCTTGATCTCGCGTGAAGTCTTTTGACATTCTAGACTGGTTTATGACATTCCGTTGAATTAGTTTCTCGATGTTCGCGAATATCGTTTAAGTCATAAACTGATTAGAATGTCAATTTTGCCCACTTTTCAAGAGTTAGTAAAATTTTTAGTTTTCATATGCAGTAGCGGCATTTTTTGCCGCTCCTGCATATCTTTTTTGACTTGTTTTTGTTACATATGTAATGGCGGCAAAATTTGCCGCTCTTACATGTGTTTTTCATTAAACATGCAAAGGCGGTGAATTTTGCCGCCGTTACATGTTACTCCAAGTTTATGCACTGTCGGCGAATTTCACCGCCTTGGCATGTTTGTTAATACAAGTGCAGGGTCGACCAATTTTGCCGCCCAAACAAGATCTTCAGAATCTTGAACACCGAGTGCCATTAATGGCCACTCGTGCCACTCATTGAACACTTGTTTTCGAGTTATTTAATATCTTTTGATTGTTCATTTCACCATTTCATTTCTTTCTCCCTAGCTATTCGTTGGACTCCTCTAGCATTGTTTGATCACGCTGAGTTGTGATTTAGTCACACTCTTCATCATCAAACCCAGGGTTTCAGACGTTTGGACAGGTAAACCCTCTAGCCATCTTCTTTTTCTTTACTAGGGTTTTCATTAGTTTTGAATAGCTTTCCTTTGTCTTAATTTTGCTATATGTTTTCGTTGAAAGATTGTTTTTGGTCATTTTGTAATCTTTGGTCAGTCCTTCGTTTTGAATATGTTTTTAAAACCTGACTAATTGTGCCCTAGGGAGGTCGGTGGTTTCACCACTTAAACCCTTAAAACCTTTTGCCATATACCAATAAGCAGTGTCAGCCATTTTCGCCGATCAAACACTGCGAAGATCAATTCTTACCATTGTGCATCGTGGGTGAAGTTTGCCGATCAAACATTGTGAAAACCTTACAACTTCTATCATGTGTAATATCGGTAGTTTTCACCGCCCAGACATATGTTATTGGTAGTTTCTCCCAACCCTAAACTCACCTTCAAAACATCTGCAATGACGGCGAAAATTGCCGCTTAAGACCTTTCCATAAACTTGTGATCGAAATGCAAGTGTATGGGCGGCGAAATCCACCTCCCTTACACAAAGATCTTCCAATTCATACCTCATGCGAAAGTGGTAATTTTTGCCGCTTTGACATCAAGTCTTCAAAACCTATTACCTATAGTAGCGGCAAAATTTGCTGCTCATACCAACTTCAAACTCTTACCACATGCAGTGGCGGTGAATTTTGCCACCAATGTATATACAAACAAAATACTCACATGCAAGAGTGGCAAATTTTGCCGCCCATGCAAAAACTATCCTAAATTTTCCTAACTCTGGAAATTTCTAGTTTTGATTTTCTGAGCCTGCTTCTCCTCTGATTTTTGGCCAGCTCACTCTATAGCCCTTTTTCAAGTGTGTTCCCATAGTCATGATCATCAACATGCAATTTTCCTAGATTGCCAGTATTTTCCCTAATTGCATGATCATGACTTTTGTTGCAGTTTCTTCTGCAGGGCTTCGTTCTACATCAAACTTCTTCTTAGTGAAAGCTCATCCAAATGACTGAGTTGTCCCCGAAGAAAGCAAAAGTGATGAAGTACAAATATCAAGGTGTTTTCCCAATCACCTCAATCCATTCTAATGTTGATGACATTAGAGATACGGAGATCGGTCATGTTGATATGGCTGAGTTTGTAGAGAGGACCAAGTCGAGCAACCCCAGTGCTATGATGAAGAGGATAGTTGAAAGTAATATTCATCTGGTGTCATCCTTCCCAGTGGCAGCTCACAACACAGAATTTGTTCTTCAATGTGCTCATTTCTATAACAAAGACACTAGGTCTGTGGTGGACGCCAGTGGTAATGTGATAATCAGGTTGGATCCTGAGTTCATTGATAAGGTGTTCATGTGTCCTCCTGCGACAGAGGTATTGAAGCTTGACTTTGTTGAAGCTCAGAAGGAATATGACAAGAATCCAGAGAAAGCAAAGAAAGTAATCAACAACAAATGGTTGAAGACTGCAAGATCAAATTTGTCGAGGTGGCCACGTAGTTTCCCCTGAAGTGATTTTGTAGAGGAAGTTGGTGACCTAATTACTCTCCTCAGCAGGATAAGAGGTTTGTCTTCCTCTTCACAGTTTCATGAATGGATGTATCCTTTCATTAAGGTCATACTCTAGGGTAAGCAAACCATTTTCTGGGGAGAACAAATTAGTAACGCTTTGCATGAGCAGCTGACGAAGGTATCCACTACCTCCAAGTTCTACATGACTTCCTATTTGGTATACATTGCAGCCTCCATGAGGATTTTTCCAAGATTATCATCGGAAGGGGATAGGAGAGTAGTTCCAATATACCAATATTATTCCCAGCTGACATTGAAAGGTTCAATCTATCATTTCAGAAGAGTGAATGATGCATTCTTTGTTGTATTCTTGTGTCTTTTTGATCCCCAACTGGAATAGAGAAGAATTTCAGATGAGGCATGGACAGTGGTAAATGACTTCGGGTGTATGTTTTTGTAATTTCCATCTTTTTCATACTTGAGGGTTGGCTTTTTCCAAGGTTAGCCCTATATGCTTCCAAGATTCCCCTTAGATAAACTGGTCTTGATGGAGTTGTGCAGACAAATGATTGTCATGCATAACAAACAGATGGAACTTAAGAAGCCTGGTTTCAGATTCCCAGTAGAAATCGGTAGATATTCAGTAATGACTGCCACAAAGGCAAGGGCCATGGAGACAGAGATGTAGTTGGTCACCATGAAGAAATTCAAGAGGAGACCAAAGTTTGACTATAGGGGCGTAAAGGATAAAATCAGAAGGAAAACTCAATTTCATGAACCCATGGTAGAAGATGTTTGGGAAGATTTGAGGACAAAGGAAGATATTAGGAAACTGGACTATAGCAGATTGTCTCTTGAATAGATTGAATATCTAGGACTTGCTGATATTCCAGAAGATCTTGTGGATGATGGGGAATTGGTTGATGCCAGATATGATGTAGAACAGATTGCTAGTACTCCTCTCCCTCTGATCCAATGGTCCCAAAAGGAGTTGACCTCACTAAGGAAGAGATTTGAATCCATATTGGCTAACACCAATAACTAGCTGGCAGATAAAGGAATTACTCTGAAAGAATTCCTCATTGGATCAGAAACTAAAGTCCAAGAGCAAACTGGTAAAAAGGTGGAAAATAGAACGAAGAACAAGAGTGATGCTCCCTCATCCTCTAAAACACATAAGCCTAAGATCAAATTTGTGACAAAGAAATCAAAAGCTGTGGAGGGGAAGTTGAGGAGCCAGCTACTGAAGAGCCAGCCACAGAAGAGATGGATGTTGAAGATAGGGCTACAGATCAACAAGACGAGGAGGCTTTGTCTCCATAGGAAAATACACAACAAGAAATGGGAGTATCCTCCCCATTGCTTAATACACCCATTGCAGCTCATGTGTCTATTTCCCCTATTGATATTACCTCTTCTGAGTCTCCGTCTCCTCCTAAAATAATTTTTGATAATCCCCAAAACACTTTTGAAGATGTTCTCCGTCCTTCTAAGTTAATTCCTAGTTTGTCTTCTTCATCTTTTGATATTGGGGATACATCCATTTTTTATCATTTTGTGATGAATACTGAGCAAGTCTCTAGTGCAAATGTAACAGGTGCGGTTTTTACTAACACCCCGCCTATTGTTTCTACTATCAGTGCAAGCACAGTTCTGGGAACACCAGCAGTAGGAATGGATCCCAATGTGAGTACTTCTTTGCTTCCACCTTGGTTATCAGCTTACACGCCAAAAAGGAAAAAGCAAGCCATCTCCCCAAATGACTTTGATTTCACTAAGCTGGTACCTGCAAAGCCTAAGGCCCCAAAGAAACCAAAGATTCGGTCTAGGGTACTTGAAGACAAGGGACACAGATTTCTAGAGATAGCAAAACCTCCACATGATGCGACTATTGAAAATTTTGATATGAATGACTACTCCATTTCTAGAGTTGAATTGGGGAAAATAACCCATGAAAGCACTAAAAATGATATGCAGTCAGCCATGGACATCCTAATCCAAAAGTTTGACAGGGAAAAGGAAATGAAGGATCACTACAAGGCAATGGTAGAACAGCTAACTGCAGTGGTAAGGAAAATCACTTTAAACTTAGAAGCAGTTACTCTAGAGGCCATATCTATAGAAGACCCCATCATTCTGAAAGTAGAAAAGACCCACCTCAAAGGAAAAGTACTTGAAGAGTACTTAGACAAGATGCGTGCACAAGGAATCTCTTTGCTCACAGATGTATCTGAGAAGACAGATAAAATGAGAAAAGTAAAAGCAGAGCTTGATGATCTCATTGATGCTATCTCTCAAGATATTGAACACACAAAGGATACTCATGATAAATGGGCAGAGATGAGGAAATTAAAAATAAGCACCCTAATATCAATTGGCACCATCACTAATAGGGATTCCTGTATAGAAACAAAGGAAGCTTTGATGTACAAGAGCAATATGCTAAGAAATTTGATCAAGGATCTTGAAGCTGCAAAGGAAATCAATGAACAAAGTGATGTCAACCTTTTGCATAAGTTGGAGGAGTTGCCTTGTAAGCTGGTATCACAGGACAACCAATTTCTTTCTGTAGAAGAAATGGTTCAGGAATTTGAAGACATGTTCCAGAAAGAATTTGAAGATAAAACATTTTCAATGACTTATGTGGACAATATTTTAGACAACCAATTAACTTTGGATAATCTGAAAACCAAGTTAACTGGTCATGCAAAATCAATCACTATAGTGAGGGATGCCATAGTGAGAGCCAAGATGATCTTCAGGAATGTATTCAACCCGGATAGCATTGAGATGCAAGCTGCTTTCACTATGTTTGATGATCACATGAGGAAAAGTGGCAACACAAATTGAAGCAGTCATTTTTCCTTAGTTTATTTTATGTTTTTCACATGTACTTTTAAAATGATTTTGGACATTTTAAAATGTACATTTTTCATATGTAATTACATGTAAAAATATAGGAAGTCCCAAGTCAATAAGGACTCCTATTTTTGAATAAGTCAAAGTAGTTAGGTTTTTCCTAAATTTTCTCAAGGCCTTTCCCTATAAATAGAGGGGGCCTCTTTTGTAAATATTATCTTTTGTCTATTGCAAGAATACTCTGGCGAATTGAAAAGCAAATCAAGACTCTGTGTTTTTTGTGAAAATCAATTATCAAATATTTATCAATACAAGAAAGCAAGTTCAATTCCAATTTTTGTCTTGGGATTATTTGTGTTGTGATAGTATTGTTCTTACGTCTTGCTATCATAATCTTCTTTGGTAATAATTGAAGTGTGGAGTTTGTTTCAAGTGATTGAAGAGCGCTCTTAATTTGATTCTGATAGACTTTGTGTTATCAAATCATTTGTGAGGATTATGTTCATGTTTGTGAGAATATAATAGTTTGGAGACTTTGCGCTGCAAGTTGTTATATTTGATTTACTTTTATCATCTTGAAGAGGAGTGAAGACTTTGGGCTGCATTCTACTTCAAATAGTTCTATTTGCAATTAGTAAGTGAGGTAACAGAAAACTTTGTGTTTCTGTGATAATTTATAAGTCTTTTATCAAGAGTTTGAAGTATAAACATCTATTCTAAAAAAAGAGGATGAGATGAGATGGAACCACCACAAACATAGTTTTTAGTGTACATAAATTTCATAAGTTGTTTTGTTTGCAAAAGTCAAGTAACTAAAGGGAACCTCCCCTTGCTGAGAGGAGAGACTTTGTCTCATCATAACTGTGGCTAATATACCCATGTTGCCGTTAGCGAGTTAACGACAAAATATTCACCCAACAAAGCTGAAGAGGGGCTCAGCTTTTCCCTTGTCACTGCCTTTGTAAACATATCCAATGGATTTTCATCTGTATGTATCTTTTCTAGCCGTAATTGTCTATCATCTAACACTGATCGAATGAAATGATACCTCAACTATATGTGTTTGGTCTTTGAATGCAAGGTAGAATTCTTTGCAAGATGTATGGCACTCTGGCTGTCCATAAACAAATAACTATTAGCTTATTCTTTGTCCAATTCTTCCATGAAATATTGCAGCCATATCATCTCCTTGCATGCCTTTGTTGCAGCTACATACTCTGCCCCTATGGTGGCTAAAGCAACCACCTTTTGCAACTGTGAGATCCAACTCACTGTAGTCTCACCTATAGTAAAGACATAACCTGTAGTACTCCACCTGGTATCAATTTCCCCTACCAAATCTGAGTCTATATAACCTGCTAAATCAGTATTAGAACCCCCAAAACATAAGTGTTTATTTGATGTACCTCTCAAATATCTGAGAATTCATTTTACTGCATTCCAATGCTCCAATCTGGGATGACTCATATACATGCTTACGACTCCTATAGCATGTGCAATATCTGGTCTTGTGCATACCATGGTATATATTAAGCTTCCTACAGCTGAGGCATATGGTACCTTGTACATTTTGTCTTCCTCCTCTTGTGTCTTTGGACACATCTCCTTAGTCAATTTTAAATGGCTGGGCTAAGGTGTGCTGACAGCTTTTGTATTCTCCATATGGAATCTCTGCAACACCTTTTCAACATAACCAGCCTGAGATAGAGTCAAATTTCTATTCTTCCTATTTCTACAAATTTTCATACCAAGGATTTGTTTTACTACCCCCAAATCCTTCATAACAAATGATTGTGCTAACTGTTGTTTTAACTCTCTTATGTGATCTATGTTAGACCCTACTACAAGCATGTCATCAGCATATATACATAAAATAATGTAGTTGTCATTATCCAACCTCTTAAAATAAATACAATGGTTAGAATTACACTGGTTGTAGTCTTGCTCAGCCATAAAACTATCAAATTTCAAATACCATTGCTGAGGTGGTTGTTATAGGCCATACACACTCTTCTTCAATCTACACACTAGTTTCTCCTTACCTTTGACCTCAAATCCTTGGGGTTGTTCTATATATATCTCTTCCTCCAAATCATCATGAAGAAAGGTAGTTTTCACATTTAGCTGTTCCAAATGCATATCTTCAGCAGCCACAATACTTAAAATAGTATGAATAGAAGTCATCTTAACAACCGGAGAAAAAATCTCATCAAAATCAATGCCCTTTTTCTATTCAAGTCCTTTTACAACTAACCTTGCTTTAAATTATTTCTTACCTCCATCTTCCTCTTTCAGCCTATAAACCCGTTTCTTTGGTAAAGCCTTTTTACATGCAGCAACTTACATAATTCCCAAGTCTGATTTTTCACCAAGGAATCCATTTCTTCTTTCATTGCAAGCTCCCACTGAACCTTTGTATCCACCTACATAGCTTTATCACACCCTTCCAGTTCACTAGCATCTATTAACAAAATAGAATACAAAGAGGGAGAAAACCTTTGAGGAGGTCTACTTATCCTTGTTGACCGTCTAACATTCATTGGAGTTTGTGTTATTTCTTGTTGTTGTTGCGGAGCATGAGGAACCACTGGAACATCACTATTTGGAGTATCATCCAGCACTACATAATCCTTTTCTTTCTTCTCATGCTGTTGCAACTGATCTTTGTACAACACCTTCTCATTGAATACAACATCCATGCTTCTCACAATTTTCTGATTTTTAAAATCCCAAAGCCTATAACCAAATTCATCAATGACATATCTAATGAAGGTACACTTTTTTAATTTTGCATCCAGCTTGGTTCTATTTTTAGAATCTACATGTGCAAGTGCTTCACATCCAAAGGTTTTGAGAAAAAAAAACTCACCTTCTTGCCTGTCCATGCTTCCTCTAGAATACCACATCCCAAAGGAACTGAAGGATCTCTTTAAATTAAATATATAGTAGTGTTGATAGTCTCTACCCACATATTCAAAGGCAGCCCAACATGCAATCTCATGGTCCTTGCACGCTCCATTATTGTCCTATTCATGCGCTCAGCCACTCCATTCTCCTATGGAGTCTCTAGAACCGTTTTCTACCTACGGATTCCATTAAAGGAACAATAATCCTCAAATTCTTTGCTGCAATACTCACCACCATTATCAGATCTGAGACATTTTAAACTTTTACCCATTTCATTCTCAACCAAGCTTCTCCATTTCTTAAATGTTTCAAATACATCAAATTTCTACCTGAGGAAATAAATCCAAACCTTCCTAGTTGCATCATCTATGAATGTAACATAATACCGAGAGCCACCAAGAGAAGATATCTGAGCCAGTCCGCATGCATTTGTATGCACAAGCTCCAACTTTTCATCTTTCTTTTGCTTCCTATCCTTGAGAAAACTGACTCTCTTTTGTTTTTCATACACACAACTTTCACATAAATCCATATTAATACATTTCAGACCTTGTAAAACTTTCTTAGAATGAAGTACCTTCATACCTTTTTCACTCATATGCCCAAGTCTATTATGCCACAGTGTTGTCTCAGAACCTGCAACAACTATTTTAGTCTCTTCCTGCAAACCTGTAGCAACTGTTCTTGAAATTGTTTGGTTTTTTTTGCAACAACTAAAGTAGAAGGAACAGTATGACCTGTACAAAGATATAAGGTGCCTACTTTCACACCTTTTGCTACTACTAAGTCACCTCTTGTAACCTTCCAATTTTTATTAGTAAATATAACAATGCAACCTTCATCAGCTAGCTGCCCTACTGAAATTAAATTCCTATGTAGCCTTGGAATGTGCCTTACCTCTTGTAGTAGCCAATGATTCCCATCTGCAACTTAATCTTGATTCTTCTATTTCCAACAATCTGACAGGGTTCATTATCTCCCAAATAAATTAGCCCAAAATCCCCTTGGACATAATCAAGAAAATAACTTCTATGGGGTGTAGCATGAAATGAGGCCCCTAAATCTAAAACCCATGAATCATCATCATTATCTAGGGAAAGAATCAAAGCATCATCTTCAGATTTATTACTTACCACATTTGCCTCCTTATTGCCTTCTTGTTTGTCTCCGTCTTTATTCTTCTGAGACCAGTAATCTTTCTTTATATGACCTAGTTTCCCACAGTACCAGAAATCCTTCTATCCTCTGGATTGGGACCTCTTATCCTTTGATTTTCTTTGTGACTTTCCATGACCTCCAGAACCTTTTCCTCTCTCCTTTGATCTTCCCCTACTTTCTGCATTCAAAACACTACCTAATGTGGACCCTCCTGAGCTTTTCCTTTGCATTTCCTTGCTAAGGATAACACCAAAAACATCATCAAATTTCAAAGTGTTTGAAACAGAGACAGAGTTACTTACAACCATTACCAAGCTATTCCAACTTTCTGGAAAAGAACATAAAACCAAGAGAGCCCTCACCTCTTCATCAAATTTCACTTGTATAGAAGATAACTAACTGGTAATCGTATTAAACTCATTTAAATGATCTATCACAGATCCACCTTCAATCATTTTTAGATTAAACAAACGCTTCATGAGAAATACCTTATTTGAGGCTGATAGTTTTTCATACAATTTAGCCAAAGCCTTCATCAGTTCATTTGTTGTCTTTGCTTCTATTATATTGAATGCCACAGATGGTACCAGGCACAACCGAATGGTTCCCAGTGCCTTTCTCTCCATAAGTTCATAATCCTCATCAATCATTATTGCTGCTTTCTTGGTTGTTCCTTCCAATGACCTCCATAAATCCTTCTAATAGAGATAATCCTCCATCTTCATCTTCCATAATTGATAGTTCTGCCCATTGAATTTATCTACCTTCAATTTACCCTCATCTACCATTGCTCCCACTCAACCATGAGGCCTTCTTGTAGATGATAATCAAACACAACCCACTTTGATACCACTTGTTAGGGTTAGACGGTAGAAGATATCAATTCAATGCAAATAAACATTAAACAGAGAAATGAAAAATTCATAGAAATAATAATAGTGAGAGACAAGTTTATACATGGTTCATCCAAACTTGGGCTACATCCACCAACAGAGAGTCCAATATTATTATCTAGTAAATCAAACCAGTTACAACCAGTAATCCCTGCAACTCAATACTGCTGCAAATGCTACAATACATCAATAGAAACCCTAACCCTTAGCCACTTTTATCAAGCCTTATGTCAATTACAAAAATAGAGTTTTCTTATGTCGGCAAATAGAAAAATAACTATGCCTTGACCCCATCTTGGGGGTGCTGCCCCCAAACCCCCATAAGGGACTGATGTAGGAGCACCTCGAGGATCTGAATATTCTTTGCATTATTGGTTTTGTCTAAATGTTATATTGTAAGGGCCTTAATGGCATATGTGTCAAGAAAGATCAAAAAGAGTTGTAACCTAACAAAGAATTGTAATTGTTTGGCAAAGGTGGTTGTAGGCAATTCACCTTCCATCTTGTAACTGCCAGCATGTGTGAGTCTTTAAATAGTTGAGTCTATATTCGTTAGGAGAGATAGAGAGTCGAGAGGAAGAATAGATTTGTATGTATATTTTGGAGGAATAAAGAGATTTTGTTGTTTGGTCTAATTACGAGAAAGTAGATTGGAGTCATTCCACTGGTTAAGATTTCTTTGAAATCAGTGGAATGACCTCCATAATGTTAGATTATTTCTTTTCTATAAAATTTTAGTTGTTTCTATGTGCTATTCAGTTACAAATCTTGCGGAGGAGGTTATCGGCTTAAGATTCATGTTCTGTCTTTGAATATACATTTTATGTGTATACTGCAAAAGTATGTTTGGAACATTTTATGTGTATTCTGCAGATGTATGGGAAGAGACAATTTGTGTGTATACTGTTAAAGCATGTCAGTTACATAATTTGTGAGTATACGTCAATTGTATGTCGTAGACAGTGTGTGTGTATATCCCAGGTGTATGTGAGATTATTCTGTGTATATCCTACATTTGTATATCGGAGGTATGGGCAAATGTGTCTTTTGTATTATACAAACAGTGACCGGTAGAAACGGTACAGAGAACCGACACACCAAGTCAAATAATGTATGTGAGTAATGAGATGACCATCGGCGAGATGGTGGATATTGGTGGGAGAATTTTAGAGTTGGCCAAAGAGTATGTGTTGCCGATGGTTGAACCGGTTCAACGATTCAATATAATATGGTTCAATGGTTCAATGAACTCGCAGGTTCAATTGGTTCAATCAATAAGATATATGCGATGGTGTGTGTGTGATCGAACTGATAAGGAAGAATGAATGCATTTCGGTGTTGTTTGAACCTTACGAAGAGTTTTTCCAAGTTGTTTGAGTATGATTTCATCAGTACTGTGGGTATGTTATGTATTTTCACCCTGTTTTGTATACTTCCCTGTGCACTCTGCGTCAAAGTGGTATCAGAGCTGATGAAAGATTTGGGTGGTGTGAATTTATTTCTTCTCACTGAGAAGGTAGGGGAAGAACTGAAGAAAAGCTAAAGAATTGTGTTGGTGACCATTATTTTGTGTTGCTAAGTTATTTGGTTGCAAGTGCTTGATCCATCTAGCTGCAAGAAGGAGGTTTCTGAGATTGTGTGTGGGCAGACAAGGATGAGGTCTGTCATGACCATTCTCCAATAGAGATTAAGCTAGATAAGGGTGCAGAGAGAGGCCACTGAGGAGAGAGTGGTAAGGTGCATCACCAAAATCTACTGTTGGGTAAGATGGATGGTTTGGTGAGTTGGTGTGGTAAGATAGTAGAGAGATGGATACTTGACTGAAGAAGCACTTGATATTGCAGCCTGAAGAGTACTCCACTTATGGGAGTAGAAGAAGCCTGAGGATGCTCTGAAAAGATGGTAGTTTGATTTTGTTGGTTGGTTGGTCACTGTTCCAGAAATCTGAAGATTGGAAGCTTGAAGCTGAAGAATGAAAGTTGATGCCAGAAGAGATGCAGAAAAAGATTTTTGTTTTGCAAGTACATTTCCAAGGGACTTGGAAATCTTTGTTGGTTGGTTGTATGGTGCAGGAGCACCTCGAGGATCTAAATATTCCTTGCATTTTTGGTTTTGTCTAAATGTTATATTGTAAGGGCCTTAACGGCATATGTGTCAAGAAAGATCAAAAAGAGTTGTAATCGAACAAAGAATTGTAATCGTTTGGCAAAGGTGGTTGTAGGTGGTTCACCTTCCATCTTGTAACTGCCAGCGTGTGTGAATCTTTAAATAGTTGAGTCTATATTCGTTAGGAGAGACAGAGAGTCGAGAGAAAGAACAGATTTGTATGTATACTTTGGAGGAATAAAGAGATTTTGTTGTTTGGTCTAATTACGAGAAAGTAGATTGGAGTCATTCCACTGGTTAAGATTTCTTCAAAATCAGTGGAATGACCTTCGTAATGTTAGATTATTTCTTTTCTATAAAATTTTAGTTGTTTCTATGTGCTGTTCAGTTACAAAGCTTGCGGAGGAGGTTATCGGCTTAAGATTCATGTTCTGTCTTTGAATATACATTTTATGTGTATACTGCAAAAGTATGTTTGGAACATTTTGTGTATTCTGCATATGTATGGGAAGAGACAATTTGTGTGTATACTGCTAAAGCATGTCGGTTATGCAATTTGTGAGTATACGTCAATTGTATGTCGTAGACAGTGTGTGTGTATATCACAGTTGTATGTGAGATTATTCTATGTATATCCTGCATTTGTATATCGGAGGTTGTATGAGTGAATGTGTCTTTCGTATTATACAAACAGTGACGGACAGAAATGGTACAAAGAACCGACACACCAAATCAAATAATGTATGTGAGTAACGAAGATGACCATCGGCGAGATGGTGGATATCGGCAGGAGAATTTTAGAGTTGGCCAAAGAGTATGTGTTGCTGATGGTTGAACTGACGGTTGAACCAGTTCAACGGTTCAATATAATATGGTTCAATGGTTCAATGAACTCAGAGGTTCAATTGGTTCAATCGATAAAATCTATGCGATGGTGTGTGTGTGTGTGATCGAACCGATAAGGAAGAATGAATGCATTTCGGTGTTGTTTGAACCTTACAAAGAGTTTTTCCAAGATGTTTGAGTATTATTTCATCAATACTGTGGGTATGTTATGTATTTTCACCCTATTTTGTATACTTCCCTGTGCGCTCTACGTCAGGGGCGCTGTGCCTTGACCCCATTAAATAATTTGGGGGGAAACTGCACTAATAAAAGTAGGGAAAATTTAACCTTCGAGTTTGACTAGGCTCCATATAGCAACAGTAAGATGTCCTAAATGCACACGAAAGACCCAGGAGCTAAACCTTATGAGAGAAAATCCCCCAAGGAGACATTTTCTGATGTTACATTTAGCCCCCACTTTAATGTATGTATAAATGTGAGGCCAATACATGCATTAAAGTACGGTCAACAAGCACAGCCAACACGCCAAGCATGGAGAGGACACGCCAGACACATTGAAGACAATGATAGGCACCCAAAACACAAAGAGGATAGTTACAGTCACGTAAAACATGGAGAATACAGTAAATACATAGAATACACATTAATGCATAGAAGACAAGAATTATTTCTTTTCTTTTCTTTTTCTCATGTATATGAAATGTAAATGCAAGTATAGGAAAGTAAACAAACCTCCCATAATGTAAGATGTATTCATTGAATGGGTCTTTAAACTACATATATGGGGCAACACACACACAAGACACACCAAACCTCCCATAATGCAGGATGTACTCATTGTACAAGTTTTTAAACTGCATATGGGGCAACAGACACGCCACACAAAGCAAGCATGCCAAAACACACACATTGAAGACATGGAGAAAACTTGGCAGACATGCGATGGAGTGTCCCTATTTCTAAGTTCAACACCATCTTAGGCACATTACAGGCACACATCGATGATTGGGCTTCACCACAAAAATTGCCAAAGACACACTTAAGGGTTGAGTTAGTCACAGAACTGCTCCCCGCCTCCCGATGAGGACTTTTGAAAATGACAAGATGTGTAATATGCTCTGAGAAATACACCATCCCCACCTCCGCAGAGGGCTTAAGATAAAAAGGATATACATGATATCCCACCTCCATGGAGAGCTTAAATGATTGATTGATTGATTGTAAACAAACTCAGAGTGCAGGATGTACTCATCGCACAAGTCTTTAAACTGCACCTAAGGACAAGCACATTGCTAACATCTACGACAGATAGCTTACCTTATATATGCCCCCACCTTAAGGTGGTTGATATCATGCATCGATATCATGCACATTAAGGTAGGAAGAAAACACACAAGGGAACACAGAATTTCACAAAGCCCATGCCCCCCGGAGGTGACATATACTTTACAATCGTTAAGTGTTCCCACAAACACATCCCTGCAAGAAACATGTTAGTGTCTACAAAATCATGATAAACATCAACATCAATGCATATGATTAACCACACATAGAGCCAAGGTTATACTACAAATTTGGAGTTCGAGGATAATTGTGGGGCTATATCACAAAGATCTCTGAATCGAGTACCACCAAGGCAAGACTCAAAGACAAACAAAGTGCACAGAACAGTAGTATTGTTAAGGTTTGTAAATGAGATAAAGATCATCAAAATCACTACGTAGAAAGCATGAGTGCTTCTACTAGCCATGTGTTGGATAAAATATACAATCCCATCGTCATATTAGGAACTAAGTCCAATTTTTTATTTCTCGCTAAAGGGACACTAGGTCCACATTAGTATAAATGTTTTTCGTCATCTGCCCACTAGATAGAAACACCAGAGGAAGGGAAACAATAAATAAGATAGGAGAAACAAGTGTCTTAGGGATAGTCACATAGGAGGGTGCCCCCAAGTCACCAACCAAAATGCTATGTCTGTAAGACACAACACACAACAATGAAATTAGAGAGAGAGGCAATATAGAAGAATGATGAAACAAATAGAAGAAAGTCACAACAGAGGCGGTCTCTTGGTATCCCAGACCTTACAAGAGAATCAGGGATCATCCTAGAAGGCCTAAACAACACATAACACATCATGGGGGAAACACATCACGAAAGAGATAAAGGGTTAGAAACACTTACCTATAGGGTCTCCCAGGCTAGCGGTCATTAAGTAAATCATCGTCATCCTCCCACTCCCAAATTTTAGAGGAAAGTGGGGCATAAGGTACCATAGCCTAAGGTTGTTCAATGTTAGGATCATCTTTGTTTGGTTCAATGTTTGGATCAATGTTTCCTTGTTGAGATGCAAGGTAAGCTCGTCGCCTTCTCTTCCTTTCTTTTGTGTGTTGATTTCTTTTTGCTTTATGACTTAGATTTTGTAAGATAGGGCTTTGCTCTTTCATGGATTTTTGTGTTGTAGAGGAGGAAGCATCGGGATCAAAGTTCATTTGTCTAGGTGGAATGTTTTGTTATCGACAATTACCACCTAATCCTTGTAAGGATGATGGGGGAAGAACCTCAGCATCATGAGAGATTTGTTATTTTATTGTAGGAGGCATGATGTCTTTCAAAAGGTGTGTTTCTTCTATTGTTGGAAGTGTATCAGTGATTTCAGTGTTTTGTATTAGCATATCCTTATGGGAAGAATCATTTTTGAAAGAATTATTAGAGGATATGATTATATCATCATCACAAGTAGTAGATATGGGAGAGGTGTTATCACCATTATCTTTTGTAGTACTACTCATGGAGATGAACTCTGTTAAGCTCTTTAATATTGTAGGATGTTCACTCATGAGGGTTAAAAATTGGTCAAAATCAAGGTCTTTGATAAATGCATGCAAAGATACAATTGAAAAATGACATGAAGGTGCCATATGTGTGTCTTATCAATGCAAGATCAGATTTTAAAAGCTTTTCAAAATTTATGCAAAAGACAAGTGCTAAATTATATGCAAAAATGACCTTAAATGCTTTATTTTTTTTACTTTTTTCAATGCAAATAAATGAAAGCAAAGGTGTTGTAAGGATTTTGATTAGGGGAAGAAAATTTTATGTCTGATATCAGTCCAATATAGAAATAAGATTATTCACAACACACTTTTGATGCAAATCTAAGATGATGACAAGTCAAAATATGCGATTTTTCACCAAATCTCAATGCAAAAGAGCATGACAAAGGGTGTTGTGAGGAGAATGATGATGGACAAAAAATTATATCAGTAATAATAGCTACTTAATGCCAAAATATCTGTCACAACACACTTATAGTGTCACTCAAGATCAAACCCTAGTGAAAATATAGCAAAAATAAGCAATTTTTCATGATTTTTCAACTCCAATACCTAGAAAAAGGGGTGTTGTAAAGAATTTTAGGAGGTTAAAAAAAACAATAGAAATCATATCAGTCACCTCAATCCATAAAATTTGTCACAACACGCTTGGAGTGCAAAATATGCCAAACCCTAGGGCAAAAATAGTAAAAATATGCAATTTTTCACCAAATTTTCAATACAAAAGGCCAATAAGAAGGTGTTGTAAAGATTTTTAGAAGGGGTAGAAAATAACTACCCTGATATCAGTCAATTAGTGCAAAAATATTCTTTACAACATGCCTATAGTACAAATTTAGAGAGTCAATAAGGTCAAATCTAGTGAAAATCAATGTTTTTCAAGCCCTAGGTTTGAGATCTTGATGAAAAATGCTATATGAATGTCTTGTAAGCTGATTTATGATGAAAATTAAATACTCTTAGATCTAAAAATTATTTCCAAGCTCTAACATGCAAAATGCAAGTGCAAATCTAGTGAAAAATCAATGAAAATGCTAGTTTTTGTTGAAATTTTCTATGCAAAAATGCAAATTTTTAAGATCTAAATGCAAATTTGTACAAAAATGAAAGACTATAGCCAAATGAAAATTTGAATGAGTCTCTAAAATTAGTAGAAAAATCTGAAACAAGATTTTACCTACAAACCCTAGAGTTTGGAATTACTAGGTTATATGCAAAATTCATAATTTCCAACAAAGCCCTAGCAATTTTGTGATGAAAATACAATGCAAACTAATGAATTTTTGTAATTTTCTGCAATTTATCTCAGATCTAATGCATAAATCAAAAATTTGATGAAATTGAATTTAATTGATGCAACATGCAATTTTTTTTTAATTTTTCAAAATTTTCAATTTTTTTGTAAATTTTCCAATGCAATAAGGTGAATGACTATATGAATGAATGAAGATTAATGTAAATCTGAAGCAAAATACTCAGCAAGGTGCAAACAAGTCCAATAACATGGGTTCACCAAAATGTAAAGGGTAGAATTTGGATGTTTGAATTTTGGTAGTTTAGTGGATGTATCCTCCTTTCACCCTTTCATTCAAGGACCTAAGGTCGAGCTGTAACATACTATCCTACCCTAGGTCACTATCAGATGTAGGGAAACTTGGATTTTTATTATTTGATTTCCAATTATCTTCTCTTATGCTTAATTATACCTTAAAAACCCTAATTATGCAAATACAACAATAAACAGATGAATATTAGAAAATGCTGCTACAGAAAGATGTAAAATAACAAATAACTATGCACCTATTTTTAGGGTTTGGAGGAGGAAAAGTCGGGGACTAAGGAGCGGGTGCCCAAGTCCAATGCCCTACTTTTTGTTAGGATCTGGAAGCTCAGTCTACAACCTATTCCTGCTATCACAGAGATTTTCCCATTGCAGAACTTTGAGGACTAAAGAGCGGGTGCCCTAGTCTAGGGAGTTGTTTTCTTCTCTGATATGCAATTCCAACACTCTGTTGTACCCTCCTAGCTTCACTTTGTCTGTAGCTCCAACCTGTAACCTGCAACCATGAAAACTTTGGGAGGGGGTTGTGGTGTTTAGAGGCTTGCCCTAGTCAAGCCCCAGAGAGACATTCAAGTCTTCTGAACACCGTTGTCAGATAGAGAATGCGTACCCTTGGGAGGCAGAGGCAAAAACCAAATGATAAATGCTCAATAACACAAATTATATCACCTTGTAGTGAATATCTCATGGGAGGAAGAATCTCTTCATGCCATGGGGAGATGATTGCTCAAATTTGCAAATATAAACACATAAACAACACAAATTTGCTCTTGCTACACAATAAAAGCCCTAAATCACCTTTAGAATGTCAATGCTCATCTAGTAATCATCTAGTTGAAATCTTGTAATCATCTAGTTTACAAATGAATGCCTAAACATGCTTTTATATGCAACTACAAACATTCCTACCAAAAATTTCATAATCCTTACCATGTCGGCCTAGGGACCAAATAACGATCATAAACTGACACTAGAAATTTGGGACTGACCCAAAATAGGGCAAAACTAGGGCACGTGCGCCCAAGTCCTCCCCCCTATTTTGGGCAAGGTTATGTTCAAGGGATCCCCCTAGGCCCCACTTGTCACAAGACCCAGGGTTCATTCCATCAAGATGTTAAATTATGATGTAAGATGTCCTAAATACACACTAAAGACCCAGGAGCTAAACCTTATGAGGGAAAATCCCCCAAGGGGACATTTTCTAACGTTACACCACCATAGTTTCGTTATCCACCATTCTCTCAATTTTCTTAATAGCAACTAGAGAGATTTAAAGAACTGATTAAGAATGAGCTTGGGATCAAATGAACACATCATCCAATAATTCTGACTTGTGCATTGAGCAAGGCATTGCCAAAACCCTTCCTTTAAATTGTATGCAAACACCTTTGTATCATTTGTATTATCACTTAACCTACTGAAGCATAGATAATATCCCACACAAACACAATTCCAATACCAACCTGTTCCGCCAATATATTCAGGGAGAGAGTCTGGAGGCATCCTTGCAAATTCTTTCCATTTCCAAAGCAACTTATCTTGGTCATCCTAAAACAACTCCCAAATAACAATACCCACATAATTATATGGGTCAATAATCACCTTGAGTAGAGCGATTGGGTCACTTAGGCCAAACTAGTGAATGCTTATACCCGCTCTAAAGGTCGTTACCACTAGAAGGGAAGACCCATCTAGAACCATACATAAAAATTCAACACAAGAATATTTAAGAAGTTCAATGGGTACTAGATCTATTATAACAGGCTTAATAAAACCATCTTCCATATTGTAACCGACAATAGTCCTAGGCAGCTCTCCCCTCTAGAAAAAAACACTATTGCATTCAACCATTTCTTCATTTAATATATTAGAGCCTATTTCCCTTGAAAAAAATTGAGACTTAAGCTTCCATGAATCTTGAAAAGAATGGTAGATTTGGAAGGAAAAACCCCCCCTATTATGCTCCAATGCCACTACCAAATATGGCTCTCCATTTACTCCTCGTACAATATAGTTACAGTGGCTATACACATCAATTTCTATATCTACATAAATTCGCATGAGCGGATTGCAAACACACAATTTTGGGGTTCTTCTAAAAAGCAGTAACCCTAGCCCTGCACTTGATAACCCTAGCCCTAGGTGTGATAATTTGTGATATCTAATATTTGGGAGGAAAGAAAGAGAGATATTCATCCATTTTTATGTGGGAAAGCAGTAGGCCACACAATACCAACTTCCTTCGCATTCTTTACCACAAAGAAGAAGCCATGGATTTTTGGGGGACAATGAAGACAGAAAACTATGCGAGGACAAAAGAGAATTCCATTCTTTGCAAACTAAGCGAGAGAGGAATATTGATTGTAATGGAAGCTTTACAAAAATGCATTCTTTTACATCCTAACATAGCTCAAATACACCACTCTTCTCTCCATCTTCTTCAACTACTAATATAAATTGTCACTCCATTGCTTTCCTAAATAATGGATTTTGTTTTCTTTCTACCCAGAATTTCTTTTTATGCATTCATCATGCTTCCACATCCACTTCCTTTTATAGGTGTTTGACATGAAGAGCTTTGCTAGTTAAGAGCAGCCGATGGTAGAAAATAAAATTTAAAATAGATAATGAAGATAAAAATAAGTACAGATAAAGGAAGATCATTGCATCATAGCAAGTTGACTCACACCATTTGAATGGATCACCTTAGATCAATGCTTTAACAAATGTCTTTCCTTAGTTGAACCTTTCTATTGATTAGAACACCATAATGAAATAGATGACATGGACCTTAGGATTATCCTCCATAGAGTGAACAAACACTTGCATGCTAGGACTATTCCAAGATAAAATAATGTGTAATGCTTGCAACACTACATCATTGACCAAATATTTAGCCAATAGGCTTTTAGTTGTGAGCATCATAGTGCTCGCAATTGTCTCATGCCGTAAAATTAGCAATGGAAAATTTTCATCAAAATTGTTTAATAACAAGAGATGCTTTGCATCAGGTTCCTGCCGATCAGAAGTTGTTATAAATAGGAACATAAGAGTGGATGCAGTGCTTTGTTTGGTGAAAGATGGGATGATGCATTTGAGGCTTCATGGAATGCAATGATTCCATTTGGAAATATTCTTGAAAAATACTAAGCTATGACAATAATGTTATTCATGTTGGGCATTTTTTGCCACTTCTGGGTCTTGTACAGATGTCTACTGTGCAATAGTTGAAGAGTCGACTTCGACAAGACTATTCCAACATGCCAAGGAACTAATCAACATGTCTAAGAACTACCATCAAACATAGCTATGCCAAGAAACTAATCAATTTGTCCAAGAACCACCATCAAATATTGATAATACCTTTTGCATAGTTTGTACATGGAGAGCTAATGGTAAAAATACTAAGCTATCACAATAATGTTATTCAATGTTGGGCAGTTTTTGTCCATGAAGATCTTCCATAAATTTAATCCAACAATCTTCTTGGCTATTGATAGCTAATGTGCAATGAAGATCAAGACGACTTTCAAGTGAAGCTTCTTTCATTATTGTGAGAAAAAGTGATTGCATATCTTAGGCAGGTTATTGAAGCTTCCTAATCAATCCCTTACAACTAATCCTCATTTTTCCATGTGCTTATAGAGATGAATTCCTTTATAATCTAATGTGAATCCTGCATCTAATGTCTTTGAACATGAAGCAAAGATAGCTACAGTGTCTTGCCCAAAATCAATTTATAGGTTCATTTAATTTATTTGACATGATCTTAGTTGCATAGAATGCTATGAATATATTATTTGTTACAACCTATTTTTAATTTTTTCCCAAGTAAGAAGCTTAGTCCCTTATTGAAAATATAACTAACAAAAATGATTGCATCACTACAACAAATCCATGTGATTATCTCCTTTTTTTGCTCCGTTTTTTGCTTCCACCCACTGTTTTAATGTATTTTTCTCCAATTTTTTGAAAACGTTGGCGCTATTTATCGGGATGGCACTTTTTTTGGCATTTTTTGCACCGATCAGAACAAGTAGGCACTAAATTAGGCACCAAATTGTGCCTAAAATAGAGCCGACTTTAGCACCCAAATTAGCGCTGACTTTAGCACCATTTTTAACGTCTAAATTAGCACTGACTTAAGCACCGTACCTCTAAGCCTCTATGGATTGTGTTGGATCAAAATTTTAGACTTTAAAATTTTTCCATTCCCACCATAATCCCTAATAAGACGTTGTACTTGAACCCAAAAAATATCACCATTCCCTTATTAGCCCCAAATTCTATACCTGAACCATAAAATATTTGATGAAAAAAATAGTATAGCTAACATCGGCAAGATGATACTCTGTCGGGGAGACTCAAAATACAGTCTCTTCTATGACCTAAAGGCACAAGTAGACAAAAGGAAAATCACATGAAAACTTGAAGTAATGAACAAATCGAAGAGACAGGGGATATTGGCAAGAGTCATTCAGCAGTCTCATCGATACCTTGAAAGTCAAATAGATAAGGCACTTCGGCGTGACACCAAAACGTGTCACAATGATCAAATGAAAATATCGATAACCTTTAAGGGATCCAGGATATCGAAGTGATATGGTTTAGAGTCTCACCGATAGAAGGGCTCTCGTCGATGAAAAGATAATGTAAAGGGTATTTTGAAGAAACTCTACTATGTTGAAGAGAGGGTTTTTGGGGTCTCTTCGAAAAGGTGATGAAAATAAATTAAAATGTCAAAAGGGTAATTTCTTGTTTGAGGAGACTTATATTATTGAAGTAACACTAGTTAGGGTCATACCGAAATCTCAAACAATAAATGAGATTGCAAAACACATCACCTTGAAATAAAGTGACAAGACATAAAGGTGGCGATCTAACGCTTTGTTTTAGAAAACATTTAAATTCCCTTAATTGCACAGATGCCATTGATTGCACAGAGTTAAGATTGTTGAATGGGAATTTGGAGGGCGTTGCAAAGAACAAGTGTAGGGCATGGATGAATAAGAAATGCAAGACCACAGCAATTTGTTAAGTAAGTACTGCGAACTTGCTTGTATAGATTAGTCTGTGTTTCTAAATCACAGAGTTGAAATCTAGACATAGTGATAGAATATGGAAGAAACAATTTAGAACCCAAAGAGTAAATGACAAAAAACTAGGGATAGGCATCTAAACTGGGATTTATTAGACCAATGTCCTAGGTCAAGACAAAAATCCAGAAGAAATGCCCAACTAAACCCACATACTGAGAAATTTGAAGATTTATATAGGGATATTGGGGATATATGGACACCAGTCAAAGGGTATGATCTCTTTATCTCCCATTACAGAAAAATGCATAGGCATAAACCCATTTCAAACCCATGGTGACTAAACTTGGGTAAATTGGTAGTCCATAATGTGTTTGTAAATGTCCAGTTGATGAAGTTTTTGTTGAATATAAGGCAGATAATTGAGAGGGGGGGTGAATCAGTTATCTCAAAATTTCTTTAACTTTCTTTTCTTTTGTTATCTTAATATTTAGTGTTATATCAAAACATGAAAGAATATGTAATCAAAGAGCATAAATAAAGTCAACACACATAACACAAGGATTTTTACGTGGAAACTCTGTTAAGGGAAAAACCACGGGGTGACTAACCCAAGATTGTATTCTCTGTTAAAAGAATAAAGAAGTACAAAATGGCACTTGCCAATTAGGGCTCACTGCCCAAGCACACTACTCACAAGAGGCACACTGCCTACAAGAGACTCACTATCTACAAAACTTCCAGAAGATAATTAAGTGTTTGAACTGATGAGAAACATCTACACATGCAAGAGTTCAATTCTGGTTGGGCATAATACACTGATCTAATGCACTTCATTATTCTTCTATTTTAATGTTGTTGCTCTCTCACATCTGGACTTTAATTTCAGCTTTTCTTTGTACTTCCTTTTTCACATCATTGCCATACGCACTTACATATTGAAATCTTTCTTCTATAAATATCTGCATCAAGGATTTTTATCAACATTCTAGTCGGCAACCAAAACACTCAAGGTATTTGCAAGTTACTGAACTGTCAGCTGAATCCATGCTTGATTTGAGATGCGTACCAAAACATAGACATAGAAGTCATTAACCATGTTGGCCAACAATGTATAATCCCACAAGTTGCTTGATCAACATATTTTACTCATCCGGATTGAAGTCTAATACTCTGTCAGTCAGTTCTTTCTCTACCTGACTGGAATCCAACACTCAAATGCTCATATCTTTTTCATGCTTTATCACCAAAGGCTAAATCTCTGGAATACAGTAGTCATGATACCCCTCTTGACTTGTCCAAGTCTGCAACTTGCTGAGTTACACCATCTAAGAGATCTGGACCTGATTGTTGGACCTTGTTACATACTCTATTCTTGTTCACCGGAACAAAACAATCTTCAATCTAACTTTTGGTATAAGCATACTATGTACTCCAGATGTGTGGGATAGACTTTGTTTCCATCAATGACAACACTTATGAAGCCACACAGTGTCTCTTGCCAACAATCTCTCCCTTTGGCATTGATGGCAACACTTAGTGAAAAATGACTAAGTGTCACAGTGAACTCCCCCTTGGCTGATGCTCTATCTTTTGCACTGTTATACCAGAACTCCCCCTTAGTTGGATTCCACATTTTTCACTACTCTTCACTCCCCCTTTGACATCAATGGCAAAGGGCAGAATCTGCATACCAAAATGGTGCAAAAATTATTCTATACATGTCTGTATGAGTATATATGAATCATATGTTATACTTACATATACTTAAGTATATTTGCATAAGTAGTCTACAATTGGACGAACTCTGTTGATAGTTTACCTTCTTGCTCTTTCACTTTCTTCTCAATATCCTCTGTTACTTTGGGCTAGGATAAACAAAATTTGTATATACCGCCACCATCTTTAAGAGTGTTGTCAAGGCTCTTTATTCCAATGTCAAGGGTCCTCCTATCATTAGCAATGGAGTACTTGCATTTCAGTGAATCTCTTTCCCAGAAACTCTTTCTGGACCTTTGCTTCTGTTGATTTCTCTAGAGTTTCAAAATGAGTGCTAACAGAATTTACCAAAGATTTCAAGTTACTAGATGGTGAGGCCAAAGGATCCTTTTGGAAGGATGGCATGATCTTTTCCAGTATCCTGGATGCAGTCTCCAAAAATTCATAGTCTTCCATGTGAGATTTCAGGAGTTTTTCGTTTGCTTTGGCTTGAGCAAAAGATGCTATCTTCATTATTTGAACCAGAGAGAGAGAGTCAAAATTTAGTGGCCCTTGAAATAGCTCAGGTTCATCTATCTCCATCATTTCTCTATTTAGGAAGTTCTTTACTACCTTTGCAGTGTCTCTTGCCAGTGATAGAGTCTTCTTTTCTGCTTGTTCTTCTTCTTTTCCCTTAACCTCCTCTTCTTGACTCACTTTTTCTTCTTTTCTACCTTCTCCTTTAGCTTCATAATTAGGAATGTCTGCAGTGGGATCCAGAGGAGAGATGTCATATGTGTTTACTACTATATGAACTTCCTCTTCTAGAACAAAGGAGTCTAGGTCCTTAGACTTTTCTTCATCTATTTTCTTTAATCCTTCAACATCCTTGTCAGAAGATTCCTCATCAATTACTTTTAATCCTTCAACATCCATGATAGAAGGTTCTTCATCTATTTCGTCTATAATTTAGGAAGATTGAATCTTTTGAAAACATTCCAGAGGATATCTTTCATTTCTCTTACTACTTGGTTAGTTTCTCCAAGCATAAGTTTATTCATTCTTGCTTTACTCTGAAACTCATCCTTACAGTCCTTGAAAATCATGTCCATTTGTTTTGGAGTGATAGAAGGATAAAACTGAATTACTATTTGTTCCCGAATCTCTAAATCTTTTGCCTTTGCATTCACCTTTCTTTGTTCCAACACTTCTAGGCTTTTTGGAATTAGAGAGATTATTTCAATGAATGCCTTGTTATAGATATTCAAGTACCTTACAGTGGCTTCCTCCAGAATTCTTTTGTCAACATCATTGTATTCATCATAGAACTCTATTATTGGCTACAAGTTCCCATCTACAGTGACTGCCTTGATGACATTGTCAATGGAAAGAGTGGGTTTTTTAACAAATTCCTCTGTCTTCTCTTCCTCATCTCTGCTGGCAGAGAACTTTCCAGATTTCTTCTTCTTCATTTTCTTGATTTCCTCATCGGATTCTATTTCTTCATCATCTTTAAGGCTTATATATGACCTTGTGGCTTTGGTCTTTGTCCTCTTCTCTCCTTTTCCAGATGCCTTGACTTTCGGTTCAAAGCCTTTGAACTTTTAGAAGTGGTAGGTATAGAGCTCTTGGATGATCTACTCTGGGAGGAGGCTTGCACTAGAACATTTGCTTTCTTTGCTTCTTCTTTCTCTCTCTCAACCTTCTCCACTTTTTCTCTATTTTCATCCATAGCCTCCTTTGATAGGCCAAATCTGTTGACAATTTCCTCAACTTCCTTTCTCACTTTCTTCTTCATCTCCGGCTATCTTAACTCAACATGTATTTTTATACTTAGTTCTTCAAAGGTACCAAACCTTTATGCTTCAGTGTCCTTAGGCTAGCTCAGAAGGTGTTCAATATGCAGCTCCAAGATTTTTTTCATCGACCTCACATCCCATAGGCATTATCCATATAGTCCTTGGTTCAACTGCCTCCATTAGGCATTCATCAGTGTCAACCATGAAGCACACTGTGTCCTTGTATTTCTCAACTATGGATTGAGGTATTCTTTCTCTAGATTGCATCATGCTTTGGAAGTTTTTAAAGTAACCCTAGAGGGCTATGTTTTGAGCTTGAGCATCACCAAGTCCATACATATAATCTCTAATCTGGGTAGCAACCAGTTTATCATTTTGCCACACCTAACCCTTTGATCCAGGTAGTTCATTCATATAGTAGAAAAACATACACAATATTAGACTACCATATTTGAAAGAGTTTTTCTTATCTTTCTTGATCTTCTCCAAGTTTTTCATTAGTTGACTCAATAGAAGCTCACATAGATCATAATCTGTATTTTCCTTCAGCATCTGATATGCAGCATAGATTGCAGCACCAGACACATAATTTTCCCTACTTGAGTGGTAGATTTTGTAGCCAATTATCATTGAAGCAAACTTGACATCCAAATCCACGATGTCATCTATAGTCATTGCTCTCCTATCAAATTTTTACCCGGTGGCTTCAGTTACCATTTGGTTCTTTACAGATTTGAGTGTGGATAACCCACCATTTGAGTGCATTCCGGTCATAGCCCTGATGGCATCTATGGTTATCTTGAAAGGCCTCATTAGCCACATAAAAATATCATGCATCCTACTTAGAACATATCGAACCCATTCGTCTTTAGAAAAAGATGGAAAATGTATGCAATGTTCGAAAAGTTTATCCCTTAGGTTCTTGAATTTGGGTCTGAGTTCAAAATTCTCATCAATTAAGTGTTTTTGATAGATGTCAATCAATTTTGAGTCTCCAAAATCTTTGATGTTTACATGGATATAAACCCTAATATCTTCTACATGTAAGACACCATGCAGAATACTAGAAAATGCACCCAAGGGATCAACTTCTAGTGACTTGTAGAGGTGTTTCTTAAATTTTGGTCTCGGCCTTTCGGAGATATTAACAACCATTGGAGTAGCCATTCTAGAAAAGAAAATCAGAGAGAATTTGCAGCAGGAGAATACCTTTTTATGCCTTAGGGTTTCAAGTAGGAGCTGGAACAAATTGTTGGTCGAATTCAATTTTCTAGTTGATCTTGAGTGAATTGTAGAACATTTGTTGTAGAGCTCTTCTTTGTGAGTGCAAGTGTGCAAATAATGAGTGAAAGAACCCTTTTATCCTTGTACAAACCCTAATTTCCTTTTGTAATAAATGCACAACTTAAGTTATCCGGTTAACCTGTTTTAAGAGAGATCTTGAATTACAGTGCTGAACTTGGAATCATTTTTAGTGAGGATTGACAATGTATCTTCTTTTCTTCAACCATGCCATGGGTCCGCAGATCAAAGCATTTCAATTTTTAATCATACCAAATCTATCTGTGAAAGTCCTACTTTACTAGATAGCTATCAGAACCGGATCAACTTGAGTGGTTAGAAGTTTTTCAAAACTTCATGCGGAACTTTCAAATTTTGACTGAAGGTTATCTAGATGTTTTTCTAAGAACCCTTTAATCTGCAGTGACTGATGTTTACTCAATGTGCCGAATTTAGGCACTCGCTAACTAGCTAGGGGAAATTGTTTTTCTCTAACTCCCCCTGAGCCAAAGCTCACCTTTTTTAGTTTCCAAAAGGGATATCAGTACCGGATTCTGGTGTGGATCCGTCTCCAATATTTTATCTACTCTTCTTTACCCAAATCTTGCTCATCTCCCTTTGAACTTCATCCGCATTCACTTTACCTTTGCCCTTATCTTGTTTCTGATTATGTTGCACTAGACCTTTTTTGTCCTGATTTCTGCTTCTACAGAATTTGTTAATATGACCGGATTTATTGCAATTGTAACAGACAACATTTCTTTGCTTATTTGATTGATATCCTCTTGATCAACATTGATTAGCCATATGTCCCATTCTATTGCATGCAAAGCATCTACCATTGAATGAATTATTTATTTGCCTATTTTTGCATTCATGAGATTTGTGACCATACTTTTTGCAGTTGTAACATTGTCTAGAGAAGGATGGATTATTCTGATTCATTCTCCTCCTGCACTGAGTTTCTCTATGACTAAAATTATTGCAATTGAAGTAGTATCCATTGAAGGATGGATATCTTTGGGCATTTGGTTGCCTTACCGGAGGTCTTCTAGGCCTATTTCTTTGATTTCCTGATCCAAAGTTCTTCTGACCAGATCCAAAACTTTCACCTTTCTCATATCCCAAGACACGCTTATCATCTACCCCCTTTTGTCTTTCAAGAAGAACTTCAAGTTGGGCAGAGTTTATCTTGAACTTTTCTTTATATTCATTTGCAGTTTGAAGATCTTGTTTAAGAGTGTCTCTCTGATTCTCAAGCAAGTTGTTCTTCATTGTCTCTAGCTTCTTTAAGATAAGATTCAAGATGCCTGATTATTCTGTCCATTTTGTGGCAGTCCTCAATTTTCTCCTTGAGGGATTGTTTTAGATTATCTTCAATCTTTCTTTTATCTTCAATCTCTTAGGTGAACTTCATAATTCCTGATTCCATTTCATGTCTCATCATAAGGACTTCTTTTGAGAGTTTTTCACATAGCTTGGTTTTTTCATTCAGATCTTCATTAGTATTATTGGCTTCGTTCTAATTTCCTAGTTTCTGAAGTAATTCCTTTCTCTTTTTCACATAAATACTAATTTTCTCTTTCAGCTCATTGATGAACTCATCAGCTTCCCTAGTTGCTCTCTCAAGTTATTGACCTCAGAGTGAGATTGCTCAAGATCATCTAGGGTAGACTGTAGTTGTTCTTTCATACCATATTCATCCATTGAGATTCCTAGATCTTCCTCAAGCTGTTAGACTTTTTAGAGGCACTTAGCTCTAATACCAATTTTTGGATATAAGGCAAATAACTAAGGGGGGGTGAATTAGTTATCTCAAAATTTCTTTAACTTTCTTTTCTTTTGTTATCTTAATATTTAGTGTTGTATCAAAACATGAAAGTATATGTAATTAAAGAGTAGAAATAAAGTCAACACACATAACACAAGGATTTTTATGTGGAAACCCTATTAAGGGAAAAACCACAGGTTGACTAACCCAAGATTGTATTCTCTATTAAAAGAATAAAGGAGTACAAAATGGCACTTGCCAATTAGGACTCACTGCCCGAGCACACTGCCTACAAGAGACTCACTATCTACAGAACTTCCAGAAGATAATTAAGTGTCTGAACTGATGAGAAGCATCTACACATGCAAGAGTTCAGTTCCGGTTAGGCACAATACACTGATCTAATGCACTTCATTCTTCTTCTATTTTAATGTTGTTGCTCTATCACATCCAGACTTTAATTTCAACTTTTCTTCGCACTTCCTTTTTCACATCATCACCATACACACTTACATACTAAAATCTTTCTTCTATATATATCTGCATCAAGGATTTTTATCAACATTCTAGTCATCAACCAAAACACTCAACGTATTTGCAAGTTACTGAACTGTCAACTAAATCCATGCTTGATTTGAAATGCGTACCAAAACATAGACATAGAATTAATTAACCATGTCGGCCAACAATGTATAATCCCACAAGTTGCTTGATCAACATATTTTACTCATCTGGATTGAAGTCTGATACTCTGTCGGTCAGTTATTTCTTTGCCTGCTCTGCCTGACTGGAATTTAACACTCAGATGCTCATATCTTTTTCATGCTTTATCACCGGAGGCTAAATCTCTGGAATACAATAGTCATGAAACCCCTCTTGACTTGTCCAAGTCCGCAACTTGCTGAGTTACACCATCTGAGAGATCCATACCTGATTGTCAGACCTTGTTACATACCCTGTTCTTGTTCACCGAAACAAAACAATCTTCAATCTGACTTCCGATATAAGCATACTATGTACTCCGGATGTGTGGGATAGACTTTGTTGCCATCAATGACAACACTTATGAAGCCACATAGTGTCTCTTGCCAACTATTTTTTGCAGAGAAATTCAATCCTAATACTTGTTATATTGAATTCAACGATGGAACTGGTTTCTTCCCCATTACTAGAGACTATATAGCCACATTGTTTCAATTAGACACAAGTTTAGACAAGAAATTTAGAATCAAGGATTTGTTGGTTGAGTACTGTAATATGAGTAGCAATTATAAGAGATGGAAGTTACCCTTGCATAGGCATGACAGTGACAATAACCAACTTAGGGTATTTTCAGAGGTTAAAGATCCACCCTACTCAACTAAATTATTTGAAGATTATTTCAAAAACACATATTACTCTACCTGCTAGATATTGGGAATAGAGGCCTCCATGTTCATGGAATTTGCGCCCATGGTCCTAGTTGCAGACATACAGAGTCATGATGCATGATATTTTGATTATGCTGAATACCTAGCATATAATATAAAAAATGATTTAATGTCTATTAAGAATGGAGGAAGTAAATTTAGACATTATTCTTTATTTATGCATATGGTATTATATGAAGGACAATGTATGGGCTTATGGGATAGAAATCTTAGGGTAAGAGACCTAGACATCAATGGAGATATAAAACTTGTGCAAATGTGGACTGCTATTTGGGATAGCAGATGTGATAGATCCCATTATTTATACTTTGAAGAGTTTTTTTGTGAAACTAATATTCAAACGGTTTGGACATCCTTGTAACCACAATTTCTTCCACTTGTTGCTTCAATTCTCTCACCCTATCTTTCCTAAGTCTTTCTTTGATTTCCTCAAGTCTAGGAATTATCAGAATCCATCTAATAATAAAAGTCCTTTTTCTCATTCTCTTTTCCATACTCAAGGCTTCACAAAGCCTCAAAACATAGGATTTCAAAACCCTCACCACTTCAAAATTTCAATCTCAGGTTCCTATGTAAACTACCTCACGTTCGGCGATCTGTTTACACACAAATCACACACACCACCACCACAAGTCCTGCTACAAGCTGTCTCACATTTGGTGATCTACCTATAGACTCAGGAATAGCCTGATCTGATACCATTGATGTAAGAGGGATACTATCCCTTTCAAATATGCAACACAAACACACACAAAAGCCTATGCAAAAAGGCTGCAAATGAAGTGAAACAATAGAAAAATGGAAGAGAAATCTGCAATGTTCAATTATTTTATTTCAATATGAAATTTCATTACATCAACATGAAGCTTATGAGCTCCCTAGAATCATACATGCAACACCTACAACAAATAAGTTCTTCACATTCTGGACCCATTCCCTAACATATGGGTCTCTGGCCATTTTCCTCCCCTCCAGCTCCAATAAAAACCCGTCACTTAATACTCTCACTGCGCCCTCATTTTTTGGAAATTTCTAAAATGGTTTTTGGGTTTTGTGTCTCTCCTTCCCTGCTTTCCAGAACATTTTTAATTTCTCAATTTAGATCTAAAATGGGAAAGTTATGCTCATTTTACCAAGACTGGGTCTCATAATTACGACCCCCCATCTTGGAGTTACAAATTTTGGAATTAATAAAATAAAATTCTAGGAGTTAGGTCCACCAACCTGAACATAAAGACCACTTACAAGATTCCTTACATGATGTTGCTTACAAAATAAGTGCTTGCTAAAATTAGGAGTTGGTGACCCACTTTATGATGGCATCTCACCCACCAAATCAGCCCCACCAAAATACAAATCAATGCATATCTCCAAGTGGATGCCTAGAAAAGATTCTTCCCACTAATGAAGGAATTTACAAATTACTGGAGTATTTTTCTTCAAAATTACATTTATTAATATACCCCAAGAAGATACATTTGTTGCAAATTTAAATATTGTTTTCCCAAGCCCATAAACCTTATTGAAAATAAACCAAATTAAAATAACAATATTTTTGGTGATGTGAGATTGTCATTGACCGTGGATGCTCCTACATCAAACACCCAAGGTAAGACATTTGTGAGCATACATTCACAAATATGTGCACAAAAATACTCTCTTTTTCCTCTTTTTCCATCATCTACCTAGAACAAGCTTCACGTTCCTCCAACAAATCTGCACTCCATTCTTCTCTCATCTCATGGATTTGTATCCACCAAATATTGTCTTCCTCCACCAAATTATTTCTCCTCTCCTCTCTTTATTTGTGGGATTCAACCCACCACAAACTGACCACCTCCACCAAGTTCCACCTACACCATCCTCTACAACCTCTACCTGCAAGTATACATCTATATCCCACTCTCCATCTACACAATCCTTTTTTATCTCTAACTCTTTACTCATTTCAAAATGCAAATCATTTTCAAATTCAACATTACAAAACTCATAAATATTAGATTTTACCTCAATGACTTCTTTTGTCACAACATCCTCTTCCTCAAGAAACTCTTGGTCTTCATCAGGTTCCTCATCGAACACTAGATCCTCATACATCTCTACATACTTTGTCTTAAATACAACATCCTCAACTATTGCAACTTTACACATTCCTAGAACTCCTCCATCCTTAGCCAATGCTGCAATAAATTTCATTTCTTCACTTTTGTCCTCTTCTTCCATGCTTTCATCCAAGCATACTGCTGCAACTTCATCTTCCTCATGAATAACCTCTTCATATTTATCTTCCTTACCTACACACAAAGAATCATCTACAAACAAAACAATGTTAGCATAATCATGGGACTTATCTTCTCCTAACTGCATCTTCTCCATTTTCTTATCACATTCATCTTAAAATTTTCCTTCAAATAAGATATCAATCTTTCTTATCTCCTCTTTGAGTAGGATATCTGTTGGAAATAAGGCAGATAACTAAGAGGGGGGGTGAATAAGTTATCTTAAATATTCAACTTTCTTTTCTTCTTTAACAATTAGTGCAGCATCAAAACATATAACCATACATTATCATGAGAGCAGAAAAGAAATCAACACACATAACACAAGGATTTTTACGTGGAAAACCCGGTTAAGGGCAAAACCACGGGGTGACTAACCCAAGATTGTATTCTCTGTTAAAAGAATAGAAAGAACAAAAATGGCACTTGCCAATTAGGGCTCACTACCCGAGCACACTACTCACAAGAGGCTCATTGCCTACAATAGTTTATAGAAAGAAACCAGGTACTTGAACTAATGAGAAGCATCCACATATGCTGAAGTTCAATTTCAGTTAGGCTCAATATACTAATCTACTGCACTTCATTCTTCCTCTGCTTTAGTGTTGATGTTCTGTCACATACCGGACATGTATTGCTGCTTCCACACTACTCTCTGCTTTTCTTCACACTGTACCACATACCACACACCCCTTCACATCGAAATCCATCTAGTATACATATCCACACAAAGAATTTCAACATCTTTCCAGTCAGCATCTGGAATACTCAAGATTTTCCCAAACTCTGGTCTGTTGGCTGAATCCTTGCTTACTAAGTGATGCGTATCAAAGAGATAGTTATAGAAGTCATCAATCATGTCAGCCAACCATGAATGATGCCTCAAGAAGCTTGATCACCATCAATTCCTCATCAGGATTAAGGTCTGATGCTCTGCCAGTTAGTTCTTCCTCAGTCTACTCTGCCAAACAGGAACCCAACACTTAGGTGCTCATATCTTTTCACTCTTTCATCACCGAAGGTTCAATCTCTAGAATGTAGTAGTCATGGTACTCCTCCTAACTTCCCCAAGTCCGCACTTTGCTGAGATACTTCCTCTAAGAGATCTGGACCTAATTGTCAGACCTTGCTGCATGCTCTGTTCTTGCTTACCAGACCAAAACACTCTTCAATCTGTCTTTTGGTAAAGACATACCATGTGTTGCGGATGTGTGGAATGGACTTTGTTGCCACCAATGACAACACTCATGAAGCCACATAGTGTCTCTTGCCAACAATCTCCCCCTTTGGCATTAATGGCAACACTTAGTGAAAAATGACTAAGTGTCATGATAAACTCCCCCTTGGCTGATGCTCTGTCTTATGTACACTTTTACCAGAGCTCCCCCTTAGCTAGGTTCCACATTTTTCACTACTCCTCACTCCCCCTTTTACATCAATGGCAAAGGGTGAAATCCGCACACCAAAATTGCAAAAAGTTAGCCTATACATAGTCGCATTTATACAAGTTATACTTACATAAACTTAAGTATATCTACAAAAGTATTCTTCAACTATACAACTTCTGTCGCCCAACTCTGCTTCATCTTGTCCAAAATTGATATGTGGCCACATAACAAAAATGCAAAAGCTTCTACCCTTTTTAAGTCTAACGGATCACTGGTCCAGGCTGTGGTCTGAGCATCAGTTAGGGCCTCATGCATTGCCTCTAACTTAGGGATAATTATTCCTCTTAGTTCACTTAGCCTGCTTACTCTATTCTTCTTCTCCTTTTCAAGCCTCTTTATTTCATTAATAGTGGCAATAGTCTGACACTCTTGATTTATTATGGAAGAGGTGAGAGGATCAAAATTTTGAGATAAACTTGACAGTTTACTCTCTTGTTCTTCCACCTTCTTGGCAATGTCTGTTGTCATTGTGGACCAAGATAGACAAAATTTGTATAAATCTCCGCCATCTTTAAGAGCATTTTCTAGGTTCTTTATCCCAATATCTAGATTTCTCCTATCATTTGCTATAAGTCCCTATACTTCAGAGAATCTCTTTCCCAAAAACTCTTTCCGGACTTTCTCTTCTGCTGACTTCTCCAAAGAATCAAAATGTGTGCTAATAGAATTAACAAGAGATTTCAAGTTATCAGATGAAGAGGCCGAAAGATCCTTCTGGAAGGATGGCATGACCTTCTCCAACACACTGGATGCAATCTCTATCATCTCACAGTCTTCCATGTGAGACTTCAGAAGCTTTTCTTTTGCTTTGGCTTGAGCAAAAGATGCTACCTTAATTGTCTGGACCGGAGAGAGAGAGTCAAAATTGAGTGGTCCTTGAAACAGCTCTGATTCATCTAATTCCATCATTTCCTTGGTTAGGAAGTCTTTAACTGCTTCTGCAGTGTCTCTTGCCGGAGACAGAGTCTTCTTTTCTTTTCCCACTTCCAAAGTGTCATCCGGGATCTTATCTGTTTGATCTTCTTCTCTTCCCTTTACCTCTTCTCCTTGACTAATTTTCTCTTCTTTTCTTTCTTCTCCTTTAGTTACAGATTCTACTGGGGGATCCAGAAGAGAGATGTTTACTTCTTCATGAACTTCCTCTTTCGGAATAGAGGAATCCAAGTCCTTAGTCTTCTCCTCACCTATCTCCTTTGCCTCTTCTACAATTTTCTCAGTAGAATCTTCCTTTGATGCACTTGATCCTTCGATATCCATGGCAGAAGGTTCATCACTTATGTCCTCTATAATAGGAAAATTGAATCATTTATATGCATTCTGGAGGATGTCTTCAGTCTCTTTTGCCACCTGATCAGTCTCTCCGAGCATAAACTTGTTCATTCTGGCTTTGCTTCGAAACTCATCCTTGCAATCTTTGAAGATCATGTTCATTTGTTTTGGAGTGATGGAAGGATAGAGTTGAATAGCTATCTATTCCTAGATCTCTAGGTCCTTTGCCTTAGCATTATTCTTTCTCATTTCAAGTTCGTTCTCTAGGATTTTGGGAATTAGAGATATGATTTCAATGAATGCTTTATTATAGATGTTTAGATACCTGACTATAGCATCTTGCAAGATCTTCTGGTCAGCTTCACTACATTCATCATAGAATTCTATCATTGGTTTCAGATTTCCATCCACAGTGACTACCTTGATGACATAATCAATGGAAAGAGTAGGCTTTTCAACAAATTCTTATGCCTTTTCTTCTGTATGTTTACTGACAGAGGATTCCATGGATGTTTTCTTTTTCTTCTTCATTTTCTTGACCTCCTCATCAGTCTCTGTCTCTTCATCATCCTTTTGACTTATGTATGACCTTGTGGCCTTTGTCTTTGTTCTCTTTTCTCCTTTTCTGGATGTCTTTTCTTCCAGTTTTGAGGTTTTTGGGCTCTTAGTAGTGGCAAGTGCAGAGCTCTTTGAGGATCTAGTCCGAGAGGGGGCTTGCACCGGAGCACTTTCTTTTTCTTCTTCTTGCCTTTCTTTCTCTGCCCTTTCTACCTTCTCTTTGTTGGCATCAATTGCCTCCTTTGATATCCCATATCTCTTAGCAACTTCTTCTACTTCCCTTCTCACTTTTCTCTTGATCTCAGGCTGTCTCAGTTCAACATGAACTTTTACATTCAACTCTTGGAAGGTTCCAAACCTTTCTACCTCAGGTTCCTTTGGTTGACTTAGCAGGTGTTGAACATGTAGCTCCAGAATTTTCTCATCTACCTCATAGCCCATTGGCATAATCCAGACTATTCTGGGTTCCACTGCCTCTATTAGGCATTGATCAATGTCTACCACGAAGCACACTGTATCCTTGTATTTTTCAACTAGAGATTGGGGGATTCTCTCTCTGGCCTGCATCATGCCTTGGAAGTTTTTGAAGTAACCCCAGAGTGCAGTACTTTGTGCCTTGGCATCACCAAGCCCATACATATAATCTCTGATTTGTATGGCAACCGGTCTGTCATTCTGCCATACCTAGCCACTTGATCCAGGTAGCTCATTCATAAAGTAAAAGAATAAACACAATATTAGCCTACCATACTTGAATGATTTCTTCTTGTCCTTCTTGATCTTTTGTAGGTTTTCTAGTAGTTGGTTTAGGAGAAGCTTGCATAGATCATAGTCTGCATTTTCCCTTAACATTTGATATGTAGTGTATATAGCAGTTCCGGATACTGAATTCTCCCTGCTGGAGTGGTATATTTTGTAGCCAATGATCATAGAGGCAAATTTGATATCTGGATCTATGATATCTTCTATTGTCATTGCTCTCTTGTCAAACTTTGATCCGGTAGCCTCACTTACTATCTAATTCTTAATAGATTTGAGAGCAGGCAACCCACCAGATGAGTGCAATCTGGTTACCGCCCTAATTGCATCCTTGGTTATCTTGAAGGGCTTCAACAACCATATGAAGCTATCATGTATTCTACTAAGAACATACCGGACCCATTCATCTTCTGCAAAATAGGGGAAATGGATGCAATGTCCAAAATGCTTATCCCAGATGGCCTTGTATTGGGGTTTAAGTTCAAATGATTCATCTATTAGTTCCTTGTGATAGATATCCATCAGCTTGGATTCCCCAAATTCCTCAATGTTGGTGTGAATGTATACCCTAACATTTTCTACATGCAGAACCCCATGCGGAATGCTAGAGAATGCGCCTAGGGGATTAACTTCTAGGGATTTGTAAGGATGTTTCTTGAACTTAGGGCGTGGCCTATCAGTGATCTTAACAACATTTGGAGTAGCCATCTTTCAAAAGATTCAGAGAGAGATATTCAAGAGCGGAAATACCTTTTTACGCTTCTAGGGTTCACGATAAGAGTCGAAAAGATCGCTGGTTGAATCAAATTCTGCATTTGATCCTTGAGAGGGTTGATGCAATCTTGTTGCAGAGCTCCTTCTTTCTTCTTCTCGAATGCAAATGTGAAAATGATGAACAAAAGAACCCTTTTATTTCTGCACAAACCCTAATTCCATTTTGCAATAAATGCACAACTTAAGTCATTTTGGTTGCCTTGTTCTCCTTGTTCTGAGAGATATCTTTCTGGATCACTGAGATGTACTTAATGATAATTCACAATGTATCTCCCTTTCTTGAATCATCCTATTTATCCGCAGATCAAAGATATTTCAATTTAGAATCATACCAGATCTAACTGTGAGAGTCCTACTTTTACCGGATGACTGTCAAACCGGATCAATCTCGGATGATTAACCTCTTCAAAACTCCTTGCAGATCTTTGATAATTTTACCAAGGGTTAATTAGATATTTCTCTGAGAACCCTTTTATCCACAACTTTCCATGTGCCAATTTTAGGCACCAATTGACTGGCTGGGGGAATTTATTTTCCTTTGTGACTCCCCCTGAGCCAAAGCTCATCTATTCAATTTTTGGAAGGAATATCAACACTAGATTCTGGTGCGGATCCATCCCCAACATTTTCTGTACTTCTCTTCACCCAAATCTTGTTCATCTCTCTTTAAACTTCATATGCATTTACTTTTCCTTTTCCTTTGTCTTGATTTTCATTATGATGCACCGGACCCCTTTTATCCTAATTCTTACTTCTACAGAATTTGGCAATATGACCGAATCTATTGCAGTTGTAGCAAATAACATTTCTTTGCATATTTGGCTAATATCCTCTTGATCTACATTGATTAGCCATATGTCCCATTCTATTGCATGCAAAGCATCTACCATTGAATGAATCGTTTATTTGCCTATTTCTGCATTCAAGAGATTTGTGACCATACCTTTTGCAGTTGAAACATTGTCCAGAGAAGGATGAATTAGTCTGATTCATTCTTCTTCTACACTGATTTACTTTATGACCGAAGTTATTGCAATTGTAGCAGTATCCATTGAAGGATGGATATCTTTGAGCATTTGGTTGCCTTACCAGAGGTCTTCTAGGTATGTTCCTTAGATTTCCTGATCCAGAGTTCTTCTGACTAGATCTGGAGCTTTCACCTTTCTCATACCCCAAGCCATGCTTGTCATCTACCCTCTTTTGGCTTTCAAGAAGAACTTCAAGTTGAGTAGAGCTTATCTTGAATTTCTCTTTGTATTCATTTGCAGTTTGAAGATCCCTTTTAAGAGTGTCTATCTAATTTTCAAGTTGTTCTTCATTATCTCTAGCTTCTTCAAGATCAGATTCCAGATGCCTAATTATTCTATCCTTTTTGTGGTAGTCTTCTGACTTCTCCTTGAGAGATTGTTTTAGATTATCTTCAATTTTTCTTTTCTCTTCAATTTCTTGGATGAATTTCATAACCCCTGATTCCATTTCATGTCTTACCATAATGACCTCTTTTGATAGCTTCTCACATAACTTGTTTTTCTCATTTAGATCTTCATTAGTATCATTGGCTTCACTTTGACTTGCTAATTGTTGAATTAGTTCCTTTCTTTTTTTCACTGAGATACTTAGTTTTTCTTTGAGTTCATTTATGAAATCATCAGCTTGTTTGAGTCTTTCCCTTAGGTTATTGACTTCAGAATGAGATTGCTCAAGATCATCTAGGGCAAACTAAAGTTGTTCCCTCAAACCATACATATCCATTAAGATTCCCAGATCTTCCTCAAGCTGTTAGGTTTTGTTTGGAGGAACTTAGCTTTGATTCCAATTGTTGGAAACAAGGCAAATAACTGAGAGGGGGGGTGAATCAGTTATCTTAAATATTCAACTTTCTTTTCTTCTTTAACAATTAGTGCAACATCAAAACATATAACCATATGTTATCATGAGAGCAGAAAAGAAATCAACACACATAACACAAGGATTTTTACGTGGAAAACCTGGTTAAGGGAAAAACCATGGGGTGACTAACCCAAGATTGTATTCTCTGTTAAAAGAATAGAAAGAACAAAAATGGCACTTGCCAATTAGGGCTCACTACCCGAGCACACTACTCACAAGAGGCTCACTGCCTACAATAGTTTATAGAAAGAAACCAGGTACTTGAATTGATGAGAAGCATCCACATATGCTGAGGTTCAATTCCGGTTAGGCTCAATATACTGATCTACTGCACTTCATTCTTCCTCTTCTTTAGTGCTACTATTCTATCACATACCGAAGATGTATTGCTGCTTCCACATTTCTCTCTACTTTTCTTCATACTGCACAACATACCACACACCCCTTCACATTGAAATCCATCTAGTATATATATCCGCACAGAATTTTAACATCTTTCCAGTCGGCATCCAGAATACTCAAGATTTTCCCAAACTCTAGTCTGTCAGCTGAATCCTTGCTTACTAAGTGATGTGTATCAAAGAGATAGTTATAGAAGTCATCAATCATGTCAGCCAACCATGAATGATGCCTCAAGAAGCTTGATCACCATCAATTCCTCATCAAGATTAAGGTCTAATGCTCTGTCGGTCAATTCTTCCTCAGTCTACTCTGCCAAACAAGAACCCAACACTTAGGTGCTCATATCTTTTCACTCTTTCATCACCGGAGGCTCAATCTCTGGAATGTAGTAGTCATGGTACTCCTCTTGACTTCCCCAAGTCTGTACTTTGCTAAGATACTTCCTCTGAGAGATTCAGACCTGATTGTCAGACCTTGCTGCATGCTCTGTTCTTGCTTACTAGACCAAAACACTCTTCAATCTGACTTCCAGTATAGACATACCATGTGCTACAGATGTGTGGAATGGACTTTGTTGCCATCAATGACAACACTCATGAAGCCACATAGTGTCTCTTGCCAACAATATCTTCTTCATCTTCACCAAATTCTTCATCAAATATAGGACCCTCAAATTCCATCATCTCAACTTCTTTCGCACTACTCAAATCAGCAATACTCAAATTTATTGCCTCTTTCTCTTCATCTCCATTCTTATCTTCATTCTTAGCTGCAACATCTTTATCCTCTTTAATTGCTGTAACCTTCTTCACCACCTCTTCCATGCCTTCTAAAAGACATGCCTCAACTTCAGTTTCAGAAACTTCTTCCCACTCTTCTTCTTCCTCAGTGTCACATGCATGACACTCTGCTTCATTTTCTTTCTTTCCTACATTCAAAGTATCATTAGAAAGATAAATAAAAGTATCACCTCTTTTCTAATGAAGTACTCTTCCCCTTTCCAATTCTGCTGCAATTTCTTCCACTTGTTGCTTCAATTCTCTTACCCTATCTTTCCTAAGTCTTTCTTTGATTTCCTCAAGTCTAGGAATTATCAGAATCCATCTAATAATAAAAGTTCTTTTTCTCATTCTCTTTTCCATACTCAAGGCTTCACAAAGCCTCAAAACATAGGTTTTCAAAACCCTCACCACTTCACAATTTCAATCTCAGGTTCTCGTGTAAACTGCCTCACGTTCGGCGATCTGTTTAGAAATAAATCACACAAACCACCACCACAAGTCCTGCTACAAGTTGCCTCACGTTCGGTGATCTACCTGTAGACTCAGGAACAACCTACTATGATAACAATTATGCAAGAGGGATACTATCCATTTCAAAAATACACACATAAAAGCCTATACAAAAGGCTGCAAATGAAGTGAAACAACAGAAAAATGGAAGAGAAATCTGCAGCAATTATTTTATTTCAATATAAAATTTCATTACATCAACATGAAGCTTATGAGCTTCCTGGAATCATACATGCAACACCTACAACAAATATGTTATTCACATTATGGACGCACTCCCCAACATCTGGGTCTCTATCCATTTTCCTCCCCTCTATTTCCAATAAAAACTGGTCATTTAATACTCTCACCATGCCTTCATTTTTTTAAAATTTCTAAAACAATTTCTGGGTTTAGTGCCTCTTTTTCTCAACTTTAAAGAACATTTTGAATTTCTCAATTTTGATCTAAAATGATAAATTTATGTGCATTTTACCGAGACTAGGTCTCATAATTACGACCCCCCATCTTGGAGTTACAAATTTTGGAATTAATAAAATAAAATTCTAGGAGTTAGGTCCACCAACCTAGACATAAAGACCACTTACAAGATTCCTTACATGATGTTGGTTACAAAATAAGTGCTTGCTAAAATTAGGAGTTGGTGACCCACTTTATGACGGTATCTCACCCACCAAACCAGCCCCACCAAAATACAAATCAATGCATATCTCCAAGTGGATGCCTAGGAAAGATTCTCCCCACTAATGGAGGAATTTACAAATTACCGAGGTATTTTTCTTCAAATTTTCATTTATTAGTATACCCCAAGAAGATACATTTGTTGCAAATTTAAATATTATTTTCCCAAGCCCATAAACCTTATTAAAAATAAACCAAATTAAAATAATAATATTTTTGGTGATGCAAGATTGCCATTGACCGTGGATGCTCCTACATCATTTGGTTTCAAAAGTATTTGAGATGGAAAAAATATTGTATGATTATAGAGATGGATTCCATTGTAATTTTCATGATGTTCATCAATTGCATTCAATATAGTTAGCTCTCCGACAACCATTGATAACAATTTTTGGTTGTGTGCATAACATCTTTCCTTCTGTAAAAAAGAAAAGGGAACATTGGGTCCATAGGAGGTGAGTGCAAGCAAGTTTTATTCAAATATTCTATGTCATTATTTTTTTGTGACCCTACATGTATTCTATTGAGTATTGCAATAAACATTTCATCTTTTTGTCGCATAGTCGATTGTAGTTCATAGTATTTTATGTTGTCTTTCCAAAAGTTGTATGGCATTAGTTTAATTAGTGTTGGTGTATTTTTGAAAACAATTGAATTAAGTATAGGTTGTACTTGGTACAAATCACCACAAAAAATTTGTATCAAGATTCTAAAGTATGTAGTAGGCGTTTGCATTATATCTCTTAATCGCTTGTCAATGTAACACAAAAACAATGCACCAACTAATGAAATTTTGTCTAGTAAGAGCACATGCAATTGTTGATAATGCTTTAACATTGTATCTAGCATTTCAATGTTCAATGGAACAAATTCTGATTTGTTGAAAGGTATGTGGAAAGCTGAGTGTAATGTTACTCCACCTATGTTGTATGTTGCTTTTCCTATATAAGCAACTATTAGACCTTTTGGTTTGTCTAGATCACTATCAATGGAGTTATTATATAGGCGAAGAAGAGATTGAAATATTGCTATTGCAGTGAATGTTTTTCCAGTTCCTGCTCCACCTATTAGGAACAAGTGTATTGGAGTTTTGTTATTTTTTATTTTTTTAACACAATGTCTTTGACAATTGCTTGTTGTTCATTATTTAACATTCACCTCAACTTGAAATATTTGACATTGTCCATGATATGAGGGTGTTTTGCAATTTCAAATGCATTAGGAAAATCATTTTTTGATTTGTTATGCTTTAATGTCTCAAAATCTTGTTCTATGTTGTATGATTCTTTGTATGGGTTTTCATTTGAAATGATTGACTCGTGAATGTGATTATTTTCAGAATTTATCTCATCGATGGCTTTGTCAATATCACCCCATTTAGAATTGATGTTGTAATTGTATTTGATACGATTTGCCTTAATTGTGTTTTCATGAAATGAGTAAGCATGATGCCATGTATCAAAACCATGCTTCAATGTTGTTTTATTTATTGTAAAGGGCACATAAAGTAGCAATTGTTCTCTACAATAATTTTCCAAGTCAAGATGTTTGTTGAAATTGATAAAATGTATAATATTTGGTTTAGCTTTTTGGTGCATTGGTTTGCCATCCTGGTGCAGGAGCACCTACCTGACAGCTGGCCTCCATGAGGTAGTTAGTTTGTTATAGGTCTGGTTAATGTTTCCAAGAAGGTCTTATAAGACCAATGCGTGTAATAAGGTCATGTTGACCATACTTTACTATTTTTAGATAGTTTGTTAGGACAGCTGTTATGCTGTATGTCCGGTTGGATCTCCCAGCCACCTGGAGAGATTTCCCAGCCGCTTGGAATCGAGTGGTAGTACTCGCAAGCAGATCCTATTTATGCATGAGGATCGGTTGGTTTTAGACATGGCATTGAAGAGGAGAGACAGAGAGTGAGACAGAGTATTGTATTTGCATCTTTTGAAATCAATAAAGAGATCCTGTTTGTGTTCATTCTCTGTTGAATTCCATTGTTTAATCGTGTGACTGTTCTGGTGGTTTCATGGATTCGCTGATCCATTCCACCGGTTGATTCGTCGAATCGGTGGAATGGCTATGTACAGTAGTTTAGGATTTAGCTTGCATTTTCTATTTGTTCACATGTATGTTTGCAGGATCACAGTCGAGATGTGCTGAGAACCCTAGCATGGGCATGTGCTAGGTCGTGTTGGTAGTTCAAGTCTGGAAAGTTGTCCAGGAAGCAGATCGGGTCACCTCAGGAGGTTCGGCGGATCGAAATTCGCTAAGGTTAGAAATTCGTCACAACGGCATCATCAGGATATTTCTGTGTATATCCTGCAGTTACTTCGGGTGTCATCTGAGTAGATGGAGGTGAGCATGATACAGTTGTTTGCATAAGGTGAATGCATTTCGGGGTAATCATCACAAGGTGTTGTCGAGGAAGAGTATATCGGCATAAGTTAGTCGATCGGGTTGATAAAATCATCGCGGGCCGATAATGTTAAGTTTGGCCGACAACAGGATATTGAAGGAACTGCATATGACGTCATCGTCATTAGGATAATCATCATCAAGACATTCCGAAATATCACCTGATAAAGGTTTATCCTGCTGACCATAAGTGTTTTGGTATCGGCATAAGGCATTGAGAAGTTAAGTGGATTGGGAGGAGGATATTCGGCAGAATATTTGTCATCAGTATAAAGTTGAGTATCATCATCAGGATGTTTCAATATGACCGGATAAGTCATATCCTGATGCTGCTTGTTTAAGTAGGTCGGAGATCAGGGTGACGTAAGCGTCTAAAGCAAAGGTGCATGAGAGTGTCGTCATCAGGATATATGGGAGGAACCGGATATTTTATATCCTGCTGATGAAGATGATGTCGAACATCATGATGCTGCAGATAGAGGTTGGCGGTAAGATGAACAGTGAACGTCAGGAGGATGTTTGCGCTTGCCGAATATGATGAAGCTGCCGATAGCCGGATATGATGATGCTGCTGACAGGTGAAAGGTCGAAGGTTTGTCTGCAGGAGGATATCGGTCGGCAAGAGAAAATATGATGATGCTGACAGTGTTAAGAGAAATATGATGATGATGATGAAGGGTTGTAGACATACATGCTGTATGTCGAGGTTCTAGTGTGGATGCCTCTGCATCATAGTGGTATCAGAGCTCAGCAAAAGGTCTGGGCTGTTGTGTGTTGATTCTGTCACTGAAAGGATAGAGGTAGAGAAGTGAGAGGTTGACAAAATGCCTCCGAAAGGTAATGGTACTGCAAGGGATCTGCAGGAGATCAAGGAAAAACATGCCAGAGAGATGAGGAAGATGAAGGAGCTTGCTGAAGCACTTCAAGCCAGGCTTGTAGCCTTGGAGAAGAACAAAAAGAGGGAAGTGGACGACAGTGAATCAGAAGAAGATGAAGATGCTGTTGAAGAGTATGAAGAGGTAGCTGAAGATCTGGATGCTGAAGACCAGAGATTTGCAAAATTGTTAAAGGCAGTGCAAAGTGATAAACCTAAGGTAAAGGTTGATGTTTCCAAGTATAATGGAAGTTTGAATGAAGATGAGTTACTGGATTGGATTGCTGCACTTGATAATCACTTTGAATGTGAAGATGTTGCTGAGGATCAGAAGGTAAAGATTGCAAAGACCAAGTTAGGAGGTCATGCTTTGGTATGGTGGGATTATGTACAATCCAAGAGAAGGAAACAAGGAAGGTCAAATATCACTTCATGGGATAAAATGGTAGCAAGGATCAAAGGTAAATTCTTGCCTAAGGATTATGAGGTTCAGATGTTTAAGAAGCTACAATTTTTAAGGCAGAAGGAAATGGATGTGAAGGCATATACTGAGGAGTTTTATAAGTTGAGTATGAGATCTGGTCATCATGAGAATGAGGTAGAAAAGGTGGCTAGGTACTTGGCTGGTTTGAGATTGAACATACAGGATGAGTTAGTTTTAGCTAACCCTAAGAGTGTGGAGGATTGTTACCAAATGGCAATCAGGATTGAAGAAAAGATGAATAGGAGACAAGATAAGTCCATGAGAGGAAGAGGCAGCAATATGAGGGGAAGAGGATTAGCCCCTACAACAAGGCAAACCAATGAGGGTCAAGAAGACACTGGTAAAGGACAGGGACAGTCTGATTTCAGAGGTGGATGGAAAGGTAATAGAGGCAGATTTGGAAGTGGTAGAGGTTCTACTACATTTTCAGGAAAGTGTTACACCTGTGGTGAGTTTGGTCATCCATTTTTCAAATGTCCAGAAAGCAAAGGTTCATCATCCAGAAATGATAGAACGAATGACAAGAAAGTACAACTTGTGCAAGAAGAGAAAGTAGAGGAATGTGTACAAAGTTTAAACACTTATCAAGATAGAGTTCCTGACAATTATGGATATCCTGAGGAGGGAGAAGCATTGATGCTAAGGAGAACTAGTTTGCAGGCATCAAAGGATATGATGCAAAGAAGAGCTCTTTTCAAGACCACATGCAAGAGCAAAGGTAAAGTATGTAAGGTTGTCATTGATACTGGTTCAACAGATAACATGGTATCTCAGGAAATGGTGGATAAACTAAATTTGGAAAGGATTCCACACCCACACCCTTACAAGGCATCTTGGGTGAGTGATAGTCAATCACTTTTTGTCTATGAACAGGCATATGTGGATTTTCAGATTGGAGCATATCATGATAGAGTTTTGTGTGACATTTTGCCCATGGAATGTTGTCACCTACTGTTGGGTAGACCATGGCAATTTGATAGGAGGGTACTGTATGATGGGTATGCTAATACCTACACCATCAAGAAAGATGGGAAGACTATTATGTTGATGCCATTACAGGAAGCAGCTGCAGCACAGAGGGCAGCCAAAATCATTTTAGTGGGAAAGAAGGAATTTGTGCAGAAGCCTATAGGAGCAGGCATAAAGGCAGTTGAGGACATTGCAGGGAAAGAAGTTGTTAAGGACAACAGGTTGAAGAAAGTTTCAGTTGTGACTGACAGAGGTCAGCAGCAGGTTCAGAAACAGGTTTGCAAACAGCAACCAGTTGAGAGGAATGACAAGGATGTTGTCATAGTTGGGACTATTGTTTGTCCTATAAAGGTTGAAAGAAAGACAGAGTTGAACATTACAGAAGTTCAAGAGGTAGTTCAGACAGAGGTTCTGGTCAGACAACCTGACAAACACAAGGTATGTGAGAGAAGGGCCTACATTGACAGGCATGAGGATTTACTTGCAAGAAAACAAGTTACAGTTCAGAAGTCTTGGAGCAGCCGAGAGCCAGCAGAGGACAAAGCTGGAACAGGTCAAGACACTGCAAAGGCAAAGTGTAAAGGTGGAGGACTTCCACAACCTAACTCATGGGACATGAGTTCTTTTCTGTTGGGGAGTATGGTGCAGGAGCACCTACCTGACAGTTGGCCTCCATGAGGTAGTTAGTTTGTTATAGGTCTGGTTAATGTTTCCAAGAAGGTCTTATAAGACCAATGCATGTAATAAGGTCATGTTGACCATACTTTACTATTTTTAGATAGTTTGTTAGGACAGCTGTTATGCTGTATGTCCGGTTGGATCTCCTAGCCGCCTGGAGAGATTTCCCAGCCGCTTGGAATCGAGTGGTAGTACTCGCAAGCAGATCCTATTTATGCATGAGGATCGGTTGGTTTTAGACATGGCATTGAAGAGGAGAGACAGAGAGTGAGACAGAGTACTGTATTTGCATCTTTTGAAATCAATAAAGAGATCCTGTTTGTGTTCATTCTCTGTTGAATTCCATTGTTTAATCGTGTGACTGTTCTGGTGGTTTCATGGATTCGCTGATCCATTCCACCGGTTGATTCGTCGAATCGGTGGAATGGCTATGTACAGTAGTTTAGGATTTAGCTTGCATTTTCTATTTGTTCACATGTATGTTTGCAGGATCGCAGTCGAGATGTGCTGAGAACCCTAGCATGGGCATGTGCTAGGTCGTGCTGGTAGTTCGAGTCTGGAAAGTTGTCCAGGAAGCAGATCGGGTCACCTCAGGAGGTTCGGCGGATCGAAATTCGCTAAGGTTAGAAATTCGTCACAACGGCATCATCAGGATATTTCTGTGTATATCCTGCAGTTACTTCAGGCGTCATCCGAGTAGATGGAGGTGAGCATGATACAGTTGTTTGCATAAGGTGAATGCATTTCGGGGTAATCATCACAAGGTGTTGCCGAGGAAGAGTATATCGACATAAGTTAGTCGATCGGGTTGATAAAATCATCGCGGGCCGATAATGTTAAGTTTGGCTGACAGTAGGATATTGAAGGAACTGCATATGACGTCATCGTCATCAGGATAATCGTCATCAGGACATTCCAAAATATCACCCGATAAAGGTTTATCCTGCTGACCATAAGTGTTTTGGTATCGGCATAAGGCATTGAGAAGTTAAGTGGATCAGGAGGAGGATATTCGGCAGAATATTCGTCATCAGTATAAAGTTGAGTATCATCATCAGGATGTTTCAATATGACCGGATAAGTCATATCCTGATGCTGCTTGTTTAAGTAGGTCGGAGATCAGGGTGACGTAAGCGTCTAAAGGAAAGGCGCATGAGAGTGTTGTCATCAGGATATATGGGAGGAACCGGATATTTTATATCCTGCTGATGAAGATGATGTCGAACATCATGATGCTGCAGATAGAGGTTGGCGGTAAGATGAACAGTGAACGTCAGGAGGATGTTTGCGCTTGCCGAATATGATGAAGCTGCCGATAGCTGGATATGATGATGCTGCTGACAGGTGAAAGGTCGAAGGTTTGTCTGCAGGAGGATATCGGTCGGCAAGAGAAAATATGATGATGCTGACAGTGTTAAGAGAAATATGATGATGATGATGAAGGGTTGTAGACATATATGCTGTATGTCGAGGTTCTAGTGTGGATGCCTCTGCATCACGTCCTTTCTATATTCTGACACAAATTTTGCAAGACAAATATGCAAAATTGTTTTAGGCTGTGATATGTAGTAGTCTATTAAAGACTTGCAAGTTACATTTTCTGATTCATCTAGTTCATTGTTTAATTGTTTTACTGACTTTAAAACAAAAGTACAGTCACTATCAACTCTTGTATCAATGAATATACATTTTCTTGAGTTGTAGTTTAGTGGAACGGATAGAACAATGTGAGCAACTTGTTGTGAAGACATTTGTTGCAGGTTGAGTAATGCATTTCCAAGTTGAGTTATCATTTTAATAGCATCGATATTGTTTTGTTGATGGTCATTACAAATTATTTTAAATGCATGTGTCATTGTTTTATCCACTTTTGTCATGTATGAGCTACAATACATTACTATAGCATATGCATTAAGCACAAATTGTGCATCTGTATTTGCTTTCCATATCTCTAGTATTTTTTTGAAAAGTTGTTATTCCATATCTATGAAGGCTTTCATTCAAATAAAATTGTAAGCCTATGAATTGTTGATTTTATAGCTCTAATGTAATCACCTTCATTCAAATTCATGTCTTTTAGAAACATTTAAAAGGAGAATGATTGTTCATATTTAGATTGTTCTAATATAGAGAAGTTTTTTTTGCGATTGAAATCGTGTCTTCATTACTTTCCTTCAAAGGTTCAAGAACTATATTTTTTTCATTGGTGGTAGTGGAAAATTGTACTTGCAATAATGTTGCTTTGATTTCCTACATTACTTTGTATGGTGGTGTTGGTGTAGCATAGCTATCTCAAGAGCCAAATTATCAGTATTGCAAGTGATGTATTTGTCAACAAATTGTATAATTTCTGCAATATTATCTTTACCATAAACTGGAGCATCTTTAATCCATAAAAGGAAGTGGTCATGTTTGTTTCCATGATTTTAAAATTAAATTACAAAGAAATAATCCAAGACTTCTCCGAAGAAAGAGCTATCTGTGAATATCAATTGTTTTAGTGCATTAATTCTATGTCTATAATAACGTATGCATGTCACAGGATCTTTCTTGATGAGATAGGAAATATTGTTCTCATGTGTTGTGTCATATTGTTGTTGCGAAGATGCATGATATGTATTATGCAAGTCTTCAAGTGTTTTTGATAGGTGTTCCCAATTTTGCTCAACACTAGTAAATGTAAGGAAAAATGTAGGTGGTCCAAATTGTCGGATCATTACAAATACATTTTTTTAATTGATGTAAATAATTTGGAGATATTCTTATTCTTTTAAAATCAACATATCTAATGTCTAATTTGAGTATCATCTCTAGGTTAGGTTTGCATTTGACATCTTTTGCTATTAGCTTTCTACCTTTTAACTGCCCTTTGGAAACTCTTATCCACATTGTAGATAGTACTTGATGTATGAGTATCTTCATAGTTTTAAAAAATAGATTTGTTGTATGGTATGCAAACTGTCTATTTGAATGAAGTAGCTCCCATTGTGCAATTTTTTGATATGAAATTTTTTTGACAATGTCATCATTACGTGGGTTTCCAAAGAACAGTGTAGAGAAATTTATTTCTTCAGCATATTTGTCTTTGAAGATTCCAACAGGATAATGGTTTTCTGCTGGTGCAACTTCTATAACTTTGTCTTACATTTCATGTATACATTTAGATTATGTGAATCCATGTATTAAGGTCTCACAAGGTTTTGATGATCTGTATCAGACTCAGAGTCAGTTTCAGCTGTGTAAAGTTCATTTACTATGCCACTTTCATCATCCAATTCAAGAGATTCTTTCCAGTCTCTATTTAATTAAACATTTTCCATTTTGTATAGTCTTGTTTTGCTTAATTAGTTCAAATCTTTCATTATAGTAGTTGATTGTATCATTCCCTTTTGATATGCATTCTTATATTGTAGTCGTCTTTTAAGAGCAACTGCAATTGTCGATGTTTCATTGGTAGATCGTGGTAATGCATTTTGTTTAATGTTCATGTTGACTGGTACATTGATAATAGATCCAGTTAGTCCTATCTGGGATCTTTTGTATCCTAATTCCCATATTTGTGCAAATGCAATTCTGAGTGAAACAAGATGTTCTTCCACTTGTGTAAGCATCTTTACATATTGTAAAGGTTTATTCATTCAAATATGTTGTGGTGTTGCATACTTAGGAAGATTGCATTGCTTCAATGTTTTATGGCATATGTGATAGATAGAATTTGTCAATAAATTGTGATTTCGATTTGTTAGTTTATAATATGTTTTTTATTTTCTCTTTGAAAGTCAGAATGTCCTTTTTAAAATGCAAAGTCTAACAAATTGCACATATATGTCTTGGAGTGTCTTGAATTTTCTTTTGGAATAATTCTATTGGTGATGCTAAACATTTGCTTTTGTTGGCTATATTTTTATTATTTGATTAATGTGTATTTGTTGTTTGATTTTTCAAAGCGATGTAGTGTTTCTATTGACTATCTTTTTTTTTTTGTAAAATCAGCAACATGATGTTCTTGATTAGTCCTTAGAAACTGTTTTATTTTCCTAAATGTGATATTTGAATTGGTATTGATTTCTTATACTTGATAAGGTATAAGTGGCTCAAAATGTCCATGAAGGGGATTTGCATCATGAAATAAGATAGAGTATGGTTGCCCTTGGGATAATCGATTGAAATGTAGGTATTTTTTGCCTGATGTCATTGACCAAACACATATTTGTATGTCTAGCCACTTGGATAGCCAACGAATGCAAAATATATCTCCCCATAGTCCAGCTTCATTGTTATTTGTAGCTGCTATTGTAGATATACGCATTCTACGTAGGTATTCTTCAACATTTTCTATATTGTGCAATTCATATAATGTGTGACTATCTAATTCATAATTATATGAGGTAATTGCTTCTGCATCACCTCTTGTGAGGCAACTTAGGAAGTAGTCTATAGTTCCATTACGCAGTTGAATTGATGTGTATTGAGAATGAAGTAGAAGCTCTAACGAGTCAAATAAGTAATCCCCTACATTGTATTTAAATGCGTGAATTCTACGCAATCCTTCATTCCTTAGTGCATTATCGACATTCAAAATTTGAGTTTGTATTGTTAATTTGTAATTGTCTACATCTATGATCTGTTTTTATTTTTCATCTCTTGATACTCTTGATCTTTTCATTGTCTTCGAATGAGGACAATGTCATCGATATTCAAATATCAAAAATATAGTGCACCTGTAATATGTTCATAATCATTTGTTAGTCAGATTTGAACATCCATAACTACAAAAGGTATAATAAAATCAAAATAAGAACTAACTTGTGTGCTAAAAGTAATTTTGATTTGCAATTTTGAAATTTACTTTGTTTACGTTGTTCTTATTTCAAGTAGCAAATAAGCATTCAAAAATAAATGAATTCAATGCTAAAATACTAAATAGTCAAGACAATGCCTATATATTTTGAAAATAATTGTTATATAAACCTAAATAGTAAGAACAGTGATTGGACAACCCTAAAAACAACATTCCATAATCTCCCACCATTAGGTCTCAAATAATTTGCAATGTGTGTATATGAATAATATATTGAAGATTTACCGTTGAGAAGAATTTCTCACCTAAACCCCAATATGACTTCTTATTCTACTGATTTTGAGATTCCCATGAGGTTATTCACACTCGAAAATATGATTTTGATCATGTTACGAACATAGATAAGCAAGACCATTCTCTAACTAGACTATTCTTTGTTTACACATAAATCACTAGAAGTACATGCATAGAAGAATCCAAGGATGTAGAAGTCTAATTAATGATGGGTGGGTGAAAAAAGTTGGGGGGGCAAAAAGTGGCCAACTTTTTTTTTTTTAAATTAGTAATAACACGAGCGCATTATGGCTTGGTGTTGCTGAGCCTACACCAAGGCATAACACGCTCGCATTATAATGCGAGCATGTTATGTGTTGCTTTATATAAAAAAAGTAGTATTCTATTTCATTATTTCACAACAAATTGCAAGAAACCCGCAGCTTGAAAAAAGAAAGGAGCGCACTCGCATTATTTGAGGTCCAATCGTCAGCTATTTCTTGTTGATTCATTATCAAAATGCCGCCATGACGTCAGAGAAATCGAAGAAGTAAGTTTTATTTGCTATCTTGTGTGAATTTGTTGCTAAATAGGTAGGTTAAAATAGTTTTTGATGTAAATTTCTTAAATTTACAGGAGTTGATAATGCACCTCCTCCTCCTCCTAAAAATCCACAAAATCCTCCAGCAAATGAACAACAAATACCTACTGAAGAAGAACCCCAACCACAAACACCTCCATTTATTCCTGAATATGCCCCTGGAATACAAGAAAATATAATGGGGCAAATTGAAAATAATAAGAAACAAATTGAGGACATAATTGCAAGGTTGAAAGAACCTACAACTTCAACCTTGCATAGATCCACGCTTGCTCAATCCCTTGAATCTATGTTATCAAATGTAGATTCAATAAGCAAGCAAATCACTAGTTGGACAGAAAAGAGGAGAGAATTTAGAGAGTATTATGCTAACAAATTATCATGTGAACAAGTGAAAAAGGAACAAATTACAAAACTCAACTTGTGTTCTATTTTCACAGACCCACGAACAAAAGAATCTCTACCCCTTACATGCAAGAAGTTCCCTATCCATTGGTGTAACAACCAAGAGATAAGGGACAATTTTGTGCAGAGGTGGTGGATGGTTTTTGACCATCCTCCATGCAACAATAATGAGGTCCCACAATACTTTTTGAGGAAACTCTACTGCGAGTTTGTCAAAAATAAAGTGCCAAATTATTTTGATATGCGGGAGTTCCAGGGTAGAGGTAGGGGGTCAGCACAAGATAGACCAGGGGCACGTGTTGACCCACAGCAGCTAGCGAGACGAGAACTCGCCAGACCGGCCCATGAGCATGTTTTTATCCCTTTTGTTGTGAAGGAGAGTGTTGGGGTTGAGGCACTTCAGTCTATTAGTGCCTTGACCCAGAGCATCTTATAGCATGCTAGTCCTGCAGTACAACGTGGGCCAGGGGAGAGTTCGAGTACAGTTCCACCCCATACTTGTTAGACTTGCGGATCAGCATGTGGTTATGACCCCACGGATAGTCATGACACAGGTGCACAAGCTACATCTGCAGCTGAGTAGATGGTGATGATAGATGCCCTCTTGAGTGAGACTTTTGGGTTTGATACTCAGGCAAATCTTAGCAAGTTCATTGAATTTAATTTATTAAATTTTGTTTTTGAAATGCAAGATTAACTAATTTAGTTTGATGATTTTAATGAAATTTTAGGGTCATAGCGTTGATGCAATTTTTAGTGGTTCTCCACCTGCATATTGCACTACATCATCTACTGTCGGGGTATGTAACTAGTAAACAATTATAAATATTACATGTGAATAGCATCGTTATATGAATGGTATTCTAATATCTAATTTTGGATGTTGAATAGGTTAATATTGAAGATTTCATGGCAACACCTGCCAGTGGTGGTGGACTTCAAAGCTTCACGGAGGTAATAAAAAAATTAGTTTAATGAATGAATTGTACGTACTAGAGTTTTGTATGTGACTTGTGTGCTTTATTGTGTGTACTTCCATGTTTAGGTGAAAGTGTGTGTATGTTAGGAGCCATGATTTGCATCACTATTATAGTTTTCATAATTGAATAATGTTGTTTTATTTCTAGATGATGCAGGCTACAGAGACACCTCCCAATGTTCATAGGGCAATGGAGCATGGTGTGACCTCTGTAATTCATAGCTCCATGCCATTGATAGGGTATGAGGCAGATTAGTAAATTTCAATTTACATTCATTGTTATAGTTGTTTATTTTTGAAAAATCAAAAGATTATTGATTTGAAGTTTAATTTCTATCTGGATGGTTTCTATAGGACATGACATCACCACAGCCTAATCCTACTACTAAGGCAAGTGAGGAGACAGATTATATGGTAGCGGTAAGTGATTATTTTGTTAAATGTTTCATTTTTTATAACATGTAATTTCTATATATTAATGTCTATACTTTTTATTGTAACATCTACAGATGCAGGAAGAACTAAATAGGAGGAGCAGCCCTCGGGTTCGTAGTAGACCACCCACATATGCGTCTCCATCCCCTAGAAGATCAAAGGCTGCCCGTGATCTATTCTCTTCACCAGCCAGAGGGGAATGACTTTTTATTGTGTTCCTTTGTTGTATGCCTATATGGCATTTATGGACATATATTTTGTATTGCATATAGGTGACATTGTATGCCTATATGGCATTCTTGTAATCCTATATGGCTATTTTGTATATATGTTATACTTATATCGACAGATATTGATGTATGCCTATATGGATATTTGGTTAATACAAATCTTTTATATTGATGGCATCCATACTTGCATTATAAATCCACATTTGAATGGATATTTGTAGATGGCTACTTCAAATATTTAAAGTCCAATTGTATTACATAGGATGTTTGTTGATCCAATAAGCTAGCTATTGTTATTCAAGTATCACCTAAACCTCATTTTGGAACTAAAAGATAAAAGTTGTCTTTAAAATAAAAATGAATCATCATGTTGAACATAAAATATTCATATTCTTTATGAGTTGCTCAATTGAAAATATTCAAATGAGTATGTTGATCCATACTCTTTATGAGTTGATCAATTGAAAATATTTCTTAATTTCTTGTTATTATACCATATTGGGGTGCAAAGAGTATGTTTGTTGTTTTGAATAAGATAGTCAAAATCATATGCTTATGAGCACCTGATGACCATTGTGGTTATTAAATGTAATTCCTCTTGCATATAAGGTGAGGTTATGAGATTACATTGAGTCTTACCTAATTTTAGTATGCAACATAACAGTAGGGCTATAGGTTTCCATAAGTCATCAACAATCAAGGTTCAAGATTGTCATTGAAGTCAAAGGGTCAAGGTTGTTTGTCATTCATGTCAAGGTTGATGCCATGATGTTGATAATGTGAAATAGTAATTCAAGGTAGGTGATGGTCATGAGGTGCATGATGTTGTGGATAAGGTTTTCATGATAAGGTCTCTCAATTCATGTTGATGTTGCACAAGACAAACATGGTTCATATGATGCAAGGTTCATGTTCATGGTGGATGTGGTTTTGGTCATGCAAGGTTTTGTTGTGAATATGGTTTTCATGATAAGGTCTATCTTGAAAGGTTGATATGATGCAAGGTTCATATTCATGGTGGATGTGGTTTTGTTCATGCAATAATAAGTTAGAGAAGATACAAGATTTCATAATCATAATCTTATTGATAGTTAGGGTTTGCATATTGAGCATTAAACCCTAAAAAGAATCTACTTTTCTTAAGACTTTAAAACCCTCAATTGCCTGTCATGTGTAAAGTGCACTTTTGTTTTAATTTAATATTGACTTATAATTAGAAGTTACTATCACTTAAATCAAACTACTAAAGGGTCTTTAAGTCATTAGTTCATCGGCCCTTCAACCTAACTCAACCAGCATCTCTGGTAAACTCTTATAAGCTCGAGCACCATATCATAATAGAAGGTCATATTTAATTGATATGAGGGTGGGAAAAAGGATTGGAAGGTCAGTATTTAAAATGAATTTGGAATACAAACAATCATCTCTATGCGGATGAATTTGATGGGCATGCCTTTATAAAAGGCTAAAAGATAGCTTTATGCAGGATATCATGGTATTTGTAGTGTTTGAAGATTAAAGACTAGTTAGTGTGGGTATGAAACAAGACCATGCCTAGCCTAAACATACCCATCTAGACACATTAGAATTATCGGTTTGGCCGCACGAGGAGAAGAACAAAAGTTACACCCCTTTGCAACTTTACACTGCCTCCTTTTGACAATTTTTGGGGTAGAAGAAAAACTTTCACCACGGGCAAACACCTCAGAGATATAAAAAATTGAGAGAGGTTATTGTAGAAGGACCCTACATGATTGTGTTTCCTTAGACAGAATGTATCTAAGTGACATGGTTTCTGAGTAACAACTCATCAAAGATTGCTGCCTTTTTGCACTTTGGACTCTTCAGGGATATCGCTGGTACAATGTAGCTCGGACTGTTTCAACATGTTTGGGTACAAAATAGGACCATGCCTAACCTAAATGTACCCATCCAGATGTGTTGGAACTATCAATTTGGCCACACGAAAAGAAGAACAAAAGTTACACCCCTTTGCAACTTTACACTGCCTCTTGACAATTTTTGGGGCAGCAGAAAACCTTTCACCACGGGCAAACGCCTTAGAGATATAAAAAACTGAGAGAGGTTATTGTAGAGGGACCCTATGTGATCGCTTTGCCTTAGACAAAATGTATCTAAGTGACATGGTTTCTGAGTAACAACTCATCAAAGATTGTTGCCTTTTTGCACTTTGGACTCTTCAGGGATATCACCAGTACAATGTAGCTCGAACTGTTTCAGCATGTTTGGGTGCAAAACAGGACCATGCCTAGCCTAAACATACCCATCCTGATGCATTGGAACTGTCATTTTGGTTGCATCAGGAGCAAGATGAAAGTTACACCCTTTTGCAACTTTACATTACCTTCTGACAATTTTTGGGGCAGTAGAAAACCTTTCACCACAGACAAATATCTCAGAGATATAAAAAACTAAGAGAGGTTATTGTAGAGGGACTCTACATGGTCGCGTTACCTTAGACGGAATGTTTCTAAGTGACATAGTTTTTGAGTGACATCTTGTCAAAGATTGCTGCCTTTTTGCACTTTGGACTCTTCAGGGATATTGTCAGTACAATGTAGCTCAGACTGTTTCAACATGTTTGAGTGAAAAATAGGACCATGAATAGTGTAAATGTACCCATCCAGACATGTCTGAATAGTCAGTTTGGTCGCATCAGGAGCAGGATGAAAGTTACACCCCCTTGCAACTTTACACTACCTCCTGATGATTTTTAGGGCAGAAGAAAACCTTTCACCATAGGCAAACGCCTCAGAGAAATAAAAAACTGAGAGAGGTTATTGTAGAGGGACTCTACATGATCACATTTCCTTAGACAGAATGTTTCTAAGTGACATGATTTTTGAGTAACATCTCGTCAAAGATTGCTACCTTTTTGCACTTTGGACTCTTGAGGGATATCGTTGGTACAATGTAGCTCAGATTGTTTCAACATGTTTAGGTGAAAAATAGGACCATGCCTAGTGTAAATGTACCCATCCAGACACGTTGGATAGTTAGTTTTGTCGCATCAGGAGCAGGACAAAAGTTACACCCCTTTGCAACTTTACACTACCTCCTTCTGACAATTTTTGGGGCAGCAGAAAACCTTTCACCATGGGCAAATGCCTCAAAGATATAAAAAATTGAGAGAGGTTATTGTAGAGGAACCCTACATGATCACATTACCTTATATAGAATGTTTCTAAGTGACATGGTTTTTGAATAACATCTCGTCAAAGATTGTTGCCTTTTTGCACTTTGGACTCTTTAGGGATATCATCGGTACAATGTAGCTCAGACTGTTTTGACATGTTTGGGTGAAAAAAAATACCATGCCTAGTGTAAATGTACCCATCCAGACGCATTGGAATAGTTAGTTTGGTCACATCAGGAGTAGGACAAAAGTTACACCCCTTTGCAACTTACACTGCCTCCTTCTGATGATTTTTGGGGCAGCAGAAAACTTTTCACCACGGGAAAACACCTCAGAGATATAAAAAACTAAGAGAGTTTATTGTAGAGGGACTCTATGTGATCATGTTGCCTTATACGCAATGTTTCTAAGTGACACGATTTTTGAGTAACATCTCGTCAAAGATTATTGCCATTTTATACTTTGGACTCTTCAGGGATATCGTTGGTACAATGTAGCTCGGATTGTTTCGACATGTTTGGGTGAAAAAAAGAACCATACCTAGCCTAAATGTACCCATCTAGACACGTTGGAACTGTCAGTTTGGTGGCATCAGGAGTAGGACACCAAAAATGCAAAAGTTGCTTTGTGCAACTTGACAACATTGACACTTTTTTGCAACAGGACTCAAAGACTCAAACTAACCCCAAATGGCTCAAAGTGACTTAAAAACAAATGAAATGGTATTAGAAGACCTTATTACATACATTTGACTCAATCAAAAAAAAAAATCATTTTTTGAGCCCTCTTGGAGGCACGACAACCTAGGTGCCCCTGCACCATTAGTGCAACTGAAGTCGATAAAGTTTTCCTATTAAGAAAAAGAGCTTCCCTTACCTTCAAGAAATATAAATATTCTATACTGACAAGGCCAACCACATGAAGATGGAAGCTCATGTGGCCTCACCTAAGACCTAAGACACATGTAGTCTAGTAGACGTAGGACACCTAAGACACCTATTTTATAGTATGTACATGTGGATTTTATAGACATAGTAGACCTAAGACACCTAGTCTTTATACATTATCGTAGTCTAGACCTAAGTCAACTAGACACCTAGATTATAGTTCTACCTAAGACACCTATTATGGTAGACCTAGTTGACATATAGTACCTGCCTAAGACACCTAGATTAAATTATAGAAGACACCTACCTAGAAGACACGTAGATCATTCTAGATTATACCTTATTCTAGTCTCTAGATAGGTCTTTGATATATAGTATCTACCTAAGACACCTATATTAGATTAAATACCTTTTTTCTAGTCTCTATCTACCTAGTTGACACATATACCTAAGACACAATTAGAGACACCTATTATCTAGTTAGAAACCAAGACACCTAGAGACACCTATATTTTATACATTACCTAGATTTAATACATTATTCTCAGGATCAACTTCATCCATCACTTAGGTCTAACCCCATGAATCATAACATGATGATGTAAAAATGTGTATATGTGTAAAAATACAGCAGCAAATAAAAAAGACAAACCTTACAAATTAATGTGCATACTTACAACTTAATGTAACATGACTTTACAAAATCAATGTGAATACTTACAAATTAATCAAATGAACCATCCGAGTCTTCTCTACTCTTTATTATGTCAAGTATTGCTTCATGGTCAGACTCATGCACCTTCCATAAGGTCTTATTTAAAGGTCTACCTCGATACTGTATCAAATGAACATTGGATGCCATGACAAGGTTCAAGTAATGAAGAATCTTCTGATGCGTGTCAAAGTCCTGAAACAGCCAAACATTAACACTCTTATGTGGGTACCTTCTAAGCCATGTTCCAGTAATAACCATTGAGCCTCTAGGGTATTCGATGTTTTCTCCATCTATAACTGGGGCCTCCAATTTCTTTTTGGCCTCAACACAATGACATACATAATAATCTATTCCCTCTTCATTATCTTCATCTGCAATAATTGCATATACGTGCCCTACATTGATATGTGTAGAAAATTAGATGAAATTAGTCAACATTACAAAAACACTACAAAGTAAGATGACATTAGGAATTTCAAAAACTATGCAAATAGATATATTACCTGGTTGAACTAGATCTGATATATGGTCAAAGTCAATTGATGATTCCATCTGTGTTAGTTCCAGTGCCATCGGGGGTCGATACATGTCAAGTGGGCTAAAATAACTTAACTTCCATTCATCAACCCACTCCTTTGACTCACACTCATCCCAGGCTTGAATTGTATAGGAAGAACAAAAGCATGACATCTTTCATGTATGGATACTCCATGAACCTGCAATTGAGCTTATAAAAGAGTGCATCTCACTTGATCCTGTCAGTGTAGAACAGTCCTCATATGGTGTAATGTTAGTATCATCTATCAACCAAAAAAATCTATGAACTGAAGACTTACCTTCATTACCTGGACCCATGGAAGCATTACACAACTCGACGATCTATTTTACATCTGTCAACTTTGCATTGTCTGTATACTTTAACTCTTCTCATGCTATGGCTCTTTTGATACATGCTCCTGCACCATCATGCTCCCCCTTTCCATGCCTGGCCTCACAAAAGTTCCACATATGTTGAATACCTGTAAAATTATGCCTCCTACTTAGCCAATACAAATTCTACGAGTTCTTGAATGGTGACACACAATTATCCAACCATATGATATGCTAACTGAATGATATGCCCCTTCTAGCCAAATCATTGTAAAACACCTGAAAGCAACCTTGCATGAACTCTGTAGAATGCGTACGATCATCACTGATATAGAAATTATACTCCCTTATGATCTTTATTTCATCCTCTGTACTATCATTCACATGAATGAATGCGATGTGCACAAATGTAGAAACATGTGTGGAGTTGTAAATTGTGATTGCACCTCATATTGTGGTTGTAGACTGTAGTTCTCTGCAAAGTCGATGACTGAAACAATGCTACCAACCGGAAATGTGTCCTTGCATAACTTGAATTGCAAGTCCAACCATCAAGCTCTATGGGCATGTCTTGCATACTCATACACTATGCTGTCATGAAATATAGGCATAAACTGATACACTGGAATCTTTTCAATAACCAATTCACACCTCTTTGCTTCTTTACCATCTTTTGTATTGTATGCCACTATTTTATACTTGTCGAACTCTACTAGTTCATTTCCAACCGCATGTGTTCTTTCCATATGTTCACATATTGGAAAACATTGTAAGCCACTGCAACGATGACATGTGCCATCCAAGCATAATTTCTTGTAGAATATTGACCTTCCTCTCTTTCACATAAAATTCTTGATATGAAGTCTCTTGAAGATGTTGGTGGGGGCACGTATGGCACAACCCTGCAAAACATTGTTAGTATGCAAATTTAAACATATAGACCTATAAACATCAAAATGGTTAGAAAATTCAATATGTAATCTACAACAACAAGTAGTGCATGTGTGATTTATCTTGACATAGAAAGGTTTTAGCTTTTCAAAATATCTTTGACAAATTTTAATTTGAGGATACTTCTCTAGAAATTTACCATAAAACTGTGTTTGAGTCTCATCCAAAAAATGCTTTAGATGTGGCTCACGGTTCCAACTACGATTCTCCTTCTTACCACATCCCTTTGATAACCTTGTGTAATTATTCCAAAAGTCTTCAATTAGTGATCTCAATGCTTCAACAATTGGTTTATCTTTCCGTGGTAGTCTCCCTGAGAATGCCCATAATTCATTGGCATTAGTGTCCTCAATTCTTTGGTGTCTTCCAATGGCTCTTGATAAAGTTTTCCTATTAATTCTCAATTCTTGACTCGTCTTTCTAATGAGACTAGATTTCCTCATTTGACTACTTACTATAGTCAATGTAATCACACGCCATGTTGCATTACTATCTTTTATGCATGAGGTGTTACCCACACTCTCATATGCACTCATTAGATTCTTGACAATAGATTTTTCACTTGAAGCCTCTGATGTTCTCAACCCAAGAATCTTCATGATGGACTTATACTTTATACTTCGAATCATTTCAACGAATAGTTGACATCTTGCAATCTCATTTAACTTTTCAAAGAACAAACTCCAAATCTTAAGAGCATATCGTCTACAAGTGCGTTTTGGAATCTTACCTTCCATTGGCTACAAACAAATCTCATCAATATCAATCAAATACTTTAGCTTTCTATGCAAATTCTAGGTGGTGTTAAGTTAGATAAATTCATCTCAACATTAGGAATTTCATCAATATTTAAATGAGATGGGCTAGATGGAATACCTTCGATCGAAGATCGAATAGATGACATACCTTGAGGTTGAGGTGGGAACGATGGCATACCTCCTTCATCACATGTGAGTGATGATGTAATCTCAACTTGAGATGTGATAGATGGTGTCCCTACATGTTGACTTGCGGTAGAGGACATGTCTCCAACTATGGTATTCAAATCTCTCATAGCATGAAGTTTTTGCATTCGTTCTCTTTGTGCCGCCAATACCATATCTCTTTATGATGGTTGTGGTTCATCTTCAATTGGCATGTCTTCATTTATCGTGTCCAATTTCCTCTTCTCACGAAGTTTTCTCATAGCCACTACTTTCTTTGCATTCTTAGCTTCTATCTCTTCCTGTGTTGGTTTAATTCTTGATCATTTCCTCGGCATGACAGAGAATTTGTTTGTAGCATGATAAAGAGACTATTATTAGTTCCTAAGAAATTAATCCATACAAATAACTAAAATATATGCCATTCAACCCTTCATAGTAAATGTACATACAATCATCATGTAAAAGAATAAATGTCACTCAACCAAAATAGGTACAAAGAATACAAAGCAAATTATTGCAGCCATACAAAGCATTATTGCACAATGTTATTGCAGCCATACAAAGCATTATGGTACAAAGTTCACTTCAGTCCTAGATGAGGATAAGGTCAAAGGAGAGTCACCTATTGAGGCTACAAGTGAAGAGTACATGGGACTTCATGCTTGAAAAGGTTGAGGCAGACCCAATTTGACATGTTTGTTGTTACTAGGGCTACTAGGATTTGGAATTGAGAAGGTGTTTTGTTGGTACTAGTGATACTAGGATTTGGGTGGCTTGTGAAGGAATAGACAACAATTGAAGAGTGTAGACTTGAGTAAGGGTTTAGAATGGTTGTGTCCAAGTTCCTGAGGGGTAAGAAGACATCTAGTAGCTTTGTTAGGTTTTGAAGTATTGAAGACCCTCTTTGTGCCTTTGTATAGGGAGATTGCTTTAGAGGAAAGCTTATGAAATTTGAAGAAACTATTGGTATGATCCCTTTAGATTGAGTTGAACCCTACCTCTACATCACATACCTAGGATTGTCATAAAAATCATTATACTAATCTCTATAATTTAGGGTATTGAATGGTATATAGTCGATCAAGGCAACCACCATCGTGTGCTAACAAAGGAAAATTATGAAATTTTGAAATATTGTTGTGTCATGTGCATGTACAAATCATCATGAATAGGTGCATAAGGAATGTCCTAGCCCAAAACAATAGTGGGATTGTATTTTTATTATGTTGTAAGGATTTATCCTTGTATAGTTTGACATCATGGTATGTTAAGGTCTGTTTATTACACATAACTATTAAAGAGCCCAAGTGTAGAAAATATACATGGCATCATGTGAGATTGTAGGCTGCTTTCTTGATTGGGAATGTGTCGATTTTAAACATGTATGATAAAGCATGATAAAGTAATTCAAATAGAATTAAGGAAAATGTAAAGAACATGCATGTAAAGAATTGACACACCTAAAAAATAGAGATTCAAATGGAGAGAGTACCCAATTATGTAGTGTTTATTTCTTCTTGCATCAAACTCCTCAACAATTCAAGTTTTTCACCACTTGCTTCCTTTTCAATGTTAAATTGAATAACACTCAAATATAATTAGTAACAACAATAATAATTAACCAATCTATAATGTTAAATTCCTAAAATTGAATCACAATTAACATTGCAACACTACAAAAATTGAAACTTGAATAGATATATATCAAATTTGGTGTGATAACTATGTTATTTCCTCCTTCTCAAGTTGGCAAAGTAGAAAAGGTGGTGGAAAGATCATGCAAAGGTGGTAGAATGTGTAAAATGTGCATGTGAACTTCCCAACAGCATGAAAGCACTTCTTTTTTGTCGGAACACGCGCATAATTAGCATGAAAATAGAGCATGTGGGCTTGGATCATGGGGGTCAACACTTTTTTACCATTTCTATAGCAGGACAAAATGTGAGCGTGTTATAACGCACTTGTGTTTTATCATGCTATAGATTGATCCATAAATATGTGTACCTATCTCACCTTCGATAGCACCTTTACAATATCTCACCTCTAGTTCCATTAGCTCATGTTCTATATCTCACTTATCTCTCCCCCTCACCTCTCTACCTCTCCCCTCTCTATGTCTCTCAGTTGCTCCTTGTTTACCTCTCCATCCATCCTTAGCCATCTAGGTCTCACTTAATCCTAAACCCTAAAGCCAGTTATCCCTATTTCTAAACCCTCAACGGACTTGATACTATACCTTAAACCCTAATCCCTTATCCCTAAACCCTCCAACCCTGTCCCTAATACTTATACCCTCGACACTCTACTTTAACCCTAATCCCTCGCCCTCAACCCTATCCCTAAACCCTCAACCCTCAAACTTCAACACTTAACCCTCAACGTCAAACCCTAATCCCTCAACCCTTAACTCTAATCCCTCGACCATCAACCCTATCCCTAAACCCTCAACCCTCAACGTCAAACCCTAATCCCTCAAGCCTTAACTCTAATCCCTCAACCCTAAACCCTATCTTTAAATCCTCAACACTATACCTTAAACCCTAATCCCTCAACCCTAAACCCTAAACCCCATCCCTAAGCCCTAATCCGTCAACCCTCAACCCTAATCCATCAACCCTCAACTCTAATCCCTCATCCCCAAACCCTAAACACTATCCATATTCCTAAACCCTCAATGGGCTTGATACTATACCTTAAACCCTAATCCCTCATCCCTAAACCCTCCAACCCTATCCCTAATCCTTATACCCTTGACACTCTACTTTAACCCTAATCCCTTGACCCTCAACCCTCAAACCTCAACACTCAACCCTCAACGTCAAACCCTAATCCCTCAACTCTTAACTCTAATCCCCTGACCCTCAACCCTATCCCTAAACCCTCAACCCTAAAACCTCAACCCTCAACCCTCAACATCAAACCCTAATCCCTCAACCCTTAACTCTAATCCCTTAACCCTAAACCCTCAACACTATACCTTAAACCCTAATCCCTGAACCCTAAACCCTAAACCCCATCCCTAAGCCCTAATTCATCAACCCTCAATGGGCTCGATACTATACCTTAAACCCTAATCCCTCGACCCTCAATGGGCTCGATACTATACCTTAAACCCTAATCCCTCAACCCTCAACCCTAATCCCTCCACCCTCAACTCTAATCCCTCATCCCTAAACCCTAAACTCTATCCCTATTCCTAAACCCTAAACAGGCTCGATACTATACCTTAAACCCTAATCCCTTATCCCTAAACCCTCCAACCCTATCCCTAATCCTTATACCCTTGACACTCTACTTTAATCGTAATCCCTTGACCCTCAACCCTATCCCTAAACCCTCAACCCTTGAACCTCAACACTCAACCCTCAACGTCAAACCCTAATCCCCCAACCCTTAACTCTAATCCCTCGACCCTCAACCCTATCCCTAAACCCTCAACCCTAAAACCTCAATCCTCAACCCTCAACGTCAAACCCTAATCCCTCAACCCTTAACTCTAATCCCTCAACCCTAAACCCTCAACACTATACCTTAAATCCTAATCCCTCAACCCTAAACCCTAAACCCCATCCCTAAGCCCTAATCCCTCAACCCTCAACCCTAATCCATCAACCCTCAACCCTAATCCCTCATCCCCAAACCCTAAACACTATCCCTATTCCTAAACCCTCAACAGGCTTGATACTATACCTTAAACCCTAATCCCTTATCCATAAACCCTCCAACCCTATCCCTAATCCTTATACCCTCGACACTCTACTTTAACCCTAATCCCTCGACCCTCAACCCTATCCCTAAACCCTCTAACCTCGAACCTTAGCCCTCAACCCTCAATGTCAAACCCTAATCCCTCAACCCTTAACTCTAATCCCTCGACCCTCAACCCTATCCCTAAACCCTCAACCCTAAAACCTCAGCCCTTAACCCTCAATGTCAAACCCTAATCCCTCAACCCTAAACCCTCAACACTATACCTTAAATCCTAATCCCTCAACCCTAAACCCTAAACCCTATCCCTAAGCCCTAATCTATTAACCCTCAACCCTAATCCATAAACCCTCAACCCTAATCCCCCATCCCTAAACCCTAAACACTATCCCTATTCCTAAACCCTCAACGGGCTCGATACTATCCCTCAACCCTTAACCCTTAAAACTTGAACCCTAAAACCTATCCCTACACCCTCAACACTCGACACTATATCTTAAACCCTAATCCCTTAACCCTTATCCCTAAAGCCTCAACCCTAAATCCTTAAACCTTCAACTCTAAACCCTATCCCTAATCCCTCTACCCTCGACACTCTACTTTAACCCTAATCCCTTGACCATCAACCCTAAACTCTTAACTCTCAACATTAAACCCTAATTCATCAACCCTAAACCCTAATCCCTCAAACCTAAACCCTATCCCTAAACCATCAACCCTCAACACTATACCTTAAACCCTAATCCCTATCCCTCAACCCTTAACCCTTAAAGCTTAAACCCTATCCCTACACCCTCAACACTTGACACTATATCTTAAGCCTTAAACCCTCATCCCTAAAGCCTCAACCCTCAATCCTTAAACCTTCAACTCTAAACCCTATCCCTAATCCCTCTACCCTTGACACTCTAACCCTAACCTTGACATTAAACACTAATCTGTCAACCCTAAACCCTCAACCCTCAACACTATACCTTAAACCCTAATCCATCAACCCTAAAACCTAATCCCCCAACCCTCAACCCTAAACCCTATCACTAAACCCTCAACCCTTGACACTATACCTTAAACCCTAATCCCTCAACCCTCAACCCTGATCCCTCAACCCTCAACACTATACCTTAAACCCTAATCCCTTATCTCTAAACCCTAAACCCTAGCCCTCAACCCTTAACCCTTAAAACTTAAACCCTAAAACCTATCCATAAACCCTCGACGCTCAACACTATATCTTAAACCCCAATCCCTTAGCCCTCAGCCCTAAAGCTTCAACCCTCAATCGCTAAACCTTCAACCCTAAACCCTATCCCTAATCCCTCTACCCTCAACACTCTACTTTAACCCTAATCCCTTGACCATCAACCCTATCCCTAAACCCTCAACCCTCAACCCTCAACTCTCAATATTAAATCCTAATCTGTCAACCCTAAACCCTAATCCCTTAACCCTAAACCATAATCCCTCAACCCTTAATCCTATCCCTAAACCCTCAACCCTCAACCCTCAACCCTAATCCCTCATCCCTAAACCCTAAATGCTATCCCTATTCCTAAACCCTCAACCCAAGACACTATATCTTAAACCCTAATCCCTTACCCTCAACAATATACTTAAGCCCTAATCCCTCAATCATCAACCCTATACCTTAAACCTGAAGCCTACACCTTCAAACCCTCATCCCTAGACCATATAACCTCACCCTTATATCCTAAACCTTGAATATTGTGCCTCAACCGAATATACTTAAATTAAACCTAAACCATACATGCTCTCAACCCAAGTCACCCTATGCCTTATATACCCTCAATCCATATCGTAAACCCTAAACCCTAATCCTCATGCCTTACACACTTAATCTTATACACTCAACAACCTAAATATTAACCCTCAACTGTAACCCTCAACCCTCTACCCTCTACCTATTACTTAAGCCCTAATCCCTCAACCCTCAACCCTCAACTCTCAAAACTATACAGGCTCAAGTCCTTATATGCACTAAACCAAAAACACTTACATACATACATACATACATGCATACATATAAACATACATACATACAAAGATGCATACATACAAGCATGCATACATGTACATACATACAAGCATGCATACATGTACATGCATACATACCTACAAGAATAGATGTAAACATCCATGAAACATACTTATGAAATTTGAACATATCTCATTCAAAGGAAGACATGATGCAAGCGCGTTATAATGCACTCGCGTTGTGTCGAACTAGGAAAACACCGGTAAACATGCAAAAAAGCAAAAAAAGCACAACATAACATGCTCGCATTATATTGTGCTTTGGGAATCCCAAGCCTTGGGCTTGGGATTTGCTTTGGATTTCCAACCCAAAGGCTTGGAGTGCCTTTTCAACATCCACAGACATGTTTTTGCAAATTCTATGAGATTTCACATAATTTTGTTCATACTGACCCTCAGATTTGCACATGTTTCAAGGTCAAACAAATCGAACACCTGGGTAATGTTAGGCTTTCTCTTAGCTATTTAATGATGTAATTTTTTTCACATTTTGACAATGTTAAGCCTTTCATCTTTAATTTCTTTTGTTTGTGTGTCTAGTTTTGGGCAAAAACCACTATTTGGTCTTTTTTTCATTGTAAATTAACCATTCAATGAAATTTCAAAAAATTACATATTTAGAAACTAGACTCCATTCTACACATTAAAAAAAAAAATTCAATTAGTTTTCAAAATTTATAGGGGTAGCATGGCCAAAATTCTATTTTTTAGGATGTGTCCACTTTGAAAATTAGTAAAAAATCAAATATTCATCAAAAAATTATTAGAAAAATCGGGCATAAACTACATGTTGTTAGCTAGTTTCTCACTGAAGCGATTTTAAAAATACCAAAAAAAAAGTTAACCTTTTGAGGGATCCACAAAACATGCTATGTTATGTTTTTTGGACAGAAACAACACCAATTTCTATGGCTCCCTCTTTTGAACCCCTTAATCTATACCATTTTTAAAAAAAATTAGTAGTTCAGAAAGTAGACTCGGAGCACTACGAACATTGTTTTGGTTGCATCTCCAAATTTTGAGTGTAACTATGCTCAATTTCTCATCCAAGGCCAGCATTTCTTAATTTTAGAAAAAAAGTGGCCACTTAAGACCCCTTTTTAGCCCCCCATCTTCTTGCACTTACCCTGATATAAATCAATAAAATTTAAATAGATATATAGGGAGCGAATAATGAAAAAATAATGAGAAGGATAGATGAGGCATAAAAGAGACATATGCTAAAATGAAAATGAAAGAGATTAGGGCTTACCTTGAAATGAAGGTGATATGGAATTTTACTAGTGGAGAACTATGATATAGAGTGGATATTTGAAATTTAAATTAGATAACTGATCAAAAGCATGTGATGACTAAGGTCTATGAATTTGAGAAATTGGGATAGGGGCACACCCATAATTAAGTTCAATTGGCACAATTTTGTGTTGATGACAAGGTTTTGCCCATTATAGAAACAAATTTTTGGCCCTTGTGTAAAAAATACTCATGTGGATGATATATGTTTGAGTAGAATAATGTGGTGGTAAATAATACCATGGAGAGTTTTCTATGCAAGTGTTGAAGTGTGAAACTTCCTTAGTGCTTAGTGAGCGCCCAAGATTGAGTTAATAATAGTCAAAAGATACAAAGGATGGTGATACATAGTGATGAAAGTGGTGGTAATGATTATCAATCATATGACTGCTGAAAGTGTTGAAGTTTGATGCAAACGTATGTGTGACTATGATTGATAGATGACTTTGTGGTGAGATTTTGCTAATGTTCAATGCTAGGAGATGATGATTTTAATTCTATGAGAGGAGAAATGCTTTTGTATTCTTTTGATACTCTATCATCTCTTATTTGTGTGTTCATGTTGTTAAATGTCTTATGATGGTGCATTTATATACACAGGCGTAGACACAATTTAATCTTTTGTTGCCTACACTAATGGATAACAGTCAAATCTTGGGATTGTTGCCTTTGGAAAGCCATAATTTTAAGTTAGAAAATGGGAGATGCAAGGAGATCTATGATCCTATCAAAAGGATAGAATCATAAATTCAAAATGGAAAGATGTCATAAATTAGGTCATGATAATTTTGAATGAAAATACCAAGAGAATAATGAATATACCAAGAAATTTAATTGTATTTATATTCTGATATTGAATTTAACTATATTACCAATTAACAACAAATATGTTAAACATTGGTAAGCTATAACAAGATCCAAAGCCAGAATACTAGAGATGCAATATGAAGATTTTTTTTAAAGTTCAATTGCAGACAAAAAAAGATATTATAATAGGTCGTTGAAGCTTGCAAATTGCATAGTTATCACTGGAATAGAGTTACAATATCAGTTTTCTTGTTACCAGGTCTTCTAGAAATCTTTACAGGAAAATTTGAAAATTGCTAGAAGCACTTTTGACGCCTTAGTCTTCTTGTATGAATTGTCATCCATATTCAACGATAGTTAATCAGTACCAAAGGAGAAGAATAATACATGGCATATAAGCAACATGCAGAAGTGTATACTATTTTTGACGAACATGAACAAGGATAATATGAGAAGTTGAATGAATAGAATCATGAATGATTCTAACATGAAATCATCATTAATAGATGCAGCCATCTCTTTGATCTTCAAGAAAATTATATAAATTATAACAACAGAGGTGCAGACGGCTATTCTGAAATAGCTATGATTGCATCTGGCCGATTTGTATAATCTGTTAATCACTTGTTACAATGTGCTTTGAAATGTTTTCTACACCAAAATGCACAAATTTAGTTGTTGCCTCATAAAAATTAGAGGACCATAAAAGAATAGTTCTAGAACAGTATACATATTTATGGCAATGGTTTGAAAAGGAAAAACCAAAGACATCCTATGGAGTTTTGCGAAAATACAGTAAACTGGTATGTTCTAGCGACATCTACACAACCCTTATGGCCTTCTCTACGTAGAGGTTGTTTATGTTAAGGATAAAAATGAGACCTGGAGTTGGCTTGAAATTCAGCTAATGATGAGAAAGTATTAAAAATTTTCATTGAATTCAACCAATCATGAAAAAAAACTAAAATTTTTGTAGGGAAATTATATAGTTTAAATTTATTTTTATTTTTATTTTTTTATTTTTTTTATTGGTAAAAGGCCGAAGCCATTAATATATAAAGTTAGTAAGAAAAAATACAGCTCTGTTTAGTGCGGGCACCAGTAGGAAAGAACAGAGTGAAGAAAACCTCCAGTCTAGCCTGGGACTTTAGCAGTCCAGTACATATTGTTTATATACACGGGGTCAAGCCCTTCAAACATATTTTCTTATACAATTGTTGAGATAGAAATACCGATATCACCCTTGTACATGGCCTTTCTTTAGATATCCTTATTCTGTATGTCTTTAAGCACTTCGACTCCTGGGATGACCTCCATGGCTTATATTAGAGGGGAATCCACTATCTTTCTCCTGTCTAACCTGAAACCACATGAACCTACCACTTCTTTTCGCATGTTAGCTATACAAAATCATAACATTCATTCTACTGCAGACATCTGTTAGTTCTTAAAAATCTTTTCTTGAGAAGAGAAAATACTTGATTGTTGCCAAGCTTATCAAAATTTAGCAAATAGACTTGTTTCAATGTTACCTTAAATCTAGATCACATTTAGGTTAATTCACCTTCCACCATGAGTAGCTGCCAGCAAGAGTCTTTGAAAATTTGGGTCTATGTACGTTGAAAACAAACAAAGTGGAATAGAGAGATCCAACGATAGAAAGTCATGTCTTGCAAATACAACAGTTGAAGCATAATGGCAAATTGGTATAAAAGAGTTTGAACTAGAAGGGCCGACAGATAAAAGTAATGTCATCAAAGAAAATAGAACTTCGGTGAAAGAGTGCACAGTTAAATCTGTTATAAACAGGTCAAAAACCTGAACTGCTGCTATGGTTGAACTATTGAACCAACGGTTATTGAACCTTTGAACTCATTGAACCCAATGAACCTATTGAACTACCAGTTATTGAACCGTTAAACCACCATTGATGCAGAGTGGCAGAAGGGAAGCAACAACACAATGGTTTACTACCCACTCACCCACTCACCTAACCTTCAACCAAGCAAAGCCACTCACCAAATGCAAATTATGGATTTGTGGTCTAGGCTATTGTCTAACCCCTGAGACTGTTTCTACACCTTATGGCAGGTCTAAAAACACCTTACCAACACTTGGTTTGATCACCAACTTCATTCAACTCTCTAACCTTGACTAGGCCTAGTGAGGCTACTAGCCCTCCAAAACTAGTTTTCTTCACAACAAATGACAAAACCCCAAAGGACTAGGCAAACAAATGGTGATTTTGGACACCCTCTATGTGACTCTAACAAACCTCCAAATCTCCAATCCCAACTCTACTCCAGCAGTTCAAAACCCCCACTAGGTCTCTAGGCCTAATTGATCACTTTAGGCCTGGGTTACAAAGCAAAGGGTTTTACAAAGGAAAGGGTTCAAATTGGGTTCATAGGTTAGGGGAAAGAATTTAGAATGTCTCTACTAGGTCTCTACAACACAAAACCACCATTCTTTCATTCACCTTGTCTGGATTCTATCACCTACAAAAGCAAATAGCATAAAACAGGCCAAACACATGGTAATACTTGACCTAGGGCATCAAATTAAAAATAGAAGACTACATTTCCCAACAAAAAGCTTTTGGAATCTTATAGTACATATCCCTAGCCTACATTTCACCAATTTTTGTGAATTTTCACCAGTGGGAATGCATTCTAGGGCCGGATTTCTATGGTTTCCCTAGAAAACAGTGTTTCTAGACCTGTTTTGAAAGAAAAATCAATAACTTTTGATCCCGACCACTTCAGGACCTCAAACTAGTTGCATTAGAACCCTAACTCCAAGTTCTTTCATAAAAAGTACATTAGACCAAGAGTTAAGTCCGTACAGTCCATACAAAAACATGTTTTCTTCATAAAAACAATCAAATTCTTGATTTTTGTGCCCAAAATTGCATACAAAAACTCTTCCTCCATACTGGAGTCAGATATCCACCATATTAACCCATCCAAGTTAGTTTCCAACTTCTACAACAGCATTCAACTGCCCAAAGTGGTTTTTTTGAACCGACCCAACACATAACACCTTTGACAAGTATGGTGTTTTGCATTAACACAAGGAGGTTGATTTGTTTGGCTTGTCCAATGGAGTCCAAATGATCAACACACTCCTTCCAACATACTAAAACACTAAAACAACCCAAAAAAAAACTCAAAACCAATCCTTAGACCTTCTAGGCCTAATTTACACAACAAGGGTCCAAATGGACTAAGAAGGATTTGAGGTTTATATAGTCACCCCAAACCTCTTGACCATACAAAATGGACCAAACAACAATGGCTAAAAGCCTTATTACAAAACACATTGAACAAAAAAACATAACTTCTCAAAATGCATCAAAATGTCTTTAGGAACCAAGGTGCTCCTAGGTGCCCTGCACCAACCATGAACATTGAGGTTATTGAACTGGTTGAACCATTGAACCGGAGGAACCTTCGAACTCCGATGAACCTTCGATCCAGATGAACCTTCGAACCAGATGTACCCGTTGAACTTATGAACCATTGAACCTTTTGAACCCGTTGAACCTCCATCTTAAGGTTCAATGCTTTCTTTTCCTTCGGCATAATTCTTCTTTGGCCGAAGGGTGAACCGAAGGTTGAACCAGTTCACCGGGTTCTTTTGGTTCAAAGGGTTCACCTAATTCCAAAATGTGAAAGAGGTTCAACGGTTCAATACGTTCACAAGGTTCAGCCACAGCGATGGTTGAACCGAGGTTTGAACCGGTTCAATGGTTCAACGGGCACATTTGGTTCAAAGGGTTCACCTGATTCGTTCAAAGGAGTCAAAAGTAAAAGTCATCAAAGTAAACGATACGTCGGGGAGAAATTTTGAGAAGGCTAATAAGTTTGGCCGAAGGGAGAACTGAAGGTTGAACTGGTTCAGCGGTTCAATGGGTTCATTTGGTTCAAAGGGTTCACCCGATTCCAAAGGTGAAAGAGGTTCAACGGTTCAATACGATCACAAGGTTCAACCACAACGATAGTGAGTTTGGTCGATGGTTGAACTGAGGGTTGAACCAGTTCAATGGTTCAACGAGTTCATTTGGTTCAATGGGTTTGTCCGATTCCAAAGGAGACTGAGGTTCATTGGTTCACAAGTTCAATAGGATCAACCACAGCACGCGATCACCGAAAGGTTCAAAGGAGACAAAAGTACAGTCAACGGAGTAAATGGTACTTCGAAGAGAGAATGAGAAGGCCAAAAGTAATATGTGTGGCCAAAGGGTGAACTGAAGGTTGAGCTGATTCAGGTTCAATGGGTTCAATTGGTTCAAAGGGTTCACCCGAATCCAAAGGTGAAAGAGGTTCAATGAATCAAAAAGTTCAATCCACAGCAATTGTTCATAATTTTGATTTATTTTCACCGTTGTATAATATTTGCGATATACACGCCGACTGCATATCAGCAAGAGAAGTGAAGACAGGAGACCAGATTAAAGTTGGGTCAGTGGATAGATGTCATAGTGAAAGGTTCAAAGGAGTCAACAGTAAAGTCGTCGGAGTAAACGATACTTCGGAGATAGAATTTTGAGAAGGCCGATAGTCATATGTTTGGCCAATGGTTAAACCGAGGGTTGAGCCGGTTCAATGGGTTCAATTGGTTCAAAGGGTTCACCCAATTCCAGAGGTGAAAGAGGTTCATCGGTTCAATAAGTTCAGGAGGATCAGCCACATCAATCATTCATATTTTAGATCTGTTTTCACCGCTATACAAAATTTGCAATATACAAGCCGAAAAATAGGAAACTTTGTATATTGATAAGTGTAACCAACTATGTATGTCTTCGTTATACCAGATAATCAATGAATCTTCAATAAATAGGCCGAGATAAAAGCTTGTGGAAAACAATGTATATTTTTGAAGTGCAAACCGGAATACCAGATGCTTTGTATTTACAAGCTGATATACAAGATGCTTTGTATATTTCAATATACCAGCAGAAGAACAAGTATAAAGAGAGGGTTTGTGTAACATACTATATGTTCATCTCTTTAATTTGAGGAGCTCCACATCTGATAAGAGGAATCTAATTACATCTCTGACATTCTTACATTCTCCAATGCTAAAAAACTTAATGGTTAAATAAAGGTATACACGTCTAATGCGACTATAAGCAGAATTAAATAGCCAAGTTAATAGCCCTCCTACAGATTTTTTTTTTAATCCTTCTTTATGGTTAGCCTTTAGTAGAAAGACATATGCCATCAGCCCCTTTATTGGCCAAGGAGTCAGCTTCTCTATTACCTTCCCTATATATATGGTTAAAGGTGCACCTTCTGAAAGAAGGAGTGAGGTCTAGGGCAGTAGTCAGAAGGGAATTTAGTCTCCAATTAGGCATGCTCCCTTTACGTAAGGTGTTAATGATAATTGTTGAGTCTCCTTCAACTTTGACTTTTTTAATTTTCAGGTCTTTGCAGATTTTCAGACCTTCAATCAGAGCAGTTAGTTCTGCTATATTGTTTGATGCTTCTCCTAGAGGTTTGCCTAGGGTTGCGATTACTTTCTCCTCAGAGTCATGAATTATATAGCCTATACCTGCTGCTCCTGGGTTGCCCCTAGCTACCCCGTCAAAATTAAGCTTGAACCAACCTTCTACAGGAGGTTGCCACTTACATTCCTGTCTCTTGTTGGTGGTGTTAAGGCTACCTGGTCCCACGAAGGAGGGCAATTTTAATCCAATCCACTTCCCGCGCATCTTTTCATCCCAATGAGACATTGAGGTATCTTTTTTAGGGTTACTAAGCACCCTACTATTGACAATTTCTATGATAACAGCTTCAATTTTACTAATAAGCTATTCAAAAGACAGTTTTCTTTCTTTGAATATCCTTCTATTCCTTTCTTTCCAAATTTCCCATATCATAATTGACGGGGTAATTGTCCATAACATAATGTAAATACTTTGTTTGTGCGTATCAGACCAGCACTGGAAAAGGTTTAATATCTTATTGGGAAGAGTTGTAATCCATCCCATCTTATTGCTTAGCCAGTACCAGCAATTATTAGAAAATTGACAGTCAAGAAGAATATGATCTACCATTTCTTGCTCATTTTCACAAAGGGGGCACCTGCTAGGCCCTTCAAAACCCATCTTCGTGAACCTATCCGCTATTAATATTTTCTTCTGTAAGGCCAACCATGCAAACAACCCAGCTTTTGGAAGACAGTTCTTATCCCAACAAAGTCTCATTGGGATCTCTAATTTTGGTCTGAGCTGTTGTTTGATTAAGAGTTTATAACCATCCTTAGTTTTATAGTTTCTAGATTTGGCCCCGTCCCAAACTAATTTATCTGAGCCTCCTTTGAGGGAAACCTTCCTATTTTTAAGGATGGGTATCAATCTCTTTTTTTCATCATTCTGTAAGTTCATATTTTCTAAAGATTTCCAATTGCAGTCCTGACTCTCCCTAGTATTGGGGAAATCTATGTAATCTTTTACTTGCTTTCCCCATTGGGCTTCTAGGATTCTTTTAGCATTCTCGAAGTTAACCAAACTACTTATTATCTCAAACCCTCCCCAAGAGTCATCCCAAAAAAGTGCTTGATTTCCATCACCTAGATTCCAGGTCAGTTTGTCCATAATGAGCTTTCTGCATTCCATCATGAAATTCTGAAGGTGAGAGCCTTTAGGGGGATTGGCCATTCTAAATAGGAAGGCCGGTTCCTCACCTCTAAGGTATTTGTATCTAAGGATTTTGACCCACTTTAAGTTAGGCTGATGATACATTTTCCAAACAAGTTTAGCACCTAATGCCTTATTCTACTCCTTGAGATTTTTCAACCCCAAGCCACCCTCCTCTTTTTGCCTACAGACTTTATCCCATGCAACAAGTGCCATTTTCTTCTTATCCTCCGAGCCCTGCCAAAGGAAAGTTCTAAAAATTTTGTTGATTTCTTCACATTTTTCCACTGGCAGATTCATACAGGATAATTGAAATACTGGGATACTTGAGAGAACCAAATTTAGCATTGTAACTTTGCCTACTGAGGAAAGCCACTTGCCTTTCCAAGATTCCACTTTTTTATTGATCTTGGAAGTGATATGGTCCCAAAGAGCATTACTTTTGTTGCTTACACCCATAGGTATACCTAAATATTTACAAGGCATTTCCCCTCTTTTGAAAGATAAAATTCTGCATATTTCCTTTTCAGTTTCCGGCTCTATATTGAAGAAATAAATTGCTGATTTATCAGCATTCACCTCTTGTCCAGAGGCCCTACAGTAAGAGTCCAAAATTTCTTTGAACGCCTTAGCTTCTTTGATGCTTCCCATACCGAAGAGCATAGTATCATCTACAAACTGTTGATGGGTTGTAGGATCTACACCTGAGGTGATTTTGATTCCCTGAACCTTCCCTTCTTCCCTTACGTTGGTGATCATTCTCCCTAGAACTCCTGCCATTATAATAAAAAGAAAAGGGGAGATAGGGTCCCCTTGTCTCAATCCTCTTGATATACTAAAAAAACCTTCAGGTGTTTTGTTGACTAAAATTGAAAACTTGGGGTTAGAAATGCATACGTAAGTGAGGTTTATCCATTGTTTTGAAAAACCGAAGGCTTCTAAAGTTTTGCACAGGAAAAGCCAATCGACCTTGTCATAGGCTTTACTGATGTCTAATTTAATTAGCATACTGGGCTTTTTATTTTGTTGTATAGAGTGAATGGCTTCTTGGGCTATAATAATTCCATCAAATATGGACCTCCTGGGTACAAACCCTATTTTCTCATCACTTATAATGTCCGGCAGAACTGTTTGAATCTTGTTGACTAAGGTTTTAGTGAGAATCTTATATATAGTGTTATAAAGAGAAATAGATCGCAAATCCCCCAGATTTTCTGGCTACTCTTTTTTTGGTATGAGAGAAAGAAATGTATTATTTACTTCTTTTCAGATACTGCCCGAATTTCTTACCCCTTCTAAAGCATCGACAATTTCATCTCTTATGAAGTGCCAGCATTTCTAAAAAAATAATGCTGGAAAGCCATCTGGACCCGGAGCTTTGTCCGGCTGCATTAGAGAGATCATTAGTTCAATCTCAGTTTTAGTAAATTTACCATTGAGGTTTTTGTTTTGATCCTCTGTGATAATCCTTGGAATGTCTTTCAGTATGGTTTGTTGAAGCAGCTAATTAGATCCTTCCTGATTGTTAAGAATGTCCTCAAAGTACCTAACCGTTTCATATGCAATTTGTTGAGGATCTTCGATCCAGACATTATTCGCATCTTTAATTTTAAAGATCCTGTTGACATTTCTATGTGCTTTCGTGCTGTTGTGGAAGAACTTAGTTTTCTTATTGCCCGCATCCAACCATGTCTCTCTGTACTTCTGTTGCCAAAAGATTTCCTCTTTGGCTAGGATATCTTCATACTATGTTTTCAGCGATTTTTCTTTTGCATAAGATTCTGTATCCATGCCTTTAGTTATCACACTTCTGTTGAGGTTTTCAAGTTCCTCTTCTAACTTAGATTTGATTTCAAAGATATTACCAAAGTTAGTCTTATTCCAACTAAGAATCTTACATTTGATAGTTTTTAATTTGGATACTAAACAGAAAAGCTTAGATCTTGAGACTCTAGTTTCTTTCCACCATTACTCAATTGAGGATAAAAGGTTATTGTCCTTGACCCACATTTGTTCAAATTTGAAGGGGCGCCGTTTGGGTTGGCAGTCTTCAGATAGACTTAGCTAGACTGGGTAGTGATCTGAGCCCGAGTATGGTAAGATCTCAGCCTTCAAAATAGAAGATAGTTGTGCCCAGTTGCCCCAGATCAGGAATCTATCCATTTTTTCTACAATATTGCTAAAGCCGTTCCTTCTATTGTTCCAAGTAAAACCTTCTTGTGCAGTTTTGATTTCCAATAAATTGTTCTTAAGAACCCAGTCCTTAAAGTCCATAGCTGTTGTTGATAACCTGACAGATCCTCCCAACTTTTCTTTAGGGTCTAGGATCACATTGAAATCTTCGCCCAGAACACAAACCTGATCTTGTAAGGTACCCAAAACTTGTTCTATTTCTATCCATACTAGTCTCTTGTCCTGGTTCTGGGAGGGACCATAGATGTTAACAAGATAGAAATGTAGATTACTTCTGACGCTTCTGATGTTTCCCGTCATCCAGTTCTTTTTGCAACTTATTACTGAGAATGAAACCATTCTAGGATTTCAAATTACCCCAAGGCCCCCCGAGGCACCCTTTGCTGGGACTCCTGCTAGTTCCCAAATTCCAAGCTTCCTATTTAAAGTGTCTATCTCATCTTTATTTAGTTTGGTTTCATGGATCATTAGAATGTCTGCTGTTTGTTAGGGGCATTGAGACCCCTAACATTCCAAGTATGTACTCTCATGGCACCGTGGGAAGGCATTTCCCCTTCCCTACATAGAGCATTGTAGTGATCTTTGTCTGATCAGAAGCCTCTCCTACTTTCTCTCTTAGTTCCAATAGTGATTTCCTTCCCCTTTTCTTGTTGCTTTTGGCACAATCTGGGGTATCCCTATTGAAGTCAGTTATGGCAATTCCCAGCCGCAGATCTGCTTCATCCACCACTTTGTCTCCCTGATCTTTTGGGTCCTCTGTCTGCCCTTTCTCCCATTCTTCAATTTCTAGAATCTTGGAGATAAGATTTTATTTCTCTTCATTGGCTACCTCAATTACCTCTTCCTCTATTGTCTTATCTAGGATCTCATCACAAAGCACCTCTAGATCCAAATGGCTGTGCTTATCTATAAGTTCCTTTTGGTACTCAAAGTCTTTATGGTTTTCTCTTGATTCAAAAGTGTTTGGAACCCATTCTAGGGTCTCTGAGGCCTCTGGGTTTACACTTCCTTCAACATCTGTTGGGTTATTTCTTCTGCCACCTTCTGAATACACTTCCCCTTCCTTCAGTTCCAGTTTCTCTTTAACTAACTATGTTTCATCAGTCTAGATCAGAGGCCTTACCACAGTGCAAATTTCTTTGCCTAATCTAGCTTGTACATGGTTCATCTTCTGTGTGGTTACCTTAACATTGTGATTCTAAGACACTTCCTTAGATTTAGGGCATTTCTTAGGCTGAGTTGATACCACACTCGGGGCCTGATCTTGTCCAGACAGATCCTTATTAGCGTTGGGGTGCTTTTTGACGGGAGGAAAGCTAGTCTTCTGATAATCCACAATAAAACCACCTTTATTCTCATTGAATTTGATGTTTACCCCCCCATATTGGAGAGAATATTTCATCTTTGCAGGCCTCTTTGGAGTTCTGTAGCTAGTGTTTATACCCTAAGGGCCATGGTGGAAGGTTGGCTTGATGCAATATTTGGCCAGATTAGTATTTATTTCCAAGGGTTCCAGGTTTTTAGTGCCTAAATCTATTTTGACTAATAGGAGCACATCTGAGTGAGACAAGAAATCTTTCTCCAATCCCATGAACTCTCCCAGGTGATTTCCAATTTCCCTTAAGATTTTGCTATAGGTGAGCTCAACCGGAAAATTTGGTAACTTGACCCATCTAACTATTTTGAGTTTAAGTTTACTGGGATCAAAATTAGGTATCTAATCTTGGAACTCAAAACCATGACCCTTATAAAACAAACTTTTGTTGTTTAAGATTTCATTTTTTAGGTTTGGGCTTTTACAGACAATGAAAATGAAAATTGTAAAGGCATTGGATCCACTCCACAATATCCTTCACTAGTTGCCCTAATCCGCCCCAGCAAACATAGCGGCCGTGAGTTTTGCAGTACATCCCCAGACCATCTATATAGATATTTCTGATATCTATCGAGGCCCTCTTTTCCTTTGCTACCAAAATTTGATAACACATTGGGCTAGTTTGTGGTCTTGACCGTTGGGTTCTGGGGTTTGCCCGTGCTTGAATTGTTACTAGATCCTTGCCTTTCCCAAGAGTATATGGGGCTGAATTGCTAAATTTAGGGTTTTTGGGAATTTTCCCTTGGTAGGGTGCCCTGAAGTTCACCCTGTTACCTATATGGGGATTTGCCTTTGCGTAGGTGATTCTGGGGGCCGGTTTTAAAAAACCCTCCGCAAGTCTTTGTCTTGGACTAGAAGGGTAGGGGACAACAGGGGGTTGTTGAGCATTGCAGCTTCTTTCCTCCCGACCTAGAGTGGTGCAATTTGCTCCTGTTGCAATGCTGGAATAGTTGTGGTAATTGGGATAGCCCAAATTCCTGACCCTCTGGCTTGAGCTATTCCTCTTAATGTTGCCTTTGCCCTAGCACCCCTCTGCTGCCTTCTGCTCTTCACCATTTGCTAGCCCTATTCGTCAAGATGATGCGGAGGAGGAGCCCTACCCCCGTAGACCACCTTCTCCTTCCCCTGTATGATGTTGTCTCCATTTATTCACATTTTCACATAATTCGCCAAACCAGTATAAAGACCATATCTTAATTTTTATTTTTATTTTTAATTTTTTTTATTTTAACTAATAATATAAATGCTATTTTTCTTTCTTATGACTAGGTGACAAGGTTTAGGCCTTTAAATTGCATCAGGGTCTTGTCAAAATAGAATTTGAATCACGTTTTTATGAGATTGCTTATCAAACTATTTAAAGGATGAGGGTCAAGAGATTATACTGGCAAACCACATTGTCCTCGGACAACTTTAGGAGGAAACTTTTTGGTTAATTGCAATTGATCTGGAGCACTACCAGGGTGGGTGACCTCCGTTGAATTCTTAGTGGTTCATTCTTGTGAGAAGCACCTAGATGCAATGAGTGCCAAATAGACCATTCATGCTCATGAGACAAGCATTCTTGTTAACGACAAGTAATGAAGTAACATCAATGATGTGGCATAACAATAAGCTAGTGGACTACAAGCTAATAAGGAGTATATGATCAGCAAGTTCAAAAATGTGGCAATGCAGTTAAGGTTGTGGTAGAAACGATCAAATGCAATAATACAATAAATTATAGATTATTTGTATTATTCACCATTTATAATAATTTATCTAACCTTGATTCTAACCCTAACCCTAATCCTAATTCTAATCTCAAACATAACCCTATCTAGTTTAATTTGTTATATTATAATAATTATGTTATATTAATATTCAAATTATCCAATTAAATTATATGTATTATATAGTATTAGTTTGTTTCTAAGTAATATTCTACTATTACTATTTCATTATCAAGTATTATTAGTATTAAAAATGTTATAATAATTAAAAAAGTGTTTGTTTAGTGTTGGTTGGGTTAATGTCTTGGGTGAAAGCTTGGGACACTATGTGTATTCCTTGAATGCAAATCATAGACTTACAGAACTTTACTCAATATATAGATTATATATTTGTAGTGCCCCTCCATTCTCATCTTGGATGCGCAGATAGTCTGGCTAAGGAGCATGAAGATGAAGGTAAAATAATAGGAATATTTAGGGTATGTTAGACAGTTGATGTTGTACATTATATGATGTTGGTTAGATCTTGTTTTAGTTCGTTAGTAATGTAGTCGTGGAACCCTAGAGGATAAAGCTTAATTTAAATGTTGTGAATAAATATATGATTGTTGTTATTTCTTTCGTTTAAAAAATATATATTTGACCTTTTTGTAAGCTTAGTTGTGTTATCCTCTGGGTTCCTTGGCGAGGCGTTACAATATTTACAAGAAATCGTGAATTACTCAACTATTATAGAGTTAATTATAATTATAATTTAACTAAACTATTATATTAACTTCACTGAATAGTTAAATATAATTAGCATATATTATCATGAGTAAAGTATGTAATAAAGTGTTTGAGAAAAATGTATTGAGAATAATGTAGAAATTAAGTAATTATTATTAGAAATTATGGTCAATTATGGTTAATATATTATATAGTCATAATGTAAATACATTATTTGTACAATTATGTTTTTATTTTTATTTGTAGAAATTACTATCCATTTATCAAACTTTGAATGTGAAATAACCTTGATACTTATTATATTATAATTAATATATTTATTATAGCTATAGTATACAATATGGTTATTATTATAGTATTAATAGATATATATATTTAGAACTATTAATAGACTACTAATAATTAATAATTACTAATATACTCATAATTAATAAGTCTATACCTTATATTAATATTGAATAATAGACTTATCAAGTTCTATTAATACTAACTCATAATTAATATACTTATATACTATACTTAACTCAATTACTCAAATTTGTACACTACTCTCAATACATTTTTTTGAATAAATTGTTTGAGGAAAATGGAAGTTGTAAATAATTTCTCAATTTATGTAACCTTAGTTCTAATCCTAACCCTAATCCTAATTTATAATATACATATATAACTAATTTATAATTTATATTAATATAATTAAATATATTAGTCATGAAGTGGGTGCCTAACTTAAAATTGATGTTCTTCGAAAAAATCAGTAACTTAAATGCTTATTGCCATTTTCTTTTCAGCATTGTGGAAAAAGATTGACACCATCCTTTCTCATAAAAAATTCTATTTATTGACTAATGTTCTTAGCATCATCTTACTCTATAGATTAGTTGAGAGTGCCATAGTTTGTTAATAGTGCCATTGTCTTTTGTATGCTATGACTCTTAACAAATGAAAAGGATCTAGGTGTGTCTCCCTTTCTCATAGAAATTCCTTATTTAGTGACCTCTATGGACTGTCTATTTTATGTTTTTCTTAAAAATTTAAAAAGAAAAATCCTTTAGAGATCCAATTATTAATTTGACAAAAACATCAATTCCAGTCAATGGAACTCAAATTTTAACAAAAAAAATGTATGTAATTTCCCTCTTTCCATATTAAGAACTCTACAAATTTATATTTGATAATGACATCAACAAGAATCACAACTCAAAAACTTACTCGATTATGATGTTTCCTCTCAATCTGCTACCACTTTATTGGTTTGAACTTGCAATTTTCTCTTTCCCACCTATCAACAAACAAACAAAAAAATTATTTGTTGGGGATGCAAGGTGAGCACTAAAACAAAGATCCTTTATTCTTTTGTGTGTAATTCATAGAACGGAAAGTTGAAAACACTTTGAAAAGAGAATATAGGAAAATAGTATACATCCAACAATGCACTAAAAGAATCTAAAAAAATTATCAGCAGAAAAATTAAATATAACCAAATATATGATTATTTGTTACAATAAACACCATATTCTTGCTTTTGAAGTACAACCCATCAGGATATTTTTTAACTTGAATTATCTATAATCTTCAGAAGGGTAATGCCAGTTAACAACTTCTAGCATGTCCTCTATTTTTTGTATATTACGGTTCTATGATATCAAATGATATTGTTATGTATATTAATCTTACAAGAAACACCAAAATTTATTGAGATTATACAGAACCATTATTTTCCCTATTGGTGGTTTAGGTCAGGGTCATTTTCTTTTCCAGTTGGCCAAATTTGTCAAATTCTTTAAAAGACACATCATCAGTTACAGCAGGGGCACATGCAGTTTTGAGCAGGCATTGCTTTTTACAAAAAAAATAAGAGATTTTTTGGGGGTGAGTGGTCCCATGATTTTTTAAAGTTGTTTCATTTCAAATAATTGTCAAATTATGGTCTTTTTGTATTTAACTAAATTTTAGAGGTAAAATTTAGAAGGAAAGTAAAGAAGAAGGGAAGACAAAATATGCAGCCATGTGGCAAATTTATGATTAAGCAGTGGCTGCATAAATTCAACTCGCCTTCCATCTCCAGCTGAACTTCCTTATCCTAAGCTATTGTTGCTCCACTATTTTAGTAGAAGATTCCAAATTATGCATGGTGCTTATTACAAAATTACATGGGACTGCCTAAAGTTTGAAAAATAAGTAATTAGCAGCTACATGGGACCCTGTTGTTAGTGATTTTTTAGAAAAGAAAACTTTTACACTTTTGTTGGCTTAAAACATTACATAAAAGTTAATAGAGTTGCCAATTTTAAAAATTCTATCAGAGAAAATTAGAGAAAGACAAGATAAATATTTGAAAAGCCAATGTTTCTAATCCATCTTCAAGATGAAGAAGTGGGATTGAAAAAAGTTGATGCAATGAAATAGTTTATCAGAGGCCTTCTCCAAGAGTATTTTTTATTATTATGGACTGTGGAAGCCTTACAACACTAAAATTGAAATTGCAAAACATCTAGATAATCTAAACAGGGATAATAGAAGTCATACATAGAGAACCATCATCCATGGACTTGGGACTAGCCATTGGAGTAGACTATGATTAAAATATTTAATATTATAAGGACTAGTTTGTAAAAAGAGTTATCTATAAAAAGAGCTCTATGTTCACTTTTTTATATCACTAATTTGATCATTAATCACTATGTGTAGTCATGTACACTCCAAAAATTCGTGTAGGTTAACAATTTTATGCAGTTACTTCCAAATGTATGTTTAGGTAATATTTGCATGTTACCAACTCCAAAATCCAAGAAAATATTTTAAACAAAAATATAAAGACCAACTAATCCCAAAATCAAGTTGAGTGGGAGTCATAAATGTGTTCAAAGAGGAGAAAAAAAGATTTTAAAAAAATAAGAATTGCTAATAATACAATGGGATTTGGGTAGAAATGTTACTGAGATGGATCAATTAGACATGGAATCCTGGGCTCAACTGAATTAGGTTTGTGGTTTCTGTAAAACCTAATCATAACAAACACAAGTTTTCACTACCCAATTTACTATGTTAATCACAAACACACATTATCATGAAATGGAATAACCTACTGTGACCCAATCAATGCAGAATTTGTGCACAAACACTTCTTCTTTTGCAACCAAAATTGGCATTGCTGCTCCATCACTTTACAGAAAAAAAAAATTTAAGTAAAACAGTCATGATTCTGAGATAATAATGTGATGAAGAAATTAGGTAAATTTACTAAAGTAACTCAGTTGTGTGAGATAAATAAATGAACAATTAAATTCCATCTCTAATACAATACTTAATGTGACAAATTTATTTTTTTATATGAGGGAAAGCACAAATGCATATATGAATAGCATTGAAATTTTCTAGAGATTATTATTCATTTTAATGTAAAATTTCAGTTCAAGATTTTTTATGTTTAAGAATTAAATATATAGCCTATAGTTTATTAGCACAAGAGAGATGCAATGATTTTAACTTAAGTCTATTGACTTGTAAAGACATTCCCACATGCATTTCTGAGGTGGCGATGTGTTTCCAATATGGGAGACAGTATGAGGGGCTAGGGCAGGGATTCCCAAATAATAATGAATTACATTTGTAAGTTGGAAACTCTTGTTTCCTACTAAGTCTTGATGAATTATTTTAACCAAAAATTTAGTTAATAACTTCTTGCACAAGATTGATTGTTGGTGGAGATAAACGGTGGAGTTGGTTGGAGGTCTCCATGACTCACCATATGTGAGGATACATGGAGGCTCCTCCTCCATGGAACCTTTTCCAAGGAGGACACTTGGAGGTTGTCCATTGTCTGGTGCCATGTTATAAGTGAATTCAATGTGTCACTTGTCTGCAACAGCCTGAGTACGATATTTTGCATGTTTGACATGATTGACTCCATCACCAATTGGATAGAGAATTGAAAAGAATAGTAAAAAGATTTTTGTTTAGTGTAATTTAAACGTTATTGATTTAAATTGACCCATATGTTTTAGTATATGGCTGAGTCATTAGAGATGAGGGAGATTCCTACTCTAGATGAATATTTTCTTCTCGCGGAGCGCCTGAAGCGGGAGGAAGTTACACTGGGCAACTGCAACGAGAGAAATTTCCTATTTCTCAAGAAGATGAAGATGACATACCTTTCACTTGTAAAAGGATTTCAGCTCGAACAAAACCCAGAGAACATATTCAAAGTATACTCAAATCTATTTTTGATGAATATTGTAAGCAGTTTCATGATATGGAAGTTGAATTAGATAGAGCCAAATCAAAAAATAAGGAATTGGCTGAAAGAAACAACAAACTAGAGGAAGAGCTCCACAAGGCCAAAGAAAAGGAAGAATCCAGTGAACGAAATCATGAAAAAATAAGAAAGGGAGGATGCTGGCATAGCTTTCTATTGGGTTTGGCATATCTGTATGTGCCTCTATGATGAATTTATGAATTGGGTGTCTATAAGAGTGTTTTGGCAACACTTAAACCAGACACTCGTTTGCCCTAGGTTTGCAATGTTGTTATATGGAGCCTAATCAGACTCAGAGGTTAAATTTTCCCTACTTTTATCAGCGTGATTCCCCCCCAAATTATTTAATGAGGTCAAGGGGTAGCTCCCCTTGCAGGGTTTTAGGTAGTGCCCCTAGTGCACTCCCCGTCATGATACAGGGTGGGGTCGAGGGGCAGCGCCCCTGAAACCTCAAACAAATTTTATTATTTTTATAAAGGCATCGGGAGTTATTTTTCTATTGGCTGACATAAAAAAACCCTATTTTGTAACTGACATAAGGCTTGATAAAAAGTGGCTAAGAGTTAGGGTTTCCGTTGATGTATTGTAGCATTTGCAGTGGTATTGAGTTGCAGGGATTGCTGGTTGTAATCAGTTTGATTTACTGGATAATAATATTGGACTCTCCGTTGGTGGATGTAGCCCAAGTTTGGGTGAACCATGTTAAAATTGTCTCTTGTTGTTATTATTTCTGTGTATTTTCATTCCTCTATTTAATCTTTGTTTGCATTGAATTGATATCTTCTGCTGGCTAACCCTAACAAGCAATTGGGTTCTGAGCTCTTTCTTTACTTAAAGCTTGACTCCTTGATACACTGCAACTCGCAGCAAAAAGAATTATAGTAGTAAGAGTGCTTTAGGTCACAGATTTTTGACTTTAACGTTTAAAGCAATTAGTAGACCCTAAGAAACCTACCAGACAAATCAAAACAAAATGAGGTGTGTTATTTTGATGAAGAAATATCCAAATCACATATCTCTGTCAGGGCTTTACCATATTGTTTCTTTTTATATATAAAGTTTTGGAGATTAAACATGTCAACCTTGACACTAAGATTTTTGAGTATTTTCAGAGACCATCCCACGTGACTATGATGGAGGAGGATCTTGAGCCATAGAACCTTCTCTAGGTACATATTTGTCATTGCCCTTTTCTTTGTTGGTGGTCATATGGCAGTAAATTAGCTTCCCTCTAGTCATATGGGTTACATTTTCTCTCTAATTTTAAAGCCCTCCATCGTAAATCCTTACCACTTTATTCTGAACGATAATTTGATGAATCAAGTGACTTCCATATTGTTTTGGCAAATGCAAAATTGTATACCCATTTTCCCTCGTTTACTAATCATGGTTTTTTTTCAAAGCCCCCTTTGACAAATTAGTCTTCACTTATTGATGATGACGTCTTTGCACATGCCTCTATGATGAATTTATGAATTGGTTGTCTTTAAGGGTGTTTTGGCAACACTTAAACCAAACACTCATTTGCCCTAGGTTTGTAATTGGGATATGAGCTCTCTCTTTACTTAAATCTTGACTCTGGGTGTTGCCACAATAATGGGTTACACTTTCTGGGACATCCTGATTTTTGTTGAAATCACATGTTTTTAGAAAATATAATGATTCAAGCCTTCAAATATTCTATTTAAAGGATTTTAATTGAAGAGGATTTGATCAAACCCCCTTAGATTCAAACCCCCTTGGATAGAACCCCACTAGTTTTAAACCATACCTATAATGGAGTCTCCTCTACACCTATCAAAATGCTGATAAAAAACCAATTTTGACTTATCTTTTGAGGGATCAAATAAAATCATTTAAAATTTATGCTTTGTAAGTATGTAGTCCTTATTATAAGCTTCCCAAAAAATATAATTTTAAATATTTAATTTGATTATTATATTTATTTTTTATTTCTTGTGAATGTATGTTTTTCACCGAACATCAAGTTCTCTATTCTACACACATGGAAAATTAGTAGATTACTGAAAAAAAATTCTAAAAAATATCTATGCACTAGGTATTGATGTCCTTGTTTCAACAAAAGAAAAAAAATTGAATTTCGATACATACAGAAAAAGTTATTTTTTACGGAATACGCCTATGTCTAAATTATAATTGGTTTGACTTCAAAAATCAATTAAAAAATATATATTCAACAAAACATTATGAAACCAAATAAATACACTCTATATCAGTGTTACCAATCTAAATTAAAAAGAATCAAAATTTTATCCTTTGTAGAAAAAAAGTTATGTGCTACGCAATACATATCACTTTAAAAAAATGTTGTTTACTATTAAAAACCAGTTATTAAAGGAGATGCAAAAAAAATTACAATTTAACTCCAATTTTTTTTAAAATATATATATTTAGAATCTACAAACAAAATCTCACAAATCACTAGTTCGCATCATCTTCAAATTCCTAATGGTTTAGCGGCTATAGGTGTTAGAACGTAAAGATTTAGTTCAAAATATTGATTTCAATGTCAAGTTTGGCCAAAAAGTGTAACCCATTATTGTGGGATGACCCCTCCTTGCTAGACTACAACTTGCAGCAAAGAAACTTACAGTAGTAGTAAGAATACAAGCAAAATCACACGCAAAGAAAAACACAATCAAATTGACAAAAACCAAAAATTACAATAAAATATAAATGTAACAGCAGTCAATATAACTGCTGCCATATGTATTTTCAATTTCTCTTCTATTCAATCAATTTCACAAATATCTCAAACATAGCAGCTGGGTTTTGCTTACTGTTTATAAAGAGCAAGGGCGAAGAAGTCCTAATTATTTAGAATCAAAAACAATAACTTATTTAGAATTAGAGCTATTTGACAATGAACTTTGAGATTTATCAAGTTCTAATATTATTGGAGGGCCTGTAGATTAGGCACATTCAGAATAGTTTTGAAGCAACAAAACTAACATCACACTTTTCTTCTAGAAACATGAAACTAGAAAAAACACAAGATTTACATACCGTTCTTCTCGACTGTTGCTATCTATCCAGATCTTCAGCGCTATCTCCACTGCTCAACTGTTGTTTAACATAATGACAAGTTCCATATATGCATTGAATCCCATATATCCTTTCACATCATACCAAATAGGCATTAATCAGTAAGATTTTATCACAAATATGCCAATACGGCAATCTAAAAATCTACGCCCAAATTAAATAGCTATTAAGTATATTAAGTACCATTTATTATACAGGACGAATTAAAAAAATATTTATGACATTATTTTTATTTTATTTTTTAAATATATTATTTTCCCTCCTTACTGTTGCTAATTTAAACCAATAGGGAAAAAGGAAAATAGCATTTATATAATTACTTAAAATAAAAAATAACTTTCAACTATAGGATTTTCCTAGAAAGTTTTTAATTATGTCTCATCATTGGTTGAAATAAATGATAAATTGCATCTAGCCAATGCAATAGTAACCTACCTACGGCAGGAACTAATAAAAAATTTTAGTTGTGAGCATTTCAGTGCTCAGAATTGTCTCACGCTATTTTTTTTCCCGCCCATCAGCCGATAAATGCAACTTTTACTTGATATCATTATCAAAGATCAAATCTATATTCGATATTATGATATCAAAGATCAAATATGTATATCAAATCTTATAACAGATTTTAGCCTTAAATTCTCACTAACTTATTCTTATTTCTCCGGTTGACTTATTCCGCACCATCCAACTTTTGCTACCATTGAACTGGGTATAAAGGAATGGGTAGATGGATTTACAGGGTAGATTCAGTAAAACAGAACCCCTTCTACATAGATGGTGATACGAATCAGGGCAAAAGATGAGAATATCGGTAATAATATGGAGGAGAGAAAATTTTCACCCAAGGATCGCGCAGCTATATTGCATCTAACAGCTGAGATGAAAGATGTTTTTGTTAATAATTCCAAGCCAGCCATGCCCTCGCCACTTGGTATGAAGGAGAAGGTCTAGGCTTTATCTGTGAATAGATAGTTATATAAATAGATCCGTCATCGTGACCTGTATATTCAATATAGTTTTCAGTGTATATAAGATATACGATTTCTGTTTCCTTCTTCCCTACTATATTCGGGAGATAAAAAGGAAAGCTTTTCTATAGAGGGTTTGAACTTGCCATTCATATTTAGCCTCCTCTTCTATATGATACTAGTTCAGTATAATTACTTTTTACCCCTTTTTTTTAGGGGAGAAAATGATTTTTCTTTGTGGGTTGTGTTCTTTTCTTTCCTTTCTATAGGTTTTGGTTTTAGGGATTATAGGGGAGCCAAGACTGTTTATTATTTTTTGTCATTTTAATTCAATTTTTATATGTGAGTATTATAGTGTTCTGAAAATTGTCTCATGTCATAACTCACGCCGGAAAATTTTCTAAACGGTTGTTCCTATTGGCGTATTCCTTGAACCTCTCCTATGGGTGTAAGTGCTAGTTGTAACTTTGTGCTATCGCATAAAAGAGTGTACACAATACCACATCATCACACAAACTTTGGTAGCACTATGAACTCTCATACAAGAAACTATTTTATTTTGTGTACCACCACACAAAATTTATCAACCCTTCACATACATGTGTGAGAAGTTGTATTGCTTCATACAACACATGGTGATCTAATACCAAAGTTGATATGAGGGAAAGAGTGCAAATTAGTTGGCAATCTACAAGCTTACAAAATGCATAAATTAAACCTTAAAATAAAAAGAAACTATGCAGTCTATACGCATGAAATGTAGTGCCCCTCCGTTTTCACTTGGGTTGTGCAGGTAGTCTGGCTGTAGTGCCCCTCCATTCTCACCTTGGATGAGCAGGTGGTCAGGCTAAGGAGCATGAAAAGGAAGGTATGATACTCGGAATGCTTAGGGTATGATAGACATGTTGATGGTAGGCTTACTATTATGATGTAATTGAGGACACTCATTGATGTTTACTATGATGACATTGTTGATACTTTATGATTAATACATTATGCTTATGTTGTGATCAATTATTGGTTAATTGATTATGTAAACTAGTTTTACTACGTGATTAATGTGATTATATGTCTATGTGTTATCTGGTTGTTTAGTTACTAATGAATTTGTTTAATGTGGATACTTGTGATGTGTTTTGTGAAGGGACAGTGTAGTATTACTCATAATGAGTACCCTACTATGATGCAATTCCCTGTCACTATGTGCCTCCTTGGATGATTATATGTATGTATTTGACACTTTTGTTTGCTACAAGTTGCAGGTACCAAGCATTGACTCCACCTGAATTGGCAGGTCTGAGCGTTCCTTCATACCAATGGAAGTTGTTGAATGGAGATAAAATATGGTCCCACAGCCTAGCCATCATCCTTGAAGAGGATGCGTATCTGGTTGTGTACCCTGTCAGTGTTGTCGGTTTGGTCATAATAGTCAATCATTGTTGTGGTGGTCTTGCTTTCTGGTCTTGCATAGTAGTCAGGTATGGTTTGACAGTTGGGTTATTTTGTTGGTATTGTTTTGGTTATTGTTGCCTTAAAATAAAATAATTAGTTATGAAGCATTTTTTCTAAATAAATAAATATATAAATCTCCTTATGTAAATTTAGTTTATGAAAAATATATTATTCTAGAAGTTAAGTTAATAAATAATAATAATAGTAATAGTAATAAATGTAATTGCAACTAGAGATAAATAAATAAATAATATTTATGTGTTACCATAAAATATATTTATCTTGGTCTAGTTATAAAATGTTAAAAATAGCAAACTGTAAGATATTGTTCATGCAGGAGTCATTGCCTCTTGTGGGGGGGAATCTTCTCGAAGATTTTAGGGGATTTCTTTCTCTAAATAGAGAGTTTTTGGGTTGTATTTAGGGGGGGATTTCTCTCTCATAATGATCTTCAGCAGATGGAACTTTTGGGGAGAGACTGATTTGTGGCTGCAGCAGTTGAACCGGCATCGAATCGTCAACCCAGTCAAGCAAGCGAAATCAGGTTCCTTTGGTTCTAATTTTTGTCTCAATTTTTTGTTGAAGCAAATGTTTGATTTATTATTTTCCTATTGATTGTAATTTGCTTGAGAGATTAGAAGCTTTGTTATTAGATCCAATTATGCATGTCTGTATCATTGCATTTCTGGGGATCACCGATTGAAGTGATTGTCTACCTCTCAGCCATTTCATCTTTGTTTTAGTAGTCCGTTGCGTTAGCCATAACTTTAGTTTTATGAACTGGGTTCCTCTAAATGTTTGATATATGGTGCATAACCTAGTTACCTTATCTAAAAATCATCCATACCCAGTGTGTCGTTTTGGAGATATGATTGTTTTGTGACTGTCTACCTCTCAGTCATTTCATCTCTATTTTAGTAGTCCATTGTGTTAGCCATAACTTTAGTTTTACGAACTGGGTTCCTCTAAATTTTTGATATATGGTGCACTACCTAGTTACCTAAATTATATCCAAAAATAGTCCATACCCAATTTATCGTTTTGGAGATATGAATGTTTTGTGATTATATACCTCTCAGCCATTTCATCTCTATTTTAGCAGTCTGTTGAGTTGACCATAACCTTAGTTTTACAAACTGGGTTCCTCTAAATTTTTTATATATGGTGTATGACCTAGTTATCGAAATCATATCCAAAAATTGTCCATACCCAGTTTGTCGTTTTGTAGATATGAATATTTTGTGACTGTCTACCTTTCACCTGTTTCATCTCTGTTAAAACAGTTAGTTGCGTCACCAATAACTCTATATTTTCAAATTGGGTTTCTCTGAAATTTTATATAAGATTCAGCTCTTACCTATGAAAACTATATCCAAAAAAATTTAGCATTACCCAGTTTGCCAATTCATAGATATGTATCAATTAGTGACAGATATTCATATGCCATCTTGATTGTTGTTATTAAATCTACAAATCCATTCTGTGCATATCCTTTAATCATTGCATTCCATAATTTGACATCTCTTTGAGGCAATTTGCTAAACAGTTAATGCACTTTGTCTGTGCTCTCACTTTTGCATACATGTCTACTAGAGCATTTCCTTTTCGAAGTTTCTTATCATTATCAAAGCATTTTATATTTATATTCTTTCTGATATAGTACCTGTTCTTGCATATCTTAATCGATCATATTAGTATGTTTCTTTCTTAGTGGTTTATTTTAGTACTTTTGAACATGATATTTTGTTATCTGAAGATCAATTCTTGTTCTTAAGTTCTTTTGTTAGGATTTGAAATTAGCAATATAGTCTAATCTGGATTTAATAATAGAAACATAACTTAAAAGATTTTGGAAATCATACATGGGGTAGTGATTATGAAAATATTTATGTTGGAATTGAATTATATTCTCTTAAATGCATTAGAAATAGCATAACATTTATCAAGTTATATCTTTTATCTAAAAATTAGATAATAGTAGAAGGAAAATGAATTAAATTGGATGATAATTTTGAGACTTATTGTGTTTGAAGGGAATAGAATCAACCTAGTTCTAATTTAAGGTAGAAGTATCAATTTTGGGTTTTAATTAGAAATCATTTAATGATGAGTCGTTGATAATAGTCCATGACTTTCAACTACTAAATGTTAACCTTGCAATTAGTCTAAGTAAGACTCTTAATATTATCTATTGCCAACAGCATAGGAATGGATTGAATGTTGTTACTTATGGCACTTATATCATTTGATCATATTAGTAACTGCTACTCATAGTTAGAATAATATTGTTCTACATTGTTGAGATAGATTCACTTTATGTTTGTTGGATGATTGACCATGATTGGAATTAGTGTTGCATTCTTCAAGACCCATTATTAGTGCATCAGATCATATGTTGCATTTGAGGGATCTTAGTTTATAATGTGCATTGGTAAGTGAATGTGATGAGTGACCTTTGAGTTTTAATGGTCTCAAGTATTTGTGTCATTTAGGGAAATGGTTTCCAGAGGCCTAGGAGGGTATGATTGTGTGGGGGTTGGCTCTATGTACATCATGTGAGTTGAATGGAATGCATTTTGGAATTGTTGCCGCATATTCATGTTGGTTTGATACATGTGTAAGATGGATAATACCATGACCAGTATACTTATTCAGATGGTTATGATGTCTATGCAAAATGAGTTTGCATTACTCTGTGTATTGTGAAATGATGAGAATGTGATAGTTCATGCTTGGTTTATGTTTTGGAATAAGGATATAAGAATTGGTCCCTGTGATTATGTTGTTGTATGCAAAAAGGTAAATGCCTTGCATTGTATATGTTTCATGGATAGGGTCTTCTAGTTGCAGGTAGGGGAGTGGCTTTCAATGTGGGGCCAGTGCCCAAAGTGGCTGCTAGGATAACCCATTGGATATTTTTAATCCAGTGATAACTTAATAATAAATTTAGAGGGTTGGGTAGTTTCCACACTAAATAAGATAATTGGATGCCACACCCATGCTTGTAGTGCTCATTCAAGCTAAGGATGGGATGAGAAGGTCGTGGTTGGCATGATCAACCTCCTTGTCTTCATGAGAGGATGTGTCGGTTCCGCATGTGTCACCCTATGGGGCCGGTGCCTAGAGAAAGGCTACCAGGATAACCATAGATGGGGGCCATTTTCTAGAGTGAGATAGCCTAGATAACCCATGCTAGGACCATGCGATGACACTCTCCCTACTACAACCTAGCATTCCCTAACTGTGTTTTCCTCTTTCATTATGTATTTGCCTCTGGAGGTGTTGTTTGAGTTGCTTGTGGTGTTCATTTTAACCAGTGTTGTATTGGAGTCATGTGTAGTCATTGCACCTGTTAGCCTATTGTCTTCTTGTGTGTTTTCTTAGTGGGACCTTATTTTTACCTCCTAGCACGGGGAGTGGACCTCAGGGTTCCACATGGTCGGGTGGTTGTGCTTTATTCCATTAGTTTTTTGGTGTTGTGGTTCGTGTGTATAAAAGATGTACCTCTCGTAGCGGATTCCAATTTGCACCTGTATTTGAAGATAGATATTTGTACTATTCACATCTAAATATGTGTATCAGTGGAATTCATTATGTAATTTGATGTATTCAAAAAGAAAGAGTTTTCGTAACTATGAAACTATGTAATTCCTCTTGTAAGATAAACTATTTTGTACTTGTAATCTTTAATGCAAAATTTGATGTATTATCTGATGTTGTAATCCAAGATGTTGGTTTAGATTCATTTGATTTTAATTGGTTGAATCATGTATGTTTTTGACTATTGTTAAATTACAATAATTGGTATAATGCAGCTATGTAATCCCTAGAGATGATAGTTTAACTTTGTTGCTATTAGTCTATGTTATGTTTTGTTATCATTACTTCTATGTAAAAAAGAATATATTTCACCATTTTTATTGCTTAGTTAAACTTATCTTTAGGGTTGCATGGTGGGGCATTACATGAAATACTTCAAAGAAAATTTTGGTATTAGAGAAGATATGTATAATGGCATGTATATAAAAAAGATGTTGGTTGGTTCTTCTTTGCCTATACCTTATACAATATAGGTATATTTATACAAGTGGGTTTTTAATTACACCTTAACAATGTATTGATAGTTGTGACACTTGTATGGTATGCTTTATCATGTGGACATGGTGACTATAGGTGCAAAACTCTTGTGGTGATAGTTTCTTGTCAAGCATATTAACTAGTAGATTAGAACATAGGAAGCACTCTTCCTACATGGTCAGGAAATGAGACTTGCATGGTAGGTTTATACCTAAAACCACCAAAATCAAGAAATATCATTTGACAATAAGGGGAGGGGATTTTCAGAAAGGGAACTTTGGATACAACTTTTTGAGCAAGACCAACCTAAAAATTCTCAATATGCCCCAGAAAATGAACAACTAAGAGAATAAGTTCCAATGAGGAACGTGGAGAACCATAATGCACATGAAGAAATTTCACTAAAAAACATGGAAAGTTGTAATGGAGAAAGAGAGCTGGAGAGGACATTTACTTACCCCATCAAATTAAGTCTTGAAGAAGATGCCCTTTTTGAAAATATCTCCCCATCAATTTTACCCACCTTTTGGAGAATGGTTACAGAGGACCTAGATCAATTTTTATTCAAGTTTAAATTTCTTTGTCAAACCTATGGTACAAAATTAATAATTAAAATATGAAGTTATTCCCTTAAACCCTTAAGGACTCAATGATGAGATGGTTCATGGGACTCTTTATAGGATCCAAGATGAAATAGAGATAGTGTTTTTAGATAAATACCAAGATTACTATCTAGTAAGAGATAGAAACATTTGAGGAACTCTTCCACTTAAAGGAGAAGCAAGATGAGATCCTAGAATATTATTTAGACTGATTCCTCTTTGTCTTAAAGTTGTGTGGTGATATATTAAACCTTGAGTTCGTTAAAATAGTAGTTTTGAGAGGAACGGGTGATGAACCACGAGGAGGCTTGGACCTAATGGGAAAAGGAGACATCACAAAATTGAGCCTCCCAAAAATCTCAGAATTATGTAGAAACTAATCTCATACTAGGGGAGGGATTAGGAAATCCATACTAGTAAAAGGGGGAAATGAGATGGGACAAATTATGGAAGAACTTTCTAATTTGAGAATGGATATCTTAGTCCAACTCAATACCACATTAGATGGGATGCAAGCTAAGAGAAAAAACATAAAAACATTGTCTATCTATTACCCTAGATGTTGGAGCAAGCACATTCTAAGAGAATTCCCTTTGGACAAAATAACTATATGCCAAACATGTGATAAAGACCACTCTACAAATCAATGTGAAATCATGTAAGTCATAAGGAATTCAAAGAAAAAGGCTCCGCTAGTTGAAAAAGAGATCAATTATATGGGACAATGTTAGGGTGGAAACTTCACATATACTTAATCCTCAAACCAACCCACTTGGGACTCAATGCCAAATTGGAATAGAAACCCTTGGACAACACCTTGGCCCAGACATCAAGTACCACAACAATGGGGACCTTATTAATGGGGACCCCAGAAGTGACCTAATTAAACATGGTTGAATTCTTAATGGCCTAATCAACCACAAAAATCATGGTATCCTCCAAATCTAGTGTCGAATTGGAACCTATCTTATAATCAATATTATCAAGGACCTCAACACATGCAAAAACAACAACCTTTGTTTCCTCCTCCCTAGAACACATAATCTCAATCTCAAGAAAATGTAGTTGCACAACCACAACTTCTCATTTAACCTGTAGACACCTAGAAGTGTCCTTAGGTTGCAAAACCCTAAACACTTATGTATTCTACTTATTTTCCCTGATTTGCCTCTATGGTTAAATAATTGATTTTAATTAATTAATTATCTAATCATTCATATCCTAATGTCCTCTTTCATTAATTTAAACAAATAAAACATTTTGTTTAAATACCCTCATCTAAATCCCCTTTCACATGCATCTTTTCAATAGATTAAATAAATTGGACAAATTTATTTAATTTAAATCCCATTCCACCTCACTATTTCTTCTAATTTTAAATTCACTTTTGTCCTCTAGTGGTGGGAGACACCCTAATCAACCTCAGCCCTTGATTTGGCCTCAAAGTCAACTCTCAATCCTTGCCCTCCATTCAAATCAGCTCTTCTATAAAACACCTCATCTAGCTTCATTTTGACCCCTTATGCTATTAGAGACAAAAAAAATATGTTGTAACTCTCCAATATCTTGCTGCCCACACACATGAGCTTCTCAAGATTGTGCAAAACCTGCAAATCTAAGAACAAATAATACAAGATAGAGGAGAACAATGAAGATTAATCAATGTTAGCTTAGATTTATCATTTATTTTCTATTTGATTGCTTGGTTTCTATGCTAAATTGTACTTCATTGTAGTTAGGGTTAGTTGTAGTTTAATTTATGCATGTTTAACCAGTTTTTCCCTAACACATAACCAATTGCAAACCCCAAAATTATCACCCTTCCACTCCTCTCTATTCAACAGAGTCTAAAAATATGGCTATCATTAATGCCATACATTGTAGGAGCATTCAACTGAGATCAAGAAGAAAGCTTTCTAGGTTTTCACAGCTCACTATCAATGAAATATTTGATAATCAAGAAGCTATATTTCCTAAGAACAAAATGGATTCTAGTGATCTTGAATGTTAATAGTATTTCAGAGCTAACCTCAAACAACCCTCCAAAAACCTAGTAAAATCCTCCAGAGTTACACTTAAACATCATTTTAGAGAAACAATAGGGGCACCTTCTAGTGCCTTCTCAAAACCTTCCTCCAGAGATCTACTGCAACCAACTATGGAAAGACTATCACAATATTATTATAGAGAAAATCCAAGCTTCAAAATAAGTAAGGATGCAAAAATCTCTCCCATTTCTATTCTAAATCATGCTCATTATCTAGAGATGTTCTAGAAAATTCCAAAAAAATTGACTAAGCCAATGCTATTACTCAAAACAGGGCTGATTTAGGAGATAAAAAGGTTGATTATAAATGTTCTATTAATTCAAGTCATCAAAGAAATTCTTGAGTTAAACTAGTTAATCAAGAAACTCTACATTAAAACTCCAAGAAGGAAAAATAAACAAACTAATAGCATACAAGTTGCAACCTATGCTAGAATTTGTGTCAAAATAAACCTCAACATGCCTTTGAAGAGGGCAATTAAGTTGAAATAATTTTTGGTAGATTGGATTGAAGAATTAGATTATGAATGACTTCATATCAAATGTTTCAAATGCTAGAAAGTAGGACATAGGACTAAGAAGTGTGATAGAGTGAATCTTCAAAAGCAGTTTTGATAAGAGGGGGATGAGAAGATGATAATAAGAGTATTCCAAGATCAAGAGATAAGTAAAGATGAGGAAGATTATCTTTTGGCCATTGCTAAAGATGTAGCTAATAAGATGTTTCACGAGAGTAATGCTCCTCAAAAAGATGGAGGATTGGAGCCAAGAGAATTGGTGGAGGCAATTAATCTTGGGCCAATTATAGAGGTTGGAATTGAGGATTCTTAGATGAAGATTAAGGTAGAAAGTGATTAAGATTCTTTCAAGGATTGCATAGGGGATAAAGAATATAAATTAGAAGTGGAGTATAGCAAAGTTAAAAGGGGTTAGTAGAATGGAGGGGAAGGTTTAGTTCCTTTGTTGGATGCGGGTGGCTTCAATGTTAGAGGAAAGAATATAGAAGTGAGAAAAGCTAAGTTAAAAGCAATGGAGAAATTGGAGAATGGTACACAAGCATCTATCTAGAAATTTGTGAAGAATGGAGGCGAACACCTCCTTAAAAATTGGAGAAATTGGAGAATGGTACTAAGCATCTATCTAGAAATTTGTGAAGAATGGAGGTGAACACCTCCTTATAAATAAGAGATTATGAAGGTGTTAAGTTGGAATATTTGAGGGCTCAATTCCCTTAAGAAGAATCACATACTAAAGTGGTTAATTGAATTAGAAATCCTAGCTATTGTGTTGGTGTTGGAGACCAAAGTGGATAAGCTAGTGATTCAATATTTTTAAGAAATGTTGGAAATTAGGAAAAGGGATTGTGGTGGAATATAATGGATTTAAAGGAGGTTTGATAATGTTATGGGATTCAAGAAGGATTGTTGGTAAGTTGGTGTCTCAATCCTTCAATTGTTTGAATGTCAAATGTGCTAGTGTTCAAGATAATGTCTCAGTGGTAGTATCCAATGTTAATGGTCCAAATTTTAAATCAAAAAATTTAAAGGCGTAGGAATAAATTGAGGATATAAGAGAGGGATTTAGGAATTAGAATGAGCTATTGGAGGGGATTTTGAACCCCTTCTATAGATGACAAACTTTTAATAAACTCTCCCAAAGAATTACCAATTAACTTGAACATCCAAATACTATAAAAAATGTACTATTGTAATACTTAAATAGGCCCTCCTATGAAGTAGTCAAATAGAATTATAATAGTCTTTTATTACTATTTCTTTACAATTATGGCTCCAAAAAACCACTCTTGATGATAAACTTTTTTTTAAAAATGCTCACAAAAGAAAAATAAAGTAATTAACATAGATATTTACTATCTTTTTAGTTCTAAAGTAAAATAAAATTATTCTTAATTAAATAAATTAACTCATAATAAAATAGATACTAGAATCTAATATTTTTATAGAAAAATAAAATAGCTTCAAGTGAAAACTTAAGTAATAACAATTTACTTTCATTAAATTATAAATAAAATACTAAGTAAAATTTGGAAAATAATCTATTTTTATTAATATTTTTGAAAAAAAATACTATTAAAATACTAATTTCTAATCTTTTTTGAAATTCTAATCTTCACATATTTTTTAATAAATTTCTTGTTTTAAAAGAATACCTATGTTCTTAACAAATTAATATAGAAAATTTAAGTACATAGAAGACATCTATATATATGATATAAGATATCTAGACTAATTATATAAAAAAATGAAAAAATGAGAAATCATAAAAGAACAATACATTTATCTAATTAATCTATACCATATATTATTTAATAATAAAAATATATTAGAAAATGGATTTTTTTTAAATATTTTTTTAATCATACCAAAGAAATCACAAATCACTACAATTTAAATTAGAAGCATGTAAAATAAATAAATAAGTAAAGCCTCAAAAATGATATCTATTGGACACTCCATGTCTTTTACATAGATTTTTTAAAGATAAATATGCTAGTTTAATAATAAATATATATTAGAAAATGGATTTACATCTATATTTAAAAGACATCTTCTATGTCTGTATGTGTGTGTGATATAAGATATCTAGACTAATTCTATAAAAAATGAAAAATGAAAAATCATAAAAGAACAATACATTCATCTAATTTATTAATTGTAGAAGAAAAATATATACTATATATTATTTAATAATAAAAATATATTAGAAAATAGATTTTTTTAATCATACCAAATCAGAGAAAACACAAGTCACTACAATTTAAATCAGTAAAACCACCACATTAACACTGAATTACCATAGTTTGGTTATCCACCATTCTCTCAGTTTTCTTGATAACAACTAGAGAGATTTAAAGAAGTGGTTAAGAATGAGCTTGGGATCAAATGAACACATCATCCAGTCATTCTTCTGACTTGTGCATTGTGGAAGGTATTTCCAAAACCCTTCCTTTAAATTGTATGCAAACACCTTTGGATCATTTGTATCGCATACACGGCTAAAGCACAGATAATCTCCCACACGAGCACAATTCGAATACCAGCCTCTTCCACCAATATATTCAGGGAAAGACTCTGGAGGCAACCTTGCAAATTCTTTCCATTTCCAAAGCAACTTATCTTGGTCATCCTGAAACAACTCCTAGATAACAATACCCACAGACCTACATGGGTCAATTGGGTGACTTAGGCCAAACCGACGAAGGCTAATGGTCGCTACCACTAGAAGGGAAGACCAATATGGAACCATACATAAAAAATGGACACCAGAATACTCCAAAAGAAGTTGGGTAGGTAATGGATCTATTGTAACAGGCTTAATCAAACCATCTTCGATATTGTAACCGACAATAGCCATAGGCCTCGCTGCCCTCCAGAAAAGAACGCCATTGCATTCAACCATATCTATATTTAATATATCATAGCCTATTTCCCCTGAAAAACTGAGATTTAAGCTTCCATGAATCTTGAAAATAATGGTAGATTTGGAAGGACAAATGCCCCCTGTTGTGCTTCTTCAATGCCAAGCATCTATACACATCGATCTCTATCTCCGCATACATTCTCATGAGCGGATTGCAAACACATAATTTTGGGGTTCTTTCAAAAAGCAGTAACCCCAGTCGTACACTTGATGACCCTAGCCCTGGACTTGATAAGGTGTAATATATGTTATTTGGGAGGAAAGAAAAAGAGATATTCATCCATTTTTGTGTGGAAAAGAAGTACGCCACACAATACCAACTTCCTTCAAATTCTTTACCATAAAGAAGAAGCCATGGATTTTTGGGGGGCAATAAAGATAGAAAGATGTGTGAGGACAAAAGAGAATTCCATTCTTTGCAAACTAAGCGAGAGAGGCAGATTGATTGTAATGGAAGCTTTGCAAAAATGCATTCTTTTACATCCCGACACAGCTCAAATACACCACTCTGCTCTTCAACTGCTGAAATAAATTCTCACTCCATTGCTTTCCTAAATAATGGATTTTGTATTCTTTCTATTCATTCATCATGCTTCCACATCCACTTCCTTTTATAGGTGTTTGACATGAAGAGCTTTGCTGGTTAAGAGCAGCCGACTGTAGACAATAAAATTTAAAATAGATAATGAAAATAAAAATAAGTATGGATGAAAATGAGCCCACCAGGGATCAAGTCTTGTTGAGTGCAAGGTCCCTGACGCCATAAGGGATGAGGTCAAGATCGTGCCTCTGGTGAATTTGGCAGAATGGGCTCATGTTCTGGGGTAGCAAAAAATGAATTTGTGGATGGCCTCCATTAAAAAAAATAAGTATAGATATTTTTAATATATTTATGGAAAAGGAGTTAAAAAGAAATATAATTTTGGAGGGATTATTTTAAGTAAAAAGTTAATAGGGGAACTAGGGCCTAAATTTGATGATGGTATGGTAGTATTTAGACATTTTTCTTGTAAAATACAATCAAATTTTTAAAAAGATTGTATCACATGAAAGGAGAGATTTTGGATAGACTCAAAATTTATATAGATTTATGATGATGATGATGATGATGATGATGATATATATATATATATATATATATATATATATATATATATATATATATATATATATATATATATATATATATATATATATATATATATATATATTTGGTTTATATATAGTTTTACTTATACTAAGATATCATAGTATTTTAAGGGCTCCTTTGAATAGATAATCATTATTAAAAATTGCTTAATAGGCAAGGTCCATGATCAAATTTAAGCCTTGGGAGAAAGGAGTTAATTATTAGGGCCCAACTATTAAGTCCTTTTTCTTATTAATTTTTTATATTAAAATTTACATACAAAAGTAAAATAGTTACTACTAGTATAGAAATAAAGTAAATAATGTAGGGGAAAGGGGCCAGTTGCCATCCACGCCCCAATAACTGTTATGTTTTTGTGCACTTGACCTCCCAATAATTTTTTTAAAAAGAACCAATACATGTATGTTTATTGACCTAGTAAATTAACACAAATGCACCAATACATGTTCACAACTCCATGTGTAGTTCACCATTTGAAAAAACCAATACACATACTCTTCCACTTGCCAAGGCAACTTGATGCAAATTGGAGAAGTTCCAATTTAAATATTTTATTGATTACTGCACAATGGGTAATGTTTATAAAAACCACCCACTTGGACATTAAATAAAGTCAAACTAGTTACATGGACATACTTTTGTGCACAATTATTGGTACCTAAGCTTCCATAAACACACAACACTCCAATCCCAAATGGTTGTCAATCACACATATACTTGCTATCACATGCCCCCCACTTGCTATCACATTCTCCCATACTTGTTATCACGTCCACTTGCACCAACTCCATTTAGAATAAGTACCTATCCATTTACATTAAGCACCTCCACAAATACAAAATGGGGTTAGGCTCCCCAACCAGACATAAATTAAATAAAAAAACAAAATTAAACTTGTTTAATTACAGAATCATACAAAAAGCCATGAGATTTATAAATCACATCATCGAATACAATAGCTTCTACGCATTTAATCAAATTCAAACTCAACAACCAAATTCAATTCTGTGTATCATATCATTGAATACAATAGTCTCTACACATTTATTCAAATACAAACTCAACAACCAAATTCAATGCATTCATTTTTCAAATTTGAATTCATTATAAGATGAACACTGTGCAGCGTAGAACATAAATTTCTTGAAGGAGCACTGGAAACCCTATCTGCTGCCAAGAGGAATTTTGCAGACTTCAAGACTTCCACAATTAGGTTCAGGTTGGTACATCACCTTCTTATAATCCTTCCTCTTTATGCATATGTTTCTGTTCATGTTAAATCTATATTAATGTTCATGCATATGTTTGTGTTCATGTTTATTTTCTTTGTCTTTTACTTCCTCTTTATGCATATGTTTCTCTTCATGTTAAATCTATATTAATGTTCATGCATATGTTTGTGTTCATGTTTATTTTTTGTCTTTTACTCCCTCTCTATGCATGTGTCATCTATATTAATGTTAAATCTATTCATATGAAGCAAATGCAATATCTGTTCATATGCCATCATTATATATGTTAATATGAAGTAAATGTATCTATTAATATTAATGTTAAATCTCTAACTTGTAACTGTCAATATCAAATAAATGTATCTGTTAATATTAATGTTAAATCTGTTCAAATGCCATTTATCTATATCTGTTAAATTATATATATATATATATTAAAAATATAAACCAAGGGTTTCCAGATATATATTTATATTTTATGATCCTAAAATATATACTCACTGCACTATACACATCTACGGTAAAATTAAACCTATTTATTAGAATTGTCAGTAATCTAATCAAGAGTAATATTAATGTAGAGTTTACATTTCTCTTTGTGTTTAAAAATATATTAAGAGTTTGAGTATATATATATATAGCTTCAACCCCTCTATATATTTTTAACCCCATTCAGAAATATATTAATATTACTATTGGTTAATTTAGTGAAACCAAAAATATATAGGTTTATTTTTTAGTGTAGGTGTATATAGATACTACATTAAATATATGGAGAAACATTTTCAGCAGCATTAGAAATAGTTTCAACAGCATTAGGAAACAGAGTATATATTCTGAAACAGTTTGAGTATAGGTTTATTTTTTAGTGAATCCAAAAATGTATATATGTTAGTTAATTTAGTGAAACCAAAAATATATATTATGAAAATTGTAATATATTTTTTAGTGTAGGTGTATATACTACATTATATATTTATTTTTTTCTCACTTATTGTGACTAAAAGCCTTAGTGTAGATGTCTACATAGGTTTAAACTTTAATGTAGATGTCTAATTAGGTTCAGTGTACTAAGATTCTCAAAGATCACATTGTCCAATATAAAGATTTGATTTCTAGAATATATATTCTTACACCCTCCAAAATATGGACTTGACATTTCACTGTCTTCTTTGATATTAGGTTTCTTGAAAAATTGACAGTCCTTCCTTACTAAATCTGCTTGCATTAGAAAATGTGTCTTAAGAAATTCTAGATATTCAGATATTCTAAGTACACAAAATCTGATTACACTAGATTTTTTAGATATTCTCACCAAAGAAGATCATCCTATAAACACTATCCTCAAAGATTTTTTGATAGTCTTACGCCAATTGAATTGGAGCCCATGAACCAACTGCCTATCCCTCCTATAAAATCCCTTGGACAGAATGAACTCTCCAAACACACAAAGCAATGGAGGTGGCCAGTGGATGTGGTTGCCTGCAAGAAGATCACAAGACCCAAATCAAGCGGTTGTTCAATGCTGGTTTAGACCAATTGGTTACTACAATATAGCAAGTTGTAGGAATGCAACACTTCCAAGGAGACCATATATGCAGCTACGTGATCTATGAAAAATTCTTCTCCACAGCTGTTCAAATCCTAGGCAACAAAAGTCATGGAAATAACCTGGCCAACAAGTTCATGAAGGAGGAACATAAAGACATTGTGACCAATGCAATCTCCTATTTCAACAAGTTTCTAGAAGAAGGTTTGGTTGGAGGTGTGTTTGAAGTTGAGGCTGTAAAAAAAAAAACAATGTGACAACAATAGCTCTGCAACTATTCTAGGAAGGAATACTTAGAAACAATTTGGAAACATTTCAATTTTATTTGAGTAATTATGGTGACTTGCTCTCTCCTGCACACATTGAGAGAGCAAGTGAAGTGGCTCAAGGCCTTTGAGTATTGATCCACTGGAAGCCATAGTGAAAGTCTAGGGTGGTTAATCTTTAGCATTACATTTTTGTATTACTTGACAAGCAATGTTGTAATATGATAAAAAAAAACTATATATAAAGGATTTGATTTTATGCAAATATTGCTACATACAAACATATATCTATTTGCAGTATGTATCTCCTACATTAACAGACAAGATTTATAAAATTTCTATTGGAAATAGATATCATTTCTCCTTGTGATTTCAGCACTGCTTTCATTCCATTCTATTGGTTTCATACAATGTTGTTTATACAATCATTATATAGTCATTTACCTTCGTGTTTGTCTCATACAACCCGTGAGTTGAGTACTGGTATGTAATTTTGTTATTCATGTCTAAGTACATATTCAAGTACACACCGAATATATATATACTCAAACTGTTTCAGAATATATTCAACTACACACCAAAAACCTAATCATTTTAGAGAATGTTCTCAATGGTATGATCATCCCTACACCATAATATACAGCCTATTTTGTCTGAGACAACCCTTGTGCTGTGATTATTTCACTGTACATAATAATATAATGTTATATAATGAGGGTTTTATTTTATACATACAGATCGGTTCGTATATTTTTAAGGGTATATATTTTGTAGTGGCATTCTTACCTATTATGTCTAAGACAACCATTTTAGGTTGGCACTTAGCATATAATGGGCTGCTTCATTCAATAGATTTTAAGGGTATATATTTTCGAAGGTTCATTGTCAATGGTTAAGGGTTTTATCATATTATTATCAATGGTTAAAGGTTTCATTATATCATGGTTTTGAATGTTTTGAATCCTACGACTTTGTCTCTGTAATAATTTTACAGTCAGATTCTTCCCAATTTTGACCAAATACTATTTTTAAATTATTGTTACCTTAAATATTTACAATTGTTTTCTTATATTTTAATTTCATATATTGAGTCTTTCATTTTATATAAAAAGCTTCTACATACAAATGGGTTAGACTGTAAATGTACTGTATATATATACATGTCTATCTATATACATATGTATATCTATCTACATACGTATATCAATCTACATATGTATATATGTTTACATATCTATATATCTATATACATATATGTATATGTATAGACATATGTAGATCTATAGACATGTACATCTATAGATATATGCAGTGTAGATAATGGAAACATTTTAGGCTGGTACTTAACATGTCAGCATTTTACAATTATATACATGTCTGTAGGGAATTTTAGTCCTATTTGTTTGCTAAACTTTCCTACATCTTTTCTAGTTGTTTGCTACATGGGTATCTTCATTGAATTGATTAAATCATGTCTATTACTGTACTGAATATATATTGGAACCACATAATGATGAAACCCTCCAATGTTGATAATGCACAGTCCAAAATGGAACAACACAATGGAACATTATAAAATGCAACATGTTATGTTTGATGTCCATGCCACTGCATTCACCTATTAATGTCATTATGAAATATAGATGCCTCAATCTATTTTTAGTCATTGCACTAAGGATGTCATCATTTCTACAAATCACTTCTAGCACTGATTATGTTTGCATTTCTTGCAGGTATATAGATACTTATGTCTAGAGGTAAAAAGGGTAGGAGAACTTGCGGAAGGAGGACAATCAGAGTACCTCTAGGAGTCAAGTTTCCCATTGTGCTATCTGGGGATGAAGATACACATACCATAGAACCAAAATAGGCTACTATGGAATGTATATTTCCCTCCGCACATACAAAGGATTTGGAAACGAATACAGATTGCCTTCAAAATACAGCTGTGCAAACTAGTTCTTTAAGGTTGAATAGAAGTATATGGACAAACAATGACATCTAGAGTGCTATGGCTGATGTCAGGGGTAAGAATATGTCTATTAGAGCAGTTGCAAAGAAGTGGGGAGTGCCTCCTAGCAGTTTGAGGACATTTTTGCTAGGTATCACGAACACCAAATGCAAGGGGCCACGCACCATCCTGACTAATGAGGAGGTAGAAATAGTTCAGTAGTGTAAGGACATGGCTGACATAGGCCATGGGCTTCAAATTGCATAGCTAAAATCTACTATGGTACAAGTCATTCAGCCTAGGCCAAATCCTTTCACAGATGGGATGCCAAGGAGGTCATGGTGGGAGGGTTTTAGGAAAAGACATCCAGATCTAACTATTTGCACTGCAGAGGGTGTGGACACTGATAGAGCCATGATGCTAAGGCCAAGCGTAGTGGCTTCATTCTATGACAATCTAGAAAATATTTACAAGACACATGAGTATGGGTCTAGCAGAATATGGAACTACGACGAAACAGGGGTACAAGCTGGCAAGAACTGCGGAATGTGGGTAATAGAAAATTTGGGATCCTATTGTGTGCCCCACCTCATCTCGAAAAGAAAGGAGTGGATTACTATTTTGGCATGTGTTAGTGCATCAGGTTACAGTATACCTAGTTTTTATCTATTTAAATCCAAAAGGCATAGCAAAAACTACATAGCAAACTATGAGACGGGTGCATGCATGGCAACTAAAGAACATGCATGGATGACAAAAGAATAGTTTCTAAATTGGCTATAGTATTTTGCTGCATCTATCCCTAGAGGAGTTTCACCAACCAACAGAGCTCTTCTAGTATTTGATGGTCATGGAAGCCATGTTGCCTTCAAGACCATACAGGAAGTGCGGCATTTAGGGATTGACCTCATCATCCTCCCAGCACATACAAGCCACAAATTGTAGTGACTAGATGTGAGCATTTTTTCGCCATTCAAAGCCTATTTCAAATAGCAAAGATCTGCATGGATGGCAAGCCACCTGCAAATTGAAATTGGAAGAGAAGAGTTGGCCACTCTTTCTAGCAAGGTATTCAAGCAAGCCTTGACTCTGTGTAATATAATTAGTGGGTTTCGAAGGACAGGCATTTGGCCATTGAATAGGTCTACGCTTCAAGAAGACATGAGGCCAAGTGACAGATTTCAAGTATTAGATGAAGGTAGTCAAGAACCTATGGTCACTGTAGCAAAGAATCAGGCCTTCATAGTGGGTGAGGATCCTAAGAAAATTGCATTTGAAACCTTCTTGCAATTCACTTGATATACAGATGAACAAGTTGTGGAATTCATCCACACATACAATAGAAGTGGAAGTCAACAGAATCCAATGGAAGTGCAAGAAGAATGCACTGAAATGCCTGTTGGTCAAACAGTTTCTAATACTGCTAATATTCTACAGCCAGTTCCTAATGTTGTTGAAACTATTTGTAATGTTGTTGATACAGTTCCTAATGATGCTGAAGTGATTCCTAATGCTACTGATACAGTTTCTAATGTTGTTGATCTACAGTTTATAATTTGGATGGTCTTAGTTTGCCAACTCATGTTACCCAACCAAAATGCATGGCTGAAGCTGCTAGAAACATGGGGATGGAAACAAATTTTAGTTAGGTGGATGTCAACCTTTTAATGCCTTCACCACTGGATCATGATCCAATTGACATTGTACACTACTTCACTACTGCATCAAATTGGGATCCACGAAATGAGGATAATGCAGAAGAAGAAGAATGTATAGGCATGATTTGGAGGAAGATTATGTGCCATGCACCCAAGATACTCAATTGCAGCCACAACCAATTACTTGATTTCTCAAGCTCCTGGTTTGAAGGGTGCAGGTAAGGGGTGGTAAGAATAGGACTAGGGTACTACATTTAAGTAGGCAGTCCCAGATCTTAACATCCGATGCATATATGGAAATGATCGAGGAACAAGAGAGAGAAAGTTCATCAAGAAGAGTTGTAGTTGAGGAAAAGGGAACATATGAAGGAGAGGAAAGATAAAAAAAAATGTCATGCAACAAGAGAAAGAGAGAAAAAATATTGGAAAAACTATTAAAAAATAAAGAGCGGCAGAGGAAAAATGGGAGAAGGAAATTCAGTGTGAGCAGACAAGGATTGCTTAGGGGATGAATACAGCAAAAAAGAAAGTGGACCAATCAGTAAATGAAAGACAATTGAGTACCCCAAATTCTCCTCTACCAGTGCAACATTCCATTCTAATGGACATGTTCAGCATCTTGAGCCCAGCCTTTGCAGTTCTAAGCAATCTACAGGTAGGGTCTAGCCCTGGAAGCTCAAATGACTTGCTTGTAAATATAGAATCTAATCAAGCTTTGCTTACCTAGATTGTTGCATTGCTACAGACTATAACTGAGCCACACAATTTAACTCGAACTGCAAATGAATGTGCTGCTAGAGATGGTGAACAACCTACTCCTTTTCCTAGATTTATGGAGAATTGAAGAAGGTTTTATTTTGGATGAAGATATTTGATATTTCTAAAATATCTGTGTACATCTCATTTTGTCAAAATATTTTGTAATAACATTTTTTAAGTCTTTCTATGTGTAGATCTCATGTTATTTCTAGCATATCTATGTGTTAATCTCATGTTTGTATGTTTGTATGTTTGTATGATTGTAATTGTTTTGGAAAAAAAGAAAGAGTTAAATGGTTATTTCTGAAATATATATGCATGGATCTCATGTTTCTCTGTTTGTATGTTTGTATGACTGTAACTATTTTGGAAAAAAAGAAAGACTTGAATAGTTAAATCAACATGGTACTACAAGTTCTCTACATAATTTGCTTGTAGCAGCATGCTATTTTAGCATTCTATTCACATAATTATACCTTAATTGAATTGATTCAAGCATCCATGTAAATGTAGTTCAATTTAAGCAACAAGGAAAGTAAATTGATTGAAAGGAACCTAAATTAAAGAAAAGTAAATTGATTGATTGATTCAAAGTATAGTAAATTAAATTGATTGAAAATAACCTAAAGTAAAGTAAAGTAAATTGATTGATTCATTGAAAGTAAAGTAAATTAAATTGATTGAAAATAACCTAAAGTAAAGTAAATTGATTGATTCATTGAAAGTAAAGTAAAGGAAATTGATTGTAAAGAACCTAAAACAACTATGAAGAGAAACCTAAAGCCTAGTGGGTCATTACCCAAGTAAAGTCTTATAAGACTTTACTTGAATTGATTGCTCCTGATTGAAGGTGTTCTAGAAAGCATTGACCATGGTCATATACCTGCAAACATATAAATGATAATCAGGGCAGTAACAAACATACTAAATAACCAAATAAATTAAATTAAATTGCAAGTGCATCTATCTAAACACATTTAGTAACAATGTAAATAACTCAAGTAATGGCTATCAGAGCAAAATATCCCAATAGTGGTGGTGTGTTGACAAACACAATTTCATTAAACTGCCATCTTATATGCAATTATGTTGAGAAACACAATAGAAATAAGTATATATAAATAGAAAAAGGTAAATGCATTGTTCCATTTATATTACATATCACATGCACAAGTATAGATATACAAGTTCACACACACACACACACACACACATGCAGATTATTGTAAATAGATAAGATAAGATTGTAAATATAAACTGCATTCAGACATTTTAATTTCAATCTCACACCAAAAAAATGCATTGTTCCTTTACACATTCATATTATCATCTTGTATTTAAATCCATTAATAATATATGTTTATTAATTTGAGCATATATTCATTTGCCCATCATTATCCTTTTGCTTTTAAATCATGTCATATCGTAATGTTTATTCATCCAAGCATATATTCATTCATCCATTCATAGTTCCATTTAGTTCATTAATAGCTGTTTCATTAATACATTAACACTTGGTATAAATCAGAACCACACCCAATCAAATCAGACTTACATATAGATTGACATATACATATAGATATAGATGTATAGATATACATATACATATAGATGTATACATATAGATATACATACACATATACATGAATTCATTAAATGATATCGAAACATTTAAACTTTAGATTGACTGGAAAAGGTAAATGCAATGTGCAATTTATATTACCTGTTCACATATGTATACATTTACTTTCACTTAACTGAGGAGATTAAATAGGCACATGCAATTGCAAAAGAAGACTATATATAATCCAAGTAGGGGTCATCAGAGCAAAATATTCCATGACTAGTAGTGTGTTAACAAACACAATTGCATACTACAATTCGACAACTAGTGATGTAAGTAAAATCTTATACGACTTTACCTTCAGTGAGTGCTCGTAATGCAAGGTGCTCTATAAACCTCTCACATGCCTGCATTAATCATAGAAATCATATGTCGGGTAGTCATCCAGGTAGTAACAAACAAACATTAAATTATCCAAATAAATTCAAGCACTGCATGTATATCCATCTTAAGACATTTACATAACAGAAAAAAATGCAATAGAATCGATGAGCAATGATACTACTATATATTGCACACATATATAGTCATACATATACGTATACGTATACATAAGATTAAATATACATGTATCCATATATATGTATATGTCATATATATCCACTCCTCCACTAAAAAAGTAACACACTTGATCCCTTTTATAGTTAGGGTAGGTTTAAAATATGTTTATTAACACCCCACCATAAATCAAATTGGTGGGGCCTTGGAACTTACCCGCCCCTTTCCTAAACCTGGTGACACCCCTTTGATGCATTTAAGTACATCTTTGCAAATTAAACTTACACCTTTTTATTTAGTTCATCCATGGTGAGGTGAATGTGATGGCACAGATAGCAAACATAACATGTTCCAATTTATATAATTAATGCACACACATATAGAAATACATGTATAATATATACATGTATTCATATATTTGTATGTATATTGTAAACGAGAAAATTTGGATAAATCAAAAGATAAAACAAAGATGCAATTACCTTTTTACCCAAATCTTTCGAATACCTCAGTTTGATGCATGCATGATAGATTGCTCGAATGATTTGATGTTGATTGTTCACATTCGCAACATAGCATTGAGATCAAGATTGATGAGAAGAAGATAGGTAGATGAGGATAGATGAGAGGATTAGAAGAAGATTGATGCAAAGGTTCCAATGAGATTTCAGCAGCGTAAGGGTATTAAAATCAATACATACAAATGGCTTATGAGAGACCATATTTATAGATAAAGGTGAGAGGATGATCAACGGTGGAGAAAAAAATGATGAATCAATGGATGAAGATCATGGATGAATGTGCGCACAACAAGTGTCCATAAAAAGGCATTTTATTTAGAAATCTTAGGTGGGTTATTGATGAGGATAAAATTCCTTTTTAAGATAGAACACTTTTTCTATTTTGGAGTTGGAGTGATAAGGATAGTTGATTTTTATGATTTATTAATTATTCCCACATTTTGATTTTTCTATTTTATGGATAAAGGGGCCCACTTGCATGTTTGGAGGAATAAGATAAGAATAGAAGATAAATATAAATTAAATAAATTAAAAATTTATTTAAATTATGGACATGGTGAATAAATAAATAAAATAAATGATTTTTATTTATTTATTAGAAGAAAAGACAAAATAATTAAATAATGTAAAATTATTTAATCATTTGATGGTAGGGGTATGTGCAAGATCATGATGGGCCAAACTATACCTCTAAGTGGCAATGAAAATATAAAAAATTAGACTTAATCAAGTTCAAGTGAAAATTTGAATGGATTATCTACACAACATGAAAAAGATGTAAGAACAAAATTTGTAGAGAATTGAATATAGTTTATGGGCTACTATTTTTTTTTTTTAAACTAAATTTACTTAGTGAAAAATGAATATTTCAATGAACAACTATTAAATTTTTAAGAAAAAAAAAAAAAAAAGTGGGTGACTGTCCAGCCAACCTAATTATGAGCAAAAAAAAAATTGAAACTTTCAAAATAAGTAGAGGACTCATGCCCAGATGTGATGCATATTTTTTTTTTAAAAATTCCAATAAAATAATTAGTTATGATTTTTTTACTATGATTTTTTTTTAAAACTAAAAAATAATTTTCCAGCCAACCTAACTCGATAAAAAAAAATCAGAATTCAAAAAAAATTTAATCCTATAGCCAACGAAGCATAGAGTGTGACGCATCTTTTGGATCTGAAAAAGGTGAAATAGTTTGAAAGTTATGAATGTTTTTTAATCAATGTGTCCATCAGGATTTCAGACACACACTATATAGAAAATTATTAATAATTATTTAATAAAATGATAATCAATAAAATTTTATATTTTTAGAAAGTTGACAATTTCCTCTATAAACCCTTTTCGTTTTATCAATTTTGCATTTAAAAAAGTCGTTAGCACAAAGGGTGAAGTTCGAAGAAGAGACTGAAACATGAAAACACATTAGAATCCATGAAAAGTCAATAACCAAAATGGATATTTGTTTTGGAAGCTAAAAATAGATATCCATTTCTAGCATTTTGGGGCTGCCCAAAACCAAGTGTTCAAAGGTTTTGGTTTTATGTGTTCTTATGAGATGAAGGCTCTACCATGAAGTATACCTGACTATGTTGTAGGAGAATAGTCACCACCAAGTTGGAATGACACCTCATATTGTAAAGCCAACATAATAAATGCTTGGGCCCATCACCATCAAAGGAAATACATGGCAAACAAAGAGCCAATAATGAATCCACATAAGCCACATGAGAGACCATACACCCATGACAAATAAACATCAAGGCCCACCAATGTTGGAATCACTAGGATAACATGTGTCATGATACAAATGGTCCAAGTATATTACATAGAGCCATGCAAAGAGATATATAAACATCAAGGAACACTTAGAATAAGGGTGTGCATGCAATGAGAAAATGTACAAGTTAAACCCTAACCATAAGAGGCTTATGCTCAAAATGAAACCTTAATGATGGAGAATAACAAGGAACATCTAAACTAAGAATTGAAGCATAAAAACATATACACCAAGGTTCATACAAGTTACAAGAGCACATATACATATCAAAAGGTTAGACAAAAAATAATGCCAACATAAGCTTTGGTTGAGGATGAGTATCACATGTTGACACTGAAAATCCAAAAAAGTTCTAGGGTGTAGACCAAAATGGAAAAGGGGAAATCCAAAAACATAGGGGTGATACACAAACACACACCAATATTTATAGACAAGGATAGAGGGAACACAACTTAGAACCCTTAGGACAAAGCATAAAAATGAAAACTTGTAGCTAATTGACCTAAAGGCATACGGGAGGACAAATTAAGCATGTCATACAAATAACATCAAGAACATGTTGCAAGTCAAGACTTGTGGGGAGATTCATTTGCATGCTACAATAGATAAACTAAAGTACATCTCCTTCCAAGTTGTAAAAAATAACCTTAATGAATGAGATTCCCAATCTTGACTTGATTATGTATCCACCTTTTAACTACTTGACATGAAGTATCTTGCACATCTAAACATGACCATGACACTACTTCTTAAAGATAATATTCAAACTCATTCAAGTCATCAATATAATTTAGCCATAGGTAGTAGGAGCATGATCTATTCCCATCCATGTCATGAAGCAACTATTCAAATGCTAAGCCAACATGGTTTAAACAATCATAACAGCCAACAATCGACCTCAAATGTATAGGAAAAGGACAACTCTTGGATCCCATATTAATCATGTTCACATGGCTGCTAGCATCTTCAAGTGAGTCAATACAAAAATTGAAAGCCTCAAACTCATACACTTCAAAAAAATATACCTAATTAGAAATTTGATATGCATGAATAAGGAAGTCCTCATGCAACACAAACTAAAATGTGTCACATTTAGACATGTCATCAAGTTGAACTACATCATGTTGAGACTCATGTTTACTTAAGCATTGCAATTCACTTGCCTCTTTTCATGCTTCAAAGTTCCAAACAAAGGACTCAACTTTAAAGGTGTAGCAGAGTCTTCATTAATGAGTGAAACATGGCCTTCAACAAACTAAAATTATATATCACCTTTATGCTTATATGGAGGCTATATCATCTTTACAATTTTATATGGAGGCTCTTTAGGAGTCTTCACAAATGTGTCCAAAGTAAAATTACTCAAATCAAATAATGGCTTATATGGAGCTTTATTAAGTTGATCTACGTAGGTGGATTAGTGTGTAAACATTCAAATTAGATGGTAATTCACAAGTCTATAGAATAATAAAATGAATCCCTAGTCTAGAATCCAAATGTATATATTCAAACACATTAAAGATTTTGAACAAATTACTTTATTGAATTGGAGAAGGCATGTACACGTGCAATGTTTAGCTTATTCTTCCTTGTCTATAATTTTATACATATGTACATGCGTGTGGTGCATGGATCATATGGACAAGGTGACAATAGATGTCAAACCCATATGGATCTAAAATTAAGTAGTTAATTTTGATCTATTTGAAATAATTAGACAATCGGGGTCATGTCCTAATTTTTCATTACTGTAGAAGTTGATAATTTCTCTAGAAGTGGCTGTTTACTACCAAAGTTTCCCTAGCTGATGAAGTTGAGTAGTCATTAACAAAGTCAAATAGTTGTTGATGAAGGCATGTTGTTGTTAAAGTTGATAGTTATTGAAGAGTAGTAGAATAAAAATATGAACAAGAATCAAGAAGCTACTTATGCACCTTCTCACTCTAGAATGTATGATGAAAAATGCCTAAGACTCAAGTTGCACATCCTAAAATGTTTAAACATTAAGGTCATGATATATGCATGCCTTCCAATGATCTTATTAAGAACACATTCCTCACATACCAAGAAATCAAGAGATTAACAAGGACATTATGTATGATAAACCCACATTTCATTTCAAAGGAACTACTTCAAGTCCTAGATACTTAATAATGAACTGTGGCAAAGCAAATGCAAAATTGCTATATGGAGCCACCTCAAAAGAAGACAGCACAATGTATATAGAAAAATAATTCAATAGTTGCACATGTTGAGATAGTTTTTTCACTAAGAGAATCACTTCTTATAAAAAAATATATTTACTTGAGGATAAAGAACTTGATATATTACTTGTTGGGATGGGGATGACCTCTTTTAAATGTTATCTCTCTAATTTTATTGGTTGATCTTTGTTTGGACCCATGTGGGGACATTTTTCCTTTCAATTCTTTCCATGTCTCTTCCTATATGACTTCTTGTTCCTATCTTCCATGATTACCATTTATACTATCCTATGTTACTTGTTTAGCTCCTATTCTTTCATGTATTCAATCCTTACCTCCCATGCTTTCCTCTATGCCTTGTTTCATTCCTAAACATCTCTATGTTCTATATTGAGAACCTATATTTTTCCATGTTCCTTGTTTACTTATATATTCGTATGCTATATATCCATGATGTCCCTATGTTCCTATGATCTATGCTTGTGATCTCTATCTCTTATGTGTCCATATTCCATGCTTATCATGATGTTTCTAATACTTAAACATACTTATGGTTCTTACACATTTAGCATTCTTATTCTTTACTTATTTATATATATGTATTTTAACATTTAATTTTTCCTTCTTATGTGTTCTTATGCATCTCCTATTCTCATTTATGTATATAGTTGAATACTTCATAGGTTATGTATATAGTTTCATGCTTAAATTGAGGAAAACAAAACAGATATCCATTTTGGCCATCTTGAAAATGGATATCCATTTTGTAGAAGTGATATGGACATTGCTAGGTGACTGTTGCCCAACAAATTGGCTTAAGAAATGGATATTCATTTCAATAACATATATTCATTTAATAACGGATATATGTTTCTGAAATAGATATCCATTATGTAGATGCAAAAAAAAGACAAAAGGAATATTGTTGGGCCCGACATCCCCGCCTACAGACCATTTGCTATCAAAAAACTCATGATTTCTTCCTGTGACAGTGAAAAACATTCTTATGTACTTTTGGAGACACAATTTGCTTGTTACAATCATAGGGGTGATCTTTTTGTTCCCCTAATGGGAAGCAACAGTCGTCATAAAGAAAAAAGGAGGAAAGTTACATTGGAGGAATTGAAGCAATTAGGCAAAAGGATAGGGCAAGGAAGAGGATTGGAAGAGCGGGTTTGGTGGATGTTCATCAAGGTGAAGCTTCTTCTTTACCATCCAATGACATGCAAATTGAAAATGTTAATTTTGATTATAATGAAATGTTGGATAAGAATGAAAGTCACTATGATATTGCAAATGAAAATGTTGCAAAATGCAATGAAACACGTATTTATAAGAGCAATACCATGGACAAAGAAGAAGAAGAAAAACAAAGACGTGTGCTTGAACAAAGTGGATATGAAACTCATGATATTGAATTTGTACTCCATAATCCATTTGTTGATAAAATTGATGGGGTTGATAACATGGATGAAATAATGAAAATCAATGTATCTCCAAATTTCATAAGAAGAGAGGACATTTGTCAAGAAGAGAATAAGTGTGATGAAATTGGAAAACACCCAAGAACCCCAAAATGGTTACTTGAAATTGATGAGAACATAATGGAAAAACTTGAAGGCAAGAGGTCGTCACGAACGGTTCGGTTGTGGGCTTCAAAACTCTTCCATGAATACTTTGAGAATAAAATATAAACCGAACAATGCCAACTTTTTGTACAATTACTAAAGATGTAAAAAATGAGACCTTTACTAAAGAAATTAAAGATTCAGTTAAACAAAGTGTCTGATCGGGATAAAATTATTGTTAGAAGCCTTTTCAATACACTCAATTCTATTGGAAAGACTAGCAAGCAGAAAGATAAAAGAGCTCCTTGTAGAGTAATAACAACCTCAATAGTAAGAAAACAATTAAGAAATGCTCAATTAATGAGGCAAACTTGTGTTGACTTAATATTGAATCATAAAACATTGTCAAAAGCACTAGAATTAAGATCAAGGCTAGATATCCCTCTTGGAAATGATACTTGGGCTTTTAGTGGTAGGCTTCCACGAGTTGACAAGAAGCTAATCAATAGCACAAAGGAAGAAATTGAACAATTTTGGCACACTAACTTTAGGGTATCACTGAATGCAAAAGATGTTTTAAAGTTAAGAATTGGTGATAAAGACAACACACCACATCCTAAACATTACTTGGAATGTAGCCAAACAACATTGTACAAACAATATTATGAAACACACCTAGGTATGACAATCTCATAAAGATCATTTGAATCTCTTAAGCTATTTTATTGTGTTCCTATTAAAGTTTGTAATACATGTTGCAAATACCATGTAGAGTTTTCTATGTACCATGAATTATTATGCAATATTCGTTCTACTTTGTACACTAACGAAATGTTACAGGAGTGTGGTACAATTCAACTACCAAAGTCATCTAGGGACTTATTGGATTTATTTCTATGTATTAGAGATGATGGTTGCATTTTCTATAAGAATGATTGTTTAAATGAAAAGTGTTTACAATGTGGTGGGTTATTAAAGTTTGTATCAAGTTTTCATGAGGGTAGTGAGCATGATTTTGGAAAGAGAATGGTTGAGAAAAAGAGATATGAGATAGTGAAATACAATTTGAAAAGTGGAGGTGAAGGTTCTAGATGTGAGTTGATTGTAAGAGAGGTAAGTGTTGCTAATTTTATTGATGATTTTAAGAAAAATCTTTTCTACAAGTATGTCAGACACAGCCATAGGTATCAATGGTTAGATCAACAGTTCAGGATGTGTAAAGATTTTTTTCTAATTGGAACTATTGTCTCTATAGTTGATTTTGTAGAAAACTACACATTACAACCCCAAAATGAAGTTCAATCCCAGTACTACAATTCTATTTAGATTTCTATTTTGTTCACATCACATCCAAACATGCCCCTGATAGTACAGAAGAGAACAGGAATATTGTCAGAGAATACCATTTTTACATGATTGATGATCGATCTCATTCATCAGAGTATGTGTAATATTTTTTTGAACAATTTTATGGGTTCTTGCAAGAAAAAGATATTAGAATGGATCAACATCTCATTTGGTCAAATAATTACACCGATCAATTCAAGAATGCTCGTATATTCTATTGGTTGTGCAGAAAGCATGTAGAGATAGGTATACCTCATATTTGGAATTTTTTTGAAGCTGGGCATGGAAAAGGTGAACATGATGGATCGGGTGCATGTGTGAAGAGAGCTCTTTTTAAAGAACAACTAAAGATTAGAGGTGGTGCTACATTCAGTGATGCAGATTCTATTGTTAAGTGGTGTAACTATGCATTGTCACAAGGAGTGGCTCTTGATTCAAAAGTGCCCAGGTTCTTTTGGTTGGTTGATGATGGGATAGCAAAAGAGAAATGGGATTTTCAAAGAATTAGTGAATTGTCAAAGATGCATTCATTTTGAAGCTTAGATGCAAGTGCATGGACTATTTGGACATGAGAATTAGCTTGTTTTTGTCAAAGTTATATTAAATGTGATTGGGATAATTGCGAGTCAAGTGAGTTGGTAGATGCATGGATTCCACAATATTTAACCCATTATCTCAAGGTTAATCATCTTTCGTCAACAACATGGAGAGCTCATCCGACTATGAACATCTTTCAGACCTTGTATAGCTTGCACCGCTTGGAAATGAAGAGAGGTCAGACTATTGGTTGGCACGATGTGTATAGGGAAAACAAAAGCTAACACAACCTATGACAGATGATGAAGGGTTCACATATCCTACAAGATCAGTTGCTATTGTTGGGACTTGGTTACGAACATATATGATTAGAAAGAATGGCATCCCTGCCTTTGAAGACTTTGAGATACATAAAACCATATTGATTTATTCACACCTAGTTGTAGCAACAAATGTCAAGTTACTAAAGCATCATGGAAAACCAAAATCAAAACAACTATGGACAATTAGTAATGCTGATCATGAAGCAATATTGGATACTCTGAAGGTAAGAGATGACCCCTCAGGTATGCTTGACTAGCATTTAAACTTCCAGATGGACAGGTATGACATTTTTTATCTTAACTTGTTCTTGTTTTTTCTATTTTTTTAGAATTGTTTTATTAAAAATCTTGTTTCTTTAACTATAATACATGTTTTTGACTATACAATATTGTGAATGAGGTTATTTTGCATGGCATTGTAGATTTTTTGCATGGCATCATAGGTTATTTTGACTATACTCGAGGTACAATTTTTAGTGTTAATTTGACTACAACATCTGATAGATTTCCCATATGCTTCATGCAATCTCATATGGTATATTTCATATAGTATGTGGCAATCTCTACTTTCCTTGGGTTTTGGATAAATGGTTCCAATGACACCTTGACCATGTTCATGAAAGTAGGTATGACAAATGAAATCAAATTGCACACTTTTCTATGTTTCCACACTTTTCTTTACACCTGCCAATTGCCAAACTTTTCTATGTTTTAAATTAAAAATCTTGTTTCTTTAACTATAATGCATGTTTTTTACTATACAGGATTGCGAATGAGGTTATTTTGCATGGCATTGTAGATTTTTTTGCATGGCATCATAGGTTATTTTGACTATACTTGAGGTACAATTTTTAGTGTTAATTTGACTACAATATCTGACAAATTTCTCATATGCTTCATGCAATCTCATATGGTATATTTCATATAGCATATGGCAATCTCTACTTTCCCTGGGTTCTGGATAAATGGTTCCAATGACACCTTGACCATGTTCAAGCAAGTAGGTATGACAAATGAAATCAAATTGCACACTTTTCTATGTTTCCACACTTTGCTTTACACCCACCAATTGCCAAACTTTTCTATGTTTTAAATTAAAAATATTGTTTCTTTAACTATAATGCATGTTTGTGACTATACAGGATTGTGAATAAGGTTATTTTGCATGGCATAGTAGATTTTTTTGCATGGCATCATAGGTTATTTTGACTATACCCGAGGTATGATTTTTAGTGTTAATTTGAATTTCTTAATATTTTGCTTTCTAGCTTTTTCTACATACTAATTTCTACCTATGCTTCCTCACTTTGCATTCATGTCTCTTAAGGCAATTGCAACTACAACATTTGACAGATTTCCCATATCCTTCATGCAATCTCATATGGTATTTCTTGTTTTATCTCATGTCATTTGATGTACATAAATGATATTTATGTTTAATTAATTTTTCTTCTTGATGCTTCTCACAGGAGGTCACAACTCCAACCCGTCCAACTATGGATAAAGAAGCTAGAGACAAGATGATGGAGACTAATCATCAGGTGGCAATAAGTGATCGATTACATATGTGATGTTATATATTTCATACATTTTCTATATTAATGTGCATATATTGTTTGGTTGTATTAATAGGTGGAGCTGGATGAACTTCTTGTTGAAGAGGTCTACTCAATGATAGAGAGAGGATGAGTCACTGATTGGAAACTAGTATTTAGGACATTTTTTGTATGCATGGATGGCTTTGTATATATACTTTGTATGAACTACCAATATATATTTTTGAATATATGCCTATATGGCTTTGTTTGGACATGCCTATATGGCTTTGTATATAAACTAGATGTTATGTTCATGACGTTATGTATATGACAACTTATATTAAATATTTAATATGATGATCAATTATCGTTACAAGAATTTGGTTTTACACATGCCAATTGCATTTGCTTGAAAATTTATAAATCATTTTCAAATAATCCATTTTATGCATTTCAATCTTTGTACAAAGCTCTGTCTTGATGTACTCTAACGACCCTCAAGAGTTGAGGCTTGAACAATGTATGGGTGAAGAGAATTTGAATGGCAGTCCTTGTTTATTTTTATGGTTGCAGGCAGATTGACCTTGTGTTGAGGTTGCTTGCCAAAGTTTGGCATTGTAACATTACTTAGAGTTTGGTGAAGGTTATGACAGGTCTGAGATTGATGTTGACACCCTGGAACAACCATTGGCCTGATACTTCCTTCATGAATTGAGTTTTAATTCATTGTTTGTACATGAAACATAGATTGTCCCATTGAATGTTGCTACCTTTAAGTTTGCTCATACATTTGGGGGTTACTAAGACCTTGAAAGGTCTGTGATGTCATTTATATCATTACCTAATGCTTACTATGGTGTTTCCATGCCGTCCCACAAAATTGAGAGGTCTATCACCTTTGCATATTGAGAGGACTGTCATGACTAAAGAAGTCTGATATTTGGATGTATCATACTATGGACACTAGAAACAAGGAAGACTTGATGTGTTAGAACCTAGTTTTTTTTTTGTTTGTCATGAGCAATGATAGGTGGATGGAGAGAGAGGTCCTACAAACCATGAACCATAGGTCTTGAACATATTTGAAGGGTTGACACAAGGCATGACTATCCCAAGAGGACTAATTTCACAGTCTTACGGTGTAAGAGTTACAAAATTTGCCCATGCATTTGGGGGTTACGAAGACCTTGAAAGGTCTGTGATGTCATTTATATCATTACCCAATTCTTACTATGGTGTTGCCACACTGTCCCACAAACTTGGGAGGTCTACCACCTTTGCATATTGAGAGGACTGTCATGACTAAAGAAATCTGATATTTGGATGTATCAGACTATGGACAATAGAAACAAGGAAGATTTGATGTGTTAGAGCCTAGTTTTTGTTTGTTTGTCATGAGCAATGATAGGTGGATGGGGAGAGAGGTCCTATAGACCATGAACCATAGGTCTTGAACATCTTTGAAGGGTTGACACAAGTTAAGGCATGACTGTCCCAAGAGGATTGATTTCACAGTCTTAGGGTGTAGGAGTTACTAAATCTACCCATACATTTGGGGGTTACAAAGACCTTGAAAGGTCTGTGATGTCATTTATATCATTACCCAATGCTTTCTATGGTGTTGTCATGTTGTCCCACAAACTTGAGAGGTCTATCACCTTTGCATCCTGAGAGGACTATCATGACTAAAGAAGTCTGCCCTATCGTGAGTTCCATTGAACCTTGAGAAGAGAGTGAACCTATTGTTGTGAAATATGGTATCAATAGTCTAGTTTGTAACCCTACTCTGCATCAATACAATGTCAAAAGTCATATTTCAAAGTTCATAATTAGTAGAATTAGTTTTAAGTGATGGGAGTGGGCTGTTGTGAGAAATAAGACAATAAGACAAAAGACTAGGCTAAAACTTTCTTATTATATGACTAGCATTCTTTCAAGGAATGAATTTTCTTTTTTCACTTGGATCAATAAAATTGGAAGTGTGTCTATTCATCTGAATGTGCATTGAGATGTGCTTGAATCTAGGTCTTTTGAATTTTTGGACCAAGGAGATGGTCTTTGTTGAAGAATAGTATGATTTTTCTTTATGTGGTCACATTCAATGCTCATTCACTAGCATGTTGGCAATTGGATTTTAGTGCTTTCTTTGGTGTATGATTTGAATGCTCTTGTAGTCTTATAGAAATTGGGATGAGTAGGAAAGAGTTAATTTCAATCTTTGTTGGCACCTAAATTGTTCCTAGGATTTGTTGGCACAGTAGGTCTGATATTTAGATGTATCAGATTGTGGACAACAGAAACAAGGAAGATTTGATGTGTTAGAGCCTAATTTTTGTTTGTTTGTCATGAGCAATTATAGGTGGGTGGAGAGAGAGGTCCTACAGACCATGAACTATAGGCCTTGAACATCTTTGAAGGGTTGACACAAGTTAAGGCATGACTATCCCAAGAGGACTGATTTCACAGTCTTAGGGTGTAAGAGTTGTAAGCCCATGAATTGTTGCATTGTTGAGTCATCATTTAAACACCAAGTCAAGCCTGTCCCATGACAAGTACATTGTCCCAAGGTCTATTGGATCAAGAGTCTAAAAAGAGTTTGATGTTAGGGTCCTATAGAGGTACACCTAGGAGCATAAATGAAGATGGTGTAAGATCTTAGTTTGGCACTAGCAGAGAGGACGTAGTCAAAGGTTGTGGATTTTATCTTTACACCCACCAATTGGTTTTGCTTGAAAGTTTCTAAAGCCTTGGCAACAAATCCATTATTTGTATATCCTACAACCATACCATTCCATGAGACCACATTTCTTTGAGGCATCATGTCAAATAGTTCACTCACCTTGTCTATGCTTCCACATTTTGCATACATGTCTTATAGGGTAGTTGCAACTACAACATTTTTCAAAATTCAATGCAACTACAAAAAAAAATTGAGGCATCATTCAATACAGCTACAACATTTGATAAAATTCCCATATCAATTTTGTAATAATATGTATGAGATACTATATATTTCTATATTATTACCCTAATTAGTAAGAATTAATAAGAAAGAAGCATAATGGCAATAATTAGCATTCAAGGATTTCTAATGAAGACCTAGGGTTTGGGTGCTAATGGTAGCTCACCAAACCCTTAGAACAATCTTTATTTGAAGATATTTTATGATTTAGACTAATACAAATGTTTGGGTATCTCATGATCATATTGAGATCTAATCATTGCTTTGTTTCTTGTAGGGTTTGTTTCCATGCTTCTAATCATAATAATCAAGGTTATGGGACAACAAGGTTATGGAATAGATCTTGTCATGTCATATGAGGAGATCATGGCCACAATACTATCAAGATGTGAATTTCAACAACAAATTTCCATTTGTCCAAACCTTACCATCGTACATAGTTAAGAAGGCTTCAGTTTCATGTAGTAGAAAGGTGCTAGGCATGACATTTTGCATTCCATAGCTTGTGGGGCCGAACGGACTATGCCAGCACATCAGTGTGGGTGGGTAAATGCCAAAGGAGGTCTCATTTTGTGTGTGAAGTGCCCCAATCATTCCAAGCAGCAAACTACAGACAAAGTCCCTTAAGATCCCTAAGATGAAAAAACTCCCAAACTTTGATGGAGTAGTTCTCAAAATTTATGGTAGCTGGGAATGTTTTGTTTGGACCTAAAAGTACATGTGGCATGCATCTACAATAACCTCTCTCAATTTTGTTCAACTCCTGTCCATTTGACCGTGCCAAAATCAAACACATTCTTGTAAAATGCTTCAGTTCCATGCAATGGAAAGGTTGCCATGTGCCATATTTTTTGTTCTGCTCATCATGGGACTGAACTGAGTACACCAACACATCTGAGTGGGTAGGTAAATGCCAAGAGAGGTCTCATTTCATGCACCAAGTGTCTCAATCATTCCAGGCTGCAAGCTACCAGCAAACTCGAAAGGTGGTAGGTGTCGGTAGCTTGTAGGCCAGAATGACTGGGATGCTTGGTAGATGAAATGAGACCTTCCCTACCATTTACCTACCCACCCTGATGTGTTGGCATAGTCAGTTCAGCCCCACAATAGGCAGAACAAAAAATATGGCACCTGGCAATCTTTCCATTGTATGGAATTGAAGCATTTTGCAAGAATGTGTTTGATTTCGGCACGGTCAAATAGACAAGAGTTGAATGAAACTGAGAGAGGTTATTGTAGACAAACCCCACATGCACCTATAGGTCCAAAAAAAACATTTCCATCTACCACAAATTCTGAGAATTGCTCCATCAAAGTTTGGCAGTTTTTTCATCTTAGGGATCTTAAGGGACTTTGTCGGTAGCCTACTACCCAGAATGATTGGGGCACTTGGCACATGAAATGAGACCTCTCCTAGCATTTACCTACACACCCCAATGTGTTGGTGTAGTCCATTCGGCCCCACAAGCTATGGAATGCAAAATGTCACTCCTAGCATCTTTCAAGTTTACCAGTAGCTTGCAACCTGAAATGACTGAGACACTTGGTGCATGAAACGAGACCACCCCTAGCATTTACCCACCCACTTGGATGTTTTGGTGTAGTCGTTTCACCCCCAAGACCTGTGGAATGCAAAATTTTAGTGTTAGCAACCTTCTACTTTGTCGATAGATTACAGCCTAGAACGACTGGGATGCTTGGCATATGAAATGAGACCTTCCCTACCATTTACCCACCCACCCTGATGTGTTGGCACAGTCAATTTAGCCCCACAATAGGCAGAACAAAAAATATGGCACTTGGCAACCTATCTGCTGCATGGAACTGAAACATTTTGCAAGAATGTGTTTGATTTCAACACGATCAAACAGACAGGATTTGAACGAAACTGAAAGAGGTTATTGTAGATGGACCCCACATGCACCTATAGGTCTAAAAAAAAATTCCCAACTACCACAAATTCTAAGAACTACTCCATCAAAGTTTGGCATTTTTTTCATCTTAAGGATCTTAAGGGACTTTGCTGGTATCCCGCTGCCCCAAATGATTAGGGCACTTGGAACACAAAATGAGACCTCCCCTAGTATTTACCCACCCACCCTGATGTGTTGGTATAGTTCGTTCAACCCCACAACCTATGGAATGCAAAATGTCACTCCTAGCACCTTTCCACTACATCAAACTGAAGCATTTTGTAAGAATGCGTTTGATTTCAGCATGCTCAAATGGACAGGAGTTGAACGAAACTGAGAGAGGTTATTGTAGATGAACCCCACATACACCTGTAGGTCTAAACAAAACATTCCCAGCTGCCATGAATTATGAGAAATACTCTATCAAAGTTTGACAGTTTTTTGGTCGTAGGGATCTTAAGGGACTTTGTCGGTAGCTTGTTGCTCGAAATGACTGCGATGCTTGGTGCATGAATTGAGAGCTCCCTTGGCATTTACCCACACACCCCGATGCATTGGCATAGTCCATTTGACCCCACAAGCTATGGAATGCAAAATGTCACTCCTAGCACCTTTCCACTGCATCAAACTGAAGCATTTTGTAAGAATGTGTTTGATTTCGGCATAGTCAAACAGACAGGAGTCAAACAAAACTAGGAGAGGTTATTGTAGACAGACCCTATATACACCTGTAGGTCCAAACAAAACATTCCCAACTACCACAAATTTTGAGAACTACTCTGTTAAAGTTCGGTAGTCTTTTCATCTTAGGGATCTTAAGGGACTTTGTCAATAGCCTGTTGCCCCGAATGATTGGGGCACTTGGCACACAAAATGAGACCTCCCCTAGCATTTACCCACCCACCCCGACACGTTGGCATAGTTTGTTTGACCCCACAATAAGCAAAACAAAAAATATGGCACATGGCAAGGTTTTTTCTCTTAGGATCTTAAGTGACTTTGCTCTTAGGGAACAATGTACTAGCAAAGACCCTAGTTTTCATAAGGGGAGACCTAGAAACTTTATCCTTCAACTCCTTATCCAATGACAAGTTTATTCTCAAAGTTTGATGGTTTTTTATGACCATATACATGATGTTGTTTTAGGACAGTCATAAAGGGCCATGTGTATCTTTTTAACAAATAATCATTCCTTTGCATTTGGACCTTTATACCACCTCCTCCTTGTTTTGAACCTATAAATTAGATTATCTTCATGTTAGTAATGGTATCTTTGATTGATTATGAGGATAAGTGGTGTTTATGGACTGTTATGACAATCTTCAACAAGGAGTCTTCAGTTTAAGGATTAGGAAGATCATATTAGTTTCATGCTGAGTATTAAAGAGAATAAAAGAAGGCTCAGTAGGCAAAGCAATAAAAATGCCAAGAAGAGGGTAGAATAGATGGTATAATGTTGAACAAAGATAAATATTTTGAAGGAATGGATCCTACTAAACCTTGGCTTATAGTGTTGGATATCTTGTGCATTGTTGAGAGGTTACAAAATAGAGATTGAAGATCAATCATACACTAAACCCAAAACCTTGTAGTCTGAAACCTTATGAAAATTTATGAAGATGAATAGTGTGATTAGTGCTAGGGTTTGTACTAAACATGTTGTAGGTTTCTAAGAAGGAGAAAAAGTAGTGATATAATCCTGTTAGATAGTTTTTTAGGTCTAGTAATGGCTAGCATTCTTATTAAAGGCTTTTATATCCTTGAAGGGACTTAGAAAAGAAGATACAAGGTCTATGTATAAATTTATAACCTACACATGCTTTTAAACTACTTAAACCCCTATCTACTTTGGCATGTGTTTCCAACACTATGAAGCTCTGCCAGTACAGTCTCAAGACATGCATATATATCTCAAATCAAACATAGCTCATGAGGTTGTCAAGGAAGTATTAGGACTTTGTTAAAGTTAGCAAAGGAAAAATATCAGATAACACAATAGTTGTTAGTGGAGGTTAGATTAGTGTTGTTGAAGGACATGCTAGACAAGAGGATGAAAGATGAGTAAAGGCACATGGCCTAGAAAGCCACAAAATAGAGATTCTTAAATCAGTTTGAATAGCTTAGCACGTGTCTTATATCAATGTCTTTGGAGGTTCTTAAATCAGTTTGAATAGCTTAGCACATGTCTTATATGCCTACGTGAGTAATACAAAGGGAGATGCACTCCATCATAGTGGGAACTAATTGTGGACAGCGAATCATATCAGGATAATATATATATAGTGGTTGGCTATGATATATACAGTGGTTGGCTGTCTTTAATTTTGTAACAATAGATTTGCATGTGTTGTATGTCATAAAACCATCCATTCTGATGTGATTGAAGTGAAATAGAAATCTAATTTTCATAGTAGTTAGAACTGATTCAGTTCATCATTCTTCATTGCATACATCTCTAAATTATGTAACAGTAGTCTAAGCTATGTGCCTTGGCTATCCTTTAGCCATGCATAAGTTGTGTAAGGACTGTTGTGTGAACAACCTGATCTGATTTAGTTCTTCATCATTTGCAACCTATTTGTATATGATCAATTTGTAAATGTTGATCATTTTTTTATATGGGCAAAGCTATAATAGAAGAGTGCAGAAAATAAAGTCAGATTTCAGTCCCAAGACCCTGTCAACACTAAGAATGGATTGACCCAGTTTCATGAAGCTTGCAGTATTAGTAATGGATAGTCTAAGACTGAGAAAAAGGGGCAAGGGACTAAATACATTGTAGATGACATTGTTAACCAAGAGAAAACCCTAAAATGTGAGCACATATGGAATATGAATAGTCCAAGTTGGATAGTGAAGCTCACTGTCAAACTTAACTAGTCTAGGTCAAGAAGAGATGTCATGTGAGAGCATAAATATGTCTTGGAAAAATATCATGAGGAAGAACAAAGACAACAATATGCATTAGGGATAGTGGCCAATGTTAGATATTCCCCAAGTCTCCAAGACCTTGGAGTCATGTAGCTTCTATAAAGAAGTTGTATATGCATGAGAAGAGACTCTCAAGGTCTAAGATCAAAGGACCTGACTATCATAAGTTGACAGTGGAGGCTTACAATGTCATCACAAATCAAACCAAATTCACCATAAAAATTTTGTCATAAGATTAGCACAAAGGTATATGGATAATATCAAAAAAGCATACATCATCATGTAATAACCACACATGCATATCTCACAATGATAACAGGCAAACTCTTAAGTCTAAAATCTCAAGACATAACTATGGGAATACAAACCATACTCAACCAAGACCTCCTAAAGCAATAATTACTGAAGCCCATCATACCCATGTAACCAAGAGCCTCATGAAAAACCAAATGCATTATGAACCAACCAAGACTCCATAATCAAAAGAATGTCAAACCTTAACTAATGGACACACAAGCAAACCATCAAATTAACTCAAATGAGATATGTGGCAACAAACAAGTGCATCCAAAGCATACAAGCCAACTAGGGGGCTAGAAATTGCTGTTCTAGATTATCGATGCCCTGAATAAGACTGAAAATGGAGAAAACATGAAGAAAGGAGGCTAGAAATGAAGTTTTGATGGTGAAATTAGTTATCTAAAACTGCTTTTTGATGTTTGTACTTGAAAAATGAAGAGATGCAGCTACATATGGAGGAGATAAAAGTATTTAATAGCTCTGCATATGTGTGAACCATTCAAATTTTTCATTTCATGAAAATCCTATATATAACTAAAACTACAATCACGTGGCAACTAAGATCAAGTTATGTCTTAAGGTATGAAACAACATATATCACCTTTCTACCAAGAAAAATAATCATATATAACAAGAAATCAATCTATAACATGTTATTAATCATAACTCAACCATTGTAGACTGATTATACATCAAACTTTTAAGTTTCAAAGTAGGAATACATGCACATAAGGAATTTAAATTATATTGTATATCAAGGTGTATATATATTAAAATCTAATCCATAATGGTAGACATATACAAAAATTTGGCAAATATGCCAACTCAAAACATTTTTTACAAAATGTGGCATATGCCATGTCTCAAAATCTATATGCAATCTACATGTCAAATAGCTACATCAAATACTAAAGGTCCACTTGACCCAATATCTTTGGTGATTCCTCAACCTGTGATGGATTCTCAATCTATGATGGATCCTCAAAAAGTGTCCTCTTCGTACCATGATGTCTAGTAGTTGATGGAGGCAAAGTTGACTGCATTAACAAGTCAAACCACAAATTTGATCAATCTCTTCAATGGTAAATAAAAATAAGTTAGAGAACTAGTAAATAGAATCTTATCAACTATAAGACTACTATAAACTATCAACTATTTAGAAAATTTTAATTCAATTACCTTGACTCTTTCTTGTCGTTCGGACAATCATTCTGCAAATGATTTTCTCTTAAGACAATCAAGTGTCCTACTAAAGTATGATGGCAAAGGTGGCACATCACTGATATTCTAAAGAGATTGTAAAAGTAAAGTAACATTGAAATAAATTAATATATAATTATTAAACAAAAAGGAAATGCATACATTAAAAAAGGTTAGATGTGTTACACATAAACAATCTAGAGTGCACACTACACAAAAAACTATCTACTAGAAAACAAGCACATACCACCATCGAGGCCTCCTGCATCAATTGAGAAGGACTCGTCATGGATGAACCAACTAATATCTCCTGTATGAAAAATGACAAGAATGTAAGACTCTATGTATCCAAATAATCATAATAATTTTTAAATTATTATTTATCTAATAATCAAATATTTAAGTTTTCTAAATTATCAATTAAAGTACAATTCAATCAAATTAAGTTTCCACCCTTTGTTGGTGTTCAGAAAGTCATTCTGTGAATGATAGTCACTTGGGTCGATCAGGAGTTTGAGTGAAGACCATTGGCAAAGATGCCACACCATTCACATTCTAGATATAAAATTAAAGAGACATCATGATATAAATTAAATTAACATTAAATTAATTAAATTAACATCATGATATAAATTAATATATAATTACTCACAAAGAAATAAATGCATACAAAAAAAATTGATGTGTAGAACAAATTATACCAACAAGTCAAAGCCAAATTGGATGGCAGACAAAGTTCCATGATGAACTTTTGTCAACTCCTCCTCTGTCATCAGTTGTTATCCCCTTTAGATACATTAGTACTAATAAATTTGTATATATTATTCATATGGAATACACCATGAAATTTGACTTTAAATTTTACCTGCATAAAAGATTGGCCATGGACTTCTCCTTCTCTTGCTCCACCGATGCTTGTGCTTCTGCTCTTGTCCCTGACCCCTCAACTTGGGTTCTGGAGGCCACTGCATCATCTCGTGAATGGAGATCATACTCTGAGGTGTTCAAAGGTGGCTCGCTACTCTCCAAAATAGGACCTAAGCATAGCTAATTGCAAAAAATGCAATGATGGGGCACACAAACATATGTGGACGAGGAGTGTTTAGTAAAATTAGTTGATCCAATATCATGACCAACATCATGTAGTTGTGCAAACTAAGAAATCTATATAATCAAGTGCTCGGTCAAAGAGTGTACTGCACTAAGGCCATGTTGTGTTGCATTTGCAACAACATCTAGGTGCTAAATTGGGGGTGGAGAAGGGATAGCAGGAGGGGGAATATAGGGACCTTGTACTTGTCTCATTTCCCTAGGTCTATCTTGAGGCATTCCCTTACCTACTCCCTGGAAATCTTTAAAATCAAAATAATTAACATGGTGGCCCATGATGAACTAGGCGTAGATTTTATGAAGTCCTAAAATACAAAGGTACATCTAAATTATTGTTGGGTGGTTTATCAAAAACCATCTACCAACAATCCCAAAAAATTATGACTAATGCCCTCATGTGTACACTATTTGATTGAATACTTGGGCTTATGAACATCAACATGCACGCCAGTTTTAGGATTGACAAAATGTTGGGCTAACATAACTTTTGTAATGTCTAAGTCTTTCACTTGATCATATGATAAACCATCAGCATATTCTGCCTTCTTGGTTTCTCACCATTGCCTAAATGATTCATGTTGGCTTGACAGGGTTTGAACATGACTAATAATTCCCTCTAAATTTGATGTCATTGTAGACAATCGAGGGTGGCGGTGATACATTTCTACAATCCTACTTATTTGATCAATGTTTCTTTGAATTTTCTCTTCAATTGTTGGAGGGGGAGGGTTTGGTGGTGGAGGATTTGGGTTTTCATTTTGTCCATCCATTTTACCTATTTAAAATATAAAACATACCTATTTAGCATAAAAACCAAAAAAAAATTGCTTGAATATACAAAACAAACAAAAAAATGCAAATTTACTAACCTCTTTGGATCGGAATCCATTCTGGAGCTCTGATATCTATTTTACAAGAGGTCTACGTTTTGCAAGCCACGGGTTTGCAAAATACGACCTCTTTTTTTTCCCTTTTTATGTTTTCAAAAATGGATATCCATTTTTTTTTACCAATTCTTTTCATTGTTTTTTAGTTTAACATTACACATTAAATATCAATATCAATAGTTTAAATTACATTACACATTTAACTATTAAATATAAATAGTTTAAATTACACATTAAATATAAATATAAATAGTTTAAATTACATATTACACATTAAATATCAATAGTTTAAATTACTAACTATAGTCAATGTATTCATGTCTTCTTATATAACCACCACTACCACCCATAAGCTTGTGGTAACAAATACAACCATCTAACCAATTCTTTCAACTTGTAGTATTGTAGAACATTCTCTTAACATAACCAAGCCTCTAGATTGTTCCACATGAACTTCAAGTCTGCTACAAGTCCACATGCATTATTATTTATGCTTCTACTAGCACAGTTAAATATGTAGTTGTGAGTACTTCTTCAATTGACTCATGGTTAAATTTCCATAGCATCACCACATGTAGACATATCTCCACGCTATATCGCAACATCTACAACTCACCACATCCTACCATATTACATTTTATCATTGTTCAATAGTTGAACCATATAAACAGAGAGAGAGGGGGGTTGCTTGGGGTTAGGGGTTAGGATTTACGGGCATTGTTTAGGGTTTATGAGTTTAGCATTGCTCAAGTTTAGGGTTTAGGGTTTAGGGGTTAGGGTTTAGGGAAACTATTTAAGGTTTAGGAGTTTAGGGTTGCTTAGGTTTAGGGTTTAGAGTTTAGGGTTTAAAGAGAGATAGAGAGAGGAGACTAATAGAGATTGGGAGAGATCTAGAGGAGACAGAGGGGAGAGATAGGGAGATAGAGAGTGAGAGACATCTCCAGAGACATAGAGAGAGATTGAGAGGTAGAGGGATTATAGAGATAGGGAGATAGGGAGAGATAGGGAGATAGAGGTTTAGGGTTGCTTGGGTTTAGGGGCATTATTTAGGGTTTAGGGTTTATGGGGTTAGGGGTTAAGGTTTAGAGGTTTAGGGTTTTGGGTTTAGAGAGAGATAGAGGACCAATAGGGAGATACAATGTGTATAAAACCCCACCACCAAAGAGATTACAATCTTGTATCAATCTCAAATATAGAGTACATTAACACAACTTCCTCTTTAGTCCAACAAAATTCTGGTAGCATAGCAACATAACCTATAATACCATACAAACTACTATCCCATGCCTCCAATATATAGGTAAATGTAATCCAATATGTGGTTTCCAATACAATGGACTCAAACAATGAGCCAAGTAGTCAACATGCAAAAGAGACCTCATGACGTGTGTGGGAGTTACAAGTATCTTTCTAGAAGCTTCAAGACCTTTCTCATGAACTCGTTTATGCAACTTCACTAGAGGACAAAAACAACTCATTAAAGGACAAAATAACAACTCCCCAAGTCCAAAAATGACAACCAACTTTTTACATGTCATCATATATATTGTTTCTTACACCTCTTACTATGCCATATATGTTTCTTACACATCTTACAATGTCATAAATTTTCATAGATTACCCTCCACTTTGTGCTAAGTTTCCAATCATGCCTTACACATTTGCTTCCCTCCACATTATAACCCTTACAAACATATTCTAAGTCACCTAGAGAATGTATGGACTCATGTTTAAGTCCAATTTTCCCCTTTTCATGATCCTTGGAGTTGTACACATAATTAATTGACTATTAAATAAATTGCAATAGTCTAAATCGATTGCAAGGTGAATATCATCCCTAGTCCTAATATATCGCATATGTGTTCTTAGAAAATCTACATATAATGTAGCACAGACTGGCTTTCTTTAGATTTAACTTATTGTAGGTTCCTCTAGGTAACTATTTTTCTTAAATGTTCCATGACTAACTCACACTTTGAGTAAATTTCTCTCTATAATGATCATCTATGTGTAATACATATACGTTGTGCTACTCTCCTCCATCTACTCCTTGACTTGTGCATGAATCTCTCATACATGTTGCATAAATTCCTCAACTTCTACACTTGTGCACTTGTCTTTTTTTACTCCCAACAAATTTATGACACCTTATGTGAATGTCCCATACACCACTTCTGTAAAGTACTAAAAATTTCCACATCATAATTAGTGAAGTAAAAACCACATTTAAACATCAAGTGAATAAAGTAACTACAACATCACAAAGAAGACGTGATAACAGTAACTTCTAATATCATTGCAAGATTCTATTCATAAGTTTGACATCAAATCAAGTATCATTACATCATTCTAAAATCAGTTATAGAGTTTTCTATATCAAATAATATACAAGTTTCCAATAATGGCATAATGCCTTACAATTCATTTTGAATTACAAGGAGAAGTACAACTGTCAACAAGTCACGTAAATCCAATAATCAGTCCTTGACCACCATCGACCAACTAGCTATCTACTATGTTAAAGGACAAGAACATGGTTTGGGCGCTTTTTCCGCCCAACCACGAAGCTTGCGCTTCTCCAGTATCCTTCAAACTGAAGGATGCCTGACCTGCTCGAAGGACCTAGCAACCTATAAACAAGTGCAGGGTGGAATTTGGTGTGTGCCTATCAATCTACATGCATTTCTAGCATGAATGTAGCATCTCATCAATGAGTATGGCAGGGAAAATATAAGTATAAGAACTAGGCAATTAACCATCTATCTCAATGGTGCATATGTCTGTTTCAACATCAAATTCACTTTGGCCAAAGCATTTAAACCGTTTAACGGTGTAGATGTTTTGAAAAAGAAAACCTACTTCCCTGTGTAACCATACTCGACACCTGTCTCAGAAGGCAATCTTTTGATGAAGGGGGTAAATCATAAAACACACAATAACATAAATTACACACAGAAAATAGAATGATATTTTATTAATATAGGCAAAACATTACATTAAAGAAGCTCAAATACAATCAGAGGATGAATCCCCTACAGCTTGCAACACATTACAGCTCCATCTCTCAAGACTCTGGAATCTTCAGCCTTTTGTAACCTGAAATCAGCTAGGGTTTCTATTTTTCCGTCTTTTCTTGAATCTACACCTTCCCCCTTAACTCCACTACCCTAAGGGTTCCCAAATAATGGTCATATATAGCCCTCTTTGGCGGCCACAAACTTAATTTTGAAATTTGCATCTCCCTCCAAAAATAGGTCAACTTCGCGGGGCCGTAACTTTCAATCCGACCGTTGGATTTTCAATTATAATATCTTTTCGGAAAGCTCTCGAAAAGACGGTTGTGCAAAAGTAATACCTAAAGTTAGACTGCTTGGGTTTCTCGACAAATTACGGGCCCATCCGGAGCTTCTAAGTGCCTCAAATTTGACTTTGAATATTTTAATAGGATTTTTGGAATTTGAAATTTTAATCTCACAAATGACAAATGATACTGAAGTGATTTCTTCACCATTAGCTTCAATTCACCATTCTGGAGGTCCGTGTAAGATTTTGTATCCAACCGTGCACAAATGCAAACTTACTAAAAATAATAACCCTGCCAAAATTAGCCCTTATTGAAAAGAAACAACATTTTTTTTTCTAGTTGATGCAATATTGCTCTTACACCCTAGACGCTCCTGCATCAGACACCCAGGGTAATTTGAAAAGTGACCCTGTCACTTCTCATGAGTTAGAGGGAAATGAAAACTGTTAACCTCAGTCTCAGCTAACCATGATGAATCTTCAACAAGCCTTCCTTTCCATTTTACCAAGTATTCTGTATACTGCATGTTTCTTGTACTCTTACCCACACAGCTATCCAGAATGCCCTCTATCTCCTCCTTCTCTGAAGTAGATGTTGGAATGTCCCACTGTGTTACTTTATCAAGTCCATCATCATGATACTCTGTCAAATCTAAAATGTTGAACACTGGTGAAATATTGATGTCATCAAGCAACTCTACCTCAAATGCATTTCCTGAATCATGCTTCTTTAGGATTCTACATGGTCCAAATTTTTTTATTTTCAACTTATTGTATGTTCCAATTGGGAACCTTTCTTTTCTCAAGTGAACCATGACTTCATCTCCTACCCAGAACTCCTTATATCTCCTCTTTTGATCTACCTTAGCCTTGTACTAAATATTCATCTTATTAATGTGCTTTCTCACTTCTTCATGCAAATTCTTCAGGTGTTCTACAAAGTCTTCAGCCTCGGCACTTGTCTTTTCTCCTTTGTCTAGCTTCCTTAACTCTGAAGCATTTCTTGGACTATTGCCATATACAATCTGGAATGGTGATTTACTAGTACTCCTATTGATAGAATTGTTGTAAGCAAATTTTGCCTATGGAAAAATCAAATCCCATCCCTTGGGCTTATCTCCTACTAAGCATCGTAGTAGGTTACCCAAACTCCTATTCACCACTGTCTGTCCATCAGTCTGTGGATGGTGTATAGAACTGAACTTCAAATCTGTTTTCAACTTCTTCCACAATGTCCTCCAAAAATAACCAACAAACTTGGTATCTCGATCTGAAACTATGCTCTTAGGTAGACCATGTAGTCTCACCACTTCCCTGAAAAATAACTCTACAATATGAACAGCATCATTAGTCTTCTTACAAGGAATAAAATGGGCCATCTTTGAGAATTTGTCCACCACCACAAAAATGGAATCATGTCCCCTCTATGTCCTTGGTAAACCAAGAACAAAATCCATACTAATATCATCCCATGGCTTCTCTGGTATAGGTAATGGCTGATATAGCCTTGTATTCTGACTTGTTCCTTTTTCCATCTGACACACTCTGCAACTCTGAACAAATTTCCTCACATCCTGCTGCAATTGTGGCTAGTAATAATATTTACCAACAATAGCAATGGTCTTATCTCGACCAAAGCATCCAGTTAATCCTCCACTATATTTCTCCTTAATCAGGTTCTCTCTAATGCAACTCTTTGGAATGCACAACTGGCTTCCTCTAAACAACATGCCATCTTGGATTATGTAATCCAACCATTTTGTCCTATCCAAAGTAACAGGTTTCAAACAAGCTTTCCAAGCCTCTACAAAATCTGGATCTTCAGGATACAAATTTTTGAGCTCATCGAACCCAACAACCTCTATCTTCATTTCTGTCAACAAATTTTGCCTTCTGCTCAAGGCATCTACAACTCTGTTGGACTTCCCCCTCGTGTGCTTCAAAACAAAAGTATAACTCTACAAAAACTCAACCCATTTTAAGTGCCTTTAATTTAACTTTCCTTGACTATTAAGATACTACAAAGCCTGATGATCAATATATAAAACAAACTCTTTTGGCAACAAATAATGTCTTCATTTCTTCAAAGCCTGAACTATTGCATAAAACTCCTAATCATAAACAAAATACTTTTTCTTGGCATCATTAAGCTTGTCACTAAAATAGGCAATGGGCTTACCTTCGTGACTCAGAATAGCTCCTATACCACTACCACTAGCATCACAATCTACCTGAAATACCTTATTGAAATCTGGAAGTACCAAAATAGGTTGTTCTATGACTTTCTGCTTCAATGTATCAAAGCTCTTGTCTGCTCCTTTAGTCCATCTAAACTCTTTTCCATTCCATCTCATTGTCTCAATTAGGGGTGCACAAATGCTACTAAAAGTCCTGATAAACTTTCTGTAAAAACTTGCCAAACCATGAAAAGATCTTACCTCAGAAGCATTCTTTGGTGTAGGCCATTCAATGATAGCCCTCACCTTCTCTGGGTCCATCTTAAGACCTTCCTCTGAGACAACAAATCCCAGGTATACCAACTCCTTCTTTGAAAAACTACATTTCTTCCGATTAATCAACAACTTCTCCTCCCTCAGCTTCTCTAAAACTCTTCTAAAATGCATCAAATGCTCATCCCAAGTCTTACTGAAAATTAAAATGTTATATAAATACACAATAACAAAATTTCCCAAAAATTTTTTCAGTACCTCATTCATGAGCCACATGAATGTGTTCGGTGCATTGGTTAGCCCAAATGGCATGACTAACCACTCATACAAACCCTCCTTTGTCTTGAAGTCTTTATTCCATTCATCTCCTTCTCTGATTCAAATCTAGTGATACCCACTCTTCAAATCAATCTTCGTGAAGTATTTGGCTCCACTCAAACAATCCATTATGTCATCCATTTTGGGCAATGAAAATCTGTACTTGATTGTGATCTTGTTGATGGCTCAAGAATCTATACACATCCTCCACTCTCCATCTTTGTTCGGTGATAGTACTATAGGTACTACACATGGGCTCAAGCTCTCCCTTATCAATCCCTTCCTTAACAACTCGTTGAACTTGTCTGTTCAACTCTTCATTCTCTGCTAGAGTCATTCTATGGGCTGCCTTATTCGGCAAACTGGCTCCTGGTATCAAATCCATTTGATGACTTATCTTCCTCACTGTTGGTAAACCTTCTGGGACATTATCAGAGACAATATCTTGAAATTCTTCCAACATTTCTAAGACTTCTGCTAGTACATCTTCACATTTCTTTTGACTAATCTTAGGAATCAATGCAAAGCAATGATGCTCATACTTCATACCCTCTAAAAATTTCCTACCATCTACCAAGCAAATTATGGCAGTACTACATACGTTTTCTTCCACCTCCTTCAAGGGCTTCAACTTATGATGAACTCCATTCTTTGTAAGGGAATATGTGTTTGCACGGCCATCATGGATAGTGCTCCTATCATACTACCATGGCCTCCCCAAAAACATATGACATACATCCATTAGTATGATATCACACAACACCTCATCATGGTAGTCTCCAATCTTGAACTTCACAAAACACTCTCATTGACCACAACTCTATGGTCCTTCTACAACCATGCAATCTGATATGGATGTAGATGCTATCTTCTTGTCAACTTAAACTTGTCAACCATCTCCTCTAAAACAAGATTATCACTGCTTCCACTGTCAATAATAATATCACAACACTTACCTTCACATTTGCACCTTGTGCAGAATAAACTCTTCCTCTTATTAGGTTCTTTCTCCTCATTCAACAAAGTTCTTCTAACAACTAGTGTTTCTCCCCTTTTTGCATCTTCAGAGCACTCAGATTGTGCATCTTCATCGACATGTGCAACTCGTGCGTTACCTTCAGATCTTCTATTTGTCCTTCCTTGATGTTGTGGACACTCATATGCTCGATGTCCTTCTTCTCCACATTGGAAACAGGTTCCTCTAAAACCTCATCTTCCAGGTCCTCGCCCAGGTCTGCCTCTTCCTCTTCCTCTTTGCTCACCATTGTTCTAGTCCCAAGGGCGGTAAGTATTATCTCCTCTCTGATTTTGACTGGTGTTAGCTTCTTCACTTTTCTTTGAATCTTCATTTCAGCCCCCATAGGGTCTTCCACCAATCCTTTCGCCTTGACCTCTTCCCCTTTGCTTGCTGTCAAATCTTTTATTTAGCTTCTCTTCCACCTTCAGGGAAAACTAGTATGCATCTTCTATGGTGGTCATTTTGACCAGGCTCAGCTCCTCTTGAATACTTGGCCTCAACCCATTAATGTAACAGGCTACATTCTCCTTGTTGGCCTCTCCATGGCCTGTCTTAATAGTGATCTTATAAAAATCTTCTATATACTCCTTAATAGACTTGTTACCTCACTTCAATCCTTGCAGTTTCTTTAGCAACTCCATTTCATAGTCCACAGGAATGAACTGCTTCTTCAATTTCTCCATCTGATCCCATTTGGTAATCTTTGCTTTTCCTCTTCTATTTCTCTCTAACTGGACCTCCTTCCACCAAATGCTGGCATGGCCCTTCAACTTTGTCTTTGCCAACTTGACCTGTTCTGGGTCTTCCACATCTTCATACTCAAAATACTCCTGCATATCATTGATCCAATCAATAAGTTGTTCTGGATTCAAATCTCTAGAATAGGTAGAAACTTCGATCCTGGGCCTCTTTCTGATCTTTGAAATGGCCCTCAACAACCCAACTTCTGCAGGATCTCCCGCAACTTCTTATTCTTCCTTAGATATCTCTTCTTCAGCTTCATCTTCACTTTTCTCTCTGCTTCTCACCTTGAACCCTCTTCACAACTCCTCTTGCAATGCATCGATTTGTCTTTACAAGGCTCTAAAACCCTCTTCTGTCAAAGCATTCCTCCCACCACGGTTTCTTCGTGGAGGCATCGTGATCTCTACAGCAAACCCACAACCTCAGGTCCTAGTGCAAACTACCTCACGGTTGGCGATCTGTCTACACACTCAAGAACCCTTGCTCTAATACCACTTGATGAAGGGGTAAATCATAAAACACACAATAATAGAAATTACGCAGAATAAATAGAATGATATTGTATTAATATGGGCAAAACATTACATTAAAGAAGCTCAAGTACAATCAAAGGATGAATCCCCTATAGGCTGCAACACATTACAGCTCCATCTCTCAAGACTCTAGAATCTTCAGCCTTCTATAACCCCAAATCAACTAGGGTTTCTATTTTCCCTCCTTTTCTTGGCTCTACACCTTCCCCTTAACTCCACTACCCTAAGGGTTCCCAAAAAATGGTCATATATAGCCCTCTTTGGCGGCCACCAGCTTAATTTTGAAATTTACATCTCCATCCAAAAATAGGTCAACTTCGTAGGGTCGTAACTTTTAATCCGACCATTGGATTTTCAATTATAATACCTTTTCGGAAAGCTCTCCAAAAGATGGTTGTGAAGAAGTAATACCTATAGGTAGACTGCTTGGGTTTCCTACCAAATTTCGGGCCCATCCGGAGCCTCTAAGTGCCTCAAATTTGACTTTGAATATTTTAATAGGATTTTTGGAATTTGAAATTTTAATATCTCACAAATGACAAATGATATTGAAGTGATTTCTTCACCATTAACTTCAATTCACCATTCTGGAGGTTCGTGTAAGATTTTGTATCCAACCGTGCACAAATGCAAACTTACTAAAAATAGTAACCCTACCAAATTTAACCCTTATTGAAAAGAAACAACAATTTTTTTTTCTGGTTGATGCAAGATTACTCTTACACCTTGGATGCTCCTGCATCAGACACTTGGGGTAATTTGAAAAGCGACCCTGTCACTTCTCATGAGTTAGACGGAAACGAAAATAGTTAACCTCAGTCTTAGATAACCATGATGAATCTTTGACAGGCCTTCCTTTCCATTTCACCAAATATTCTGTATACTACCTATTTCTTGTACTCTTACCCACATGGCTATCCAGAATGCCCTCTATCTCCTCCTTCTCTAAAGTAGATGTTGGAATGACCCACTGCATTCCTTTATCAAGTCCATCATCATGCGACTCTATCAAATCTGAAATGTTAAACACTGGTGAAATATTGATGTCATCAGGCAACTCTACCTCAAATGCATTTCCTGAATCATGCTTCTTCAAGATTCTACATGGTCCAAATTTCTTCATTTTCAACTTATTGTATGTTCTAATTGGGAACCTTTCTTTTCTCAAGTGAACCATGACTTCATCTCCTACCCGGAACTCCTTATATCTCCTATTCTGATCTGCCTTAGCCTTGTACTGAATATTCATCTTATTAATGTGCTTTCTCACTTCTTCATGCAAATTCTTCAGGTGTTCTACAAAGTCTTCAGCCTCGGCACTTTTCTTTTCTCCTTTGTCTAGCTTCCTTAACTCTAAAGCATTTCTTGGACTATTGCCATATACAATCTGGAATGGTGATTTACCAGTACTCCTATTGACAGAATTGTTGTCAGTGAATTCAGCTTGTGGCAAAATCAAATCCCATCCCTTGGGCTTATCTCCTACTCAACATCGTAGCAGGTTACCCAAACTCATATGCACCACTTCTGTCTGTCCATCAATCTGTGGATGGTGTGTAGAACTGAACTTCAAATCTGTCTTCAACTTCTTCCACAATGTCCTCCAGAAATAACCAACAAACTTGGTATCTCAATCTGAAACTATGCTCTTAGGTAGACCATGTAGTCTCACCACTTCCCTAAAAAATAACTCTGCAATATGAACAGCATCATTAGTCTTCTTACAAGGAATAAAATGGGCCATCTTTGAGAATCTATCCACCACCACAAAAATGGAATCATATCCGCTCTGTTTCCTTGGTAAACCAAGAACAAAATCCATACTAATATCATCCCATGGCTTCTCTAGTATAGGTAATGGCTGATATAGCCTTGTATTCTAACTTTTTCCTTTTGCCATCTGACACACTCTGCAACTCTACACAAATTTCCTCACATCCTGTTGCAATTGTGGCCAGTAATAATGCTCACCAACAATAGCAATGGTCTTATCTCGACCAAAGTGTCCAGCTAATCCTCCACTATGCTTTTCCTTAATTAGGTTCTCTCTCATGGAACTCTTCAGAATGCACAACTGGCTTCCTCTAAACAACATGCCATCTTGGATTATGTAATCCAACCATTTTGTTCGTCCAAAGTAAAAGGTTCCAAACAAGCTTTCCAAGCCTCTACAAAATCTAGATCTTCAAGATACAAACTTTTGAGCTCATCGAACCCAACAACCTCTATCTTCATTTCTGTCAACAAATTTTGCCTTCTGCTCAAGGCATCTACAACTCTGTTGGACTTCCTGCTCATGTGCTTCAAAACAAAAGTATAACTCTGCAAAAACTCAACCCATTTTAAGTGCCTTTGATTTAACTTTCCTTGACTATTAAGATACTACAAAGCCTGATGATTTGTATATAAAATAAACTCTTTTGGCAACAAATAATCTCTCCATTTCTTCAAAGCCTAAACTATTGCATAAAACTCCTGATCATAAACAGAATACTTTTTTTTGGCATCGTTAAGCTTGTCACTAAAATAGGCAATGGGCTTACCTTCTTGACTCAGAATAGCTCCTATACCACTACCACTAGCATCACAATCTACTTGAAATATCTTATTGAAATCTGGAAGTGCCAAAATAGGTTGTTCTACAACTTTCTGCTTCAGTGTATCAAAGCTCTTGTCTGCTCCTTTAGTTCATCTAAACTCTTTTCTATCCCCTCTCATTGTCTCATTTAGGGGTACACAAATGCTACTAAAATTATTGATAAACTTTCTGTAAAAACTTGCTAAACCATGAAATACCTCGGAAGCATTCCTTGGTGTAGGCCATTCAATGCTAGCCCTCACCTTCTCTGGGTCCATCTTAAGACTTTCCTCTGAAACAACAAATCCTAGGTATACCAACTCCTTCTTTGTAAAACTACATTTCTTCAAATTAATCAGCAACTTCTCCTCCCTCGGCTTCTCTAAAACTCTTCTAATATGCATCAAATGCTCATCCCAAGTCTTACTAAAAATCAAAATGTCATCTAAATAAACAATAACAAAACTTCCCAAAAAAGAATTTAGTACCTCATTCATGAGCCCCATGAATGTGCTCGGTGCATTAGTTAGCCCAAATGGCATGACTAACCACTCATACAAACCCTGCTTTGTCTTGAAGGCTGTCTTCCATTCATCTCCTTCTCTGATTCGAATCTGGTGATACCCACTCTTCAGATCAATCTTCATGAAGTATTTGGCTCTACTCAAACAATCCATTATGTCATCCATTATGGGCAATGGAAATCTGTACTTGATTGTGATCTTGTTGATGACTCAAAAATCTGTACACATCCTCCACTCTCCATCTTTGTTCAGTGCTATTACTGCAGGTACTACACATGGGCTTAGGCTCTCCCTTATCAGTCCCTTCCTTAACAACTCATGAACTTGTCTATTCAACTCTTTATTCTCTGCTGGAGTCATTCTATGGCTACCTTATTCAACAAACTGGCTCCTGGTATCGAATCCATTTGATGACTTATCTTCCTCACTAGTGGTAAACCTTTTGGTACATTATCAGAGACAATATCTTGAAATTCTTCCAATATTTCTAAAACTTCTGCTGGTACATCTTCACATTTCTCTTGACTAATCTTAGGAATCAATATAAAGCAATGACGTTCATGCTTCATACCCTCAAAAAATTTCCTACCATCTACCAAGCAAATTCTGGCAGTACTACATACCTTTTCTTCCACCTCCTTCAAAGGCTTCAAATTATGACGAAATCTATCCTTTGTAAGGGAATATGTGTTTGCACAGCCATCATGGACAGCGCTCCTATCATACTGCCACAGCCTCCCCAACAACATATGACATGCATCCATTGGTATGATATCACACAACACCTTATCATGGTAGTCCCCAATCTTGAACTTCACCAAACACTACTCATTGACCAAAGCTCTATGGTCCTTCTATAACCATGCAATCCATAGGAATGCGGATGCTGTCTTCTTGTCAACTTCAACTTGTCAACCATCTCCTCTGAAACAAGATTATCAGTGCTTCCACTATCAATAATAATATCACAACACTTACCTTCACATTTGCACCTTGTGCAGAATAAACTCTTCCTCTTATTGGGTTCTTTCTCCTCATTTAGTAAAGTTCTTCTGACAACTAGGGTTTCTCCCCTTTCTGCATCTTCAGAGCACTCAGATTGTGCATCTTCATCGACATGTGCAACTCGTGCATTACCTTCAGGTCTTCTATTTGTCCTTCTTTTATGTTGTGGCAACTCATATGCTCGATGTCCTTCTTCTCCACATTGGAAACAAGATCCTCTGAAACCTCTGCTTCCAGGTCTTTGCCCAAGTCTGCCTCTTCCTCTTCCTCTTTGCTCACCATTGTTCTGGTCCCAAGGGTCATAAGTATTATCTCCTCTCTGATTTTGACTAGTGTCGGCTTCTTCCCTTTTCTTTGAATCTTCATTTCAGGCCCCATAGGGTCTTCCACCAGTCCTTCCACCTTGACCTCTTCCCCTTTGCTTGTCAAATCTTTTATTCGGCTTCTCTTCCACCTTCAGGGAAAACTAGTATGCATCTTCTATGGTGGTCATTCTGACCAGGCTCAACTCCTCTTGAATACTTGGCCTCAACCCATTAATGTAACAGGCTACATTCTCCTTGTTGGCCTCTCCATGGCCTGTCCTGATAGTGATCTTATAAAAATCTTCTATATACTCCTTAACAGACTTGTTACCTTGCTTCAATCCTTGGAGCTTCTTCAGCAACTCCATCTCATAGTCCACAGGAATGAACTGCTTCTTCAATTTCTCCACCATCTAATCCCATCTGGTAATCTTTTCTTTTCCTCTTCGATTTCTCTCTAACTGGACCTCCTTCCACCAAATACTGGCATGGCCCTTCAACTTTGTCTTTGCAAACTTGACCTGTTGTGGGTCTTCCACATCCTCATACTCCTCCATATCATTGATCTAACCAATAAGTTATTCCAGATACAAATCTCCAGAATAGGTAGAAACTTTGATCCTAGGTCTCTTTCTAATCTTTGAAATGGCCCTCAACAACCTAACTTCTGCAGGATCTCCTGCAGCTTCTTGTTCTTCCTCAGATAGCTCTTCTTCAGCTTCATCTTCGCTTTCCTCTCTCCTTCTTGGCTCAAACCCTCTTCGCAGCTTCTCTTGCAATGCATCAATTTGTCTTTGTAGGGCTCTGAAACCCTCTTCCGTCAAAGCATTCCTCCCACCATGGTTTCTTCGTGGAGGCATCTTGATCTCTGTAGCAAACCCACAACCTCAAGTCCTGGTGCAAACTACCTCATGGTCAACGATCTGTCTACACACTCAAGAACCCTTGCTCTGATACCACTTGATGAAGGGGGTAAATCATAAAACATACAATAACATAAATTACACATGGAAAATAGAATGATATTTTATTAATATGGGCAAAACATTATATTATAGAAGCTCAAATACAATTAGAGGATGAATCCCCTACAGGCTGCAACACATTACAACTCCATCTCTCAAGACTCTGGAATCTTCAGCCTTCTATAACCCCAAATCAGCTAGGGTTTCTATTTTCCCACCTTTTCTTGACTCTACACCTTCCCCCTTAACTCCACTACCCTAAGGGTTCCCAAAAAATGGTCATATATAGCCCTCTTTGGCGGCCACCAGCTTAATTTCGAAATTTGCATCTCCCTCCAAAAATAGGTCAACTTTGCGGGGCCGTAACTTTCGATCCGACCATTGGATTTTCAATTATAATACCTTTTCGGAAAGCTCTCCAAAAGATGGTTGTACAAAAGCAATACCTAAAGGTAGGCTGCTTGGGTTTCCCACCAAATTTCGGGCCCATCCAGAGCATCTGAGTGCCTCAAATTTATCTTTGAATATTTTAATAGGATTTTTGGAATTTGAAATTTTAATATCTCACAAATGACAAATGATATTGAAGTGATTGCTTCACCATTAGCTTCAATTCACCATTCTGGAGGTCCGTGTAAGATTTTGTATCCAACCATGCACAAATGCAAACTTACTAAAAATGGTAACCCTGCCAAATTTAGCCCTTATTAAAAAGAAAGAACAATTTTTTTTTCTGGTTGATGCAAGATTGCTCTTACACCCTGGATGCTCCTTCATCATCTTTCCACATGCATAAACTCATAAGACAAGGAAAGGAAAAGAGAAGAACATTCCTTCAATCACTGTATACTGAAGAATAAAATTTTTATCCAAACCACAATAAGGTAGTTATTACTTTTCAAAACTCACACTGTAGTTTGCTCGCGAGCATTCAGTTTTCTACGGTAACCAAAAAGATAAGGCATTCAATGTGTTTAGTATCTTTGTATCTATTTAGTACTTGAGTCTAGTTAGCTTCCTTGTTGATGTAGATAACTATAATGTTTTCTCCCTTCAAGATTGTATTAAAAGGTCATATTTATAAATAATGAGTATTTATTTATTTTGAAATAAAAAGACAAACTTATATTAAACCATACATACAACCCTAATTCAAAATAAAATGATAAAGTCTAATCTAATTATAAGTAAGAATGATATTGGTCGTGAAGGGAGGAACCATTTTAATATTTCAGTTAAACTGATTTTGCTTGGTATTTCATTAATAGAAAGATTCGTCACAATAAAGGCCAAAAGAAAGCCGCTAAAAACAAATAGTCATTAAAAGATATCAGGAAACCGTTCTATAAGAAGAGAAGTTGATTACAAATAGGCAAGGTGTTACACCCATGCGGAGGCCGCATAAGTCAAAATTAGTCTGTTTACATGATGCTTAAGGATGAATAGCCAAAGATGGCTACCAAGGATAACCAAGTAAAGGTCATTTAAAAAGATCTGAAGAAAGAAATATAACTAAAGTGAGCTACAGTATAGGAGATCCTGAGCAGACCAAATACATTTGGCAATTTTAAAAGGTAGGGTTAATTTAACATATGTCGGTATATGATCAGAGATGGTCAATTACTAAGTTTTATTTATCATAGATCCAGTATAAATAGAAAACCATCTACCATAAGACGAACATAATTCTCTTGCGGTCAGCCACTTAACAAAACAAGGTCTCAAATTAATACAACCAGAAATTTAAATAAAACTTGCACTTCAGCACCAATCCAAGGAAATGGTATCAAGGCATTCACCAGTCAGATAGCAAGGTTGAAAACATCTTTAGATTACAGCTAAATTAAAAAAAATAAAGAAGTAAATACAAAGAAAGCCAGATGAAACTATTGGTAAACAATTAAATCAAAGGCTCAGAGACTTAGATCCTTGCAAGTCGACTTCAAAGTGGCAGAGGCCGTTATCAAGTAGATGAAATGGTTGTTTCAATTTATCTTTCCATTTGTAAAAGACGATAGCCAAAAGAGAAAGAAAAAAATATAAATCAGCACAAGAAAGTCGATTGGTAAATATGTCAATGTTGCACTATTTAGATGTTCTAAGTCTAAAGGGAAAGCATTACTTGGTTATGGATCAGGATAAGCTCAAAGTTATTAAAAGTTTGGGCCACTCACACAGCAATTAGAGAGAGTTTTCAAGGCCGATATGTTATTTTAACCAGATCTATTTAATCTTTTAAAGGAAACTTCTCTGATTTTTACACATATAAGGTGGTCCAAAATAATAGTAAGAAACAATCGCAGCTTGTAAGCTATGAAGAGAATAGAGAGGCCAAATGGTAAATGTTTAACCTATGCTAAGGCATAGATCTACAGGAAGATTTTTACTTTTCCAAGCAGATTGCAAAGAGGGCATTCATAGTTTCAATACATTGAAAATATTGAAAGACATAAAGAGAGCATAGGAAAATCATTATAAAATCCTGAAAACGAATCTAGACAATTTAGGAATGTGTCATAAGAGATTACTACTAATAAAAATGAGAAGAAAAGTACCGCTAATTTAAAGTTCTAGATGATCTGATATGCGATCCCCAAAGCTTCCCACTGCTTGGTTCCTATGCCTCCATCCCTACGTTTTTCCCTCTCCCTTTTCTTTTTAACTCCTCAATATTTTTACCTTCTCCTTGACTTCACATGCAGACTGCTCATTTTTCCTAATTTCCTGCTTTCTTGTCCCCTATGGCATCCATTCTTATGTCATAATTTTTTATTATTATTATTATTATTATTGTTATTATTATTATTATTATTATTATTATCTTTCAACTTCCTTTGCATGCAAAGCATGCTTTCTTCCTTCCATTTTAATAATTAAAAACTCCCTCTTAAGCAAGACTAAATATATACGTATATATGTTTTTAGAATTATTCTTATAAAATACTATATTTTATATTAAGATATATTAAATTTTTATTTAAAATTAACGTGCTATTTATATATATTTTTAATTACCAAGAATACATTCTAATAAAATAAAATCCATTTATATTTTGCATAAAAACTAACTTATTTTAATCATGCAAAATACCTTCTTTATTTTCTTCAAAATAAGTATCGAATCAAGTAAAAGGGATGCATACAAGAGACTGATGAAATCAACAAAGGGTGATCTAGATAATAATACAATGCAAACTACGTGAGTGTGTGTGAGAGAACCAGATTGAACCCAACACGTGTTGCCAATAAGCTAGGTCCCCTCTACCTAAGCCATGCTCTTGTCCTTTGACAAGACCTATGAACATTCACACTCATACCACTATCAATAGGTTAGTCCCAAAATATAGCCGAAGCACTTAATATTAAACCAATAATATATCATATCCAATATTATCAACTAATGTTCCATGATTTCAATTGAAAATAGCCAATTAGGTAAATCTAGAAGTTTGAGATGTGACAACTTGGAATAGAACCTTCATTGATGATAAATTCACCAAGTTATTGTACACAAACTCTACTTGCACCAACATAGAGTTCCACAACCTAATAATTTCCCCTACCACACATCTAAGTATATTTCCAAGACTTTGATTAACAACCTATGTCTATATATCCATTCATAGATGATACATAGAGATATAATTGAGATTTGTACCTAATTTATTCCATAGGTTGTGCTAAAACTAGCTACGAAACTTCATGTCATGATTAGATGTTATGCTCCATAGCAAGTCATGCCACTATTTGGCCCGCGATGATCCTGCACATACCTGTAGATTTTTTATGGTAGATGGAAGAATAATGAACATTAATTAAATAAATAAAATTTATTTAACTAATTAAAGATATGAAGAGAAAAATGCAATATAAGTTTTGATATGGGTACCTGGGGCAAAACATGTTATAAGATGCCTATATGAGTTTAATGCATAAATAATGAAATGGGACAAGTTTGGGTGTCTACAATTTTCCCCTCTTTGAGATGATGTTCAAGATGATGAGATTTGTGTCAAGTAGCATCATTTCAAAGAAGTTAAGATAAAGGTGGAGGAAAAGGGGTTGTTGATAGAAAGATAGGATGATGATGCCCCCTCTGGAGGATAGGTGGGTTGGACAAACATGAGTATGCTCTTGAAATGAGATGAAATGATAAAGGAGGGATAAGATGAATGATGAAAGATAGGAAGTGGAGGAAAGAGATGAAGGATACGTTATGTTGCAATGAAAGTGAGCAATCATATGTTTAATTTAGCACTAGACATTATGAACTAGTGTATGAGGACCAAGGTGACGATGTGTCTCATGCCCCAGCATAATACAACCTTGTCTAGATACAAGATATGATTATTAGCTGTGTTGGATTTGATACAAATACAAGATAAAAATGATAACACACATAAGCAAGAAAGAAAGCATGCACAAATGATTCAAAAACAAACAAGGTATTGCCCCTATCAAGCTGTAAACCAATGATTGACTGCTGATTGATGATGATGATGATAGTGTTGTCATGGTGGGGAACGATATATCCAGGCTAGAGCAACACAAGGATGATTGATGATTAATTGGGTTTACAACAAGGTTAGGATCAAGACCAAGGATGTGATTGGATAATTTGACAAGCTTAATTAACTTGATTGGTATGGATTAAGGATTGATTTGCATTTAAGTTTATTGCTTGGATGAATTGATTGGAAGAAGTGATGGATTGATGATTTGAGGGAATGATTGATTGGAAGAATTGTTTTGAAAGATTGATGAATTGATGAAGATATATGAGAGAATAAAATGAGATGGATGAAGATAATGATTGGTGATGATTAGAAGAAGGATGAAAGATGGAAGAGGGGTATCGCCTATGCCTGAATCTGGGTACTTCCTTCATATCCCAGATTGCCTACATACCCTATATCCACAGGATCAAGGCACTTAACGATAAATATGAGATGTAGTTCTAATTTTGTTTTATTGATGGTGATGATGAAAGTGGATGGATTGATGTGATTTTGATTGCCTTTGATTTGATTGAGAGATTGGCTTGATTTGATGATTTGATTGGATTTGTTGGATTGATGTGAGTCCACTCAATCTAAGCACAAGTAAGTGTCCCCAGTATGTTTAAATGATGCAAAAACAAACAAGATATTACCCCTGTCAAGTTGTAAACCAATGATTGATTGATGATGATAATGATAATAGTGTTTTCATTGTGGGGAACAATATATCCCTAGATCAACACAAGGATGTGGGAACGATATATCCCATTGATGATGATGATGATTTGGTTTAAGACAAGATTAGGATAAAGTGACTCAATTGATTAGCTTGCTTGATATGGATTAGTGTGACTTGCATTTGATATCATTGCTTAGATTGATTTGATTGATATGATTAGATGAAGTGATTGAAGAATTGATTTGATTAGATGATTGATGAATTGATTGAATTGATGAAGAAATTGACTTAAAGGATTGATTTGAAGAAGTAGTAAATGATTTTTTGGATGATTGAGGAAATAAAGAAGGGATTTGATGATTGATTTTGTTGATATCGATTGATTGGAATGATGCGAGGGGTAAGTTTATTGCTTGGATTTTGTTTGTTGAATATTTAATTTGTTTTGCATTTTTTGGGCAAATATTTGATTTTTTTTTGTATTTTTTTTAGGACTTTTGATGATTTTTTTTGGGATCTTTTCAAGACATTTTATGATTTTTGGAATTTTTTCAGGACATTTTATGGATTTTTGGGAATTTTTTCAGGACTTTTTATGATTTTTTTGGAATTTTTTTAGGGATTTTTTTGTATTTTTTGAATATTTTGGGATGTCAATGGATTTACAATTTGGGTAGCCTTAGTGCTAAATACCAATGATGAGGGAAAACCAAGTCTAGGTGCAAGGATGGAGGTAGGATAGATGGATAGAAGATGGGTGATAGAATGGAAAGCTTATGATAGATAGATAGGTAAAAGGATAGGCTATAGTGGATGTATGTATGCATAAGAGAAAGGATGTGATCTCAAAGGGCATGTCGCATAGGAATAACATGCCCCATTCTTGGTGTAATACTTAGGATTTTACATGACAAAGCTCATGATAGTAGGATGATGATAGGATGATAAGATGGATTGGAAAGGGATGAGGTATATCAAGAGTTTTTCCAAAAGCTTGTTTCAACATTTTGCCCCTATATCTTCATCAAGATCATGATGAGGAAGGGAGGATGAATAGGTGCAATAGAATAGGTATGTATGATGGCTAAAGGTGATAGGATGGTAAGATAGGATGGGAAATGGCATGATAGGATGGAAAATGATATAATGGATGAGACAAGGTGCCCCCAAGTGTAGGTGACATAGAAGATAAATTTACACATGACGCCTATTTGCCAAGTTTTCATCATGGTACTTATCCAAGGCACCTGTTTTCTAGGTTTTCACCATTCAACGAAGAGATTTCTCTTTACTTTTTTCATTTTTTTCTTTTTTTTATATTTGGATGGGATAGATGGATATGGATGGGAGGGACTCAAGTGTCTAGTTCCATGAAAGATGATAGTCTCACTAGATGGATATCGTTGCATGGACCATGTCAAGTGTGCTCATAGATGTTGGTAAGGGTGATTGCGTGAGAGGAAAAGAGATTAGGTTGATAGTGAATTATGAAAGGTGTGATAGTGGATTATGAAAGGTACGATAGTGGATTATGATGTGGATTATGTAGGAAGATAGTGGATTACGATGCGGATTATGTAGGACTTATGCAAGAGGATGGGTGAAAGGCTTATACAAAAGCATGGACCATAGGAAGGTGATGTGGAAGATATGTAGGATAGTGGATAAAGGATGGGGATATGGAGGTGTGTGGAAGTGTCGTGGGATGGAAGGGAATCATAACCAATGGTTGTACACACCATGATAAACATTGAAGCTTTTGGTTGGATGGTGGTGTAGGAAGCAATGGAGTTGTTTGCTTAGGAGATGGATGATGTAAGCATATAGGGACCCACATGGACTTAGTATTTTTATGATTTTTGTTTTTCATGTGGGATGGAGGAATTTGTGGCTTTTGGATGGAATAGGATTTTTGGATGGAAGAGGAGTATTGGAATTCTTGAGAGGTGGATGCCTCATTTCACTTGATTCCTTTTTGCTTAGGAAGCCACACCTTTTTCATATTTGCTTTGAGGTGGGTGGTTGTATGTAGCTTTAGAGATGGATTTGAAGTAGTTGTTTGTTGCTTGGGGACCCACACCTTTTTCATTTATGCTTTGAGGTGTGTGGGTGTATACAGCTTTAGAGATGGGTTTTTCTTTGATTCTTTGCTTTTGTGTCTTGAGGCATGAGGACTTTTAGGATTTTTTGCTTTATAGGTAGAGGCATCCAATAGTTTGCTTTTGAATCCCATGGGTTTGGTGGAAGTGGGGTTGGTGGAAGCTCCTTGTTTAGACAATGTGTACATTTGTTGGCCATGATTGGGATTTTTAGAGGATTTATGGATGGATGGATAAGGTGTTGGAAGTAGTGGAGGTAGATTCGATGGAGGGATGTTACGATTTGGAAGTAGCAGAGTTAAATTAGATGGAAAGAGGTGTATGGTCACATGCTTTTGACATCTGTAAGATGATGGAGGTGGAATGGAAACATATGTTTTTGGTATATAATAGGATTTGTGATAGGAAGTGGTGGACTTAGGATGGATGGAGGGAGTACCAACATCATTATATTATTGTCCTTGAGGTGTGTATTCAAGGCCAAATGAGTGTGGAGGGACCTTGACATGGATTGGCTCCAAAATTCCTTGTTCAAGAAGGCCTAAGCCTTTACCTTGATAGTTCATGTTTTAAAGCATACAATTGACAATGGGACTATGTGCAGGTGGAGCACTAGACACGAGTTCCTTATTGGATGGAGAAAGTGAGGTGGAAGATAATGGTTGTTGTGTTCCTAGAGAGGAACATTCATGAATAAAGGTGGATAGATCGATAGGATGTGATCAAAAGTCTCATCACTTCCTATCACAAACATTGAGTGTTGTATGGCCCCTATCCCTATGGTATGCATAATATTCATGATCTTTATACCAATGGGGGGGGGTAAATGCAAGGAGATGGGGGACCAAAAAGTCACCACCATCTCTAAAATTAAAACAAAACGTGAGCATGTTATAATGCGTTTGCATTTTTCTTTTAATAAAAGAAAAAAAAACCATTTTTTGCTCATTCATCGCATGACTTCTCTCCTCACAGCAGCAAATAAACCAAGAAAAAACATGATCGCGTTAAAGAAGAGGCCATTGAATCAAGTGCACCTAAGAAAATAAGAAATTCACAATGCCACCTCGCTGCCAAAGACATTGTCATGCAAATTTGGAGGCTCCAACATAGGAAGAAGGTAGGGTTTGTCTGATTTTGTTAGTTTTAGAATTTTTTTTTAGTTTTGCAATGTTTGATTTGTTTTTATATTGCATTTATAGTTATTAGAGAAGTAGAAAACCTAAATCCAATTGAGGAGGGTGAAAACAACCCTCAAAACCCTCCAAAGCCTCAAAACCCACCTTCACCTCCTTTTCATGTAAGGGATGATCAAGAACATTACTTAGGGATAATAGAAGAAAACAAGAAACATCTTGAAACTATTATTCAATCCCTAAACAATCCAAGTGGAACCACTGAACATAGGAGGGCACTTGTAAAATCACTACAGGAAATTCTTTCCCACACAGATTTGGTGACAAAACAAATCACCAAATTCCAAGACTATAGGAAGAGGAGTCAGCAATATTATTACAACAAGTTGTCATATGAACAAGTCAAGAAGGAAAAAATTACAAAATATTAATTATGTGTAGAATTTATTAATCCTAAAACCGGCCAAAGATTAGAAGAAAGTTGCAAACAGTTTCCTATACATTGGTGTAGGAATGAAAACACATCCTGAAACTTTTGGGATAGATGGTACATGGTCTTCGATGAGTGGCCATATAACAATGATGGGGTGCCACAATATTTCTTGAGGAAACTCTATTGCGAGTTCATCCTCAAAAAGATTCTAAATTATTTTGACATTCGTGAGTTCTAGGGTAGAGGTGCTGGCTCTTCCCAAGATAGACCCAAGGCTTAGCGAGATGAAGACCATGTGCCTATACCCTGAGCGAGGCCAAAATGTAGGTCACTCCCTTTGGCTTTGAAGGAGAGTGTTGAGCTGGAGACTTTACATTCATTGACTACTCTCACCCAAACTCTATCACAACATGCAGATGATTTTAGCCAGGCCGATGAGGGTGAGAGTAGTAGGCATCATGTGTCCCCACATTTGTGTAGTACATGTGGGAACCTCTGTGATTATGGGATGCGAGAGGCACAATAGGACTCTGTGACACAGGGGCAGCATGATGTGACATAGGGGCAAGACATATTGGATGATCTTGTTCTCAGTGATGATCTCTTACAACATACATTTTGTATTGACTCTCAGGTAATTTGTTACAAGTTTCATCTTGATTTAGTATATTGTTATTTAAAATTTGTAATTAATTTTATATAATTATCTATATTAGAAGTCAAAAATAATGTATGTAATTGTTTGTGCAATGAAATTCCAGAGTCAGAGTCTTCATCCTACCTCTGTTAGCCATCCATTGGCGGGTTATGAGAGGAGGTCAAGTCAGCAGGTATGTAATTTATCAAATTATCGTAATTATTGTAGAAATGTCAATGGTAATATTATTTTGTGATAATTTGATGATTTCAACAGTCACCAGCACCTCCATGGTTTCCTTGGTCCCCTGGATGCCAAACCACCACTTTTACGGAGGTAAATTTAACCATTTCTAATCATTATGCATTTTTTAAATAATGTTATGTATTTATTTTGTTTGAATAATCTTGAAATTGATTTTTAGATGCTAAATATAGTGGAGACTCCTCCTCATCTTCGTGAGTCAGTGCAGATAGGCATTGATGCAGCCATGATGTCCGCAAATCCTTTGACTAGGGTATGAGACAATAACATGAAAATATCATAATTTTGTATTTCTTTTTTATCTCATGTCATTTGATGTACATAAATGATATTTATGTTTAGTCAATTTTGCTTCTTGATGCTTCTCACAGGAGGTCACAACTCCAGTCCGTCCAAGTACGGATGAAGAGAGAGACAAGATGATGGAGAATGATCATCGATTGGCGGTAAGTAATCAATTACATATGTGATGTTATATATTTCATACATTTTCTATACTAATGCACATATTGTTTGTTAGAATTAATAGGTGCAGCTGGGTGAACTTTATTCAAAGAGGTCTACTCGACGACAGAGAAAGGATGTGTCACTGACTGGCTCTTAATCTTCACAGTCAAAGAAGGGCCGCCAATTATTTCCTAAAAGTCCATAGGAAACTAGTTTTTGGAAACTTTTTTATATTCCTAGATGGCTTTGTATACATACTTTTGTATGTTAATCCGATGTATATTTTTGTATATTTGCCTGTATGGCTTTGTTTGGACACGCCTATATGGCTTTTTATATAAACTAGTTGTTATGTTCATGACATTATGTATATGACAGTTTATATTAAATATTTAATATGATAATCAATTATTGTTACAGGAATTTGGTTTTACAAGTGCCAATTGCATTTGCTTGAAAGTTTATAAATCATTTTCAAATAATCCATTTTGTGCATATCTTGCAATCATTGAATTCTGTGGGAATGTGCATTTCCTTGAGGCATCATTTCAAATAGTTCATGTGCCTTGTCTATGCTTCCTTACTTTCCATACATGTCTACAAGGGCAACTTTGCAAATACAATACATGTGACAAAATTCCTATATCATTTATCCTTTGATGGTTGTCCACACCATGTTCTCTAGATCCCATTATAGCATAGGCAAGGAGGAAGTTGGTTAAGGTTGTGCAATTTGGTTTTAGATGTGACAAAATTTGCGTAAATGGTTGAAATTTATTTTTGTGCATTTGCTTGAGAGTTTTTAAAGCCTTATAAAAAATCCATTTTGTGCATATCTTGCAATCATTACATTCCATGAGACAACATTTCTTTGAGGCATCGTGTCAAACAGTTTGTGTTCGTTATATATGCTTCCACACAAGTTGCATACATGTCTTGTAGGGTACTTGAAACTACGAGATTTGACAAAATTCCTATATCCTTTATGCTTTGATGGATGTCTATATCATGCTCCAAACATACCATTTCTAAGGTTTTGGAATTTGTCTTTACACTTGCCAATTGCATTTTCTTGGAACTTTCTAAAGGCTTATCAGTAAATCCATTTTGTTCATATCTTGCAATCATTGTATTCCATGAGGTGACATTTCTTTGAGGCATCATGTCAAGCAGTTCACGTGCCTTGTCTATGCTTCCACACTTTGCATACATGTCTCTGAGGGCAGTTACAACTACAACATCTAGCAAACCTCCCATATGTTTTATCCTTTTGATGGATGTCCATTTTGGCATAGGCAAGGAGGATACTGGCTAAGGTTGTGGAATTTTGCTTTACACCTGCCAATCGCATTTGCTTGAAAGTTTCTAATGCCTTATCAAAAAATCCATTTTGTTCATATCTTGCAATAATTGCATTCAATGAGGTGACATTTCTTTGGGGTATCATGCCAAATAGTTCACGTGCCTTGTCTATGCTTCCACACTTTGCATACATGTCTACAAGGGTGATGCAATAGGTAAGGAGGATGACTCAACACCATGGAAACATATTTCATGGTGCAGGAGCACCTTAGCCATAACCAATCTTGGCTAGGAGCATGTCATAACAAGATCCTAGGACATCATAGGACAAGTTGATGGTCTTGTGTCATCATTTTGCATGTAATAAGGTCAAATGTCCAATGTCATTTATGTTTGGAGTCATGTTTTATGTTGTTGTCAAACAAAAAGTCTAATAATGCAAGTGGTGGTAAGAAGTTGCTTTGTCAACTTAACAAATCATGTAATAAGGAGGTTACCCAATGATCAAATAGGTTGAAAGTTAGTTATGAGTGATTGGAACTATTTTAAACATGTATAAAAACCTTCACACACATTGAGGAGGGGTTGGTGAAGAAGGTTTTGAAGGGCAAAGTTGAATAAAACTGAGTTTTCTGCTACTTTTCCTGAAATTGATTGTTCCAGGATGTACTTCTCATTCGTATAGTACTGTCATGGTCTGAAACCACCTACATTGTGAAGGGGAGTGAATGACCTTCCATTTGCATCTTTTTTGAGGCATTTTCATTAAATTTGGAGGGAGAAAATCACATTTTTCTAGAAACTATCATAAAACCCTAAACTAGGGTTTTGAGGCTAAAAACTATGTATTTCTTTGTCATTCCACCAAGTTATTCACTCTAGATTGGTGGAATGGGATGGAATAAGGTAGGATCACTATTCCCAATAAGCCCTAGGTCAGGAAACAAGAATATAGCAGAGTATGAGGATGTAATGGCCTAATATGACCATGTATTAGGCAAAAAGAGGGTGCAATCCATACAATAGTGCCTTAACAAGTGTTTCAAAGGAAAAAACTAGTGAAATTGGTTCCTTTTCCATGCATTCTGGGGTTCCCAAGTGATTTGGTATGGTGGCTTTGCATTGGCATAGTAGTTGCCTTGTAAAGGAGGCCTAATTAGGCCTAGTCTCAAACTGAACTGTCATGAATTTGGAGCCTCCTGTCCAAAACAACCCATGTCCAATTTTTGATATGTTGATAAGGAGGATAATTGGTACTCAAAACTACTCTTACCTTTCCAAGATTCTATCCGATGTGAAAGAAAACCTCTGTCAGACCCAAAAATAGGGCTACAAGGCTTGAGGCTTGTTTGTGAAGGAAGTCACCATAATCCTTATTTTCTGTGAAATGTAGTGAATGGGGAAGGTTGGTAGGGTTGTGTAGGTACCCCAATTGCATCATTTCACAACAATGGGCTAAGACCCCAAACCCTTTTTCAACTAGACATGAACTCAATCAAGACTACAAACCCAACACTTGGTTCAAAACCTCAATCTCTGCAAACCAACTCATGAAACACCCTTGAAATGATGAATGTGACATAAAAAGACCATTCATGGTCACCAAGAACATAAACTTTGCATATAGGTTATTCTTCCTCATAAATTGCCCTTACAAGCTAGTAGCCCTCTAAAAAACTAATTTTTGGAACATAACTTACTGATCCATGACCTCTGACACAAAGGAGGACATATTAGGATACCTTTTTGGATTTTTTACAACATATCTCAAATGAACCATGTTTTTTTTTGCAACATTCCCTTCCAAAATGGACTGGTAATTTGTATATGAGGCCTACTTAGCCTACTTTTACAAAGCATCAACTACTATGCTTGACCCCTAAACTAAAAATTACACTCCAGAGGTTGAGTTAGGTCCTATACGGACTAAATCACTCATTATCATAATTATTCAAGACCCTTCTTTAACCATTTTTGAAAACCCTCATCATTGCACTGTCAAATACACCAAAAACACATAGGCTGCCTTATTTTTTGCAATTTTGTACATTTGCCATATTGACAAATTTTTTTGACAACATATACAACTTGTTCAAAAAATTACATATTTGACCTTTTGACATGACAAATGGCCCTCATAGGCCTTATTACAAACACTAATTTAAACAACTATGACAACTATTAGCCATTTGGTTGCAAGAAAAGTTGCTTGACAACTTTTCTTGCAACTTGACAACTTTTGCAGCCTATGACCTCCTAAACTCCAATGATACATGTAATAAGGTCAAGATGACCAATTTTCTATGTTTTGGAGTCATGTTGAGTCATGTTTAGTCAAATAAAAGTCATGTAATGCAAAGGTTTCTAAGGGTTGTTTTAAAAATGCAATGTATACATGTATTGGAGAGTTGGAAAACGACCATGTGGTTGGTTTTGGTAGTTGTAGGTCATTTTGAACTACTTAAAACATTTATTAAATCCATCACATACCCCAAGGAGAGAAGGGAGATGAGTTTTGTATTACAAAATTTGAATAAAAATTTAGTTTTTTAATTTTTTCTGCAAAAATATTGTTCCAGGCTGTACCATGACCCTATATAGCCCAACCAGTGCTAAAATCCATTGGAAGTAGTAGTGGTATGTCTTAAATTTCAAATGCACTTGGTTTGAGGAGAAACCATTGAGTTTTGAGTGAGATATCTTCATTTTTTTCTGAAACTGCTTGTGTAACCCTCAAAACAAGGGTTTGAGTGTGTAAAGGGATGTTTCAGACCATTCCACTTGCTATATGACCCTGTAACTCAATGGAATGATTTGGTTTGGATGTGTTTTAGATGCCCATGAAGTCAGGGAATTAGGATATGGAGTTTGACCAAACTATGGTGTTGTCCTAGGCAAGTTTTGCCTTGTTTCCAAGCAAGAAAGGCTGGTTTCAGGCTAGGGTTTGTTAAAAGAAGGTTGGAAAGTACTAGGAGATGGTTCCTAAAGAATATTCAGACCATTTTTTAAGTGTTCCAAGTGTTTGCAAAGTCTAAGAGTGTGTGGAAAGTAGAGTTTCAATAAACCCTCCTCAAATTGGCCTAGATTGAGGATTTTTGGGGTTTGGTATGTTAGTGAGGGATTCTCCTAAAACTAATTGTGGTTTTGAGAGTTTGGACACATGGGAGATGTTTCCCCATCAAGTCTATGGGGTTGTTGGATGTTTATAGGTATGTTTCTTCACAAACTAGGCCTAATTAGCCTATTTTAGACAGCGAAAAATGCCATTTTTGAGGTACATGGTCCAAAGGAGTCACTATTGGTTTTGATATATATTATGTAATTTGAAAATGGGTATCTAAATCTGTATTTAGTTTGGGAGGCCTTTTGGAAATTTTGAGAGAAAAACCCCAAAAACAAGGTCTGTTGCCCTACTAAATTAGGCCTGATTGAAACATGAAAAGTATGAAGATTGAGACTAGGCACTTTGAAGTTTGTTTTATTCACATGCAATTGAGTTTGTTGAATGGTCCAACAACCCCTCATTGCATCAGCTTTACACTTGCCAATTTGGTGCAAGGGCACCAAATTCATTTTTTTTGCAAGTTTGGTCAAATGAGGTCTAATGATAGGTTTTTTTGGGTGTTTTTAGTTTATTTGGTCTAATAAGGTCATAATAGACCATGTGCAAGGTCAATAGAGTCATTTTGAGTTCATTTTACAAAAGTTGTCAACAAGTATACAGTGGAAAGGTGCTAGGAGTGACATTTTGCATTCCATAGCTCGTGGGGCCAAATGAACTTTGCCAATGTGTCGGGGTGGACGGGTAAATGCCAGGGAAGGTCTCATTTCATGTGCCAAGTGTCATCATCATTTGGGGCAGCAGGCTACTGGCAAAGTCCCTTAAGATCCCTAAGACAAAAAATTGCCAAACTTTGATGAAGCAGTTCTTGGAATTCATGGCATTTGGGAATGTTTCCTTTGGACATATAGGTGCATGTGGGGTCCATCCACAATAACCTCTCTCATTTTTGGTCAACTCCAATCCGTTTGACCGTGCTGAAATCAAATGCATTCTTGCAAAATGCTTCAGTTTCATGTAGTGGAAAGGTGCTAGGACTGACATTTTGCATTCCATACCTTGTGGGGCTGAATGGACTTTTCCAACACATCGGGATGGATGGGTAAATGCAAGGGGAAGTCTTGTTTCATGTGCCAAGCATCGTAGTCGTTCAGGGCAGTAGGCTACTTGCAAAGTCCCCTAAGCTCCCTAAGATGAAAAAACTACCAAACTTTGATAGAGCAATTCTTAAAATTTGTGGCAGCTGGGAACATTTCGTTTGGACCTACAGTGCATGTGGAGTTGGTCTACAATAACCTCTCTTGGTTTTGTTCAACTCCTATCTGTTTGACTGTGCTGGAATCAAACGCATTCTTACAAAATGCTTCAGTTTCATGCAATGGAAAGGTTACCAGGTGCCATATTTTTTGTTCTTCTCATCATGGGGCCAAATGGACTATGCCAACATGTCGGGGTGGGTTGGTAAATGCTAGGGGAGGTCTTGTTTCATGCACCAAGTGTCTCAGTCATTCCGAGCTGTAAGCTACTAGCAAACTCGAAAGTGCTAGGTCTCGGTAGCTTACAGGCCAGAATGACTAGGATGCTTGGCACATGAAACAAGACCTTCCCTACCATTTACCACCCACCTCGATGTGTTGGCATAGTTTGTTTGGCCCCAAGATGAGCAGAACAAAAAATACGGCACTTGGCAACCTTTCCATTGCATGAAACTAAAGCATATTGCAAGAATGCGTTTGATTCTGACACGGTCAAACGAACAAGAGTTGAACAAAACTGAGAGAGGTTATTGTAGATGGACTCCACATGCACTTGTAGGTCCAAACAAAATGTTCCCAACTACCATGAATTCTAAGAACTGCCCCGTCAAAGTTTGTAGGTTTTTCGTCTTAGGGAGCTTAAGGGACTTTGCTGGTAGCCTGCTGCCCTGAACAACTACGACGCTTGGCACATAAAATGAGACCTCCCTTGGCATTTACCTACCCACCCCGATGTGTTGGAGAAGTTTTTTTAGCCCCACGAGCTATGGAATGCAAAATGTCACTCCTAGCTCCTTTCCACTGCATGAAACTGAAGCATTTTGCAAGAATGCATTTGATTTCGGCACGGTCAAATGGATTGGAGTTGACCAAAAATGAGAGAGGTTATTGTGGAAGGACCCCATGTGCACCTGTACATCTAAACAAAACATTCCCAAATGCCACGAATTCCAAGAACTGCTCCATCAAAGTTTGGTAGTTTTTTCATCTTAGGGATCTTAAGGGACTTTGTCGGTAGCCTGCTGCCCCGAATGACTGCGGTGCTTGGCACACAAAATGAGACCTCCCCTAGCATTTACCTACCCACCTCAACGTGTTGGCACAGTTTGGTCTACCCCACAAGCTATGCAATGCAAAATGTCACTCCTAGCACCTTTCCATTGCATCAAACTAAAGCATTTTGCAAGAATGTTTTTGAAGAAATCCTTGACACATGAAGACACTGAGAACACTAAAGACATGGAGGAAAAAGAAGCATGAATACATGAACAAACTCCTATCATGAGGAAGAACCACAACCCAATCCAACTCTTGAAAGAATGACATGTTATGATGAAGAACCACAACCAAATCCAATGATCCAATGGCATGAACCAATGACATAAGCAACTATGTCCTACTATTTTAACATGATAAACATGAATGTTATGAACTAACATCCAAACCCTGTGACATGAATCTTGATATGACCTGAGTGAGACACGAGTGAACATGATATCCATGACTCATCCTCTCTCTATTGTCGAGTAGACCTCTTCGATAGTTCAAGCTCATGCAGCTCCACCTGTTAATACAATCAAACAATATGCACATTACTATAAAAAAAATGTACATGAAATATATAACATCACATATGTAATCGATCACTTACCGCCATATGATGATCATTCTCCATCATCTTTTCTGGAGTTTCTTTTTCCATAGTTGGACGAACTGGAGTTGTGACCTGCTATGAAAAGCATCAAAAAGCAAAATTGAATAAACATAAATATACTGGAGGGAAGCAATTCATACTACTATTTATATACAAAATAAAGTACAAGTAACCATCTAAGAAAGTTTTATGCATACTTACAAATTAATCCAATGAACCATCTGGGTCTTCTCTACTCTTTATTGTGTCAAGTATTGCCTCATGGTCAGAGTCACACACCTTCCACAAGGTCTTGTTCAAAGGTCTGCCTTGATATTGTATCAAATGAACATTGGTTTCCATGACAAGGTTGGAGTAATGAAGAATCCTTCGATGCGTGTCAAAGTCCTCAAATAGCCAAACATTAACACTCTTATGTGGGTACCTTCTAAGCCATGTTCCAGTAACAACCATTGAGCCTGTAGGGTATTCGATCTTTTCTCCATCTGTAACTAGGGCCTCCAATTTCTTTTTGGCCTCAATCGGTTCCCTCTTCGTTATCTTCATCTACAATAACCACATAAACATGCCCTACAATAATATGTGCAACAAATTAGATGAAATTAGTCAACATTACAAAAATACTACAAAGTTTAAGATAACATTAGGAATTTCAAATCTAACTATGCAAGTAGATATATTACCTGGTTGAACTAAATGTGATATGTGGTCAAAGTCAACTGATGATTCCATCTCTATCAATTCCAGTGTCATCGGGGGTTGATACGTGTCAAGTTGGCTAAGATAACTGAACTACCATTCGTCAACCCACTCATGTGACTCGCACTCATTCCAGGCTTGAATTATACATGAGGAACAAAAGCACGCCATCTTCCGCGTATGTATACTCCATAAACTTGCAATTGAGCTTGTGATAGAGTGTAGCTCACTTGATCCTATCAGTGTACAACAGTCCTCATATGGTGCAATGTTAGTATCATCTATCAACAAAAAAATCTATGAACTGAAGACTTACCTTCATTACCTGGACCCATCGAAGCATTACACCACTCGACAATTGATTTTTCATCTGTCAACTTTGCATTGTCTTTATACTTTAACTGTTCTCATGCTATGGCTCTTTTGATACATGCTCCTGCACCATCATGCTCCCCCTTTCCATGCCCAGCCTCACAAAAGTTCCACATATGATGAACACCTATAATATTATGCCTCCTACTCAGCCAATAGAAATTCTGTGAGTTCTTGAATTATGATGCATAATTATCTGGCCATATGATATGCTGACTGAATGATATGCCCTTCTAGCTAGATCATTGTAGAACACCTAAAAACAACCTTGCACGAACTCTGCGGAATGCTTGCGATCATCGCTTATATAAAAATGGTACTACCTTATGATCTTTTTGTCATCCTCTATACTATCATTCACATGAATGAATGCGATGTGCACAAATATAGAAACCTGTGTCGAGTTATAATATTGGAATTGCACCTCACACTTTGGCTGTAGACTGTAGTTCTCTGCAAATTTGATGACTGAATCAATGCTACCAACTAGAAATGTGTCCTTGCATAACTTGAATTGCAAGTCCAACCATCGAGCTCTATGGGCATGTCTTACATACTCATACACTATGTTGTCACGAAATATAGGCATAAATTGATACATTGGAATCTTCTAAATAACATATTCACACCTCTTTTCTTCTTTACCATCTTTTGTATTGTATGCCATTGTTTTATACTTGTCAAACTCTACTAGGTCATTTCCAACTACATGTGTTCTTTCCATATGTTCACATATTGGCATATGTTGCAAGCCACCGCAATGCTGCAATGTGCCATCCAAGCATAATTTCCTGTAGAATATTTGACCTTCCTCTCTATCACATAAAATCATTGATATGAAGTCTCTTGAGGTAGTTGGTGGGGCACGTATGCCACAATCCTGCAAAACATTATTAGTATGAAAATCTAAACATATAGACCGATAAACATCAAAATGGTTAGAAAATTCAATATGTAATCTACAAGTAGTGCATGTGTGATTTATTTTGACAAAGAAAGGTTTTAGCATTTCAAAATATCTTTGCAAAATTTTAATGTGAGGATACTTCTCTAGAAATTTACCAAAAAACTGTGTTTGAGTCATATCCAAAAAATGCTTTCGATGTGGCTCATGGTTTCGACTACCAATTCTCCTTCTTACCACATCCCTTTGATTCAAAGATACCCTTGTGTCAAAAGTCTTCAATTAGTGATCTCAAAGCTTTGATAACAACTTTGTCTTTCTATGGGAGTCTCCCAAAGAATGCCCACAATTCATTAGTGTTTGGATCCTCAACTCGTTGATGTCTTCCAACAGCTCTCATTAGAGTTTTTCTATTTATTTTCAATGCTTGACTTGTCTTTCTAATGAGGCGAGCTCTTTTTGTTTGTTGGCTTACAATTTTCGATGTAATGACACGTCATGTGACATTGCTATCCTTGGTGCGTGAGGTGGAACCCACACTCTCATACACACTCATTAGATTCTTGACAATTGATTTTTCACTTGATGCATTCGATGTTCTTAGGCCAAGAATCTTCATAGTGGGCCTAAATTTCAAATTTCTCATTAGTTCAACAAAGAGTTGACATCTTCTGGTTTCATTTAAATTCTCAAAGAATAATTTCCATATCTTATTTGCATATCTTTGGCAAGTGTGCATGAAAATCTTATCATGCATGGGCTCCAATACATTCTCATCAATATCAATTAGAAACTTAGGCCTCCTATGCAAAATTCTAGGAGGTGTTTTATTTGGTAAAGTAGACTGAACATTAGGAATTTCTTCAATATTTACTTGAGATGGGATAGATGACGTACCTTCGATTGGAGGTGAAAGGTTGAAAATGACGTACCTTCAACTTGAGGTGTGAATGATGGTGTGTCACCAACTTGAGAAGAAAATACAGATGTCCCTTCTACTTCACCTGTGAAAGATGGAGTGTCTCTAATTTGAGAAGCTAATGATGGTGTTCCTTCAACTTGACCTGTGGATGATGGAGTGCCTCCAACTTGGAGATTCACTTTCCTCATTGTACAAAGGTTTTGCATTCGTTCCCTTTGTGCCGTCAATTCCATCTCTCTCTTATCTTCGTTAGACATGTCACGTTCCTCTTCAATTGGCAATGGTGGAATGTCTTCTTGTATGGTTGACAATTTCCTACTTTCCTGAATTCACCGTATTCTTTCTCTTTTCCTCTCATTAAGTTTTGTCAAGTGTCATAATATTGCTTATGCAAATTACATGTTTTGTCCATTTTAAAACAAATCCAACGGTCATATCCTCCAAAAATGTGGTTGGATCACTTGGAAAATGGTTGACAAATGATGTAATAAGTCTCCAAATGAAGACACAAGGAAGAAGACACGAATTTTGATGAAGAAACAACAACATTTACTCTACTTTTTTGTTGTAACCACATTTTTCTCTGCATTTCCTCTGTTTCAGACTGTACTACAGCCCTATACGGTACTGTATAGACTTAAAATTCATTTGATGTGTTAGGGGTCTGTGTTAACTTTCTTTTGAATCAAGTTTGAGAGGTTTTCATTAGGTTTAGAGGGAGATTTAACCAAATTTCTCAAACTACCTGTATAAGGCTAGTGAGGGCTTTGGTTGGGGATTAAACAATGTTTTAGTCATTCCACCTACTATCATGACTTGTATCTTGGTGGAATGACTCTTCAAAGAGTAATCTAAGTGTTCTCATGATTTGGTAGGCAGAGAAGATCAGTTGGTGTGGTTTTAGTGTGATGCCCTAGGGTTTTAAAGAGTGTTTTCATGTGGGAAAGAGGAACCAAAGAGGGTATTTGACAAAATATCAAAAAAATGTTTGTCTAATGGTTTTGTGAGCATTTGAAGGTGTATTCTAAGGTGTTTGAAGTAGTGGTCTGAGGAGAAAGTGTCAGGAACCATTATTTTCAACAAACCCTCCTCAATTTTGCCCAAACTAAGGGTTTTGTGGTTTGGTATGTAGGTGAATGTTTCTCCTGAAACAAATTAGGTTTTTGAGGGTTTGGACACATGAAGAATGCTTCTCCAACAAGTTTAGGGTTCTGTGGAAAGTTTAAAGGCTAGTTCCTTTGTAATATAGGCCTAATTAGCCCTTTTAGGACTACGAAAAAAGGTCATTTTTGAGGCACACAGTCCAAAGAAGTCAAGGTTGAGTTTGAGATATGTGATGTAACTTGATAATGGGTGTTCAAAACATTGATTAAGTTTTGGGTTTGAAACCATATAAGGAAATTAGGTTTGGTTGTGTTTGGTTGGTGAACTTAATCTTGTTAGATGCCTCATCAAGCCCATGTGAAGGTCTGAATCCTTGAGTGCAAGTTGTAGACCTTGGAACCTAATTCATTGAAGGATCATTATGAGAGTTTGTGAAGCCAATCTAGAACAGAAGTTTGTGAAACTTTGTACAAACCAAGTTGTTTTTAAAACCTTTTTGTTGCGAGAGTTTGTGGAGACCATAAGGTGTTGAGAGATCGTGCTATGTAAAGGTATATCTCTAATACTAAGCCTCCCTCTGACCCTATCAACTCTTAAGAACATCACCTTGACTACTCTTGACTGTCTTGCCCCTTGAAGGCCATTGTTTAGACTCTTATATGAGTATTAAATCACTATTTTAGGTTTGGAAATCATAAATTGTATGGTTAACTTTTTACATATATGAGTTGTATGGAGGTGATTTTGAAGGATGAAAAAATGAATGCCATCGAAGGGGACTATAATCAACATAAATTGACTATCCTAATAGTCTTAAACCAGTCCAAAAAATATGTGATAGTCAAAAGAACATTAACCATTGAAGACAACCTTCTAGATACTCGTGACAAAAGATCAAAGACATCTTAAGTAATGCATAAATTAAAAACAACTTCATGATGGTCATGACTATGATAGTAGACTGTTATATAGACTTGTGACTATCCTACAGTCATGAAAACCTCCTTTTTAGTGTTTTATCTCCTTGTAACTCACTTTGTATCATCTTGTATCATGATGCTTGTATGTTCGTACATATTTGTATATAACTCTCTTCTCTAAAAAATTTTTTATGTTGATGAAGTAAATACATAATCTCCATCATATTTTTTATGGATTGAGTGGTATCAAAGTGAGTTGTAACAATTTGTCAAATAGGTTGTGGTGCTCATTTCCTCCATTTTTGTAAGAAAGCTATCATTTCATGCATGGTTCTATTAAATGAATTGAATTATGCATGTATTAAGGAATAAATCCTTCTATATCATCCTATGGCAAAAATTAAGAGTCTTCCAAAATCAATTTTGGCTCCATGTATACACTCGAATATGAGTATAACAAACAATTGTTCACTAAAATTATTTTATGAAGTATTTGATAATGTTTTTCTCTTGTATAGCTAAAAATAGGTGAAATGAAGGCATGAAGGGCCGAAACAAGGTGGAAACATGAGGAATTTGGAGTCTCTTTGACTGAACTAACTGATATACCTAGACACACATATATCTTAGAACATAAATAACATAAAAAACATAAAGACATAAAGAACATAAGAACATATATATGTGAATTAAAATGGACATTTAAATTGAACATACCTTAGAATTTGATAAATTGCAGTTGACCAATTCTCCAAAAGATGGCTTCAAAATCCTCAAATTCCTATTTTTCGCAAGTTTGATTATGAATTCTATATAATTCTAGAATAGGATTAGTAAAATTTATGGAAAAAACAAACATATATCATCAAATTCAATCTATATATCAATGGTAATTAGCTTTGAAACAAAATCACACATGAAACATGAAACTTTTAGTTTAAATAATCAAATTTTCTCCAAAAACATGAAAAATCACTTCTACGTTGAAAAACCAAAAAAAGGTGGTGGATTCATATAAAAATGATTCTCAATTAGTCAAACAACATTAAAAGCATTCTTTTTTCCAATATACTCGTGAAAAGCAGGAATAACAGTCATGTGGGGTCTGAAACACGGATCCCACATACTTTTTTACTATTTTCCATGCTTCCCAGAATGTGCTCACATTATAAGGTGAGCGCATTCTAGGAAGCATGATAACATTAAGGTAACCTTGTATCTACATGGGAGAGTCTCTCTCTCTCTCTCTTCATTTCTCTATCCTATATATAGAGAGGGATCGGGAGACATGGAGAGATAGAGAGGGACATGGAGATAGAGAGGATAGGTGAGATAGAGATAGGGAGAGGGAGAGATGGGGATTGCGATAGAGAAAGGGGTCTATAGAGGGAGAAAGATAGAGATACATATATATAGAGAGGGGAGATATAGGGAGATAGATCTAGCAAGGGAGAGATAGGGAAATACAGAGAGAGAGGTAGAGAGGGGTATATTAAGAGATGGGGTTATGAGGATAGATAGCTCGATAGGGAAAGAGATCAAGAGATGTCTAGAGACATAGGGAAAGATATTTCAAGAGATAGAGCGATGGGGAGAGAGATAAAGCGGAGGAGAGAGAGGTAGCGAGGGATAGATTAAGAGATAGGGATCCATATGTTCAGAGAGATAGAGATAGAGATCCCTATTCTCCCCTCTACCTAAACCATAAACATAAACCTCTAAACCATAAACCCTAAACCATAAATAATGCCCCTAAACCCTAACCCCTAACCCCTAAACCCTAAAATTAGGCAACCCTAAACCCCTAACTCATAAACCCTATACCCTAACTCCTAGACCCTAAACCCTAAACTCGAGCATCCCTAAACCCCTAAAGCCTAAATAATTTCCCTAAACCCTTACCCAAAACCCTATTTACTTGAGAAACCCTAAACTCATGTAAAACTCAAATAGTGAGGGAGGGAGAGATACAAAGGTAGAGTTAGAGAGAGGGGATCAAAAGTGATCTAGCATGATAGAGAGATAGGGAGAGAGAGAGAGAGAGAGAGAGAGAGATAGTGAGGTAGGTATAGTTATAGAGAGGGATAAAGGAGATGGAGATATTTCTCCCAGGCTCAGTCTCCTCTATATCTCCCTATTCACCTCTCTACCTAAACCATAAACCTAAACCTCTAAACCTTAACCCCTAAACCATAAATAATGCCCCTAAACCCTAAAAATGAGCAACGTGTTAAACCCCTAACCCCTAAACCATAAAACCTAGAAGTAACCCTAAACCTCTATCTCCCCATCTCTCCCAATCTCTATAATGTGAAAGTTCATGAAAACATTAAGCTTTCATTCCAACCAAGTTCATTCCTAATCAATCCCAAATCATCCCTAATTCATTCAATTTCATCTCTAATCATCCCTAAACCACTTCTAATCAGCCCTAAACCACTTCACAACATCCCAAATCACATCCAAATCAATTTAATTTCATCCCTAATCATTTTCAAAACAACCTGGATTTCATCTCAAATACCATCCCTAAACTATTCCTAAATCATTCTAATCATTCTCTAATCAGCACTAAACCACTTCAAACCATCCCTAAAACCATTCTAATCATTCCCAAATCATTCCTAATCTAGTCCTTTTCACTCTCATCATCCCTAAACAAATCCATTTCATCCCAACTCCATCCCAAATCAATCTAAGCTCCATCTCAAATGATCCCAAAAATAATCAAAATCAAACAAATACCTCACCAAGTGCCATTAGAAGATCATAGTGCCAATCTGTTAGTCATTTGCACCATTTTGTATATTGTATGTGCCAATATGCTCCTTAGTAGCACCTACCCATCAATCACAAACATCATTCTACACCTAGCTAGTCACAAGTGTCATTCCACCCTCTGCTAGCCACAGGAGCCATCAAAACATCATAAGCGCCAATATGTTAGTCGTTTACACCATTCTATACATCATATATACCAACCATAAACCCTAAACCTGATCAACCCTAAACTATTATCTCCTTGTCTCTAGCATCTCTCTACCTCTCAATCTCTCTGCCTATGTCTTTGGCCATGTCCATCACCCTCTATCTCCCTATCTGTTCCTCTCTAAACTCCTAACCCCTAAACTCTAAACCTGATCAACCCTAAACCCCTATCTCCTTGTCTCTATCATCTTTCTACCTCTCAATTTCTCTAGCTATGTCTCTGGCCATGTCCCTCACCCTCTATCTCCATATCTCTCTCTCTAAACTCCTAACCAGGCTAAACCCTAAACCTGATCAACCCTAAATCCGATCAACCCTAAACCCTATCTCCTTGTCTCTATCATCCCTCTACTTCTCAATCTCTCTGCCTATGTCTTTGGCCATGTCCCTTACCCTCTATCTCCCTATGTCTCTCCTCGGTCTCCTCTATATCTCCATATTGGTCCTCTCTCTCTCTAAACCCTAACCTAAACCTCTAAACCTTAACCCCTAATCCCTAAAACATAAACCTTAAGTTACCCTAAATAATACCCCTAAACCCTAACCCCTAACCCCTAAAACTGAGCAAACCTAAACCCCAAACATCTAAACCATAAACCTTGGAAGCAACTCTAAACCTCTATCTCCCTATCTCTCTCAATATCTATAGATCCCCTCACTCTCTCTCTAAACCCTGACCCCTAAACCCTAAACCTGAGCAACCTTAAATCCCTAACCCCTAAACCCTAAACCATAAACTTGAGCAATTGTAAACCCCTAAACCCTAAATAATTCCCCTAAACCCTAACCCAAAACCCTAAACTTGAGCAACCCTAAACTCATAAACCATAAATAATGCCCCTAAAGGTCTAAGCAACCCTAAGCTCATAAACCCTAAATAATGACCCTAAACCTGAGCAACTCTAAACCTATCTCTCCCAAAACCCCTAAATCATAAACCATAAACCTGAGCAGCCCTAAACCATAAATAATTCCACTAAACCCTAAACTTAAGCAACCCTAAACTCGTTAACCTGACCCACCCTCTCTCTCTCTCTCACTAGGTATCTCTCCCCTTTCTCTCCCCTCCATCTCCATCCTCTCTCCCTTTTCCTCCCTCTCACTCTCCCTTGTCGACAAAGAACATGGAAACAAGAAAAATAGGACATGTAAAGATGGATGAGGATATAAATTAGGATGATGAAATGGAAACAAGATAATTCATGAAATTTCATTGGATGGGAAGAATGAGGAGGAGAGGTAGAGAGGGGACGGAAGTAGAGTAAGAGAGAGGATAGGAGGTAGAGACAAGAGGGAAGTAGAGAGTGGGAGAGGACGGTAGGAGGTAGACAGGGACAGGAAGAAGAGAGAGAGGGTAGGAGGTAGACAAGGGAGGGAAACAAAGACTGAGAGAGGGTAGGAAGTAGACAGGGGAGGGAAGTAGAAATTGAGAAAGAGGGTAAGAGGTAGAGAGGGGGGGAGAAGAGAGTGAGAGAGAAGGTAGGAGGTAGAGAGGTGAGGGAAGCAAAGACTCGGAAAGAGGCTAGGAGGTAGATAGGGGAGGGAAGTAGAGAGTGAGAGAGAGGGTAGAAGGTAGATAAGGGAGGGAAGAAGAGAGAGAGAGAATGTGGGAGGTAGAGGGGAGGGAAGCAGAGACTCAGAGAAAGAGTAGGACGTAGAGAGAGGAGAGAAATAGAGTGAGAGAGACAATAGGAAGTGCAGTTGCCCTTGTAGACATGTATGTAAAGTGTGGAAGCTTAGACAAGGCATGTCAATTGTATAACGTAACACCTCAAAGAGATGTTCTATAATGGAATGCAATGATTGCAAGATATGTGAAAAATGGATTTGTTGAAAAGGCTTTAGAAACTTTCAAGCAAATGCAATTGGCATGTGTATTGCCAGTTATGCTCATCATAACGTGAGTGTGTTATAACATGATCGCGTTATTGATTTCACATAATGCGAGTGTGTTATAACATGTTCACGTTATGCTTATCTTTGTTTCACATGTTTTTATTAGTGTTTAGCAAAATCTGGAGATAATCTAGAGTGTGCTCCCCATCAGGATGGCACTTTTTTCAATGAAAACTCAAAAAAATACCACCATAATCTTAAGCTTTCTGTCAGCTATCTAACCATATAATTTTTTTCACATTTTGAGTACATTAGTGTTTCATCTTGAATTTCTTTTGTAAGTGTGTCCAGTTTTTGTCAAAAACTAGTGTCTAGTATTTTTTACTTTTTTTTAACCATTCATCGAAAATTGAAATAAGTTATATTTTTAGAAACTAGACTCCATTCTATACAAATTAAAAAAAAATTGATTTTCGATTAGTTTTCAAACATTTTAGGGGGGGCACGCTTAAATTTCTATTTTTTAGGATGTGTCCACTTTAAAAATTACTAAAAAATCAATTATTCATTAAAAAATTATCAGAAAAATCAGGGATAAACTACATGGTGTTACCTAATTTCTCACTGGGGCGATTATTGAAATACTAAAAAAAAGTTAACATTTTAGGGGGAGCACACCAAACGCTATGTTATGTTTTTTTGAGAAAAACATGACCAATTTGTGTGCTCCCTCTTTTTGAACCCCTTAATTTCAACCATTTTTGGAAAAAATTAGTAGTTTAGAAACTAGATTCGGAGCACTACAACTCTTGTTTTTGTTCCATCTTCAAATTTTGAGTGTAGCTATCTTCAATTTCTCATCCAACATCAATGTGAGATTAAGGGGTAGAGGTAGAGAGGGGAGGGAAGTAGAGAGTGAGAGAGAGGATAGGAGGCAGAGACAAGAGGGAAGTAGAGAGTGGGAGAGGACTGTAGGAGGTAGACAGGGGAAGGAAGAAGAGAGAGAGGGTAGGAGGTAGACAAGGGAGGGAAGCAGAGACTGAGAGAGGGTAGGAGGTAGATAGGGGAGGCAAGTAGAAAATGAGAGAGAGGGTAAGAGGTAGAGAGGGGGGAGAAGAGAGTGAGAGAGAAGGTAGGAGGTAGAGAGGCGAGGGAAGCAAAGACTTAGAAAGAGGGTAGGAGGTAGATAGTGGAGGAAAGTAGAGAGTGAGAGAGAGGGTAGAAGGTAGATAGGGGAGGGAAGAACAGAGTGAGAGAGAAGGTGGGAGGTAGAGAGGGGAGGAAAGCAGAGACTCAGAGAAAGGGTAGGACGTAGAGAGGGGAGAGAAATAGAGTGAGAGAGACGATAGGAAGTGCAGCTGCCCTTGTAGACATGTATGTAAAGTGTGGAAGCATAGACAAGGCATGTCAATTGTATAACGTAACACCTCAAAGAGATGTTCTATAATGGAATGCAATGATTGCAAGATATGCAAAAAATGGATTTGTTGAAAAGGCTTTAGAAACTTTCAAGCAAATATAATTGGCATGTGTATTGCCAGTTATGCTCATCATAACGCAAGCGTGTTATAACGCGATCGTGTTATTGATTTCACATAATGTGAGTGTGTTATAACACACTCGCATTATGCTTAGCTTTATTTCACGTGTTTTTATCAGTTTTTAGCAAAATCTAGAGATAATCTAGAGTGTGCTCCCCATCAGGATGGCACTTTTTTCAATGAAAACTCAAAAAAATACCACCATAATCTTAAGCTCTCTATTAGCTATCTAACCATATAATTTTTTTCACATTTTGAGTATGTTAGTGTTTCATCTTGAATTTCTTTTGTAAGTGTGTCCATTTTTTGTCAAAAACTAGTGTCTAGTATTTTTTTACTTTTTTTTAAGCATTCATCGAAAATTGAAATAAGTTATATTTTTAGAAACTAGACTCCATTCTATACAAATTCAAAAAAAAATTCAATTTTTGATTAGTTTTCAAACATTTTAGGGGGGAGCATGCTCAAATTTCTATTTTTTAGGATGTGTCCACTTTAAAAATTACTAAAAAAATCAATTATTCATTAAAAAATTATCAGAAAAATCAGGGATAAACTACATGGTGTTACCTAATTTGTCACTGGAGCGATTATTGGAATACTAAAAAAAAGTTAACATTTTAGGGGGAGCACACCAGACGCTATGTTATGTTTTTTTGAGAAAAACATGACCAATTTGTGTGCTCCCCCTTTTTCAACCCCTGAATCTCAACCATTTTTGGAAAAAATTAGTAGTTTAGAAACTAGATTCGGAGCACTACAACTCTTGTTTTCGTTCCATCTTCAAATTTTGAGTGTAGCTATCTTCAATTTCTCATCCAACATCAATGTTTCCTGATTTCAGGAAAAAAGTGGCAACTTAAGACCCCATTTTGGTCCCTCATCTTTGTGCACTTACCCAGGGTTTAAAGTGGATTTCTTCAAAGAGTGTTATTGGTGGCACCTCAATCAAATTTGCTTGGACCAATTTGTCTAAAAGTATCTTCATGGAATATTTTAATGAAGGATTAGTGGAACATAGGGATGAAGGTGATGAAGGTTGGTGGACCAATGGACTAGCATTTGTTGGCTCATGTGTCGACATATGCTTGGATGGTGATGGAGGGTATTCATAAGATACTTTCTCTAGATCGGTGTTTCCCTTGTCAACGGATATTAAGTCTTGCATAGGTGGACTTAAGTCTATCAATGTTGCTTGTTGGTAAAGTGAACTTGGGCTTGCTTGGTTTATATACATAGGACCATTTGGACTCACATGTGCTTCTTGGTTTCCTTGTGGATAGGTTTGGTGATGAGGTGACATGGTAGGATATGTAGGTGGAAGATTTTTTGATATGGATTGTTGTGGATATTGATTGATTTTGGAATAAGTAGGATATGGTGATGTGGCATTAGTTTCACATGTGAGTGGATAAGATTGGTATGAAGGGGGATAGGTTGATGTGGCATTGTTATGGAAAGGTGTGGGATAAGGTGATGTGGAATGGACTTGATAAGGGGATGAAGTGGGATTAGGTGATGTGACATGGACTTGATAATTAGGTGGATTAGATTGATATGATGATGGATAAGTCGGTATGGAATTAATTTGACATGTGGATGGATTAGGTTGATAGGATAATGAGGGGGATGCCACATAAGGATGAGGTGGAATTTATTGATATGGAATGGATAGATGATATGCTTGTTGGTTTTTCCATGTGGTTATGGTGTATTGGAATTGCGCTATGAGGTGTTTCATTTGAGGTGGTAAGTTTTTGTGAAGTTGACTTTTTTGAATGAGGCCTTGGAGTCCTTGAATGGTGTCTTGGTTTATAGATTGTGGTGCTTGGTAAAGTGATTGGACATCTTGGAATTTGGGTATTATGTCATCAAATGTTGGCATGATGTCTAAAGATTAGGACCCTTTTGGCAAGTGTTTGACTATGATTATGATGATGATGTGGAAATGATTAAGATGATGAGTAGGATGATTAGAATTTGGATTAAGGTGAAGATGAGATGTCTTAGGTTTGACTTGGGCAAAATCAAACACAAAATTTCACATGTAAATGCATGAATCACACACACCAAACACAATGATCAATTTTCCTTTCAAGATTAGATGTTATGATTAAGCACACACTTGAAGACACAACAACAAGCCCTAATGATTAGTCAGGTAAGGTATGGTCAATAAGTCTTAAGGTAGGCTACACAAGGGTTAACTAGGGATGTCCGCGATATACACAAGGTACGAAGGGCCCAAATCTATGAACACTAGCCCATTGAAGGGATATGGCATAAGCGTAAGCGAATACCACTTCACCTTGTGTCTAGAATCACCCAGGGCCACAAGGCTATCTCAATGACTACGTAGCTAGATTGAGGTGCAGCTTTTGCTCTCCCCCCTTTGATATACCCTGCCAGAACATGTGGTTGAGGTCATCCCTAGGGGTGATGAAATACCCTAGAAGGTCTCCTAGATAGGGTTTGACAAATCACAGTTGCTAATTAACCCTTAGAAAAGAAATGTGTGATGAGAAGACAGATGATTGCACTGGTTTTTTTTAACCCAAAGTCAAGATGTGTGATTGAAGACACTTGTTCGTTTTATGCCAATTTTTGATGTGATAGCAAACAAGATTGATTTTTAAGAGTCCAAATCAAAGTGTGTGATCAAGCAAAGTTTAGGGATGAGAGATGGATTGATTACACCTGATTTATTTTCATCCTTAAATCTGCTATGTATGTTGATGTCCCTACTGTTCCAGCTCCTTAGATGCCCCTGAAAGTCACTGAAACAAGAAGAAAACCAAACTTGCAATCCAATAGGGGGTTAGGTCAAAAGATATGATCTATTAAAAATTAGAGATAAATGACTTGATATAGTGAAATAAGTTGCAAAAATAGAAAGTACATGAAATTCTATGCACTTTTTTAAAAAAATTGCTGAAAAAGGATATGTTTTGCAAAAGGTATGTTCAATTAAAGTTTTGAAGGAAGATGAACTTTAACAGATAAATTACCTAATGAAATTGTGAAATTACTTGAAACCATTGACACCACTTTGAATTTCACACTCTCATCTTTCCAACGAGTGTTCATTTGCTAAAATCCTATCCTGTATGCCCCTGTTATGGTAAAAAGAAAAAAAATGCCTTCTTTGGCATGTAGAGGAAAACAGGTTGACTAACTTGACTTGTTTGATTTTTGACTGTTTTGATGGGTTTGATTGTTGAAAAATTTGCAATGATCACATGTTGTTGTGTGGAAGACAGTTTACATTTAAGGTTGTAATTTTAAAATGGCCCCTGGTCGTTAATATGACCAATATGACCAAGGGCTAGATCAATAAAAAAAGAAAAAAAATAAAAAAGAAACTAAAAAGCTAGGCTTAATCCTAAATATTAAGTTGAAAATAATAAACATAAAACTAAATCTAAATCAAACCTAATTGCTAACTATCACCGTTAGATGCTAATTTAATGACCATAGGCCAAGTTTAGGGCTCTTTTGACAATGGTCAAAGTTTAATGCCAAATGGTGGAGTTTTTGGAAGTGGTTGCGACTAGGAGGCGACCTAGGCTTGGTGTGAGGCAACTTGACAATTCACAGGTGGTGTCACATCCCTTATAATGGTGGCATATCCTTTAAAGTGGTGACAAATCATTTAAAGTGGCCAAGTTTCAATAGAATGGTCAAGGTGCATGGGATGGTGTGTAGGATTTTAAAGCGTCGAAAAGTGATTTTTTGGTAGTGATGAGGTTCAAATACGGCATTCAATGTTTTGTAATCACTGTTACAACGATGAAAAGATGGAAAATGATGACAAAAGGTTGTCGATGGGGATCCAAAGACTTCAACTGGTAGTCGAAATGGCAAGTCTGAGGTTGAGGACTACCATATAAAATATGGTTGGTGAGGAAATGAAGATGTCGAAAAAGATTGATGGGCAAACCATGACCTAGCAATGTGAGCTGCTCCACCAAAAGGTTCATTGATCATGCTCAAAACCATAATCTGTGGACAGTAGACTGCGTGAAGAGTTGATGGAAACCACCAAAAAACATAAGTAGAGTGTAGACCATGGCCTCAACGACCAAGTGATTAACACAAATGCTTGATTAACAACTACTATGAATCAAAACTACAACAAGGGCGGCCCAAGGTTTGGGCATTACAGAAGGTAGGCCAGAGTTGAAGAAGTCTGAGGGGCATTTTGGGCGACCAGATCTACAAAGAGCCTGAAATGGGTCAGATCAACTAAATAAAAAGTGGTAGTAGAGTCTCCAAGGCCGATGACAAGGCAAGAGACAAAATTTTGGCCGATTATGGAGTAAAGAGGGTCAGGTCATGTGTAGAGAGAAATCCAAATGGAAGATATAAAACCCACAATATTTGCAACAAAGTGAAGACTGAGACCTTGATAGTCACCTGCTAACAAACATTGTGGCCTCAAAAGGCAAGAAACACATGGGTAGCGACAAGTGGGGGTTTAGGGAGGAAGCGACCCAGCGGTCAATGTGATAGTCGAGTCTTAGGTGGGAGAAGGTTTGAACTGGTAGACAAGGATTATATGGGTGGCAACAAGCTAGATTAGAGGCGGATGGATATCAACAAATAGCGACCGTGTTTGGAAGGGTCAACGGGCAGATAGAGATTTGGGTTTCAAATAGTGGAGGATCTTTGAATAGAGGCAATAACAATGGTTCCAAAGAGCAGCAATGGTTAGGTTTTTGGTGGCGACCGAAGTAGTTTAGTAGCGTCAATCTGTGAAGATACCAACGAGGATATTTTAGGGTTTTTTGAAAGCCAAGGATCCAAAACAATCAACCAAAAACACCATTAAACCTACATTAAGATCAAAACCTGTGATAACAGAACACAAAATCTAGCGATGTCAATAGAGACCCTGCGCAAGCCGTATGGCTCCATACGATATGGCCTGCCAACTAAAAAAAATTAATTTTTTTCAAAAAAATTTATAGTTGCCAAATATGGCCAAATTAATAGCTAAAAAGCATGGAATTGGCCTTCCGAATGTGAAGGAGCGGTCAAATTTAGCCCAGGAGATCACCTGTAGTAAATTCCCTTCAAAACTTGATAAATGAGGGTTAGATGAACACAAATTTTTACCACAAAAACTTGCAAAAATGTAAGATCTAATCAGGAGAAGTGTGTCCCACCAGGCGTGCTAGAATGTAAATGAGAATATTTGGATAAATCAAAAGATAAAACAAACATGTAATTACCTTTTTACCCAAATCTTTCGAATACTTCAGTTTGATGCATGCATGATAGATTGCTCGAATGATTTTATGTTGATTGTCCACATTCGCAACATAACGTTGAGATCGAGATTGATGAGAAGAAGATAGGTAGATGAGGTTAGATGAGAGGATTAGATGGATATTGATGCAAAGGTTCCAATGAGATTTCAGCAGCATAAGGGTATTAAACTCAATGCATACAAATGGCTTATGAGAGGCCATATTTATAGATGAAGGTGAGAGGATGATCAACGGTGGAGAAAAAAAGGATGAATCAATGGATGAGGATAATGGATGAATGTGCGCGTGACAAGTGTCCATAAAAAGGCATTTTATTTAGAAATCTTAGGTGGGTTATTGATGAGGATAAGATTCCTTTCCAAAATAGAACACTTTTTCTATTTTGGAGTTGGAGTGATAAGGATAGTTGATTTTTATGATTTATTAATTATTTCCACATTTTGATTTTTCTATGTTATGGACAAAGAGGCCCACTTGCATGTTTCAAGGAATAAGATAAGAATAGAAGATAAATATAAATTAAATAAATTAAAATTTATTTAAATTATGGACATGGTGAATAAATAAATAAAATAAATGATTTTATTTATTTATTAGAAGAAAAGACAAAATAATTAAATAATGTAAAATTATTTAATCATTTGATGGTAGATTTTTTATGGTAGATGGAAGAATAATGAACATTAATTAAATAAATAAAATTTATTTAATTAATTAAAGATATGAAGAGGAAAATGCAATATAAGTGTTGATATGGGTACCTGGGGCAAAACATGCTATAAGATGCCTATATGAGTTTAATGCATAAATAATGAAATGAGACAATTTTGTGTGTGTAAGTGTGTGTATTATGGCATATGTATCTATTCTCGAGGGTGCATTATAAACATTTGAGGGTTTCATCATTTTGTAGCAAACAACTCGAAAAGATGTAGCAAAGTTCAACAAACAAATTAGACTAAAATTTCCTATAGACTTTGAATTAGAGATGTATATTATTGTAAAATTTTGAAATGTGAAGTACCAAATTGAAATTTTAACATTGTCTACGCTACATATGTATATTCTCTATAAATGTGTATATATATACATAGATATACAGATATGTATAGATAGATATACATATGTACAGATAGATATACAGATATACACATATGTATATAGATATACACATATGTATATAGATAGACATATATTGTAACGTCAGAAATTGTCCTCCTGTATGGAATGGTACGATTTCCCTCAGTTTAGCTCCTCACTCTTGGTGACCTCTCAACCTTTTCTTTTTCAGCCTTCCTGAAACTCTGATTGACTTAGTCTAGGAGCAGTTTATTCACTTTTTGAGATAACCTATTGATAGAACCCGGAAAGAGGGTTGAGACTTGGGTCCCTAGGACCCCCAAAAATGTAGATCTGAGCTGAAATTAGGGGCTAGGACTTGGGCGCTGGCACCCTAGTCCTCCCCCATTTCACAGGATTTAAAATTTTAGCGGGGTGTTGGTTCCCGCCAAGTTCCTCAAGATTTCATTTTCAAATTCTTAGTTTTCGCGCGATATCGAGACATTATTTCAAAATTTGAATTCCCTAAAGCTAGATATAAAAAGACATTTGCAAATCATTTTATCACACAATTCTTATGCAAGATTGATGCCAATACTCTGTTGCAATTGCCATTGAATATCAGTGACTTGTTTAAGCTCTTCGAAGTGTTCTTTATTTTCTATCTTGGAGACAATGGATGAAGATTAGGAATCAAAATCTTGAGTCTATCTTGCTCTTCCTAGGGTTTGTACACCCTTTGCATGATCGGGAGAAGGGTTGAAGCCTCCAACAACAAGCTTGGAGATCTTCCGCGGACATTGTTGATTCACCTTCTTGTTCATGCAAGTCTTCATTTATCTCATCTCCTTGAGGTGAAGTTGTATGTGTTTATTGACGCAAAGCAAGTTGTTGATCTTCCCTTGATTGAGACATCTAGGGTTTAATTTTTATGCATACACACATTGTTAGGTTTGCACACACTTCTGCAAATCTTTTCCTTTGGCTATTGTTGAGGTAGAAATACCGAAGACGGGGCTTGACTGAGGCAAGCTCCTATATAGCCACAACAATTTCCTTCTTTTGTAGGTACAGATCGTGTTTTGCAAGTCCTGGCGAAAAGAAGCTACAGGAAGAAGGATATTGCGAGTACAGTCACAACAGACCTTTAGATTTTTGGATTCTGAGACTTGTGGGACGTTGGAGTGGGCACCCTAGTCCAACTAGGGCTTATTTCTAGGATCTGGAAGCCTTTTAACGATCTCAGACAACCTGTGCAGAAGATTTTCTAGTTTGGGAACTTTCAGGACATTGGAGTGGGTGCCCTAGTCTATGGAACCCTCAAAATCTAGGTACACTGTCTCTAAAACCCTCTCTCTGCACTGCTATGGTCAGTTTTGCTAGTTGCTTCATCAATTTCTGTATATTGTTGATTTAAGGCATAAATAGGGTTTTACTTGGTTGAAAGGAAAGCACTAGATAAAATCTTGATTAGGGCCTGAGGTTTCATAACCATGTGAGCATAAGGGACAGACAAAGTGATTAGAAGCTTGTTCACAAGCTTGGCTTCTGTCTTCCCAATGCTTAGTGGTGAAATGGTAGTATTTAACCTAGTTTAAACAAACTATCAATTTTCACCCTAAACATTTTGGTGAACCTGAGCTTTAAAGAATTTGCATCCTTTTAAACTTTAGATTTGAAACAATTTGTTGTTCTAGAGTATAATTGGATTGAAGAACCTCTTTAGTGAATTTGTATATGTTAAATTGTGGATTACATTCTTTGTTTTTTCACTAAAAGGGTTGGAAATTATCATTTATTGTTGGATATTGTATTTCATTTGCAAAGGCCATCATTGTGCATTTAAATCTTGGTTTAAATAGAGCATGTTAGAATGTCAAATTATTTTTGCAAGATTTTCATGCTTATGATGAGTCGTTGAGTCGTGATGACTTTGATATGTTAGATGAAGCCCTTGAGGACTTTATCTCGATTGAACATTCCACTACGGCCTCTAAGCCGTCACTATTTCAAAGGTTTGTAAATATAATTTATTTGCCTAAATCTAAAGAAGAGATTGAAAAACCAAAATTGTGGTTACTCTATGTGCAAATATGGTTCAACCACCCTCTAAACCTGTGCTTGTTGTTAAAGGGCTTTCATCCTCTTATCAATCTCCTGATCACATTTATGATTATCAAAAACAAATAGCGAAACAAGACCCAAAAACTAATCATAATGTGGTTGCTCATGCATATAACACTTGAAATAATAAACGAAGTACATAACAAATGAATGGTCCAATATCTTTACTAGCTTCTCAACCTATGCTTCCTCAAGGACCTCGTTTAACATATAAAGGTGGTAAAGACTATGATCTTGTAGAGCAGCTTTGTGCTACTCCTATGAAGATATCTCTTTGGGAACTTATACAAACTTCACCTACTTACCATGGAATGCTACAAGAAGCTTTACAAAAGGTGATTGTTCCTCCTAGTGTTAAACCAAATAATGTTGCCGCTTTACTAGATTTATGCATGCAACGAAAACAGACATTTTATTTCAACAACACGAGTTACCATCTCTTGAGGTTCAGAAGCAATATGATCCTTTGGTTATCTTTATTACGATCAACAAAACATTGGTTAATAGTGTTATGATTGATAATGAATCAGCCCTTAATGTTTGCGGTATTGATTTATTGCACAAGGTTAAAGTTGATATATCTATTGTCAAACTGGAATCATTAAGCATCCATGGCTTTGATAATGTTGGCTGACAATCTATGGGCACTGTAACTCTACCTATACAAGTTGGACCTGTGATGGTGCCTACCTTGATTCATGTTATGCCTTGTTCTCTATCTTATAACATGATTCTGGGTAGACCTTGGATTCATGCATTAGGAGAAGTTCCTTCTACTTTACACCATTTGATTAAGTTTATATTTAAAGGAAAATTGCATACTATCTATTCAGATCCTAAACCTGATAATTGTTTGCAAATGGAAGTGCATAAACATGTTGTTGGTCCTAAGATTTTAAAAAATCTAAAAGCTAAATTTTCAGCTCTCTTGCCTCTAAAAATGTTATGCAAGAGCCCAAGCAATCGAATGCATTTGTTGCTAACGATTGGGGTTCATTAGATTTTGCATCTTCCTCTGCAGGAGAGTATAAACTTAAAAATCCCATCCCCGAAACATCAAATATTGCATCAATCACATCGCATGCTTCGAATGATAAATATAAGACTTCTTTGTTGACAAATAAGGATAATACTCTGAGTTATACTACTAATTATGAGACTTATGAAGCTCTGCTTTCATCTAAAGAAATGGGATCTCTTTATGGCAGAGGATTTTGAATCCTTTACAAAAATTGTGACTATGTAGGTAATGGTTGTAGCACAAATCAACAAGGAATTAAAGTTCCTATAGAATCTGCTTCACAACATTACTCAAGTGGCATTGGATACAATCCTTTTAAGGAATCCAAAGCCCGCAAATGCCCTACTCTAAATGTGAATACAATATCAACACTTAGTTTGATATTCCCTATGTTGATTGACACCAATTGTCCTCCAGGATCACTTCCATTAGATATGTTTATGGCGGATGAAGCGATAATGGACTTCTTAGGTGCTTATGATGGTATTCCTCGTTATCACCATAAACGTGGCCTACCTTATTGTCTAAACAATGATGCATATTTTGGAAAGATTACTAGCACAATAACTGCTACAATAGAGCATAGTGAAGAACTTGAAGAACAATTACAATCCTACAATCCCCCTGACCATAGCACTCTTCTTAACGGAAAGACTATCTATGTCATTATGGATAGAGATAACCCTAAAAAAGTTATCCCTATTGGCGATTATTTAGATGCAGAAGAAAAAGAAGAAATGACTAAAGTGTTGAATGAATTCTCAGAATTGTTCACTTGGAATTATTCAGACATGCCTAGTATAGATCCTCATATTGTAATACATAATATTCTGTTGAAACCAGATGTTAAGCCATTCAAACAAAAGATTCATAAGATGAATCCTAAGATTGCTTTTCTTGTTAAAACTGAAAAAGAAAAACTCTTATAAGATGGCTTTATCTGACCTATTGATTACTCTCCATGGATCTCAAATATTGTCATCGTCGCTAAACCCGATGGTTGTATAAGAATGTGCATAGATTTCTAAGATTTAAATCTAGCATCTTTGAAAGATGACTTTCTGCTCCCTAATATCGATATGATAGTTGATTCCATAGCTGGACATGAGTTGCTCTCTTTCATGAATGGGTTTTTGGGATATAATCAAATCCTTATAAATCCTCTCGATCAGTACAAAACAACCTTTATAACACCATGGGGTACATTTTTTTGGGTAGTCATGCCGTTTGGACTTAAGAATGTAGGAGCTACTTACCAACGTGTGATGACTCTTATATTTCATGACTATATGCACAATATTCTAGAAGATTATGTTGACGACATCCTAGCGAAGTCCATCCATCATAAGGATCATGTGGCAAATCTTTGACAAATATTTGAGTGCATACGAAAATATAATATGTGATTGAATCCCCGTAAGTGTGTTTTTGGTATAGATAGTGGAAAGTTACTTGGATTCATTGTTTCAAATCGAGGTATAGAGGTTGATACGAAAAAGACAGATGCGATTGTTAATATGCCAATACCTAAGAACATATCTCAACTTTGTAGTTTGCAGGGAAAGATACAGGCCATTCGTTGATTTGTTTCACAACTCACGGATAAGACTCGGCCCTTTATGCAACTACTGAAGAAAGATTCTCGCTTTCAATGGAATTCTGAATGCCAAAAAGCTTTCGATGATTTAAAGGATTACTTAGCTAATCCACCTATTTTGCAACCCATTGTTTCTGATAAACCATTTATGTTATACATCTCAGCATCTAACAATGCCCTAGCAGCTTTGTTAGCACAACATAATGATGAAGGAAAAGAATGTGTTGTCTATTACATCATTCGTACTTTACTCGATTATGAAGCATGATACATAGTTATAGAGAAGCATTGCTTATCTTTAGTGTTTGCCACTCAAAAGCTTAGACATTACCCCTTAAATGCTGAAGTGCATGTAATGGTAAAATTTGACCCTTTGAAACATCTCCTTGCAAGAACAGATTTATCAAGTCGTCTTGCTAAATGGATTATGCTGTTAATAGAATTTGATCTTAAATTTATTTCACAAAAAGAAATTAAAGGGCAAGTGATAGCTGATCAGTTAGTTGAAGCTCCCTCACCCTTTTCTATACAAAATGTCAATGCTTTTCCTGATGAACAGATTGTAACAATCTCTGCGGATGAAAAATGGGAGTTATACTTTGATGGATCAAAATGTCAAACTAGCTCCAGGGCTAGTGTTATATTAATATCTCCCATGGGTAAGCTGATTCCCTTATCTTACCACTTAGATTTCTTATGCACAAACAATATAGCTGAATATGAAGCTCTTATCGCTAGACTTCGTGCAACCTTGGCCCTTGATATCAAGAACATTACAATATATGGTGATTCTCAGTTGATTGTTAAACAAATCACGAGATTGTATCAAACTAAGCATGATAAGCTTTCTCAATATTAAGAGTTTGCATTATCTCTTTTCAAACAATTCAAGTCATATACGATCGATACCATTCCTAGGAAAGATAACCGGCATGCGGATGCAATGGCAAGTGCAGCTTCCCTTATATCCCCTAATAGTTCTGTTGATAACTGAGAGGGGGGTGAATTAGTTATCTTACTTAATTTAACTTTCTATTCTTTTTTAATAACTAGTGCAATATCAAAACAAATAAGCATCCATAACCATGAAAGAAGAAACAAAATCAATACACATAACACAATGATTTTGACGTGGAAAACCTTGTTAAGGGAAAAACCACGGGGTGACTAACCCAAGATTATATTCTCTATTAAAAGAATAGAATTACAAAATGACACTTGCCAATTAGGGCTCACTGTCTGAGCACACTGTGTAGCACATTTCACAGTTGAGTATATTGTCTTTTCATTGATGTCAAAATATCAGGATATCAGGATGTTGCATTTCACAGTTTTCACAAGATGCAGTTGACAGGATATCAGGATGTTGCATTTCACAGTTTTCACAAGATGCAGTTGACAGTGGTTTGGTATCATCTTAGTTTTCAGTGACATGGTCTTCATCAGTGACATGATCTTCTCAGTTTTTGATCTTTCAGTAAAAGTGGCAAAGGTTGGCATTATGATTAGTTTTCAGTGACATGATCTTCTCAGTTTTGATCTTTCAGTGAAAGTGGCAAAGGTTGGTATTATGATTAGTTTTCATGCAATTATGGTACACTGTTGTAATCACAGTGGTTTGATATCATTTCAGTTTTCAGTGTAATCACAGTGGTTTGAAAGTTTGGAATTACCTCAGTCTTCAAGTTGTAAAACTTCATTGTTTGGAATTATCATACAAGTAGTTCATAGTGACAAATGCCACATATTGCTTCACAAGACCTAAATTAAATTACCTTAAAAGTTTTTTTTAAAACGTCAATGCACTTTTCTTATAATCGTTTGTTGACTGGTTCGAGCGGTGATTGTCACTTAAGTGACAACTTAAGGGGTGAAGACTCGTCAGTCTTACTGGCCTCGTTGCCTAGAGTGCCCGGTCACCGGTCACTACTCATTGAGCTCCGTGGGAAAAGGTTGATCTATGATCAACGTTTAATTTGCTCTTGGCGGGAAGACCACATCCGGTGCTAAAGATTTGAATGATGCCGCAGTTTCAGGGGTTTAAAGTTGACGGGCTCCGTGTTTATGAAAGGCAGAAACTAACACTTGTTTCTATTTTGAAGTGACAGCAATAATAGAAAATGGAAGGTTAGAAGTTTTTGGTTATAGAAAGTCTCATGATAGATATCTGTTTTTTTCTATTATGGAATGTGGATCGATGAGGAGATTTAGAAAATAGAAACTTTTGTTATAGAAATCAAATAGAATACAATGCATTTTTTTTAAGGAGGAGATAAAGTTGTTTTTTTGTTTTCATTTTTGAGAGAAGGTGATATGAATGTGATAAAAATATATGATGTTGGAAGTTGAACGGATTTGAAGAAATTGAATGATGGAAGATCATTTGTATAAAGTGAATATTTTTTCAGGGGTGTATAAATGAAGCAGAGAAGAGAAGAAGATCAAGTGTGTGGTGAGAAGTTGTAGAATGGTATTTTTTTGAAGTGTATTTTGCAGGTATGAAGAAATAATTTTTCAGGGAATTATATTGAGATTTTTGAAAGAATGTTGGAGCAATAAAAGAATGGAGTTCTTCAATGATCAAGATGGATTAATATTTGTTCAAGAGAAAGTGAAAGTGCTATAAGACAATAATTTCTCAGAGAGGGTAAATTGTTCAGTTTTGCACAGTGAAAAAGTTCATGAAATGGTGAATTAGTTTGAAATTGTTTTGCAGAGGTATGAAGTATTTTTGAAGATCAAAATTGAATAATTGTTGATGTTGAAGACAGTTGAAGGTTGATTGCTAAGAATATATTTTTGTTTGTTTTAAAATGGAGAAACAAGGTTTTGGTTTTTATTGAAACAGGGAAATCCCCTGAGTTATATTTTCATTGAATGTTGATGTTGTAATGTCAGTGAGACATGCAGAGAAGTACAATATGCCAGTGAGGCAGAATTGTAATGTCAGTGAGACAATTGTAATCAAAAATTTGTGTTAAGCCAGTGAGGCAGTTGAGTGGTTTTTATACCCCAGGAGGGTTTTCCACTCGGGAAATTTCTTGTGTCAAGTTTTTGTTTTGATACTCTGCATATTTTCTTTGTTCAATCTGAAGATTTCTACAATTGTGAATTTAAATTAAGAAAAGGAGTAAAAAGTGTTAAAATTGTTAACAACACTGATTCACCCCCCCTCTCAGTGTTGAGTGTATTCCTACAATTGGTATCAGAGCTTGGTACCCTGTCAAAGCTTAATCAGCTTGGGTAGATCATATTTCTGGAATACTTATCATGGCAAGTCAAGAAGGTTACTCTAATTATAAAGCACCTGTGTTTGATGGTTCTAACTATGCTTTTTGGAAATTCAGGATGGAGTCATATTTGTCATCTCTGGGGTATGATGTGTATGCTGCCATTGTTACTGCATATACTGCTACAAATCCTCCTAGCACAGCTGATGAGAAAAGAGCATATGAAAATAATGCTAAGGCTAAAAATGCATTATGTTGTGGTCTTACCAATGACATACTTGTCAAAATCATGGAGTGCAAAACAACCAAGGAAATATGGGACAAACTGTCTAATATTTATCAAGGAGATGATAAAATCAAAGAAGCAAAATTGCAATCCTACAGAGCCAAATTTGAAAGTCTCAGAATGAGTGATGATGAGAAAGTGGCAGAATATCTTCTAAGGGTCCAAGAAATTGTAAATGCTATCAGAGGACTTGGTGATACACTGGAAGAGAAGACAGTTGTTACAAAAGTCTTAAGGACTTTAAATCCTAAATATGAATCCAAAGTGTCTGCAGTAGAAGAAAGAGACTTAAGAAAAGTTACCTTTGATGAACTTCATGGCACTTTCACAGCTTATGAGATGAGAATTAGCAATGACATACCTTCAAGCAAAGAAGCTGCTTTCAAATCAGTCAGAAAAGAAAAGGAGATTTCTGATTCAGATGATTTGGATGATGATCAAGAAATATCTCTTGCAAGCAAGTTGAAGAAGGGATCTGTTGGTAAGTACAAAGGTAAGCTTCCATTCAAATGTTTTGAATGTGGAAAGATTGGACACTATGCAGCTCAGTGTCCTTACAAAGACCTAGACAATGATGAAGATGAAAACAAGAAGCAATTTAAAAAGAAACAGTTTGTTTCTAGAAGGAAAAATAATTTCAGAAAGAAAAGAAGTTTGTTCATAAAAAATGTTGATATGTCTGAAAGTGATTCAGATGATTTTCTTGATGAAAATGCACAGACTTTATTTATGGCTATTCTAAATGAAGTTCAAAATGAAAAATGTGAGGAACAATCAAATAGTTGTGAAGCTGTTATTGATTTTGAAGGAGAATTGATGTGTGCATTAAGTCAAGTCAAGAAACTTAAGAAGGAAATCATTGCACAAAGAAGTCAGTTTCAAAAAGAAAATGATATCATGAATAACAAGTTAACTTGTTATGAGAAACAGATTACTGATCTAATTCTTTCTCTTGAAGAAAGTAAGAAAATTATTGATGATAAAGACAAAGAGTTGAATAACAAGGACAAGGAATGTCATACACTTGAAGCTGAAATTGTTGGTCTGAGAAGAAGACTTGATATGTGCAGAAGTAGTGATAAACTTGATGATCTTCTTGATAGACAAAAAGGATTCAAAGATAAATCAGGTCTTGGATTTGAAGAGGGACAATGTTCTCAAAAGGCTAGTACAAAAGGCAAATCAATCATAAGGACAACAAACTACAACAGAAGTGATACTTTCAGGTATAATGCTCACTTTACTGGATATTGTTTTTGTTGCAACAGGTTTGGACACAAAGCCAGTGAATGCAAATTTGGAGTCAAAAGAGAAATGCATTTATTTCCAAGGAATCCATTCATGTTCTTAAGAAGTTTGAAGTGTCACACTTGTAAAAATTTTGGGCATATTGCCAAATTCTGTAGACCTTCATTGCAAATGCAGCAAACAATAAGAAATACTGTTTCAGGTTTGTCTTCTTTGAGTTCTGAAAAGAAATTGTTTGTTTGGAAACCTAAGGTAATTAATAAGAGCTTTGATGTTATGATTGCACAAGCTGCTTTTCATGCCAAAAGGAAGGAACAGTGGGTGATTGACAGTGGTTGCTCCAACCACATGACAGGGGATAAAGATAAGTTTGTTAAATTTGAAGACATTAATGAAGGTTCTGTTATGTTTGGAAATAATGATTGATTATGATCAGAGGCAAAGGTACAATTCTTCTTGATGATGAAACACCACTACATGATGTGTATTTTGTAGAAGGACTGAAGCACAACCTGTTAAGTGTCAGTCAAATATGTGAAAATGGTTTTAATGTGGTTTTTGATGCACATGGATGTGAGATCAAAAAGAAATCAGGTAAAGTTATTGCAGCAGGTCTAAGGACTAGTGGTAACATCTACAATCTTCATAACTCAGAAACTAAAAGTGTTGATAGCCATATCTGTTTCATGGGTCAAATTGAGGAAAGTTGGTTGTGGCATAGAAGACTTGGTCATGTGAATTTTGACAATCTTGTGAGAATCAGCAGGAATCACAATGTCAGAAATATGCCTCATATTTCAAAACCAAGTAATACTATATGCAAAGAGTGTCAGCTGGGTAAGCAAACCAAAGTTAGTTTCAAGCCTAAGGAGTATTTTACTTCAAAACCTCTGTAGCTGGTACATTCAGATTTGTGTGGTCCTACAAGGACTAAAGCTCTGGGAGGAGAAAAATATTTTATGCTTTTCATTGATGATTTTTCAAGAATGACATGGGTAACATTCTTAAGGCATAAATCAGAAGCATTTGATAGATTCAAAATCTTCAAGAAGATGGTTGAAAAGGAATCTGATTTCAAGCTAAAGTGTTTAAGATCAGACAATGGAGGAGAGTATACTTCAAAGGAATTTGAGGAGTATTGTGAAAAACATGGGATAAGAAGGCAATTCTCCACTCCTAGAACTCCATAGCAAAATGGAGTAGCTGAAAGGAAAAACAGGACTGTAAAAGAAATGGCAAGAACCTTACTACATGATGCAAATCTGCCTAATGTCTATTGGAGAGAAGCTGTTCATACAGCTGTATATACTCTGAACAGAGTTCAATTAAGGGTAAAGTCAAATTATACTCCTTATGAACTTTGGTATGGTAAGTCAGCTAATGTTGGGTATTTTAAAATTTTTGGAAGTAAGTGTTATATCAAGAAAGATAATGATAGCTTATGTGGTTTTGAGTCTAGATGTGATGAAGGCATATTTCTTGGTTGTTCTACACATAGCAAGGCATATAAGTGTTTTAACAATAGGCTCAAAAGAATAATTGAAAGTACTAATGTTAAGGTGGATGAGGATTTGCAGCCCTGTATGCAGTTGATTCATGACATTGGAGTTGATCATCATTCACAAAAGGAAGAAGAAATTCAGGAAGAGGAAGAAGATCCTGAAAAATCTGTTGATGTTAAGACAAAGACTCTTTCAAAGGCATTTCAAAGAGATCATCCTCATGAGTTGATCATTGGAGATAAGGACAGTGGTGTGTTAACAAGAAGAGGAAAGCTTGCTGCTGCACATAATCAAGCACATGTGTGTTTGATATCTGAAATGGAACCAAAGAATTATGTTGAGGCCAGCAAAGATGAAGCATGGGTTAATGCCATGGAAGAGGAGTTGAGCCAAATAGAAAAGAACAAAACATGGGAACTTGTTCCAAGACCAGAAGGTAAGAATGTCATTGGATCAAAATGGGTGTTTAGGAATAAGCTTGATGATAAAGGTAAAGTTGTTAGAAACAAAGCCAGATTGGTTTGCAAAGGGTATTCACAAATTGAAGGTATTGACTTTGAAGAAACATTTGCTCCTGTTGCTAGACTAGAAGCTATAAGAATGTTTTTAGCTTTTTCAGTTTATAAAAATTTCAAAGTTTACCAAATGGATGTAAAATCAGCATTTCCAAATGGAGATCTTGAAGAAGAAGTCTACATGGAACAACCAAAAGGTTTTGTGAATAAAGATAATTTAGATCATGTTTACAGGTTGAAAAAGGCTTTATATGGTTTAAAGCAAGCTCCAAGGGCTTGGTATTATAGACTGGATAAGTTTTTGCAGGAACAGGGATTCACAAAAGGAGGTGTGGATAGTAATTTGTACTATTTAATCAAAGGTGAGGATATTCTGGTTGTTGAAGTTTATGTAGATGATATCATTTTTGGTAGTAACAATGATGATATGAGTCATTCATTTCCTAACATCATGAAGTCAGAATTTGAAATGTCTATGTTGGGAGAATTGTCTTTCTTTCTTGGTCTTCAGGTATCTCAGCTTGAAAAGGGAATATTTATCTCACAAAATAAATATGCCAAAGAGATGTTAAAGAGATTTCAAATGGATGATTGCAAACCTTTGGGTACTCCTATGGAGACAGGGCATAAGCTAAGTAAAAATGATGAATCACCTGAAGTAGAACAGTCTCTGTATAGATCTATGATTGGAAGTCTTTTATATCTCACTGCTTCTAGGCCTGATATTATGCAGGCAGTTTGTTTGGTTGCAAGATTTCAAGCTTGTCCTAAACAATCACATTTGAATGTTGTTAAGAGAATCTTTAGATATATTAAGGGTACACTTGATTTTGGTTTATGGTATCCTAGACACAATGATTTTACACTTCTTGCCTATACAGATGCAGATTGGGCAGGGTGTCCTGATGACAGAAAAAGCACAAGTGGGGCAGCTTTCTTTCTAGGTGGCAGATTGGTTGCATGGCATAGTAAGAAACAAGATTGTGTTTCTCTATCTACAGCTGAAGCTGAGTACATTGCTGCTTCATCATGTTGTACACAGGTACTTTGGATGTACAATCACTTCTTGATATTAAGGTTGAGGTTAAAAAGCCTGTGTCTATTCTTTGTGATAACACAAGTTCTATTAATATGTCAAAGAATCCTATAATGCATTCAAGAACTAAGCACATTGCTATCAGATATCATTTTCTAAGAGAAAAGGTGATTGAAAATGAAGTTGCTTTGGAATATGTGCATACTAGTGATCAATTGGCTGATATCTTTACAAAGCCTTTGCCAAAGGAGACATTTGAAACTCTGAGACAGAGACTGGGAGTTCTGTCTCTTGTCTCTCTTCAGTAAGTTACAGAGATATTAGATTCAGGGGGAGTTGTTTTCTAGATTATTTTAATGTCCTAAATCTCATTTGTACATAGTCTGTATATAGTTTTTGTACACAATTTTTTCTTTGGCAGTGTTGCAGTATTGTGCATTTGATCAGTGTAAAGTAAAGTGTTGGTTTTGACAAAAAAAATTTTGGATTGCATTTACAAGAACAGGAATCTATTAGTTGTGGTATTTTTTTTTGCCTTTGACAATTTTATGTCAAAAAGGGGGAGAAATGAGTTATGGTTTTGTCATCAATGTCAAAGACAAAGGGGGAGTTTTGTAGCACATTTCATAGTTGAGTATATTGTCTTTTCATTGATGTCAAAATATCAGGATATCAGGATGTTGCATTTCACAGTTTTCACAAGATGCAGTTGACAGGATATCAGGATGTTGCATTTCACAGTTTTCACAAGATGCAGTTGACAGTGGTTTGGTATCATCTTAGTTTTCAGTGACATGGTCTTCATCAGTGACATGATCTTCTCAGTTTTTGATCTTTCAGTGAAAGTGGCAAAGGTTGGCATTATGATTAGTTTTCAGTGACATGATCTTCTCAGTTTTGATCTTTCAGTGAAAGTGGCAAAGGTTGGTATTATGATTAGTTTTCATGCAATTATGGTACACTGTTGTAATCACAGTGGTTTGATATCATTTCAGTTTTCAGTGTAATCACAGTGGTTTGAAAGTTTGGAATTACCTCAGTCTTCAAGTTGTAAAACTTCATTGTTTGGAATTATCATACAAGTAGTTCATAGTGACAAATGCCACATATTGCTTCACAAGACCTAAATTAAATTACCTTAAAAGTTTTTTTTAAAACGTCAATGCACTTTTCTTATAATCGTTTGTTGACTGGTTCGAGCGGTGATTGTCACTTAAGTGACAACTTAAGGGGTGAAGACTCGTCAGTCTTACCGGCCCCGTTGCCTAGAGTGCCCGGTCACCGGTCACTACTCATTGAGCTCCGCGGGAAAAGGTTGATCTACGATCAACGTTTAATTTGCTCTTGGCGGGAAGACCACATCCGGTGGTGAAGATTTGAATGATGCCACAGTTTTAGGGGTTTAAAGTTGACGGGCTCCGTGTTTATGAAAGGCAGAAACTAACACTTGTTTCTATTTTGAAGTGACAGCAATAATAGAAAATGGAAGGTTAGAAGTTTTTGGTTATAGAAAGTCTCATGATAGATATCTGTTTTTTTCTATTATGGAATGTGGATCGATGAGGAGATTTAGAAAATAGAAACTTTTGTTATAGAAATCAAATAGAATACAATGCATTTTTTTTAAGGAGGAGATAAAGTTGTTTTTTTGTTTTCATTTTTGAGAGAAGGTGATATGAATGTGATAAAAATATATGATGTTGGAAGTTGAACGGATTTGAAGAAATTGAATGATGGAAGATCATTTGTATAAAGTGAATATTTTTTCAGGGGTGTATAAATGAAGCAGAGAAGAGAAGAAGATCAAGTGTGTGGTGAGAAGTTGTAGAATGGTATTTTTTTGAAGTGTATTTTGCAGGTATGAAGAAATAATTTTTCAGGGAATTATATTGAGATTTTTGAAAGAATGTTGGAGCAATAAAAGAATGGAGTTCTTCAATGATCAAGATGGATTAATATTTGTTCAAGAGAAAGTGAAAGTGTTGTAAGACAGTAATTTCTCAGAGAGGGTAAATTGTTCAGTTTTGCATAGTGAAAAAGTTCATGAAATGGTGAATTAGTTTGAAATTGTTTTGCAGAGGTATGAAGTATTTTTGAAGATCAAAATTGAATAATTGTTGATGTTGAAGACAGTTGAAGGTTGATTGCTAAGAATATATTTTTGTTTGTTTTAAAATGAAGAAACAAGGTTTTGGTTTTTATTGAAACAGGGAAATCCCCTGAGTTATATTTTCATTGAATGTTGATGTTGTAATGTCAGTGAGACATGCAGAGAAGTACAATATGCCAGTGAGGCAGAATTGTAATGTCAGTGAGACAATTGTAATCAGAAATTTGTGTTAAGCCAGTGAGGCAGTTGAGTGGTTTTTATACCCCAGGAGGGTTTTCCACTCGGGAAATTTCTTGTGTCAAGTTTTTGTTTTGATACTCTGCATATTTTCTTTGTTCAATCTGAAGATTTCTACAATTGTGAATTTAAATTAAGAAAAGGAGTAAAAAGTGTTAAAATTGTTAACAACACTAATTCACCCCCCCTCTCAGTGTTGAGTGTATTCCTACACACTGCTCACAAGAGGCTCACTGCCTACAAGAGACTCATTGTCTATAAGGTACAAAGAAAGTAACAAGATACTTGAACTGATGAGAAGCATCCACATATGTTGAGGTTCAATTCCGGTTAGGCTTAATACACTAATCTACTACACTTCATTCTTCCTCTTCTTTGGTGTTGTTGTCCTGTCACATACCGGACCTGTATTACTGCTTCCACATAGCTCTCTGCTTTTCTTCGCACAATACAACACACCACACACACCTTTCATACCGAAATCAATATGGTATATATATCCGCACCAAGGATTTTATCAACTTCCTAGTCGGCATCTAGAATACTCAATATCTTCCCAAACTTTGGTCTGTCGGCTGAATCCTTGCTTACTAATTGATGCATATCAAAAAGATAGTTATAGAAGTCATCAATCATGAATGATACCTCAAGAGGCCTGATCACCTTCAATATCTCATCCAAATTAAGGTCTGATGCTCTGTCGGTCAGGTCTTCCTTAGTCTACTTTGCCAAACAGGAACCCAACACTTAGGTGCTCATATCTCTTCACTCTTTCATCACTGGAGACTCAATCTCTGGAATGTACCAATCATGGTACTCCTCTTGACTTCCCCAAGTCTGTACTTTACTAACATACTTCCTCTGAGAGATCCGGACCTGATTGTCAGACCTTGCTGCATGCTCTATTCTTGGTCACCAGTCCAAAATACTCTTCAATCTGACTTCCGGTATAGACACACCATGTCCTGTGGATGTGTGGGATGGACTTTGTTGCCATCAATGACAACACTCATGAAGCCACATAGTGTCTCTTGCCAACAATCTCCCCCTTTGGCATTGATGGCAACACTTAGTGAAAAATGACTAAGTGTCACACTATACTCCCCCTTGGTTGATGCTCTGTTCTAATGTACACTTTTCCAAAGCTCCCCCTTAGCTAGATTCCACATTTTTCATTGCTCCTCACTCCCCCTTTGACATCAATGGCAAAGGGTAGGATCTGCATACTAAACTTTCTGAAAACAATCTATACTTGGCTGCATAAATATATATACATAACATACTTACATATAATGAAGTATATCTACAAAAGTTGTCTTCAACTAGATGAATTCTGTTGCCCAACTCTGCTTCATCCTGTCCAAAATTGAGATATGACCACTCAACAGGAATGCAAAATCTTTTGCCCTCTTTAGATCTGTGACTTTTTCTTTTGCTGACTTCTCTAAGGAATCAAAATGTGTGCTAACAGTATTAACAAGAGATTTGAGATTACCGGATGAAGAGGCCGAAAGATCCTTCTGGAAGGATGGCATGATCTCTTCCAATACACTAGATGCAATCTCAATCAACTCGCAGTCTTCCATGTGAGACTTCAAAAGTTTTTCTTTTGCCTTTGCTTGGGCAAAGGATGCTATCTTCATTGTTTGAACTGGGGAGAGGGAATCAAAATTGAATGGTCCTTGAAGCAGTTCTGGTTCATCAATTTCCATCATTTCTTTGGTCAACAAATCTTTGATAGTTTCTGTAGTGTCTCTTGCCAAAGACAGAGTCTTCTTCCCTTCTGCAGTCTTAGAACTATCTCCTGGGGTCTTCTCTATTTGGTCTTTTTCCCTTTCCTTTACTTCTTCTTCTTGACTGGTTTTCTCCTCTATTCTTTCTTCTCCTTTAGATCTGGAGTCTGCAGGGGAATCCAGATGAGAGATATTTACTTCTTCTTAGACTTCCCCTTCTGGGACAAAGGAATCCAGGTCCTTAGTTTTCTCCTCACCTGTCTCTTTTGATACTTCTACATTTTTCTTTGTAGGATCTTCCTTTGATGTACTTAGTCCTTCATCATCCATGACAGAGGATTCATCACCTAAGTCCTCTATAAAAGGAATATTGAATCTTTTATAGACATTCTAGAGGATGTCTTCAGTCTCTTTGGCGACCTGATTAGTTTCTTCGAGCATAAGCTTATTCATTCTGGCTTTGCTCTGGAACTCATCTTTGCAATCTTTGAAGATCATGCTTATTTTCTTTGGAGTGATGGAGGGATAAAGTTGAATAGCTATTTGTTCCCAGATCTCCAGATCCTTTGCCTTTGCATTCTCCTTTCTCATTTCAAGTTCCTTCTCTAAACTTTTGGGAATTACAGAGATGATTTCAATAAATGCCTTATTATATATGTTTAAGTACTTAACTGTGGCTTCTTCCAAGATCTTTTTATCTGTGTCATTATACTCATCATAGAATTCTGTCATTGGTTGCAGATTTCCATCTATAGTAACTGCCTTAACTACATCATCAATGGACAGAGTAGGCCTTTCAACAAATTATTCTATCTTTTCTTGCTTGCCTTGACCAATAGAGGATTCACTAGATGTTTTCTTCTTCTTCTTCATTTTCCTTACTTGCTCATCTGTCTTTGTCTCTTCATCATCCTTGAGACTTATATAGGACCTTGTTGCCTTTTTCTTTGTTCTTTTCTCTCCCTTTCTGGATGTTTGGGCTTCCAGTTTTGATGTCTTTTGGCTCTTAGAGGTGACAGGTGCAGAGCTCTTGGAGGATCTGGTGTAGGAAGGGGCTTGCACCGGATCACTTTCCTTTTCTACATCTTGTTTCTCTTTCTCTACCCTTTCCATCTTCTCTTTGTTGGCATCAACTGTCTCCTTTGAAATTCCATGCCTCTTGGCAAATTTTTCTACTTCCCTTCTTACTTTTCTCTTGATCTCAGGTTGTCTCAGTTCAACATGAATCTTCACACTCAACTCTTCAAAGGTTCCAAACCTTTCTGCCTCAAGGTCCTTGGGCTGACTCAGTAGGTGTTGAATATGCAGCTCTAGAATTTTCTCATCAACTTCATACCCCATTGGCATGATCCAGACTATCCTTGGCTCCACTGCCTCCATTAGGCATTGATCAGTTTCTATCATAAAGCATACTGTATCCTTATACTCTTCAACTAGAGATTGGGGGATTCTCTTTGGCTTGCATCATACTCTAAAAGTTCTTGAAGTAGCCCCAGAGTGCTGCATTCTATGCCTTGGCATCACCAATTCCATGCAAATAATCTCTAATTTGTATGGCTACCAGTCTGTCATTTTGCCATATCCAACCACTGGTTCCGGGTAGCTCATTCATATAGTAGAAGAATAGGCAAAGTATCAAGCCACCATACTTGAATGAATTATTTTTATCCTTCTTTATTTTCTACAAATTCTCTAACAGTTGGTTCAAGAGAAGCTCACAAAGATCATAGTCAACATTTTCTCTTAGCATCTGATAAGCAATGTAAATTACAGTTCCGGGTACTGAGTTTTCCCTGTTGGAGTGATATATCTTATAGCCAATTATCATGGAAGCAAACTTGATATCCGGATCAGTGATATCTTCTATTGTCATGGCTCTCTTGTCAAATTTTGATCTGGTAGCCTCACTCACAGTTTGGTTTTTGACCGATTTGAGAACAGGTAACCCTCTGGATGAGTGCAAACCAATTACCACCCTAATAGCATCTTTTATGATCTTAAATGGTCTATTCAACCACATGAAGTTGTCATGCACTCTGCTCAAAACATACCAGACCCACTCATCTTCTGCAAAACAGGGGAAATGGATGCACTGTCCGAAATGCTTATCTCGGATGGCCTTGTATTGGGGTTTAAGTTCAAGTGATTCATCTATAAGTTCCTTGTGGTAGATATCCATTAGCTTGGATTCTCCAAAATCTTCAATATTTGCATGTATGTAAACCCTAATATCTTCTACATGCAGAACCCCATGCAGAATGCTAGAAAATGCACCTAGGGGATCAACTTCTAGGGATTTGTAGGGATGTTTCTTGAAATTAGGTCATGGTCTATCAATGATCTTCACAACATTCAGAGTAGCCATCTTTCAAAGGATTTAGAGAGAGATTCAAGAGCGGAAAATACCTTTTACGTTTTTTAGGATTCACGAATTAAGCCAGATTGAATTGCTGGATAAATTAATTTCTGTGGTTGATCTTTGAGAGGTTTGAGATAATTTGTTGTAGAGCTCCTTCTCTGTTCTTCTTGAATGCAAATGTGTAAATGATGAACAAGGGAATCCTTATATTTATGTGCAAACCCTAATTTCACATTGTAATAAATGCACAACTTAATTTGTTCTGGTTGCTTTGTTCTCCTTGTCCTGAGAGATTTTTCCGTATTACTGAGATGCACTTAGAGTTATTCTTGGTGAATATTCACAATCTATCTACCTTTCTCCAATCATTTCATTTATCCGCAGAACAAGGTACCTCAAATTTGAATCATATCAGATTTTACTATGAAAATCATGTTCTTACCGGATGACTGTTAAACCAGATCAATCTTGCAAGATTAACCTCTTCTAAATTTCTTGCAGATCTTCCATATCTTTACCAAGGCTTATTTAGATGTTTCTCTGAGAACCCTTTAATCCGCAACTTTTCATGTGCCAATTTCAGGCACCAATTGACTAATTGGGGGAACTTGTTTTCTTTTGTGACTCCACCTAAGCTAGAGCTCATCTATTTAGTTTCTGGGAGGAATATTAGCACCAAATTCTGGTACGGATCCATCCTCAACATTTTCTGTACTCCTCTTCACCCAAATCTTGTTCATCTCCCTTTGAATTTCATCCGTATTCACTTTTCCTTTTCCTTTGTCTTGGTTTTGATTATGATGCACCGGACCCTTTTTGTCCTAATTCTTACTTCTGTAGAATTTGGTAATATGACTGGATCTATTGCAATTGTAACAAACAATATTTCTTTGCATATTTGACTGATATCCTATTGATCTACATTGATTAGCCATGTGTCCCATTCTATTGCATGCAAAGCATCTACCATTGAATGAATTGTTCAATTGCAAATTTCTACATTCATGAGATTTGTGACCATACCTTTTACAGTTAAAACACTGTCTAGAGAAGGATGAATTAGTCTGATTCATTCTTCTTCTGCATTGATTTGCTTTATGACCAAAGTTATTGCAATTGTGGTAGTATCCATTGAAGGATGGATATCTTTGAGCATTTGGTTGCCTTACCAGAGGTCTTCTAGGCCTGTTCCTTGGATTGCCTGATCCAGAGTTCTTCTGATCGGATATGGAGCTTTCACCTTTTTCATACCCCAAGCCTTGCTTGTCATCTACCCTCTTTTGGCTTTCAAGAAGAACTTCAAGTTCAACAGAGCTTATCTTGAATTTCTCTTTGTAGTCATTTGTTGTTTGAAGATCCCTTTTAAGAGTGTCAATCTGATTCTCAAGTTGTTCTTCATTATCTCTAGCTTCTTCAAGATCAAATTCTAGATGCCTAATTATTCTATCCATTTTGTGGCAGTCTTCTGACTTTTCTTTGAGAGATTGTCTTAGATCATCTTCAATTTTTCTTTTCTCTTCAATTTCTTGGGTGAATTTCATAACCCCTGACTCTATTTCATGTCTTACCATAATGACCTCTTTTGATAGCTTATCACATAACTTGTTCTTCTCATTCAGATCTTCATCAGTATTATTGGCTTCACTTTGACTAATTGTTGAAGTAGTTCCTTTCTCTTTTTCATAGAGATACTTAGTTTCTCTTTTAGTTCATTTATGAAATCATCGGCTTGTTTGAGTCTTTCCTTCAAGTTATTGACTTCGGAGTGAGATTGCTCAAGATCATCTAGGGTAGACTAAAGTTGTTCCCTCATACCATACATGTCCATTGAGATTCCTAGATCTTCCTCAAGTTGTTAGGCTCTATTTGGAGGAACCTGGCTCTGATACCAATTGTTGATAACTGAGAGGGGGGGTTAATCAGTTATCTTACTTAATTTAACTTTTTGTTCTTCTTTAATAACTAGTGCAGCATCAAAACAAATAAGCATCCATAACCATGAAAGAAGAAACAAAATCAATACACATAACACAATGATTTTGACGTGGAAAACACTGTTAAGGGAAAAACCACAGGGTGACTAACCCAAGATTGTATTCTCTATTAAAAGAATAGAAGTACAAAATGGCACTTGCCAATTAGGGCTCACTGCCCGAGCACAATGCTCACAAGAGACTCACTGCCTACAAGAGACTCACTATCTACAAGGTACAAAGAAAGTAACAAGATACTTGAACTGATGAGAAGCATCCACATATGCTGAGGTTTAGTTCCGGTTAGGCTCAATACACTGATCTACTGCACTTCATTCTTCCTCTTCTTTGGTGTTGTTGTCCTGTCACATACCGGACCTGTATTACTACTTCCACACAGCTCTCTACTTTTCTTTGCACAATACAACACACCACACACACCTTCATACCGAATCAATCTAGTATATATATCCGCATCAAGGATTTTATCAACTTCCTAGTCGGTATCTAGAATACTCAATATCTTCCCAAACTTTGTTCTGTCGACTGAATCCTTGTTTACTAATTGATGCGTATCAAAAATATAGTTATAGAAGTCATCAATCATGTCGGCCAATCATGAATGATACCTCAAGAGGCTTGATCACTTTCAATATCTCATCTGGATTAAGGTCTGATGCTCTGTTGGTCAGGTCTTCCTCAGTCTACTCTACCAAATAGGAACCCAACACTTAGGTACTCATATCTCTTCACTCTTTCATCACCGGAGGCTCAATCTCTGGAATGTATCAGTCATGGTACTCCTCTTGACTTCCCCAAGTCCACACTTTACTGAGATACTTCCTCTGAGAGATCCGGACTTGATTGTCGGACCTTGCTGCATGCTTTGTTCTTGGTCACCGAACCAAAATACTCTTCAATCTGACTTCCGGTATAGACACACCATGTCCTATGGATGTGTGGCATGGACTTTGTTGCCATCAATGACAACACTCATGAAGCCACATAGTGTCTCTTTCCAACAAGTTCTCCTAAGGAATTTACCTTCGTTGTTCATAATCTTAAGACACCGATAATTGAAAACCCTATAGTTGCGAATTTGGAACTTTGTGGTAATACATACACTAATGAATGGTTCTCCTACATATTCAACTATTTACACAATGGAACCATTCCAGACTCAACATCTAAGAATGCCCGACTCCGTTTACACAAACTAGTAGCGCGATACATTATATTATCGAATGTCTTGTATCGATGAAGTTATAATGGTGTTTTACTCTGATGTTTAAGTAATGTAGAGATTCTGATAGCTTTAGAAGAAGCTCACTCTAGTCCCTATGGAGGGAATTTCAGTGGAAAATTGTTGGTGCAAAAATTGTTATGTATGGGGTACTATTGGCAGCATATGGAACAAGATTCCTTTTCTTACGTCAAGCGATGCCTGCAATGTCAACAACATAAAAACCTAATCCATGCTCCTGCTCAAGAGCTTCGTGCCCAGGTGTCACCATGGCCCTTTTCTATCCAGGGCTTGGATCTCATTGGTAAAATTTCCCTGCCCTCCTCTCAAGGACATAAATTTATCATTATTGCTATTGATTATTTTACAAAATGGGTCAAAGCGGTCCCTTTGCAATCCATGACTGTTGATGTAATCTGTCGATTCATACAAGATAACATAATTTCTCGATTTGGAATACCTTCCTCCTTGGTTTCAGACAATAGTACACCATTTAAGAACAAGGATGTGAAAAAGTTCCTCAAAAAATATCATACACAAAATTGCTTCTCTACGCCTTATTACCCTCAATCAAACGGCCAAGCAGAAGCTTCAAACAAGGTTATTGGATAGATTCTAAGAAAAACTGTTAATAAACATCAAAAAGATTGGCATACACAATTAGCCTATGCCTTATGGGCTTACAGAACAAGTATTCGAACAGCTACTGATAATACACCGTATAATCTCATCTATGGCGCAAACGCGATAATGCCCTTGGAGTTAGAAATTCCTTCCTTATGAATTTCCCTAAGAGATATCATGGATGATGACATAGAATAAGAGAAAAGATTACATGAACTTGAGATGCTTGACGAAAGACATATTAACACTCTTGAACATCTAAAGGCTTATCAAAAAGGAATACAATGAGCCTATAATGTGCAAGTCATACAACATTCATTTAATGTTGGGGACTTGGTTCTTTATGAAAATCAATGCAATGTAAACGTACCACCTAGTGAGAAAGGTAAGTTTAGCCCCAATTGGCTTGGACCATATATAATTACTGAAGCCTTTAGATCCGAAGCATATAAATTAGCTGATGAGCAAGGTACACCGCTTAAACAACCTATTAATGTGGTGCACCTCAAAAGATTTTATGCTTAAAGATCTAATGTTAAATGCTCCTAAGCTAATTTAGCACATAGATTAGCTTCAACTTTGACAAGATAGTATTGTTTTGTCTTAATTCATTTTGCATTATAGCTTTGTTCGGTTAATCATTGTTGCATCGTGTTTAAGTAGTAATTGCTTAGATCACTTTGATATTAACTAAATATAGCATGGAAAATAAAGTTATGTGTAAAATAATTAATCATTGTGCTTGTTACTACATGTTCTTAAAATTGTTAGTATATCACAATAGCATTAATTATAGCATTTAGATATCATCACTAGTTGCATTTTTTTCAAAAATCACATGTGATAGATCAAAAGCCATTACACATAGATCAAAAGAAATAATCATATATATATCTCAATTTCATGAATACATCTGAATCGAGTATCCCTTAAAAACAAAATGGGATGTCGTAGTGCCTAAAGTCTATGAATCACATAGCTAAGCCTTGATCATCAGTACCCTTAGGCCCTCATGGTGTGTGAGTGACAGAAGCCTGACCATGTGTGGCTACGGATCACAAATGACTCCTAGAGACACTTCGCGATCGTAACCCCCTGATCTCACCTCTCATCTCTATCATCTGCTCATGTACCACCTGGTACATCCTCTAGTACCAGTCTCTCTCAGCTTGAGCACTATCTGTATCATCTCTTTCTTGCTGGACCTCTCACAGAAAGAACTCACTAACAGTTGGCTCTACCTCTGATGTAGGAACTGCTACTGTCTGCTCTCGTTGTGCCCTGAGCTCAGCCTCAGTGTGCTCAGCTCTCTGTCAAAACTCCTCTCTCTCTCTCTCATGCAGGCTTCTCTAGCATGGCCTCTGTAGTAGTCTTATATTTAAAGGCATGCATAAATAACTCAGCATGCCACCCAGCGGATGATTGTGGCGAATAACCCGCCCACACCCGCTGCTCTGAGCCATATGTTGATACTATGTCTCTGATAATGTGACTCACAAAGTCTCACCATGCGTCTGTCCCAACTACAAAACAGAGGATGAGATAGATGTTAGACTCCCATATAAAAATCACAAATAATAAACTATACCAAAACATGAAAATAATAAATAAAACCTTACCTGGATCTCCATCTCACCAGGATGGATCTCGGATCACCGACAGTGTGATGAGCTCTGCTATTTGATCTGCAATTGGGAGCATAGACCTACTACTCTCCCCTCGCTCTATCTGACCAAGCCTCACCTCATCTATGGGAGTAGGACCACGAGCCTTGGACCACGGTCTCGACTCGATCTCCTCGTCAGTGTCTGTCTCCTGCTGACTCTGTCGCGATCTCGCTCTGAAGACGTACTATGATGGGACCTCCTCAAAATCATCCTCGTCCTCCTCCATACCCTCCTTGAGATCATAGTATCCCACGAAGTCACTGACATCATCCTCCACCCCTATGTCACTAGTGTGACTGGCCCAAGGTTGGGCATCCCCTGTAGGGTGCCTGGGTGGAAAGATAGGTGCAGGTCATGTCGTGTGCCACCAGGTCTGATATGCTTGGGTACACCTGACATCATCTGTGTCTGACACTAGCTCTGCATCCTTAGGAACCTCATTGTCACTAAGTGGTATGTCTGCTAGATAGTCGATCGTCAGACAGTATTGGCTCTGACTACACTCTGACCTGCACGTGCATAACTCAGGTGAACTACAGGAACATCTTGTACCTGTCTGAACTGTCATGCCACCCTGTCAAAGTAGAACCAAGACACAGCATGATCGAGGTGACCGGCCATCAGTCGATCCCTCTGCATCTGAGCTAGCTACCTCTGCTCGCCAAGCCATCTGATGTAGCCACGATACGGTCTCCAGATGATGTCACCAGGCTATAATCTGTCAAATACTACTCTCCAGTATAACAAATTGTCGTGCCTCCAACACCTAACTAGTGGGTAGGCATAGATGCATGGATGGGTGAATGTTGACTCTATGGGATAACTCATCGGCTGTGTGCACCTGATGTGCTCAAAGGCCCTGACCTATAATACTGTGCAGACCATTAGACTCTACATCTCATAGTGGACATATCACCCTAAGTCACAATATAGGTGCACAAGCATAATGCGCCCCCATGCGTAGACAGTCTGATGCTCCTCCATCGCTCTGATAGTATGAACAAGACCCCCATGCGTAGACAGTCTGATGCTCCTCCATCGCTCTGATAGTATGAACAAGACCCCCATGAAGGTGAGTGCCTCATCCATTTGGTGCGATGGCTAGTGCGACTGTGACAATCATGATCCTTCATAGTAAGGGAATGTCTCTGCATCCTTTCTCTAGTAAACGGGGCTGAATATATCCTTGCTCTACCTATGAAACAGTGCGGCCCAAGTAGTACAGCTAACCCTCACGAGTATACTCCGTTGAGTGATGTCCAACAATCCTCACTGTCTCTCCTTAGACCGGCAGTCGAAGGATCCTAAATACATCCTCCAGTGTGATGGTAATCTCGCCAGTCGATAAATGGAATGTGGATGTATCTGCATCCCATCTCTCCATTAGTGCCATAAGGATTGTATGGTGGAATTTGATTATGGGCATCTCAAATACCCACCATAGGCCCACCGTCTATAAATGCTCTCTCTCTACGGCAGTCAAAGCGCTAGTGCACTCTTGTAGAAGTGCCATCAGATGACCGCTTGTGTGCTCATGCATCTCAAGGACATCCTGCCGATCAAAAAGCAAGCAAGAGTATCAAAATCTCCTCTAGAAACCAAAGTAAGCTATTAAGAACTAAATAGAGTGCCTGTGCCTAGGACCTATGTCCTCTGTGGACCAGGGTGCCCCAAGAAGACTAGGGTGCCCTAGAAGGACACTGGTGCCCTTGTGGGACTAGGGCACCCAAGAGAGACTCTGGCGCCCTAGGTGGACCCAGGTGCCCCTGTCTAGGACCCCTGTCCACCTTCCCCTCTTGGCACAGACATCGATAAATGTGAAAGCAAATGAACAATGAAAGACGATAGAAGGATGGAATCAGAACCCTACCTTAGCCTCGAAGCATCTCTCCACCACTCAGGCTCAGAACATCTCTAGTCGTGGTGGATGGTATGGATGTCGGCTCGGCATGGTTGTTCTCCTATTCTCCTTCTCTCTTTTTGTAATGATAAGAAACAAGAATGAGTTAAGTGATAAGTGACAACTCCCTTTTACATAAAGTGAGTGAGAAATCCTATCCCTAACTAGGTGCAAAAGTGTGCTCTTTTACTCTGGAGTCCTTTTCTTGAGTTGTCAAACTCTGATTTCAGTGTCGTTTGTTGCGTTGGAATCTAGGTTCCACTCTCTTTCTTCCCTAATATGTTGTGTTTGAGCGTTGTTTCTTCAAATGACCCTCATAACACATTTCCTTTGAAATTGACACGCGTAGATATCTCCTTGTTTCTACTTTCGGATTAAGCAAGCAGAAACAAGGGGGTGCATATATCTCCCTTGATTTTCTCCCTAGCTCATCACTCAACCCCCTTAGCATTTTGATACTGACTCATTGGTGTTGGTTGCAGGTTTATTTGATTTTGATTTCTCTAACAAGTGTTCCTCTGTAGGTTGCAGTTCCTAACTCTGTGGTCTTGCAGGATTACAGACTTGGGGGCTTCTTCCTCTCGGCGACAACACTTTGGCTTCCTCTATAGTATCCTTTTGGGTATCCTTTTCATGATTGATGTATTTACTTTCCTTTAGTTGCATATGCACATATTGTCATATGGCCACTAAACTGGGAGCTAAATGTAACATCAAAAATTGTCCTCTTGTATGGAATGGTACAATTTCCCTCGATTTAACTCCTCACTCTTGGTGACCTCTCAACCTTTTCTTTTTTGGCCTTCCTGAAACCATGATTGACTTAGTCTAGGAGTAGTTTATTCACTTTTTGAGATAACCTGTTGATAGAACCTGAAAAGAGATTTGAGACTTGCGTCCCCAGGACCCCTAAAAATGCAGATCTGAGCTAAAATTGGGCGCTAGGACTTGGGCGCCCATGCCCTAGTCCTCACCCATTTCATGGGTTTTGAATTTTGGTGGGGTGTCGATTCCCGCCGAGTGCCTCGGGATTCTGTTTTCAAATTCTTGATTTTTGCGCGATATCGAGACATTATTTCAAAATTTGAATTCCCTAAAGCTAGATATAAAAAGACATTTGCAAATCATTTTATCACACACAATTCTTATGCAAGCTTGATGCCAAAACTCTGCTACAATTGCCATTGAAGATCAGTGACTTGTTGAAGCTCTTCGAAGTGTTCTTTATTTGCTATCTTGAAGACAATGGATGAAGATTAGGAATCAAGATCTTGAGTCTATCTTGCTCTTCCTAGGGTTTGTACACCCTTTGCATGATCGGGAGAAGGGTTGAAGCCTCCAATAGCAAGCTTGGAGATCCTCTACAGACATTGCTGATTCACCTTCTTGTTCATGCAAGTCTTCATTTATCTCATCTCCTTGAGGTGAAGTTGTATGTGTTTATTGATGCAAAGCAAGTTGTTGATGTTCCTTTGATTGAGACATCTAGGGTTTGATTTTTATGCATACACACATTGTTAGGTTTGCACACACTTCTACAAATCTTTTCCTTTGGTTATTGTTGAGGTAGAAATACTGAAGACGGGGCTTGACTAAGGTAAGCTCCTATATAGCCGCAACAATTTCCTTCTTTTGTAGGTGCAGATCGTGTTTTGCAGGTTTCGGTGAAAAGAAGCTATAGGAAGAAGGATATTGCGAGTACAGTTGCAATAGACTTTCACATTTTTGGATTCTGATACTTGCGAGACATTGGAACGGGCGCCCTAGTCCAACCAGGGGTTATTTACAGGATCTGGAAGCCTTTTTGCAGTCTCAAACACCCTGTGTAGAAGATTTTCTAGTTTAGGAACTTTCGAGACATTGGAGCGGGCACCCTAGTCCACGCAGCCCTCAAAATATGGGTACACTATCTCTGAAACCCTCTCTCTAAACTTCTATGGTTAGTTTTGTCAGTTGCTTCATCAGTTTTTGTATATTGTTGATTTAAGGCATAAATAGGGTTTTACTTGGTTGAAAGGAAAGCACTAGATAAAATTTTGATTAGGGCCTTAGGTTTCATAACCACGCGAGCATAAGGGACAGACAAAGCGATTAGAAGCTTGTTCACAAGCTGGGCTTCTATCTTCCCAATGCTTAGTGGTGAAATGGTAGTATTTAACTTAGTTTAAACAAACTATCAATTTTCACCCTATATATATATGTATATATATATATGCAGTACATTGACAGACATGATTTAATCAATTGTCTTAGTTTGCAAAGTTTAGTTCAAACAAATTAGACTAAAATTGAATATAGATGTATGCAACTGTAAAATTCTGAAATGTTAAGTACCAACCTGAAATGTTAACATTGTATACGCTGCATAATGTTCCTCTTATAATTGATCCAAATTTGAAAAAGGAATGCATTGAATTTGGTTGTTGAGTTTGAATTTGAACAAATGCATAGAAACTATTATATTTGATGATATGATATACATAATTGAATTTGGTCAAGTTGAGTTTGAATGCTAAAATGTTAACACTCTCTAGGTTACATATGTATATAGATATACAAATATGTATATAGATATACATGTATATAGACACACGCACACAAAACTATATACAGTACATTAACAGACATGATTTAATCCATTGAAAGAAGTTGCCCATTATATGTTAAGTGCCAACCTAAAATGTTAATAGATATGCAATTGTTATATAGACATTAATAGATGTTGGAATGTTAAGTACCAACCCAAAATGGTTGTCTTGGACATAATAGGTAAGAATACCACTATAAAATATATACCCTTAAAAATATATGAAACCATTTGTATTTATAACCTTTTTATATAAAACCGAAATAGAATATATAAAATGAAACCCTCAATATATTATATAAAAACATAGGAAAACAATTGTAAATATTTAATGTAACAATAATTAAAAAATAGTGTTCGATCAAAATTGAGAAGAATTTGATTGGAAAATTATTATGGAGACAAAGCCATAGGATGCAAAACATTCGAAGCCCTGATATAATGAAACCCTTAACCATTGACAATGATATGATGAATCCCTGCAATGATGAAACCCTTAACCGTAAACAATGATATGATTAAACCATGCTTTGATGAAACCCTTAACCATTGACAATGAACCCTCAAAAATATATACCGTTAAAAATATAAGAACCCATTTGAATGTATAGACTTTTTATATAAACTGTGAATAGATTATATAAAATAAAACCCTCATTATATTATATTAAAACATAGGAAAATAATTGTAAATATTTAATGTAACAATAATTAAAAAATAGTATTCGATCAAAACTAGGAATAATCCAACTGTAAAATTATTACGGAGACAAAGCCATAGGATTTAAAACATTCAAAACCCTGATATAATGAAACCCTTAACTGTTGACAATGATATGACGAAACCCTTAACCATTGACAATGAACCCTCAAAAATATATACCCTTAAAAATATACGAACCCATTTGTATGTATAAAAAAACCCTCATTAAATAACAGTATATTCTTCTGTAAAAAGAAATAATCACAACATAATGGTTGTCTAAGAGAAAATAGGCAAAAATTTGAAAGTATATTACATACCAGTACTCAAATCACAGGTTGTTTGAGACAAAAACGAAGGTAAACAATTGTATAATGATTAGAACCTTCTCTAAAATGATTAGGCATTTGGTGTGTAGTTGAATATGTATTTGGATGTGAATAACAAAATTACATACCAGTACTGAAATCACGGGTTGCATGAGACAAACATGAAGGTAAATGACTGTATAATGATTGTATAAACAACACCGTATGAAACCAAAAGAATGGAAGAAAACGGTGCTGAAATCGCATGGATAAATGATATTTGTTGTTACCTGCATGGAGAGCAACCTACATGGAGGGCGATAGCCGACAAACATGCCAAAAACCCTACAACAACCATCACACCATCTAGAACATTCATTAAAATGATTAGGTTTTTGGTGTGTAGTTGAATATGTATTCGGACCCGATGTAAATTAAATTGGTACACGTAGTGTTTCCCATCCACGCCACTGCATTCACCTTAGCATGGATGAGTGAAATAAAAAGGTGTCGATTTAATTTGCAAAGATGTTATTAATTGCATCAAAGGGGTGTCACTAGGTTTAGGAAAGGGGCGGGTAAGTTTCAAGGCCCCAACAACTTGATTTATGGTGGGGTGTTAATAAACATATTTTAAACCTACCCTAACTACAAAAGGGATCAAGTGTGTTACTTTTTTAGTGGAGGGGTGTATTTTTATTGGGGGGATGGCGAGTGGTTACCAGCACATCGGTGCGTATGTATGGGGTGACATGTTGAAATGACCATTTTTTGACCCATGTGCACATAACACGTCCTACAGTGAAATGTATAAGTGCCTACAAGTTGAAAGAATAGCTTTAAGCTCTCGGTCGCATATGGAGAAACCCAAAAAAAATTGTTGAAATTTGATATGTCTAGCTATGTGCTACTGGCCCTTCTCCCCTAATATAAAAAATAATTCTTAATTAAAAGTTTAAATTTATGTGTTCATGTAAAAAATAAAATAATTCTAAATTAAATAAAATAACTCCTAGGTAAATAAAATAGCTCTAGAATATAAAAATATTTATAAATATGTAATAATGTGACATTTACTATCATCTAACTCTATATTTTAGTTTAACTTGACATATATTGAAATTGTAAAGCTTCTTGTAAACAACTATGTATAGCATTTTTTTTTATTTTGCATCAAGATGTTTTGAATTACACTTTGTGATCCATCATTAGGAAGAGAATGAAAATTCGTGGTCCTAAATGTCTTGATGCAAGAAAAAAAGATAAAGAGAATGAAAATTCCTAGTCCTAAATGTCTTGATGCAAGAAAAAAAAGCTATACACAGTTGTTTACGAGAAGCTTCAAAACTTTGTTTCATGGATTGTGGAAATATCATGTCTTCAATTGACATATAATACCAATTTATATACAACTACTCATCATCTTATACTAATTTAAATACAAGAAAGAGTGGTCAAAATATAGCTCCACATGAGACATGAATCAATCTAATTCATTGTACATAAATATTACATATCAAGATATTATGATTTAAAAAAAAAATGAATTGCCTTCTAAAATCCAAAAGCAAAATGAACCACTCTTGATCATAGTTTGTATAAATTTTGTTGCAATAAAATGTACCCTCATAGATAATGGTTCTGGTCTTAATGGTTGTGTGTTATATTTGCTAAACCATTTAAACATTGACACATCTTGTATTTCTCCTTCTAATTTAGCAATCAGAGGCTTTGATAATATAGCTCGGCAAGCCCTTAGGACCATCACCTTACCTATAGAGTTAGGCCTTATCACATTACCTATTGTAGTACATATGATGCCTAGTGCTCTCTCCTATAACCTCCTACTAGGTAGGCCATGGATTTATGCCATTGGTGTTATTCCCTCAACCTTACATCAGTCTATAAAATTTGTTCATGGGAATAAAACTTTTACTATAAAACTTGATCCCTATTTGTTATAATACTGTCAACAAATTGAGTTGAGACAAAAGTTCAACCCTTCTTTGGTACTTAAAAATTGAATTCCCCCCTTATCATCACAACAAACTAAGCCCTCATCGACCCCTATTGATGACATGGCAAAGGATAGGCCATCCTCTTCAACTAGTGCATCGATAAATGACAATTGGGGTCCCTTAAACTTTACACCTTCTTTTATTGGAGAATACAAAATAGGCACATCACACTTTGTGGCCTTTGAGATCCTAACCCAAGGTGGCTTTGTTGGTTAAGGTTGAGATAGAAAAGTTGTTGAAAGATGGTTTTGTCTTCCCTATTGACTATTCCCCTTGGATTCAAATATCGTGCCTATTACTAAACTAGATATTTGTATTCGCATTTGCATTGACATTCATGACCTACGCAAAGTGTCTTTGTAGGACGATTTTCCTCTTTTGAATATTAACATGATAGTGGACTCGATGATAGTCCATGCCTTACTTTATTTTATGGATGGCTTCTCGGGTTATAATCAAATTATAAGCAACCCTAAAGACTGGCATAAGACCACTTTCACATCCCCTTAGGGTAATTTTTGTTATGTTGTCATGCTATTTAGTCTAAAGAACATGATAGCTACTTACCAACATGCCATGACTTTGATATTGTATGACTTCATTCATAATGTCCTTGAAGATTATGTTGATGACATCTTGGCTAAGTCTATCTTATGCCAAGATCATGTGAATAATCTTCGTCTCATCTTTGAATGTCTTCAATCATATAACATGCACCTAAACACTCATAAGTGCATGTTTGGCATGGATAGTAGTAAGATTGTAGGGTTTATAGTTTTGCAACATGGCATTGAGGTCAATACCAAGATAATTGATCTGCTATCATAAATATGCCACCCCAATGAATATTTCTCAACTTTGTAGTCTGCAAGGTAAGATTCAGGCCATTCGCTAATTTATCTCCAAACTAGTAGATTGTACCCTTCGCTATACTAATCTCCTCAAAAAGGATGCTCATATTTCCTAGAATGACGATTGTCAGAAGGCCTTCCAAAGTATTAAGGAGTATCTAGCTAGTCCACCTATTATGATGTTTGATAGCTTAGGGCATCTTTTTCTTCTCTATACTTTTGCATTGTCTCATGTTGTAGCCACTCTCTTGGCTCAACATGACAATGAGGGTAACAAGCATGCATTTTATTATATCAGTCATACCCTCCTCAATTATGAAACTTGATATTCTAAAATAGAGAAGTAGTGTCTATCTTTGGTCTTTGCCACCCACAAGCTAAGACATTATCCCCTTCATGCAAAAATGCACATGATTGTTAGGTTTGACCCTCTTAAGAATTTATTTTATAAGGTAGATCTATCAGGGTGTTTGTCTAAATGGGTTATGCTCTTAACTAAATTTGATTTAAATTTTATCTCCCAAAAGACCATAAAGGGGCAGGTCGTGGCTGATTAGCTAGCTAAGGCCCTCTCTTCCTCCTCATTCCCTAATTTCAATTTATTCTTAAATGATCACATCCTTCTTATAGATGGCGATTCTCTATGGGATTTATTTTTTGATGGTTCTAGATGTTGGACAAGTTCTAGGGCCAGTGTAATATTGATCCCTCCTAAGTGTTTGTTAATCTTGCTTGCTTTTCATCAAAATTCTAAATGCATGAATAACATTGCTGAGTATGAGGAACTAACTGCCAATTTGTATGCCGCTATATCCCTTGACATAAAAGGCATCCATGTCTATGGTGACTCATAGTTGACTATTAAGAAAATCACTAGTGACTATCAGGATAAACAAGATAAGCTTTCTTAGTACCATGAGTTGGCCTGTTGGTGAAAAACTTGCCCTCTTGAAAGAGAGGCCACAAGTTCAAATCCTGTAGGGGGTAAGGTATGTATGCCTCATATTAGAAGCATAGTTAGGTGCCTCCTGCATACTGGGAGTATATAATCAGGCCGCTCGACATCGTAGACTATAAAAGGATCCATTTCCATTTCCATCATTTGGTCTTGTCACTTCTTGACCATTTTTCATCATTTTCCATTGATGATATTCCATGAAAAGACCACCATCATGCAGACGCCATGTCTAGTGTTGCCTCCCTAGTGTTCTTTGATGGCTCAGAGGATGAATATAATTTTGTGATTCACACTCTCTCCTTGCCCACTATTGTGTATGATTCGATGTTTCTGCTATAAAATTAATTAAGGAGATAAGGAACAACTACAATGATCCTATTGAATATGAAGATGAATTATTAGGCTCGAGATGCTGTGTTCTGCTATAACCAATACTAGAACCCACAATTTCAAGAGCACATGTAAATTGTTGGTTATAAAGAGGACTGTTCCAGACAACCTAACAGTTTTAAAGACTGCAAATACATATTTCCAATATGATAGTGAGTTGTTTGACATAGATACAGATCCATGTATGGGCCACAATGAGCACTGGATAGGCAAGGGAAATAACCAGCGTCATCTTGTGGAATAATGCTATTTCTGTTCTTTCACCATTACGATGGTTTTATAGGCATGCTAGGTTACTGATTACATACCCTTGATTCTCTTAGAATTGCAATACATGAACAGTTCTAGTATTAGAATCAAATCACATTTTATGAACTGCATGGAAAGAGAAACTAAACAAAAGTGGAGCAGAGATTTTTTCAGTTTATGTTGTAGTTCTCATCTCAGAGAACACATTCCCACTCCACTTAAATATTATCCATTTTAATGGTTAAACAGTCAATAGTAATTTTACATCTCATTCACAATTAAAAATGGTAAATATTTATCTTATTTTTATTAGCCAAACTTGACCTTTAACCTGTTGAAGTGGATGATAATTAAAAATAGCCGCTTGTTCCTCATATAATTTGACCTAGAGTCTAGCTAAGTGTCCTTTGGACTTTAGCTCCCCCTTTCAGTATAAAGCGTATCATGGCCACTTTGAAAAACCTACAGAGTTGGATGACCTTTTCATAGACCAAACGATGGACTGATAATCAAGCATTAGCAAGAATTCCTTAATTTGTGGCAGAAAGACCCTAGAGTGTGCTACTGAAGGCAAGCGACACCTTCCTGAAAGCCAAAAATGAACGTGTTGTAGAGATCATTATGTAGGAAATTGATTCCAAGGTAAAAATGCTTGTTAGAAAAGCCTTGATATACACATTTTATGGCACATTCATGACAGAAAAATATTTGCACTCTGGGCTAGGGAAATCCGGCCAATAAGATAAGAATTGAGATAAAAATTGTCCCTAGACTGTGTTTTAGCAGTTTTTATGTGGGAGAAGGTTTTTGAGAAAAGGCTGTAATTTTTTCAAAGATCTGGCCTATTCATGAAGCCATGTGAGGCTCCAATATGAGTTTGCTGGCTTCAATATGAGTTTGCCTTTACAATTTACCTCTGGAATATTGGGGCAAAGAAAACCTGGTGAAGAATGTGATAAACTCATATTGCAGTCCATGAATAAGAACTATACAGATAGTGATGAGTACCTTATTGCATCTGAGCTACAGGATAGGTGTATTAATATGATTGCAACTCACAACAAAAGGATGAGTGGACTCCATGTTTGGTGGAAATGTTTTAAAGGAGTAATGTTTTGCCTCCTATTGTTGTGGTAGCAGTTGGTTCTGCTCATTCTGTATGCACTGTGGGTGGTGGTCAACTATACATGTGGGGCAGAGTGAAACAAACTGGTGACAATTGGATGTATTCGAAACCAGTTTTGATTTGAGTGGATGGCATATACGATGCATGAATTTTGGTTATACACAGTATTTGTGAAATTGATGATTCATGTATTGGCTGGGGTGTTTCCCAAAATGAAGAGCTTGGGTTTGGTCCATTAGGTTCAAAGTCATTTGCAAATCCAAAGAAGATTGGCACCCATGATGGAATGCATGTGCTAAGTATTGCATGTGGCTTTGCAAACTCCCACATGGTGGTTGATTGAACAATACTGGCTAATTGATTAGAAAAGCTTCAAGTCTTTGATGGTGACTCGGTGAGAAACCTTCACAAGATACTATTAAGATTGAGGAGAAAGCATCGGATAAGAATACGCCTGTAAGCAAATTAGGAAATAAATGAAAGGCCGTTTCTATATGCCTGTTGAAACATCTGTTAACTCTAAGAACAAGCCTCGCAAAAGGACATCAAAGAAAAAATAACTCAGAGAATAGTGATGATTATGATGGTCTGGAGAATCCTGCATTAGAATTTTGTCTGATTAAGCACAGGAGTGGAGGTAATAAGGAAGAGGAGAGAAATTTACCAGAAAGCATCATAAAATTAGGTAAGGCTAATGGGAACAATGCATTTATTAAAAGTGTAATAAAGATTCAAGGTTAGGGCACAGAAGATCCTAGCAACCTTAGTGATTTCATTGTATGCAGGCGAAGGATTATTCAGCACAGCTATAAAAGTGGTGCAAGATTAGACACAAGGAATAGACTGAGTAAATCAGTGCGAGAGTGTAGGAAAGCAAAAAATTGTAGAGCAGACCAAATTTGAAATGCAGATTATTTTCAAAATGGATAAAGGGATGAAGATTGCAATGTAGAGGGAGGGATTGAATGCAAAGGGCCAGCCTAACGACCTTCCATTTTCAAATGTTTTTTTTTTTTGTTATTATATGATTTTTTATTTTTTTAGGAAAGGACTACTTGTCTTCCCATCCAAATTGCCTATCTATACTTGTGTGAGGCTCATTTGTATGCATTGGAAAACCCATTAGGGTTTGAGGAATTCAAATTTGAATACAATATATTAGTTTGCTCCATTTTTTCTAATTTTTTCCCTTTCAATGTTGTTTTACAAGCTTTAAACTTGTTTCCTTTCTACTTCATCTTATATACTTAATTCACGAAATGTTGATGAATCTTGATATGAGTTTAAACCACTGATGTCTTACTAATGGTAGGGTGTTTTGTGTGGTCAAATAAATGCATTGGTGCACACTAAGATTTGTCAACACTCACGCATGAGATTTTTTCCTTGAAGATTGCATTGTTTCACATTGGGATTATAGAAACGTGTTCAACAGAGATTGGTTTTGAGTCAAGTTCATCCATTTGCCCAATGGTGTGCAAAAGGATTGGAGATAGCTTTGGATTTCTTGTTATGTTTTTGTTTTACTCTTCTCTTCTCTCCTCATATTTTTGTTTTGATGGAAAATTCATGGTAGGAATTTGTGATGATTATTTGACTTCTAGGTGACAAAATTTTACAATTTCAACATATTCTTCGTTGTCCAAAAATTTTAGAATTAAATTATTTTAAAAAGGAACAAATTTTAATGCATGACTCTTCAAATTCTATGAGATTAGATTCTAATTTTAATGGGCATACTATTGTTTTAAATAATTTCAAGGCAAATTAATGTTGAAAATCATTTAGGAAGTCGAACAAAGTTGAAAGTGAAGATTATCAATATGTTTAAAAAAGTGAATTTGAGGTTTACGCCAACTAATAGTGGTTTAACTTCACTAAGTGGATCTTTTTTTTTGCATGAATCACACCTATTTTTTATTGTAGCCCCTTAAACAAACTAGTCAAAGTGCTCTCCAACTGAAGGATTATGATAAGTTCCTCAAAATTAATTCATGAAGACTCTTGAGGCTAGCTACCTTCCAAGTAGGGGAACCTTTGTTGTTCCAACCTACGACGCTTCACGGCTTGTAGGAAAGTCAGTGTGTCATTTAAGCCACATCAAAAAGACTCTTTTGGAACATCATCTTTGGCATTGTAATATAATTCATTGCAATTTTTTTATGAGGTATCTGCTTGTTTGTTAATAGATGGTCCAAATCATGATTTTGTAGGTTGATTTGACGGACTACACACATTGCCAAAGTATAACATTATGTTTTTGCATTTTGATGAGTGCCCTTTACCACTTTGAAGAAACTAGCTCTTGTTTGGCATCTCTCATGAATTGGAAACTACAAAAAATGTCATTATGTTTAAGGTCATGACTCACCGTCAAAGACTCAACACTAACATGTTTTGGTATCATTTTTATTATGTAATAATGAAACTAAATAGACAAAATCAACAAAAGGAATCATAGATCTCTGGGGTCTAGATGTCTCACTACTCAATAGCATCTATAAAAATGAAAGCAAACATATAAATAAACAAGAGGAATCTTATATTATAAAACAATAAAGAATTTATCATTTGCCTTTCGTTGAATTGCTAATGCTTGTATTTGTCTATGGTTCACTACAAATAGAATTCCAAAGAAAGGAATCCATAACATAATTGTTCAAAGGATGTAAACATTCAAGAATCAAGTCAATCCAAATTGAGAGTAGGACAAAATGTGTGAGAATAATTCAAAGTGCTAATTGTATTTATATGAATTGAAATTTGGTGAAACTTGACAAATTATAAAATGGAGGAGTAAAAATTTGGTGAATCCTGTGTGATTGTAAAACAATCAATATAAATTTTGGGTGATTGGGACCACATTCCAAAACATATGTTGTCATTTCAAGGCGTTTATGGCCCCAACCGTAGCATGGTGTTATAATGGTATTAGTGAAATCGTTCCTCATACACGGTGAAATTTTAAAAGTATTGGTGAAATTAGTCCTCATGCACGGTGAAATTTTAATTATTGGTGAATATGTCAATTAATTAAAATATGCCTTTGAAATTCCAAGCAATCCCCCATTACAATTGTGTAGTTTATTGTAGCAAAAATGTGAATAAATTGGTGATAATTTAACATGTATTGGACCGATAAATTATAAAAGTATCTTGATGATTTGGGCCCCTGATTGTTTCATTATATTTGCCAAAATTGAATTGGTTGATACCAACTATCCACCAATTGGTGAAGATTTGCCACTAAAGAATTGATGTCTATTTGGCCAAGCCACAATGTAGAGTCTATATAGAGATTAACCTCACCTAGGATTTAAAAGAAACCATTGATATAAAAATAGGTGATATGCACCACATGCAATGTATTTTGTATATTAACCTTCCCAATAGTTGCTTTTGGTTCCAAGCCTCTAACCACAAAATTAGAGATTTTCCTTCTAGTTATATACAAGCCCAACTTGACCCACAAGCTAGTGGATAAGGTATCAAAAACTAAAGATGGGTGGACTAATTTTGGAAACCATAAAAATGATCATAATTGGGCCCAAAAAAATTCTTAGTCTAGTCCTAGACCTATCAATGGTGTGGTTTTTAAGGCCATAACAACAAATCCCTTAGGCCCTAGGCCAAAAACATATCAACAAAGCCAATATGGTCCTCTTGGCCACAGGCCAACATGATAAAGTAAAGCAAGAAGTAGAACTACAACTAATTATTTCCCATCCCTCTAATGATTATATCAAAGAGGCTAGTAAGCCTCGATTCTCAAGAACTCCTTTACTAATGAGTGGTCTTTCCTCTCTAGTTCTAGGAGTTTCAACTATGCCACAACAAGAGGGAGGAAGACGATCTCGTAGCCCCCATCGGGAGGTTGAAGAAGGAGAATATGTTCTTGAGAAAAGATAGATGCAAATTGGTACTTTTTCTCCTAATTGCCAAAATAGTTTTGAGCAAAACAAGTTTTCTGTATTACAAAGGTTGGAGTCCAAGGAAATGTTCCTAGACCCTCTTGCCTCATTAATTACATCTCTTGGAATGTAAGTGGTCTATTAGACAATGCAAGTTCAACATGGATTTTTTTAGAGATTTTCTTCTTTGTACACTCTTTGTCTCCAAGATATTAAGGTTAGTTTTTTTCTTCCAGTCATGTGTCGTGTCATATAGCCAGGTACTATCTATTTCAATAGTAATTATGAGCAAGGTCATGGTGGTGTGGTAACATTCACTAACATCAAGTGGGAGCCCCACTATGTTACCGATAGTTGTAACACAACTAACAAAGCCTTATGGGTTCTTTTCAATATTGATAATCAAGCCTTTGGCTTTATCAATATGTATGCCTTGGATGATGCAACTAAAAGGAATGTTATGGCAGTGGCTTGCATATGAATTTTTCTAGTGCAATGGGTTATTAATAATGACTTCAACATGATTTAGGTGCCATCAGGTAAGCACGTGTATTTGCTTATGTGATAGACAATTGACAAAAGAAAGATAGGGTTTTATACACGTAATTAATTGGGCCTTTATGACCCAAATCTTGGAAACCAAAGCATATCTCCAATTTGGTACACTTGGTCTTATTTTTATACTGGGTCTAAAAGAGTCATTAAGAGACTTGATTGTGATATGATGTTTGTGCAACCATACTTTTTATTTACTAGCTATTACTCTCTTCTAGTTGAACCCATGCTAGATCATGTCCTTTCTAGTCATTCACCAATCTGGTTCATGAGTCATGCCTACAAAACTTTGAGGCTAAGAAGACTCAATCCTTTTTTAATACTTCCTTGCTCCAACATAATTCCATGCTTGCCCATATCTGATGAGTTTGGAATTTGGTTCCACATTTGAACGGTGATCGTGGTTAGATTGTTTGGTGGTTTGAATCCATCACCCATACTACTTGTTTTTTAAAAATTTTGATCGAGAGATAACAAAGATACATCACAAATCCTATGTGGCCATGTTTTTGGAACTCAATCATCTCCTCACTCAACTCAAAATGGCTTGTTTCCACATACCCTTCTAAATCTAGGTGGCTAAGTAGCACCACCTTGTGTAGGTGCTTGATGCCTACATGGCTATGGGAGTTCAAATCCAAGCCAGGCTTTACTAGTTAAAATTTGGAGATTGTGTCTCAAAATCATTTTTCCAAGCCCTAGAGTCCAAAAAATTTCTCAAAAATCAAATGCATCGAGGATGGTCGATGCCTTTTGGCTACTATTGATGTCCTTCATGCCTTCATTCAACATTACATAGAGTTTAATAGGCCTAGGTCCATTCTACAAAAAAGGATGAGACTCTTTTAGGGTAGGCTCTCCATAGACTAGGTGGCCCTACTAATGAAAAACTTTTTTGTAAGGGGATCTCCGCTTGATTGTGTTTGGAATAGCTAATGATCAAGCACCTAGTTATGATGGTTTTCCTTGTGCATTTTACAAAATCCTTTAGGATGATGTTGGCCTTGATTTTTTTTAAGTCTATCCTAAAGTATTTCATACTAATTCTCTAGGCCTTATAATTAACCAAGGAAATACCAAGTTTATACCTAGAGCTATTGATCTAGCTCATTGATTTGCAATTAGAGACCCATCAACCTTTTGAATGTCTCCTATAGTATCATTACCGGATCTTTAGCCTTGGGCATTAGACATCTCCGTCCAAATGGTTTTTCATCTTGAATAGACTAGACTATTTCAAAGCAAATACATACTTGACAATTTGTTATAGCCATTTGGGAGGATATAAAATGAACACATAGGTCCAATTAGTAGGTGATTTTCATTAAAAATGACTTTAAAAAGGTTTATGATAGGATTGAATGAAATTTCATTCTTGTCATGCTTCACACTCTTGGGTTTGGTCTCACTTTCATTCAAATGGTCAAAATGTTTTTTTATTAATGCTTCTACCTATCTTACTATTAATGATATTTGATTAGAGCCCTTTGTCCTTTTCTATTTTATAAGGGAGGGTTGCCCTCTTGTACCTTCACTTTATGTGCTTTTTGTTGAAGGATTGGCTATCTCCTAGCTTATGCTATTTTGCAATGATAGGTCAAAGGAGCTTGCCTTCCTAGAAATGTCTCCCACCAACTAATTAATGGACACTTTATAGATGACTCCTTCTTGGCACTCATTGAAGATAAGGAAAATGTTTTCCAAGCTTTCAAATGTCTTGACATTTTCCTCTAGCATCTAGCGCTAACATCTAATGGAATAAGATGTATATCTATAAGCAATTTGTTTCCCAACCCCTACCTAACTACAAACTTTTGGATGGAAATCCATTGATCATGGGGAAATTTTTAAGTTTTTGGGAATCCATTTTGCCTTCTAGGCCTACCAATCCAAGCTTTGGTAGTATGGCATTAATATAGTTGAAAAAATCTTGATTACTAAATAACCAAACTACTTTTACTGGTAGGTAGATTCTAGATCCACTCTAAAGTTCTAGTTGTTTACTAATGTTTAATACTCCTCTTACTAGGTGCCCTTGAAGATGTCATAGGATTTCCTCTAGGTCAATTTGAAACATGATAAAGGTTTCCACCATGTAGTTTGGGATATTTGTTGTCTACCAAGGGATTTGGGAGGGCCTAGTCTTATTATGATAAATGAATTGTTAGAGCCTATGAGGGCAATAAAGACTAGACAATTTTGCTAAGGAATTGCATTGCTTGTGGTTTGCCTTATGGGCATTTTTCTTGGAATAGCTTTAGATTTTGTTATCTTACCATTGCTTTGGCGCACATCAAAATTAATGACACTTTTGTTGCCAAAATTATATGGAAAGTTTGGGAGTCTATCAATTCATGGCTACAATGGAATGAAGATGGTTTTTGCAATGGCTTATCCATCACCATTTGGTGGTCTCTCAGCATCTTGTTTCAAGATGCATCACTCATAGTCACTCCCTAGATCCATACCCTCAAATTCTTTAGAAGGGGAACTAAGCATCTTGAGGATATTTACTCCAAGGTCAACTTCACATGGCTTTCTTGGCATTAATCTAGAGCTAAGTTCTATTTATGCCATGCTAACTTTTTGACCTACTGGACTATAGATGATGTTGTCCCTCAACATTTACACAAAATTCTTGTGCATTATTTGAGGCCTTAGTGGAATAAGTGGAAGTGGTATGCGAATTCTCCCTTTTTCAATTACACCCTAAAGAAAGTATACTTTTGCCACACCTATCCATGTTTCAAAATTTGAATGATAGATGATTTCTTAATTCTCCTTGCTATATTTGGGAAAAAATATTTTAGACAATCTAGAAGGCTATTGTGCATCCTAAAATTGCTCAATTTGCTTGGTGTTTGCTATATTAGGGTCTACCAATTGGCACCCATTTGATTCATCTTGGAATTTCCAAACCAAGATGTCTTTTTAGTGGGAAGTATGAAACCCTGCTCCATTTGTTCTAGTATTGTGCCCATGCCCATGATGCCTAGCACTGGATACATGATTTGTTCTTACCCTTCCAGCCTAAATTGTTCACTTGGCCCAATATCATTTTGAGGGATGGGGCTAGATTTCTTGTTGAGTTTTATCAATTGTGGAATACTTTTAGATTGGAGATTCTTTTCTACATTTGGAAAGATAGAAATTCTTCTATTTTTGCTAATTCTATTGTGGATACTAATTTTGATATTCACTCCAAATTATTGGTTATTTCTAATGTACTCATGTAGATCCAAGTTCAAACCAATAAGGTTGTGATGGAGCTTTGAAATATCTCTAGACTTTGTTGGACCACTAGGGGAATGCCTTGTGCATTATGTCCAAGTTACCACCTTCACCATCTTCTACCAGATTCCCCCATTGATATAGGAGTCACAGTCTCTTAGATTCCTCACATCAATGACAAGAAATCCATTGGAGAGCCACCACTTTAACTCCAACAAGATAACATTCTAGTTGGATCCCTCCTCTTCCTTATTTTTTAGTTGACAAGGAGGGTGGCCTCTACCTCCACACCACTCCATGCTTTCTTAGTGAAATGGTTAAGCTCCTCCTAACCAAGGCAAAATCCCTTGGCTCTAGCTTTCTCTCTCTATAGAGATCCACATAGAATCAATTGCAAGAGGTTCTCAAGGAAGAAGAAATGATGACTAATTATGGATGGGAACTTGTGGATGGTAGCACTAACTTGCCTAGTGGATGGGATGATCTTACTGCTCAAGATCCTCCTCCCAATACCAGTGTTTCCCTTGTGGCTTAATTGTTTTTTTAGTTTTTATGTTAGTTTAGCAACTTGATGACTATTTTCCTTGTGGGGCTATAGACTCTTTCATTTGGTGGCTTTGCCACGTGTCTTTTGTTTATCTTGACTTAGAGCTAGCTTAACTTTGGGCCATGATCCCATGCTACTCACTTTTTTAAGGATTTGGCCATATGCTTTAACACATTTGTTTTAATATATGGTCCTTTCATAAAAAAAATGAGACAATATTTTTAAAATAAAAAATTAGAATCTACACACAAAAACTCCTAAATCATTAGTTTATATTATCTTCAAATTCTTAATGGTTTGCTTGCTATAATTGATAAAAACTAAAAAATATCTAAAAATTGCTTATTTGATTGGCACACTTAGGCTAAAAATTGAGACAATACCTTAATGCTTCCACTCGTACTTCATAGGTTGCCTTTTGATTATTGCTCTAACTATTTTGCTTCTAGTTATGTTTGAATTTTCTTTTTACTTTGGTATCATTGCTCGTATAGATTTACATGCACACCAAAGTGGAGGCAAAATATAAGGGCAAAAAGTGCATCCCTCACACTTTTACCCTTCATTTTACACCACTATATGTGGGCATTGTTCTAAGTACATTGCCCTAGCACATGATTTTGACAAATTTAGTGCTCCCATTGATCCCAAACTAAATTTGACACTTAGAAACAACATATTATCCCTACTTAGAATAATTCTAGATCTATTATTGTTCCCTCTACTATGTTCAAGATTGTAGGTGTGACCTTAACCAGTTAGGGCTGCACATGCAAGATTTACTTGCTTTTTCCTTGAGGGATAACTTCTAAAACAATACCGAGGGACCACTTCTAAAACAATACCTTATTATGTGCATGCATATTAGGGTTTTTTAAATAACTAAAAGGTGATCCAATATATCACTTTAGTATTAAGGGGAAAGGGGAATTTAATAAATGTGATATAGGTACGTATTGAGGGTTCAAAAGCATGTGCAAAAGGGAGGTGGGGTGTTTATAAGTGGCATTCCAAATCCTTTACATATCACTTTGCACAGGTCAATTAAAGGAAATGTCATTCACTATGTTGCTCTTGCTAGGGTCGTGAAGTTGTCTTTTTCTACACCACATAGTCGTGTATTGTGTTAAACCCTCATAATCCCAAGGGTGCTTGCTTAATCCCAACCCTAATGTAGTTAACAAAGGAAACAATGGTCCCACCAAGGTCATGCACATTCAGTAGAATCCTATCCAAGTTTCTTGAAACTAATCATTGGAAACCTTTTGGTAATTCCACAACCCTATTCAAAAGAATCACTAGGTATCTCTAAAACCCTTCTATTATAATTTAGATATTTATTATTAGGGGGATTCATTGTTAGAGTTGGTGTGGCAAGGTTTGGGGATTGGGATGTATTAGTGCTTTTAAATCAAAGCTTTTTGCAAGATGACATATTTGTCATATCTCATCTAGTATTTTTGTGTTGAGGATTTAATGAGTGGGATGTCAATCATAACTGGTTTTGAATCATATGTAGGTGTGGGTAGTGCCCTTGGTTGATCGGGTAGAAATAATAAGTGTATATAAAAATATAATAAAAAATAGGTACATAGTGTTGAAATTAAGGAACACTGAGAGAGGGGGGTGAATTAGTGTTCTACAAAACTTATTATTTTGTTCCTTTATTAATTTACCACATACATTCAAAAGTAAGAAGCATAAACTTAAGAACAACAACAACAAGATCATCACACATGAACACAAGGATTTTTACGTGGAAACCCAGTTAAGGGAAAAACCGCAGTGGGGGTTAACCCACAAGATTTTATACTCTGTTCAAAGTATTACAAATGGGAAGGCACATGCCTTCAAGCACACTGCCTAGAGCTTATTACTCAAAGGAGGATCAATGCCTACAAGATTAATTACAAGAAGTTCACTGAAATATTTGAACTGAAGAAGAGCATCTAACAATGCAAGATTACAGTTCCAGTTAGGCTCAATATATTGACTTCACACACTTCATCTCTTACTACTTTGTTTCACTATTTTGCCATGATATGAACCTTAGATCTCTTTTGCTTCACACTTGTTACTGCCACACTTCACACCTCTCATATTATTTTCACATATCCATCTCTCAAAATGCTCAAACCCATCGATTATATATATCTGCAACAAGAAATTTCATCAACTGTAGTCAGCCTCAAGAAAACTTAGAGACTTTTCAAGATCACTGATCTGTCGGCTGAATCCATGCACAAACATCAATGCAGACCAAAACCTATGTATTCAAGTCACCACACATGTTGGCCAATACCTCTGGATCTCATAAATTACTCAACCAACCACTTCTCTTAATCCGCACAAGGATCAAACACCAAGTTGGCCTGTTCTTCACCAGACTGAACTATCTAACCAAAACCCGATACTCAGATGCTTGTAACTTTCAATCTCTTCATCATTGGAAGCTAAAACTTTGGATTTAGGTAGCCTTGGCATCCCTTAACATTCCCTCAAATCCATAGCATAATATGATTACCTGTGGAGAAATGTGGACCAAAGTGTTGAACCCTGTCATATGCTCTGTTCTGGTCTATCCGAACTTAGACAAATCTGCAATCTGACTTCCGGTATGATCAAATGATGCAATGTGAATGTGTAAGATAGATTTAGTTTCCATCAATGACAACACTTGACATGCCTAGCAATGTCTCTTGCCAACAATCTCCCCCTTTGGCATTGATGGCAACACTTAGTGAAAAATGACTAAGTGTTAGAACAACTCCCCCTTACTATGTACACTTGTGATTTCCAATGCTCGCCCTTAGATGAATTCCTCATTTTGCACTTCTTTCCACTCCCCCTTTGACATCAATGGCAAAGGTTGAGATCCACATACCAAAATCATGCAAAAACTCTATGTACATAGGCGTATATATACAAACAATCCTTATGTCTTGTCTACATGAACTTAAGCACATCACCAAAAATGTTTTTCAACAGTGCCAATTCACTGTCCCAACTTTTTTTCATGTTATCCAAAACTAAAATATGACCACTAAATAGAAATGCCTGTGACTCTGCTTTCTGTAGATTAGTGGGATCACTTGTCAAAGCAACAACTTGAGCTTTTGTTAATGCATTGAACATTGTTTCTAACTTAGGAGAAATCAGTCCCTGGAGTTCATCCAATTTACCCAAAACTTTAACCTTTTCCTTCTCCAAATTGCTCAATTCATCAAGCAAACTCACTACTTGACATTTTTTAGTTATTATAGACTCAGTTAAGGGACTATAGGACTGAGAGATGTTAGACAATTTAAACTCTAGGGCCTTAATCTTCTTCTCAATATCTTCAACAACTTTAGACTGAGTTAAGCATAACTTATAAATCTCTGCACCTTCAGAGAGGGCATTTTGAATACCCTTTATACTAGTATCAAGAATTGATCTATCATAACTAATTATTCTCTTTATTTCTGCAAATCTCTTCTCATTAAATTCATTTCAGACTTTAACTTCTGCTGACTTCTCAAAAGTTTCACAATGAGTACTTACAGAGTTTATCAGACTCTTCAATTGAATGGAGGGGGATGCTAATGAGTCCTTCTGAAATGTAGGCATGATGTTCTCCAAAATCCTGGATGCAAGACCAAGCAACTCATTGTCTTCTATATGGGACTTCAATATATCCTCTTTGGCCTTAGCTTGTGCAAGAGAGGCCAACTTTATCTTCTGTACCGGTGAGAGAGTACATCCAAATTGATTGGATCTTGTATTATATTTGGATCTTCTACAACTTGATTATCTTTCTCCAATATTTCTTTCACTGCTTCTGCAGTGTCTCTTGCCCAATATGATGTTTCAGATTTGTGCTCTTCAGGGCTTGCATCTTCTCCCTTTTCGGAGTCAACCACATTGTCTTGCTTATCATTTTCATTCCTTTTCTCAGCTTCTGCCTTCTCTGCATCATCATCAAAGGCATCCTTCATTTTATCTTTATCAGAAATGTCTTCTGCATTCTTTTCCAGAGGATTTTGTGTATCCTCAGTAGCAACATTATCAAATTCCTCAACATCCGGAATGGAGGAATCAATTCCATCATTAGTTTCTTTTTCTTGATCTTCCTTCATCATCTCTTCATCTCCTTTATTCATTATTTCTTCTTCTGGAATAGAGACATCATCTACTTCAACTTATTGCTCATTTTTCTGCAACTCTTCACCATTCAGAATGGATGTATCATCAGTATCAACAAGTTCTTCAGTAACCACATAAAACTTATTCTTGTCCAGTGCTTTCTTTAGAATTTGTTCTATTTCTTTGACAACTTCATTAATGTCTCCAATCATTAGCTTATTCATGCTAAGTTTGCTTCTGAATTCATTTTTAACTTCTTTGAAATTTTATCTGCTTCCTTTCTAGAGATTATCGGACATAGACTGGACAACACATGTTCCCTTAGCTCCAAATCCTTTGCTTTAGCAACTTCTTTTCTCGTCTCCAAAATGTCACTTAGACTCTTAGGGATTCCTGACAAAATTTCCACAAGTACTCTTTTGAATGTATTTAGGTACTTAACAGTAGCATCCTCCAAGATTTTCTTGTTAGCATCATCAAAGTTGTCATAATGTTCTATAATGGGCTTCAAACTCTGATGAATAGTTACTGCATTCACAATATCGTCAATTGCAAGGTAGATTTTTTAACATGAGTCTGTCTTTTGTCTTTTGCTCACCTTTACACTTCCGGAGGGCTTGTCTTGGGCAACCCTTGATGCTTCTGCTTTCTTTGACTTTATGCTTCTGGAGGGCTTCTCCTTAGATACTTTAGCAGCCTTAGTGCCTGAGGCCTTCACCTCTTTAACCTCATCATCTAAATCAGTTTCTTCCTCATCCTCCTTCTCCACATTGACATATGATCTTTTGGCCATTACTTTTTCTCTTTTTCCTTCCTTACCGGTAGGTTTTTCTTTGAATTTCTTTGCAATAGGAGGAGTTGATGCACCGAAGGTTGTACCATAACTCCTAGTAGTCCTTGATTTAGAAGGGGATTCTATCGGAACACTTCCCTATTCCCTGTCCTGCTTCTCCTTCTCAACTTTCTCTATCCTTTCCCTGTTTTGTCTCACAGCTTCTTTGGTTATTCCAATACTTTCTACATACATTTCAACTTGCCTTTGGATCTTTCTCTTAGATTAAGGTCTCCAAAGATCAACATGCAGTTTCAGATTAAGCTCATCATATGTACCAAATCTCTCAACTGAGGTATCTTTTGGTTTGCTCATAAGGTGTTGAGCATACAATTCCAGAATTTGTTCATCAACTTCATACCCCATGGGCATGATCCATATAGTCCTTGGTTCAACTACTTCCATCAAGCATTGATTTGTTTCCACCATGAAACAAATTGTATCCTTGTACTTTTCCACCACAGACTTAGGGATTCTTTCCCTGGATTGTATCATATTTTGAAAATTTTTGAAATATCCCCAAAGAGCAGTCCTTTGGGCATTGGAGTCACCAATATTGTGCAAGTGCTCTCTTATTTGTATGGCAATAGGCTTGTCACTGGTCCAACATAGGCTTTCCATCCTGGACAACTCATTCATGAAATAAAAGAACAAGCATAAGACCAACATACCATACTTGAATGTGTTCTTATCCTTCTTTATCTTGTTCAAGTTCTCCATTAGCTGGTTTTTCAGAAGCTCACACAAATCATAGTCAACATTTTCTCTTAACATCTGATAAGCAGCACAAATGGCTATACCAGACATTGAGTTTTCCCTGTTGGAGTGGTATATCTTATACCCAATCACCATAGATGCAAATTTGACATCCAGATCAATTATATCATCTATTGTCATTACCCTCTTATCAAACTTTGAACCGGTAGCCTCAGTTAGAGTCTGGTTCTTCCTTGATTTTAGCATTGGCAGTCCACCAGATGAGTTTAATCCTGTTACGGCCTTGATGGCATCCTTTGTGATCTTAAAATGTTTCTTCAACCACATAAATTCATCATGCATCCAAATCAGTATATACCGGACCCACTCGTCCTCATGGGAACCCTATAATCTGAATGAAATGTTTGTCTTGCAGCGCCTTATACTCAGGTTTAAGACCATAAATCTCACACCTCAAGTGATTGTTAAACAAATCCAGTAATTTTGAATCCCCAAACTCATCTATGCTAGCATGAATGTAAACCCTAATATCTTCTATGTGCAACACTCCATGCGGAACATTAGAGAAGGCACCTAACAGATTGACCTCTACAGATTTGTGTGAATGCCTTTTGAATTTAGGTCGGGGCCTTTCGATGATATCAACAACCAACATAGTAGCCATTTCAAAAAGATCACAAGTTCAAAGCTTGTAGAAAAATACCTTTTTCTCCACGGGATTAGGGTTAGTTGTCGAATTCGCTTTTTGCATTCCAAATCTTTGAAATCACAGCTTAGGCACTCTTCTCCTTGTTCTCTTTGAATGCAAAGTGATTCAAATGTTGAGTGAGTGACCTTTTATGCTCCACAAAACCTAATTCATCATTGTAATAAATGCTTTGCCCTAACTCTTCTGAATACACTGTTTTTGAATATAATCAATCTTCAATTACTCCTCAATCAATCGCACTAGCTTCTTTTCTTCCAAAATTTACTTCAACAGATCTACAATAGGCTTATTTATCTTTATTCATCATGCCAGATTCAGGTACCCACTTACTGGCAAGGGGAATTAGATTTTCAATGTAGCTCCCCCTAAGCCAGAGTTCCTATTTCAATTCCCAAAGAAATTATCAGCACCAAATTCTGGTATGGAACCATCACCATCATTCATTACACTTTTCTTCACCCATGTTTTATTCATTTCATTCTAGATCTCATTCATATCTACTTTGCCCTTACCTTTATCTTGTCTCTGCATATTCTGGTTTCTATTTATTGGACCTTTTCTATCATCAATCCTGCTTCTGCAGAATCTTGCAATATGACCAGATCTGTTGCATTTAAAGCACACAACATTCCTTTGCTCATTTACTTGATTTCCTCTTGATCTGCATTGATTGGCCATGTGTCCAAATCTATTGCATGCAAAACATTTGCCATTGAAAGAATTGACATTTCCTTTGTTGTTAGAGTTATTCATCATCATACTTCTGCATTCGTTGGATCTATGACCATACCTTTTACAATTGAAGTATTGACTAGAGAAGGATAGGCCACTTTGATTCACTTTGCTTCTGCACTGAGTAGCTCTATGACCAAATTTATTGTAATTGAAATAATTTCCATTGAAGGATGGATACCTTTGAGCATTAGGCTATCTGACTGGAGGTCTTCTAGGTTTGTTTCTCTGATTCCCTGATTTATAATTTCTTTGACTGGATCCATAGCTTTCACCTTTCTCATATCCCAGACCATGCTTATCATCTGCCTTCCTCTGACTATCAAGCAGCACCTCAAGTTTAGTTGAGCTTATCTTGAACTTTTCTTTGTATTCATTTGTAGCTTCTAGGTCATGTTTGAGAATGACAATCTATCTTTCAAGCTGTTCCTCATTATACCCAGTTTCTTGTAGATCAGACTCTAGATGGCCAATTATTCTATCTAATCTGCAACACTCTTCTATTCTTTCTTTCAGAGATTGATTCAGGTTTTCTTCAATCTTCTTCCTTTCCTCTATTTCCTTGGTTAGCCTCATCACTCCGGATTCCATCTCATGTTTTAGTACAACAACTTCTTTGCTAGCTTCTCACATTCCTTTATCTTCTCCTTCAGAGCCTCATCCATGTCACTATCTTCATTCTGATTTGCTAACTGCTAAAGTAGCTCCTTCCTCTTTTCCATAGATTTGCTCAGTTGTCCTTTTAGAGTTTGAATGAAATCCTTAGCATCTTTAAGGTTCTCTTTCAGTTCTTTGACTTCTGCTCTCGACTGATCAAGATCTTCTAAAGCAATTTGAAGTTGTTCGTTGATGCCATCAGAATACTTGAATGAACCCATTGAAATACCTTCCCAAATCTCCCTAAAGTTGTTAAACTTCTTCCAAGGAACCAGGCTTTGATACCAATTGTTGAAATTAAGGAACACTGAGAGAGGGGGGTGAATTAGTGTTCTACAAAACTTATTATTTTGTTCCTTTCTTAATTTGCCACATACATTCAAAAGTAAGAAGCATAAACTTAAGAACAACAACAACAAGATCATCACACATGAACACAAGGATTTTTACGTGGAAACCCGGTTAAGGGAAAAACCACAGTGGGGGTTAACCCACAAGATTTTATACTATGTTAAAAGTATTACAAATGGGAAGGCACATGCCTTTGGGGACATTGCCTAGAGCTCACTGCTCAAAGGAGGCTCACTGCCTACAAGATTAATTACAAGAAGTTCACTAAAATATTTGAACTGAAGAATAGCATCTAACAATGCAAGATTACAGTTTCAGTTAGGCTCAATATATTGACTTCACACACTTCATCTCTCACTACTCTATTTCACTATTCTACCATGATCTGAACCTTAGATCTCTTTTGATTTGCACTTGTTACTGCCACACTTCACACCTCTCATATTATTTTCACATATCCATCTCTCAAAATACTCAAACCCATCGAATATATATATTCGCAACAAGAATTTTATCAACTGCAGTCGGCCTCAAGAAAACTTAGAAACTTTTCAAGATCACTATTATGTCAGTTGAATCCATGCACAAACATCAATGTGGACCAAAACCTATGTATTCAAGTCACCACACATGTCAGCCAATACCTCTGGATCTCATAAATTACTCAACCAACCACTTCTCTTAATCCACACAAGGATCAAACACCAAGTCGACCTATTCTTCACCAGACTAAACTGTCTAACCAAAACCCGATACTCAAATGCTTGTAGCTTTCAATCCCTTCATCACCATAGACTAAAACTTTGGATTTAGGTAGCCCTGACATCCCTTAACATTCACTCAGATCCGCAACATAATATGATTACCTATGGAGAAATACGGACCAAAGTGCTGAACCCTGTCATATGCTCTGTTCCTGTCTATCTGGACTTAGACAAATCTGCAATCTAACTTCCAATATGATTAAATGATGCAATGCGGATGTGTAAGATAGATTTAGTTGCCATCAATGACAACACTTGACATGCCTAGCAATGTCTCTTGCCAACACATAGGATACCTAGAAAAAATAGGGAGGTATTTTAATTATACTAGAGTATTCAGAGGGGTATCAAAAACATAGATTTGAAGGGTATAAATGAAATTAGGGGGTTTCTATTAGTTTCCTATGAATGCATGTGTTATGCCATTGATTTATTAAGTGAATCCCCCAGGGCTTTTTCAAAATTTAAATTTAATCTTGGCCCAAGTTGACTTGGTCCCAACTAGTCGTTACTCACTGACTCCCACGCCAAAACTTTCAAAGTGTGTGACTATGACATGTATTAAAGGGCATCACCCTTTGGTCATTTCAATGATTGAAGGAATCCATGACCCATCCATTATTAGGACAACCCCTCCATATCTATTTGTCACAAGGATCATCTAACACTCAACACTTAGTCTTTGTATCAACCACATCATCCACCTCTATGCTTTTCATCGACAAATGTCAAAACCGCAATTCTTGCATTAGGTCACCTGACATCCATTGCATTAAGTCTCAAGTCTCAAACACTTAATATCATCTCAATCACATCACATTTGTTGCTTGTTGTCTTCCAACTTAATCAAAATCATTGAATTGATTAATGAGGCTTGACTATAATTGAGAAAGTCTTGAGGATTCCCCATTGCCATATCAAGGTCTAGTGATGTTCTTCAACATAACAATGTTTCTAATTGTAGGTACAAATATCAAGCCAAACTTTATTGCATGCACCAAAGTTTTGAGAATCATAATGTCAAATCCACACCAAAAGTTTAGAACCACAAGTGTGGCCTTGACCTTACCTAAATTCTAAAAATGAGCTAGTTTAGATTTCATCGTTCTTCTAATGCATCCAACTCTAAGAGGTTTTGAGCTATAGTTCAAAAGTTAAAAAACAATGGGCATCTATCTATAAACCATTGAATTCAATCAAATTCTTTTACTTCTTTTAATTTCCAATTTTCTAAATTGTCATAACTCCTAATTAGGTTAATTGCATTGTATCGCTTATCATATTCATTAAACCTCACTTTAAAAAAAAGTGTTTCTTTTCAAATAGATCCACTTTTTACCTTTTAAGGTGAAGACCCCAATATAAACCTCAAATTATAAATCAAAATATTAGTACAACTAGTTCATAGATGTATTGTCATGTCTCGATATTAAGACATTGTTTAAATTAAATATTTAAACATCATGTCTATTTGAATGCTTCTAACAATAATAATATACATTTAAATACAAATATATAAATATCTAAATATAATAATATATATAAGTATAAAGGTAATCCTAATAAGACAAAAGTCTTATGAGGTGATACGTTAAGGGAGGATAAAGCACATATAATAAAGTGGATTAGTAAAAATAAAATAAAATAAGATATGCAGTGATTAGAATAAAGCATGCCTAAGTCATAAAGTAAGACTTGTTTGAATGACATGGTATAAGGTGCAATTCCAACTGGTAGCGGTTATAAACTTATAAACTCATTAATAACATATTCGGTCCTTGCTAATTATATGATTTAGAGAATCTAAAAGTTGAATTTAAAAACATCGAACTCATCAAAAGACACGACCATTGATATTTGGACATTATAAAGGTGCATAAGAATGATCAGTCATGGACACACAACACCATCAACAGTAGCATGATAAAAGAGAGGAATCTGATGAATCTAATGCAGCGATGGAAGTAAGCAAGGCAAATTATATTTAAAGGCAACGATTAGTTATTAACTAAAAGTCATGTCTATTTGGAAATACATCATTTTTTAAAAGAGATACATTTCCTTATAAATACAAGAAGGTATAAGAAGCAGAAAAAGGGGGAAAAAGAGGAATATGGAAATATACAGATCTGTATATAAGAAGATAAGAAGATCATCACTATATGACTTATAAATACAGATTTGAGAGAAGACATATAGAGGTATAAATCACTCTACTTAAATATCATCCACTTCAATGATCAAACAATCAATAGCAATTTTACACCTCATTCACAATAAAAAGTGGTAAATATTTGTCTTATTTTTATTGGCCAAAATTAACCTTTGACTGTTGAAGTGGATGATATTTAAGAATAGCCGGTATAAATATGCAAGTTGGAAAGAAGAAGAGGTAAGAATAAAATCAATCCATAAGGTATGTTCTAATTCTCATTTGAATATTATCAGCCAATTTAAGTAACAATGATGGATACACAAGTAATGTTTTTATTATGGCAATGTAACATAAGTAGAAGGCTATGATCATACTTGTTTCTAATTTGTTCTTGTTTTAATTAAGAAGTGAAAGTGATAAGTATTACATAGAAATTATAGAGAGTTTATGGAAAGAATATCATTAGTAAGAATAGATTATACTCATCGAATGAGAATATGAATGGTATTATGAGTCTGATACATGATCATTATTGAGAAGGCGTATTTAATGAATGATTAGTATAAAGAACATTTTGAAGAGATGTGAAAGGCTAACATGTGATAGAAAATGTAGTTCATACATATGGACTGTCGGAAAGAGAAATGGACATCATTGTTAATCCATCACACCAAGTAAGTGAGACCAAAGGTTTGACAATTGACCAAGGTCTTTAAGGCTCGACTTGATAAGGCTCTAATCCTCCAAGGCAAGTGAAGAGTGCTTGTCCTAAAGAGGTGAAGAGTATTCAACCGAGATAGACCCTTATCTCAATTAGTGAAGAGTGCTAATATGAGGTAAGTGGAGATAGACCCTTGACTCAATTAGTGTAGAGTGCTAATTTGAGGCAAGTGGATGAAGGCACTTGTTCCAATTAGTGTAGAGTGCTAATATGGACAAGTGAATGAAGGCTTTTGTTCCAATTAGTGTAGATTGCTAATATGGACAAGTGGATAAAGGCTCTTGTTCCAATTGGTGTAGAGTGCCAATATGGACAAGAAAAAATGACCCTTGTTTCCATTGGTGTAGAGTGCCAAGTATGGAGCAAGTGGATAGGCCTTTGACTCTAGTTGGTGAAGAGTGCCATTCTAGATCAAAGGAAAGATATTGAACCTATGGCAAGATTGTGCCCAAGGAACCCTCTCTTGTTGGGTGTATGATTGGATTGACATGATGGGTCCAAATGAAATCTCTCTTGAAAAGAAACTATGATTTTGTATAGCGAGCTAAGGAAAGAAAATTATGATCTTTAATAGTGAAATAGAGAAAAGGAAATGTATATGAGTTATGTTTAAAGAATTGACTTATAATTGTGAATTATATTATGAATTATGAAGAAGTGAATGCTAATGTTCTCTTTTGGCAAGTTGAAATTTGTGTGCAAGGTTGGAAAATCTCGGGCTTGCAAGAAGGGGACATTACATGTATGTATGTACCTATTAATTAAGTGCATAAACCATGCATATCAACTAATTAAATGCAATGTCTAACAAATGTACAATCTAACTTTAATGCTTATGAATGGGGTTTCAAGATTTATAATTATGGAGTGAATCGTTTCCTCTAGGCTAAACTTTTACAGCCAAGAGCCAAGCTGAGAGGTATCCATTTTGCCAAATTCATTCAAGGCACAATCCCGACCTCATCCCTTATGGTGTCTGAGCTTTGCACTCAGCAAGACTTCATCCCTCATGGACTCATTAAGAACCATTCAACTTCAACCTTCACCAGCATACCAAGAACCCATTGACATTTGAATAAGACACTTGAAACCCTTCAAAATATTAATTAAATTATTATTTCCTCATCGAATTTATAAAATATATTATTTCGTGGCTCAAATTAAGTTTTCGAACGTGAGGAAGGCAAATGAACTCGTAGCTCAGTTTTCTCGCCGATCGCTCGGTCAGGGGTTCGAATCTCACCGTCTCATGTTACTTGAAAAGAAAAGACAAGTGTAGAATATCTCTCTTTCATGTTACTTAAAAGAAAGGAGAATGGAATTGACAAGTGATTTTGTTATTGTGAACGCCCGCCTTTGCGCGCAGAGACTAATGGCGATTTTGGACGACAAATTTCTTGCCATCACTGCTATCGTTACTGTTAGTCAGATTTTCAATATGTGATTGCATTCTCTGGTAAAATTAATTTAACCTGCGGAGATAAAATGTTCTAAGCGGCTTACCATTTTTTGCAGGTGGCATATCAATTGGTGTTCTTCATAATAACTGCTGCTTTCAGATTCGACAAGTTAACAGACTTTGCAGGTTGGTTTACTGTAAATTTGTCTTTCAACATACCTTTCGAATAGATGAAATTTACGCCGTAGGATCCTAAACTTGTTGTTTAGTAATACTCACGCTTTTCACAAAAGTTACAAGAATTTTGACCTGTTTTGAATAATGTTTGGCAAAACAGAATTGGCAAACTTGTTATTTAGTACAGACCTCGTTCAAAAAAATACATTTGTTTTTTCCGTGCTTTGTACATCTTTAAATAAGCCGAGAAATGTTTAATGTCATATTTACGGCTTGCTTTAAACATTACATAAACAATTGGCGTGCTTGAACACTAAGAACATATCACAGTCCATGAAATCTCCTACACAGTTTGTTGAAAAATTTCTGGATTAAACTGTGTTGAGTTTATTTGAATATCAATGATTATCCAAACGTCGATATTCAAATAACACAGTTTAATCCAGAAAAATTTCAACAAACTTTTATGGACTGTGGCACATCATATTTCCTACACAGTTTTTCCATAAGATTTCTTTTCATCTGTGTTGTACCCATACGAAATTTTTCGTATATGTGCCCAAACACACCTCTCAAGCACCATGTCGCCTTGTCATTATTTGCTAACCCTACAGGTACAAGATATATCAAAAGAAATCGATACAAGGCTCGAGTGGAGAAGGATTCAAATGAGCCAAATTGGCAAATTGGCTATGTTATGCCAAATCAAATTTTTGCTTCATTAAGGCATTTTTGTGAGAATCCAAAAGATTGGTCGTCAAAAGTAAAAAAAGTCAATTTATAAAAATAGAAAGTTCTATTTTTAGAACGTTTCTAAAAATAGACGTCAATTTTAGGTTTCTGGGTTTTTTGAGATACGGATGCTGGCAAAATTTTCTAAAAATAGAAACTCTAATTCAGGAGTCCTGCTTGATTCTGATTGGCTGATATTTCAGAGGACGTGGAACTGTTGAATGATGAAGAAGTTACGGCAAAAATAAGCTCCAGAGGCAGAGGCAAACGACAATGATCTAGGCAACCTCTGTCAAAATGGCCAAGGCAAAGTTCAAAGTTTTTCAAGGTCAAGAATCATAAAGTGAGCCCTAAAATTGGCTAAGTCTGGTGTCCTAAAACCTGATGTTCTGAGATCTTGAAATCTGTCTAAGTCTGAAATCTGGTGGATCTTCAAAAATCTAGAATCTGCATGTTAAATCCCATGGATCTGGGACCTATCTCAAACATCCTGGAAGTATATTTCAAAATATTTAAAGTATAGGACCTATCTGAGCATATACTTAAATATATTTTGAAATATACTTCCACCCAAGTCACCTCCAAAAGGCGCTCATTTCAAGAAAATCCCACGCCTTTTGACCACTTTCAAATAGGCGCCCATTTCAAGCAAATCTCAGGCCTATTTGACTCCCCCCGAAAAAGGCGCTTATATTCCTCAAAACCCACGCCTTTTTGACTCTCTCAATAGGCGTCTATATTCCTCATTTTGCACGCCTTTTTGTGTCTTACAAAAAGGTGCTCCTTTTGCCTTAAACACACGCCTATTTTCAACCTTTCAAAAAGGTGCCTAAAATCTCAAAAATGCACACCTTTTTGACATATCCAAAAGGCGCTCAAAATGAACAAAACCCACGCCTTTTTGCTACTTGGAAAAAAGCGCTCAAATTGGCCTAAAACCCCGCTTTTTCAACTCCAAAAAAAGCACTCAAATAGGGCAAATCCCACGCCTTTTTGTGCCTAGAAAAAGGCGCTCAATTTGGTCAAAATCCACGCCTTTTTGGGATTGACAAAGAGCTATAAATGGAGGTCTATCCTTCATTGTTTCATTTGCACATGGAAGCCAAAAATAAGAGCATCTTATTTTTAGGAAAAAACACATTATAAACCCTAGGAGGGTGGCGTCCACTATAAAGGGAGATATTTGGCATAGTTATTATCATTTTCAAGGCAAGAGGATGGTATTGGGGCTACACTTCACACATGGCGGCCATTAATGGGTGAATAAAAGCTTGCATGGGACAGATTCAAAGGCACTGAGGAGTTGATCTTCACATACAGGGCAAAAGCTACTCATTCTTGCATCATTCTACACCTTTCTATTACACTCTAAGGCATACTTGTTCACAGAAGGGTCTCTTTTTTGCACTGGCGGCCATTGTTGAGGGTTTTTCAAGCTTTTTGAAGCTTTTTCGAACCAGCAAAGTGTAAAGAGGGCATTTCGATCACTTCTATCCTTCTTTTTCTTCATTCTCTTCTTTCACAGGGTCCATTTTCATGTTCACAAGGCAACGTCCAAACCCAGGAAGCCATTTTTGGCAAATTTTCAAGGATTTTCACTGTTGGTCATGATTTTTCGAGGGCAAAATCACCACCTACAGCCAAGATAAAATTGATTTTTGAGGCTTATTTGTCCAAAATTTCTCATTTTCGGCACATACCCACCTCACCAAAAGGCATTTTCCATCATCTTGGACCAGTTTGAGCTCAGATCTGTAAAATCTTTGAGGGTGTAGCTCCAAAATTTCATTTTCCAAAGGGCAAAATTTTAATTTTTTCACAAAAATTAAATTTTGGACAGCGAAAAGAAAAATTGTTTTTCTTGGGCAGCGAACACACAAAGGACCAGATTGTCCATTTTCAATGCATAAAGGTCATCAGAACGAACCTCTTCAAGTCATCATGCAATATTCGTCAGTCACCATCGAGGCCAAATCTTTGCTCAAACATGATCTTGTCCAAAACATTCCATGCAGGTATTTCAGTGAGGAAGGCGTAAATTGCCTCATTCATGTTTTACAGGAGGAGTTCATTTAGCTGATCCGTGGAAAGTTTTGTGGAGACCCTCATGTTGACAAAATGTACCTCCTGGTTGATATTGCATCAAAGTGCGCCAAGGCTAAGAAAGACTTTGAAGTGTTTGAGAAAATCACGAGGATGCTGCCATAGACCTGCAAACGAGAACGGTTCACCTTGAGTCTATGATTATACTAGATGAAGTCCAAGTTGAGGAATTTGAGAGAAATCTCAATTCTCAGACTTAGCTTATTTTTCACATTTTGCAGGAGGGAATTATTTTTCGCAGCAGGAGAGATTTCCAAAGCAGCTTTTATTTTGAGAACTGTCTTTGTTAACTGAAGTTAAATTTATTTTTAGATTTTGCTTTTGGAAATCATGCAAAATATCTTTGAGTTGGAACTCAATGTGTAATAACATGCATGATTAGTTAACTGAAATTTGCATGACAAGATACTTTTAGTTTTAATTGCTAATAAGCTTGCATGCTTCCCATGTAGCAATTAGATCTAGAGTGAAGAGTGTTAGTTAACTCTTCTTTTTATTTCCATGCATCTTTGCTTTTTAGGTATAAATAAGTGTATTCTACACACTTAAACGATCAATAAGAAATGTTGAAGCTTTTATTGCTCTCATTTTATTGTTCAACTGTGTTACGTAGTTTATTACTTTGAGAATAAATGTATGCTTTATCTTTGTGCAAGTTTTGTATTGTGGAGGTTGAAAGCGAATGTTTATGATTTTATGCCTAATCATTCACCTTTTATCTTCCTTTGTTCTTTGTATCTCCTTTCAAGTCAGCTTGCCTATGTTCAGTGAATAAAAGCAAGGACAATTCTTATGCCTCATTTGCTTAGATTGTCACTCGTATATTCACGTGATTATGTTCTTGTTTTGTTCATTAATGGATTCCAGTATGCCTGTTTTGCTTCTAAGTATCCATTGATGTGTGTTTTCTTCTGTGTTGAGGGTGAAATCACAACTTTGTCTTATTTTTGCCTTCATCATTGTATGGTGTTATTTTGTCCAATCAATCCAAAATTGTGTACTTGCCTTGCTCAGCCTCTGAATTTAGTTGAGTAGCGCAAGTGTGTAGCCTAGTTTCTTTTTACAATCAAAAAGCACAAAATCTTTGTTTTGTTGTCGAATGAGTGTTTCAGCCTTTCGCACATTGCAAACCCAAAAAGATTGTAAAGTTTTAGTTAAGTTTTATTTTATAGGGAGCTTCCCCTCCAAATTCGAAGAGCGGTTCTACTGCACATCTGTCAGTTTTTCTTTCCCACCGAAAGGTGCGAAATTAAACGCTAACAATCTGGTTGAATGTTTTTTTATCAAAAGTTGGGAAACATTTTTCCAATACTAAGAGTTTCTTTAAAAAGTGCATAAAATTGAACATGTTTTGAACTTAATATTGCTAAAATTCAGAGACAGTATAAAACTTAAGTTTGGCACGGTAATGTGCTTTTTATTAGGTGCCTATAGAGTTATTGTAAGGGCAATAAGCTTTCCTTGAGCTTAGTTTAGGCTAATGCAATAAAATATATACACACAAGCATAAATTAATCTAGATTAAACATTCAATAGCTGGTGTAATGTTACACTTACATTGATAAGTGTATTTGCTATTTCTAGAAAAGTAAGGATAAGGATGCTTAGCTCTATGACCGAAGAATGTGCAATAATCTGATGTGGTACTGAAATTGGCAAGGCTTGAGATCAGAAGCATGCTGTGACAGACTAATGTATATGTCAGAATAAAAAAATTTCTCCCTTCTTTGTGCAGGGACGACTTCATGAATCTGGGACAAGTTCACAATTGTGAACTCATCCTGGTCTGGCGAACTCGTCTTGTGAGGTGTCCTGACTTCTGTTCTTTGCACAATCCAATGTATCTTTGTTTCTTCTTCCTTTCTGATAGTTGAGGGCTGGTGGTATTTAAAAATACCTTAACAGAGTTGTCATTAGGTTGCGAGGGAGTTCACCTAGATCAACCCTTGGAAAGTGTACAAAGATTGAAAACTACAATCTTTATTTGTGCAAATGCTCCTAGGAATGCTCATGCAATGCTAGATTCCTTTTAGTGCACCAATTGAAGTGTGAACATGCAAATGATATGCAACTAAGCTCTCAAATTCTTGGATTCCTTGATGTTTAAAATGAATGAATTGAATGCCTTTAAATACAATGACATAGCAATGTATCACACAACTTTGTGTTTAATCAACTCTAATCGGGAGGGGTGAAGGCAGGACTTGGCCAAAATTTCAATTAGGGCGGGACGAGTATGCAACCATGGGGATGATCCCTCAACTGTGAACTTGTCCTAAGACAAGTAAGGGGCTTAATTGAGGTGGAAACTGTGCATACAAAGGTGTGACTACTACATGGATAAGACAAATATATAGGGGTATGCAAACATAGGAATGTGATGAGGGGTAGGTACATAGGGGTATGCAACATGGATAAGAATGAGGTTAAGAATAGGTGCACAAGAATGAGTGCAAGTAACATAAAGCCAGGGACCCGACTTTGTATAAAATAATGCCATTTGTCAATATATCTATGTATCAAGGCACTCTCTCCAAACCAGGCATAAAATTAAATGGGAAATGACATGGGTATGCAAATTTCACCATTACATTTTGCCCTCACTCTGAGGTGCATGTGTATCCTCGAATGATCATGCATCTAAAAATATGTTGCGCTCACAAACATGCATGTCAAGTAAATATCTTAGACACTTAAAGGATACTGTCGTGGGGTCCATATAAAGTAATGGACCCTGCAAGATGTGATCACATAAATATGGCTTTTGTGCATGCTTTCCAATGGAGCTAAAAGTGAATCTTTGCAAGCACTTGTAACTAATTGTGAATCTCAACATGAAATTATTAGTGACAAGATATGCTTCCTACAATTGGTTGAATTTGTAGGATAGAATGAATTATAGGAAGAGGGAAAAATAGTACATGAAAGGTAAATGTAATCGAAGCATGTAAGCACACTATCATGTAAGCATGTGAGCATATATAGCAATAATTGTAAAGAATGCACCGTATTCAAATGAGTATCTTGAATGATAGGTGACGAGCACACGATTATACTGAGAGAGGGGGGCGGGTGAATCAGTATAAGGCAAACTTTTACTTTTTCAAATCTTAACAACCTTAGCAATATCAATCACACAAGACCTATCAATTATGCAACACAAGGATAACACAAGATTTACGTGGAAACCCTTACGGGAGAAAACCACAGCAAAATATTGCTTATATATATATTTCTCTTACAAGCTTTGTAGGCACCAACCTACAGGAGACACCAAACCCCTCTTGTACAATTTGTGAGCACCAACCCACTGGAGACACCAACCGCTGCAACTGAGCACCAACCCAGTAAGAGACACCAATGTCTTGTCAAGGCACCAACCTTCTATGGAACATGATTACTATCTTCTTGTGAATGTCATCTTCAATGGATGATGAACAATCACACTCAATTCTGCAGGTTCTCCTCTTCAAATCTGCCTTTAATTTTCTCTATAGATCTGTCATAAATCTCTCTTTATATCTGCACAATCTTCTCCTCTATGTCTGCATAGCTTTCTCTTATATCTGCATAATCTTTCCTCTATATCTGCAAGATCTTCTTCTTTATATCAGCATTAACACCCTACTCTATATTTGCATGATCTTCCTTCTACATCAGTATAATCTTCTTCTATAACTGCATAGATCTCTCTTCTATATCTGCCTCTAACTCTCTTCTATATCTGCCTTTTAAACCCTCATATGCAGATCTGAGTGTTTCTTCTTGATATACACTTTATTCTTCACACTCTCACATCTCTATCACACATCACAAATGGCATTTTATATCTTATAGGACAGCAGCGATCCCAGGAAAGAATATAACTCTTGGTTGAAGATGCATCTCTTCATTACACTACTCTAATCTAGTAATCGCACCTCTTGGCATAACTCTATTTGTATATAATACAACATTTGTCTTTTAGTGGGACGTTTTGTCCTCATGTGAGGAGCGCACCTTCTCAAAGTAGTCGGCCATCTCTAAATAATATTCGCTGCCTTCTAATGCTCATTCTTTACAAACTGATTGCACAACTTCATGTTTTCCTTTGATCTTATTATATAGAACACTTCACTTATTTAGTTGGCCTCATTAAATGAGCATTGTTTATATTTAAAAACAAACTTAAATCTTGGCCCTTTAAGAATATGTCGGCCCAAACAAACTAATGTTTAAATCTTTAATTTAAACATTATCTTGGCACTTTCTTCATGAGTACTCGGCCTCATTCTCATAAACCATTCTTAAATTCCAATATCCATTAAATCGGTCAGCATACTTCAAATCGTCAACTCGTCTCAAGGAAGTAAGTCGGCCTAAGTTTAAATCTTTAATTTAAACTTCAATGTGATCCATCAATATTCTTTATCAACCTTATATCTCTGCTCAAAAAGCTGATCCAATTCGCCTCATAAAACTGACTTACCTTAAATATGCCACTGAATGTAACTCGATGATAATGATTCCATCTTACATTCTTTGGCATCAATGACATAACTACTTTGACATCAATGACGACAATTTCCTATACTCTCGTCTATTCATCAATGATAACAATAATGAATACCTTCTTGACATCAATGACAACATTTCCAACAATAGGTACATGGGTTGGAGATGGGATCAGAGAATAATAATGTTGCCCCTTGCATGGGCAGGTAGTGGTGATGTGACCCTCAATTTCCATAAACACTTGTATAAGTACATGAGGAATTGAAGTAATCATATGCCCCCAAGGTGGCATCCATGAGCAAGAGCACACATTGGGTGGAGGCATAACAGATAGAATAGGGCAAAAAGCTAGAGCAGGGTGTAAAGCCAAAACAGTGGGTAGGTCTCCAAATATAGCAATGTGCATAGTGTATGTCATGTCCCCTTTTTAGAACTTTAAAATAATTAATTGAAAACCCATGGCCTATTTTAATTCTCGTAGGCCAAGGGATGAAATAAGGGAAATAATAATAATTTTTTAAGTGGGCCCAATCACTTTATTTTCAAAAGGGCAACTTAAATATTATTATAGGGCCTATGTAATATTTAAAAAGTGCTTTTAAACACTTGATGTAATTTAAAAAGCATTTTTAAATACTTGGAGGAAAAAGTATTTCAAATGTAGGGCCCAAAAGACAACTATAAAAGAAAGACATTTGCTCAAAGCAAATCACCCGATTTTGTCATTTTGTTATTCCTTCCAATTTGGAGTTTGAAGCATTCAAGGACAGAAACCCTTGGTGTAGGAGATTTGGAGGATGAAAATCCTCATGGTTTCTATATTTGGATTTGAGGACGAAAACCCTCTTATCCATTAGGGGTGATTCCATCCAGGGATCACATGTGTGTTGATTCGTTTAAGAATTTATTGAAGATTTGATTGTCAAGGATTGGATCAATAGGGTAGTTGCAAGCAAATCTGTTCAACATCTTCATTTTCTGTTCGTGAAAGGATTGCTAACACTTGGATCGCTTATTTTACATCATTATTGCTGTTGTACATCATTTCATAACTGTGCCCCTTTTGGATTTGCTGTAATTAATATTTCCAATCATTACTCCACTCCTATTGCCACTGTTATGTCGTACAACCATAGGATTGCTGATTTTGAAGAGGTTTTCAGTATTGTTTTTATTCGTGAGGATTTTCAGCCTTTAGATTTGCTATTTCCAACTACAATACCATCTTGTGTAAGAACCCCTACCAATTCTGATCCATTTTTCTTACTGCTGTTCTAATTTTCTGAATTTGTTTTTGAGTGGTTTTACTTGTGTTTTTGTTTGTTTCAATGCATGTAGGGTTTTGCCATAACATGATAACATAATAGAAACATATTTGCAAAGAAAACAAACAACATGGATGATAGAAATTCAAATAGATGCTTTCAAATTGAAGATTTGAAAGATGTGTCCTCAATTACATACCCGGATGATGGAATGACATCAATCAAATACATAAGAGAATGCTGATTATATGACAACCATGTCTGATTACAAATTCAGACCTGCAGATGTATACAAATGTGATCCAAATGATCAACAAACACCTCTCCAAGATGAAGCGATTGATCCTAGTGCTGGCCGCCTTGGTTGGAATGATAACCAATAATGAATAGAGGACAATGCCGCTGTTGTAAGACTGATTTTTAGGACTGCAGCTGCTGATGACAAATCTGATGCCAAAACCCTAGCCAAAACATGCCAAAGACTCCTCCAAAATGTAGCCGCTAGGTCTAGGAATGAGGCGATTATGCCCTAGATGCAAAATATGTCAATGTATCATCAAAACATGCCATTAAACCTTCAGATCTGCACCTATTATGAATAATCAGAAGTCTGAAACACAAAATCAGATTGCCAAATAATGTTGCAAATCACAAAATTGCCCTCCAAAGCCAAGCATTTCACTTCCAAACCCTTGCCAATCAATTTATTGATGAAAAAGTGCCAAATAAAATCTCAAATCTGAATATCAAAGTCTTCAATATGCAATCAAACTCCAATCCCTAGCTGATATCAATTTCTCCTTTCAAACCCTAGCTAATTGAAGCTCCAAAACATCAAATAACCTGCAAATAAGCTCAATAATGGATCTCGAATGAATCCATCTCTCAATATGGGATGGGTTTTCGTCCAAACCACCAATGTCTAAGGGTTTTTGTCCTTAGAGCAAGCTGAAATGAAGTTGCAGCCAAGAGAAACTCTTCAATAGCCAAAATACCAAATAACATGAATGATGCAAATGACCTCCAATTGACATATTTTATACTTTTCAACTTGGACACCCATATGAAATGCGATTTAATTCACTTTGAAGTCCACCTCCAAAAAAAATATTTTATTTTAATTTTCTCAAGTGGAGCAGCCAAAATTGGGCAATAAAATAATAATATTTTATTATTTCACTTTTTCTCCTTGAGTGCCCACTTTATGGCATAAAATATAATATTTTAATTAATAAAGTATTATATTATTGTCATATTTTCCTTTTTTCCATTTTCCTTGTTTTTTCCCAAGTTTCTCTTCTCCAAGTGGGACGTTTTTCTCCTTGGCTAATTATTTTATTAATTTTGACTTTTCCACAAATATTATAAAAATATATAAAGTCATTTCCCAACCTTAATTTGCCAAGGAAAAATAGTTGAGCTACATAAAAACGACATTCCATTCTCCAAGCCTCTAGCAACGTTCTCTTTTCCAATCCTTTTTATAATAGCCCAAAAAAAGGGACATTACATCTTGTGAGAGCTATTGTACCATTTGAAGTTCAGATTTGCTGTATGAAGGGGTTTTAAGTTTTATTTGCTGCTGCTACAGTACTTCCATACTGCAAGTTGGATTGCTGATTTTTGGTTTGAAACAAATTTGTATGAAGGTTTAAGCATGTATCGCTAACTTCAGATTTGATTTGAGGGTTTATTGCTGTGGTATTGTTGAAATAAACTAATTTACTGGGTGCCCTAATTGCTGATTTATTTGTTGCTGCTGTTAAGTGTTTAAAATGCTGATTTATTGATTGCTACATCAGCATTATTTGTCAGATTTGCTGTTCTCAATTGATAATGATGTGTTATTGAGGGTTTCATATTTCTATCAGCAATAAATAACTCAGATTTGCCGTCATAGTTATCACATTTCATCATACAAGGGTTTTCAAGTTCATATCGGCCATTAGTAGTTCGGATCTGCTGTTATTATTGATTAATTTGTCATTCAAGCGTTTCCAAAAAATCATATCAACATTGTGGAATGTTGGGTCTGTTGTTCATGGTTGAATCTTTTGTTTGATAAGGGTTTCACAAGTTTGTTGTTGCTAATTATATTGCTGATCAACATTTATTTCAGTGGGCTTTGGTATCTACATTTGGTATTTATTCATCATTTCAGCTTGCACATAGTTGGAGAATTGTCTATTTTCTAATGTTGTTCAATTGGGAACATTACAATCATATCAGAGCCTTGATCTTGCTAGCCTATAGGGTTAGATCTAACTTCTAATGCAGCATAATGGAAAATCAAAGAGGAAGATCTACAAAGGATATCCTGGAGCGAATGAATAAGAGATTAGAATGGATTTGGAAAGATCATGAGACATAGATGATTTTATGCATGGGCACGTGAAAATGATGCCCCCTAGTGAAACTCAAAAGATGTATCAATGTATGTCTATGAATCATGTATAATGATGGAACAAAATAGCCCCAAATGGTTGAATAAGTGTCGTGATAATCAATAAAATATAACAATGTTGATGGATATGATTGTGAAAGCACGTATGAGTAGCTAATTGCTCCCTAGATGGGCAAGATAACACAATAAAGTTCTGAAGATAAAAAGGGCACCAAAAGATAATGACAATGAATATTGCCCCCCTCCCCCACATGTAGCAGTCAACATATCAAAGTTGATAGATCAGTTAGGTGACGCTTCTCTTAACACACCATTACTTCTCATATTACTCAAATTCCCTGGCCTACTCTCCCTTGGCATCATGGCTTTGCTCATTCCCATTGGCATGACTCGGCCCCATTCCAATGACATGGATTTACTACTTATTGGCTGCCCCCCATACCATAGGGGCAGATTCACATTACAAGCTTCTTTTCTACTATGAGAGCTACATTGCCCTTGGATGTTAGGGGAGTTTCTAGAGGAAGTGCTTTGTTCCTCCTAGGGTATTCCAATGTGGCCTTCTGACCTTGGATACTCCCTGACAAGCATATCTCTTACAGTGACCAATGATGGCTCAGATATTCCTCCATTTCAGACTTAGACAGGGATCTTCGATGATATTTCCTTCCACTCTTCACTGGCACATGCTTTTGGAGCTCTTGTTCACCCTTCATTGCTATTTGTTAGTGGCACAATGCTTTATTTTGTCTTGTGTACTTTTATTGTTTTGGTTCTAGGGTTCTCTCTTCATAGAACTTTCTATTGTTAACTTCTGTAACCTCTAGTCTCATTTATTAGTATTTTTTCATACTCATCTATGTCGGCATGACTATTTTTAGTTAATGCTCATCTATGTCGGCAGTTTTCTATTTTTAGAAAACTTGCTCTTTTGTACATTGTATATATTGAGCGTTTTTGCTCATTTGTAATCATCTCAATTCATAACCAATTCATTTGTATTTGTTCAAATTCTTTATGGTATCAGAGCGGGAATTCATTTTTAGGAATTTTTTCAAATAAAATTCTTAAGGAATTTTATTGAAGTATTGAAAAATTCGCAAGGGCTTCTGGTGTCTTCTGAACCACGATTTTCATCTGTTGGAGTGCTGTTTTTCTTTCCGAAGCGTCACAAATCTCCTCTGGCAGCACGATTTGAAACTAGTCGTTCTGTACGACTTCGTGCTTGGAGTTTTTGCGACCTCCGTATTACTGTTCGTGGTTCTTCTGAGTGCTGTTTTAGGGCTTCTGCTCGCGTTTTTCAGTTGTTTGTGCGGGCATCACAGTTGGAACGGAATCGTTATTGGATACACGCTTGGAACGGTCTCTTTATTCCAGTCGCGGCTCCTGTTGCCCGTCTGGTTTGGCCGCGCGTGCCCTACTTTGCGGGTCGCGTTCCCGTCGGGACTGGCACACCTCACCTTCCGCGGGCTCATCCTCCTTCTGCAACCACGAACCTCCAGCATCTTTGTTTTTCGCGGGTCCTTCACTGGTGACTGCGTGTTCCTGCCCGCGTTGGAGTCACGTTTTTTTGCTGTGCCTTGCCTACGGATTCCTGTGTAATATTTTCGAGATTTCAGTGTTTTTTTGATCAAGTTTTTCAATCCTGCGCATCTCTGGTCGATTCATGGCCGCCTAGGGCACAGACAGTTTTCATCTAGGGTTTTGAACCCTCAGCATTTGATGAAAATTTTTTCGAACACATATTCCTTCTGGGTTTTTCGAGACCTTTCGTGGGTACCTGTTAGATTTTTTTCCGTACCTTGAAGTTCGTGCCTCGTTTTTCGTGCAACCGTACCCGTCTCGGATGTTGTACCTGATCCTGTTCTGCTCCTCAGTTAAACGCTGTTCAGATTTTTTGTCATTTTTCTACATTGGGAAACGTGCAAATGGCGTCTTTGACCAACTTGATGTTGGAGGGTAGTCAGCGATTTAATGGCAGAAACTATAATATCTGGAAGTAGCGTATGCTGACTATTTTTGAGTATCGCCGCCTTGATGAATTGGTTTTGGACAAAGAAACTCGTCCTCCCACCGCTGGTGCTGATCAGGACAAGTTTGATGATCGTAGCAGAGAGGCTGTCATGCTTCTTAAGCTTTCTGTTACAGATGACCAGTTGCTGCAGATTCCTTCAGGCAAGACAGCTGCTGAGATTTGGAAGCACCTGAAGGAGCTTCATGAGACCTCTGATAAAAGCCGGGGTTTCTTTTTGAAGAATCAGTTGTTCTCCATCATGATGGACGAACGTATGTCCTTACAAGAGCATCTCACGAAGATTAAGGACATTCGAGATCAGCTTGAGGTTATTGGTCGAAAAATGGAGGAAAAGGATATGGTAGTCATCACCCTCAAAAGTCTACCTAAATCCTACGAGCACTTTGTCGAGACTCTCAACATTACGTCTACGAATGTTGATTTGAAGTTTCCTGAATTATGCAACAAACTCCTGCAGCAGGATCGCTAGAAATAGCAGTTTGGTAGCAGTGCTTCTTCATCCTCTTTCGAACAGGCATTTGCAGCTAATTCTTTTCAGAAGGATAACAGCAAATTTCAGTCATCTCAGTCATCACAGCCGAAAGGTTCAAATCAACCTTCGGGCAACCCTAAGAAGAAGAATGTGCAGTGTAATTACTGTCACAAATTCAGCCATATGAAGAAAGATTGCCGTCAGAGGATAGCTTCTGAACAGAAGAAGCAGGGAGGGTCACATCAGAAGGCGCATGTTGCTGAACTTTCTGAGCAGAAGGAGTCTGCCTTTTACGCTTTTATGGCTAAAAGGTCTTCAGATCCTGCCAAGACTTCTGCTTGGTACATCGATTCTGGTGCTTCATGTCACTTTACTCACAGGCGTGATTGGTTTACCGACTTTTCTCCCTTCAGTGATTCAGTTATCTTTGGCGGAGGTGAGGAGTACACAGTTGTTGGCAGAGGCACTGTTCAGAGACAGTCTGGTGGAAGGAACCTTATCTTCCTAAATGTGTACTACGTTCCTGGTATGGAACTCAACCTGCTTTCAATGAGTCAGATCATGAGGAATGCTCCTCAGTTGGATGTAGTGTTCAGTGCTCACAAGTGTTCTATTATTGATCGAGAGACCCGTCTTACTGTTGCTGTTGGTCTAGAGGATCATGGCCTTTATCGGCTCATTGACACTGGTGATTCTCCTGAAATAGCTATGGCAGCCCGTGTTTCTTCTCTCAGCACTTTGTGGCATCAGTGATATGGACATCTCAACATCCATTATCTCTCTCAGCTGTCCCGGCAGGGACTTGTTTCTGGCCTACTTGATATTCAGACACAGCATCTTGGAGTATGTGGCGCCTGTCAAGCTGGCAAACAACATCGGACTCCCTTCAAGGATGGAGATTCTTGGCGTGCATCTAAGGTACTTCAATTACTTCATGCTGATATTTGTGGTCCTATGAATACATCTTCAGTTACTGGTTGCAAATATTTCTTGCTTATTGTTGATGATTTTAGTAGAAAGATGTGGGTGTACTTTCTCAAACAAAAATCAAATGTATTTAGTATCTTTCAGAAGTTTAAGTCCTTGGTTGAAAAAGAGTCAGGCTGTAGCATCATCACTCTTAGGACAAATAACGGTGGGGAATTTTGTTCTGCTGCATTCTCCGACTTTTGTGATACCCATGGCATCAAACGCCAGTTGACTACACCCTACACTCCGCAGCAAAACAGTGTTGTTGAGCGTCGCAATCGTACGGTTGTTGAGATGGCTCGTTCTATGCTACAGCACAGGAGTGTTCCTAATAAGTATTGGGCAGAAGCAGTTTTTACTGCCGTCTATCTCCTTAATTGCTCTCCTACTCAGGCTGTTAAGGGGAAGACTCCAGAAGAGGTTTGGTCTAGTCGCAAGCCCAGGATCAGCGACCTGAAGGTTTTTGGCTCTCTTGCATATGTTTGGGTTCTAGATGCTCAACGCTCGAAGTTGGAATCCAAGAGTCAGAAGCTCATGATGACAGGGTACAGTGACAACCATAAGGCCTACAGACTGATAGATATTGACACTGATCGTCTTATTTTCAGCCGTGATGTAGTCTTTGATGAAGATAGAGGACTTTTTCCGTCTTCTTCTGAGCAGTGTTCTGAGGATCAGCCTCAAAGTGTTCTTCCACTAGGTCCACCTAATGGGAGGGATGATGCAGAATCTATTTTTGATGATGCACTACTTGAGTTTCCTCCAGAAAATAATCCTCTTCCTGCTGCGCCTATTGCTGATCCTGAACCTCTTCCAGCTCCTCCAGCTGTTAGCACTTCTACTCTCCGGCCTAAATGGTATGCTAAAACCATTAGTGATCTCCGGGATGGTGAGCTCATTGAGAGTAGAAGTTCCAGAAATAAGAGCAAACAACAGCCTACAGTCAATTTTGCTCTCATGGCTAACATTAACAGTGTGTTTGAGCCTCAGACATACTTAGAGGCTAAAGGTATACCTAAGTGGGAACAGGCTATGGAAGCTGAGTTCCAGAGTCTTCAGAAGAATCACACTTGGGCACTTTCTGATCTTCCTCCAGGGAAGAAACCCATTAGCTGCAAATGGGTGTACAAGGTGAAATACAAAGCTGACGGAACCCTCGACAAGTATAAGGCTCGTCTTGTTGCTCGTGGGTTCTCACAGAAGGAAGGCATTGACTATGAGGAGACCTTTGCTCCTACAGCCAAAATGAGTACCATCCGGCTTGTTCTTGCCTTAGCAGCCCAGTTTGGTTGGAAAGTCCATCAGATGGACGTTAAGAGTGCTTTTCTGAATGGTGACTTGCAGGAAGAAGTCTACATGACGCAACCTCCAGGCTTTAAGGTTGTTGGTCAAGAACACAAGGTTTGTAGACTTGTCAAAGCTCTCTATGGTCTGAAACAAGCCCCTCGGGCTTGGTACATGAAAATAGATAAGTACCTGACAGATCATGGTTTTCAGTGAAGTCCATCTGATTCAAATCTGTATATCAAACTTTCTGGTGATGATATATTGTTTGTGGTTGTCTATGTGGATGACTTAATCATTACTGGCAGTTCCGCACATTTGATTGCTGAGATCAAACAGGATTTGTGTCGTACTTTTGATATGACAGATTTGGGCTTGTTGCATTATTGCCTAGGAGTTGAGGTTTGGCAGACTGAGCACAATATCTTTCTTTCTCAGTCCAAGTATGCTCGCAGCCTCCTGGACAGGTTCAGAATGCAGGATTGCAAACCTGCCTCTACTCTTATGGAACCCGGGCTTAAATTGTCAGCTCAGTCCACCTCACCAGTGGTAGATGAATCTTTGTTCAGGCAACTAGTAGGCAGCCTCATTTATCTTACTGCTACTAGACCTAACATTAGTTTTGCAGTGAGCTACATATCACGCTTCATGACAGCCCCCAAGGCTGATCATTGGACAGCAGCGAAGCGTGTGCTGCGTTATGTGAGTGGCACTCCTGATTATGGACTTCTATACACTCGGAGTTCTGATCCTATACTCAGAGGTTACACAGATTCCGACTGGGCAGGTTTTGTTGATGATCGTAAGTCTATAGCTGGGTATGTGTTTAGTTTGGGATCTGGTGCTATCACATGGACTAGTAAGAAGTAGCAGGCAGTGGCTCTCTCCTCGACAGAAGCAGAGTATCGGGGAGCAGTTAAAGCAGGTTGTGAGGCAGTTTGGCTTCGACAGATGCTTGCGGATATGCATGTTCCTCAGGCAGGTCCGACTCCCTTGTTCTGTGATAATCAGGGAGTGCTCAAACTGGCCAAGAATCCGGTCTTCCATGAACGAACCAAGAGTGTGGAAACTCATTGTCATTACATACGACAGCTGGTTGAAGACGGATCCATTCAGTTGCTGTATGTTCCTACCTCAGAGCAGCTAGCAGATATCTTCACCAAGCTCCTTGGTTCTGATAAATTTGTAAACTTCAAGGGGTCTATAGGTGTTGTTGATAGATTGAGCATTAAGGGAGGGTATTAGTATTTTTTCATACTCATCTATGTCGGCATGACTATTTTTAGTTAATGCTCATCTATGTCGGCAGTTTTCTATTTTTAGAAAACTTGCTCTTTTGTACATTGTATATATTGAGTGTTTTTGCTCATTTGTAATCATCTCAATTCATAACCAATTCATTTGTATTTGTTCAAATTCTTTACCATTGACCTACTTTTGGTCATTTGTGGACATTAATATAATTTCTTTCCTTCTTTCTCTTATTTGATCCATTATCATAGCCTTTCCTTTTTCATCCTTATTGGCCACAATAACCTATTTCAATCTTTGATGATTCTTGGATTAAATATGATTTAGAATGTCATCTAGATAATTGGAGTTGTCGTAAGACTTGTTTTAATTGCAAGTCATCTACATACTGCTTCATTTGTTGATGTGGAGATCTCTGCTAATTATACATTTTGCTGTGAGTTGAATCTAGAAGGATATGGTTTGAGTTCAAGGTAGAGCTAGTCATTCCAATTTGTCCAATAAATTTTAATAGCATCCTTGAGGTAAAGGGATGTGATTTGATTCTTGAGTATGGTCAAGAGACCTTGAAGGTAAAACTGTAATAACCTGCCCCTGTTGTTCTTTTGATTTATCTTTATTTAATGTTATATTTTAATTTTTTCTGTGATCTTTCAAAACTAGATAGAAGATGCAGAAGGGGGTTTTCGTTTTCTTGAAGTGTGTATGTCAGAATACATTGAAATATAACATGCAACTCAAACCCAGAAAATCTATAACAGATATGAACTAAATAATGAAGACCTAGTTCATTAAATGGCATAAAATGAGTTACCATCACATACCCATTTCAAAATAAGCACCTTCAGATTTCTGTTGTTGACGGACCAACAACTTGACAATGGAGTTTTGCATAAAAAGTATCAACAAATGCAAATAAACAATCTACAATCCTCAGCACAGGCCCATAGGCCAAAAATCGATCCAAGAGCAAATAAGAACAGCTCCCACAAACTCCACTAATGGCTGCCCCAAAATGTACGGCCAGCAAGAATAGTACGACCAGCAAGGTATGGCTAGCATAGGGAGAAGTACGGCCAGCAAGAAGAAGAGAAGTGACAGTCCAAAACCTCCTCAAATCTGTAGATAAACTTAGTCCATCCTTTGTTCTCTCAGCTGCACCAAAAACTATGAAGATATATTATGAATCCTCTCCAAAACTCCGTCAAAGTATATCCAATTGAAGCACAAATACAGCCACTGAGTATGGCTGCTCCAAAATCCCCTTGGGTGATCTTTCACACCTGCGGAAGATTGATACCAATGGTGGTTTTCGTCACCAAAAGCCCTGGCTGGAAGAAATTCCCCAAACCCTCATTTGCAGAGCAAATAGAAGCATAAAATGTAATATCAAGAATGAATAATGCTTTCCACTTTGTGCCTTTATAATCTCTCCTTGAGGATCGACCCCTTTTTGGGAGGGAAAATGTTTTTTTAAAAACTTTATTTTATTTCCCCACACGAGGCATCCAAGTCCATGGGTGACTTAATTTGCCTTTTAATTACTTTTACTAAGTCACCACTTTAATATAAAGTCCAAGCCATTAAATATGAATATTAATTTATGGACTTTAATTTGGAAGGGCAAATGGACTCGGAATCTGACGAGCAATAGACTGTTGGAAAGGTCTCGTCGAAACGCTCCACCTCCAATAATGAGTTTCCCAAAATAGCCAACTTCCCGACTTACTAAAAATAGCAAGTCCCAACCAGAATGTCAAAAACCGACCAAACGAACTCCCAGAGATCCCTAACCACTTTGGTTAGTCTACGGGAACCAAGTATAGACTAACTCACTAGGAAAAGGGGACATTACAGTCCGCCCTCCCCAAGATTGTTTGCCTCAAGCAATCTCAGATCTGGATGCAACAAGATTTGCTCATTCTCCCATGTAGCATCCTCTACCGGCAGGTTCTTCCACTTCACCAAATATTTCCTGATGACCCTCTTCCTCAGTGTACGTTCTCTGGTATCAATGATGGCCTCAGGTATCAAAACCAAGTTCCCCTCTTCATCAAGAGGAGGTAACTCTATAGAAGGTAACACATTGTGCCCTAGTGCCTTTTTGAGGCATGACACATGGAAAACATTATGAACTCTGCTCTCTGCCGGTAATTCTAACTCATAAGCCACCTCTCCAACCCTCTTGGAGATCTTGAATGGACCATAATACCGTGGCTTCAACTTCTCAGCACCACTCATTTTAAGAGTAGATTGTCTGTATGGCTGCAGCATAAGGTACACCATATCACCCTCCTCTAAAGAACGCTCAACCCTGTGTTGGTTTGCATACTGTTTCTGCTGGTTCTGCACCTTCTGAATGTTCTCTTTCAAAGGCCTCATGATGTCCTGACTCTCCTGCAAGAGGTCTTTAGCCTTTGGTACTCTGCTGTCCCCAAACAATAAATCCAAGAAACTGGGAGCCTCATACCCATAAAGTGCCGTAAATGGTGTCATCTGGATAGACATGTGGTAAGTGGTATTATAAAAATACTCTCCCAAGTGAAGCCATTTGACCCATGCCTTCTTCTGCCCGGCTATGTAATTCCTGAGGTATCCCTCCACCCACTTATTAACTATCTCCGTCTGTCCATCAGTCTGGGGGTGGTAACTCATGCTGGGGGTGAGCTTGGTCCTTGTCAACCTGAAAAGCTCCTGCCAAAAATTGCTAAGGAACTTGCTGTCCTTGTCGCTCACAATACTCCTAGGCAACCTGTGAAGTCGGAACACCTCTCTGAAGAATAAATCAACAACTTGAGCTGCTGTATAAGTGGCTGAAATGGCAAAGAAATGGGCAAACTTTGTCAACCTGTCAACCACCACAAAGATGCAGTCAATGCCTTGGGCTTTCGACAAGCCAGTAAGGAAGTCCATCGATATACAATCCCACTTTCTCTCGGGAATGGGTAAGGGCTGCAATAATCCTCCTGGGTAGGAGTGCTCATGTTTGTTCTGTTGGCATACTGGACACTCCCGCACATACTTCTATACTTCTAACTTGAGGCCTTTCCAAGTAAACCTCTCTCTAATCTGCCTGTAGGTCTTGTAGAATCTTGGATGCCCAGCCATAGGCAAGTCATGGAAAGCTCTCAAGATCTTCTGCTTCATAGCAGAAGTTGGCACCAGAAATATCCTTCTCTTGTAAATGATCAAGTCATTTACAATAGTGTACCTGTCATCACGGTTAGTGCCATCCATAATCCCAAAGGCCCACTTATCCTTTGCATATTCTGCAGTGATCATATCTCTCCAGTCCTCTGCAATCTCTCCTAAGGCACACAAGTGTGGTCTCCTGGATAAAGCGTCAGCAACTATATTCTTCTTCCCTTTGACAAAAACCAATGTCGAAGTCATATGCCTGCAGCTTGCTAACCCACTTTTGTTGCCGGTCATTTAGGTCCTTCTGACTAAGGAAATGTTTCAGGCTATTGTGATCAAATTTAACAATGAATTTCCCTCCGACTAGATACTGCCTGAATTTAGCCAATGCATGCATGATGGCTAACATCTCCTTATCGTAGATACTATAGCTCCTCTCAGGGCCCCTTAACTTTCGGCTCTCAAAAGTAATAGGGTGTTTGTCCTGCATCAACACCGCACCTATGCCTTCCCCGGAGGCATCACACTGAAGCTCAAACGGCTTCGAAAAATCAGGAATGGCCAAAACTGGACAAGTGCTCATCACCTCCTTAAACTTGTTGAAACACTGCTGAGCACCATTTGACCAAACGAAAGTTCCCTTCCGTGTCAAATCTGTGAGTGGGGCTGCTTTATGAGAAAATCCCTTTACAAACTTGCGGTAGAATCCACAAAGGCCAAAGAACCCCTTGAGCCGAGAGAGATTCTTGGGTGGTGGCCAATCAATTATAGCTCGGATCTTCTCCGGATCCACACAGACACCCTCTGCACTGATGATGTGTCCCAAGTACAGCAACTCTGTCATGCCAAACTCGCATGTAGACATTTTTGCATATAGGGATTCCTACTCAAGTATACCCAACACAATATCCTGATGTCTCAAATGATCCTCCCAAGTCCTGCTGAATATGAGTATGTCATCGAAAAATATGAGTACAAACTTCCGCAACTGTTCTCTGAAGACCTTATTCATACAAGACTGGAAAGTGGCAGGTGCATTGGTTAAGCCAAAAGGCATAACCAGAAACTCAAAGTGCCCATAGTGACACCTAAACGTTGTCTTCTCCACATCCTCCTCACGTACCCGAATTTGATGGTACCCTGACCTCAAGTCTATCTTGGAGAAGAAACATGCACCATGCAGCTCGTCAATAAGCTCATCAATCCTGGGGATGGGGTACCTGTTCTTAATAGTCTTTTTGTTCAGTTCCCTGTAATCAATACACATCCTGAGTGTGCCATCCTTCTTAACCAAAACAACAGAAGAAGCAAAAGGACTCTTACTAGGCCTGATGTGACCCATCTTGAGAAGCTCTTGAATAGCCTTCTCAATCTTGTCCTTGTATCTCTTAGGATGTCTGTAGGGAACGGTGATAACTAGTTTGGCCCCCTGCTCCATCTCTATAACATGCTCAAAACCCCTGTCTGGAGGTCTACTTGGAGGTATATCACTAAACACTTTGGAGTGCTTAGTACTGACTGAATCTCCACTGGATAATCCTGTTTTTGCTGTTTCGGTGCCTTTGGCATCACAAGAATCTCAGTTGCCCACTGCACTTGGTCATGCCGCAGTATCCTCTCCATCCTCCGAATGGACACTGCTCTTAAACCCCCATCGGACATTCCCTCAAAATATGTTTCTGACCATCTACTTTGAACTTCATCTCCATGGTCCTCAGGTTGAGGGAAAATTCACCTATCATGTGTAGCCACTTCATTCCTAGGACTACATCCATGTCACCCATATCGACCACATAGTATTCGGCCTGGAACTCATAGTTATTTACCCTGATGGTTAAATTAGGGATCCTTCGTTTGCAATTAATGACAAACCCGTCTACAACTCTGACTTTGAATCCCTCGAACTCTTTTATTTTGAGTCCCCTCCGTGCCACAAGCCCCTCATCAATGAAGTTGTGGGCGACACCTATATCTAGCAAAATGGTCACTCTCTGTCCCTCCAATACTCCCCGTATTTTGAAGGAACGCTCTTTCTGAATAGCAGAGATATGTGCTGTCGGAATGTCCTCATAATGCATGTCCTATACAACCTGCACTATATTCTCTACATCATTGTCCTCCCTATCACTCTGCTGCCCTGATTGCTCTGAAACTGTCTCCTCAGCAGAATAATACTCCAATTATTTTGCTTGCCCCTTCATTGGGCACCTGTGGTTAGTGTTGGTAATTATTTATTCTGGGGTTTTAAACTTGACTGTTTGCTAATTTTCTCCTTCAAACCCTGAAATTTCCGAGTTGCGGGATCTTGTTCTGTTGCTGAAATTCCTATCAGCCCCTGAAAATGTTAAAAAATTTGGGTCAAATGCATAAAAAATGCATATCGGGTCACTGTTTCAGGCTACAGTTTCCAGTTTCTAAATGTCTCTATCAGTGGCTGAGAGGGTCTAATTATGCCAGTGCCGTGGGACCACCAAGTGCTTTGCCCCGGTTTAAATCTGCGCCTTTGTTTTTGTTTCCCGCGGAGCGTCCCATGTGTCAGCAGTGGAAGCGGCCCCTTAATGTTTCTCAATGCCTCACGGACGATGCCACGTGTCGCTCTCCGCAGAGTTTCTAAAGAGTTTCCAAGCAGGGGCGGAGCGTGCCACGTGTCCTTGTAGTTGCTGCAGAAGCCGACAAGTGTCAGCTTCCGCGTATGTTTCCATTTTGTTTCCTGCAATGTAAGTGAAGACGGGGTGGGTCCCAGTGAAGTGCCTCTGATGTTGCGGATCATGCCGCGTGTAGTACGTGTCTCCAACATAGTTTCTATTTTTCTTCACGCGGAGGGCACCGCGTGTCACTCGCGGAGACCTTGTTGAAAAGTTTCTCTGTGTCTGCGGAAGATGCCACGTTTCTTTTGTAATGGACGCGGAGCCCGCCAAGTGTCAGCTCCCGCAGGAGTTGCAAAAAGGGGCTTTAAAGTTTCTAAGTGTGGCGAAGTAGTGGTGGGACCCAGTTCTAAGATACAGATGCGCGGAAGGCACCACGTGGCGATTTCCATTTAAGATTCCGCGGGCCCCTTTAGAAAGTTTCAATGTGGCGGAAGGCGCCAAGTGTCAAATGGCGAGGGCAGTTTCTATATGTTTCAACGGGTGCGCAGAAAGCACCGTGTGTCCCTCATAGTTACTGCGGAGCCTGACAAGTGTCAGCTTCCAAAGGCTGTTTCTGTATATTTCAATGTTAAGCGAAACATGGAGGTGGGCCCTGGTTTGAATTTTGAGTGTGACGGGAAGTGACACGTGGCGGAGGATCCCGGGAATTCAACCTGTTTTTCTCTAGTTTCTATATGTTTCCCAAGGCAACGCGGAGCTTGCCATGTGTCGCTGTCCGCTTGAGTTTCAAAAGGTTCCTAAGTTGCCGCAGACAGTGCCACGTGCCCCTGGTTGTGACTGCGGAAGCCGACACTTGTCGGCCTCCGCATAGTTTCTATAAAGTTTCTTTGAGTTTCAAGAGGCCGCGGAAGGCGCCACGTGGCTGCTTCCGCAGGAGTTTCAAGGTAGACTCTTTTGTGTTTCGAGAAGAGCGCAGAGCTCGACAGGTGTCGGCACCCGTGTGAGTTTCTGAAAGGGTCTCTATTGTTTCAAAGGTTTATGGGTCGAGCAGGGCAAAAGCGCCCGACACTTAGTTTACATGCGGCCCTGCTTTTAAATCAATAAAGTAGTCTCTGTGGGATGCATGTGGGACTATTCTTCCTGCATATTTTGAATTTTCAAAGAAATATGTTTTGGCGGGAAGGTGTTAAGGGTGCATTTCCTGTGTTGTCCATTGGCTGCAGGTAGATGAAACATTAATGGCGTATCTTGCAGGAAGGCATGGGTCGAGTTGACTGGTTCAACTACCTAATTGATGAGGAAAGTCCCTTAGTGGCGGCCCAGATCCCGATTCCCACCTGCTCCTCGTCCTTCTCTGGCTTCTCCATGCTTTGTCCTCTTGCAGTATTTATGATTTTGAGCGCCATTTTTCTGATGCTTGTATCTGGCGATTTTTGAGTCAACCATGTAATTAATGCTGAGTGCACCTTCCTGCTATTTATAGTAGACTGTGTGACCCCTTTCAAGGTTGTTGAAAACTGGACATTTTGGCTCTGTAATAAGATACAACTGGCTTTGGTTGCTTTGTATAGGAGGTCATGTGAGTTTATGAATCTCATGTTTTATGTATGGTGCATAGACTTACTGGTTTCATTGTTGTTTTAGATGAATAATGCTATACTGCATGTGTTTTGTTATCTGTCTCCTGTATTGAATATACTCTTCTTTTGAATCTGGATATTTAAGGGGTGTCTTGAGTTCTAGGATATAGATTTACTATATTGAATGCTTGATCTCTCAACTTCTGCTCAAGGGGTAGATTAAAGTGTTTTCAGGTTAAGTGTTGAGAAGAATATATTGCAGTAAGGATATCATAAGTAGAGATAACTTGATACTCTGTTTTGGGATGTATCTATAAGGCAGATACCACACAAATCCCCTTGAAATCTAGTCTTAGTATGTTTATGTTGAACATTTACATGTGTATGTCTATGACTCCAAACCCTGGATAGGCACCAATCTAGCTCTGTGTTGAGGTTATACACCAGGTCGTGGTTTGCATCCAAACACAACATCAAAATCGAACTCCAAAACAACCATTAGGATAGTAGAATTAGTCTTAGGATCCCATGTCCTCTGTCTACATCTGAAAATAGGCCCAAAGTTAGCCCCTTTGCTCTTATCTTGCAGTTTTGGTCTACTTACAGGAGGACTTATCTGCTTCATGTCAGTGTCCCAGCCTTTGTATGCATATTCTCATAGATGTTGAATAGGGAATACCCCCCTAGGTTTTGCAGAGCCTAAAGAAGAAGAGGAGATAAAAATAGAGTCTATCTCCTATACTGTTGGCCCCTGGCCCAGGGATCCTGTTGATCATTGATGGCTATCTTGTAGGGAAATCTGGGAGTAAGCATCCAGTCTGGGAAAAAACTAACAGAAATTGGCGACTCTACTGGGGAACTTAGTGAAAGAACCCTGATTTTTTAAAAGAAAACCAATTCCTAGTTATAGGTGGCGACTCTGAACCAATCTCCCAACCGGTAAAATAAAAATTTGTATGCAAGGGAGAAGATCCTAGCGTAATACTCTATGTGAAGAGTTACCCATAAAAATGATGTATATAAAAAAGGGGGTTGTTCGAGCCAGTCAAGATGGTTCTCCTAGTCCCAAGAAAAATGATTTTATTCAGGATAATCCAGGATCCTCAGAGAAGACAGTACCTTATTTTTCAAACACTGAGGCTGAAATCCAGAATGTGTATGAAAGACAGCAAGGTAATGGTTTGAGAATAAGGTCAGAGGTGTTTCAGGAATGTCCTTTTCATGATTCTCCTTACAGATTTGAAGAAGCTGAATCCCTAAGGGATGATGATAATGATGATCAGAATATGATAAAACCATCCTCTTCTATGCCTAGAGAGGAAGAACTAGCTGATGAAATTAAGAGCTTAAGGGCTGAGTTAGAATATCTGCAAGCAGTAAAAATCAGAGATGATACGAGACAGAAAGTGCAGGCTTTGAGAGTTGCTCAAAATGATTCAATTCCTACCCTCCAAAATGCAAATATGCAGAGAAATCAACAAAGAAATGAGGTACAGTATCATCAGAATAATGATCAAAGACAAAATATAGACAATGCCAGAGTACCATTAAATAATGTGAGACAGCATAATGCTGATAGAAATGCAAATGCTAATCAGTTTGAAAGGCACCCAATGTAGTTGGATAGATTCAGACAGCTTGTTTTTGATGGCATTCCTGGTTATCCAAACCTTGTTGACAAACATGTGAGGCTGCAAGTGCCTAAATTTTCAGGAAACAATACTGTCTCAGGAGAAGACCATTTAAAAGCTTTTCAGAATACCATGGACAACTTTGAGGTTGAGCATGAGGATGTTTACATGAAATCATTTATGCAATCCTTAGTTGATGAAACCAAGGAGTGGTATAAAGGTCTACCTGACAGAAGCATTTCATCGTGGGATGATTTCAAAAGGATGTTTAAGGAGCAATATGGTGACAAAATTGACCCTAGCTTTTTTGTAAATGAGTTCACTAGTATCACTAAAGGGTCAAATGAGCAGGTTGCAGACTTTAATGCAAGATTTATTAAAGTGTTGAACAAATTGCCACATCACATGAGGCCAAATGAACCAATGTGCATAATATTATACATTAATGCTTTTGATGCCAAAACAGCATATGGGTTAAGAGATAAGGGTCCTGCTACTCTCAGGGATGCTTTCAAAATAGCAATAAATATAGAGAATAACAGGAAAGCATCAAGCAAGACAAACAGAAGGGATGATGTGAAAATTCTGTAGAATCCAAACAAACCTCAAAACACTCAAGGTAGTACATCTGCCCCTGAAGATAAAATAGACAAATTGGCAAATGTTGTTAAGGATCTAAGCTATAGGCTGGCCAGGAGTGAAAAAGGAATAGGTCCTGATAGGCAAGCTTACCAAAGACAGGAAAAGAGACCGTCATTGCATGATATGCCATACAATACCAATTGGCATAATTGTAGACCTGTATTGCCACATAACAACACCAATCAGAGAGCTCAACATATCAAGGAAACTCTTGATCCTTTGAAGAAGACTGTAAATATTGCTGATGATACTCCATGGTGCATAATCTGTCAGATGCCTCATTCACAGTCACAATGTATGATTGCTCAGTCTCTATATAACAATGCCGTGGCCTGTGATGAGTGCAATGAGCCTCATTGCATGGAAGATGATAATGTTAACATGTTGTCTACAAATAGAGAATACTCTTTTCATGATGCTGATGCAAATGCAAATGATGAAACTCAGGTCTGCCAGCAATTCCCATATGATGAAGATGATGAAGACAACTATGCCTATGCTCAGGATTCACACAGTTTTTTGAGTAACCTGCAGAGACCTTCTGATGAAGAAATTAGGGCCTTCACAGCTGCAGCAGTTGCTCAAGTCAAAAGCAACTATAACCTAAGAGGTAAAGCTCAAGTAAGCAGCCCACATCAGCCAGAAGGCATTTCTGCAAATCAGCCAGTACACAGTCATAAAGGAACTGAGACACAAAAGAAGCAATGGAGCAATAATAGGCAAAATTTTAAGCAAAAAATAGGTTATGATCCCCAAGGACTAGAAAATAGAATTCCCCAGGTTGAGGATCAAAGTAAGAATTTTCAGTACAAGGATGACAGTCAGAGAGCCATAAAAACTAAAGCTGGATCATCTTAGGATAGAGGTAAAACTGTGGATCAGGTTACAACTGTTATTCAAAATTATGCTCCATTTGACATCACTCAGGTCTTGTCTCAAATAAAAGTCTCTATTCCACTAATGGAGCTGATGAAAGTTGAAGAATTCAGAAACAAGGTAGTGTCTTTGATTTCAGGAGTACCTTGCCAGGCCAAGCAGAATATTGAGACTCAGGGTAAGAAACAAACTATGTGTATTGAAGAGGATGAGATTCCTGAGGTATATCTAGGGATGACCATGACAAAATGCCCTTCACAGGTTGAACCATTTTATGTCTCCCTGGTTATCAATGGAAAAGTGATTAGAAATTGTATGCTTGACTCAGGAGCATCAACGAATATCATGCCTTTGGCCATTATGCAACAAGCAAGATTAAAAATAGATAAGGCATGTGGGAAATGCTATGCAATGGATGCTAGGGAGGTACCTGTCATTGGAATCATGAAGGATGTTGAATTCAGACTGGCAGCATTTCCTGAAAAGAGCTACGAAATGAACATAACAGTGGTTGACATCAAGCCACAATATGGTATGCTATTGTCCAGAAGATGGGCAGCATTGATTGGTGGAAGTATGCAACTAGACCTGTCATATGCCATGATTCCAATGAATGGAAAGGATGCCAAGCTGATCAGAGAAGAAAGATCACAGGAGACAGTGGAGGATCAGGATTCAGAAGAACACGTATGTTTTGTAGACACTGACTGTGAGAATTTCAGAGTTGTCTCAGATGATAAGGAAGATAAAAGAGAAAAAATTTGCATTCAAGAATTGAATCAACAAGGTCTTTGGACTATGTATTTTGATGGAGCTTGTTCAAAAGAAGGCTCTGGTGCTGGAATTGTTCTTCTGTCTCCAACTGGTAAGCTTCTCCAATTCTCTTTCTTGTTGAGGTTTGCCTGTACAAATAATATTGCAGAGTATGAGGATCTGTTATTAAGGTTAAATGTTGCTTTGAAGCATGGAATTAAGATGCTCAAAGTGTTTGGTGATTCAGAGCTTATTGTGTCCCAAATTAGAGATAAGTATGCATCAAAAAATAAAAGGTTGAAACAATACAAGCATGCTGTTTGGGATACAATTGAATTGTTTGATGCTTTTTCAATAAATTGGATAGAAAGATCAAAAAATGTCAGAGCAGATTTTCTAGCCAATGTAGCCATAAGGCCAGATGATATAACTTTGTCAGATGTTACAAATGTTGAAGTTTAAATCAGGCCTGCAGTGCCAGATAATGTATGCAGCTGGCAACTGTTTGATGATGATAAGGATTTACTGATATTTTTGCACTGCATAGATGAATATGAGAACCAAGAAATGGATTTTCAGAACTTTGTGGAAGTTGTAGATGGAAAAGAAACTCTTTTAGGGAAGGAACTAATTCAACTCAAGACAAACAAAATCCCTAGAGGGCTGGTAGCTTTAGAGAGAGCTTTTGACAATAGGGACCAATTTGTTACAAGAGCATCTCCAACAAACAAGAATGATTTGGAAGAGATAAATTTGGGGACATCTCAGGCCCCCAAGAAGGTATACATTGGCAAACAGCTCAAGCCAAATATCAGAAGTATGCTGATTGCATTACTAAAAAGGTATAAGCATGTTTTTGCTTGGTCATATGAAGACCTCAAAGCCTATAGAGAGGATCTATTTTAGCATGAAATCCCTTTGAAGCCTGAAGCTAAACCATTTAGACAAAAACAGAGGCCTATCAACCCAATCTTAGCTCCAAAAATGCAAGAACTTATGGAACTTAGGGAGGCAGGAATAATCATGCCTATCAGACATTCAACTTGGGTGTCTAACCTTGTCCCAGTCAGAAAAAAGAATGGTGATATAAGGTTCTGTGTGGACTTTAGAAACCTAAATGTATTTTCTTTGAAAGATAACTACCCATTGCCAAATATGGAGGCCATGTTGCAAAGAGTGACTGGTTGTGAACTTTTATCTATGATGGATGGTTTTTCAGGGTACAATCAAGTGAAAGTAAAAGAATCAGAACAATTTAAAACTGCTTTCACAACTCCATGGGGAACCTATGTATATGTAAGGATGCCATTTGGACTAACAAATGCAGGTGCTACGTTTCAAAGAGCAATGGATGTTGCTTTTGCAGGGTTGATTGATTCAATCTTGGCTGTTTATCAAGATGACTTGACTGCCTTTTCAAAGAAAGAAGAGCAGCATTGCATGCATTTGGAAGAGATTTTCATTAGAGCACTAGAGTATGGTATCTCACTCAACCCAAAGAAATGTGCTTTTGGGGTTGTGGAAGGAAAATTGCTTGGACACATTGTTTCTAAGGATGGAGTCAGGATTGATCCTAAAAGAGTGGCTGCAATTGACAAAATTCAGATCCCTAAAACAATAAAAGGTGTTCAGTCCTTCTTTGGACAAATTAACTTTGTTAGGAGATTTGTTCCTAACTTTGCAGAGACCACAAAGGAAATTTTCAAGATGTTGAAGAAGGGTGCAACTGTCAAATGGGAGAATGAAGCAATTGAATCATTTCAGAACATCAAAGAGGCTATAAAGATGGCTCTTGTGCTAAAGTCTCCTGATTTTTCTAAGCCATTTCAGTTATTCTCATTTGCTTCTTTCCATACTATTGCTGCATGCTTATTGCAAAAAAATGAAGAAGGGTTTGAACAACCTATTGCTTTCTTTAGTAGGTCATTGCAGGCTGCTGAATTAAAGTATGACATTATGGATAAACAGGCATATGCACTGGTTAGAGCAGTCAAGAGCTTTAGGCCGTATTTGGTAGGCTCACAAATAATTGCATATGTACCTCATGCAGCAATAAAAGATATCTTCACTCAGCAAGAGGTAACTGGAAGGAGATGCAGATGGATAAATAAGTTGCAGGAGTTCAACATAGAGATACAGATCACAAAATTGGTAAGAGGACAAGGGTTAGCAAAGCTAATGACAGTCAAATCTAGAGGCATGCCAAGTCAATGCAGTCCAGAATGAGAATGTCAATGTATCAAAATCTGAATGGTATAAGGACATCATATATTACTTGCAAAATCTGAATTGTCCTTCCCATTTCAGTGATAGTCAAAAAAGGACCTTAAAACTACATGCAATCAGGTATGTTATTGTTCAAGGTGAGCTGTACTGGAAGAACCCTGATGGTGTGTTGCTGAGATGTGTGGATGAAGATGAAGCTAACAATGTTTTAGTGACATGCATAAAGGATTGTGTGGTGGACATTATACTGCTCAAACAACAGCTCATAAGATCCTTAGGGCAGGATATTGGTGGCCCACTCTCTTTTCAGATGCACAAATGTTGGTAAGGAAGTGTGACCCTTGCCAGAGGTTCTCAGGAAAGTTGAGATATGAAGGTGCACTGCCCCTCAGGACTATAACTGTGGAAGCTCCATTTCAGCAATGGGGAATTGACTTTATAGGGGAAATTTTAGAGAAATCTAGTGGAGGACATAGTTGGATTTTGGTTGCTACTGACTACTTCACTAAATGGATTGAGGCTATCCCTACTAAAAAGGCTACAAGTAAGGTGGTGATGGATTTTATCCTAGAGAATATTATTATCAGGTTTGGGGTACCTTTCAAGTTAATCATAGATAATGCAATGTGCTTTAGATCAGGTGAATTTGTTGACTTTTGCAATAAATATGGGATAAATTTATCATATGCATCACCATACCACCCACAAGGAAATGGTCAAGCAGAGTCAAGTAACAAAAGCTTAATAAAAATCATCAAGAGGATACTGGATAAAAATATGAAATCCTGGGATTCAAAACTGAAGTTGGCATTATGGGCTGATAGGGTGACAGTGAAAAAAGCCACTGGAAGGTCACCTTATGAATTAGTGTATGGTACAGCAGCTAGATTGCCTGTGAATAACCTCTTGCCGGTTTACAAGTTCATACAAGAGAATGATATGGGGGTTAATGATTCAATGACTGAAAAGATCAATCAACTAGTTGAACTAGATGAACTCCGAGCAGAGGCACAAAAAATAAACATCAAGAAACAGCAAAAGGTGAAGTACCTGTTGGACAAAAGGGTTACAGAGAGAGATTTTCAGATAGGTGATATGGTCCTTTTGTGGAATGCAAGGAACTAGGATAAAGGTAAACATGGCAAATTTGAACCCTTGTGGACATGCCCATACCAAATTAGCAATATCTATGGAGAAGACTCCTACTTTCTCCAAACCCTAAGTGGTGAACTAATGGAATTGCCGGTGCACAGCAAATTCTTTAAAGCCTTTTTCACATAAATGAGTAACTTGTGTGCACAATGTAAAATAGTTGTAAATATTTTGTACAAACCTTGTGTGGCTGGTCGTGTTTTGAGTTTTGGGTTTTGTCTAGTCTACCCGGAGTTGTCTGGTCCTCGCTGCAGTCTTGCGCCTGCACGTCCCAATCGGAGCCTATGTTGGTAATTATTTATGTCTGGGGTTTTAAACTTGACTGTTTGCTAATTTTCTCCTTCAAACCCTGAAATTTCTGAGTTGCGGGATCTTGTTCTGTTGCTGAAATTCCTATCGGCCCCTGAAAATGTTAAAAATTTTGGGTCAAATGCATAAAAAAATGCATATCGGGTCACTGTTTCAGGCTACAGTTTCCAGTTTCTAAATGTCTCTATCAGTGGCTAAGAGGGTCTAATTATGCCAGTGCCGCGGGACCACCAAGTGCTTTGCCCCGGTTTAAATCTGCGCCTTTGTTTTTGCTTCCCGCGGAGCGTGCCACGTGTCAGCAGCGGAAGCGGCCCCTTAATGTTTCTCAATGCCTCACGGACGATGCCACGTGTCGCTCTCCACGGAGTTTCTAAAGAGTTTCCAAGCAGGGTCGGAGCGTGCCACGTGTCCTTGTAGTTGCTGCGGAAGCCGACAAGTGTCAGCTTCCGCGTAAGTTTCCATTTTGTTTCCTACAATGTAAGTGAAGACGGGGTGGGTCCCAGTGAAGTGCCTCTGATGCTGCGGATCATGCCGCGTGTAGTACGTGTCTCCAACACAGTTTCTATTTTTCTTCACGCGGAGGGCGCCGCGGTCACTCGCGGAGACCCTGTTGAAAAGTTTCTTTGTGTCTGCGGAAGATGCCACGTTTCTTTTGTAATGGACGCGGAGCCCGCCAAGTGTCAGCTCCCGCAGGAGTTGCAAAAAGGGGCTTTAAAGTTTCTAAGTGTGGCGAAGTAGTGGTGGGACCCAGATCTAAGATACAGATGCGCGGAAGGCGCTAGGTGGCGATTTCCGTTTAAGATTCCGCGGGCCCCTTTACAAAGTTTCAATGTGGCGGAAGGTGCCAAGTGTCAAACGGCGAGGGCAGTTTCTATATGTTTCAACGGGTGCGCGGAAAGCGCCGTATGTCCCTCAGAGTTACTACGGAGCCTGACAAGTGTTAGCTTCCGAAGGCTGTTCCTGTATATTTCAATGTTAAGCGAAACATGGAGGTGGGCCCTGGTTTGAATTTTGAGTGTGACGGGAAGTGACACGTGGCGAAGGATCCTGGGACTTCAACCTGTTTCTCTCTAGTTTCTATATGTTTCTCAAGGCAACGCGGAGCTTGCCATGTGTCGCTGTCCGCTTGAGTTTCAAAAGGTTCCTAAGTTGCCGCAAACAGTGCCACGTGCCCCTGGTTGTGACTGCGGAAGCCGACACTTGTCGGCCTCCACATAGTTTCTATAAAGTTTCTTTGAGTTTCAAGAGGCCGCAGAAGGCGCCACGTGGCTGCTTCCGTAGGAGTTTCAAGGTAGACTCTTTTGTGTTTCGAGAAGAGCGCAGAGCTCGACAGGTGTCGACACTCGCGTGAGTTTCTGAAAGGGTCTCTATTGTTTCAAAGGTTTATGGGTCGAGCGGGGCAAAAGCGCCCGACACTTAGTTTACATGCGGCCCTGCTTTTAAATCAATAAAGTAGTCTCTGTGGGATGCATGTGGGACTATTCTTCCTGCATATTTTGAATTTTCAAAGAAATATGTTTTGGCGGGAAGGTGTTAAGGGCGCATTCCCTGTGTTGTCCGTTGGCTACAGGTAGATGAAACATTAATGGCGTATCTTGCAGGAAGGCATGGGTCGAGTTGACTGGTTCAACTACCTGATTGATGAGGAAAGTCCCTTAGCAGCGGCCCAGATCCCGATTCCCACCTGCTCCTCGTCCTTCTCTGGCTTCTCCATGCTTTGTCCTCCTGCAGCATTTATGATTTTGAGCGCCATTTTTCTGATGCTTGTATCTGGTGATTTTTGAGTCAACCATGTAATTAATGCTGAGTGCACCTTCCTGCTATTTATAGCAGACTGTGTGACCCCTTTCAAGGTTGTTGAAAACTGGACATTTTGGCTCTGTAATAAGATTCAACTGGCTTTGGTTGCTCTGTACAAGAGGTCTTGTGAATTTATGAATCTCATGTTTTATGTATGGTGCATAGACTTACTGGTTTCATTGTTGTTTTAGATGAAAAATGCTATACTGCATGTGTTTTGTTATCTGTTTCCTATATTGAATATACTCTTCTTTTGAATCTGGATATTTAAGGGGTGTCTTGGGTTCTAGGATATAGATTTACTATATTGAATGCTTGATCTCTCAACTTCTGCTCAAGGGGTAGATTAAAGTGTTTTCAAGTTAAGTGTTGAGAAGAATATATTGCAGTAAGGATATCATAAGTAGAGATAACTTGATACTCTGTTCTGAGATGTATCTGTAAGGCAGATACCACACAAATCCCCTTGAAATCCAGTCTTAGTATGTTTATGCTGAACATTTACATGTGTATGTCTATGACTCCAAACCCTAGATAGGCACCAATCTAGCTCTATGTTGAGGTTATACACCAGGTCGTGGTTTGCATCCAAACACAACATCAAAATCAAACTCCAAAACAACCATTAGGACAGTAGAATTAGTTTTCGGATCCCAAGTCCTCTGTCTACAACTGAAAATAGGCCTAAAGCTAGCCCCTTTGCTCTTATCTTGCAGTTTTGGTCTACTTACAGGAGGACTTATCTGCTTCATGTCAGTGTCCCAGCCTTTGTATGCATATTCTCATGGATGTTGAATAGGGAATACCCCCCTAGGTTTTGCAGAGCCTGAAGAAGAAGAGGAGATAAAAATAGAGTCTATCTCCTATACTGTTGGCCCCTGGCCCAGGGATCCTGTTGATCATTGATGGCTACCTTGTAGGGAAATCTGGGAGTAAGCATCCAGTCTGGGAAAAAACTAACAGTTAGGATCCCATGGTTCTTTGCATTTGAAGCATAGTCTCTTCCTCCTGTATTCATTCAATGCATCATCTAATCGAGGCCCTGGTTTCCTCTGTGGGAAGGTGTCTCGCTGTTGAACCGGCATTTTGTCTCTTCGTGGAGGAAAATGCTTGGAGACAAATTGTTTCCTAGGCACAGCAAACTCCATACTACATGCCTTCTTGATAGTCTCCTGAAGTGAAGGTGGATCAAATGCCTTAACCCAACCCTTAAGTGGTTCCATTAGCCCTTCCATGAATAGGACTACAAGTCTTCTCTCCGATATGCTGGGAACCATCACACCGATTCTCTGGAAATCTGAAATATATCCCTCAAGTGACCCATACTGCTTCAACTGCGCTAGCTCTCTGAACTGTAACTCTGGGTCCTTGGTATCGAACCTCTCGATGAATCTGTTGGTGAACTCATCGTATGTGGTGATAAGGTTGTGGCCCAAGGTGACCAACCCATGGTACCACCACTCATGTGCTAACCCATCTAAATCGATAGTGGCAAAGTTAAGTGCCTCATCCTCCGGCATCGGCTTAAGTGTCAGGTAGTTATCCAACTTCTGCACCCAAGCTTTGGTTGAAATCTTGTCACTTCCATCAAACCGGTCCATAGGGACTTTGCTCAATGCATGCTGGTAGTCTCGGTTAGCTCTGTTAGCTCTTTGATCTTCTCGACCCATCATAAATCCCCTTTGTCTCTTCTGGTTCATATACTGGTCAAATGTCAACATCTCTCTGATGTCAGGAGCCAATGTCATGTACTCTGCATGCTGTATCTGAACATCATCTGTCATGGGAAGCTAAAACTCCGGTTCCTGCTGAACCACTGCATCCTCTCTACGCGGAAAAGTCAGTTGTCAGGGTCTAGTAACCGATCCTGGGGTAACCCTGGTGTTATTAATACCACTTCGACCCGCGTGTCCACTACCCTGTCCCGCATGTCCACCACCTTGTCCTGCATATCCACTGCCCTGTCCTGCATGTCTGTGGTGACCATCATTGGAGCCACTGATCTCACCTCTGGGTGTGGTATTGGTGTGAACTACTGGAATCCCTTGGTTAAACTTCCCAAAGAGCTGGGACATCATATCGAGCATAATATTGAACTTCCTCTCTGTTTTGGCACTAGGACTCTCGGGCTGGTCAGCTCCTCTCTCCCCCATACTACCTGTTATGCTATCACTCCCGCTGGAAGAGTTCCTGTGCATACCCAATATACCTGAAACTGTTTCACCTTCTGGAACCTCTGGTGGATGCCAATGTGGAGTGGGTCTAGTTTAGACTCTTCTTCGTCACTCATATAAACTGATCAACACAGGCTGACAAGATGCACCAGCTCTGATACCACTGTAATAACCTGCACCTGTTGTTCTTTTGATTTATCTTTATTTAATGTTATATTTTATTTTTTTCTGTGATCTTTCAGAACTAGATAGAAGATGTAAAAGGGGGTTTTCGTTTTCATGAAGTGTGTATGTCAGAATGCATTGAAATATAACATGCAACTCAAACCCAGAAAATCTATAACAGATATGAACTAAATAATGAAGACCCAGTTCATTAAATGGCATAAAATGAGTTACCATCACATACCCATTTCAAAATAAGCACCTTCAGATTTCTGTTGTTGACGGACCAGCAATGTGACAATGGAGTTTTGCATAAAAAGTATCAGCAAATGCAAATAAACAATCTACAATCCTCAGCACAGGCCCATAGGCCAAAAATCGATCCAAGAGCAAATAAGAACAGCTCCCACAAACTCCACTAATCGCTGCCCCAAAATGTACGACCAACAAGAATAGTACGGCCAACAAGGTATGGCCAGCATAGGGAGAAGTACGGCCAGCAAGAAGAAGAGAAGTGACAGTCCAAAACCTCCTGAAATCTGCAGATAAACTCAGTCCATCCTTTGTTCTCTCAGCTGCACCAAAAACTATGAAGATATATCATGAATCCTCTCCAAAACTCCGTCAAAGTATATCCAACTGAAGCACAAATACAGCCACTAAGTATGGCTGCTCCAAAATCCCCTTGGGTGATCTTTCACACCTACGGAAGATTGATACCAATGGTGGTTTTCGTCATCAAAAGCCCTGGCTGGAAGAAATCCCCCAAACCCTCATTTGCAGAGCAAATAGAAGCATAAAATGTAATATCAAGAATGAATAATGCTTTCCACTTTGTGCCTTTATAATCTCTCCTTGAGGATCGACCCCTTTTTGGGAGGGAAAATGTTTTTTTAAAAACTTTATTTTATTTCCCCACACGATGCATCCAAGTCCATGGGTGACTTAATTTGCCTTTTAATTATTTTTACTAAGTCACCACTTTAATATAAAGTCCAAGCCATTAAATATGAATATTAATTTATGGGCTTTAATTTGGAAGGGCAAACGGACTCGGAATCTAACGAGCAATAGACCGTTGGAAAGGTCTCGTCGAAACGCTCCACCTCCAATAATGAGTTTCCCAAAATAGCCAACTTCCCGACTTACTAAAAATAGCAAGTCCCAGCCAGAATGTCAAAAACCGACCAAACGAACTCCCAGAGTTCCCTAACCACTTTGGTTAGTCTACGGGAACTAAGTATAGACTAACTCACTAGGAAAAGGGGACATTACAAAACACTAAATGATATTCATTTTTGCCAGTAATGTCATGGCAATGGATTTTGCTTGTGTGCATTGCAAAATTTCTCCATTTGAATAATTAGCTAATAGTCTTAGAACATCTTGAACTTGTTGCCTTTTAGAAAGCAGATGTGAAAAAATATAAGACACATAGCCCAAGCACATATACAAATACCCTTTAGTGCCAATGAGCCTTACAATCCATTAGAGCCCACGAGCATTACCATTATGAGACTTAAAAACAATATACAAACAACTGTTGATCTTTAAAATTTCTTGTGACCTTTTAGTTATCTTATACTATTACAAATACAGATATATATTTTTAAAAATAATTCACTATCAAGTGATTATTATCACGAACATCCTGCTTAATAATCACCTGAAAAAGTGTTGATCCTGGAAGTATGGGCTCCACTGAAGTTGCATGATATACCACAATCAATATCTGCATTTGGTGCCAAAGAAGCACTGTCATCCCCTAACATTCCACGCTCAGATTGCAGTCTTATGCAGTCATCTTGCTACATGGTCATATCCCATTTTCCTTTAGCCAAACTCTTTCATACTTCCATCTGATTTTTTCTAATACCAAGGCTAGTTAGATCTGCTACCAAATAAATCAAATAGACTTCAAACAAGTTCTCTTTGTATGCAGAATTGTGCACCCTCCTTGTAACCACACTGTAGACACCTAAAATTGACTTGCTCTGCAAACCAATTTCACGTATCTCTACACCATCAATTATCCCTCCTATTAATTAAATAAATTCATTTTATTTAATTAATTTAGCCCTCATCATCTACCTTGACCATTTACCCATCCTTGGTGATCAATTAACTCATTTAATTTATCACTCTACCTTACAACACTATCCTCATTGATTTAATAAATATTCACAATATTTATTTAGTTAATTTGTCCATCTCCCTAATCTTTGTTAATTAGATAAATCATGCTTATCTAATTAATCTAGCCTATTAATCAACCTATCCCTATCCTAGTTAATTAAATATCAATTATTTAACTAGCTACCCTAGCCTACCTATCCCCTAGACTTAAATTAATTAAGCTTAACACTTAATTAACCTTGCTTATCCCATCCTCCCACACACCTTTGAATAAAAATCAATTTTTATTCAAAGGGTCAAATCCTCCTTACAACTCATTTATCACTCTCTTACACATGTAAGTGTACATGTCCTTCAACCTTCACATCTCCACATAAAAGTGAATTTTTAATTCACTCTCCTATGAGTTGAATTTTTAATTCACTTGTCATATCCACTCTTCCCAAAAATGAATTTTTAATTCATTTTTATCCTCACCACTTTTCCCCATGTGAATTTAAAATTCAAAAATAATGAGAACCCTCCAATCTCATTGACCAAATCTCAACCATTGATCTCTCTCATCCACTCCTCTTGTGACACTTGTCACAAGGCTAGGACTCCAATCCAAACCCTAACTCTCAATCATTCCTAGCCCTTGATCTCAACTTTTAATCCTCACCCTCCATCCCTTTTCCAAAAAATCTATAAATAAAACCCTCACCGAAGCCATTCAGAAGAACTTCTTCTTGCATTCTTACTATGCTCAAATTTCTCTTAAATCTTCTCATCATACCATCATAATGCCAAAATCACTCTAGCCTTATCTCTCATCTCTATCCAACCTATCAATCTATCCTCCAATCTCTCATCATATTGTGTTGAAAGCAAGAGCAATCCACATTCTTCATCTACTTGGGTAAAATCTAAGGAGTTTGGGTGCAACTCCTTCCACCCTATCAAGGATTTGTGACTCATTGTGAAAGGTATAATGCTTGTTTATGAATTTGTTTTATGTTTTCTACTTTCATTTTGACTTCATAATCTACACACACAGTACCATATGTGACTCTTAACCTTGATCATTAACTTGACACTTTTAAAGCATCTCTTCTATGTTTTTATGATACATGTGTCATTTTGAAAAGAATTCCTTGCTTTATTAAAATATAGAGCACTCCTTGTTACACAGAAAATGATTTTATTACAGATTACATTCATTCTTTTTCAGTACAAACTACAACTTGTGCATTTATTACTCTATATTTGTAAGCAACAGAAGCGATCATTCAGAAACACATGCAACAAATGGTAAATAGCATATGACTATCAAACAACCTGCCAAACACTATATGATTGAGAACCATACCCCAATGGTGGATTTATGTAATGTCCCCTTTTTGAGCCAGGCTTGGAAAAGAGAATATTGCTATATCCTTGGAATTTGGAAAGTCAGTTTTCTAGTGGCTCAACTATTTTTTATTAATGAAATGAAGTTGGCTTTTGGCTTTTGGTATTTTATGATAATTATTGAAAAGTCAAAAATATTAAAATATTAGCCAAGGAGAAAAGCGACCCAATTGGAGAAAAAAGAAAATTAGAAAATATGAGAAAAAATGGAAAATAAAGTAAAGGGTAAAAATATAATATTTTATTAATGAAAATATTATATTATTTTCCCACATGTGAAATAAAATAAAATATTAATATTTTTTTAATATTTTATCTCTCCAAGAGGCCCTCCAAGTTGAAATAATAAAATAATATTATTTTATTATTTTTATTATTTTCCCATGAGGTCGTCCAAGTTGTGGAATTAAAAAGAAAATTAAATAAAAATATTTTATTATGGTGGTGGACTTCAAACATCATAAAATATGTTTTATTTGGGCGCCCAAGGTAAGAAAAATAAAAGGAGGTGAATTGAGGTCGTTTTCATCATTGATCATTTTGGCATTTTCACTTTTTGATGCAGATTTTCTCTTGGCTGCAACTTTGTTTCAGCGTTATCTAAGGATGAAAACCCTTGGATTTTATTGGTTTGGACGAAAGCCCATTCCACTTTGAGAAATGGATTCACTTATGATCCATTATTGAGCTTATTTGAAGGTTTTCATGGAGTTGAAGGCTTCAAACGGCTAGGGTTTCAAAAAGGATTGCATGATCAGCTAGGGTTTGAAGATATCTTGCATGTTGAAGGCGTATTTATTCAAATTTGAAGGATATTGAAGTGTGATTTCATCATTTGCAATCATGGCTAGGGTTTGATAAGGATTTTGCATCATTTGGTGGCTTCATTGTTGGTGGAATTCACTATTATACACTCAGAAATTTATATCAGATTGCTGCAACTTTATATCAGACCTCTGAAATCATTATACAGGTGCAGATCGTAGAGTTTCCAGCCACGACATTGATGTTGGTTTGCCATATTTTCATTGTATACCCAAAACACTTCATTTTGGGCATCTATCGCTAGGGTTTGGAGGTGTTTTTGGCTTGGATCAGCTAGGGTTTCATGATCTGATTTCATAACAGCAGGTACAGTTTCATTTTCAGTCATATAAGGTTGGCATTTGGCTTCATTCTTCATTGACATTTTTCATCTACAAAGTGACTGTCATTGTTACATCATTGGAGGAGGATTTGTCTATCATTTTTGTAGGAGTGATCAACTCCTTCCCAGGATCCTCAGTCTGCAAAAACAACACCCTCACAGATACACGAGAGAAGCGAAGTGCTCTTCCACCAAATATCAATGAATTGATATTGAGAAAAATGAAATATATTACACAATGTACAAGTGCCTATTTAAAGGCAAGGAAAAAACATAACAGGTGAAACTACCCGATAACCAAAAAAACGGGTAACCAATATTAAATATTGGCAACTACCTATAATGCTAAACCTAAGTTAAACTTAAGAAACCGTGTAAGGATAAAAACCCATTTACACTAACACCCCCCCTTAAGTGCAAACTTAGGGAAATTATTATGCAAGATGAGATGCAAGATGGGTCTTGGCAACAAGGCCATGTTAGGTACCCATGCACAACTACTATGCAATGCAATCTCTCACAACTAGAGAAAAGGAGAAAAACCCTGTGGGAGAAAACTCCTCTCCAAAAGAGAGAGAAAAGCTGAAAAAGGTGAAAGTGTAATGTCCCCATTTTTGGGTTCTCTTGCAGTTCAGTCAGAGTTGACCTTCTGGGTTGGTGATAGCATAATCAGAGGAATATTTCGATGTCACCAGGGTGTTTGGGTGATCCAATGGAGATGGTTGACACTTTCCAGAGGGATTTCAGACAACTTGTCCGTACTTACTATTTATAGTAAGTGCTTGCATGTCATTAATCTTTCTGGGTTTTTTCTGGGTTTGTTCTCTTTGGTCCTCGGTGGTCACTGCTATTTTTAGTAAGTGGCAGTTTGGCGCTGTTTGGGCGACTTGGCAGTCGGATGTTGGCTCTCATAGACATTGCACTGAGCTCGGAGTTATCAGATGGTTTGTGGATCCAGTTGGCACCCTTTGAGTTGGCTCAGTTTGCTTATGGCCATTACTTACTATTTTTAGTAAGTTTAGGATTGACACCGGAACGGGATTTTGAGAGTGGGGTTGGATTCGTCTTGTCAAGACCTTTCCAACAAGCTATAGATCATTGGTTTCCGACATCATCTTGGCCTTCGTTTTAAAGTCCGTAAATTAAACATTATTATTTAATATTGGACCTTGGTGCCTAGGCTCAATAACTTAATGTTGTTTTAAAAGAGGGGACTTTAAGGGTGATGTTGAGAAAAGAATTAAAGAGAATTATAATATTGTAAAATGTATTTTCCCTCTCATGTTTTATCCCATATGCAAGAGGATTTTAGAGACTCCCAGTTGGAAAAGTATAAAAGGAGGAAAAGTGCTCTCATTTGGATATGCTTAGATTATTATTTTATTCTCTTTGAGATTTCCCTTGCTAGGGTTTTGGAGCTTTGACTCTAGGGTTTGAGGATTCAAACCAGAGGCTCTTGGAGATGGAAACCTCCCTAAGTAGCGGTATCCCACATGTGTGAAAGATCACCCAACGGTGCCTTCTATGGTGGATACATTCAGTGTTCACAAATGTGCTTCAATGGAGTTGACGGATTGAAGGTTTAATGCAATTCTTGATACATCCTTTGCAGTTTAATGGAGATTTATGTGTGCAGATTGGAAGGACTGTTTTAAAGGCAGATTTTGTTGTGGTTGAGGCGAGTTATTGCTGCTATGTAAAACCTTCTTACTGGCCGTACATATTTGCATAAGGCCGTACCACAGTTGAGTGATTTTTGGAGCATTTGGGAGCAACAAACTTCTTCATACTTTGTCGCCTAGCCTTGTAGACTGCAATCAATTCCTAACAGAAATATTTCAGAGGCTATTGGTCATTCTTGCTGCTGATATACACTTCCAGCCATGGCCGTACACATCCAGGCATGAAGTTGGGAGTTTTGAGCTTCATTTCTCTTTGCGGGCAGCTTCTATTTTGCATTGTATAAGGCGTCTAGGGCCTCTTGTATTGTTATTAATATAGGCATGATATTTTCTATTCCTTGGAGTTTGGAGTGATTCTGGCTATGCCCATTTGCTGGTCCGACAACAGCTGAAATATGAAGTTGCAAATCTGAAATGGGTATGTCACAGTAATTCATTATTGGTCATTTTACTAGGTTTGGGTTATATGCTATATATTGTATGCTCCGGCAACACATCTGCAGGAAAACTGAAAACCCCTTATGCATTCTTCTCTCTAGTCTGAAAGATCACACAAAAATTAATTAAAATCACACATAAAAGATCTTTAAAAATATACAAATAGGTACGGTACATTACAGTGGTATCAGAGCTATGATCTTGCCATCCTGTGAGGTTGAACAGACATACAGTTTAGCTTTGCATGTGAGTGATCAGCACTTGCATGAGTACACATACAGGTTTTCCAGATTGATCCTTTTGCAGGTACAGATACAGTAGTGATAGAGAAAATGGGTGACAGGGAAGGCAACGAACCTAGCTTGCGTGAGATCTTGAATGCACTCACCCGAGAGATGAGGACGTCTCGACAGGAGTTGAGAGAATCACGGGCGAAGATAACACGGGTCCTTCGACAGTTGCATGATGATGAGGATGAGGCCTCAGTTACTCATAGGAGGGCTTCACAGTTTACAGCGGGTGACAGACCTAGTATCTCTACATTTGCTCCCAGGAACCAAGTTCCTAAACAAGATCCCACAGAGGCCGAGTTTCAGGAGGAGATTATGAGGGATTGGAGAGCGTCCAGTGAAGAGTTCAGAGCCGAGTTGACATTTGCCGAGTACTCTCACATCAGGATTAAGACTAGACCTCGCAGGGGAGGTAGACCTCAAAACCAAGAGTTGCAAAAGAAAGTGAGCAAGAATCACATGAGAAGACAAGGCGTATGCTTCTCTTGCAAAGAATTTTGGGAGCCTAACCACCAATGCATAGATAAGCAGGACTCACAAATTGATGTTGGTTTGGCAAATGAGGTTACTTTCAGCACTCAAGAGGTTGTTATCAACCTTGATAACAATTGTGATTTTTATGACAGCAGTCATTCTCCTGAGTGTAGTAGTGATTTAAATGTTATGGCACAAGAGGAAAAAGTTGTAAAAGATACTTCTAGTGTTGGCACGCAAAATATGAGTGTCAAACATGAGGAAAACCATGAGGATACAAGCCATAACAATTCTGAATTTTGTGACAGCAGTTTGATCGGTTTGCATCAGCATGAAGATACTGCTATTACACATGATGATGTTGGTTGTGTGGAATCATCCAATGCAAACACTCCAGTTTCGGGTGATAGTGATGCAATAGGTGTTGGGGATTCATGCCACAACGAATTTGATTTGGTAAATCAGACTTTAGATGATGTGAACAAATCAAAAAATTTACTTGTTAATGACGTGTCCCAGGATAGCTCTTTGGATGAGCATGTGTCTACTTTGGAGGCAGTAGTGAGCATTGATTATGTCCAATCAGTCGCTTCTATTATGTCATTGGAGCCATCTCGTGAGGTACATAACAGCAGTACCTTTGTTGAGGAAGTGTGCAGAGCTGATAGCACAGATGCTTATCAATTGGTGAGTGATGATGATTCAGCCTCTTTCCATAGTGAAGATTGCAAATCGAAAGATTTGTGTGGAGATGATTCGTCACAGGGGCATCATCATTTGATTGGGCAATTGAAGGTTAATGACCATATGATTGCTACAATTTTGGAACATTTTGATGTTGTTAGACAGATGTTGGCAACCTATGGTTGGAATACTCCTGAGATGGATGAACACGATGATAGAGGACTTTCCCTTGCTGAGTCTCAGGCACTTAGAGATGTAGTTGGGATAATGAAGAATAATTACCTACAGTTGTTATCAGATAGAGATCATCTTCTCAGGCTTGATAGTATTTATCATGATGCTCTAAGGGGAAAGGAAGAGGAGGTTGATGAGCTCACCTATGAGCTTGAGGTTACCACAGACTCTTTGAAGAGCACTCGAACAACCCTTCAAGAGTCAAAGCTATGGATAGATGAGCTTGCTATGGAGTTGAGCTTGGCGCAGTCTTCATCACCTACAGAAACAATTCACATATCTATGGCAGCGAGTGGTGATGAGCATACATCCACAGATGGTGGTAATGAGTATGTGGAGGATGTGGCTACATCCCTTTCAATTACTGGTGTGGGTGACACAGACGGGACGATTGTTTTGGATGAGTGTAGCAGGGAACAATATGTCGCACCAGGGGTTCCTGAGATTAGTCCCATTTTAGGTGATGTAGAGCATATGATTGATGACTCTTGTGGTGTAGTAATGAATTTTCCAGAGAGTTGTGTGACAAATCACCACACTACATCATTTTCACAGGAGATATGCAGGGCATCATCCAGTGAAGTGATCAGTCCTCATGTTGATTTGTTTTCCTCTCTTGGAAGCAAATTAGAATCTACATCCCATGCAGCTGATTTTGATCGACAGCTTATTGAGCCACAGAGATGGAGAGGTCAGCTGAAGGTTACTGGAGAGAAGGTTGATTCAACCTTATCTCGTTTAGATTGCACTCATAGGAATGTTGAGAACCTTCTTTGGACAACACGGTTGCAGGAGAGACGGTATGGGGTCTCGGCTGGTACTCACATTCATGATTTGCAGTTCATCAAGAGTGCTTTGGAGGAGGTAAAATCAGAATATCTCCAATTGTATCGTGATAGGGAGTATGCTATTGGGTACGCAAAGAAGGTTGCCAGAGTATCTACCCAGTTAGCTATTCAGGATCAGAGACATGAGCCATATTCTGATTCAGGTGATGTGAGTGATGAGGAGTGTGTTCCCCATAACTATGTTGGTCAACCGTTGACACAGGCAGGTGCTTTTTATTCTGAGTGCATAGTGAGGAGTGCTCATCATTTCTCCTTTAGTCCACACACAGATGACCTGATGATGCGTAACTGTGGATTGGCTCAGGATTTATACCATCCATTATGGGATGAAGGGTTGCCATCTACAGAAGGTGGAAGTAGAGATCGCAGGTGGCTAACTCAGATACATTCAGAGGATTATTTGCAGAGTCAAAGATCAGATTACCATCATGGTGATATGTATCAGACAGAGTTTGCAGCTTCTTGGTCTCCTAAATTTCCATTGGAGACATGGCTTTTGAGAGGTTGCAGTGTCAGTAAGCATGATGGCATGTTTAGTCTTTACAGCGGTGATGGAGGAGAGTTTATTCATTCTCTCGTTCTGAGAGGAGCAGTTTCATATCTTCCAGCACCAATGTTGTGTAGTCAGTACATCCATAGGAGTTTTGCAGAGGATAGAGGGGAATGTTGTGGTTCGGACACTTCGAGGGTTAATTTCCTCTTCATGATTGATGGATGTGAGGTTCTAATGTGTTGGGATCCAGGTGGTGATAGGTTTGACATGACAGTTCAGTTGGATTCTGAGGTGTTGCTTCACCACTCTCTGCATGGTGAAGGTTTTATCAGAGTAGCGCAGCGTCGACGTGGTGGTTCTATGCTGAGAATAACTTGGGACCCTGGGATCATTTTTGGTTTCAGTTGGGTTCAATCTGTTGCTTGGAGGTTGTATTGGCATTGCTTGAGGACAAGCAATCTTTGGGAAGGGCGGACTGTAATGTCCCCATTTTTGGGTTCTCTTGCAGTTCAGTCAGAGTTGACCTTCTGGGTTGGTGACAGCATAATCAGAGGAATATTTCGATGTCACCAGGGTGTTTGGGTGATCCAATGGAGATGGTTGACACTTTCCAGAGGGATTTCAGACAACTTGTCCTTACTTACTATTTATAGTAAGTGCTTGCATGTCATTAATCTTTCTGGGTTTTTCTGGGTTTGTTCTCTTTGGTCCCCGGTGGTCACTGTTATTTTTAGTAAGTGGCAGTTTGGCGCTGTTTGGGTGACTTGGCAATCGGATGTTGGCTCTCATAGACATTGCACTGAGCTCGAAGTTATCAGATGGTTTGTGGATCCAGTTGGCACCCTTTGAGTTGGCTCAGTTTGCTTATGGCCGTTACTATTTTTAGTAAGTTTAGGATTGGCACCAGAACGGGATTTTGAGAGTGGGGTTGGATTTGTCTTGTCAAGACCTTTCCAACAAGCTATAAATCATTGGTTTTCGACATCATCTTGGCCTCCGTTTTAAAGTCCGTAAATTAAACATTATTATTTAATATTGGACCTTGGTGCCTAGGCTCAATAACTTAATGTTGTTTTAAAAGAGGGGATTTTAAGGGTGATGTTGAGAAAAGAATTAAAGAGAATTATAATATTGTAAAATGTATTTTCCCTCTCATGTTTTATCCCATATGCAAGAGGATTTTAGAGACTCCCAGTTGGAAAAGTATAAAAGGAGGAAAAGTGCTCTCATTTGGATATGCTTGGATTATTATTTTATTCTCTTTGAGATTTCCCTTGCTAGGGTTTTGGAGCTTTGGCTCTAGGGTTTGAGGATTCAAACCAGAGGCTCTTGGAGACGGAAACCTCCCTGAGTAGCGGTATCCCACAGGTGTGAAAGATCACCCAACGGTGCCTTCTATGGTGGATACATTCAGTGTTCACAAATGTGCTTCAATGGAGTTGACGGATTGAAGGTTTAATGCAATTCTTGATACATCCTTTGCAGTTTAATGGAGATTTATGTGTGCATATTGGAAAGACTGTTTTAAAGGCAGATTTTGTTGTGGTTGAGGCGAGTTATTGCTGCTATGTAAAACCTTCTTGCTGGCCGTACATATTTGCATAAGGCCGTACCATAGTTGAGTGATTTTTGGAGCATTTGGGAGCAGCAAACTTCTTCATACTTTGTCGCCTAGCCTTGTAGACTGCAATCAGTTCCTAACAAAAATATTTCAAAGGCTATTGGTCATTCTTGCTGCTGATATACACTTCCAGCCATGGCCGTACACATCCAGGCATGAAGTTGGGAGTTTTGAGCTTCATTTCTCTTTGCGGGCAGCTTCTATTTTGCATTGTATAAGGCGTCTAGGGCCTCTTGTATTATTGTTATTAATATAGGCATGATATTTTCTATTCCTTGGAGTTTGGAGTGATTCTGGCTATGCCCATTTGCTGGTCCGACAACAGCTGAAATATGAAGTTGCAAATCTGAACATGGGTATGTCACAGTAATTCATTATTTGTCATTTTACTATCTGGGTAGTCAATAGTTTCTTTATATCTGTTATAAATTTTCTGGGTTTGGGTTATATGCTATATATTGTATGCTCCGGCAACACATCTGCAGGAAAACTGAAAACCCCTTCTGCATTCTTCTCTCTAGTCTGAAAGATCACACAAAAATTAATTAAAATCACACATAAAAAATCTTTAAAAATATACAAACAGGTACGGTACATTACAGAAAGGAAGGAGGACTCCACAAGACCCCCGAAGGACAACTTCCGTCAATGATATCAACTATCTCAGCAAAATACAAAAGGAGAGAGATTATGTAGCTCCCCCATAGTAAAGAATAGAAATACTGAAGATCCCCCCCATGATGAAGAAACCCCTGTGCCGATCCTGGAAGCCTGAAGACAAAAGAATATCTAATGTCTACAAACAACATGCCTCCCTTTAGGGAGAAACAAGTCCAACCATTGGTGCAAGAGAAACTCCAACTCTAAAACAAGAGAAGGGAGAGGAAGAATCAGCATTAAAGATGCCTCTGAATACTCTCCCTGTGCCTCCACGTAACCAAATGTTACATCATGATCAGATGCAACCTCAACTGAAGAAGGTGGATCAACAAGACCATGTGGAAACACTGAAGCAACAATCTCCAAAGACACAGATGGTGTGACAGCAGTGCTGATACTGTCATAAAAAAGAAGGGATATACCCTCAAATACATCATCCAAATCATCAATGTGAGATTCACAAAACAACTCCGAAAGACTTGTCAAGTGACTATCCCACAAAGCAAGATTTGAAGGGTCAAGAACATCCAACTATGCTGAAGAACCAACCTATGAAGCAACAGGATCTGAAGTAGGAGAAGAATCAACATAGGTCTGAAGAACTCCAAAATTCAAATGACCAATCTCTCTCGAGGAATTGCTACTAGCACTAACAAGTGGAGTGCGAGGCTCATAATCATCATCCTCAACAAAATGAGAAAAAGCATAGAGAGGAGACTCATGATTAGCTTCACCAACTGCATTGACTTTGCCAGTATTAGGCTCTCTAATGAAAACATAATCTGCAGTGAACTCTACAGTCTTTAGTTACCTCACCATGAGTAATTTGATAGATAGAAAGAAGATTTGTGTACAAATCAGGAATACAAAGTACATCTCTGAAACAACCATCACCAATCTCAACATTGCCTATCCCTGCAACATCCAAAAACTTACTATCTCCCAACAAGATCTTTAGAAGTATCTGTAGGATGAAGACCTTAAAAAGGATAGGGAGAAAAACCCATGTGATGTGATGCTCCTGAATCCAAAAACCATCTATTATGACCAAAGTGAACTGTAGAAGTAACCAATGCATGTCGTTTGAGTTGGTCTTCTTGACCTTTCATCCCATTTGCAAATCCAGCATTCACTAACTGTGTAGGTTTAGATGAAGATGAAGATGCTATTGATGGAGAAGCTGTAGAAGGAGTCACAGATGAGGGCAGCTCAATGTTGTTCTTTTGAAGGTGTGAAAGCTCATCAATTTTCTTAGTATAACAATGGTGTTCATTATGACCTTTCTTCTTGCAATACACACAACTAAACTTCTCCTTCTTAGGTTTATCCTCTTTGGAAGAGGTGGAGGACTCATTAGACTTTGTTTTAGCCTTAGGTTTCTTCTTCCCTTTGCTCTGAGATGCTTGTGCAACTAATGCATGATTCTTAGAGGACCCATCTAACTGAGCAAGTTTGGCTTGCTCCCTAGTCAAATGATCACAAAATGTCTCAAAAGAAGGCATATTGAAAGCATTACCCAAAGCATCCATGGTGGAGTAAAAAGTAGAAGAGAAAACATCAAATGGACCTCTTAGCTTAGACAGAATCAAGAAAATAGACTCCTTATCAGTTTTATCCTTCCCACATCCTGCCAATTGTGACCTCACAGATTTGAACTTGACTAGATAATCATCAATAGAAGAAAATGCATCTGGGGAAAGAGAAGTCAATTCTGCCTCTAATTGCAAAGCACAGAACTCATTGATCTGACCAAACAAGTTATTGAACTTATTCCATACCTCCTTGGGCATTTTACACTCCTCAATGTGGAAAAGCAAATTGTCAAAAACATGCAAAGCCATCAAACTCATAGCTTCATCACACTTGTTCCTGTGAGCAAATATCTCATACTCCCTAGTAAGAGTGGGCTGTTGATCATGCAATGTGGACAACAAACACTTAGATTGGAGCAACCTACGCATTTTAATCTTCCAGGTATGATAGTTATGAGGAGTTAAAAGCTCAAATGAATCAGGAGTAGCCATGACAACAAATGCACCAAAAGAAAGCAAAATAGACACCAAATTGATACAATCAGGTCTGAAACCTCCAAGATATCAAAGATAACAGCAAATGAAGCCTCTCGAAATTGATTTTACCTTTCCAAGATCCAAAAAAGCTCAAGATATCACTTAGGAAGCAATAATGCAAAAAACATGTACCTGAGGAAGAATCTAGAAAAAGTGAATGGAGGCAAAAATTAAGCCCCTGAGGGGCACTTGGTGGCCGGTTCCCGTGCCACGTAATCTCCAAGTCTGAATGACAAATCACTAAGCTAGCACGTCGAGCATACAAGCCACCACAAGCCTTGCGTGAGGATGAGCCTTTACAAGCGGTCACAATAGTGATGAAGGCACTGAGCTATATAAAGTTGAAAGAACTCTATTACCCAGCAAATGTGGGACTAAAGTCCCAAATCAACACCTAAAAGAGGTTGCAGATAGGGCCCACCATTGTTCTCCTCAATGCAGAGAGCAAAACCTTAAATGAAAATATCTGTGGCAAACTTTATAATATATAAAGTTTGAGGCAATATTTGAATTGGCCCAAGAGAAACAACCGTTCCTGTGTGTTCCCATATGCTGCGACTTTAGAATGAATAGAAATTTCTTCGTAGATATCTGTATAGGCCGAGTTCTGTGGAGGCACTATTATCAAACCATCATCTGGCGTGGACTGAAGCACACAAGGAATGGAAGTCTGGCAACCCGCAAGGAAGGTCCACGATCCTTACAAAGGTCTTGCGTGCGCAGGTGCTTGGGTGTGGCCCCTCTGAATGTCTAATTCTGGCGCGAGTCTCTCACATCATACGTCTCTCCTGTGTGAAAGCTCACACCAAACAGCAACGCTGATTAAAATGGCAGTGAAAAATAAATATCGACTGGCGAATTTGGAATTTGCAAAAAATTTCAAAAGCCAATAATCTCCAGCAAATGCAGGCAAGATCAGAATGCCTGGATCTTCTCAACGCGACAGAAACTCTCCAGGTAAGTGAGCAGAAAGAGAAGCTCTGGTACCATGTAGGAGTGATCAATTCCTACCTAGGATCCTCAGTCTGCAAAAACAACACCCTCACAGATACACGAGAGAAGCGAAGTGCTCTTCCACCAAATATCAATGAATTGATATTGAGAAAAATGAGATATAATACACAATATACAAGTGCCTATTTAAAGGCAAGGAAAAAACATAACGGGTGAAACTACCCGATAACCAAAAAAATGGGTAACCAATATTAAATATTGGCAACTACCTATAATGCTAAACCTAAGTTAAACTTAAGAAACCGTGTAAGGGTAAAACCCTGTTTACACTAACAATTTTCATCACATTTGGATCACATTTGCATGCAATTGTAAGTCTGATTTTTAAATTAGACCTTGACTGTTGTAATCAGCCACCTACATTTGAATGAAATAGCCAATCTTCATTATCTGGGTATGTTCCATTGTGTTATTTAATTCCATATCTTTAATTTGGAATTGTTTATGTGCTGATCCAATCTATTTCAGTCATATTTTGGTGTCATATGAATGTCATATTGCTATCTTTCCATCTCCATATCATTGCAAAAACATATGTGAAAACAAAACATCAAAACTCCAAGCAAAACTTTCAAAAATCAAATCAGAAAATTCAGGACAGCAAGCTTAATTTCAGTTCAGATCTAGTCAGGGTTCTTACAATTTATGTAAGCATTTAAAAGAATATAATCTGCTGAACTTAGGGATAACAGAATTTGAAAAGTCATGAGATGAGATTTGGTGAGTCCTGAGATAAGGTTTGAAAAGTCAAGAGACAATATTTGGCAAGTCATGATCATAGAAAAGACACGAGATGAGATAGGAAAAGGTAATGAGATGAGGTTTGAAAAGACGAGAGAAGATTTGGGAAGTCATGTGGAGATATAAAATGTTGCGAAATGAAATACAAATAGTCACAAAATACAGTCACAAGACATGAAGGGACTTATTGAACTTAACCAAACATAAGAAATGATGATGAGTTCTCAAGATAGTAATCCTATCCCTTTATCTTCTTGAATAGAAGATGCAAATATTGTTTCCTAGTTTAATGTACTTGTTTCTTGTTGAATGATGCGAGGAAATGACAGTCTAGTTTGGATTTTACTGAAAACAGATTTTACTTGGGACAAACTTAAAGGAATTTTATTTAGCAAATGGTCTAAGAAAGTTTCAATTGGGGGCAGGAATCTGGGCCACTAAAAGTTAATTGAGATGATGAAATCTTGAGAATTAAGGATCAAATTCAAGATTTATTGTCAAGGCTTAAAAATCTGAAGAAAGAACATAAGACTTTAAAGATTCTATTTCAAGGTTTTTATAGAATTTTAACTGACAGATACCACACAATTGCTTGTTTGAACAATCATAACAAAATTTTGCTCAAGAAAGTAATAAATTTGAAGATGTATTAAAAGTTACTATATGAAACTATTATGTAATTCATCAATAGAGAAACACATGAAAAACCTTGCTAACGGGGCTGACTAGAAATTAGATTGACAAGTCTTTGGTTTTATGGGTTCCTTCAAAAGAAAGCTTCTAGATACTTAGCTTTAATGTAGTCTATATGGGTAACTTGGGGATTGCAGGAGCCAATGGAGTAATAAGAGATTGCCAAGGAAGTGTCTTTATAGTATTTTCACTTCATATTCTAAGAGGCACTAACAAGGAGGCTAAAGCAAGAGGGATGATAACACATATAAAGATTGCTTTAATACTGGTTACAAAAGCTGGAAGCGGAGGGAGAATCGATGATCATTATTAAAACCATGATTAAAAAATTGACTCCTAATTAGAAACTAATTTGTGATCATTGGACAAGCCTATATTCTCTTAGAACATTGGACTTCAGTTTCATTCAAGCAGTGCTACAGGGAAGTTAATAAAATGGAAGAAAATCCTTAGTTAACAATCCAACTAGGCCATGCGTACTTTGCTGAAGGCAAGCAAGGAGAATTTAGATGAGGTGGCTATCATTTGAGTCATCCCATCCATATCTGTGTAAACTTTTGATGGGATTAATGGTAGTGGGGAGTAATTATTCCACAACCCTTCATGTCTTACAATTTCATCCATGTTCTTCCTCAAGCAAATGCCTATCAATATAATTGTTCCTGCTAGCAGTGAGGGTTGTGAGGTATAGAATCTACAAGGCGTAAGGGTAGGGGAGGTCGGAGAGCCATAGCAACGGCTGCAAAGGCTTCTAGGAGGAGCCCAAAAATAGAATTGACAGGCTTCATAAAAAATAATTATCTGTTGACATCTTCAAAACTCTGATTCCCTTTGTTTTTGATGTCATCAAAGAAATTCTTGGAGAGGAAGCTTCGAATCTGAATGGAAATGTGGTTCAGATTGTGGATTTCCAATCAGATTCTGGGTGGCATCTGAAAGAGGTTCTGTTATAGGCTTGTAGAGCTTGTCTGAAATATCCCGACTAGGGTTTTTAACCAAATTTCTGAATTTTCAATTTTCAAACTTGAAACCCTAGATCTGAATTCTGATTTTGTTATCTCAGACATGAACACACTTATCTCATAATTATCATGCCAAATACATCATAATCAACATGCCAAAATGTACAATCAAACCCTAGTTGAATTACACAAGATCCACACTAGGAAGATAGCAATTTTGATGAGAAAATCAAACCAGACTACTGCTGTTATGAAATCAGATTGATCAAATGTGTCATTACATCAAATTCATGGCTCTATCATAGCCAAGTTACATCCACAAACATGCTGCTACAAAATCAGATCTGAATTATAATTTCCAACATACCGAAATGATGACAAAATGCCAACAAAGTGGGTGAACTCCTCCAATACGGATCTGCACTCAACAATGGATGTCTACAATGCTGATTGGTGATGACAAGGCTCCTCAAATGCTGTTCGCCTTCTCCAATTCACCTCCTATGCTGATCGGCGCTCCTCCAGGATGATGAAAGTGTCAAGATCTTCACAAGATGTTGCCGAGGATACCTCAATGCTGATCGATCCACCTTAGTGATTATCCAAAATGCTGATCCAAGGATGTGCAGGCTGCTCCAAGTGATGCAAGTTCCTCCAAAAGCTAGCGCACCTTAGAAAAGATACTATGATGAAAGATTATAGCAGCAACTAGGGTTTATGGCTGCTACAAAAATGCTGGGATGAATCTGCTGCCATACCACAGATTGCTGCTATGAAAATCGGCCTCAAGCTGAGTGGAAATTGGCGCTCAAACATGCAATGTGATCTGCTATAAACCTCCTCAACAATGGCGCTCTGAATCTGATTTGGAAATCTGAATATGACCCTTCAAAATGGCACTCCAAACATGCATGAAAGCTGCTCCAAAATGATATCAAGTCTGCCCTGAATTAATACAAAATTTCTGCTCCAAAATGATAATCCAATTCTGCTCCAAAGTCGCAATGAAGTGCTATTAGAGCTCCGTCACGGACTCTCCACAAGATGTGTAATGTCCCCTTTTAGGAAGCTCAAAATTTCTTAACCTTGCACACACTTTTAACTCCTCGTATGATCGATTGCTCTTAGTAATACCTTGTGCTGATCTAATATTTGTATCAATGGATCGTTGATGGAAGGCACGATCTACTGTTAGAGAATTATAATATACTTTGTTTCTGTATTCTTCTTTTTCCTTGATTGATTTGTATTCCAATTACTTCTGTATAATCAGGTTACTCCATATATCTTGAAGTGTATTGCTTTATTTCTTCTTCCTTGCTTGATGTATATACCTCTTTCTCTTGACAAGGATCCCAAAATATATATCTATATATACTTACTTTTCATATATCTAATTCAGATGTGTTTTTCGCCGATTTGCTGCTGTCTTATTTCTTTCAATGTTTCTGCCTTGAACACGGAAGTATATTTTATTAATCAGATTCCTCTTATCCCTTCTTTTCTTTTCTACCCTCTCTAACTCACTCATTTTATATATCATATCCCTTATGAAGGGAGACTTCCTTCTGAAGAGAGACGTCCCTTCATAGAGACCACTACCTCTTTCAACTCTAATCGCAGCCTCAGTATTATTTGAATTAATTATATCTGCCTGTTAGGAAATCACAGGCCTCTAAGGAAATGTCTTTAATGTCTTTTTGCTGTCTTCTTTTTTACTATGAAGAATACATTTTTTTATTATATGAGAAGTCCCCTTTTTCCATCGTGGCTTTTCCTTAAGAAAAGTCATGTCTCACATGAATCGCAGCCCTTCCATATTGATATGCAATGCTTCATTTTAGTATTTATATTATATAATAATAATAATAATATTAATTGTTGTATTATTATATAATAATAATAATATATAATATTTATATTATATTGATAATTATATTTATAATAATATTTAATTTAATAATTATATTTAATATTATTTTATATTTATATATATTTATAGTATTAATATATTATATTAATAATAATATAATCATATTCTATATTATCACGGAATAATATAATTTTAATATTATTTATTAAATAATATATATAAGGATTTTTATCATTCGAATTGATATTTTACAAAAGCAACTTCATCGTCTTTTATCACGATGTTTAAATCTTTAATTTAAACAATGCCTTAATATCGGGACATGACAGCCCTCCCCACTCAAGATTGCTTGTCCTCAAGCAATCACAACAAGTTCTTTTCTTACCTTGCACTTTTTAATGTCCGATGTGTTGAGACAAAATCGTGGTTTTAGATTGAACATGCTTTAGTGGAGAGATTGATTGTGATTCCATGAGAGAATTTGTGATCAAAAGAGCATTTGTTTGATGTTTTGATTAACAACGATGTGATGCAAGTATCATAGATTAAAAAAGATTTGAGAGTATTGAGATTCTAAGATTCCAATGAATGACTAAAACATCTTGATCTTTGATTACGAGATTCGGTCTTGTACTTGTCATCTTGTAGTTTTACCCTTTGATATGTTATTGTTTCAAAATTGAGAAGAGTTATGTTCTTGAGGAGTAATTGATTATATGATGTCATGGACAGAAAATTTATGATCAAACAAGATTTGGTAAGCTTTTATTTGATTTTGAATAACGACGTGTTTGAGGAAATACAAGTGTTATAGATGATTATTAAGTGATGGAGAATGATCCTGGAAATTTGTGGGTTATGGGCCCATAATATAACTTAGTATCGGTTCTATGTTACTTAAATCAAGAGAAGAATTAAAAAAAAAAGACTCTTGGAAGAGATGAATTTGGTTCGTGGGTCTTTGTGATTAATGAAATTAACTTTTTGTGTTCTATACTTCCCTAATGTCCCTTGTAGGATATACTGATTTCTTCACCTGCACACGAAAATTAACTCTTGAAAGGGACATTAGTAATATTAAAGATCAATAAATTAGAAATGAAATCAATACATCATAACATAATTAATGATATAACATAAATAAGATTTGATTTCAACATATAGTTATCCATACCTCAAATCGATCCTTTGATAGAATCCATAGAAATACTTGCAAATTAGAGCATGATGGAGGGCACACTTCCTACCTATCACCTCTTATATCCACCTTCAAGGTTTCAAGAGTGTGATGGAGGGCACACTTCCTACCTATCACATCTTGACAAGAGTATGATGGAGGGCACACTTCCTACCTATCATCTCTTGATGAGGGTATAATGGAGGGCATTCTTCCTACCTATCATCCCTTTAACATAATTAGATAAGAGCATGATGGAGGGCATTCTTCCTACCTATCATGTCTTGATGAGGGTATTATGGAGGGCATTCTTCCTACCTATCATCCCTTTAACATAATTAGATAAGAGCATGATGGAGGGCATTCTTCCTACCTACCATGTCTTAGTGAGGGTATGATGGAGGGCATTCTTCCTACCTATCATGTCTTGATGAGGGTATGATGGAGGGCATTCTTCCTACCTATCATCCCTTTAACATAATTAGGTAAGAGCATGATGGAGGGCATTCTTCCTACCTATAATCTCTTTAACATAACTTGATGAGAGCATGATGGAGGGCATTCTTCCTACCTATCAGCTCAAGCACGCAAGCAACCAGCTCAAGCAAGTAGGCAAGTAGCTCAAGTAGACAAGAAATTAGCTCAAATAGACAAGCAAGTAGCTCAAGCAAGTAAGCAAGTAGCTCAAGTAGACAAGCAAGTAGCTCAAGCAAGTAGGCAAGTAGTTCAAGTCACAAAACATACATGTAAGTCGTATACACTTAAATACATAAGTCGCACGAATACATGTATACACATAAGCCACAAGGTAAACATTTGAATACACATAAATCACAAAGTATACACAAGATGGCAAGATGACTGCTCTGATACCACTTGTAATGTCCCCTTTTAGGAAGCTCAAAATTTCTTAACCTTGCACACAATTTTAACTCCTCGTATGATCAATTGCTCTTAGTAATACCTTGTGCTGATCTAATATTTGTATCAATGGATCGTTGATGGAAGGCACGATCTATTGTTAGAGAATTATAATATACATTATTTCTGTATTCTTCTTTTTCCTTGATTGATTTGTATTCCAATTACTTCTGTATAATCAGGTTACTCCATATATCTTGAAGTGTATTGCTTTATTTCTTCTTCCTTGCTTGATGTATATACCTCTTTCTCTTGACAAGGATTCCAATATATATATCTATATATACTTCCTTTTCATATATCTAATTCAGATGTGTTCTTCCCCGATTTGCTGCTGTCTTATTTCTTTCAATGTTTCTGCCTTGAACACAAAAGTATATTTTATTAATCAGATTCCTCTTATCCTTTTTGTCTTTTCTACCCTCTCTAACTCTCACTCATTTTATATATCATATCCCTTATGAAGGGAGACTTCCTTCTGAAGAGAGACGTCCCTTCATAGAGATCACTACCTCTTTCAACTCTAATCGCAGCCTTAGTATTATTTGAATTAATTATATCTGCTTGTTAGAAAATCACAGGCCTCTAAGGAAATGTCTTTAATGTCTTTTTGCCGTCTTCTTTTTTACTATGAAGAATACATTTTTTATTATATGAGAAGTCCCCTTTTTCCATCGTGGCATTTCCTTAAGAAAAGTCATGTCTCATATGAATCGCAGCCCCTCCATATTGATATGCAATGCTTCATTTTAGTATTTATATTATATAATAATAATAATAATAATATTAATACTTGTATTATTATATAATAATAATAATAATAATATATAATATTTTTATTATATTGATAATTATATTTATAATAATATTTAATTTAATAATTATATTTAATTATATTTTATATTTATTTTTATATATTTATAGTATTAATATATTATATTAATAATAATATAATCATATTCTATATTATCACATAATAATATTATTTTAATATTATTTATTAAATAATAAATATAAGGATTTCTATCATTCGAATTGATATTTTACAAACGCAACTTCATCCTCTTTTATCACGATGTTTAAATTTTTAATTTAAACAATGCCTTAATATCGGGACATGACAAGATGAGCTAGGTTTTCGTCCAACTCACCTAATATTCGCAAGGGTTTTCGTCCTTGGAATAGTAGCAACAAAGTTGCAGATCCATAATGGGAAAATCAGAAATAAACTTAATCCATAATGCCAAAATGATTCCCCCACACATACTTAAATACATGGTTCCCTTCTTTTTTCCTCTTGTTGGCCAACCAGCCCAAAATGTTATTATCTTATTGATCATGGCTGACCTTCATGAGATGTTGGAACTCAAAAATAATTTGAATTCCTTTATTTTTATTTCCTAGGCCGACCACCTAAGGTTTACTTCAACGAGCCGACCTACTTGTCATCCTGGCCAACCTAACCTTATGTGTTGGGTGCTCAAAAGTGAATTTAAAATGTTTGTTTAAAATCCTTTTAAGCTGACCTAGGAAGCTGCCTTCACTTAGGCTGACCCATAATGCATCATGGCAACCAAATTCAATTTAAATTTTTTCCTTAATCCGACCTCATCTTTTCCATTAATTTTTGGCCAACATGATTTTCAAATTAAAGATTTGAAAACATTCTTTATCTTCATATTGGCCGACCTGCAAAAGATGTTTTCTCTATTTTAAATCTTACTTCTCCTCCAATGGGTCGCTTCTCTATGAGAGCAATTTATTAATTCACAATAAATACATCATAATTAATAGAAAAATATGACAAGCCTTTTCCCATACTCAAAATGCCTTCCAAAATTCGTGAAGTGTGGAAAATTGGCTCTCGAATCTTCTTCTGTGATCACTCCGAAAAATGGGGAGATTACATTGTCAACCATGAAGCATCTACCTATTTCATCAATGGGGCAATGAAGAATAAATGGAAGTAGTTGACTGACACACTACTTGCATATGAGGAGAGCTCACTAACTGTGAGGTCAGATAAAATTGAAGCTTTGAAGGAAGGATATACTTATTCCTTCTGATATTTTGAAAGGAAAAGGGAAGGGTTGAAGTTGGGGGACAATGCTTTTGGTACCACCTCCTCACCTCTTCTGGTCCTAATTTTTTTCTTGTATCCAAAGGACAATAGGTTGCAGGTGGTGACCATGGAGGTTGATAACAATTATAGGGTGGTTAAATGCCCTAGAATAATTAGAGGGCTGTTCATCACTTCCACTACTATTGGTGGCTTTGCTAATGTTAATAAACATGGTTTAGCTATAAGTGGGAGTGGTGAGGACATTGTTCAATTCCTGGCTAGAGGAGCCTTTATGCAATGAGATTCAGAAAAAGAACTTAGGGTACCTATGTTGGTGGGAGCAAGAGTGATGCTGCACAATCCTCATATGCTGCTAGACAATGTTGTGTACATGCTTGTTCCAAGGACTAGATTTGCAGATTCAAACAAAGGGACATTGATGACTCCGATTCTGGACGATGATAGGTCACTAGGTAAATTGGTCAGTGGTAAAGGCATTATTTTGCTAGAAAAAGGATATGAGGCATGATTTCATCAGCTGGAGCTTTGCCATGGTGGTTCAGTTAGGTTTTTGGTTTAGTATCTTGTCCTATTACTCAAATTATGTCTAAAATATTATGCATTATGCATTTTAGACTTTGATGGTTCAATCCTTTATTGGATCCACTCATATATCTCTATGGTATTTTTGAATGAATTTAAAATTAGGACACTGTAATTTAGCCCAATTTTGCTTAGTTTTTTTCGGTTGAGGGGCCTGTTGATGATTGTTTTTAGACAACTCAACAATAGAGTAAAACACTAAGTATCCCACTCTCTCTTGAGTAAAGTTCCCCGAAGGCTGAGCTATGTGATCCAATGAGGTAACTTCAAGGTTCCTTATTTATGATTTATAGTGGATGAACTCAGTGACTTGATGTGATTTCACTAGTTATCACAAAGGGACTTACGCATACTTTTCTTACTTCGTTCAGCTTATTTCTCCTTTTAGTGTGTATGATGCATGTGCCTTGTCTCAATAATAAAGAAAAGGAAAAAGATGAGGGTTTAGAGAAACTAATCTAAGGTCAATGAAGCAATGATGATGCATGAATAGACAAACTCCTTAATCAACCTAACTCCACTTCGCCAAGAAAACCTACAACTACATAGAGTAGGTGCAATCTCCTAAGAATAGCGAAAGGTTTTCAAATCATGAACGCTCATATAAGCACCCATTAGACGGCGCGGTTCAAACAAGCATCCATAATCGAATTTAAGCAAATTATGATGAAGCTCAGACTAGCTTTATACAACACTTCACCAATGATGAGTGTTAAAAGCATGAGCTAGGAGTTGATCAAATATTCAACACATACATACATAACATCAATGAGCCACTAGTCTACTTCTAATTTACTTAGAAACATCTCTTCATTTCATCAAGATACAAGAAACCATGTTATTCCACAAGACAACACTTAACACCAAGCGAACTCCAATGTCTTTGCATTAATCTTGAGAAATATTTACAACAATCTTCAAGTACTCTCAGAGAATTTTGAGAGTCTCTTCCTACTCTACTGTTCTATTCTCCTACCACTAACTATTATCCTTTCTAACTACTAACTAATGAGGCAACAAGGCCTTTATATAGAATTCCAGAATTACAATGAATGGCCTAGATCAATTCAAGTAGCCAAGGGCTAGGATCATGTCATCTCAGCAATTAGTTACAACAACTTGCTATTTTTAGTACATAAGAGAGGCAATGAAGGCACGTTTTCCAAGATGATAAGCTTGCAGTGAAATGATGTGGCGAAATATGATTGGCTTGATGATGTGTATCTGCCACATAGGTGCCACTTCAGCAACTCTTATGGATTCCAACTGTTTATTCAATTTGCTTTTGGGGCATATTCCCAAATTGTATCATCTGTGTGATGTCTTCGAATGTGATTGCTTTGATGAACTTGAACATTTTGAGAATATATCTTTGTTGATCTTGCCTTGTTCTTTTCTGAGTAAGATATGTATTATACTTGTTGCTCATCTGTCTAACTTTGTTATTCTTCTTCTCTTGCAAGATATAGGTTGATCTTCTTTGGGTGCATCTTCATAGAGAGTAGTGTGACTAATGATGCTTCATGGAGTAAGAGACCTCTTTGAGACTTGAAGATTGATAGAACTTGAAGCTTGATGGATAGATGTCTTCCATGATGCAGATGATGAAGTGCACTTGAACAATGAACTTGATGTGATCCTTTGGAGTGGCTATCTTCTATCTTCATTTTACTCCTTGCATGAAGGTGGTTCCAGGCGCTTGCTCCTTAGATGACCATTTAGTTCCATCCTGCAACACAAATCAAGAAACACTTCAATTCTTTGACCTTACAACACAAAACAATCATTTTAAACAATTAATAGCCCTTCCAAGCCTAGGCGCATTGGATGCCAAATTGATTGATTTCGTAAATGCAATCATAAAATTTAAATTAAGCATCATATATGAGTGGTGCATTAGATCACAATTTCATCCTCCTTTTAAAAGAACTCATAAAATTTGAATTAAACTTCACACTAAGAGTGGCGCATTGGATGACAATTTCATCCTTCTCCTGGATTTCTTCATAAAGCTTGAATCAAACCACATCAAGAGTGGCGTACTGGATGAGGATTTCATCCTTCTCTTAAAATCATGCCTCTACAAACTATAACAACCCTTTTGGTCTAGGTGCATTGGATGAGGATTTCATCCTTTGCTTAAAAGATGTCTTAAAACTTGAGTTAAACCACCTCCAATAGTGGCGCACTAGATGGCAAATTGGATCTTCGCCTAAAAGCTCTTATGAAACTTGCAATTAAATTACATTATTCCAAGCGTACTAGATCAAGATTTGGATGCCTTCCTGAAAATTGAAACAAGAACCTCATCTCTTGGCCATTGGATGAGGATTTGGATGCTCGCCTGAATACTTAGCCATTTTTTGCAAATTTTGAAGGTGAAGAGCCCTAGGTGGAAGTATATTTGAAAAATATATTTAAGTATATACTTTAAATATTTTTGAAATGTACTTCTAAGATGTTTGAGATAGGTCCCGGATCCATAGGATTTAACATGCAGATTCTAGATTTTTGAGGATCCACCAGATTTCAGACTTAGTCAATTTCAAGGCCTCAAGGATTGACTTCAGGATATCAGACTTAGTCAATTTCAAGGCCTCAGGGATTGACTTCAGGATTCTCAATTGCACCTTGTTTGACGGATGACTGTCATGTCCCTATAACGATTTATAATTGAATTGTTTAGTTAAAATATAATATATAATATATTTATTTAAAATATATTATTAATATGTATTATTTAAATAATATTATTAATTTGATATAATTAAATATCTTATAAATATAAATATTTAAATATTATAAAATAAAATATATAAATTAACTAGATATATTATAAATATAAATATTTTAATATAATATTTATATGAATAATTAATAAGATATATTATTATATATAAAAAAAAAATATTACAAATATTAATGAAGAGTCTTATCCATTAAAGCTTGAAAGTAAAGTAATTTAGAATAAGGCAAAGTAACATATAAAGATAAAAGTCTAATAAGACAAAAAACATTATCCCACCATATTATATGCTTGTGAATAAAATAAGATAAAAGAGCTCCCATACTTAATAACAAATGTATTTATTTATACTATATATATTATATAAATAATGTACTTTAAAAAGATTAAGGGGAGGCCGAAGGATATTTATAAGTGCAGTGATTAAGTTGGTTGACACCAGTGATCACATTAATAAATAATATATTATAATATATCTAATAATAAAAATACAAATATTATTATTATCTTATATTGTAATATAAATATAAATAATATAATATAAATCATATATCATTTATTATGATATAAATGATATAATATAAATAATATATCATTTATTATAATGATATAATATAAATACAAATAATATAAATAAACATATTTTAAATAAGGGAGTTACGTATGGTTAGAACTAGTTTTACCACAAAAGGGAATTAATATAAAGTAATAAAAATTATAAGAGGGTAAGTATGTCTTTTACTACCAAGCATAATAAGAGATGTGCCTCTTCGAACATATCCCTTGAAAGAGAAATAAATAAAGGTTGTGAGATAGAAGGAAAACATCATCGGAAGAAAATATAACTTATCATAAATTAATAAATAGAGATACGTACATCAACAGTAAAAAGGTGGGAAATATATATTATAAAATATAAAAACGGCAACAGCAATACAATAAAAATTATATTACGGCGGCATAGGTAAGGAATCCCAGGTAAATCTACAGCAGGTAAGTAAGTATTTATATTTACTTCTTCAATTTATGATTTGTAAGAATTATATTTACTTGTTCAATTTATAACTTGTAAGATATAAATAATAAGGTTATGAATGTTGTGAATAATCCATTGACTGCTAGGAAGCTCTAATAATCTCATATTAGGAAAAGTTAATAATAGTAGAGTAAACATCTAATGAAATATGCATTCAAGGGGAAATATCAATACACTAGTAATTATTGAATATCCAAGAAAGTGAATTTTTAAATAGAAGGCATGATGCCTAGAATAATAAGTATGTTCTATAAAGAGATTGATTATGAAATCATCCTTAAGAAGCAATCAACATGACCATGGAGTACTGGGCTAGGATTAGTAGCCTTCCCCTTAATCCACCTACACACCTTATTAGTATGAGACTAGTGGTCAGAAGGAATCTAGTGTCTAGCACTCGAGCTGGCAAGTCATTGCCCCTCAGAGCTAAGAGCGAAGTATTGCCGGGTGTAGCATGAAGCTCTTAGACCTAGGGTAAGAACGAAGTATTGCCGGGTGTAGCATGAAGTTCTTGACCTTATGGTTGCGTAGGACCTAGATAATATTAATGGCCTAACGGTAGGTGAATCTCGAGCTGGCTATAAGCCCCTCCGAGCCAAGAGTGAAGTACCTCCAGGTGTGAGGTGAAGCCTTGGGCCTACGGCCGTGGGTCTTGGAATCCTTAATCCACCCTCTCATATTAGGTGAGTGGTCTGATTAATGGGTAGGATTATGAACGTCCTCCCCGAGGTATGTCCATAACTCATGTGTGATTAATGATATAAGATAGGTCATGAACATGGATAGATGACTAGAAAGGATATGAAATAGATAGTTTATTATTGTTAAGCACTTTATGTAAACATGATGAAATGATTTGTATACTAATGTGCTCTTTTACAAGTTGAAATTGTTTGCAAGGTTGCTAAAATTTTGGCTTGCTAGAAGGGGACATTACAATGACCTTCCTAATTTCTTGCTTGCAAGGAGATTAACTCATTTGACTCGTTTCTAGTGAGGCTCTCTCCAGGAGATTATGATTTCCAGCACGTAAACACCACTGACTTCATCATGAAAAAGTGCTAAGACATCATCCAAGACTAAAGAAAAGCACTGGAGCTCAAAAAAGGGGGGTCCCCATTTGTAATGGGGCGATGTGTGATTAGCTCACAACATCTAGCGTCAACCCGAATAAATGTTCCTGAACATTTCAAAGACAAAGACTCAATCCAGACCTAGAAACTTAGACACTCCTCTACTCATCAACTAACTAGACGACCAACTCAAAAAGGAAAAGAATCATAAATTGGATCAAGACACTACATCTCTTGATGTGTGATTAAAGATAGGTTTCAATTAAAACAATTTCTTAAGTATTCCAAAGATAAACAAAAGTCAAGTTTCAACATTTTCATGTACACCCACACACCAAATCAAATAAACACAATTACTTGATCAAAGAATCGAAACCAATTGCCAGCATGACTATCCACATTTTGAGGATTCAAGTGTGTACACTTGCGTTCATTTCCATCCCTTAGACACTAGGATCATCTAAGCTCACCTGTCTCAAGCTAGGTAAATTCATGAAAACGGATGAATGGACACATATATACGAATGAAATGAGCAATAATGGCGTGCAACGACATTGAACGAAGTAATGACGAAATGGGTATGATATAGAAATGTAATGAAATGAGACAGTGTGTCTCTACACATGACGCCTGTTTGCTAGGTTTTCATCATGGTACTTATCCAAGGCACCACCAAAGGTGGCTTTCACCAGTGGACGAAAAATTTCTCTTTACTATTTTTTTTTTGAAATAGGATGACAATTACACACGACGCCTGTTTGGCAGGTTTTCACCATGGTAATGAATAGAAAGAACTCCAGAGTCTAATTCTGCAGATAACACGATGGTCCATATAAAACCATGTCAAGTTATTGTACTTACTGATGTTGGTAGGGGACGACAAAAATGATACGGAAAGAGTGGATTATGATGTGGATTATGCTGCAATGACGGTAAGCGAAAAAATGTATCCAACATCTAGACCAGATGAAATGCGGAAGATGGAGGAAAATGAAGGGTATACGGTGGAATGAATGAAATGAAACCATGAATCAATGTTTGTTCATATCGACCTAACTTCGAAGCTTGCAAGTGGAAGGGAAGGGAATGAAGGAATGGGAACGATGGTTAGTGAACGGGTGGAACGATAACTTAAGGACCCACACAAACTTAGAATTTTCTGTTTGATTTCATTTTGTGGGATGAAGTAATTTGAAATTTTGAATGGAATGGGATGGATGGATGGGTGGATTTCGTGGATGCGAAAGCCGCTTTGGATTCGGCTTCTTAGACTTGAGTACCTGAGCCTTTTGTTTTACCCTTTGCTTTTCTCTGAAGTATGGAATGAAATAGCCTTCAAATATGCTTTGCTTGGATTTTTGGCATTTGTGCTCTGAGGCATAAAGATCTTAGGATTTTTAGGAATTTATTTGCTTGATGGTAAAAGCATCTGAATATTTATTTCGTGGAAATATGGGATGGGCAGATGGATTGCAAGCTTCTTGCTTAGACGACACTTACATTCGTTAATCATGATTAGGAAATAGGTAAATGGATAAGGAAATATGGTAATGTGATGGGAAAAGTGACGGAAAGACGAATGGCGGAAGGTATGAATAGTTACATGCTTCTAGACCTTGCATAGTAACGAAAGTGGAGTGAATATATATGTGAATGGTGGATTTATGCGGAATGGATGGAAATACCAACATCTTGACCCTGCTTACCTTGGAGTGGCCAAGGTTATATGAATGGATATTGACATGGATGAGCTTCAAACATACTTTGTCCCAAAGGACATAAATCTATACCTTGATAGTGCATTTGAAGTATATAATAGATAACCGAACTGTGCATAAGATTCGGACATCAGACTTGAATTCATTATTGGACGAAGAAGATAGAGTGGATGGAAACTTTATTGCTTTCAAATGGGGTGATAAGCGGAACGAAATGGATGGAAGTATGCAAGGATGCTTATTATGGAGCGGAGCGGAAACATGAACTACCTTGAGATTTTTACTTAATCCAGGTTGACAAAGACTTTCCTAGAAACTTCGGAATCATTAAGATATGTAAGATATAAAACCTCAAAATACTTCAAGCAATACCGAACAACTGACTTATCTCCCAAGAGCAAGTAATCATGCTATCTGACACTAATGATGGGATCCACGGGAAATCCATCAATCATGACCCAAGTTTCTCAAAGGAATACATAAGAATTTAGATTTAGCATTTTAAAACATTATAACCAAAAGATAGCAGTGTTTGGACACAATATATGATTAGTTTCCGAGTCAAGTCCAAAATCTAACAAGATGATAAATGGAAATAAAAACGTCTTCAGATTCTAAGACTTTCATGAATGGATGTCTAAGAAATGAACTAACATGTTATCACGAATTGAAACCAGAGTGTAAGATAACATCACCTTCTTACAAATAGGAAACCCGACACAGCAAACCAACTAAACTTAGCAACAGACAACTAATCTATGAAAGAAAAATAAACCACTAAGTTAAGGAAAAACCAACAACAAGCAAACAACACGAAAACAAAACTAAGCCAAGGACAAACAACACTTGAGTCAAATGACCTCAAGGGACCAAATCTACTCTAAGACGCAACATGAAATGAAAACCTTACCCTAACCTAGCTATGTACAAGCAACAGAGGGATGCAACCCTAGACACTGAGTATATACATGCCCTAGCATGGTTTTTCAGTATGAACAGCAACAGTAATGTAACAGTGACAGCCCTCAACCGAACAAATTCATCCTTGAACTCAGACCATTGACCCTTCAGGCGAAAGACCTCAAATGTAGGAAATTTTTTTTGGCGGTATTATGATCAATTGAGGATTCTCGTTAGGACCATGATTTATCCAAATGCAGGTTGTTCTACCCAATTCGCCATAATCAAATTCATATTCAACGTGTTCAATATGTTCAAGATCATTATCAATATCATTACTATCAGTGCTATCAATGCTATCAATCAGAAGTTCATGATGTTCAAATTCAAAACTCTTCCAATCAATAGAAGGGAAAGATACAACCTGATGCTCACTGTTTTCAATGAGACATGGCCTACCAAGCATTCGATCATACTCTATACATCTATCAGGAGGTCGCCATTGATGATTGATGAGCTTCTCACCCTCTTCGTATTGCATGATCTCATCACCCAATTCCTTTGTGATTTCTAGCAACGGTGTCAACAACCTTTTGATCTCAGCATCCATCGCTGCAGCATGTTCTTCAATTGTCATTCTCTTCTTTGGCTTGATATCTTCTTGTAAAATAATGGAAGCGTCAAGCGTCAACCCGAATTGCTCTTGTCTACTCATACGCTTTTCATCGGCATACTCTTGAATAATAGCTTCCAAATTCTTTTGCAGCGCTTCTAGTTCATGATCTTCTAATAATGTTCTCTGTACTTCTTGTAGCTCATTCTCAAGGATCTCTTGATGTAATGTAGATGTATATTCCTCAAGAAACTTAACTTCATCAAATTCAGGTTCCTGCCACAAGCTCGAACTTCTTTCTTTCTCAATTGCCGCTCCAAGTGATCTAACATCTTTTAAACACTGTTTACAATCCTCTAATGCTTTTGATAACTTTTGTCCGAATGCTTCTATCTCTTCAGGATTGATAAACTCGTATTCATATTCCTTCTCACTGGTACATTGCTTATCAAGGTTCTTTGTAGTGGAGACTTCTTCCTCACTAGGTACACCAGCTTCTACTTCCTGCATGGCTTGATGAATTGCTTCCCAGCATTTCTCACAAGTGTATTCCAAATGATCTATATCATGCACCCTACACCAATTTCTAGAAAGCAATATATCATCTACACCTAAATCCCTGTCATTCTTTAATTCCTTCTTGATTTCCTCTTTAAGCTTCTTGAATGCTTTACCATTAACAGGAGTATTAGGATCCATCTTTGAAAATACTGCTGGCTCATGTACTTGTAGAAATGAAATTTTCCTTTGCACAGCTAAGTTCATCCTTGATAAGAATGTTATACAATCTGCTTCTTTATGATCATTTGTATTATGAATATGACATCCATACTTGCACTCGAAGTCTTTTAAACTCTTGCCACCAAGACGCACATACAATGACCACCATAGTTGTATAACAATGGGAGTTGAATTTGCAGGATCATACCCAACAACTTGTTGCATATTCAAGCTTGAATCCATGGTTGAGAAATCCATCTTCTGGTTTTATGTATTTTTTTGCTTTTCTACTTTTTTTGTATTTTTTGAAATATAAGAGATCTTTGAAATCTCGAATCTGTCCTTCAAAGCTCACTTCAAACTTCAATCCACTACTCGGAGTATCTTGTTGCTCTACTTGAAATGAAGAATGTCCATGTTCATGCCCTCCTTCTAGCGCCAAAAATGTTGATGATTGTTTTTAGACAACTCAACAATAGAGTAAAACACTAAGTATCCCACTCTCTCTTGAGTAAAGTTCCCCGAAGGCTAAGCTATGTGATCCAATGAGGTAACTTCAAGGTTCCTTATTTATGATTTATAGTGGATGAACTCGGTGACTTGATGTGATTTTGCTGGTTATCACAAAGGGATTTACGCAGACTTTTCTTACTTCGTTCAGCTTATTTATCTTTTTAGTGTGTATGATGCATGTGCCTTGTCTCAATAATAAAGAAAAGGAAAAAGATGAGGGTTTAGAGAAACTAATCTAAAGTCCATGAAGCAATGACGATGCATGAATAGACAAACTCCTTAATCAACCTAACTCCACTTCGCCAAGAAAACCTACAACTACATGGAGTAGGTGCAATCTCCTAAGGATAGCGAAAGGTTTTCAAATCATGAACGCTCATATAAGCACCCATTAGATGGCGCGGCTCAAACAAGCATTCATAATCGAACTTAAGCAAATTATGATGAAGCTCAGACTAGTTTTATACAACACTTCACCAACGATGAGTGTTAAAAGCATGAGCTAGGAGTTGATCAAATATTCAACACATACATACATAACATCAGTGAACTACTACTCTACTTCTAATTTACTTAGAAACATCTCTTCATTTCATCAAGATACAATAAACCATGTTATTCCACAAGACAACACTTAACACCAAGCGAACTCTAATGTCTTTGCATTAATCTTGAGAAATATTTACAACAATCTTCAAGTACTCTCAGAGAATTTTGAGAGTCCTCCTACTCTACTGTTCTATTCTCCTTCCACTAACTATTATCCTTTCTAACTACTAACTAATGAGGCAACAAGGCCTTTATATAGAATTCCAGAATTACAATGAATGGCTATGTGATCCAATGAGGTAACTTCAAGGTTCCTTATTTATGATTTATAGTGGATGAACTCAGTGATTTGATGCGATTTTGCTGGTAATCACAAAGGGACTTACGCAGACTTCTTACTTCATTCAACTTATTTCTCCTTTTAATGTGGATGATGTATGTACAATGCCTCAACAATAAAGAAAAGGAAAAAGGTAAGGGTTTTGAGAAACTAATCTAAGGTCAATGAGGCAATGATGATGCATAAATAGACAAACTCCTTAATCAACCTAACTCCACTTCGCCAAGAATGCCTACAACTACATGGAGTTGGTGCAATCTCCTAAGGATAGCGAAAGGTTTTCAAATCATGAAAGCAGCTCAAACAAGCATCCATAATCGAACTTAAGCAAATTATGATGAAGCGCAGACTAGCTTTACACAACACTTCACCAACGATGAATGTCAAAAGCATGAGCTAGGAGTTGATCAAATACTCAATGCAAACATACATTACATCAATGAACTACTACTCTACTTCTAATCTACTTAGAAACATCTCTCCATTTCATCAAAATACAAGAAACCATGTTATTCCACAAGACAACACTTAACACCAAGTGAGCTCCAATATTTTTGCATTAATCTTGAGAAATATTTACAACAATCTTCAAGTACTCTCAGAGAATTTCGAGAGTCTCTTCCTACTCTACTCTACTACTCTACCTGCCTACTAACTACTAACTTTACAAATGAGGCAACAAGGCCTTTATATAGAGTTCCAGAATTACAATGAATGGCCTGGATCAATTCAAGTAGGCAAGGGCCCAGATCATGCCATTTCAGCAATTAGTTACAACAACTTGCTATTTTTAGTACATAAGAGAGGCAATGAAGGCACACTTTTCAAGATGATAAGTTTGCAGTGAAATGATGTGGCGAAATATGATTGGCTTGATGATGTGTATTTGCCACATAGGTACCATCTCAGCAAGTCTTATGGATTTCAACAATCAATTCAATTTGCTTTTGGGCATATTCCCAAATTGCATCATCTGTGTGATGTCTTCGAATGTGATTGCTTTGAATTTGAATGCTTGGGAATGTATCCTTGTTGATCTTGCCTTGTTCTTTGTAAGTAGGATATGTATGATGTATGTAGCTCATTGTCTAACTTTGTTATTCTTCTTCTCTTGCAGGATATATGTTGATCTTCTTTGCTTCTTCATGGAGAGTAGTGTAGATGATGATGATGCTTCATGGAGTAAGAGACTTCTCAAAGACTTGAAGCTTGAAGAACTTGAACCGATGGATGGATGTCGTCCATGATATAGATGATGAAGTGTACTTGCACAATAAGCTTGAAGTGTTCCTTTGGAGTGGCTATCCTCAATCTTCACTTCACTCCTTGCATGAAGGTAGTTCTAGGCATTTGCTCCTCAGATGACTCCTTAGTCCACGCTCCTGCAATACCAACCAAGAAACAATATCATTCACTTGATAAACACTTTTATAATATAAAGAGATCATCTTTAAAAATTTAAATAACCTATCTCAAGTCTAGGCGCTGTTGTGACCTAATCACACATCGCCTCATTGCAAATGGGGACCCCCTTTTTTTTGAGCTCTGATGCTTTGCATTTAGTTTTGAATGATGTCTCTAGATTGTTTCCTGATGAAATCAGTGGTTAAGACAAAGTAAGTTGCATGGCTCCGGGTGAAGGAGGAGTGTAGACTTAGGAAAATCATGATGATGACAACTCCAACACTATGATGCATTTGGGTCATGGCGTGAAAATTAGACCTTCTAGAGGCACTAAGGGAGTTGCTCTTGGACTCAGTTGGGTTTGGAAACCATAAAGTGGTAAGGCATTGTCAAGTAAGGTGGTTAAGTTTTCAATCAAGATTCAAATTCCTCAACCAATGCGCCACTTCTAGAGGAGGTCTAATCCATCACTTTGACATCTTTCACACAAGGATCCCAAAACCCTCATCTAGTGCGTTTGATCCAAGGCGCTCTCATCAAAAGGTGAAGATGATGGTTTGAAGTGAATTTTCAACCGGAGCTTAAATTTGTCAACCAACGCGCCTAGTCTAATGCGCCATTTTGGATCAAAAATTGAAAGAGAGTTTGAAGATATGTTGAAAGGAGAATACAAAAATTGTCATCTAATGTGCTGCCCTATGAAGGAAGCTAGACTTAAGTCTTGTCACATCTCTTAGATGAGAATCCAAATTCCTTAAGTGATGCACCCTTGTGAGGCATTCAACCGGAGTCCAAAAACCTCAACCGACGTGCTCAAGGATGAAGTAATAGTTTGGGTTTTAACTTTGAATCAAGGAGCAACCAAAACATGAGACTAACGCACCTAAACCAATGCGCCTAAGATTGGAAGGATCTGCTTACAACTCCAAAGAGATTTCTAAATCAGGATTCAAAAACCTTAACCAAAGCGCCCTTATTATGAAAAGTTCAACCGGAGTCCAAAAGCCTTAAGCAATGCGCCCAAGGTCAAAATGCATTCTTCAAGTAGATATCAAGATTTGTGATCAAAATAGGGGAGTGTGGAAGTGCAACTTTTAAGAAGAGGATCCAAACCTATAAGCAATGCGCCATCTTATGGGAAGGAGTTGAAGTTAAATTTTGAAAGCATCTTAAGAAGAGATCAAGCTGCCCAACCAATGCGCCATTTTAGGATGAGACAAGTTTCAAGTTTCAAATGGTTTATCAACAGGAGATCAACATGTCTAACCGATGCGCCATTTTGATGACTTCCAAATGAGGATCCAAATTCCTTAACCAATCCGCCAAAGTCAAAAGAAGACTAAATTTGCTGTCTAATGCGCCTTTATGAAGGAGAATAAATTCAAGATTATGAGAAGACTTCTCAACCAAGGATCAAAATTGCTAACTAATGCACTCATGATGGAGGATGTTCTTTTGATTGTTTAAGTGCAGATTTTATGTGATTTCAAGGGGAGACCAAATCTGTCATCTATTGCGCCACATGTGGAGAGGTTGCTGATTGCAAGTTTTGATACAACTTTAAGAGGATACAAAAAAAAACCTGAACTGCTGCACCTTATCCAATGCGCCAGCTTCCTTAAGGAGTGAACAATGTAGGGTTCAAAACAAGTTTCAACCAAATAACTAAATTCTGGTCTGATGCGCCATCTTTAAAAGAGGTTGTAAACTCAAAATTTTGATACATTTTCAAGAGGATACTAAATTCTGGTCTGCTGCGCCATTTCATGTGAGATTAAATTCAAATTTTGTAAGGGCTTTTCAACTAAAGATTAAAACTGTGATCTGTTGCGCCTAGAAAAAGCTTATATAAGATTGTCTTTTTGAGTGGGTTCTTTGAGAAGTATCATCATTTTATGTCATCTCCTATTGTTTGAAGTCATTGAGATATCAAAGTGAAGTCAATTTGATGATAAGAGTGTTGAATGATTCTTATGTGTTATGAAATCAAGTGTTTATCAAGAGGATTGATGTTGTCTCTTTCCTTGTGTGTTGCAGAAGCGTGAATGGAGCTAAGGAATCATCAAAGGAGTTAACATCCGGAGTCACCAACATTCAAAGAAGTCAACAAGTTGCCATCTTGGAGAAGACATCATGTAGCTTCTCCAAGTGATCACTTCAAGTTCAACATGCCGACACCCTTCATCTTCATCATCATCAAGCATCCCAAAGACATCTATAAAGTTTCAAGTTCCTCCGGTACATTCAAGCCTCCTTGAGAAGTCATCTACTCCACATATAAGGAAGATGTTATCATCAATATCTACACTCCAAAGGATCCTTTCAAGTTGGAACACCTCATCTTCAAACAAGGACATCTATCCATTCAACTTCAAGTTCTTTCACGATCTTCAAGTCTAAGAGAGATCTCCATGTTATCGTGAAGGAAGTATCATTATCATCTACACTACTCTCTTCAAGAAGAAGATGCATCCAAAGAAGATCATCATGTATCCTACCTGCAAGAAGAAACATCACAGAGTTAGTCAAATGAAGCAACAAACATCATACACCTCCAGTTTACAAGAAGATGAACAAGGCAAGATCTACAAGATGCATTCCCAAATAGGCAAGTTCAAAGCAATCACATCGAAGACATCACAAGATGATACAATTTGGGAATATGCCCCACAAAACAAATTGAATCAATAGTGGGAATCCATAAGAATTGCTAAGATGGCACTTATGTGGCATGTACATCATCATCGATCCGATCATAGCTTGCCACATCATTTGACAAAGCAAGAAGACAGAGAGGACCTCCATGTGGAAGATGCTCCAAAGATTCCATCTTATCTTATCTTCTTGGAAAGTGTGCCTTCATTGCCTCTCTCATGTACTAAAAATAGCAATTTGTTGTAACTACCTACTGAGGTGGCATGATCTGAGCCCTTGGCTATCTGGATTGATCCAAGCCATTCAATGTATTCTGGAACCTCTATATAAAGGCCTTGTTGCCTCATTTGTAAATATATAGATTAGAAATTAGAGTAGTAGATAAGGAACAGTTTGTAAGAGTAGAATAGAAGAGATTCGAGAAATTTTCTGAGAGGACTTGAAGTTGTAAATATTTCTCAAGATTAATGCAAAAACATTGGAGTTCATTTGGTGTTAAGTGTTGTTTTGTGGAATAACATGGTTTCTTGTACCTTGATGAAGTGGAGAGATGTTTCAAATTAGACTAGAAGTAGATTAGCAACTCATTGATGTAATGTATGTTGTCTTGAATATTTGATCAACTCCTAACTCATGCTTTTGACATTCATCGCCGGTGAAGTGTTGTGTAAAGCTAGTCTGAGCTTCATTTGCTTAAGTTCGATTGTGAATGCTTGTTTGAGTTGTGCTATTCGATGGGTGCTTATACGAGCCTTCATGATTTGAAAACCATTCGTTTACCTTAGGAGATTGCACCAACTCCATGTAGTTGTAGGCATCCTTGGCGAAGTGGAGTTAGGTTTATCAAGGAGTTTGTCTATTCACGCATCATCATCTACTTCATTGACCTTAGATTAGCCTTTCTGAACCCTTATCTTTTGCTTTTCTTTATTATTATTGATACATCATCCACACTAAAAGGAGAAATAAGCTAAGGAAGTATGAAGAAGTCTAACGTAAGTCCCTTTGTGATTATCACCAAGATCACATGTAATCACTGAGTTTATTCACTATAACTTATAAAAAAGGAACCTTGGAGTTGTCTCGATTGATCACTTTGTTTGGCATTCAAGAGACTTTATTCAAGAGAGAGTGGGAAACTTAGTGTTTTACTCTATTGTTGACTTGTCTAAAAACAATCATCAACAGGCGCACTTATTGATCTATAGGGAGGTAAAAGTGTGCCCAGCACCAAATGACCTTGTATTTGCTATTTTTGATCTCAAACGATTAAAGATGACTTATGATGGTTCTTTCTTGCAAAGCGCTCAATCAATGGTGTCATTTTATGCAATTTCCTCTTAGGCGCTAATTTAGGTTTGCAGAGGAATAAAAGTGCGTCTAGGATCTGGTGGCTTCATACTTGTCATTTTGATGATTCAAGCAATGGGATAATGCTTCTTTTCTTCAAGGTGTTCACGTATTGATGTCAATTTACATGTCATTGAGGCGCAAATTTAGGTGTGCAAATGAGGAAAAGTGCGCCTAACTTGACTTAGCTTGTTTTCTTGATCTCAAACTCATACTGATGATTACAATGTTCAACTTTAACAAAGTGAGGTCTTTCATCCTTGATTCCTGCCTTCACAAGACTAGGCGCCAATTGAGGGTTGCTCAGGTGCAAAAGTGCGCCTAGCTACTTAGGAGCTTTATATTGTCACTTCTATGATCTCAATCAATTGAACATGTCCTAGAATGCTCTTATTCCTCAAGCGCTTACCTAATGATGTCAACTCATGCATTTCTTCAAAGGTGCAACTTTGAGGTTAATCAAGTGGAAATTAGCACCTAAATCTTATTTTGTTATTTGATATCACTTAGGCGCCAATTTTGTCTCTGGATAAGTAGAATTGCGCCTTGAGCTAATTAACTTCAACATTTTGAAAAGTTATAAATTCAAACATGCTTTTCCTCTAGGTGCAAAAATGAGGTTGTTCATACTAAAAAGGGTGCCTTGATAAGGATGAATGTTGACTCCAACTTAATGCAATATCATGACTTAAAACTCCTATCAGTGCTTGTCAAGGACCTTTCAATGTTGATTCTTTCCTTCTCACCCTGAAGCGCAATTTGATGGTTGAATAGGTGTCAATTGGCGCCTTGTCATGAGTGAGTGTTCTCTCCAAGGTAGGCGCATTTTTGAGGCGTTAGGAGTTGAAAATTGCGCTTAGACTCCCTTAATGATGTTGATCTCCCTTGAGGTGCAAATCTAGGTTTGCATGGAGGTGAAAGTGCGCCTTGCCTTACTTAGAGTCATGCACTTGACTTAAGGCGCTAGTTTGTGATTGCACAAGTGGAAAAGTGCGCCTCACTTCTTGGGTTAGTTTGTTGATATTTTAACATTTTTAGATACTTGTGTAGACTTCCCGGAGGCTATACTATCTCTTAGGCATTAGATTTCATGATTTTAAGCTCCTTTCATTCAAGGCGCCCAAATGGAGTTGAAGAGACAGGAAAGTGCACCTTGGCTTCTTGGTGTGATTGAATGGTTTTTAACGTTGGAGGATGCTTAAGTATGCTCATTTTGACGAAGTAAAATCTCCTTAACATTGATTAGTGTCATTTGAACTTAAGGCATTCAAAGGTGTCTGTAAAAACAAGGAATTGCGCTTGTACTTTGTAAGGCGCATTTTGATGATGCTTGAGGTATGGATTTGCGCCTAAGGCTAGATAGTTGTTACTTCAAGGTTTCATGGACTTCAGGACTTGTATGAGCTCTTGGGAACTTGTCAAACTCAATAGCATCACAGTTTGAGGATTCAAACAAGCTTTCTCCCTAGGTGCCAAAATGCAGTTGTCCAGATGCAAAAGTGCGCCTCACTTCCAAGATGCTTATTCTCCTTCCAAGGCGCCAAAAGGTGGTGGTAGAGACATGGAATTGCGCCTAGGTTTATGATATGCATTTAGTGTACTTGATCAACTTTGGAAACTCCATGAAGGTCATACTTCTCAAGGCACAATTTTCTATAGTTTAAAACATTCACTTCATGTTAAGGCGCTCATAGGTGACTCTACAAGAGCAGATTTGCGCCTTGGACTCTAGGTTCCTTTTCTCGCAAAATTTTCTAAGTTAAACACTTGTTGAGGATCAAAATGTTAATTCCTATCAGGGCGCCACAATTTGGAGTGTTTTGAAGCTTGTTCTCCTCTAGGGGCAATATGACATCTCTACTTTAGGCGCATATTTGGGTCTCAATCTTAGGTGCATATTTGGGTTTGCAGAGGTGAGAAAGTGCGTCTAACTTCTTGGAGCAAATTTGCGCCTATGAAATGGAAGTCCCCAGAGTTAGGTATATTGAAAAATATATTTAAGTATAAGTTTGGAAATTATACTTTAAATATTTTTCAATATACCTTCCAGGATGTTTGAGATAGGTCTCGGATCCATGGGATTTAACATGCAAATTCTAGAATTTGGGGAATCCACTAGATTTCAGACTTAGCCAATTTTAAAGATTTTTAGGATATCAAACTTAGTCATTTTCAGGATCTCAAAACATCAGGATATTATGGTTTCTACCACGAAGCTATAGGCTCAAACACTACTGACTTCATCATGAAATAAATCTAAGACATCATCCAGGACTCAAGGCGAAGCACCGGAGCTCAAAAAAAAGGGGGTCCCCATTTTCAATGGGGCAATGTGTGATTTGGTCACAACATCTAGCGTCAACCCAAATAAATGTTCTTGAACATTTCAAAGACAAAGGCTCAATCTAGATTCAGAACCTTCAGAGACTTCTCTACTCATCAACTAGCTAGACGACAAACTCAAAAAGGAAAAGAATCATAGATTGGATCAAGACACTGCATCTCCTGATGTGTGATTAAAGATAGGTTTCAATTAAAGTAGTTTCTTAAGTGTTCCAAAGATAAACAAAAGTCAAGTTTCAACATTTCCATGTACACCCACACACCAGATCAAATAAACACAACTACATGATCAAAGAATCAAAACCAATTGCCAACGCGACTATCCATATTTGAGGATTCAAGTGCATACACTTGTGTTCATTTCCATCCCTTAGAAACTAGGATCGTCTAAGCTCACCTGTCTCAAGTTAGGTAAATTCATGAAAAGCGGATGGACGGACACATATGCATATGGATGAAATGGGAAATAATGGTATGCAATGGCGATGGACGTAGTGATGGTGGAATGAAGTGGAAATGAAATGAAACGAGACATTGTGTCTATACGCATGACGCATGTTTGCCAGGTTTTCATCATGGTACTTATCCAAGGCGCCACCAAAGGTGGTTTTCACCTGTGGACGAAAATTTTTTCTTTACTAATTTTTTTTTTTCATTTTAAAAAAATAAAAATAAAAATAGGATGACCATTACACACGGTGCCTATTTGCCAGGTTTTCACCATGGTAATGAATAGGAAGAACTCCAAAGTTTGATTCTGCAGACAACACGATGGTCCATACAAAACCATGTCAAGTTATAATACTTACTGATGTTGGCAGGAAATGACAAAATGATATGGAAAGAGTGGATTATGACGTGGATTATATGAAAGTATATTCAGACATAAACCAAGTGAGTGGTAGGATTTATTGAATGGCGGAAAAGGCAGTGAAAATGAATGGTATACGTAATGGAAAGGATGGAATGAAACCATAAATCAACGTTTGTTCATATCGACCTAACTTCAAAGCTTGCGAATGGAAGGGAAATGGATAAAGGGACGGGAATGGTGATTAGTGGACGAGCGAAACAGTAACTTCATAACCCACATGAGCCTAGAATATTCTTGTTTTAATTTTATTTCATGGGATGAACAAATTTGGGATGGAATAGAATGGAAATGGAGTTACTAGATGCGGAAGCCTCTTTGGATTCAGCTTCTTGAACTTAAGTACTCAGAATTTTGTCTTTTCTTTTGGAATATGGAATGAAGTAGCCTTTGAATATGCTTTGCTTTGGTTTCTGGCGTTTGTGCTTTAAGGCATAAAGATCTGTAGGATTTTCAGGGATTTCTTTATGTCAATGGTAAGAGCATCCAAATATTTATTTTGTGGAAATATGGGATAGGCGGAAGGATTGCAAGCTTCTAATTTAGACAACACTTACATTCATTAATCATGATTAGGAAATGGGTAAATGGATAAGGGAATATGGCAATGTGAGAGGAAAGGCGGAGGTAAGATGGATGGTGGAAGGTATATGCAGACATATACTTTTGGAATCTGCATAACAATGGAAGTGAAGTGAACACATATGAAATGGGTAGATAATGTAGTTGTGTTGAATGGATGGAAGTACCAACATCATGACCTTACTTACCTTGCAGTAACCAAAGCTATGTGAATTGATATTGACATGGATGAACTCCAAATGATTGTCCCTAAAGGACTCATATATGTACCAAGATAATGGACAACTGGACTGTGCATAAGATTTGGACTTCAGACTCGAATTCATTATTGGACGAAAAGACAAAGTGGATGAAGGCTTTTATTACTTTCATGTGGGGATGATGAGCAGAATGAGATAGAGGAATGCAAAATGCTTGTAATGGGGCAGAGTGGACACCATGAATTACCTTGAGATTTTTACTTAATCCAGGCTCACAAAGACTTTCCTAGCAACTTCGGGATCATTAAGATATGTAAAGTATAAAACCTCAAAATATTTCAAGCAATACCGAACAACTGACTCATCTCCCAAGAGCAAACAGTCATGTTATCTGACACTAGTGATGGGATCCACGGGAAATCCATCAATCATGACCAAAGTTTCTCAAAGGAATACATAAGAATTCATAGAATTTAGATTTAGTATTTTAAAACATTATGGTCAGAAGATAATAGTGTTAAGACACAATATATGATTAGTCTCCCAGTCAAGTCCAAAGTCTAACAAGATGATAAATTGAAAGAAAAACGTCTTCAGACTCTAAGACTTTCATGAATGGGTGTCTGAGAAATGAACTAACATGTTATCACGAATTGAAACTAGAGTGTAAGATAACATCACCTTCTCACTAATAAGAAACCCGACACAACAAACCAACTAAACTAAACAACAACAACTAACACCTACAAAAGCAAACAACAACAACTAAGGAAAGTGAACAACCAATCTACAAAAGCAAAACTAACCACACTAAGCTAAGGGAAAACCAACAACAAGCGAGCAATACGAACGCAAAACTAAGCTAAGGACAAACAACACTTGAATCAAATGACCTCAAGGGATCAAATCTACTCTAAGACGCAACATGAAATGAAAACCTTACTCTAACCTAGCTATGTACAAGCAACAGAGGGATGCAACCCAGGACACTTAGTATATACATGCCCTCGCATGGTTTTTCAGTATGAACAACAACAGTAATGCAACAGTGACAGTCCTCAACCGAGCAAATTCATCCTTAAACTCAAAGAAAAACTCATCTCTTAGGCGACAGACCTCAAACGTAGGAAAAAAATTTGGCGGTATTATGATCAGTTGAGGAATCTCGTTAGGACCATGATTTATCCAAATGCAGGTTGTTCTACCCAATTCGCCATAATCAAATTCATATTCAACATGTTTAATATGTTCAAGATTATCATCAATATCATTACTATCAATGCTACCAATGCTATCAATTAGAAGTTCATGATGTTCAAATTCAAAGTTCTTCCAATCATTAGAAGGGAAAGATACAACCTAATGCTCGCCGTTTTCAATGAGACATGGCCTACCAAGCATTCGATCATACTCTATACATCCGTCAGGAGGTCGCCACTGATGATTGATAAACTTCTCGTCTTCTTCATATTGCATGATCTCATCGTCCAACTCTTTTGTGATCTCCAGCAATGGTGTCAACAACCTCTTGATCTCAGCATCCATAGCAACATGTTCTTCAATTGTCATTCTCTTCTTTGGCTTGTTATCTTCTTGTATAATGATGGAAGCGTAGAGCGTCACCCCGATTTGCTCTTGTCTACTCATGGGCTCTTCATCGGCATACTCTTGAATAATAGCTTTTAAATTCCTTTGCAACACTTCTAATTCATAATCTTCTAACAATGTCTCCTGTACTTCTTGTAGCTCATTCTCAAGGATCTCTTGATGTAATGTAGATGCATATTCTTCAAGAAACTTATCTTCATCAAATTCAGATTGCTGCCACAAGCTCGAGCTTCTTTCTTTCTCAATTGCCGCTTCAAGTGATCTAACATCTTTTAAGCCCTATTTACAATCCTCTAATGCTTTTGATAACTTCTATCCAAATGCTTCTACCTCTTCAGGATTGATAAACACGTATTCATATTCCTTCTCACTGGTACATTCTTATCAAAGTTCTTCATAGTAAAGACTTCTTCCTCAACAGGTACACCAACTTTTACTTCCTTCATGGCTTGATGAATTGCTTCCCAGCATTTCTCACAAGTGTATTCCAAATGATCTATATCATGCACCCTACACCAATTTCTAGAAAGCAATATATCGTCTACACCTAAATCCTTGTCATTCTTTAATTCCTTCTTGATTTTCTCTTTGAGGTTCTTGAATGCTTTACCATCGACAGGAGTATTAGGATCTATCTTTGAAAATACTACCGGTTCATATACTTGTAAGAATGAAATTTTCTTTTGCACAGCTAAGTCCATCCTCGATAAGAACATTATACAATCTGCTTCTTTATGATCATTTGTATTATGAATACGACATCCATACTTGCACTTGAAGTCTTTCAAACTCTTGCCACCAAGATGCTCATTCAATGACCACCATAGTTGGAGAACAATTGGAGTCGAATTTGCAGGATCATACCCAACAACTTGCCGCATATCCAATCTCGAATCCAAGGTTGAGAAATCCATCTTTTGATTTTTTGTATTTTTTCGATTTTTTGCTTTTTTTGAATTTTTTTTTTTAACTTTTCTACTTTTTTTGTATTTTCTAAAATATAAGAGATCTTGAAATCTCGAATCTTTCCTTCAAAGCTCACTTCAAACTTCAATCCACTACTCGAAATATCTTGTTGCTCTACTTGAAATGAAGAATGTCCATGTTCTCGTCATCCTTCTAGTACCAAAAATGTTGATGATCGTTTTTCGACAACACAACAATAGAGTAAAACACTAAATATCCCACTCTCTCTTGAGTAAAGTTCCCCGAAGGCTAAGCTATGTGATCCAATGAGGTAACTTCAAGGTTCCTTATTTATGATCTATAGTGGATGAACTCAGTGATTTGATGTGATTTTGCTGGTAATCACAAAGGGACTTACGCAGACTTCTTCTTACTTCATTCAGCTTATTTCTCCTTTCAATGTGGATGATGTATGTACAATGCCTCAACAATAAAGAAAAGGAAAAAGGTAAGGGTTTTAAGAAACTAATCTAAGGTCAATGAGGCAATGATGATGCATGAATAGACAAACTCTTTAATCAACCTAACTCCACTTCGCCAAAAATGCCTACAACTACATGGAGTTGGTGCAATTTCCTAAGGATAGCGAAAGGTTTTCAAATCATGAAAGCTCATATAAACACCCATTAAACGGCGCAGTTCAAACAAGCATCCATAATCAAACTTAAGAAAATTATGATGAAGCTCAGACTAGCTTTACACAACACTTCACCAACGATGAATGTCAAAAGCATGAGCTAGGAGTTGATCAAATACTCAATACAAACATGCATTACATCAATGAACTACTAATCTACTTAGAAACATCTCTCCATTTCATCAAAATACAAGAAACCATGTTATTCCACAAGACAACACTTAACACCAAGTGAGCTCCAATATCTTTGCATTAATCTTGAGAAATATTTACAACAATCTTCAAGTACTCTTAGAGAATTTCGAGAGTCTCTTCCTACTCTACTTGCCTACTAATTACTAACTTTACAAATGAGGCAACAAGGCCTTTATATAGAGTTCCAGAATTAAAATGAATGGCATGGATCAATTCAAGTAGCCAAGGGCCCAGATTATGCCATCTCAACAATTAGTTACAACTTGCGATTTTTAGTACATAAGAGAGGCAATGAAGACATGCTTTCCAAGATGATAAGTTTGCAGTGAAATGATGTGGTGAAATATGATTGGCTTGATGATGTGTATCTGCCACATAGGTACCATCTTAGCAAGTCTTATGGATTTCAACAATCAATTCAATTTGCTTTTGGGCATATTCCCAAATTGCATCATCTGTGTGATGTCTTCGAATGTGATTGCTTTGAACTTGAATGCTTGGGAATGTATCTTTGTTGATCTTGCCTTGTTCTTTGTAAATAGGATATGTATGATGTATGTAGCTCATTTGTCTAACTTTGTTATTCTTCTTCTCTTGCAGGATATATGTTGATTTTCTTTGCTTCTTCATGGAGAGTAGTGTAGATGATGATGATGCTTCATGGAGTAAGAGACTTCTCAAAGACTTGAAGCTTGAAGAATTTGAAGCGATGGCTGGATGTCCTCCATGATATAGATGATGAAGTGTACTTGCACAATAAGCTTGAAGTGTTCCTTTGGAGTGGCCATCCTCAATCTTCACTTCACTCCTTGCATGAAGGTAGTTCTAGGCATTTGCTCCTCAGATGACTCCTTAGTCCACGCTCCTGCAATACCAACCAAGAAACAATATCATTCACTTGATAAACACTTTTATAATATAAAGAGATCATCTTTAAAAATTTAAATAACCTATCTCAAGTCAAGGCGCACTTATTGATCTATAGGGAGGTAAAAGTGCGCCCAACACTAAATGAACTTGTATTTGCTATTTTTGATCTCAAACGATTGAAGATGACTTATGATGGTTCTTTCTTGCAAAGCGCTCAATCAATGGTGTCATTTTATGCAATTTCCTCCTAGGCGCTAATTTAGGTTTGCAGAGGAATAAAAGTGCACTTAGGATCTGGTGGCTTCATACTTGTCATTTTGATGATTCAAGCAATGGGATAATGCTTTCTTTGATGAGAAAGCACGAGAATGGAAAGGAGCTGGTGTGACTGGAGTGACACAATTTGCTCACCACATCCTCACTTTCCAAAGCATTGTTTTACAATTCCTTCTCTCAAGCAAATGTTTGTGTCTGATGCCTGGATGGAGTCTTCATATTCCAAAAAAATTGAAAGGGAGAAGGCTGCAAGAACATTTTTTGATGACTTTTGCTGTTTTTTCTTTTGGTTAGGTTTGTAATAATTTTAAATGTGTTTTCATTTTTTTAGGTGATAGAACTGAAGAACACAATTATACTGAGAAGGGGGGGGGGGGTGAATCAGCATAATACAAATTTTTACTTTTTCACAACTTAACAACCACAACAATATCAATCACACAAGATCTATCAATGATGCACCACAAGAACACAAGATTTATGTGGAAACCCTTACGGGAGAAAACCACAACAAAATATTGCTTATATATATTTCTCTTACAAGCTTTGTAGGCTCCAACCTATAGGAGACACTAATCCCGTCTTATATGATTTGTGAGCACCAACCCACTGGAGACACCAATCCCCGCATGTAGATTTCGTGAGCACCAATTTGCAATTGAGCAACAACCCAGTAAGAAACATCAATCTCTTGTTAAGGCACCAACCTTCTACAGATCTGGATCACTATCTTCTATAAATCTGATCACAACTCACACAATATCCTTTCTTCACAAATTTGATCCATATCACAATGTTCTTCATTTCAAATCTAATCCAAAAGATACACAGTCTCTTTTTACAAAACTGATCCAAAATATAGCACTATATTGTCATAAATCTTTGCCTTGAGATCTGCCCAAACTCGTCCTTTATCTTTGCATAGATTCCTCATTTTATATCTATTCAAACTCTTCTTTTATCTCTGCAAGATCTTCTCCTTTATCTCAGTATAGTCTTCTTTTTATGTTAGCATTACCTTCTCTTTTATCTCTGCACAATCTTCTTTTATATCTGCATGGATCTACTTTTTATATCTTCCACAAATATGTCGTTTATCCTCACTCATAAATGCTTCAATGTTAGAATGATCTTCATATATATTACATCTTCATTTCTGCACCACAAATCTTCTCATGTTTGTATGACATGTCTTTTTACACTTCACTTATATACTTCCTTCTACTCCTTTTAATCTTCACATCTCACTTCTCATTCTATCTTATATCTTCTTTTAAATCTGCAAATACCTTTAAATCTACATATCTCTATATATATATCTCCTTGCTGATGTATATATGATATAGCTTTTAAAACACTTCTCAATGCAATTCACAATCTCATTAGATATCTTCTATGATGTATGTGAATGGCTGCAACTATTGCCAAGAGTGTAACATACACCCCTCTGTATATGTTTGTTCTGAACCAATTTTTTTTGTGTTTTCTGATGCGTTTGTGTTTAGGGTTTCATGGGTTGTTTTTGCATGTTTGTTTTTTGCAATGTATGTATGAAATATAGAGCATATGAACAAACCCAGAAAAACTAAAAGAGATATTATCAAAATAACAATGACCCAGATGGTATTTAGCCAAGATATGAATTATAAGTACATACCCAGATCAAGTTTTACAACTTTGTCCGGATGCTGAAGCCAGACCAGCAATATGACACCATAGGAATGCTCACAACTCCAAGATATGAAGATGCTTTGTATTACATTCAGCAGCAAAAATAAATAAGTCCTTGGACGCTAAGATTGAAGTCAATAGTAACCACGAACAAGAGGAAAAGACCATGCACAAACACCAATGCTTCCTCTAGGCTGTACGGCCCATTTGGAGCAAGGAATCAGCAAATAAATATATGAAATCTCCACTTATTTTCTCTGTTCTGATCTGGTTATGGCTGTAGCACTTAGGCGACTTTGACTGAGGAAAAACAGCCACCAAAACTCCAAGAAATTGCAGCAATAAGGAGGTACGGCCTTCTACAAGAGGTACGGCCTGCAACAAATGGTACGGCCTGTACAAATACTTCAACACAGCCACAAATCCCCTCCAAAATATAATCAATCTGCTCACTAAAAACTTGCTCTTGGCTGCAATTCATTAACTTCGGAAAATATAGCCATTTGATGTTCGAATCTTCTCCAAATGTGTTTCCTCGATGCACAAATGAGACCTCTGGATGAAGTCTCCAATAACCTCTCCTGATACGATCTTCCACGCACGAGGAAAGGGATCAATGAAGGGGTTTTCGTCCCAACACTGTCACAATCAAACCCTAGAGCCAAGCTCAAAATGCCAAAGCACAATAAACTCACAAGTGAGCAAAATCCAATATTCTCGCATAATCAAATGAAGTCACTTTTAGCCTTCTTATTTCCTCTCTTTCCCAACGCCCAAGATGAGAGAGTTTTATTAATTTTTAATTCATCACTTAACCCCTTATCTCTCCTTGAGGGGCGCCCATCCGTAGGAATGCAACTTTAAGTTACAACTTGCACTTTATAAAAATACTTTACTTTATAACTTAAAGTTATATCGAAGTCTCATAAAATAATATAAGTTAAATATTTAATTTGACTTATATTATATCATTTTGAGCTCTAGTCACATCGAGACCATGAATATTGTGCAAAGGACCTCCACATCTACCTTGCTAAGAATAGTAACTGCTCGGCTCATGACTTACTATAAATAGTAAGTCCCTAGAACGACTTCCTAAACACCTCCATTAGCCTACGGAAGTCGAATTATAGGCTAACCCTGGTCCAATGGTGCAATGAGCTAGATGGGGGACATTACAAAGAGAGGCATGACTTCATTTCATAACAAATTGCCCTCATCTTAATATGAATTGCACACTTCAAGTCTTTTTCTTATATGAGAATGGGCGCTATATTATTGAGAGGTCGACCACATATAAATTTAAATCTTTAATTTATATTTTATTCAAACAAGAGAAGTCAGCCACCTTGTCTTTGATCGCTCCACATTACTTGATCGCTTGCTTTATGAATGATATTTGCTTCTTATCATATCTTTAGTCAGCCAATATTTATGAGTCTTTAATTTATGATTTGAATTCCATCTTTGGCCCCAAGGCAATTAGGAGGTCAGCCCATGCTTATTCTTTTCTTTTCAAAGGTCGGCCATCATTATGATAATTGTTTAAATCTTTAAACAATACAATTGATCTCTTTAACATCGACAGCAACGATCTTGCCAACCCGGTCTTCATAAAGGTGTTCTTGCTTCCGTCAACCAAGATTCTCCAAGGCCTCTTGTTCAAGCTTTTCCTTCAACATTCTTTCATATGCCTTTGACATCAATGACACTATATTCCAACAATCTCTTTCAATAATATTGCCTTGCATTCAATCATATTGCTATGTTGACATCAATGACAACCATTTCCTATACTCTCGTCTGTTCATTAATGATAACAAATTAACAATCATGACTACCTTCTTGACATTAATGAAAACATGTCCAACAAGAACCTTTGGTCAACATTCCTCGTTTGGTGGGTGGGATGGCATGCCAATGGGTTATCTCTATGAGGCCATGGATAAGGCCAAAGAGGCCATTTTGTGTTACTATTGTGGAAACAAAAAAAAATATGAAATCATTTGGCACAGTAGGTGGACAAACCAGTTCTACCGGTTGATACATGTTTTGGCCTACTACCTAAACCCAAAGTTCTACTTCTCTGATACATTTAAGGCCAATGAGGAGGTCATGGCAAGCATTATTTCATGCATTGATAAGATGGTGCTAGAAAATGAGATGTCATGTCCCTTTTTTTTTAGAATTAAAAACTAATAAAGTTGGGTCCAATCACTTAATGTTATTATAGGTCCTATGTAATAAAAAGTGTTTTTAACACTTTATGTAAATGTAATTCTAAAAGGAGACCTATGGATGTAATTCAAAAAGTATTTTAATACTTGGAGGGAAAATAAAATAAATCGAAAAAAACAACTAAAATGAAGGACAAAGGCATCAAGTAAGTCATCCGATTTATCATTTTCGATTATTCCTTCCAGTTTGGAGTTTCCAATAATCAACGACGAAAACCTTGGTGCAAGGATTGGAGGATGAAAACCCTTCGGTATCCGAAGCGAGCTTGAGGACGAAAAACCCTCTCGCTCATTGGAAGTGGTTTCATTCAAAAATCACAATTGAGCTCATTGTTGGTGATTGTTCGAATTTGGATTTGCAAGCAAATTGTTGAAGACATTGGAGGTCTAGGGTTTGGTGTATTCCAGTTACAGAGAGTGTGTGGAGATTTGTTATCAGATTTGTATTAGGGCATTGCCCATATTCGTAATTTCAGGTTTATCAAGTATTGCTGATTTTGGAACTCATCTATGTTGCATTTTGTATGTTTACGGGGATGATGTTCTGAATATTGTTAGACATTTTATGATATATATATGGTGGCATTTTCAGAGGTTATGATATTTTGAAATCATTATATGTGAATTTCCAGCCATGTTTACTTTGTTATTCTTGCTCTACCACATTTCTGTGCTTGCGCTGGGCTGTTAGCAGCATGATTATATTCACTTTGGACTAGTCTCACACATACTGATTGAATCGCTGCATTTCTGAATCATGTGGAGGTGCCGTACATAAGTAAGGAAGCAACTTTCACACTAAGTATTGTACTAACTTGTCTAGGAGACAACCGTAAGCCCTTGAAGCTCCATTATTATTTGATATTGGCTGCCATATAGGGGACAAGGTCTGATAAGGTGCGGCCCAGAGATAGTTCCCAAGACTCAATTTTAAAACTGCCATACACTTTGAGGGGTATTGGACTTGCTTTTTCCTTTTTCATTGCTGGGTTCTATTCTTGTATCAAAGACTGACAGTGGGGCCCACATTAACTGCAGCATTGTTTTCTAATTATATTACAAGAGAGTCTTGGATTTCTACCGTCCAACTGCAGCATTTGGAATTATCAAGACTGCTGCTATAACCATCAGATGGCAGATCTGAACTGATATAAATAATATTGATGCATGGAGGAATTAAATTGAGTAATTGACATCACTAGATCAGTCTTGTTGAGTACATTTAAATATTTCAGAAGTTGTAGCGGCAATATATAATTCATAGTTGAAAAACTCGCACATTACTTGCAGAACTCGCGAGTAAACGCAAGTCAAATCGCGAGGCGAGTAACTCGCCACAAAACTCGCGGCCGAGTTTTACCAAAAAAACACGCGATTCTGTGCTTAAAATCGCATTTCTGCAGGCAAAAATTTGCTTGACACGATTATGAAACAAAAAGAACGATTTCGTTGTTATTTTAAAACCGCTTTGGTCAAATTTTGCGTGCGCACTGCGGGTCAGGCATAAATAGTCTCATTAAATGTATATTGCCGCCTCTAAATTCTAATGTTTGCACACAACGATTTTTAGCCGATAGGCTTTTATATGTGAGCATTATAGTGCTCGGAATTGTCTCACGCCGTAAAAAAAAATTCACGTCGGTAAATTTGCTAAATTCGTCGGTTGTTCCTATCGGCGTATTCCTTGAAGTTTTGAACCTCGTATAGGTGCAAGTGCTAGTAATATTGCCTTAAATTTTAATGATTTTAAATTTTAATGTCTATGGAAAATATTAGCACGCTATGTTATAACGTAGTGCTAATTAATTTGTAAAATTAATAATATTTGTTAATATTTTTTTGAAAAAATATTTATCACTAAAATTAATAATATTTATTGATAATATTTAATTAATAATATTTTTAATAATATTATTAACTATTATTATATTATATATTAATTTTATTACTATTGTATAAGCCTATAAGGTTCATAAATATTTCTCTGCATTAAAAATATATATATATATATATATATATATATATATATATATATATATATATATATATATATATCCTCTAATATGTCTAAATATGTATATATTTATTATTTTTATATGTTTTTGTATATTTTTTTGCGGAATCCGCGAACCACTAAAAAAGCATAACACAATTTAATCCAAAAACAATTCTTCAAACTATAATTTTGATTTATATATGAAGGAAATCAGTCATACATTCTACAAATTGAGAAATATGTGAGTTTTTGAAGAATATTTTTAAAAATTTATGTATTTTAAATGTTCGATAAATTTACGGAGTTATTGCCGAGTTTTTCTCCGAGTTGTTGCTGAGTCCCGAGTTTTTAAAATTTTTGGGTCTGCCGAGTAATTGCCAAGTCTGAGTTTTTCAACTATGGTATATATGTTTGTTGAGATTGCCATAAATATGTGTGACACAGCCTCATGTGTACCAGCACTAGCATTGATTTTTAGTATTTTGTTATAAGCACTTTAGGCACAAGCATATACTGATTTTGGTGACAGTAGTTTGGTGTGTTATTTGGCTGTAATATCCTATCTAGTCACTGATATTTAGAGCTTGAGTAATATTGCTGCACACCCCAGAATTTAATTGTAATCAACCAGCTCATTGAAGTGTTCTAGTAATCAGGAAAATACAAAACAAATTGCAAATTTCCTAAAACCCTGAAAGGGGACATCTCATGAGATGAGAGACAAAGTTCTTGATGAGTTGAAGGTCTACAAGGGTGCGGATGGGAGGTTCTTTTCTTCAGCTCAAGCAATTCAAAGGGGGGAAAAACAACAACTAGGTAAAAAAATTATCCTTTAATTTTTAGCTTAACACTAGAAGTAGAAACTAGAAACTTGAAAGTTTGAACAAGCTCTAAATTTTTTACTTAATTCTTACATTTTTAAAAATATTTTTTTTGTAGATATATTGTGGGACAATTATAGTGCTACCACACCAAATCTTCAAAGACTAGCTATTTGTGTTTTGTTCCAGCCTTGTAGTGCTTTTGGGTGTGAACGAAATTGGAGCCTATTTGAGAGCATTCACACAAAGAAGAGAAACAGGTTGACCTAGGAGTGTCTCAATGACCTTGTCTTCGTTTTGTACAACTTCACCTTCGAACCAAAAAGGTGGAGGGTCCTTCTCATAATGCCATCGACTTGGTTGGCATCGATCGTTTTGTTGATTGGATTGTTGAAGAACATTGTGGTGTCCTACTTACTGATGAAGATCTTGCTAAATTGGAGAGAGGAGCAACAAAGTTGGATGCAATGGAGGAAAATGAAGACACTTTTGAGGAAACAATCAGTCATCATTTTGATACTTACCTTTTAGTTTGAGCCCTGAAAAATTAAGTTACACTAGGAGGTGAAGAGGAAGATGTAGATTGTATTTGGATGTTTTTTGACTTATCATCATATTTAAATAGTTATGGTGCTGTTATACATTTATTATTTATAATTTTGTTGTATTATAGTGTATTGTTCGACCTTGATTCTTTGAAACTTCAAATTTTGAGAGTTTGAGGGTCATATGACATATTTAATGTTTGAAAAATGACAAATTGATAATCAAATTAGACTTTTGTGTTCACTAAATGCATTATTTCTTTTTGGCACATTTTGTCGAGTCCGTGTCGAGTCTCAAGTTTGAGTCAAATTTTTGGGCTTCCGAGTCTGCGCCGAGTCCACATATACTTTGCCGTGTGGTCAAAACCAATGTTCCCTGGGATTAAAATGATATTGAGTGTGCTCAACAACTAGGAAGGCTGTAAATGCTACTGAACTGCTCTCCCCAAGTTCCATACCTTAAGTAAATCTGAATAATCCCCCTTACTTGATTAATGTCCAAGCAGCAAATGCTCTAAAAATCAACAAAATTTACCATATAAAAATCCACACCAAATCTTTCTCCTCCAAGGATTGCAAGTTCTACTCCTGAAAACTGTTCTCAAACAGCCGACACTCATAATTCCATCTTGCTTATACCAGTGGCCAACATCAATGACAGTATCCAAGGTCTGGTCCAAAAATTGTAAGAGAAAGGAGCTGATATGTCACTATCAACAAAGCATTTCTCTGCTTCTCTCCCATATTCAGTGCAAAAATCAAACTGCCTTATAATGCAAGAGTACCTCAAAGACCAAATAAAATGCACAAATTTGCTCAGGCAAAACTACCTGCAACTCCACAGCAAGACAGATCGACAGGACCAACTCCTTTTTAACCAAAAAAAAAAGATGCCTTGCTGAAGTAATTCATCAAGACAATTGGTAAGCGGGACTCAAATGCCAAACTGTCCACCCAGCCCAACATAATTAAAGGGCTTCACAATTTACTAACAACTGATTTTCTCAAGTTCACTAATCAATTCTTCTGGGAATTCCAACTCAATGGAGTCAAATCTGTTGTGCTAAAGGAGACATTAGAGTACAAAATTAGATTTCACAGTGCCTGCACATCATAATATCCTAGAACCAAATCTTTAAATATCTGCCACTCTATGCATGGTTAAAACTGTTTTGAAGTCTTGCCTCAAAATATTGAGAACAGAATATTGCACTCGTATAGTGTTTTTCTTTTGTATCTTGCTGCCTGAAGGACCTGAAGAATAGATATAAGAGCTTGTAGCATTTTCTTTTGTGATAGCTTTTTGTTGTGCCACTTTATGGCTGCTATGGCTTTTCTTCTGTTTGTGGGTAGTCCCCAAGCCATATCAGGGATTTTGTAATTTGTTACTGTTATATTATGCAATATAATCTCTTTCATCAAGAAAATATAAAATAAAGAATACTTGCACTATTATGAAACCTACACACATCTAGAGCAATTGTTTCTCAAAAGTTTTTTTAAAAAGAAATGCTTAATTTTGGAGATTACTTATACTTTAAGAACATAACATAAGAGGGAAATCATAAAATTAGTTTTCTTTTGATTATTGTTTTTTTGTATCCTAACTTTAAAATGTTGTGCTAAATTATTTAGGAGGCACAAACTTTGTGATACTGGCTTTGTTGACAGCAATCTTGAAGGGAACTTGGCACTTTAGACAGGTATTATGAGTTGCGAATCCATGGGAAGGATTTCAATATGTTCTTTGAATTGTTCATTTGGATTTCTTTCCCAAAAATATCTGAATAGTATTGTTTAAAAGGTATTTAGATTCATGTTAATGGATTTAGATCAAATTATTTCTTCGGTTATGAACTATTTCTTATGATAGATCTTCAAATAAAATGATGGGAAAAATATGTTTTTGAAGTTATTCTCTTCCTTGGTTTCATCATGTTTAATAAACAAACTCTTTTTCTATTGCGCATTAGAAATAAATTTTTTGTCAAAGACTCAAACATTATCTAATGAAAGACTTGTGGTTAACATGTTTGTTCATCATCATGTCAATGGGGCATCGTCTAATCTTGAAGTAGTTTATGTGAGTCACTGATTGAATCAAGCCACCAGGATCACCTGCAAAACCTAGGATTAGCCTTCTACAAGAGAAAAAAGCAAAGAGGATGAATTTGCACAATATTGGATGCAATTAATGAATTGGATTAATGAATTACATGTGAGAACTTGCTTTTATATTTGCAAGTTAGAAAACCCTAATATGACTTAAGAATAACCTAAGACTAAAATTAGCCCTAAGTCAACTTAATAAAGTGTAATTAAATATTTAATTACACCAACACCCCCCCTTAAGTGCAACTTAGGGAGAAATGAAAAATATGCAACTAATGCAAGAATGGGTCCTGGCTACAAGGCCATGTTAGGTACCCATGTACAACTAGAATCTCTCATAAAGTGGAGAAAAGGAGAAAAACCTAGTGGGAGAAAACTCCTCTCCGAAAGAGAGAAAAGAAAACAAATACATGAATATGTGATGGAAGAAGGACTAACACTAAGACCCCCCCAAGAACTGAATCCATCACAAAAGTACAATCATGAATGCCCCCCCATAAGAGAGGAAGTAGAGAGAAGGTCTGGTGACCCCTCCAAAAGTGAGAAGGATGAAACTCCATGCGAGGAAATGCTCCCTCCCAAAATAGAGATGAGAAGAGAGACCATGCATCCGCTCCTCAAGATGACTCCTGCAGTGTTGGAAGATGCTCGAAACAAAATAAAGATGAAGACCCATGAACGTCGAACAACATTCCTCCCCTTGGGAAGAAATAGAACTGCATATGTGTAGTGTCCCCTTTCTCTAGACAGAGTTAGTCTATTATCGAGTTCCCGCAGTCTAACTAGCCTGGTTAGGGAATGATGGTTGGCTTGGATGAGTTGATCAGTGGAGTGGATGTTGGCTTGGGTTCAGTTCAGTCTCCAGTTGGCACTTTTTAGAAGTGGTTTGTGTGCTTTTGGCCCAGACTTGCTATTTTTAGCAAATTAGGGTTTGTGCCTTTTCGGGATTCTCAGTATGGGAGTTGATTCGTCTCGACGAGACCTTTCCATCGAGCTATAGAACACGGGATTCTGAGTATATCTTGGCCTCCATTTTAACGTCCGAAGATTAATTAAATTATTTAATTCGGGACTTTAGAAATATTAAAAGTCAAGTGATGGAGATAAAATAAAATTAGGTCACTTAAGTGATGTTGGGTGCCCATCCTTGGAGGCTAATAAAGTAATTAAAAATAAAATGTTCTCCCTCCCAAATGCATCGACCCTCTTGGAGGAAATAAAAGTTGGAAAAGAGCTCTCATTTGGCATGCGTTGATATTTTGATATTGTGTGTTTTGCTCTGTGAAGCTTTGTGAGGGTTTGAAGGAGATTTGAACCCAGGGCTGTTGGAAATGCAAACTTCCTACAATGGCAGCATTCAACAGGTGTGAAAGAACGTCCAAAGGTGCTAGTGAGGCAAATACATCTAGTGTTTGCATTTGTTCTTTGATTTGTTACATTTTGGGTGATTTCTTGAGGAGAAAATGATCATATCATATGCAGATTGTATGTGCAGCTAGGACAGATTCAGAATGACTGATTTATGCTGATTTGATGAGGGTTTGTGAAGTTTGTTGGGCTGTTCTTGTTGGCCATACCTTGTCTTGACAAGTCGTACTTCCTTGAGGTTAGCCGTACCTCATTGTCGGCAGGTTTTGGGACATTATCCTCAGTTTGCTATCTCATATCAGATCGTGGGCTAAAGACAGAGTACTGTAGGGATTATCAACGAGTTAGAAGCAGATTCATAGCTGTTTGCATGAGTTTTCTCCTTCAACTGGGTCGTACAGCTTGCATAGGGATGTGGTGCATCAGGGAAAGGATCAACTATCTATGGGGTCTCATTCCTCATTAAAAATGGACGCCTAGGGTCTGAAATATGAATGTTATTCATTGTTTGTGGATAGCTTATGAATGTGAAGATTGGTGAGCATTTTCTACTGTCCATTTGGTTGGTCCAGCTACAACAGAAATACCAAAGTGAATATTTTGACATGGGTATGTGATAGTAATTCATATTATGTGATTTAATGATCTAGGTCTTTGATATTTTGTTTATATTTGTTGTGTTTTTTTTGGGTTTTCATTACATGTTATATATTGCACTGTATCTGACAACTCAAAAAACAAAAAACCCCCTTCTGCATCTTCTGTCTAGTTTGAAAGATCACACAAAAATTAATAAAATAACACTATTAAGATTAAACAAAGAATCAATAGGTGCACCACATTACAATGGTATCAAAGCACAACTCTTCTTGCCATCCTGTGAGGTTAAACATGACATGTAGAAGATAAATTGAGACATGCAGCGTAGTACACATCAATATTATCTCAGACGAAAAAGGTCACAGCTAGATATTTAGGTTCCCCAAATAGATCCCTTTGTAGATACAGATACATATATAGTTGTGGTAGTAGCTGAGGAACAAGTAGTAGAGATTTACAGTGAAGAGTAACCCATTACAGAAAACATGGGTGATCGTGAGGGTAGGTCTAGTAGAGACCAGTATGACGAAGGGAGAGCAAATTTGACCAGGATGATGCATGCCTTGAATGATCTAGCTAGAGGGCAGCGTGATATGGTAAACATGTTGGAAAGATCACAAATAGAACTAGCACTGATCCTTGCTCGTTTGATACCTGGTAATGCTAGGAACAATATTAATAATAACAATAACAATAATGAAAGGAACCGGAACAAAAATAACATTGGTGGTGACAGGAACAATGGAGATAGGCACAGAGACAGAGATAATGAGGGAGAAGCATTAGTCAATAACAGGGGATCTACACAGTATACAGCTGGTGATAGACCTGGTATACCTATTTTTGCATCTAGGAACAATGTACCCGAACAGGAGCCTACACAGGTAGAATTGCAGGATGTGATTTTGAGGGATTGGTGGGCTTCCAGTGAGGAGTTCTGTGCTGACTTTCAGGGAGTATTCTAATCTAAGGATGAAACACTGACCCAACATGGGTAATAGGAAGCACAATCAGGAGCTTCAGAAGAGAGTCAGTAAGATGACCTTGCCTTTGATGGTTCAGGAAAAACCAATGCTAGAGCATGGGTTTAGAAATTGGATAGTTATTTATGGATCAGCCCTATGCCTGAAGTTGATGCAATCACATATGCAGCTTTGCACTTAGAGGGCAATGCTCACAAATGGTGGAGCAATGGTAAGACACTTTGGGCCATGATCAGATCACTTCGTATGTTGAGTTCACTGCCAGATTGATTGACCGATTTGATAAGAAGGATCCAGAGTTGCAGTTCAAGGAGTTAGCCCAACTCAAACAAGTGGGCTCAGTTGATTCATACATCACGGAGTTTTAGGAGTTATCTGTTATGGTCTCTGATATTTCAGAGCACAGGCTAATGATCCTTTTCATTGATGGGCTATCTGATCCCTTGCGAGGATGGATAAAGGGCCTTGATCCACCTACTCTTCAGGAGGCCATGAAGAAGGCACGTGATATGGAATAAAAATTCGTAGAAATTCGTCCTCAAATTCGCGACTTTTTAAAGGTACGACGAAAACCCTGCGAATAACCTTGTTTTTCTTTGCCGTGTCTGCATTGGTTTTTCTCTGCCGCCGCGCCCCATCTACTCTTCTTCCAATGGCCTTAATCTTCTTCGCGGCGGCTTCTGCGAGTCGCGACAAGGTAGGTTTTTTAAGGTTTTTTTTAATTTAATGTCTTCACATGAATATTGATCGATATTAATGTATATTGTGAAAACATTAATATATATTGTTTTTTCACGATGAATAATATATATTATAATTTATAATTATATGATACAGATATATATTATAATAATTATATGATATATCATAATATATTTTATTTATTGAATGGATTTCAGATAAAATTTAATATTTATAATATTTTCATAAATAAAAAATTAAAAACATAATATATAACTTTTATCTATTTTATAATGAACTTATTAATTTTTTAATTGTATGGTTTATTTATTTAAAGTTAAAAAATAAATTTAATAATATTTTATTTTGTTTGTAAATACAAAATAAAAATATAATAGATAAATTTTATATGTTTTAAAATAAAGTTAGTAATTTTTTTATTTTTTTATTTTATTATTGTGTTTATGATGCTATTGCTATCTACTGTTTCATAAATCTATTTAGCAATGTTATAGTTTAAAGTTATATTTATACTACTTTAAACTACTTATAGTTTAAAGTTTATATTTAAACTATTTATATAAACTTTAAACTACTTATATTTTAAAAAAATCAAATTTATACAGGCAAATTTAATGACAAATTTTTTTTCCCCTTGCCGAACATCATGCAAATTTTATAGTTGCCGAACATGAACTCGAACTCGAACCTTGTGACTTAGGTCTTAACCACTGAAGTTTTATGGCATTTATGGAAGATGAGGAATGATGAGGTATTCCGGGCCACAAGGAGGCACCTTACACAGGCTTCTAGTAGACTCAATTTTCTTCATATTGTCTTGTAGGTTACTATGGTTTAGAGATCCCTAAAGATAGATTTGTCAAAGCTTCTCGACGAAGATTCAGCCATTGTCTATTAAAAAGAAGTTAAAACACTCACTTTTGGCCCCATGATGTGAAGAAAGTTGATGAGAAATTTGTAAATGACTATATGGAGTTCCAAAATGGTTCTATAAAAGCACACAATTATATTATCCCTGAGCAGGTTGCACATGTTGATTAGCCAACTGATCGTGAAATTATAAACCTGAACAGTGGCAGAATGGGTAACAGCAGTGAGAGCTCAGTTCTTCCTATTGGTGCCTTGGATTTTGATATGTACGTGAAAAGAAATAATATCAGATGTTGCTGGAACTGAATACTTTAGTTGGATGTTTATGCAATATTGATTGCTGAACTACGATTGTAATCATGTTTTGATTCTAATCATTTTGTTATGACCAGGCTTTTGACTTTAAGCCTTGGATTTGTTTTTTTGATTTTGATAACTGGGATCTCCTAGATGGTATTACTTTTTATTGAGCTGGATGGGGTGGTCTGATACTGTAACCTGCCCTTTTTAGTAATCTATCATAATTGTAGTTTTGAGTCCCATTGACCCATTTTAGCCTTTTGCAGGCATCAAACAAAAATATAATTTATTAATTTCTTTCTTTTCTTTCTCTCTAATTATTTTTGGATCTTTGGAAGGTATAATATGATGGAATAACTCACAGGCTGCAAAACAAACCCTTAAACATGATAACTTAGCTTGAGAAGGGCATATTTACATGCTTACTACATTACTTAATCTTTGTTGATTATTAAAAAGGAAGTCCCTTGTTGCATTTCTAAGTCATGCAAGTTCAAAATATGCAATTGATTAATGTGTAACATTAAAGAACAGAAAATTTAATGTGAGACTGTGACTTACCTTTGAAATGGTTTCTTAGAGCTGGAAATACTAAACATGAAACGTGTAGTATGTTAGGTGTGACAAGGTGACTAGAATCATGATAGTTGTTCTATCAGCACATATATTAGTATGTAGCATTTAAAAGATACATTATATGCTGAACTTTTGACTTTTGGGAAGATACTTATAGCCATCCAAATTATCTTTGAAACTCTAGCTTCACTCCATGAATAGCTCCAAAATAACTACAATCTTCTGGGGCAGCTTGCTCCTCTCTAAGATGCTAAATCCACATCAATATTGGCTGAAGAGTAACAAAGGTATTCTTCTTTTCTAGCATAGTTGTCGTTGATGGAAAAAATAATTTTGAAAATGGAAAGATTTGAAAATCACTAAATCATTGAACAATCATTATGTGTAATGTCCCCTTTTAGGATATTCCTGATTTCTTTACTTGCATACAATAAGATCACTAGAAAGGGACATTAGAGATATTAAAGATCAATAAATTAACATAATATTCAGTTCCTAGCATCATTCATATTAAATTCATCTATCATTCATACTAAACTCGTCTATAATAGCATAATAAATAATGAGAACAATACTACATAACATAAATAATGAAATCAAATCATCATAGCATAATCCACATTAAGTTCAATCCATAACACAATTTAGTATCAACTATGTTCAAGTCTTAATCCTTACTTCCTTTCTAATCCTCAACCTTGGATGGGGAATTACTTGTCTAGGGCGCGCTAAACCATCTCCATTCATTGGGATGGAATTACTCCGCCTCTCCCTAACAAAACCTTGCCTATCCTAGCGTTGCAGGCAATATAAATTACTAAGTATTAACTTGAACATACTTCAATATACTTCAACATACCAAATGATCACATTTATTCATAGCACATTCTGTATTGGCTATGTTCAAATCTCAATCCTTATTTCTCTTCTAATCCTCAACCTTGGAGGGGGAATTACTTGTCTAGGGCGTGCTAAACCATCTCCAATCTCATTGAGATGGGATTACTCTGCCTCTCCCTAACAAAACCATGCCACTCACTCACAGGTTGAAGGCAATAGAAGTAAATAGGCAATGAGTTTGAACATACCATTACTTAATGTGTTGTGAATTCTATTGATGTTTTTCTCTTATATATTTCATAGCAAGTTTCACAATGCTTATATATACATATGTAATGATGCTAATGATAATATTTCAATTATATGTATTTGTCATTACTTACCACATGGCATTCATCATAATAAACATAGGGTTACATCATACCAAGTATATAATTCTTGCCTTTGTATCCTTTAGAACTCTTAAGGATTTTATTCCTTCCTTCTATGCTATTTGCAACCTAATATACTGCTACATATATATTTCAGATCTGCTTCCAAGTATAATTTCCTTTATCTGCCTATTCAAATCAGATATTCCTCTTTTTAAAATACTTCAAATGCAGATATTATACTTAGAATATCTATTTATATCAGAAATGTATTTAACTCAGAAATATCTTTTCTTATGCTTCCCCCCTTTTCTTCCATCATAATTTCTACTTATATATCTTTATACCTTCATGAAAGGAGACATTTCTTTGGAAGATGACGTCCCTTCAAAGAGACAGGATTATTCTTAATTGTACCCCTTTGAAAACTAATTCATAAAACACTGTGATCACTGCCCTCTCATAATTATACTGTTTAGTAATTGTTGAATGGCTGTCATTTCTTAATCGCAGCCTTATGATATATTTTCTCATGATATCAATCTTCTCTTATATGCGTGGCGCTTCCTTTGGGAGGATGGTCGGCTACATTGGAAACAAGTTTAAATAAAGATTAAACTTCATTCTGATTTAATATGCTGCCCACTTTATATATGATTTGTCTTTGGACCGTTCTTTCTTATAATATATATTACATTCACATATTATATTCACTGTCTTATGACATTCTCTCCAAACTGTGAATCGCTGCTTATTATCGCTGGTTTTGTAAGTTTTTTTAAATAAGAAAGCAATTTCTACCAAAAGCACTCTCTATTACAAGAAAGCAACTTCATTGTTTTACCGTGACGTTTAAATCTTTAATTTAAACAACACCTTAATGTTGGGACATCACAGTCCGCCCCACCCAAGATTGCTTGTCCTCAAGCAATCACAATTAGGATGCTTCTAAAGTCATCGGAACCTAAATCAATCTCTTTGAAGAATTTAGTATTCTTGTCCCAATCCAACTACCAATAGTAGTATTCTCTAAGATATGAGTGCAATTTGTTATCCATTCATGTACTTGTATTTCCCAATATCTCTCAACAACAAGAGTTGGTAACTAGTGATGTCCTTAACTTAAGACAAGTTTTCTCTCGTTCTCAGAAGACATCTTGATCTTGATCTTGAGATTTGGTCTTGACAAATAAAGCTTTAATACCACTTGTAATGTCCCCTTTTAGGATGTTCCTGATTTCTTTACTTGCATACAATAAGATCACTAGAAAGGGACATTAGAGATATTAAAGATCAATAAATTAAGATAATATTCAGTTCCTAGCATCATTCATATTAAATTCATCTATCATTAATATTAAACTCGTCTATAATAGCATAATTAATAATGAGAACAATACTACATAACATAAATAATGGAATCAAATCATCATAGCATAATCCACATTCAGTTCAATTCATAACACAATTCAGTATCGACTATGTTCAAGTCTTAATCCTTACTTCCTTTCTAATCCTTAACCTTGGATGGGGAATTACTTGTCTAGGGCGCGCTAAACCATCTCCATTCATTGGGATGGAATTACTCCGCCTCTCCCTAACAAAACCTTGCCTATCCTAGGGTTGCAGGCAATAGAAATAACTAAGTATTAACTTGAACATACTTCGATATACTTCAACATACCAAATGATCACATTTATTCATAGCATATTTTGTATCGGCTATGTTCAAGTCTCAATCCTTATTTTTCTTCTAATCCTCAACCTTGGAGGGGGAATTGCTTATCTAGGGCGCGCTAAACCATCTCTAATCTCAATGGGATGGGATTACTCAGCCTCTCCCTAACAAAACCGCACCACTCACTCATAGGTTGAAGGCAATAGAAGTAAATAGGCAATGAGTTTGAACATACCATTACTTAATGTGTTGTGAATTCTATTGATGTTTTTCTCTTGTATATTTCATAGCAAGTTTCACAATGCTTAAATATACATATGTAATGATGCTAATGATAATCTTTCAATTATATGCATTTGTCATTACTTACCACATGGCATTCATTATAATAAACATAGGGTTAGATACATCATATCAAGTATATAATTCTTGCCTTTGTATCCTTTAGAACTCTTAAAGGATTTTATTCCTTCCTTCTATGCTATCTACAGTCCAATATACTGCTACATATATATTTCAGATCTACTTCCAAGTATAATTTCCTTTATCTGCCTATTCAAATCAAATATTCCTCTTCTTAAAATACTTCAAGTGCAGATATTATACTTAGAATATCTATTTATATCAGAAATGTATTTAACTCAGAAATATCTTTTCTTATGCTTCCCCCCTTTTCTTCCATCATAATTTCTACTTATATATCTTTTGCCTTCATGAAAGGAGACATCTCTTTGGAAGATGATATCCCTTCAAAGAAACACGATTATTCTTAATTGTTCCCCTTTGAAAACTAATTCATAAAACAGTATGATCGCTGCCCTCTCATTTTTATACTATTTAGTAATTGTTGAATGGCTGTCATTTCTTAATCGCAGCCTTATGATATATTTGCTCATGATATCAATCTTGTCTTATATGTGTGGAAGTTGGCACTTCCTTTGGGAGGATGGTTGGCTACATTGGAAACAAGTTTAAATAAAGATTAAACTTCATTCTGATTTAATATGCTGCCCACTTTATATACGATTTGTCTTTGGACCGTTCTTTCTTATAATATATATTACATTCACATATTATATTCGCTGTCTTATGACATTCGCTGCAAACTGTGAATCGCTGCTTATCATCACTGGTTTTGTAAGTATTTTTAAATAAGACAAAAAGTCTTATATGAGTCTTTTGTAATTGTAGTTATATCTATTTATATATATTTAACTATAATAATATTTATATTTATACATTATATATTATATTTATATTTGTAATATATTCTTGTTAATAAATATATTATATTTTAATTATACAAAAATATAATAATATTATATATTAATTATATTAAAATATAATAATATTATATATTAGTAATATATGTTTATTAAACATTGATATACAAGCAATTTCTACCAGAAGCACTCTCTATTACAAGAAAGCAACTTCATCATTTTACCGTGACGTTTAAATCTTTAATTTAAACAATACCTTAATGTTGGGACAACACATTATGACTTGTCACATAGTTCAATCATGTTCACTATATCTGGATTTATTTTGTAGACTTGAAGGATTTTAAAGCTTTATTTAAATGGTTTCTTGGGCTTCTACTATGCTTCTCTTAATTCATCTGTCCTCTGTAGGCTACAAAATCTATAATAAGCGTCATATATTTTCTTAAGCGTCCTATCAATTAAATTTTGGGTTGTAACACCATGTCCCTTCCATATCATGGTTTAATTATTATACTAATGTTATTACATTACTCCATTTTTATTGGAGAATTTACAATCGTGATGTTTTCTTTCCAATTCACAGATTAGGATATTAGCAGGTGCAATGCATTCTCCTATTCTTTTGTATCTTACTAATCTATGTTGTTTTATTAACCTGAGTTTCAGGTTATATTGACTCTAATGGTACTAATATGGGGGCTTCGTCTAGCATTGTTTCTACTTTTACGGTATGTGGTGAGAAATGATTCTTTAGAAAGTATGTGCTTTCAGTTTCAATGATGTTTTCTTTTTCAAAAATTTGGGAAGATCAAATGTTATCACAGTAGAGACATAACCAGCCAGAATTATGACAGGCACAAAAGTTACTTGTTACAGATAAATTGTAGATAATGACACAGAAAATGACTTGTTATAGATAAATTATTGTATGCAAGTAATTCCTAAATGCAGACATAGGGGAAATGCATCCTATTATCTGAAATGTTTTAACGATTACAAACCTTTGAAAGGATTCAACTCACTTAAATTTGATGCTGTTCATTGTCTCCACATAGTTTGACAGTGATTCACAGATTGCTCCACCCCTATATCACAACCCTATGGGCACTTGAAGTTTTCTGTTGCCCTCATCGATAAAACTGTGCTACCAGGAATACCAAAGAGTCTTCATGCCAATGTGCACGGAGCTCGTTTTTCTATTTCTATATGGAGTTTACTACTACCCATATAAACATTCCTAAGAAGCCTGGCACATGCTTGTGTATAACTTGAAGTATAACAACACAAACTAACGTGTAATGTAAAGCATATGCAGTCCTAGATTTCTTGCACAACATCCATGCTTGCCATGGGTTTATGTCAACAAGGAAGCTCCATGCAATTAGGATCATGGGCATCATGCATTTGTTACAAGTTGGAGGAAAATCCATGCCAATACACATATTAAGGGTACTACCAGCTGGAGGCATTTCCTCGTGTGACTACAAGAGGCATTGTCTTGCTGTGATACTACAGCAATCTGCTCATTGACCATTCTCCTCCTTCCATGCAGCCACCAGATTAAGGTCAGCTATATAAGATCAATATGGCTTATGACTAGGTATCATGTAGTGAATGATAAATATAAACATACTCATAGTATTAAAAAAACGTCCAAATTGGAAAGAAAAGCTGCATTTTTTTGGCTGCATGAATAAAAGCTGCTTTTTTTGAGAGAGAAAGCAGGTTAATGTTGACACACTCTGTATTAAACTTTCTTCAGTTTTCAACATTTATTGCCCTAAAAATTCTGAGAAGTTATTTATGAACAAAATAAACTACATGCCTTGGATCATATGCTTGAAAAAAAAAATCCTATGTTGTTTTCTTTTCTTGTTTTTGTTCTGATTTTTCTTACTCAAACATTATTATATGTTTGTTTGAACCTCCTATTTCATATTTTATATAGAAGTAATATTGCAGTTGTCTTACAAACTTCAGCATAAGCTGATTTCCTAAGGAAAATGAAACATGAACTCATACAGCAGTGTGATGGAGGTCAACTCTCACTCCAATTCTCGTAAGTATGAAATCTCAACAGGTTGTAAGAAAAATGACTTTGGACCACTTTTTAATCTGATTTTCAGCTTGCTGCAGAAAGAAATTGATTGCTTGCAATCTCAATGTTGATATAAAATATTTTTTTAGGTCTCTAGAAAGTTTTCTTTTGATAAAAAGACCAAGTATGTGTATATTTAAGAAAGCCAAACACTAAAAAAATTGGAAAAAAAAGAGTTATGACTGAGAGCATGGGAACTGTATTTCACTGTTACAAAAATAGGATACATTTTAATGAAAACAGAATTTGCAGTGAACTCTACAGTCTTAGGTACCTCACCATGAGTAATCTGATAGATAGAAAGAAGATTTGTGTACAAATCAAGAATACAAAGTACATCTCTGAAACAACCATCACCAATCTCAACATTGCCTATCCCTGCAACATCCAAAAACTTACTATCCCCTAACAAGATCTTAGAAGTATCTGTAGGATGAAGACCTAAAAATGGATAGGGAGAAAAACCCATGTGATGTGATGCTCCTGAATCCAAAAACCATCTATCATGACCAGAGTGAACTGTAGAAGTAACCAATGCATGTCCTTTGAGCTTGTCTGTGGAAGCCCATCCTGCATTCCCTGACTGTGTAGGTTTAAATGAAGATGAAAATGCTGCCGATGGAGAAGCTGTAGAAGGAGTCACAGATGAGGGCAGCTGAATGTTGTTCTTTTGAAGATGTGAAATCTCATCAATCTTCTTAGTATAACAATGGTGTTCATCATGACCTTTCTTCTTGCAATACACACAACTAAACTTCTCCTTCTTAGGTTTATCCTCTTTGGAAGAGGACTCATTAGACTCTGTCTTAGCCTTAGGTTTCTTCTTCCCTTTGCTCTGAGATGCTTGTGCAACTAATGCATGATTCTTAGAGGACCCATCTAACTGAGCAAGTTTGGCTTGCTCCCTAGTCAAACGATCACAAAATGTCTCAAAAGAAGGCATATTGAAAGAATTACCCAAAGCATCCGTGGTGGAGTAAAAAGTAGAAGAGAAAACAGCAAATGGATGTCTTAGCTTAGACAAAATCAAGAAAATAGACTCCTTATCAGTTTTATCCTTCCCACATCCTACCAATTGTGACCTCACAGATTTGAACTTGACTAGATAATCATCAATGGAAGGAAATGCATCCGAGGAAATAGAAGTCAATTCTACCTCTAATTGCAAAGCACGGAACTTGTTGATCTGACCAAACAAGTTATTGAACTTATTCCATACCTCCTTGGGTGTATTACACTCAATGTGGAAAAGCAAACTGTTAGAAACATGGAAAGCTATCAAACCCATAGCTTCATTACATTTGTTCTTGTGAGCAAATACTTCATAGTTCATACTCCCTAGTAAGAGTGGGTTGTTGATCATGCAATGTGGACCACAAACCCTTAGATTGGAGCAACCTATGCATTTTAATCTTCCAGGTATGGTAGTTATGACGAGTTAAACGCTCAAATGAATCAGGAGTAGCCATGACAACAAATGCACCAAAAGCAAGCAAAATAGACACCAAACTGATACAATCAAGTCTAAAACCTCCAAGATATCAAAGACAACAACAAATGAAGCCTCTCGAAATTGATTTCACCTTTCCAAGATCCAAAAAAGCTCAAGACATCACTCAGGAGGCAATAATGCAAAAAGTTGAATAACATGTACCTGAAGAAGAATCTAGAAAAAGTGCACGGAGGCAGAAAAGAAAAAAGCCCCTGAGGGGCGATTGGTTTCGGGTTCCCGTGCCACAAGCTTCCACCAAGGCAAACCAAGTTCGGTCAAGGCAGTTCAACGCAAGTCAAATCTCACGCCACCACAGGCACGCAAGCCAACAAACCACCATCAATAAGCCGAACCAAGCCTTCACCAAGGCATCGCACGGGTGTGAGGCACTCACAATGCAAGAGAGACAAGACAGCTCCACATGAGCCTCTGCTCACACTTTATTGAGAGAGTGACTGGCTATTTATATAGCCAAGAACCGCCAACACCAGCGATGTGGGATTAAGATCCCTTGCTCATTTCAAAAACAACGCTATAGACGAGCCCACCTCCTTGCCTCACGCACAGCAAACCCTAAATAAAATTTTGCTATGAAACTTTATAATGTATAAAGTTTCATCAAAAACTCCTTCACACCCTCCATTTGGATCGCCATTACTGAAACTTTTGGCTCAATTTATAAACTACTGCAGAACAACACTGCCCACAATCCACTTCTGTGTCCACCAAAAATGTAGAGGCTGCGGGCTGGTGGATAAGGGTCTGGGGCTTGAGTGTTGGTCACAAGGAACCTGACAAATATGAGCACAGGCCATGGTTGTGTTAAGTGCTTGAAGTGACCAAAGGGTGAAGAAAACTGCTATCAATGACTTAAACACCCATGTGAGGAACCGCCAATGGCCGAGCACTGTTGATAGCGACGGAAACCGTCACAGCAAACCATTAAAGCCGAATCCGCTCACGCCAAACAACAAAAATGACAGTGAAAAATAAATATCGGCTGGCAAATTTGGAATTTGCAAAAAATTTCCAACGCTAATAATCTCCAGCAAATACATGCAAGATCAAAACGTGACAAAAACTCTCCAGGAAGGTGAGCAGAAAGAGGAGCTCTAATACCATGTAGGAGCAATCAACTCCTTCCTAGGATCCTCACTGCAAAACAACACCCTCATAGATACACAAGAGAAGCAAAGTGCTCTTCCACCAAATATCAATGTATTAATATTGAGAAAATGAGATGAGATATATTACACAATGTACAAGTGCCTATTTAAAGGCAAGGAAAGGACATAACGGGTGAAACTACTCAATAACAAAAAATACGAGAAACCAATATTAAGTATTGGCAACTACCTATTATGCTAAACCTAAGTTAAACTTAAGAACGTGTAAGGGTAAAAATCCGTTCACACTAACAAATCATTTTCTATATTCAATTTGTCCACCAAAAATCTTGAAGTGTGGAAATTATCCTTTTAGGTCTGCTCCTGTGATCACTCCGAAAATGGGGACATTACAAATCCTCCCATGTAATGTCCCCATTTTCGGGGTGATCACAAGCGAAGACCTAATGGGCACATTTCCACACTTCATGATTTATGGAGGGCAATTTGAGTGCATGAGATGACCTGTCATAATTTTTTGATATTTTTAATGTATGTATTTCATATTAAAATATTTGTTCTCTCTTGGAGCGAAGTTGCAAACCATCTTGGGAAGGTGTGAAAAAAGATCGTTGAAGGGCAATTTGGGTGTAAGGAGGATTTGATATCATTTCTCATTTGCCTTCGAGGAGATTATGTTGTAGCCAATGAGATATCATTAGTCTCATGTGTGCGCCTTGAGGAGAGTCCACTTCTTGATGCCACTTAAAATAATAATATTTCATTTATCCTTGATGGCGCTTGGAAAAGAATAAAAAATAAAGACAAAATTCAAATCTTTAATTTGGTTTTTTGGGCGCCTAGAGTTTATCATGTTGGGTCGGTCTATTTGGTGAGACAAAGGCAATTCAAAATAAATATTAAGTCTCCTAGGTTGGCTAGGATTGAAGGAGGAAAAGTATGTATAAATACAAGTTCACTTTGTGGCATTTTCATCATCCATTCATTATTCATTTTCATCTTGGAGTTTATCTCTTGGCTGCAACGAAAGTTGGGCATAAGGAACCAAGGACGAAAACCCTTGAGTTTCTAGGAGGAGTTGGACGAAAACCTAGCTTTTCCTTTGGAGGATTCCGTGACGGGAGTTCACTTGTGCTTCATGATTATTTGTTGATGAAGAAGAGCAGATTGCTAAATCAGATTTGAAGATCATCTTGGAGACTTCCCTTGGTGTGGATTGATGCATGATTGACTAGGGTTTACCCTAGATTTGGAGCGCCAGCTTTGGAGGATTGATTGTTGGGGGTTTGTTGGCTTCTTTGGTGACATTGATCACATTTTCTGAAGCAGCAGACCTAGCAGATCTGAGCGACCTGGTTTGGAGCAAATTTAATCTAGGGTTAGGGTTTCATACCCTAATTGGAGTAGCACTCATTGGAGGTCTTTTGCTATCATACGGAGGTCATTTTGCTTGTTTTTTGGTATGTACAACCCTTAGGGTTAGGGAAGATTATTGCTGGGCATGTTTGTCATGTTTGCCCAAGACATTTGGTGTAATTGAAGACTTGCCAAATTCTGATTTTTGTAGCAGCAGACTTCTGATTTAATTTTCAGTCATTTGTGGTTGCCAGTTGAAGTGGATTTATTGCATATTTCATTGTGGAATGCAAGTATATGGTTGATAATCATGTTGGTGATGTTTTTGCAATTATTTGGCATGCTTTATGGGCTGTTGTGAATGTTTTTTTAAGTCTGATTTGAAAATCAGAAATTCAGAAAACTAGGGTTTAAGCAGAAAATCAGAATTTAGAAGTTTGGAAAGCCTGTCAATCTAAATTAGTAGAAAATATCCCCATTTGGGATATTACATCCCACCCCAAGATTGTGTTGACGTTTCAATTCGCACCTCTGGAATGCGAGTTGGAAACGGACAGCTATGCACAGATAAACTCCTCTCCTATTATGAGGGGGAGTTCCCTTTTTGCTGATGTTCGCTGAAAAGATAAATAAATTGAATTTGTCTATCTTCTTTTTGATTCTCAGCTGCAAGCACAAGGTTATAAAACTCTATTTCATTGCAAAAGAGGTTTTTCTCTTTTAAAACTTCTAACTACAGCTAGGCCTAAACTAATGACGCTTTTAATCTCCTAAGTAAATTCAGAGCAAAGGGATTAAAAGTGGACGAGGAATGATTTGTTTTAACACAAAAACTTAAATAAATTTCTCCCAGATTTACATCACAAGACGTATTGTAATTTAATGATGAAAGCTGAAATAAAATTTAAACAAGCCACACATCTGACGACAAAACTTGATGATTAGTGAGATAGAATATTAGAGCAAAAGGCAGGCATGAGACTTCTATTTCAATATCATAAAGTTGATACAACTCCAGGACAACAATACTGTAGCAAAGGCAGGCATACAGTATGCGATCAAACACTGGAAACAGATTTCACAAAGTGACCAAACACTTGGAATAACAAGTTCTACAGGCTAGAAATAGGCACAGCAAATTTGCTATCACAAATGCAGCCCCCTTACAATGGGCAAGGCTGCCCTTATTTATACTAAATCAAAGGAGTAGGGAACCCTAAAATCTCCTTGATTAACCCTAACTAACTTGCCAAATCACAAGTTTTATTTTTATTCTAAGACAAAGATTACAACTAACAAACGCTTTAAAGCAAAGAAAACTCCAACTAATACAAAGTGATTTTTTTCTAAATAAAGAATGGATGAGCTTAGGATGAAAGCTAATGCTTTAAAACAAAAAGCATCTGAGTTAAAGCTGCTTTCTTTTGAGTCACATCCTCATCAACATTCTTGCTTTTTGGTGATGTCATCCATTGATATAAATATATTGCCGTGGTTGCCTATTCTTAGCCTTGAGGGCTACTTTATCTTCTACTTTGGCAAAACATTCTACTTTTCTTTCAACCACCTCTGAGAAATCTTTTTCCGATACTTTTCTTTCAACCACCTCTGAGAAATCTTTTTCTGATACTTTTCTTTATCATTGTGCCACACCCTCTTACACTCTTCAATTGAAACAACTAAGTTTTCCCTCCAAATTGGTATTGAAAAACACTTTTCAATATCATTTGGCCTGAGACTGCAGAGCACCCGTCCATTTGCTGATTGGATCTCTCTTGTGACTGAATTGTAATGCTTCATACAAGCAATTACGAATTCGATACTTTGCACTGTGATGGGGAACGAAGCTGCTGCAAGTAGCCCAGAGTGATTCAGATTCCTGATAGCGTTGTTTCCTGCATCTTCCAAAGAATGCAAATTGAACACTGGAAGTACCATATGCAAGTCTGTCTCGAAAGTTCTCAGGTAATCGTGAACCAATGCCATTTTAGGCCTAATCTTTGTTGGAGAGTACTGCATACTGAAAGACTTGAAGAATGACTGTGAACATGCCTATGTCGGAAAAATCTTGGACAAAAGGTTGATATTTACTTGCTGATTTCTTCTAAAAAGGAGATTTTGAGCAAAAAAGTTGGCACATGGGTTTTGTAGGCAATCTCATTTTGAAGCAACCCAGATTGTCAGATTTTGAAAAAGAGGAGGGTTTCCCGAAAAAGCAGAAAAAAACAGATTCCCGGAAAAATAAAATTTCCCAATCTTCAAGAGGATGGAATTCTGGATGGACCCATCTCGATGAAAATTGAAAAAGCTTCGGCCCTATTTCTGAAAAATGATCACCTAGAAAAAGGACCTTGAAAAAGCGTGCCTCCTTGCTTCCTCATCCTGAAACTATGAAGAACGCTGAAAAAGCACTTCGTTTGGGTCTTCGAATCTTCATGGAAAGAAAATAAAAGCTTCCCTCTTCTGGATGCAACCTGCAAAAATAATGAATAAAGAAGCCAAAAGCTTGTCTTTATAGAACTTTAGGGCAAAAAAACAGCTTCCTTTGTGAAAAAAAATAAAGCTTGAGTCTTATCCATGAAGAAAGCATATTTTAAAGCACAAATCCAAGTAGATATCTTCGAATATGAAGAATCCCTATTTTATAGCTGCCTATGGCTTCATGTGTGAGATGATGAAAATATCTTCTTTGATGATGTCATAAAACACGCGAGGTTGCAAAAGTGTTAGCCAATTTTTCCTTCATTTCGCCACTTTTGCACTCGTTTTGACTCCAATATGGCCTGTCCTTGACTTCAACAAGACGGCAAACTGTCACCGTTAACTGAAAAAGCTAACTGATCATGGCATCTTGAAAATTTATCAACCGTGATTTCATCCCCAGCCTCAAACTGACGATCTGACGACATCTGACTGCAAATCTGACCTCAGAAACCTGTTGCCGGACGGAGTTTTGGAAGCGGCTATCGAAAAAACAGTCAAACATGAAAAATTCTAAGGCATGAAAACTTGGGAGTGCCCAGCGTCCAGGGGCTCCTGGTTTTTTGTGCCTTACCCATTTTTCGAAAGATTTCAACTTTTTCAATTTCTTGTCTTCTGCGCGCGTTTTGGTGACTGTGGACCCCTGTTTGGATGTCAAAATTTGCCTGCCGGAGCAAATCTGAGACTGATGATCTAGCAAACAGGCAAGTCTGATGAAAACTGAGTTGATTGTACCTTGTGCCTACCTCGAAAATCGAGCCAAACTAATTTTCTATGAATCTGACCTGGCTGATGGAAGAAGATTTGTCGTTTTTTGGAAAATCATGGAAAATATTCTAAGGCATGAAAAGATGGGAGCCCCCAGCCTCCAGGGGCTCCTAAAAATCTGTGCCTTAGAAAATTTTTGAGATTTTCAATTTTTCTTTCCATTTGTCTGTTTTGCGTGCCGCAGGTCCCATTTGATTTTCGTTTTCGATCATCCGGATGACTGTTGAAGCAGGATGAGAGGTGATCTAAGTAGCCTGAACCTGCCTGAGATGAATTTCCAGCTTTTACCTGCATTTCGATTGAGTTTTGACTAAATTTGACCTCCTAGAAACGGGTCGACGGAGACTTTTTTACGTTTTTCGAAAAATGTGGAAAAAATTCTAAGGCATGAAAAGATGGGCGCCCTTTTTCTCTGGGGGCGCCTAGTTTTTTGTGCCTTAGAAAAATTTTGGAATTTTTCAACTTCTTCTGCAAATCTTGAATTTTGCCAAATTTTGAAGGTCCCTGGCTGACATATATTTCAAAATATATTTAAGTATATGTTCCGCCAAATCTTGAATTTCCTATACTATAAATATTTTGAAATATACTTTCAGGATGTTTGAGATAGGTCTCAGATCCATGGGATTTGACATGAAGATTCTAGATTTTTGAGGATCCACCGGATTTCAAACTTAGTCAATTTTTCAGGGCTTCAGGACATCAAACTTAGTCAATTTCAGGATTCCAGGGACAGGAATCAGATGAGGGTAGACTGGATAGCTTGAGCATATCTGACATGAATTCTAGCTTTTTAGGACCTGTTGACTAAAATGACTGCTTTTATCTGCCTTGGAACTGTCTGACGGAGGCATTTTTCGCATTTTCTAAAAAATGCGAGAAAAAAAAATCCAAGTCAACTAAAGCTGGGCGCCTGGAAATCCATGCCTTAGTCAAATTTCATGATTTCCAACTTTTCTCCTCATTCCGGATCCATCCTGCTCCGTTTCCTATTCTTCGTCAAATTGACGACTGTTTGTCAGTTCTGCGTCGTCTGAACAACATCAAAACTTGAAAAATGAGCTCTGGCAGATGAATTTCCTCCATTGATGACTCCAAAGCTCATGCTTCGCCTTCTAAAAAAGCAGAATTGACCGAGAAGAGAAAACTTGGATCTTTCGCAGATTCCGTCTGGACCACCTTGATTGTGAAGCAAAATCAGCTAATGAGAATCAGGCACAACACCTAAATCGGAGATTCTATTTTTAGAAACTTTCTATTTTTAGAAAATTTTGCCAGCATCCGTATCTCAAGAAACCCAAAAAACCTAATTTAACGTCTAGTTTTAGAAATTTTGACTTTTTGACTTTTTTGACGAAAATTTTTCTAGACTTTCTCAAAATGCTTTAATGAAGCAAAAATTTTGATTGGGCACAACAGATTGCTTGCCCTCAAGCAATTACATGTGACCAATCTGCATTAGAACCAACCAATACCCAGATCCCAAATGAATCTAGGACCTTTGTATGGCCTTCCCTTTGAGAAGCTATGCTGCAATACATATGTAGAATGAACTCTTTGGAACCTTCTTCTTAGGAGAACAATAATTTGTTTCCTGTATTCAATTAGTTTCCCAAAATCTTGCAATGTTTCATCATGCTTTCGGTGATCCATGTTGACAAAAACTGAAAAATCCACACAGATACTATCCCTTTGCATGCTTAGAATCCATGAATCATAGCTATGTATTTGTGAAAACATGCTGTCCCAAAGTAAATCATTGGAATCATTAGAGAATGAACTGATGTTCAAAGATATATAGTCATGTTTTATCCCTTGAACTATCTTTCCATCCAAACCTTGCAATGCTAAAAGTCCATGATCAATTTCCTCAAAGTGACTTGGCCTGCCACACAACACATTTTCTGATTTTCCTTCATTTGTAGGCATAACACTAGTGGTTGATCCACCAAGTGTGTGATCAAATATTCCATCCACATCTATGATGTGAGCCTTCAATGGGTTCTCTAAAAGAGGAGACTCATAAACCACATGATGAAAACTAGGTACCCAAACAAAATTTTCTGAATTATACCTCTTCTCTTGTTCACACAAATCTGCATGTTCCTCTTGCTTGCTCACCTCAAAAGGCTTATCTCTTGCATGCTCAACCTCTACCCATTCTTTCCTTGGAAGAAATAGTGATCTAAGACAGTTGGAAAACTTGACTCGCCAAAAAACTCGCCAAGCCCAAAATTGATGAGTAAAACAAAAACTCGCCGAAAACTTGGCAAAAAATTTAGGAACTTAAAAAAGTTGCTTAAATTTCATTAGAAACACATTTTTTTTTCAAAATTCAATGCCAAGATGAATCCAATGAGTCCATAAATGAGTACAAAAGTGTTTTCTATTAAATTTGATTGACTTTAATGCACATTGATTACAAAATCGCATTCTCATGCGGAATCCTGATGGCTGAAAGCTTGATGGTCTGATACAAATTACAATAGATAGCTGAAAATGAAAATAGTAAAACTAGAAGTAATATTAGTAAATACTAAACACAACATTTTACACCTTCCTCTTCCCTAATTTAGTCAAAGCTAGGGAAGAGGTAGATGCTCTAGTCCTGCGAGTATGTGGTGCCGATGGCTCCTTGGCTGGCATGGAAGGTTGTGGCTGAGGCTCGACCACCATCCTGGAAATATCTGGCTCTGGCAATGACTCCTCATCCTCATGAATGTCCTCCAACCCTACATCTCCTATTGCACCCACATCCTCCATTGCCTGTCTCTTGAAATTAAGAATCTCGTCCACGGTAAACAATGGAGGTTGCTCATCCCGTCTTGCCCAATCACTGTAAGGATCTATCTCATCCAAATCAATAGGATCCAGTGATTTGTCCTCTACTCATTTTGTGCACAACCGAAGGTTGTATTGCACAAAGATAAGGTCATTGAGGCGCTTTTGAGTTAATTTATTTCTCTTCTTCGTGTGAATGGCCTCAAACAAGCTCCAATTCCGCTCACAACTGGATGCACTACAAAGCTCCTATTTTCCATGCCTCAGAATTGCAAAATCATGTCAAATTCCACAACATTTTACTAAGGGGTCCTTGTTCTTTCACTTTGATGCATGTTCTTGAAACCTTGAATTTGGCTAAGTCTAAAACCCTGAAAAATTGGTGAAGTCTAAAATCTGATGGATCCTCCAAAATCTAGAATCTGCATGTTAAATCCCATAGATTTGGAACCTATCTCAAACATCCTGACAGTATATTTCAAAATATTCAAGTATATACAAACTTATACTTAAATATATTTTTAAATATACTGTCACCCATTGCGCTAAAAACACCATCAAGGCCATGTTATGCAAATAGGCAAGTTTCTGCTCAGGCTTGCCGAGTTTTGGCGAGTACTCGCCAAAAAATCGACGAGTTTTCGGCAGAGACTCGACACAAAAACTCAGCGAGTTTAAGTCAGAAAAACTCGCCCATCGACACAAAAACTCGGCGAGTTTTCGGCAGAGATTCGACACAAAAAATCAGCGAGTTTAAGTCAAAAAAACTCTCCCATTTAAAAAACTCGCGGGTTTTTAAAGACTCGCTGAGTTTCCGGCGAGTCTGCCAACTATGATCTAAGATATGATTCCCTTTGTTGCCTTGCATGGTCTAGCTGATTGCAACGTTCTTTGCCCTCTTGTAAGTGTTGTCTTGCTTGGGCAGCCAACAACCTTGCCTTTCTAGCTTTTGTGACCACTCATCACACTTGTCTTGTGTCTTCTTAACATCTTCCATGGTATGATATGCAAAATCAGAACCTTTGTGGATTGCATCCACAATGCATTCCTCATGTTTAACACCCAAAACTTGAGTGCCATCCTTAGGAAACTCCACACCATGATCCTCATGTGAAATAGCTGCTATGTCATGGTTATGCAAGGACATATGACTTCTATTATAAAACAGAAAATCAGAACTATTGTCATACCTTTTTGTAGGGCATTCATATGTATGAACAATGTCTTTTCAAAACAACCAACTCACTAAGTGATTCCTTGCAATCAGTATGCAAAGATGGTGAAACAATGCTATGTTCAACCCTTGTGGTCCTTCTTTTCCTTCGCTGCCTTATGAATTCGTTGAAGGACAAGTCCTCTCTAATACATGGAGAAAGAGACTTGTATTCATCATGAAGTAAGACATTTTTGTCTTCCCTTCTTGCATGCTCCTCATCAAGTGTTGATTCAATAGATTCTGACTTATTCAATTCCATGTACTCCTTACTTGTGGATGCATGAAGTGAATCTTCTTTGCCCGATTGATTTTTGCTCTTCTTTTCTTCTTCTTCTTGTGCAAGTAACTCAATGGCTGTCATGAATTGTTGTTGGTATTGCATATAAGTGTCCATCAAATTATTCATACCATTCATAAACTCTTTCATAAGTCGATCATTCGGAGTCAAACTAACTCGTCTATCCTTCATTGAAGAACTTGAACCACCTTTGTCCATTGTTGTCATGTTTTTACACCTGCTGTATGTAGCTGAAACAAACTGATTTGCAAACTAAATCCTACCCTCCAAGTTGGCAAGATGCTTAGCTCCGATACCATTGAAATATCCCAAATGGGGATATTAACTGGAATTTTGGATTTTCAGGCTTTCCAAATTCTGATTTCTGATTTTAATACTTTGAGTTCTGCCCTAATTTCTGTATTTTCATTTCTGCTTAAAACCCTAGATTCTGATTTGAATTTCTGCACTTTTGATTCAAGTTTCTGCCCTGACCCTAAGTCTGAAATCTGATTTATTTCCTGAATATGAGCACTTCGTGAACATCCAATAAACATGTGACAAATGTCAATAACAATATGCTAAACAAATGGATATTATTAGCTATGATTGCAATGCAGAACAATAACCATTCAAGGGCAAAACATATGACAAGCAATTCTGATTTCTGAGTATGCAAACTGCTGCTCCAAATCTGAATGTTTTGAAATGCAAATTATACCAAGTTCTAGGGCTCAAACATGCCCAAACATAGTTGGATTGTTGCCACTACAATCCCAACCAAAAACAAATTGTTTTACATACCAAATAAATGACAAAGATGCTTCCAAAACCTCCAAAGGTTAGCACCCAGGTCTGCTGATATGTTTTAGGGTTTAGAAGCCCTAGTCACCTAGAAAGTTGCCTCCAACACCCAAAATCGCCTCCACAAAGTTGGCGCAAAGGTCTGCTCCAAAACCTGCTCCAAAATGATGGCCAAATACTGCTCACGGTGATGACCTAATGCTGCCCAAATCTGCTCAAGAAGATCTGAAATTCTGCTCCTAGATGCTACTCCAAGGGATGTCAAAATTATGCTTAAAGATGATGTTCTGCTGCTGTTTCAATATGGCAAACAGGTCTGTTTTGAATGCTGAAAACTTCCAATGCTAAACTCCTCAAATTCGCCCAAAGTCTCCCTCAAATACAATTCGCCCTTCCTTGAATATGGCGCTCAAGGGTTTAGGGATTAAACCCTAACAAAGGCTGTTCCAAAGTTGATTAGAATTCTGCTCCAATGATAATAAAATTCTGCCCTAACTGATATGCGAATTCTGCTCCAAACTTGTAATTCTTCAATGAAGTGCAATGGTGAATTTCGTATGAATCCACCTCCAAGATCAGATTGGGTTTTCATCTAATCCACCTTATATTCACAAGGGTTTTTGTCCTTGGAAAATAATGCAAACAAAGTTGCAGATCCACAAAGGAAAGTAAAAATGATATAATGCTGAATGATAATCAAATGATCTCACAATACCTTGTATTTATACATATTTTTCCTTGCCCTCCTCAAGCTTGCCAACCTAGGCCAAATAAACATTTTTATTTTATTTATTTTCTCTCTTAAGAGGGCCAACCCACCTTTTTCTCACCTTGGCTGGCCTTAGGCTTGTTATTTCCTTTTATTTTATTTATTTCCTCCTCTTAGGGCTGACCAAGGCAAAAAGCTCCTTAACTCCAAATTTGACCAACCTAACCAAGGCAAGTTGAGCGCTCCATAAACAAATTAAAGATTTTTTTTTAAAGTCTTCATTCCTTCTAGGCCAACCCAACAGAACAACTAATCCTTGTTTACTTTCATTTCTCCTCCAAATGAGGACTAACCTTTTCACACGATGGAACCTGAATTAGCCTCAAGCCATGTCGTCCTTTACTTTGCCATTTTCCACACTTTAACCATCCCTAGATGATTCGCTCTACTAGAGAACAAATTATTTTGTTCAAGGAAAATACATCATAATTAGTAGAAAAATATGACATCATTTTCTAGATTCAATTTATCCACAAAAAATCCTGAAGTGTGGAAATTATCCTCTTAGGTCTGCTCCTGTGATCACTCTGAAAATGGGGACATTAAAATCCTTGAAGGAAACTGTCAAGTTAACAAGTAGCTTCTTGGCAGAAGTTTGAGCACAAACATCTTCGTCGCTCGTGCTTACAACACAATTTGAGTCCAGAACATTGATTGCAACCTGTAGAATATATCCAATCTTCCTGAACAAACCCATCGCACCAAAAGTAGGAACAATGACACTCTCCCTAGGCACACAGGGAGAGAGCAAGAAGCCCTTACGTAGTCCAATAGAACCTCCCTAGGAAAGCCTTGCACTAGAGTGCATCTAAAATGAAATACTCCGCAAGGGGCAAGGATAGGACCTTGCTCAACAAAACACGGGGTTTAGGGCTAGAGCTTGCTTTCCAGCAGGCATCCATCCAAATGTCAAGTAGATACACATCCTCCTCATCTTCAAATGTTCCTCCACACTCATCTTTAGAACTTGAAGGGATCTCCCCATCATCCTCGCCTTCGTCGCCATTGCCCTCGCTTTCTATCTGTTCAAAATGCAATTTGCCGCTTGACCCTACCTTCATTGCCATACCGGGACTTATTGTTAATTACAGGCTTTGTATTGTAGATCTCAATGAAGTGGATTTGATAGCTTTGTATGTCATTCCCCTTCTTTGATTCACTATCTTTTGTGTTGTTTAAACCAATCCAAGCCTATGTGTACTTTCATTGCTTAGTCTCTACTTTTAGCTGAACAATGTAAGCGTGGTAGTCATTTGAGGGTTTATTTTAAGTTTGTTTGTATTGCATACTATGCATGAACCACCCCATCAAACACACCTATACAAATTGTAAATAATAAGTACATATTGTTCAAATTAGGGTTTTAGGTTAGTTTTTGTTTACAAGGAATTTCCCCTTATAATTCAAAGAATGGTTTATTGTACACATTGCTCCATTTTGCGTCTTATTGAAAGGTGTGAATTAAATTGCTAATAGTTTTTGGCACCTCTATTGGGGAACAACAATTGTTGACCGGTTATAGTGTAGTTTACACTCAATCACAAAGGAAAGTAGGTCTTATTTGTTCTCCTCCAAAAGAAAATTCTGCTTTAGCAATTGTACCAAACTTGTTTAAATTCTTTCAGCTTAGAAGACCACATAAAGCAATGGCTAATCTAGAGAACAACAACGATTTCCCACCTCCATCATTGCCATGGGGAAATCAGATTGATCTTTTAGTCTTTGTGTAACATCACGAGCTTCCTCGTGGATCAAGGGAGAATTTTCCGAAGTATGGTGATGGTAAGCAACATCCTGATGAGTATATTTTAGCCTTCAACATTGCATGTGGAATTTTTGAGGATGGCATGGAGATGTTGTAGTTCACTTGTTTGTGGAAAAATTACAAGGCAAACAACTAATTGATTTCACCATCTTGTTGCTAGTTCTATCACTAATTGGAATACTATGAGTGACAAATTTCTTGGGTGCTTCAATCCAACAAAAGATAGTTATATTTTGTTTGCTCAACTCTCAAGTGCCAAAGAAGATGATGGCAATCTATTCCTAAACTTCATATTTATAGATTAAATACAAATGTTTCATCTATAGAAAAAATCTATTCCTATACAGCTAGGGCAGTCCAAATTTCTAGATTCAAAAGCTAGATCTACATTATGTTAATGGCAAATGGAGGATTACTATGGCACACCTATACAGGAAGATGGGTGCCAACATATAAGATAAAGAGCACTCTTTGCTCGAGTGAGACACCTTGATCATGGCAACTAATCCAAAGGCTACCATATAAAAGTTAAAACAACACTTTTCGTATAGAGTGAGCCCAACTTTGCACAAGATTGTGCCATTTATCGTGTACATGTATCAAGACATTGCCTCAAAATAGGGACAAAGCTAAATGGGAAATGACATGGGTATGCAAATTTCATGATTACGACTATATTTATGCACCAACTTGGCAGACCATTATCGGTGCTGAAATTGCATAAGAATTGCAGCAAAAATGGGTGAGAACCAGGAGAGCAAGATCTGACAATCCAATGTGAAGGCCTACGAGATGAATTCAGAGAGTTTGTGTACAATGTGGCACCAAGATTTGTATCCCTCCCAACAATCAGTTCTTGCACAAGAGGGTATTCTTCCATTTTTGAAGGCGGTAACCTACATAAGTGACACTTCTCATTCCGCACAACCTATAGTCATTGCCTTCCATGAACATACATTTTGTGGTGGCCTTTTGTCTAACTTTAGATTAGCATCCTCAACACTCCCACATTTTTAATACATGGATGCAAGGGAAGTAGCAACAATATCTTGAGAATCATATCCATTTTTTGTTAGAAAACCATGAATCTCTTTTCCTTGTTGCAAAGTAGCATATGTTGGGAGAGCACTAATGATGGTGTTTGGGCTGTAGGTGATTGTGTTAACCTGTGTTTTTGTATTTGAGATGTAGTTGCACTTGGATGCTTATGTACACCATCATAAAGTAAGGAGGCATTTGTGTGACAACTGAATAATCTGTGGGAGTGGTGATTCTGAGATAGCATCACAAATGGCAATGCCATCTATGAGCAAGCCTATACTCTAGTATTTAAGTTCCAATATTGTGAATGTTTTTAAGGGCATTACAATACTTAGTGCTTTTCTATGCACATTTCATCCTTTGTAACCAGCCCATTCACAAGCACCTTTCCATAGTGAACAACACATCGCCTCAACACCAATGCCATTCTCTTTATCTTCCCATGAACACCAGCAGCACACAACACCTCAAAGTTGTACAATAGATGCATCCTCATCAAATAAGAATTATGTGCATACTTCGTTTCCCACTTTATGAGAAAACCTATGTAATCCAAATTTGTCTTTGTAACCTACTGGCTGATTCATCGGCTAATCTGCACAACCCCTATGTAATTTTCCTTGCACCATATGTTGAGAAAGTCACACTTTGTCTCAAGCTCTATCACACACCCAGCCAAGTCTCTGTGCTGCCATAGAGGCTTGATGAAGTTTCAATCTCCAAGTTCTCTGTAAAATACCCTACTAGATATAACTGAATTTTTTCCCAATGTATTTCAAATCAATCACCAAAAGATCAACTATAAACACCAACAATGTAAATGAACATATGAGAAAGTAAATGCCGAAACCTCCAATGCTTTATTATTGACTTCAATGATGATGATTACAATTGCAAAGTGTTGGGTTATTACATCAGCCTTGACTGATTTTAAAATCAGTCCTCATACAAGTAAAATAGATGAACAAATATGTAGCAAAACCCTAGCCTAGCGATAGGCAATGAAGTCCAATGATGGAAGATCTTCAACTAGGGATGTATGATAACTGTAGCTGACCTTGTATGCCCTTTTATGACTGCTGTACCTGCTGATCAAACTGCTGCAACTGTACCAACAACACAGATTTGTCTAAAATGCAAAAATGATGCCAAAATAAGCCTCCAAAGGCTAGCGATTGGGTCAAAGAGGGCAGCGATTTGTCTCTAGAGTATTCTTTATGCTTCAAACCCTTGAAATCTTCACTTGAATGATGTCTAACAGCCCTGTACCAATTTTCCAGTTCGCTGATTCAAAAATCAGAATGTCATATGATAGCATAAACACATTAAAATAGCCTTTTCATGCAAATTGGCTACCTTGGAAGCCTTCAATGATGAACCAATGCTTCAATGACTTCAATTGCAAACAATATATCCTTCAATATCACAATGAAAACCTGCAAATCAAGAATCATGATGAAATCCATATGATATCATCTCACAAATAGATATGGGATCATCTCCTTGACAAAATACTGAAAATTGCAATTTCCATCAAAAACACGAGTGTTGGAAAACTTACCAAGTGATCAATAGTTGCAAATTGATGGCAAATGGCTCTATTTATCCTCCTCTTGGCCTAGGCGTCCCAATTAGCTCCAATTTGCCAATTTTTGAAGTCCACCAATGAAATGCAATTCTCCTTGAACAATTTTAAATGCTTTTGATCAATGAAGTACAATATTTAAAATCATTCCTTGGTTTTATTAAATGATTTCACCTCTCAATTCCAACGCCTTAAGCAATAACAAATCCTTGCAATTTTAAATGATTTTCTCTCCTTTGAGTGGCGATCCATGAGAAAAGCATTTAATAAATAAAAACAATATTTAAAATCGTTCAAACTCCCTCCTTGTATGGCGAACCATGACGAAATAATATTTTATCATTTAAAATCCTTCTTCTTGTCTTGGGCGACAATCCACATTGGCACATGAAACAATATTATTTTTAAATGTTACCTCTTTGTGGCGTTGATTCTCTCCTTGGGCGAATAATATCCATTATTTTATTCATCTTCCACCTAGACGTTGGCTCATGATCCAATGCAAGAACAATATTTTATTAATATTTGAAAACTCCTTCTAGGCATTGGGCACATGATCCAATGAAAACAACTTGAAATCATCTTTTCCTTTGAGCATTGGCACAAAACTCCATAAAAATCGCCTTCTCCTTAGGCGTTGGCACAAAGTCCCATAAACCAATCCTTCATATGAGCATTGGACTTATAGAAATAATAGATATTTTGAAAATGCAATTAAAGATTGACATTTTCCTTTGGCATCCACTTGGCATCAAATCCCTTGAATCAATGAAATAATGAAAATAGAATTTAAATATTGCATTTTCCATTTGACCTTGTAATGGCCCCTTTCTAGTGGAAACACTTAAACCTGAATCTACATTCCAAGTGATTCTCAAGGAGACATTAGAAACATTATAAATTAATAATTTCCTAGGATAAGATCAAATAAGATCAATGATAATGTATTCACATCATTCCTTGTTAAAGGATTATTTATTTCCTAATTGTTACTTGCTATTGATAACTATTCTATAATGCATTCCATAATTCAATCATGCATATTTTCCTTATTACTCTTCCTCATAGCACTAGGCTTTACATGTATAGGGCGCGCTGAAACCATCTCTTGACCCAGCCTACGGGAACTATGTCCCAGCCTACGGGCTTATCTCTTGACCCAGCCTACGGGAGACTTTGTCCCAGCCTACGGGCCTTCTTATGGATGGGATTACTCCGCCTCTCCCCACAAGACCTAACATTCCTTTAAGGATGAAGTAATAGAGAAATATAGAAGTAATAATCTAAGTTCATCTTCCCATATCATCTTCCTTCTATTCCTTAACCATGGATGGAGAAATTATATGTCTAGGGCGCGTTGAACCCTCTCCAATGCGATTGGGAATGGAATTACTCTGCCTCTCCCTAGCATCCTTGTCTAGGGCGCGTTAAACCCTCTCCAATCCATCGTGATGGAATTACCCCGCCTTTACCTAACAAGACCGCCTCTCCTATGGTTATGGGAAATAGAAGTGATGAGATGAACATACCATTACTGTATCTTTAATTGATTTCATAAATATCATAATTGTTCTTATTGGCATTTAACACAAGATGCCTTATATTAATATTGATCATATATCATTACATTTATTCATTATATTAGTTTCTGTGCATTCATAGTTTTGTCTAAGTTAAGTGCATTTATTTATAGTTAACATCATAATTATACCAATTAACTTGACAGTCCATTTATATTCATATTATTCTTCTACAACATTTATATTGCCTAACCTATTAATAAGGAAAGTGCACGTACCTCTTTATGCTACTTGTCTTGTTGAATTTGCTCACTGGATTCTATTCTCTTTTGCCTATTCTTTAATATTTATATATTATAATATTTGTTATAATATTAATAATATCTCTATATTGTATTATTATATATGTTATTAATATTATTGTATATATATATATATTTATTTATGTATATATATTTACACACATATATAGATATATTACATCTTAATAATTAAATATATTAAAATACTTACCTGCTGTTCAGACGATCTGCAGGTACCTTTTGGATGCGGTAGATATTTATTCTCCTCGTTCCTTTTTCTATTCATTTCCCTTCTTTTGTTAGATGGGCCCATTAATATTTATAAGTTTGAAGGGGTGCAATTCACCACCCGTCACCACCCTTAATAAATAAATATTATTAAACTTTGATACTCGATATTTGTTTGTATTAGTTAAGAGCTCCTTATTATGAGATCGGCATCTTCTCAACAGCCCGATTCCATATATGAATGCCCTTATATTATGCAATGAATAAATATATATTTACTATTATATATTATTATTATTATTATTATTATTATTATTATTATAATATTTATTTTTACTTGAATAATTCCTCCCTATATATATTTATGATATCTTTTCTAGTTATGACTAAGAAATATATATAAATATAATGCGGATCTAAATATATTTATTTATGGGATATTATTTATTTATTGCCCATCTTCTTTTCTTTATTTATTTCCCTTTCAAGGGATATTTATTATGCCTGGTGGTAAAAGACATACTTACCCTTTCATAATTTTTATTACTTTATGTTATTCCCATACGTAACTCCCTTAACATATAGTTTATTTATATTATTTGTATTTATGTTATATCATTATAATAAATGATATATTATTTATTTTGTATTATTTATATTATATCATTTATATCATAGTAAATGATATATGATTTATATTATATTATTTATATTTATATTATAATATAAGATAAATATAAGAATATTTATATTTATATTATTAGATATATTTATAATATATTATTATTGTTTATGTGTTATTTATAAATATAATAATAATATATCTTTTAATTGTTTTAAATAAATATTATTTAAATATATTCAATTTATAATATCATTCATATCTTTGATTTGAATGAATAATACATAATGCAGGGACATGACAGACCTCCTCCATAACATTTTGGCTAAATGAATAATATCTCCAAATAATACTTAGCCAAAATCCCAATAGAATTACCTGTTGAGCCAACGTTATAGATTTTCATCCTCTAAAACCAAGCTCAAACCAAAATCATGTCTAGCCCAAAATGGGGACATTCTCTAAGGTCCTAATGCGCTTGTAATATGTTTGTGCAAAAGCTTGGCTCTTGAGAATGGCCTTGTTTTCTTGTCCATTACCTCCGAACTCGACTATTATTCATCTTATCTCAAGCACAATGGAGTCAATCTTATATAGTTGTGTATGGGACACTAGGTTGAGATTGAGCTAGATTTATGGAAAGTATGAGAGCCACATTCCTTAGTCACCTAAAAAAATGATTAGCATAGCCTAACTAATCATCTAATACCATGTTAAAGATTAGGATCTTAGGCAACTAATCATTTAAACATATAAACAGGAAATAGAAATGAGAAACAAATGAAATGAAAATGTACACAACACACATGATTTACAGTGGGGAAAACCTTTCAGTAAAAACCCCACAAAGCATCATTCAATATTGAGGAAACTTACATCAAGTCTAAACAAATATAGACACAACAAGAACCCGCTTTATTGTATCCTTCCCTTCCTTTCTTCCTCATAAGATCTTACAAATCCATGCATTATACAAATGTGTACCTCTCATGCTTTGCAAGTGCCTCTCATATCACACATACACAACAATGTGATATGCCTCTTTTATATGCATCCTAGGGGCGGGTTTAGATCACAACCTTTCATGTTATAACCAATAGGTTATTTACTTTATAAATCACCTGTAAATAATATGACCAAGCCATATTATTAAATTATAAGGCTAAACCTCATCATATTAGAGCCTTATAAATATTATAGGGCCACTTAAGTTAAATATGGATCCCTAATAAATATTATGCTCTAACACATGTTAACACACATAAGCCTTTTTAAAGTCTTGGTTCTGCAATGTTCTTGTTTAAAGAAATTCGTTGAAAAAGGAGACACTTAACTATGTGTACACATACATGTGTTATTAGTTTTTTATATTAGACTTTAATTTTGTATCTTCATCCTCCTTTACAATGTACTGAGATGCATAAGTGTTGGGAAAATTTATTGGCAAAAGTGCACCAGTCAAATATCTTTAGATTTGCTTTGAAAAAAACCCACAGAATTTGAGAATAGATTGTCACCAATGTTTGCTGTGGTGTTGATGCCCACATTTTATTTTTTTAATCTTTTCATAACCTTCCACATCCTCTGTTTGGCATGTCCATTTATTTGCTTCCCTTCGTTAAAATTTGTGTTTTAATTTTTGCCTTTTAGTATATTGCAATGGGGCGAGGATCGACGAATGGATAAGATGCGCAATGATTTGAGGAAGTTAGCTATATTCTGGAGCTTGCAGGTGTTTCTCAGCATATGTCTCTGATTTTATAATCCTCTGTAGCAGTATTGTCCAATTCATTTTTATGAATACAAAAAATTTCCTCAAGAAGCAATATTTGCGAAGTCATCAAAGAATACATAATGTGAACTTATCTTTTGTAATAGGCAATATGGGTTTGGACTGTAAGCTTGCCAGTGACATTGGCCAATGCAAGCAATCAAAACCCCAGCATTCAGGCCCAGGATATCATAGGGTGGATCATGTATCTTGCTGGTTTACTAATAGAGGCAATATCAGATCAGCAGAAACTCCAATTCAAACAGGACTCAACAAATAAGGGAAGGTGGTGCAATGTAGGCTTGTGGAAGTGGTCTCGCCATCCAAATTACTTTGGCGAGGTTGGTTAGTAAATAAATATCAGAAATGATTAATTTTCTGTTGTATGGTTTCATGATCTGGGAATTCCCATTCAATGCACTTTTTCAGATATTACTATGGTGGGGAGTATTTGTAGCTTCATTGGCTGTACTTGGGAGCTCTAAGTGGATAGCAATTATTGGCCCAATTTTCATCACACTCCTGCTACTCTTTCTGAGTGGCATACCATTGCTTGAGGTAACTTTTCTAGTAATTTTTATGTTGCAATGGATTAGACATTTTTCTGAGAGGAATATTTGAATGAAAATGTTTCACATGGTTGCATTTTTGTGTTTCTATTATGGTGATTTCAGTATTCAGCAGATAAGAAATTTGGTGGCTTTGCAGAGTACCGAGATTACAAAAGGACAACTAGGTAAGTTTCCACAAGTTCTTGTTCTAGCAGTCTCTTTTTTCAATTTTTCCTATATGAATATATATCTGTCTACCAGGAGATCCATGTTAGCATTTCACTGATAGTTATAATTAAGTTTGGCTAGTTGGTTGTAGACTAGCAATAAATTCAAACCATATTTATTTTGCCTAGTCTCTGTAAGTGTTTTTCCAGCCTTTCTTTAGCAGATAAAATCATGGAATGTACTAAATCATGCTTTGGTTTCTGAACAAAAAAGGAATGCTCAAATCAAGCAAGTTTGGAAGTTCCCTTGCTTTATTTGTTCTTTAGTTGGCATAAATTCATAATCCATTTTGGTAATTTGATGTGATGTTATTGTAATTGCAGTCCATTACTTCTGCTTCCGCCAGCAGTTTATGCAAAACTGCCAACACTATTCAAACAAGTTTTTCTTTTTGAGTTTCCCATATACAGCCGAAAGCTGTCTGCTGAGACAACATCTCATTAAAAAAAAAGAATTGCTACGTGCTCTATGGTCGTAGCTTGTAAAATGCTTTATCGCAGAAGAAACCACTTTGTCTTTACAATTATCTTCATGGTTAATCTGTATAAAATTATTTGGTAATATTCAAGATCTTGGATATTTGTGTCATTTATTTGATGGCAGAAAATTTATTTGATGGGACGATTTCTCATGCAAGCATTGAATTTAAAAGGTAAGAAAATTACATTGCATATAGATATTATATGGGAATGCGATGATTGTTTCATTTTGAATTAGATCTTGACATAATACCATGGATTCTAGACTACATTAAGATATTAAAAATGGGTAGAACGGTGCCTTCCCTTCCCCTAGAACACAGCACAACAATCAGAATATAGGTTACAGTGTAAGAATTCAAGCAAACCTGCTCAAGCTCTACAGATATATGGAAGTATCAAATGTTTTATTATTACTTCTGTACTTGAAACTAGGCCTTTACAGACTTGGTATATGCCTGTTTTGAACCTACGAAGCTGGATTTACCTATATACAGGCACATATCTTTACCAGGTCCTGATTCTGGTCGAGTACACATATGGGTCTGCCCTGCTTATGACTCTAAAATGCTCCTTTCCCAGGCCGCACCTGGGGTCCACAGCCCAGATTTATGAAGAAATTATAATGAAAAAATATAAAATAATAATAATCTCTCCTAACTGTTGTAACCTAATCACACATTGCCCCATTGCAAATGGGGACCCACCTTTTTTTTTTTTGCAAATTTGAGCTTGTAGGATCCTTAGGAAGTGTTGTCAAACCTAGTCTCTTCCATGACATGAAGAATGAACCTCTCCGGAGAAATGGGAAACAAGTCAAGTGAGTTAATTTCCTTGCAAGTGAGAAATTAAGAATGTCATCCATCAAACAAGGTGCAATTGAGAATACTTAAGCATGTCCCTGAGATACTGAAAATTGACTAAGTCTGATGTCCTGAAGTCTGATTGTCCTGAAATCCTGAAAACTGACTAAGTCTGAAATCTGGTGGATCCTCAAAAATCTCAAATCTGCATGTCAAATCCCATGGATCCGAGACCTATCTCAAACATCCTGGAAGTATATTTCAAAATATTTAAAGTAATACTTAAATATATTTTGAAATATACTTGATTTCGGGCACTAAAAAGTGGCTAAGTATGGAAAATTTCCTCTGCACTAGTGGAATCCGCCCAACTTGAAAAAATTTCCTCTGCACTAGTCAAATGCGCTCCTCTTATAGGAAAATTTCCTTAGCACCTGGCATATGCGCCCTAAGTGAAGATTTCTTCAACACTTGGCATATGCGCCCTTCTCTTGGAAATTTCTTCTGCCCTTGGCATATGCGCCCTTCTCTTGGAAATTTCTTCTGCCCTTGGCATATGCGCCCTTCTCTTGGAAATTTCTTCTACCTCTGGCATATGCGCCCTCCTTTGTGAAGTTTCTCCACCAACCAAGGAATGCGCCCCCACATAGGAAAATTTCCACATCCTTCACCATATGCACCCAGACTTGGGAAATTCCTTCAACATCAATGTAAATTCCGCTTGATTTGTCAAGTAACGCATGTAAATCCCGCCAAGGAAGTGTGAATGAATGATAGGAAATCATGCCAAAGAAATTGTGAAAGGAATTTAGGAAAATGCACTCTACAATTTGCAAGAATTTCTTCATCACCTCTCCTAAGCGCTTCACTTGGAGAAATTTCTCCATGAGCATTCAAGTGCACCCAACAAAGAGCAATTTCCTTAACACTCCTCAAATGCGCCTTGCCTCTTAGTAAATTTCTTTTGCATCATTCACATTCGCTCAGCCTTAGGCAATTTCCTTAACACCTGGGCTATGCGCTCTACTTGAAAACATTTCTTCAACACCAAACAAGTGCGACTTCTTGAGGAAAATTTCCTCTGACCCTTGCACATGCGCCACCCTCTTGGGAAAATTTCGTCATGTGCAGTATGCGCCACCTTGAAGAGATTTCTTCATCACATGACATTTGCGCTCACCTTGAAGAGGGATTTCCTTAGCACTTGGCAAATGCGCTCACCCTCAAGAGAATTTCCTTAACACTTGCTAAGTGTGCTCATCATAGAGAAAAGTTCTTTGTCACCTAGCCCATGCGCTCAACCTTGGTAAATTTCATTTCCCTTCACCAAACGCACCTCACCTAGAGAAAATTTCCTTACATCATGCCATGTTCGCTCAAACATAGAGTAGGTCGGCCATGAAAAGATAAAAAGCAAAGTTAAAACATTGAAATAAGGTCTTCTTCATTACATAAAGCAAGCATGTTAGGAGTTTGTAATAAAATGTTGTTAATGATCAAATGCCTTTGTATTGATAGATGTTCCTCTTGTGTAGGTGATGGAAGGAAAGTGGCGAGAACTTGCACTTGAAGGTTTAAAGCATGGAAGAGCGTTGCTTGAGGAAGGAGGACATCATCGCCACATGAAGGAGACCTGTTCCAGACGATCAAGATCCAACGCCGAAAGTCATACATCAAGGTCATCATACTTCGAAAAAGGCTTCATTTCTAGAGGAGAACCTGTTGATGATTGTTTTTAGACAACACAACAATAGAGTAAAACACTAAGTATCCCACTCTCTCTTGAGTAAAGTTCCCCGAAGGCTAAGCTATGTGATCCAATGAGGTAACTTCAAGGTTCCTTATTTGTGATTTGTAGTGGATGAACTCAGTGACTTGATGTGATAGTGCTGGTTATCACAAAGGGACTTACGCAGACTTCTTCTTACTTCATTTAGCTTATTTCTCCTTGCAGTGTGGATGATATATGTACAATGCCTCAATAATAAAGAAAAGGAAAAAAGATGAGGGTTTTGAGAAACTAATCTAAGGTCAATGAAGCAATGATGATGCATGAATAGACAAACTCCTTAATCAACCTAACTCCACTTCGCCAAGAAAGCCTACAACTACATGGAGTAGGTGCAATCTCCTAAGAATAGTGAAAGGTTTTCAAATCATGAAAGCTCATATAAGCACCCATTGAACGGCGTAGCTCAAACAAACATCCACAATCGAACTTACGCAAATTATAATGAAACTCATACTAGCTTTACACAACACTTCACCAACGATGAATGTCAAAAGCATGAGCTAGGAGTTGATCAAATATCCAATACAACATGCATTACATCAATGAGCTACTACTCTACTTTTAATCTACTTAGAAACATCAATTCATTTTATCAAGATACAAGAAACCATGTCATTCCACAAGACAACACTTAACACCAAGCAAGCTCCAATGTCATTGCATTAATCTTGAAAAACATTTACAACAATTTTCAAGTGCTCTCTCAGAGAATTTCGAGAGTCTCTTCCTACTCTACTCTACTACTGTACTTGCCTACTAACTACTTCTAACTATTCACTTTACAAATGAGGCAACAAGGCCTTTATATAGAGTTCCAGAATTACAATGAATTGCCTGGATCAATTCAAGTAGCCAAGGGCCCAGATCATGCCATCTCAGCAGGTAGTTACAACAACTTGCTATTTTTAGTACATAAGAGAGGTAATGAAGGCACGCTTTCCAAGATGATAGGGATAAAATGGAATTTTCAGAGCATCTTCCACATAAGTGTCCTCTTTAGCTTCTTGCTTGTTGAGTGATGTGGCGAATTATGATTGGTGAATAATATGTATATGCCACATAGGTGCCATCTTAGCATATTCCCAAATTGCATCATCTGTGTGATGTCTTCGAACATGATTGCTTTGAATGAACTTGCATGTTTGGGATATATCTTTGTTAACTTTGCCTTGTTCTTTGTAAGTAGGATATGTATGATACATGTTGCTCATTTGCTTAACTTTGTTATTCTTCTTCTCTTGCAGGATATACGTTGATCTTCTTTGGATGCAACTTCATAGAGAGTAGTGTAGATGATGATGATGCTCCATTCATGAATCGGAGTAGGAGACCTCTCTGATACTTGAAGATGGAAGAGTCTTGAAGCTTGATGGATATATGTCCTTGCCTAAGCGGATGATGAGGTGCACTTGAACAATGAACTTGATGTGATCCTTTGGAGTGGCTATCTTCTATCTTCATTTTACTCCTTGCATGAAGGTGGTTCCAGGCACCTTGCTCCTTAGATGATCATTTAGCCCCATCCTGCAACACAAATCAAGAAACAATATCAATCACTTGGCTTTATAACACAAAATAATCATTATTAAACATTTTCTAACACCTTAAGCATCTTTCCAAGCCAAAGTGCACATTGGATGCCAAATTGGTTGATCTCCTGAATGCAATCATAAAATTTAAATTAAGCATCATATATGAGTGGCGCATTGGATGAGGATTTGGATCCTCGCTTAAAAAACCTTCATAAAACTTAAATTAAACCTCACACCAAGGTGGCACACTAGATCACAATTTCATCCTTCGTTTGAAAGATGCCCAAAAATTTGAATTAAACCACACTCTGATAATGGCGCACTAGATGGCAATTTTGATCCTTGTTTAAATGCTCATATAAAACTTGAACTAAACTTTATCAATAGTGGCGCATTGGTTGGCAATTTTACCCTTCGCTTGAAATATCACCTTCACAAAACTTTAGCCAACCTTCTTGGTCTAGGCACATTGGATGAGGATTTCATCCTTTGCTTAAAAGATGTTCTAAAATTTGAACTAAACCACACTCCAATAGTGGCACACTAGATGGCAATTTTATCCTTCCCCTAAAATTTCATAAAATTTGCACTTCAACAATCAAAACAAACTTTTCCATCTTGGGCGCGTTGGTTCAAGATTTTATCCTCCGCTTGAAAATTGTCTTAAAACTTGAGTTAAATCATCCTCCAATAGTGGCGCATTAGATCAAGATTTTGATCTTTTGTTTGAAAGTCTTCACAAAACTTAAATTCAACCTCATACCAAAGTAGCGCATTGGTCAGCAAATTGGATCCTTGTTTGAAATTGGTGCATAAAACTTGAATTAGACCTCCTCCACAAGTGGCACATTAGATGGCGAATTTGATCTTTGTTTGAAATTGGCGCATTAGATGGCAAATTTGATCTCTCAAAACTAGGGCGCATTGGATCAGAATTTTGTCCTCTTGAAATCACACCTTTGCGGATTGCAACTAGCTTCCCCATCTTGGCGCATTGGATCACCATTTTGATCTTCGCTTGAATGGCCTAATAAAAATTGAAACGCGATTACCTCATGTCTTGGCGCATTAGATCAAGATTTTGAACTTCGTTTGAATACTTAGCCATTTTTCAGTATTCTTGAGTGGAAGTATATTTAAAAAATATATTTAAGTATATTGAATTTCCTATACTTTAAATATTTTTGAAATACACTTCCAGGATGTTTGAGATAGGTCCCGGATCCATAGGATTTAACATGCAGATTCTAGATTTTTGAGGATCCGCCAGATTTCAGACTTAGCCAATTTTCAGGATCTCAGAACATCAGGGTTCAGGATATCAGACTTAGCCAATTTCAGTATCTTAGGGATTGACTTCAGTGTTCTCAATTGCACCTTGTTGGACGGATGACTTTCCTAAACGAAGCTATAGACTCAAACATTACTGACTTCATCATGAAAAAGTGCTAAGACATCATCCAAGACTGAAGCAAAGCTTCGAAGCTCAAAAAAAAGGGGGTCCCCATTTGCAATGGGGCGATGTGTGATTAGGTCACAATAGGACCCCCATTTCACTCTGCACGCTTTATGATCCGAGAAGTTCAAGAGTCAAGTTTCACATTCAAGCTCCGAAGCCATCCACTTCAATCATGAAGTCTACTCCAAGAATTCGCATCCAAGGTTTACTTCCAGCACCATTTAGAGTCAAAGTCTTGCACGAATCCTGCACAAGAACAAGCACAAGAACATCATGAGATGAGAAAATGAGCATGTACATCAAAAGTCATGAATTACATGAAGACAACATCAAGAAATTCCCGAAATTCCCAGGTTTTTAAGTTCGGAAGATGCCAAGTTCCAAAGGTGAAAATCCTAGGTCGAACACTATTCCACAAAAGATGACATAATTTGGGAAATATTCCGAGCAATATGAACACAAAGAAAATCAAGCCAGTTTGCTCAATGCTAAGGTGGCCTTTGCACATCATCAATCCAATCACAGTTTGCCACGTCACCCGTCCGGGTTCAACAAATGTATCACAAGCAAAAGGCCAAAAAGGATGCCCATGTGGAAGGCGCTCCAAAGATTCCATTGGAAAACGTGCCTTCATTGCCTCTCTTTTGGGCGGTTATGCCTTGTCTTTATTTGGGCCATTGGTTTGCAAATCAATCCTGGCCGTTCTTGTACTTTAGGAGCCTATATAAGGCCCATTTCTCTCATTTGTAAAGGTTAGAAGCTATTAGCTCGAGCAAGAGTAGGAGTAGAATAGGAGTAAATTAGAGGAGACTCTTTGAAGTCATTGAAGAGACAATGAAATTGTTGTAATCATACACTTCAAAATTAATACAAGCTCATTGTTGGTTCGTATGGTGATCTTGTGGTTTTGAAATGTTAGCATGGTTTTTGAATTCTCGAACATGATGGAGATGTGTTTCCAAGTAGTGTAGAAATAGATTAGAAGTTCATTGATGTAATGAGTATATGCAAAGGTATTTGATGAATTCCTTAATGGTTCATACTTTTTGTGAATTGTCGAAGGCAACTCACTTTGCAAAGTTAGCCTGAACCTCCATTTGCTTTAGTTTGATTGTGAATACTTGTTCAAGCTGCGCCAGCTGTGGGTGTTTGGGCGTGTGTTTGCAATATGAAAATCATTGGGTTACCTTAGAAGATTGCACCTGCTTCGTGTAGTTGTTGGTTCTCATGGCGAAGCGGAGTCAGGTCTCTTGAGGAGTTTGTCTATCTTGACATATTTCATTATATCATTGTCCTTAGATTAGAATAGCCTTCTTAACCCTTGCCTTTTTCATTTTCTTTTATGGCCGGTTAGAAGAAGTTCCATTTCATAAGGAAGAAGTAACACATTTGAGTGAAGTAAGGAGTCAATTCAGCGTAAGTCCCTTTGTGATTACCAGCAAAATCACATCAACTACTGAGTCTATCCATTGCAAGTCAAGACCTGCCGTATCATGAACCTTGGAGTTGTCTCATTGGATCACATTGTTTAGCCTTTGAGAGACTTTGTTCAAGAGAGGATAGAATACTTGGTATTTTATTCTGAGTTTGCATGTGCATAAAAAACACATCAACACTAACCATAAAAGCAACTAGACTAAGTACACTAACACCAGTCACTAATTTGTATGTTTTGTGCAAATCATAGTTATTTTTTATATTTTTAATATTTTATCATTATGTATTTACTATTTTTTGAATGGCTGTACCCAAGCCCAGGTTTTTAAAAAGTCAGTGAACTAGCATATACGCAAACCCCAAACCTGTACTGGAATCTGAACCCAAACCAGCAACTTAGTTTTGAATCTCTCATGATGTCCCTTGTCTAATGGTCACTGCTGTGAGGCCTTGCCTTATTGCCTTTGACCTAATTTGAATATGACAATGTATTGTTAGCATCCTACCTGTTAGCCATATAATACAGGAGCCACGCTTGTTGACCATATAATACATGAGGTGACAGTTGTTTCACCTTCAAGCGATTATTGCTGGTATTGTCTTTCTGGTAACCATCTCTCTCTCTGATACCAGTACTTTTGCATGATAGGATCAATAATCAATTGTAAGGGCTTGCACATTTGCAATGCTAATAGCATAAAGGTGTCAGTCTTCACCAACTGATAACTGTTAAACTAGGCTCTTCTCTTTCCAGGTTGGTTGAGTCCCATTCAATTCAGCTTATTCACAGACAAGCTTTTTGGCATCGAAACAATGATTTTTCTGGCTAGAACGGTTATGAAATACTTCACTATTGTTTCTGTTTCATGGAATGCTTGAGAATCATTTGTTAGGACTTTTGCACCCATTTCTATATTGAAAATATTTCCCATGAGAGGGAGGGGGCAGGGGCAGGCATTTCAGTGGCAGATCTTAAGAAGTTGTGAACGTGTCCATTATTGACTTCTTCATTCTGGGGGTTAAAAATGTTCCCCAGCCCATAAAAGCAAAAGAAAAACCAAGGCATTGGCTTGCCAAAAAACAGTACCTTGTGCTGGGATTGTTTTAGGTTCAGATATAGACACTATCTATTCGCTTCCCTGCTACTATTATTGGCCCTAAACAATTCGAGCAACTTGACTGCTAGGCTTGCAGCAGCAGCATTGCTGACTACACAAGCTTCAAAGACAAAATGAAGCTCAGCCGGTCAGTAAACAGCCTTAGGCTAAATTTTTAAAGAAAAAGGCATCTGAGGTGCTTCAAGTAAACATTGTGAACTACAATATAACACCATTAGATCTGATAAACAATAATGAAAAATGGCATAGGGCCTGAGTAGGCCAGCCACCATATGTATTTTGTGCTATGGCATATGATGCTTATTAAGTATCACAGCTTTCTGAACACAGGTAACATATCCAAACTTGTAATCAAGAAGCAGCCTTCAAAATCTAACCATTGTGGTTGCCTCATGTGTATTGCACAGAACTTGGAAATAATACAGTTTACAAAACAGAAGTTTCTTTTGAAAAGCATGTCCCCAACCCCCTTTGGAAATGGGAAAATGGTAAGGAAAGAAAGGTAGAAAGACATTATATTAATTTTTAAAATGACCAATAAGTCATTTGTAAAGAAAAAACGAAAGAAACTATATTAATTTTCCTGAAGCTGAGATGAACAAAACAGATTGATTATTATGTTAAGGACATGTCTATAAGGATGGTAAGACTGAAGGAAATTACATTTTTCTTGTTTTACAACATCATCTCTGTCTGCTGAAACAGGGTATTGAGAACGGTTTCTGCAAGTGGTACACACTTCTAAACCACCATTTTTAAAATTTAGGCAAGCAGGAAAACATTCAAGTATATGAAAAACATTCAATCTGTGAACTTTTTGAAAATATGAAAAACATTAAACAATTGAAGAAATATTTTATAAAATTAAAATATATCAATACACATGAATGGCAATGGGAGTGCAAAACTAACAATTATCTTATATATATGAATTCAGAAATTAACTACATCATTACTAAAAACTAAGCTAGGGCCATGTCTTCTAGGCCCTACAATCAAAAAGGGTCTATCTCATCAAATTCAATATAGTATTACATTTAATACCTTACAGTCTCATGGGTATAAGAGCTAAGTGGCGTATTAAGACCTGTAAAAGATTGAACACTATAAATCGTTTTTGGTCCACATCCCAGTCTGTTGCATCTCATAATAAATAATATTTGTTCTTTTGTGAGTTGAAGTGAAGATTAGAGTTGGAGATAAGACATTTCGCATTCTTCAAAGACATGTTATGCTATACTAACTATATAGAACAAATGTGAAAAATTAGAGACCTAAACAGTTATGGAGACTTTGTTTTTTCATTTTTCATTGTTTGTTTGTGCTAGTTTTCATTGTCTTTCGTCTATTTTGGTTGTTGGTCGAGTCCCATTCAATATAGCATATTCAAATTTCACACAAGCTTTTTGGCATCAACAACAGTTTTTCAGGATAGAAATGTTACAAAATGCATCCCTATCGTTTTTGTTTCATGGAATGTTTGGGAATCATTTAGTAGGTTTTTTTTGCATTTGTTTCTATATTGGAAACCTTTTGACATATAAATAATGCATAGCGAGGGAGGGAGTAGGCATGAGATTTCGAGCCTAACTTAGAGTCATCTATTCTTAACCTTTCAGTCAACTTTAATCATGCAAATTTATCTTAGTTGAACTATGATTAACTCCTCCCTCTCTCATGCTAACTCCATTTTATCTCTTGTGATAAGCTTTCAAGTTCACTTCACTGCCCAATCAATCCAGTTCACTAAGCAATCAATCGAGTTGACTCTCCAATCAAGGGAGCTAACTCTCCAATCAATCCTGCCCTTCATTCCTCATTCTAACCTATAAATACCCCCTCCTTCAAGCAATAGAGGAGAAAAGTTCATTGTTGCAATCACGTTTTGCTTAGTTTTTGCTCTCCCTTAGCATTTTCATGCTCACTTCAGGTGTTATGAGCCTTTTTCTTTTTGTTATTTTTCCCAAGTTTTTCAAAAATCTTCATACGGTGTTGTTACACTAGTCATTTTGCAAGCCCAAGTGCTTCCATTCAAACTTTCATAGCTCAATTTCAAGCTTTTTAAAGCTCTTGTTTGAATTGTTTGTCATCCAATCGTTGTCGCCAAGAGGAGTACCCCATTGTTGTAGAGGAAGGGAAGGTTGCTATAAGGATCTCTAAGGATATGCCAAGCTCATATGCCTTCAATTTCATGTTCCTTCATGTTTTTTGTAGCAATTAGATAACAAAAATCTTGCTCTTGGGAATAGTAATTTAATCATTGCAATTTCCTTGATAGGCTAGTCAGATTGTTTTAATTAATTTATTTTCAAGTAATTGCATTGTTAGATTAGCTTTTCAATTTTGTACTTTCATTTATTAGAGTAATTGGAAAAGACCTTCGAAAAACACAAAAACATAAATCAATTGCATTAGGTAAAATCATAGTTAAATTGCATTCATGTTTGATTTTCTAGAATAATGTATTTACTTTCATTTCCAAAACCAAAAAAGAACAAAAATATTGCTTGCATACATTTAGTTGCATTCATTCAAAAACAATAGAAAACTAGAAAAACCAAAACAAACAAGTGCAAAACCCCTTGATCCCATCACGAGGTCAATCAATTCAAACAAAGTGAAAATCAAAGCAAACCTTAGGTCTTCACCATAAGTCATCACATATCAACTCATGGTAAACTCAAACTAACTCTCTTTGTTCAAGCATACAGATGTTCCCTAGACTTAGAGGTGAGTGGGTGAGGCCAATCCTAGAGGTGATCAAAGAGATCCATCCTAGGCCTCAACAAGTGCAACCAACACTTCAAGAACAAGAACATAGGCTTAGGTTGTTTAAACAAAGACATCACATCCAACAACTCCTTCAAGAAGGAGAGGAAAGATTCTTATGCATTAAACTCATAAATAATTACAACAGACAACCAAACAGATGTTAGAATCTCAGAAACCCAAACAAGAGATCGATGACTAGTGACCCTTTAGGTCATATCATTATCTCCACAACTACGATCATTGAAAATAACATATCAAACAATCCCCAAGACTGGCTGACCATTCTCCGCGAAGTCCAGCTCCCAAGCAAGTAGGACCACCTCGTGTTTCGCCTCCTCTCGACTGGCTTCTACCACAAGAGCGAGAGTGACGTGGAGGTTTGCTCGTGGCAAGGAGAAGGGTCCGTGTGCTCTATCAGAGATGACTCGATCGTCCCAAGCTATTGAGTCACGTTTTGAAGTGTACATATTTTGTGAACCCAACATGAACTACAAATCCTTCTAGGACAAGTTGTTTGCATTTCCACTTTCAAAATTCATTCATCATCATTTCACATTTGATGTCGGATTTACCACATATTTTGGTGAACCCAATGTAAAAAACAAAAAAAATTGATGGAATTTTTTACATTTCCATGTTCATCTTTCATGTCCATATTCATTTCATTCATTTCATGGTGTTTCCTACACCCCAAAACTAGGACAAAATCAAACAAAGTTCAAGGGAATTGCCCCTCAAATGAAACTAGCACATGTTCAAATCCAATAGCTTCAATCTCAAATCAATCAAACTCAAAAAATTCAAAGGGGATCCAACAAGATCCCCACAACTTCGACCAAAAATCAAAACATGCCAAATGAGTGTTCGGTCTGAGATCCATCAACAAGGCCAACCCATAACAAGCCATACGAAAATGGCCACCCAAATGGACAATGAGGTGAGCCATCAAAAGAAAAGCTTACAAGAAGCTTGGGAGGCACAAAAATTCTTCCATGTGGCATATCAAGATAAAAGACTCATGACATGTCAAGTATCATCAAAAGGAACAAGTGGGGTCACTCAAACCCTAATTCAAAGCAATCTGGATCTCAAGGTTGTAAAACTTGAAGATCAGAGGAAGCCTCACTTACATACTTTATAGAAACCTTGGTCCAATGAATTAGGACCCTTGAAGCTAGAAATGTTAAATAGGTTTGTCAAAACAAAATTCAAGAAAAACCTAGGGCATAGGGAAATCCTTTCATTGCTAAGATTGAATCAAACCAGGGGGCAACACAAAACCCCCCTCATCCAAACTTCCATGAAACATTCATGCCTCCCTTGCCCTCATCATCCAACATAACAAGTCTCAATCAAATAGGTGGGATTCCTATAGCACAAAATCAACTTTGAACAATCCCACCCAATTTTTAAAACATAAACATGACACCATCTAGTTATTTGACTTTTTCAGGATATCAACAAGCACAACAAGCTCTAGATGAAGGGCTAATGTTGGAGGAATAAGACCCTCTATGCATAACCCCCTCCTAGGAACATACCTTGAGTATTTAAAGGAGCCTCTTGACTACAAATTCGTCAGGTCATACTACCACATCCTCTCCCTGAGCTTCCAAAATTTAAAGGAGAGGGTGATCCCAACTCTCATATCAAGGCTTACATCACAGTAGTATGGGAACTCCTTTCTTGGGATAGGGTGTTAGCAAAGATTTTTCCAAAGACTTTGGAGGGTATTGGTCTAGATTGGTACTATCGATTTTCAGAAGCATTAAGCAACTCATCGATCAATGTTTGGCTACCTTCGACATAAACAAACTAGTCAAGACAAGAATACAAGAATTTATAACACCCAAACAAGAAAACGACGAGTCAGTTGCACACTTTATCACACAATGGAGGAAAGTTCTCTATTCTTCAGCAAGCGTACCAAACATGGATCATAAAGAACCTTGTGATCTCTTCTTACACGCTCTCAACAATGACATACAAGGAGTTCAAAAACACCCTTACAAATCATACGAAGAAGTGCTTGAAAGTGCCCTTAAAATTGACCAAGCCACTATTGATAGTGGAAGAAGGGAGTATGATGCCAATGGAAGGTTGGTAAACCATGATAACAATAACAAATCCTTGACAAACAAACAAAACATAGATGGGTCAACAAACACTTCACCATCAAGAAACAATAATGATTGTGACTACAACAATCATATGAATTTGGGGAACTAAAATGTCAACAACTATCCCTTGAGAATCAACAAGCAGTCATACACCAACAATCATAAGCCTCAAGATTACAATCATGATAAATATTGTTCATTTCACAAGAGAAGGGGCATGATATCAAGTCATGTTGAGAGTATCGTTGCCTTATATCAATGCTCCCAAAAGATCAACAAGAAGCATTCGTGGACACATTCTCACAAGATGAAGAACTTAGTGTTGAATGCATAAGACAACTGAGAGGGGGGGGGGGGTGAATCAGTTGTAACTTATAATTTCAAAAACCCTCAAACACATTTAGATCCACATCAATCCAATTAACCTTTAAATTGTTATGATGATTTAGCATGAAAAGCAAATATCAGAAACTGAATCACAACAACATCAAACATAAGAGAACACCAGTTTTTATGTGGAAAACCCAAAACAAGGAAAAACCACAGTGAGGATTAGCTCACATATAATATGATAAAACAATTGGTTAAGGTTGGTACAATTGGTGGACTCACTCTCCAAGAGTGCTCACTGCAGGTGGCTCACTGCCAAAGGACTCACCATCCTGAAAGAAAGAGATAGAAGAAACGACTCACTTCCAAGATTTGAACTATTATAGTTGCATCTAACACGCATCATGGAGTACAGTTCCAATGAAGCTCAATATTCATCGCAACATCAACATCATCTTCATAGCACCAATGAAAGATAGTAGGCACTTTTTGCTCACTACATCCAGTAATCTAACACATGAAGCCCTGTACTGCACCACACTTTCTGTTGCTCCATTATTCACATCATATCCATTATGCGCACACCCAATCACAATCCTTTGACATTTATTCATACTCTCTTCAACCTTGAGATCATTCTCTGAGGTTGGAAAACCACTTTATCCTAAAAGATTCAAATTAGGTCTGGACCTAAACATTCTCGTGGTGGAAAGGAATGAAGGCAGACCACTACACACCTTAGCTTGGACCTAAATTTATTCAAGCACGCCACCCCACACTACTACAATCATCGAATCAGCTCTACAATTAGTGTAAACACCCAAGGTCAGCCAAACCTGTGTTAACACAATGAACTTTTAAGTACACGCTTCCTCAAACCCAAAGACAACTTATGGATCACATGCAAGGCTTCAACACAATCTAGAGTATTCCACAAGCATCCTAAGACAACCTAAATTCCAACAAATTCCTCCGCAACAACTATCACCTGCCATACAATCTTATCCTATTTGTCTAGTAAACTAAACCATCTCTATCATGCACTGCAACCTTAGAAATTGACTTCCTGAGCACCAAACCGCGAACAACTTCAACACAAGAAAGATATGAATCTTATAAGCACACTTCCAGAACTGCAAGGCCAAAAACAAATTTGCGGAGGAATGCAGAGCAAAATAGTTTCTCCTAGACACCTCTGCAACGCTCAGAAACATAGTCTTCATACTGGCGAACACAATTCTCTCTTCACAACAAACTAGAGCACAAAACTTGGAATATAATATCTTTGAACATCTCTTAACAACATAGCCAAACCGCAGGGACAGATCTTAAACATAGAGGAAATGCGAAGTAGAACCAGAACACTACTCTGTTAAGCCAAACAATCTCTTCAACACATTGTTTCATTTATTAATCAAATTTTCTCAAAAGCACTTGGAAACCACCCAATAGAAACATATTCCTCACTTCTTCAGCACTTCTTCAAGGCAGCCAAATCATCTTCAACAAAGCAACTCAATCAAACAACAATAACCTCATCAGTAGACACAATTGACACCAATGACAACACAAGCTTGTTGACATCAATGATAATATCGATAGCACATGCTTGCAACACTTAGTCCCAAAATCCATCAAAACACCTTTGATCAAAATACCTTAGGCCTTGAGGAATTAGATAAAGATCAAGAAATTTGTGTCACCCAAGGACTAGAACAACTAGATGACACCTCCAACAATTTGAATTTTTCACATGCTATCTAGCTTATCAAAATTTCTCCTACACACAAGAATGCTCTCCTTGATGCCTTAGATCTAATCCATCTAGTTTAAGACACTCCAAGTGAAAAGTGTTCTTCAATGTTTGATTTTGAAAAGTTACCCTCAGACAATGACATAGCTAAATAGGGTGATCTCCCCCTCCATCTGATAGTCCAAGGTCAAGACTATTCCATTAAACGTGTAATGATCGATGATGGGTCTGCAATCAACATAGTCTCTTTCTCTGTTCTTCAAAGAATGGGTTATGATGAAACTCAAATCACATAAGAAACTTCCATCCTTGGAATTCATGATAACCCAAACGTTCGAACCATGGGTAAGGTCAATCTTCAAATCACATTGGATCCCAAAACCCTCCCAACTAAATTTTATGTCATCAATGAAGAAACCACTTACAACATGATCCTAGGAAGGCGTTGGATCCATAGGATGATGGCCATTCCCTCCACACCATTTCAAGAAATACACTGAACTCGCACATGGGACAAACCCACGCCATCAAAGGGGATCTTGATCCTTTCAGCCTTTATAGAGTTGAACAAGTCAAAAAGAAGGGAAAGACCATGGAAACCACTAGTGACTCAAAAATCAACATTTTTGAAAAAGGAGAGACATTAAAACAAATTGCAAACATAGCCAAGACCTCAAAATGTATAGGAAAGGGGGTAACAAGAGAATTCCCCTCTAATCCCCACTCAATGAAGTCTTATGCTTCATTCAACTTAGCAACCATTCCCATTGAGCAAGATATGAGAATCCATATAGTCGAGACCACCACTAAAAAAAAGAAGCAGAACCCACGTAGAAACTAGGGGAGTCAACACCAACCTCATTTGCCTCTCAAAAGTTCAAAACAAACAACAAAACTATACAAGAACAGAAAAGAATAAAGCTAGGGCAAATCATCAAACAATGAAACATGTGAGTACAAAAAACTCCTCACTGAATGTAAAGACATTTTTACACCAAGTTTTTGAGTGTCCTTGCAAATATTTTCAAGTGAAGTTCAGACCAAATTTGATAGGTCCATACGTAGTTAAGGAAGACAACAAAAATGGCACTTGTCTCTTATGCATCATGGAAGGAGAAGAGTTTAGTGTCTCAAAATGTTGTAAAAGCCTATAAAATCCAAAAAAAATCAAATAATTGAAAAATCCATAAAAATCATAAAAGCATGAAAGATCAAAATTTTGCATTCTTCATTTTGTTCCATCATGCATTTTGTGAGTTTCATGCTCTTGTTCATTTTTTGTCCTAGTAAGGAATCTAAGATTGCTTAGGTATAAGTTGACCCTTTGAGCCTTTGACACCCCATAATAAATCATGTTTATTGCTTGTCATTATTCCCTTATTCACATTACCCAATGATTCTAATCAAAGCCTTGCTCTTAGCTCTACACCGATCCTGGTCTTAACGATTCATGATATTAAGTCTAAGCAAAGTCGGTATTCAAACCTACAGTACTCAATAGAAGCTTGCAAGTAGACCTTCCTCATTCCTCCTTAGTAGAAGGGAAGTTCGACTAGATGGTGATAACTCTCGGTGGCACTCAACCCCTTATCTTTCCTGGCTAAAAATGCTAAGAGGATCAAAACTCTAAAGGAAGCAATCTAAAATACAAGTGAATATAAAAATGAGTGATCGAAAAATAAGAGTGATGAGAGAAGTGAGAATAGAGAGACCAAAGCTGTTACATATCCAAAATACTCAGAGAGTTCAAAAATATTCATTTCCATAAAATCAAAAAATCCAGAAAATGAGAAAATCAAGTGAGGCATTGCAAAAATACAATAAGAAAAGAGAGAAAAGCATAAAAAAGAGAGTTACAAAAAAAGTCATAGAGAGAAGATTGTTGAATGTTCGTACCCTTGGGTGGAGATAAATATAAGCTCAAAGCTTCAATGGTGACACTCTATCAAAGGAAATAAAAAAGAAAAGTACAAAGCACACACATGCACTAGTTGAGCAAAGCCAACAGTCTAATAGTCTTTAGGACCATCTTCTATCTTGAGATCCTCATTTTTCCCCTTTTTCCTTTACCTCAGGTCTATCTTGGTTGTCATCTATGATCTAAGTCTAGAAAACACTAATAAAATTTGTTACTTGTCCAAGTTGAAAGCTTGTCAAATTGTCTTATCTAGATAGGGATCAGTGTTCAACCTCCTACAAAGCTCAAAATTCAGAAGCACTCCATCCCTTCCTCGTTCCCACTTGAGTTCTAAAATCCTATCTCATAAAGTTAAATAGGTCTCCTATATTAGGATAATCTGCAATCCCCTGATTCAAAAATCTCTTTAAAGAGCAGTCACATTGTTTGTTCCATCATGCATTCATATCAAAATTAGAAAATGATCCAAAGCAATAAAATCAATGTCATAACTTGTGGTATTTCATAGAAATAGAAGTGTAGTTGCATTATGTCTCTGCATTTCATATCACTTATTCCATTCATATATATTCTTAAAAAAAGATCAAAAACATGTCATAACCATTATGCATTCATCCTTAGAGTTAGAGATCTAAATAAGCAAAATTCCTAAACTTCCAAATCTCACAAGAGATAGGTACATACGACAATTATGACCATAAGAGCAATTTTTCATTAATACATTAAAAGGTTCAAAGCTTAAAGTCGCTACAACAAAAGAGGAAACAAGAGCTAGAAGAAAAATGCTCTCGTGAGATACAAAGGCTCCCCATGCAAGGGGGCAAGATAAGAAAAGAAATGAAGAAAGTCTCTAAGACTAACTATGTCCAATAAAGTCGTCAGGACTCCTGATCCTATGCCTTCGAATGGCACTAGACTCTCCTTGATATCTATGAGAATAAGGAACTCTACTATGAACCCAAGAATGAGAAGGACCAGCTATGTTAGATTGTGAATTAGGTCGTTGGACTCCCAAATGAGCCATCTCTTGAAGAATAGCATTCTTACCCTAAAGAGTGTGAATCTTGGCTCTCAAAGCAAGATTCTCCTAGCAACCATCATAGGTAGGAGCGAAGATATCAGTATGTTGACCAGCCCTAGTAGGCAAGGGAGGATCCTCAAGAAGTCAATCTTGTGAATAACCAGTAAGAGGAGCCACCAAATCAACAGAAGTATCATGGAAGAATGTTCTCCACTACTCAGCACTACTTAAGGAAGAAAAGAAAGAGTGTTAACTCCAAATCAACAAGAAGAAACAATAAAAGGAAAGAAGGAAGAAGAGAATTCTTATGAGGGTTGCCAGTCTGCCAAGTAGGAGCAAGACGTCTTATGGCCTTAGCAAGATCGGCTAGGTCATGGGTTGGGGGAGTGGCCTCTGAAGTTCCCATATCATTTGAAGATGTCTCAACCTCCTCCCCAACCTATTGTTCACCATCGTTGTTTCTTAAAGGATCATACTACTCATCACTTGAGTCCTTGATCTCCTCTACAATGACCAATCCCATAGTATTGGAGATGTTTCATTATGAGAAGATACTTCAATAGTGAAAGGAAGCTAGGTGTGTAGAAATCGCTTCCTACACTAATCTAATGAGGGGAGATGTATGCAAATTCTTTTTAACCTTTACAATTACAGTGATGTTAACACAACAACAGAGATATTGCAGCAATACACATACACAAAAAATGTAGACGAGAGAGAGAGAGAGAGAGAGAGAGAGAGAGAGATGATATAACATGGGGAAAACTCTTTCGGGAGAAGAACCCCACACTTCAAAACCTGCACAATGTATTATCAAAACAAAGAATGTTTACAACACACTTGCAATGCAAGTCTTCTCAGGAGTCTTCGACACTCGTATCTAGAGATATTTCGGCAACATAACAGTACTTGTCAATCACACTATGCATCTCCCATCCAAGCACCTATTTATAAAGAAGTTTCAAGGCAAAAATGGAACCTTCTTGAGATGGGTGTCCATCTTGGCCTCATGGCCCAAAACCCACACCTAAAGACACTTGTCCAACACTGCAGCATGGTTCTGACACTTGTCATATCACCCCATCCCAATGTGGGCACCTAGTCCTAAGATAGGCTATGACAAATGCTCTTACACACCTTGCAACTGTCATAGAATCTGTCATAACTGACAGCACTTACAGTTGTAAGAGAATATGTCATACACTGACTAAAAATAGAATATTCCTCTTACAACATGTCATAACCTCCCTTGGGCACCCAAATATGCCTTCCTCAAAGATGCTCTTCGACACATGTCCTCACATGTCATAGGATCTTTTATTTACGACTCTTACGCATCATAGAATCTGTCATGACCATTACGCATCATAATTCCTTACACACTACTCAAGATGCCAACACATGGCAGAAAACCTCTACCACAATATGGGATGCCTATGTCCACATGGAGTGGGTTGACCATCCTAGTCACCTTACAAGTGGAGTGACAACTCATCGTGCCACATCACACTAAATGACAAAATAGGATGTGCAACTTAATTACATCACAGGCTAATAAAATAAATACATTACAAATAATAAATACAAGGAATTACCAAGGTTGAGACACCTTAATTCCCAACAAATAGTTCAAACTTCAACAATTAGTGCCCCTTGAGTATCCATTGTATAGGAGGTACAAGTGTTTGCCATTTCATCTAGGTGAGATAGAAATACCTCCATTCACTACACATAACATAGATATTCACTAATGACAATGAGGATGAGGTTGCATAGACATATGTGGTAGATGATGCAAGATTTACTAACCTATGAGGGAGGGAGATGACGTGTTTGGCACCACTATATCCTCTAGATCCTAGAGGGGTATATGGCATAGAATATGCCCTTGTAGATGTAGGGGAACCATAGGAGACTACATGTGGTGATGGAGACGAGGTAGGAGATTGTTGGCAAGAGACACTATATGGATTCATGAATGTTGTCATTGATGGCAACAAAGTTCATCCCACACATTTGCAGGACATGGTATGTCTATACTGGAAGTCAGAATGAAGAATGTTGTGGTCTGGTAAACAAGAAGAGAGCATGTGGCAAGGTTCGACAGTCAGGTCCGGATCTCTCAAAGGAAGTATCTTGGTGAAGTGCAGATTTGGGGAAGTCAAGAGGACTACCTTAAGTGATAGATTCCAAGGATTTAGCCTCCGGTGATAGATAAAGAAAAAGATATGAATACTTGAGTATCGGGTTCCTGATTGGCAGTGTGACAGAGGAAGAACTGACTGGCAGGACATCAGACATTATTCCGGATGTGTTACTGATGTTGGTAAAGGTTATGAAGGCATAAATTATGTTTGGCCGACATGATTAATGGTTTCCTCAAGTATATCCTTGATCCGCATTCCTTGGTAAGCAAGGATTCAGCTGACAGATCAGAGTTTATGGAAAATATTGACTATTCCGGGTGCCGACTAGAAAGGTGATGAAATCACTTTTGTGGATATATATACAAGATGGATTTAGTTATGAGAGGTGTTGTGGTTGTAAGTAATGTGCGAAGAAAAGCAGTAGAGACGAATAAAAGCAGAAAGGAAGATCCAATATGTGAAAGAAGAGCAGCATAAAAGAAGAGGAAAGATGAAGTGCAGCAGATCAGTATACAGAACCTAACCGGAACTGAACTCCAGCATATGTTGATGCTCCTTATCAGTTCAAGTATTGTATTACACTCTTTATAAATTGTAGACAGTGTGTCTCTTGTAGGTAGTGTGCCTCTTGTGAGCAGTGTGCTCGGGCAGTGAGCCCTAATTGGCAAGTGTCATTTTGTACTTCCATTCTTCTAACAGAGAATACAATCTTGGGTTAATCACCCCGTGGTTTTCTCCCTTAACAGGTTTCCACGTCAAAAATATTGTGTCATGTGTATTTCTATTTCATGGTTACGTTTGCTTGTTTGAATTGATGCTGCACTAATTATTAAGAAAGTTCAGAAAGCTGAAATAATTAAGATAACCAATTCACCCCCCCTCTCAGTTATCAACAATTGGTATCAGAGCTAAGTTCCTCCTAAACAGAGTCTAACAGCTTGAGGAAGATCTGGGAATCCAAATGGATGCATATGGTTTAAGGGAGCAACTCAAGACTGCCCTTGATGATCTTGAGCAGTCAAACTCTGAAGTCAATGAATTAAAGGAAAGACTCAAACAGGCTGATGATTTCATGAGAGAACTAAAAGACAAATTAAGTCTATGAAAAAAAGAAAGGAGCTACTTCAGCGATTGGCAAGTCAAGGTGAAGCAAATGATGCAAATGAAGATCTGAAGGAGAAAACCAAGTTATGTGAAAAGTTATCAAAAGAAATCATTATGGTAAGACATGAAATGGAATCAGGAGTTATGAAGTTTACCCAAGAAGTTGAAGAGAAAAGAAAAATTGAAGATAATCTAAGACAATCTCTCAAGGAGAAATCAGAAGATTGCCACAAGATGGATAGAATTATCAGACATCTTGAATCTGATCTTGAAGATACTAAAGATAATGAAGAAAAACTTGAGGATCAAATTGTTTCTCTCAAAAGGGATCTTCAAACAGCAAATGAATATAAAGAGAAATTCAAGATAAGTTCTTCTTGGAAGTCAAAAGAGGGTAGATGACAAGTGTGGTTTGGGTTATGAGAAAGGAGAAAGCTCTGGATCCAGTCAAAAGAATTTTGGATCAGAAAATCCAAGGAACAGGCCTAGAAGACCTCCGGTAAGGCAGCCCAATGCTCAAAGATATCCATCCTTCAATGGACACTGCCACAACTGCAATAACTTTGGTCATAAAGCTAATCAGTGCAGAAAGAGAATGAATCAGACTAATTCATCCTTATCCAGACAGTGTTTTAACTGCAAAAGGTATGGTCACAAATCTCATGAATGCAGAAATATGCAAATGAACAAATCATTCAATGGTAGATGCTTTGCATGCAATCGAATAGGTCATATGGCTAATCAATGCAGATCAAGAGGATATCAATCAAATATGCAAAGAAATGTTGTTTGCCAAATTTGCAATAGATCCGGTCATATAGCAAAATTCTGTAGAAGCAAGAATCAGGGTAAAAGAGGTCTGGTATATTATAATCAGAATCAAGATAAGGGAAAACAAAAAGTAAATGCAGATGAAGTTCAAAGTGAGATGAACAAGATTTGGGTGAAGAAAAGTATAGAGAATGTAGGGGATGGATCTGCACCAGACTCTGGTGCTGATATTCCTTCCGGAAATTAAAAAGTGAGCTCTCGCTCAGGGGGAGACACAAAGAAAACCTTGTTCCCCCAGCCAGTCAATTGGTGCCGGAACTGGCACAAGGAGAGCTGCGGATTAAAAGGGGTCATACAAGAAACATCTAAAAGGGGTATGGTAAAGATTTGAGAGATCCGCAAGAAGATTTGAAGAATCTAATCCTACCAGAATTAATCTGGTAAAACAGTCTTCCGGTAAAAACAGATTCCTTACAAGTTTGGTCTGGTATGATTCAAACTATGGTGTCTTGATCTGCAAATAGATCAAATGACTAATGAAAGGAAGATAGATTATCACTACTCTCCTAGAATAACTTTGAAATCTGTCTCAGTGATCTGGAAAGGTTTTGTCTCCGAATAAGACAAACAAGGCAAACTGGAATGAATTAGGTTGTGCATTTATTGCCGAATGAAAATTAGGGCTTCTCATAAATAAAAGAGTTCATTCGCTCATCATTTGTACACTCATATGCAAAGAAGAGAGAAAAGGAGCTCTGCAACAACTTCTCCCAAAGATCAAGACGACTCCTCATACAGCTCAATCCAGATTTCATCGTGTGCCCTAAACAGCGTAAAAGGTATTCTTCGTTCTTGATTTCCCTCAGTAAGATTCTTTGATGATGGCTACTCCGAATACAGTAAAGATTTCTGATAGACCTCACCCCAAATTTAAGAAACATCCATACAAATCCTTGGAGGTAGATCCCCTAGGAGCCTTCTCTAGTGTTCCGCATAGTGTTTTGCACACAGAAGATATTAGGGTTTACATACACGCAAATATTGAAGAGTTTGGGGAATTCAAACTAAGAGATATCTATCACAAACAACTGTTAGATGATTCATTTGAGCTTAAACTCCAATACAAGGGCCTCCGGAATAAGCACTTTGCACAATGCATACATTTCCCCTGTTTTACTGAGGATGAATGGGTCAGGTATATTATGTGCAGAATACATGACAACTTCATGTGGTTAAATGGACCATTCAAAATCACAAAAGATGCCATTAGGGTAGTTACCGGATTACACTCATCCGGTGGGATTCTGTTCTTAAATCTGTGAAGAATCAAACTATGAGTGAGGCCACCGGATCCAAGTTTGACAAAAGAGCAATGATAGTAGATGACATCTCTGATCCAGATGTCAAGTTTGCCTCCATGATCATTGGATATAAAATATATAATTCTAGCAGGGAAAATTCAATACCTGGAACGGCCATCTACACCGCTTATGAAATGCTAAGAAAGGATGCAAACTACGATCTTTGTCAACTCCGTTTGAACCAACTCTTGGAGAATCTTCAGAAAATAAAGAAAGATAAAAAGAATTCATTCAAGTATGGTGGATTAATATTGTGCTTATTCTTCTACTTTATGAATGAGCTTCCCTGATCTAGTGGCTGGGTGTGGGAGAATGATAGACCAATAGCTATCCAAATCAGAGATTATTTGCATGGACTTGGTGATGACAAAGCACAAAATACAGCCCTGTGGGGATATTTTAAAGAATTTTGAGAACATGATGCAAGCAAGAGAAAGGATTCCCCAGTCTCTTGTTGAGAAATACAAAGACACAGTATGTTTTATGGTAGAGACTGATCAGTGCCTAATGGAGGCAGTAGAACCAAGAACTGTATGGATCATGCCCATGGGGTATGAAGTTGATGAACAAATTGTGGAGTTGCATGTTCAACACATGCTAAGTTAGCCAAAGAATCCAAAGGCAGAAAGGTTTGGAACCTTTGAGGAGCTGAGTGTAAAGATTCATGTGGAACTTAGACAACCAGAGATCAAGAGGAAGGTAAGAAAAGAAGTTGAAGATGTTGCAAAAGGCTTTGGCATATTAAAGGAGGCACTTGATGCCAACAAGGAAAAGATGGAAAGGGCTGAGGAAGAGAAGAAAAAGGCAGAAAAGAAAAGTGAGGAAAGTGTTCCGGTAAAATCCTCCCCCGGACCAGATCATCAAAGAGATCTGCACCTACCACTACCAAAAGCTCAAGACCATCAAAACCAGAAGCAAAATTATCCGGCAAAGGAGAGAAAAGAACAAAGACAAAAGCCACAAGGGCTTATGCCAATCAAAGGGATGAAGAGGAGACTGAATTTGATGAAGAAATCAGGAAAGTGAAGAAACAGAAGAAAACATCCGGTGAACCCTCTACCAAACAAGAGGAAGAAGAAAAGACAGAGGAATATGTTGAAAAACCCACTCTTCATATTGATGACATAATCAAATCAGTTACAGTGGACAGAAATCTTCAGCCAATGATTAAGTTCTATGATGATTATGGTGAAGCAGATCAGAAGATATTGCAAGATGCCACAGTCAGGTACCTAAATATCTACAACAAAGCATTCATTGAAATTATATCTCTGATCCCCAAAAGCTTGGAGAAGGAACTAGAAATAAGAAAGAACAATGCCCAAGCCAAAGACCTAGAAATCTGGGAACAGATACCAATTCAGCTATATCCTTCAATCAATCCCAAAACAATGAATATGGTATTCAAAGATTGTAAGGATGAGTTCAGGAGCAAAGCAAGGATAATGAACTTATGCTCGGAGAGACTGACAAAGTTGCAAAAGAGACAGAAGAGATCCTCCGAAATGCATTCAAAAGATTCAACATTCCAATTATAGAGGACTTGGGTACTAATCCCTCACTACAAGTGTTGCAAAAGAATCTACTGAGAAAATGACAGAAGAGGTGGGCCTTGAACAGACTAACATTTCTCCTCCGGATTCCCCTATAGTCTCCGGATCTAAAGAAGAAGAAAGAATACAGGAGAAAGAATCAGAGGTGAAGGAAAAAGAAGGTGACAATACCAAGGTTGTAGAAGGAGAGAAGACTTCAACAGAGAAGACCACAATTGATAGCTCTAAGAATGCAGAAGAAAAGAAAAATCTGTCTCCAGCAAGAGACACCGCAAAAACTGTCCAAGAATTCCTGAACAAAGAAACAATGGAGATTGATGAACCGAAGCTTCTACAAGGACCATTTACTTTGATTCTTTCTCTGGTACAGACAATGAAGATAGCTTCATTTGCTAATGCAAAGGCTAAAGAAAAACTCCTAAAGTCTCACATGGAAGACTGTGAGCTTATAGAGGCAGCATCCGGAGTGATGGAAAAGATCATGCCATCTTTTCAAAAGGATTCCACAGCCTCTTCCTCCGGTAATCTCAAAAATCTAGTCAATAGTGTTAGCCAACATTTTAATTCTCTAGAGAAATCAGCTGAGGAGAAGGTCGGGAAAGAATTTTTGGAGAAGAGATTCTCAGAGCTGCAAGGGCTAATATCAAATGACAGAAGAGTTATGGGTATTGGAATAAAGAGTTTGGAAAATGCCCTTAAAGATGGAGGTGATGTATACAAATTTTGTATATCCTGGTCTAAAACAATAGTGGAAATTGAGAAGAAAATGAAAGAACAGGAGGATAAACTATTAAAACTTTCTCAAAATTTTGATCCACTTACTACATCCATAATAAATCAAGAATGTCAAACGGTTGCAGTTTTGAATGAAATTAAGAAGCTTGAAAAAGAGAAGAAAAACTGAATCAGTAGGTTGAGTGAGCTCAAAGGGATAATTGTCCCTAAGTTAGAGGCCATGCATGAGGCCATAAAAGAAGCTCAAATCACAGCGCAGACCAATGATCCAATAGATCTAAAAAGGGCAGATGCGTTTGCATTCCTGTTGAGTGGTCATATATCAATTTTGGAAAGAATGAAGCAAAGTTGGGCTACAGAATTCACTCAATTGAAAAAAAACTTTTGCAGACATACTTCAGTATATGTAAGTATTCCTTATGTATTTACTTATGCGGACAAAATTTTAAAAATTTTGGTATACGGACCCTACCCTTTGCCATTGATGTCAGAGGGGGAGTGAAGAGCAGTGAAAAATGAGGAATCCAACTAAGGGGGAGCTCTGGAAAATGTATATAAAAATAGAGCATCAGCCAAGGGGGAGCATAGTGTAAACATTTAGTCATTTTTCACTAAGTGTTGCCATCAATGCCAAAGGGGGAGATTGTTGGCAAGAGACACTATATGGATTCATGAATGTTGTTATTGATGGCAACAAAGTTCATCCCACACATCTGCAGGACATGGTATGTCTATACCGGAAGTCAGAATGAAGAATGTTGTGGTCCGGTAAACAAAAACAGAGCATGTGGCAAGGTCCGACAGTCAGGTACGAATCTATCAAAGGAAGTATCTTGGTGAAGTGTAGATTTGGGGAAGTCAAGAGGACTACCTTGAGTGATAGATTCCAAGGATTTAGCCTCCGGTGATAGATAAAGAAAAAGATATGAATACTTGAGTATCGGGTTCTTGATTGGCAGTGTGACAGAGGAAGAACCGACTGGCAGAACATCAGACATTATTCCGGATGTGTTACTGATGTTGGTAAAGGTTATGAAGGCATAATTATGTTTGGCCGACATGATTAATGATTTCCTCAAGTATATCCTTGACCCGCATTCCTTGGTAAGCAAGGATTCAGCCGACAGATCAGAGTTTATGGAAAATATTGACTATTCCGGGTGCCGACTAGAAAGGTGATGAAATCACTTTTGCGGATATATATACAAGATGGATTTATTTATGAGAGGTGTTGTGGTTGTAAGTGATGTGCGAAGAAAAGCAGTAGAGCTGAATAAAAGCATAAAGGAAGATCCAGTATGTGAAAGAAGAGCAACATAAAAGAAGAGGAAAGATGAAGTGCAGCAGATCAGTATACAGAGCCTAACCAGAACTGAACCCCAACATATGTTGATGCTCCTTATCAGTTCAAGTATTGTATTACACTTTTTATAAATTGTAGATAGTGTGTCTCTTGTAGGTAGTGTGCCTCTTGTGAGCAGTGTGCTCGGGCAGTGAGCCCTAATTGGCAAGTGCCATTTTGTACTTCCATTCTTCTAACAGAGAATACAATCCTGGGTTAATCACCCCATGGTTTTCTCCTTTAACAGGGTTTCCACATCAAAAATATTGTGTCATGTGTATTTCTATTTCATGGTTATGTTTGCTTGTTTGAATTGATGCTGCACTAATTATTAAGAAAGTTCAGAAAGTTGAAATAATTAAGATAATTGATTCACCCTCCCTCTTAGTTATCAACAGCCGCTAGAGGTGGCACCTCTTTGACAAATAGGTGACAATGACTAACATCCTAATGATCCCAATATGTAATATATGTAGCATTCAATGATATACTTATGTGTTTTTATAGTATAAGACATGATTGGATAGAGTTCCTAACATTATTTAAAATTTTAAATGTGAAAGTGAATATAATAGTGGCTATATTTAGGTTTGGAAGTACTTTCGATTTACTTTATTTTATTTTAATTTAGATTTAAATGTCTAATTAAAATTTTAATTATTCTAGAATATTAATCATGGCATCATCATCATCTAATGTTGGAGAAAACAATAAGTGGATCAAACCGGACCCTAGATCTTCAATGTGGAAATATGTCACCATTATTGACAAAATTCAAGGTGGTGGAGGTTACAAATGGATATGTCAAGAGTGTCTAAAAGAGTATAGAGGTTCTTATACCAAGGTTTGTGGTCACCTTTGCCACATAACAAGGACAGGGTGTGTTGTAAGTCTTAGTTCAAATGTTGACGGTTGACAGGGGAAGGGGTTGTCACCTACCAAAATTGTAAAATATCAAAAAGAACAAATATGAAATTGATACTCTTGCTCAAACATCAAAACAAAGGTCAACTCTAAATAGATTCCTTTTGTATCCATAATTAGCTTCCAGAACATCTATAGGTCACAAGAGCAATTTAGGACCTCTTGAAAAATCATTTATTTGCAGAGTCGAGAGGATACATATCAAAATATTGCTTGTTGCTTGTATGCAAATGGGATTACATTTAATGTGGTACACTCTCCATATTAGCAAGAGATAGTTAGGTCAATTAATGAGGCCCCAAAAATATACAAAATCCTGGGCTACAAGAAGGTTCACACCACTCTTTTGATATGTGATTGCAATGAGCCCAAAGGGAGCAATGTTCTTGAAAGCAATTGAATGCAAGGCTGATAAAAAAGATACTGAATTTATTACCAATACTCTAATTGAAGCAATTGAATAAATGGAGCTAGAAAATGTTGTTCAGGTGATTACAGAATGCAAAGGTATGTAGAGCAGCAACATTGGTCATGGAGGCAAGATTTCCAAACATTTGGTGGACTCCATGTGTAGTTCATTCTTGGAACTTGATGCTACAAAAAAATGGCAAAATCCAATGGATTAAAAAGATTTATGACAAAGCCAAAGAAATTCAAATGTTTATTTGTAATCACCAAGCCATTTATAGACAATTTGCTAAGCTTGAGCTACTTAAGGTAACTTTTCTAAATTCTAAACTATATTTTCTATTTTGAAACATATCACTTTCTATTTTCATGAAATGTCAAAAGGTTTTTTTACAAATATACTTAATATTTCTTATATTTTTAAAAATTATCATTTTTTAATTGAATGTGATAGAGACTTGCTTTGTCATGCACTACATTGTTCTTCAAAGGCTTGTGGATGTGAAATAAGCCTTAAAAATCATGGTGATTAGTGATATTTGGGTAGCTTGAAGACAATCTCAAACAAATAGAGCGAATAGTATCATGACACTCATTCTTGATGATGATTGGAGGGCTCAAATAGACTACTTGCTCTCTTTCATTGAGTCGATATATGCCCTCATTTGTCGCTATGACATAGACAAGCCAATATTGGGCGACATCCATGATTGCATAGATATAATGGTGGAGCAAATTAGAAACATAATCATAGCAAAAGAGAAAGACCCTATAAAAAAATTTATAACCAAATATATGAGATAATCAAGAAGATGGATAAAATGATAATTTCTTTGCAATTTTTGATATATGCTTTGAACCCCAAGTACTACCATGCTGACATGTTGGCAATACCAAATAGAACAACACCAAATATGGATCTTGAAGTAGTTGACAAATATAAAAAAGCTTTCAAGATGCTTATAGATCCTAGAGTTGCAGCAAAGATTCAAGATGAGTTTGGGACCTTCACATCCTCGGATGGAACTTATGCAGATGTTGATGCAATGGTAAATAAGAAAAAAATGGACTTTGTGAAGTGGTGGAACTTTCATAGTGCCATAACAAAACATTTGTAAAAACCATCTATCAAACTTCTATCACAATTTTAACATTAAATTATTTATTATTTTATGTTTTAGTTGATTGTATTACTCTTTGTAACTTGTAATATCAATTTTTTTACAGGGTTTGAATTCTACATCTAAGAGGACTTGGAGCACCTATAGATTCATCCATTCTGTGAAACAAAATAGCCTAGCAACTAGTAAAGCAAAGGAGCTTGTGTATGTCCATTCCATTCTTTGTCTCTTGTCAGATTCCTCGATAAACTAAATGAAGGGACCTAGTAGATTTTGGGATGTGTAGCCTGAGATGAGTGAAATTGATGTATCCATAAGTGCATTGGCACATCTCAACCCCATTGTTGAGAATTCTGACATAGTTGGAGGATCCTCTAGTGCATCTTCACTCGGTTCTGAGAGTGTAGTTGATGATCAAGAACTCCAACATCAGGGGAATAGTGATGACATTTTTTATAACATGTGATTCTATAATGTATTTGAATTTTTCTTTGATGATAAACTATATCTAAATATAAACATTTCAAAATATGTAGCAATTATGTCTCTATATTGCTTTTAAAGTAATGAAAATATTCTCTAATAACTTAAAAAATTATGTTATATAAATGTGTATGTTTTTTTTATTAATGTTGTATTTGACCGTATCTATATTAGGGGCCTCGGAAAATGGTTGTATCCATATCCGATACCTCTATCGATGTCCATGCAACTTTTCTTAAATTGGCTAATTTTGATAAACATATATTTATATGCATTTCTTCTAAATTTTGAATATAATTTATTATCTTTAAACTCTAATATTAACAATAACAAACATTTTATCACAGATAACAATTATAGAGACAAAAATATCAAAATAGGCGAGAGCGCAAATCCAAACTCGACCATTGCCCCTGAGTTCGCTAGCCTGGGCGCTGCTTCTGCGAGCTCATCCTCTGGTTCTTAGGGGGGTACGCGTGTTTTTGTGGGCATTCCTAGGGTTGGGGTTCCCACAGAAAATGTAGTGAAGGATGTTGTGAACAGAGTGTAGGCTAAGATTGGTGTTCCCTCTTCACTCGGAGAGCATGAATAATGGTGAGAATGGTGTGCAGGCTAAGGCTGGTTTTTGTACGTCTATTCCTGGGCAACCTGCTCCTGGTGTCCCTTAGTGGACATTTGCGGTTGTGACTGGTTCAGGTGATCATCATTCCAAGGGTGGGGTCCGACCAATCTCTTGTGCCAGCTCTTCCCCAGTTGTGGTGTGTGGCCTTGAGGTCACAGAAAATGAAGAGTTTGATTGCAATAGAGGCATGATATGTAGGTTCAATGGTTTATGGCCCTCTTTGCCTAATCTTCACAACTAGGTCATGGAGTCTTGGAAGCCATTTATTGTTGGTAAGATTGAGTTTTTTCGCTGTGCACGAGGATTCTTCATTGTGACTTTTGCTTCTTCTGAGCAACGAGATTTAGTGCTTGATAGTAGGGTTTGGATGTGGGGGAACATTCCCTTTACATTAAACCTTGGACTCTTTCTTTCAATCCCCTTACCAAACCACTTAATATCAAACCAATTTGGGTGCATCTCCCAAACCTCCCTCTCCAATTTTGGGAGGACTCTTGCTATGAGGGCATTGGCAATGCCATAGGTCATTTTCTGAAGGTAGATTCTACTACCTCCTTCATGGGGTACTACATGGTTGCTTGAATCTTGGTAGATGTTGACATCTCCAAACCCCTTTTTGGAGATGTTTTGTTGGTAGGGGACCGGCCTTGGAAGCAATTGTTAGACTATGAGGGTATCCCCTTCAGATGCCGGTGTTGCTTTGCTATTGGTCATGTGGCTTTTGGTTGTCCTTTATCACGTTGCAAAGGCATTGCAACTTGGTGGAAGGATGCTCTTCTAGATCACTTGACTATCAATGCTTCCCAGGAGGATGGTTCATCTCTTGGGTGATGATTCCTCTCAGGGGGATGAGCTCCCTCTTGAGACCGTTCCTGTGGAGGTGGTGGCAACTGCTGTGAAGACTTCATTGGACTCTTTTGATCATATTTCAGCTTCCTCATCGACTCCTTCTGCTCTGGGCCGGATCACTATTGTATCAGCTACTTTTCTTTCTTTGGTTTTACCTAGTTCAAACTTGGCAGTTTTGCACACGGAGGCTTCAGGCCAGGCTACTTCTTCCTCTTCTCCAGTCTCTCTTTCGGTTGTGCCTGCTTTTGGTTTGACCTCTTTGATTATGCCTTCCTTGGTTGCTGCTGCTAGGGAGGATCCCCCCTCTTGCCACACTCTGAGGACTTTGACTCAGAGGTTTCTTGGACTGTGGTTCAGTGTCATAAGAAAGGGCTCCCCAAATCTGTTGCAGAGCTACACCCTAGGGCTAAGGGTGTTAGTTTTTCCTGTTCAGGATCGACTGTTGTTTAGATCCCCTGTCTGGTTTTTCTACTGTCAGTGTGCATTCGGTGCACTGTTTGGGTTGCCTTTTGGGCTATTGGTTTCTTCCAACTTTGTTGTTGTTGTTCTGTTGTGCCCTTCTTTTCTGCCCTTGGGGCCTTGGTTGTAATGGATTCAACCCCAGTAAGTTGCTTACCATAATAAAAAAACAATAACAAACCTTTTGTCATTCTAAATTAACTTTGATAAACTAAATCTTTCCAATTTTAGACTTCGGAGAAAAACAACATTTCACCATATGGCAGAAATAATATTTCTTGTGACCTACATATGGAAAATACTAAGCCAACTTAATTAAGATCAATTGAGTTGGGAAGACAAAAAGTTGGTTCAACTTATACAATGACTAATTTCTCACAGTGAAATTCAAAATGGTACCTAATGTTCACCATGGGTTGTTTGAAATGAAATGAAATGAAAGGTTTTAATAACATCCACGAGGCCAAAGTAGCCTATGGGACCAAGAGCCACACACAACCTCGTTGAGAAACAAAGCACCAAAGCCTTGTAAAGTTTGCAATCTCCTCTTGATATCAAACATTCTACAGTGAGTTTTGACCAAGAAGTTTGTAGTTTTACCCAACCTTGCCTCCTGAAACAAGGTGCTTAAATTGTCATTGCTCAAAGTGTCTTTATAGTTTTTACAGATGTCATTGTATGTTGAACACTCCATGACAAAGTGTCATTCTATCTCCACCACTCCCTTGTTTCAAAATAGGCAAATTCTCTTTTCCCACTCCTCTTTAGGTATCAACCATCTGTCAATTTCACATCTAAGATGATGTGAGCTAGTCCTTAATTGGGCTATCAACATTTTTGCTTTCCACTTAATATCCACTCCTATCTAGTTTTTTTCCTCATGGTTCCATGTGGGGTTAAATTGTTTGATGTAGTAGGTTTTTACATCTAGTTTGTTTTGTCCACATTACGGTCCTAAATTTTTCTCTTACAAACCTTTTTATTTCCTCATTGGTATTTGGACATTCTTAAACATTAATGTCCCACTTCTTTATCCTTTTGTCATTTTGTTTCATCCATGTGTTCTTTCTTCTATTTAGCTCTTCCTCCATAATTAGCCTAGGCCAACAATGGTTCTCCACATTTTGAGTCTTCTTTAGGTAACTTAACAACTGGGTCATCGCTGATGCTTCCAAAGGAAAAGTATCGATTCGGCCAATAAAATCTCATATGGGATAGCAATCTTAATTTTGAGACTGCTTATGATTAGATGTTTCTAGATTCTTTCAACCTGCTTCCATTTCTAATTTGACATGTTCTTGCCCCAAATTTCACATCCATAAAGAGTCACTAGAGTAACAAGTAGACCGAATAGCATTCTCTTGGTTTTTTAATCCCATAATTCTGCATTCCTACACCTGTTTTGAAGAGAGTAATGCTTTCCAACCCCCTTGAATTCTTTTTGCTCTGCATGTTTCCCAACTGAGGTTGTTGTGGAAGTCAAGCCTGAGGTACTTGTACGCATCCACAACTTCCAGCAGGTTGCCTTTGAAAAGAAAGAAAGTTAATTTACTTCTTTTTTCTCCGCAATGATAATATCATTACTTTGGTTCTGTTAGTGTTCACTCTATCCCAACCTCTTGACAAAAGGTTTCAAGATCCCTCAGGAGTTCTCTCAAACAATGAGTTGTTTTAGCAATTAATGTGAGATTATCTGCATATAAGAGTAATTTTATTACATACTTAGCCAGTTGAACTCCCTCCCCACCAACCTTGTTTATCCACTTTTCTAACTTATCAATGTGTAGTCCAAAGTTGGGGAAAGTAGGAAACTTTGTTTGACTCCAATATCACTAGCAAAGCACTCTGACCTAGTTCTGATTTTGGCTTTGACTTGTTCATAAAGTCTATGGACTACTGCTCTAAACATATCTAGAAATCCAAGTTCTTCTATCCTATTCCGAAGTTTGTCACGAGGTACGCGTCGAAGGCTTTTTTAAAGTCTACAAAGCAGCAAAAAGCCTTGTCACCTTGGGTGTTCCATATTTTTGAGAGCTTCAAGAATTAAACAAAACTGAAGGTCTGTGAGGCATGGAATATTTAGCTCCTCAACTAGATAACATCTGAATCAAGATATTGAATACCTTAGTGAAATGAAAACTAATAGAATCAATTACTTGGTTGGATGCTCTTTTCAACATATTTGAGCACTGAGCAAAATTTTACTACAAGCTTTGCCCACTCAATATGACCACAATCTTGGATCTTCAATTGTGATGCCATGGAACACAATGAATGGTGACCAATTAGCAAACTTGTTTTCAATTTTCTTTGGGCCTAGATTAAGTGGGTTCACGCTTTATGGATGGCATACACCAATGTAATAAATGTGTTCCTTTAGTTACCATTCAATGGGGAGATTCCTGAGTAGTTGATTGGACCAATTCCAAGTTGCTTGACTGTGCCCCTTTACAAAAAAAATCAAAAGTGCTTCCACTTGTGAGCCTTCTGGTTCAATCTACATTACATGTAACCATATTTTTTATGGCCTTTTCTTTGGGATGTAACCATTCGTAAAGGCATCGTTGCATTATATCTGGGCTTTTGTGGACATCAAGATATCCTCCTATATTAAATATTATCATGAAGAACATTAGAGATTGAGAATGTTCTCATCGGCACTGCAATATGGATCCTTGATGTGTTAAGATGCAATTAAAGTACAGATGGGATTTTAACATTACCAATGCTAAAATTGCAAGTTGTGGGACAGGCATTACAGATATGGGGGTAGTACCACTTTGGAGTATTTCTACCTAGGAGTATTTGAATCTCATTGTCTAAATTTTATTTCTTACTTGAAATTTATCATCCATTATTTGATCATTCTTACTACAGGTATAAGTTTACATATAGCATGCATGTCCACTTTTTCAATTTCAAAAATCATCCACTTTTTCAATTTTAAAAATCAACTTCTGCTACCAAATTTGAGTTTGACATTTCTTACTATTTTTTATTAGGATAAGCAACTTACAAGGGGTTGAACCCTTTACAAACAAGGCCCCCAGGGAAAAACAAAACAAGACAGAAATAACAGAACAACAACAGCCAAGCAACAAGAAACAAACAGCCCAAAGGGCAACCCAAACAGTGTATAGGATGCACCTTGGCAGTAGAAAAATAAGAGAAGGTTGCAGAACAACAAATAACCTACAAAATGAACCAAATAGAGGATCTAAACAACAACAGATCCTGAACAAACAAACCTAACTCCCTTAGCCTTAGGGTGCAAATTTGTGACATATTTAAGGAGCCTTTTGTTTCTACGCTGGACCATAGTCCATGAAACCTCCAAGTCAAAGTTCTCAGAGCGTGGTGAGGGGGGGTTCCTCCCTAGTAGTTGTAGCGAAAGAAGGTGCACACAATGAAACCAAACTAGAAGCAAGCACAACGAAAAGAGTGGTTGGAATAGGTGAAGAAGAAGCTTGTCCATGAACAGGAACTAGAGAAACAATAGGTGTCGCAAGGGCCTCAACATGCTCGGATGAATCAACAACCATATCCACTGCCACACCCTTGAGTACCACAGGGGGGATAAGGAAAGTCTCCTGGGAAGAGTCGTCTCCCTAAGAGGAGCCATATCTGGAGAATCACTAATAGTCAGGTGATCCATGAGTGCATTCTTCCACCAAGTTGCCATACTATTACAGTGAGAGTGAGGACAACTTGAGGCCAAGTGATCAATAGAAAAACATCTTATGCATGTAAAAGGAAAGGCCTCGTAGTCAAGTTGTTGCATCCAAGGCCATTCCCCTACCATCAACACATCTCCATGGAGTGGCTTGGAGATGTCAATATCAACTAAGATTCGAGCAATCGTAGTATGCCCCATATATGAGGTAGTAGAATCTATCTTTAAAAATGAATAATAGCATTGTCGATGGCCTCACAGCAAGAATCCTCCCAAATTGAAGGGGGAGATTCGAAACTCAAACCTAGATTGGCCTAATATTAAGTGGCTTGGTAAGAGGGTTGAAAGATCGAGCTCAAGGTTTGATGGAGAGCAAATTCTCACCCCACATCCAAACCCTACCATCCAGCACTAAGTCCCGCTCCTCTGAGGAAGCAAAAGTTGCAATGAAGAAACCCCTAGCACAAGGATAAAGCCCAATCTTACCCTCCACCATGGGTTTCCATGAGTCCCTGACATTTCTTACTATTATTATCCATAATTGGGATGATATAGTTGACATGTATTGAGTTGAGTATTTTCATCACGTCTAGAACCTCCATTTCTCAACTGAATTACATCTAGCAAATTACACATAACCATCCTTCATAATTATTAGCTTCATATGAGGGCACTATATGTCTAGTCATCTCCATGAGGATGACCCTATCAATGGGATATCTTGGCAACATCAAGGGTTGCCCACTGAATCCTTTGATTCTAATGTATGCGAAGGCTAGGAACTGAATAAACCAAGTTCCATTCTTAACTATGACTTCTTGAGCCTCAATGCTCATCATTTTGGCTCTATCATCTTCCATGAGATGAACTAGATGCATAACAAAACAATCATTTACTCTTTTATAGTTTTGGAGGGATGCCTTCCTCTCCAACTGTGGGTAATGACTCCATATGTTCACATCACCGAGGTTCCTTCCAGCATGTCCCACTATCTGTAGACCATCACATGTCCCCTTGGATGCACAGCCATAAACCACATATGATCACATATGGAATAGGTTTGCCTTACCACCAAGCTTTTTCATTCTTGCATCTAGGCTATCATTGATGAGTGATTGCCACTGTATTTGTGTATCTGTGGTCTCAACCATTCTTATGAGCCCGTACATCCATGGCTCAAAGTTTCCAGCATGCAGACTCTCACTCATCCAACTCAGCATGACCATCATGTATTGCACCTCCGGAGTGAAGTCAAACTTGTAAAGATTAACATGAAGCTTGGATGTTGCTTTGTAGGTACTGCCTTGAGCTCTCTAGGCTGAGAACATTATCTTTCTACAATCTTTCTACTTGCTCTGATATTGATTCTTCAAGGCCTCCAAATTTATCCTGTATAACTTAGGGCCTGTAGGTAGGTGGAATGCAGTTGTAACCCCTGCAACTGAGAAACCTGCATATACTCTGCCATGTTTCTCCACCCTTCTTGTTTCTTTGTTATAGTTATCTACACATGTGGCCACTATCTCAATGGCTTCTATTGCATAAGGAAATCCCCCAGCATGCCACATTTCTGAGTTGTAAATATTAATGAGTATTGTGCTTCCACCACCATGAACTGATTGGGCAGTCCATGCTTCTAAACTGGTATTTCCGGCATGTGTATCTCCTATCTGTCCAAATCTGAAACCAGATCTACTTGGCTATGGATACATAGGAGCCATTAACTCTGCATCACTTATGTTCTTATGGGCTTCCATGATATTCTGCAATGACAGATATGCATATTTTAACCTAATGTGCACTCTCTAAGTTTAACCAGTAAATTTCTTGATATCATGATATTCAACGCATACAAAACATATTCATATGTATCTTTATTCAGATTTACCCTAAGTAAATGCCATTTACCTTTTACTGTGTAGAGACAACAAAATGGGGGTTTTAACATTACATCCCTGATTGGCACGCTTAAATCTAATTAGTAGATGTCTAGATATGCAAATCACTACGCAATCACCTTTTACTTTTTGTCATTCAAATGTCTGTATTATTCCGTTTAGGATGAATATCTCTGTAATGGCCACCATAAAAGCTCTGGAGCTTTGCAATTTCTCTTCAAATGCTTAGGTAAATGCAAATTGACCCAAAAATCCTATTTTATGTGTTAGAAATTATGATTTTAGGGCATATTTAATGTCAATTTGCCTATGTTCATGGATATCGACATCCAGTCCTTAGGATTGTAAAAGGTGGTGCTTCATGATTTGAATTTTCAAATGACCACGTACTCTTTCATGGCATTTATTTCAATGTATACATATTAATGAATATCCGGATGTTTAAACAATGTACATACCTTTCAGAATGTGCACATACGTATGCATGATGTCATCATGTGGTTGGTCAATGTTGACAAAGGGCAAATATCAAGTCATGAAAATCCAAAGGCATTTTACCTTTGATCTTTGAATGTTAGGACATTAAGAAATGTCCAGAGCGAAAAACTCAACACGTGACACATGGCACCATCTGATTGGTCCATGGAAATCTATGTATTTTGGGTCGTAGGGATGGGTATGTGGATATTAAGAAATATCCGGTAGTCAGCATTTACGAAATATCCCAAGTTCAAATATGCAGATGATGTCACCTTCCTGAAGGTTATTCTTGGTCAGGTAAAATCGTGATGTCATCAGCATATTAGCGAAGGTCCGAACATTAAGTTAATGTCTAGGATGTTAAAGTTTATCGATATGTTATGAACTTTAAATGTTTGATTGACGTCATCACCTTTTATTCTTTCTCTGGGGCGAGGTTGGATGACGTCATTAGGATGTTTACGAGTGTCAGGACATTAAGTTAATATCCGGATGTTAGATTTTATCGTTGTATTAAAGAAAGTCGGGATATTAACAAATGTTCGCATCTCAAGATTGAATGTGCACACTTGTAAATATCTATGCATTTTGATGGTTTGTTACATCGTGGGTTAAAGTTTGACGTGCACACATTTGCAAATGTGCAGACATTGAGATTTCCTTAGTAATTTAATGATTAGGACATTAAGTTAATGTCCAGATGTTAGGGAATGTGATGATATCCCTAAGACTGTTTGATTGAACTTTCACCGGGCATAACTTACTAGTCTTAGGGAATTTTAGGGTGCTTCAAAAAGAAAACCTGCTTAGAATTTTGCACTCTTTAATTTGGCAAGGTTTATGATGAAAAATTCTAGCTTTGAAAATTTGACCCTTGTCTCAAGGTTCTGACATGTGCACAGGATAGGATCCTAACATACATCTACTATTTTTTTTACCATATCGCCCAAAAGCAAAGGGGAAACAAGCAAGACAAGCAAAAAATATTGGGTCCCTATTTTGCTGGGGAAAAATGGGGCATGTTGTGTAACCACAAAACATGTTTGAAGATGCTAAATCTAGAATTTGGTGGTTCGGATTATTGTGCAACAAAAGTTCTATTCACCAATTTGAAGACTATGTCTAGCAGCATTTGCAGTGTTATAAGGAGAAAGTATTTTGCTCTGCATTTCTCCACAGTTTGGATTATAGTCTTATAGTTCTGGACTTAAGTTTATAAAGTCCTTAGATATCTTCATTCCAAAGGATTTGTGATTTGGTGCTTCAGAAAGCAAGCTATTGATTAGCAGAGTTCGACAGTGTTTGTTGTGAGCAGTCTGTGATATATCTTCAAGTGATATTTGTTGTCTTCAAGTGAGATCTATTGCGGTTGGATTTGTTGGCACCCAAGTGATTCTATGTTGTTTATGGATGTCTCCAGAATGTATAGAAGGTGTGTTCTTGATCCACAAGCTATAATGAAGCTCTTGGAAGCGTGTGCCTAAGTATTCTTGATGATTGCACCAGTTTGGTCGACTTAGGTGTTAACATTCTTTGCGGATCTGTTTTGTGGATTGTAGAAGCATCTTCAAACATGTGAAGATGTATTTGGGTCCGAGCTAAGCTATGAAGTGTTCTTCTTTCATTCATTTGATTCGGAAGTTTGTTTAGGTCTAGACCTAATTTGATTTATGTATGTATGCTGACCTTGGAGATAGTTCCAATGGTTGTATGTTGTATTACCGACCTTGATGAATGTTCCAAGGTTGATGATTGGTATAAATATATGTAATTAATCTGTGAGTGACGTAAGTGCGAAGATGCAAAGATAAAGTGTGTGTGTGTTGTAAAGGCAGCGAAGGAGAGATATATTGTGCTTCAATGGAACTAAACTCAGGCATGTTGTAGATGCTACTATATCAGTTCATGGCAGTGAGCCACCCTTCGGCAGTGAGTCTTTTTGCAGTGAGCATTCATTTGGGCAGTGAGCCTCTTTGTTATTCGGTATTGTTACTACATTATATTGTGAGCTAACACTCACCATGGTTTTTTTCTTTTAGGGTTTTCCATGTAAAAAATTGGTGTTCATGTGTGTATGGTGTTGATATGTTTATGTTTTGATTATGCTATTCATGTTTAATCTTCATAACAAATTAAGGAGTTAAAGTAAGGGAATGTGAATGTGATTTTGTTTAAAGAAGTTAAGGTTTTTGATACAATTGATTCACCCCCCCCCCCTCTCAGTTGTCTTGTGCCTTCAACACAGCTATTGTGTTGGTGTTGGAGACCAAAGTGGATAAGCTAGTGATTCAATATTTTTAAGAAATGTTGGAAATTAGGAAAATGGATTTCGATGGACTCTAATGGATTTGCGTCAGGTTTGGTAATGTTATGGGATTCAAGAAGGATTGTTGGTAAATTGGTGTGTCAATCCTTCAATTGTTTGAATGTAAATTGTGTTAGTGTTCATGATAATGTCTCAGTAGTAGTATCCAATGTAATGGTACAAATTTTAAATCAAAAAAGTCAAAGGCATGGGAACAAATTGAAATTCCAAGCAATTCCTCATTACGAATGTGTATGTTATTGTGACAAAAATATTACTTATAAATGCCTCATAAATAAATTAGCAATGATTTAACATGCATTGGAACAATAAATTATAAAATTATCTAGACAATTTGGGCCCCTAATTGTTTCATTATATTTATCAAAATTGAATTGACTGATACAAACGAGTCACCAATTGGTGAAGATTCACCACCAAAGTATTGATGTCTATTTGGCCAAGCCGCAATGCAGAGTTTATGTAGGGATTGACCTCACCTAGGATTTAAAAGAAACCATTGATATACAGATAGGTAATATATGCCACATGCAATCTATTTTGTATATTAACCTTCCCAACAGTTGCTTTTGGTGCCAAGCCTCTAACCATAAAATTAGATACTGCCTTGTAGTTATATACAATCCCAAACTAGCCTACAAGCTAGTGGATAAGGTAGCAAAACCTGAAGATGGGTGGACTAAAGTTGGAAAATGTAAAAAAGATTGTAATTGGGCCCAAAAATATTCTCAATCTAGTCCTAAACCTAGTAATGGTGTGGTCATTGTTGTCTCTCAAATTTGCACCCTTGTTGAGTTGTAGAACTTGGCAATCTAGAGAAACATCATGGGATCTTTCCAGGTCTGTGGGTCACCTGTGATGGAAAGAACCTCCAGAGAAGGTTGGCTTCCTATTGATACTCCACCTAAACTACTTATACTAAGGTTTTCTCACTACCCACAAACTGATTGTTATCCCTTGCACATCTCACAACCTGCAAAAATTATGTAACCCCTGCATAAAGGCACCAACATGAAAGACAGCTCTAAGGACAAAGAAACATCACCAAGATCTGTACTAACACTGAGGACACACAATATCAAAAGAAATAGGAAGGTATAAACTGCTGATTACTGCCAAAAGGTGTTACAATACTGTATATCTTTGAAAATGGGTTACAAAACTATTCACTTCTGCAAAAGAACTCAGAAAATTACAATATACAAAGTAGTGAATAATCAGAGCCTCCAAAAATGAATAAGGAAGAAGACTATATACTTCCTAAGCAGCTGTAAACAGATAGACATCCACCACCTCCATTCTCGTGCATCTCATAAATGCCCACAAAATATCTCTCTAAAGTCCTCCAAAGTGTGCTCACAATGCAGAAAAAGTCAAGGGATGCCATCTGCTATCATAAAGGCACCTGAAAATGTCATAGAATGCCTTTAAATGCTCTCTGTGGCTTCTGACATACGTCAGATCTGTGTCATAATCCTCTGCAGCATCATCAATAACAGATATTATCCCAATAAATGACATAATGACATATTTTCTGCATTTTAATTAACATTTAACTAAGGGGTTTATAATTATACCACCTTAGTAAATGTTTTCAATTCCAAGATTATACAAGTTTATGCAGAAAAAATGACACATGACATAACCATCTAATTCCCGATTTATACAAAAAAAATGACAAAAAACGTTTGTGACTCCTATAACATATCACCATGCTTTACGGTCTCCACCATTCACAACTATCTGACCAAAATGCCTCGGCAAAATATCCTCGGCCTTATACTTCTCCAAATGCATCTAACTCGGCAAGAAAAAGGCATTCACCCCTCATATCTCCTAGCCCACATGCCTTAGCCAAAACATATCCGTCGACCTTGTCTTGCCCACAATACATTTTTCTTGGCTTTGAAAAATAAACAAAGGGCATAAAAATGCCACGGCCCCCTCTTGCATCACTAGGTTTTAACACATGAAGTGTCTTGACCACGAGCCATACAACAAATGCAATGATTTTAAAATAAAAGTCAAAAAACACTCAAATGCTATCTATGATATTCGACCCAAGGAGAAGACCTAAAAATTGTTTCATTTGCATTTGCTTCTTCACTGTTTGAACTGGCCGCCGCCATGAGGGTTTGAAGGTAGAAATGTATCATTTTTGATGATTCCTGGGCCAATCTTGGTCGAATTTCTGAGTAAACATGAGGTAATTTGCATTTTTTATGAGTTTTCGACTTCTTTCTGTCGATTTGGGGCCACGATTTGACTATATGTTGATAGATTTTATGTTGTTTCGAATGGTCGACCTTTTGCCTTTGTTGTTGGCTGTGTGATGCCGCCGTCTAAGAGGAAGAAACATGATTTTTACACAGCAAAAGGCGAAAAACACAGAGGTAATGAGTTTCCTCCAAGCTTCCTTCATTCTTTTTTTGTTTCTATTCACCTGAATCTGCTACCAGAGGCCACGATTCTGAGGGATTTCTGTAAATATTCTGCTTTGCAATGAGTTAAAACCCTCGATTTTTCCTTTCTGCTATTTGAAAAGAGCTCAAAACTCCATTTTCTGAGTTTCTTTTTGTATATTCGCTGATACTTGAAAAAATAAAACTGTATTTTCTCTTGAAAATCACTGCTAGAAGCACGATTTTGGACATTTTATGGGCATTTTGTATTGAATAAAAAAAAACCTTCATTTTTCCCTTCTGCTGTAGCGTGAGGTTGAACTTTGAAAGAGAAAACTGCATTTTCTCTGAGATTTGAACTCCCTTTGGAACATTTTCTGGGCATATGTTTAAAAAAGAGTTAAAACTTCTGATTTCCCTTTCTGTATCTGCATTATTGGCTGTTCGAACTCTGAAAAGAAAACTGCATTTTTCTACTTTTTCTCTGTGTTGAGGTTAAAAAACTCCATTTTCTGAGTTTTCTTCACAACCATTAAAGCGTCCATCAATTTTTTTCATTGCACTCTATGTTTCTGATGTATTGGTGCCATATGTTTCTCCTGATTTTCTGAGTTACCATGCAACTTCTCCATCTCACTGTGAAGTGGGCTGCTTCTCATTTCATTATTTGTAGACCTACCTTGCCTAGGAGGGGTTGGTTGATCAAGAGGCCTTGCAGGCTTTGAAGAGATAGGAAATTTTTGATTGAAAAGTTTCGTTGTAGCTGCATCTGGATTTAAATGGTGATGGGACCATAGAATCCCTTTTATCATTCATCAACTCTCTCATTAAGTTCACAGTTACTTTCATTTTCGTTTGTGACTGGCTTTTCATCATACTTAAATCAGATTTTTCTAGCATAACAGAAACTTCTTCCAGATAAGGACTGGTTTGGGAGTCTTTAGACATAGCCCTAGAACTGTCAATGTCAAACTATTCTAGAATAGTATCCTCTTGCATTTCATAAAGCCTTTGTTTATGGAAATTTGGCAAGTATGGTGATATTGTTCTGCATCTATTGATCTCCAACCCATCATTAATGATGTTTTTTCCACTATAGTTTTTTGTTCTTAGAGACACAAATTCAGCCAACTGCCTTGGCATGTTGTCAAATTGCAACCAGTTTCTTTCCACAGGAATTTCATGCAGCCAAGAATTGTTTCCTATGTTGGTTGAAAAAGATTCATCTTTGACCAAAACTTGAAACACTAACATCTCTTAGCTGTAGGAAAATCCACACTATCTATTGCATTACCTATAGGGGGTTCTGTTCATTTGAATTTGAACAACAGAATAATTGTATTTGTCTTTATAAATCTGCAATTTCTTGTGCTCTGTCAGTAGCAAAAGGCTTGAAAAACTTCATAGATTTTACTCTGTATCTGTAGAAACACTGAAACTTTTCATCTGTCTAGTTTATTCTTTCATTGTTTTGGCCATTCTATCACTATAATAGTCTTTGACGATAGTACAAGGACTTTTGATGAAGACAATAATGACCACTTCTCAGATATTGCAAAAATGTAAATTAGGATACATCTGTTATCTCCTTGAAAGTATCTGCATCATTGACACTGTATTCTCTGACTTGGCTGTGGGATTTTGGCTATGATAGGTCTACTGCCCCTAAAAAATTCTTGTTAATCTCATGCATGCTATGATGGCACTTATTGCTGTTCATCTTTCTCTATGACTGTCTTTTGCTGTTGTTCTTGAAACCAGTTTGCTGCTCCGTCGTGCCTGACTGTCCTATTTTTCTTGGAGTCCTCTGATTGTTTGCTGTCCTACTCAGTATGCTAGCTTTTGACAGCTGTGATCTGCCTTCTGAATGCGCTCCTAGAGTTGTGCTTTTTACATTTGTTCATTGCATCTGAAATATTCTGTAAAGTCTATGAGCTGGGCTCAACCCTTGTGGGAGCCACATTTCTTCCATTCATAATGTAACTGATGAATCAAATAGAAACATAATTACACCTGTATCTGCACATGAAGCAAACTTGTTACAAAATAAATGCATGCTTGCAACCGATATTCTTGATTTGTCTTCTCAAAGCTTTGTGACGCTAACTGGTTTACTGCATCTGAAAACACAAAATTGTACGTTTATAGATGATATCATATGATGTATGATGCCTCGACATTGCTCTAACATCATTTTTTCTAAAATTTTATGCAGATGATGGGATAGCAAGGAAATAGCAGCTGGATGCAAGACACGCCGACGATCTAGGACGACACAAGACGCGGTGACAGCATGAAGGCTCGTCATTCAGGCAATGACGAGTCACCCTACCTTATATGCATATTCGTCTTTCAGTTCTTTATAAATGTATAGTTTGTTTTTTCATTTTACAATGAAACAGTTAGTCTCACGGCTTGTGTGAGAACTTATACACTTATTTTTTCAATATGTTGCTAATTTTTTAAAAGATTTGTACAATCTCTTAAGTTCTGAAATACATCTGAATGCAACAATACAGTTTTATCTCAATTTGTATCAAATGTGCTTGGGTTTAACACAGCAAAAGGAAAATGTACATTTTCCTCTGTCGAAACTGAAAAACTCTACCTGATTGAGCTAGTAGTGAAATCTAGGTAACAGTCATTAAGGCCATAACAATAAATCACTTAGGCCTTAGGCTAACAACATATCAACAAAGCTAGTAGGGTCCTATTGGCCATAGGCCAGCATGATAAAGTAAAGCAAGAAGTAGAATTACAACCAATTATTTCCCATCCCTCTAGTGATTATATCAAAGAGGTTAGTAAGCCTCAATTCTTAAGAACTCCTTTACTAATGAGTGGTCTTTCCTCACTAGTTCTAGGAGTTTCAACTATGCCACAACAAGAGGGAGGAAGATGGTCTTGTAACCCCCCTCGAGAGGTTGAAGAAGGAGAATATGTTCTTGAGAAAAGGTAGATGCAAATTGGTACTTTTTATCCTACTTGTTAGAATAGATTTGAGCAAAATAGGTTTTCTACATTGCAAAGGTTGGAATCTAAGGAAATGTCCCTAGACCCTCTTGCCTCATTAATTACATCTCTTGGAATTTAAGGGGTCTATGAGACCATGCACGTTCAACATGTAGGACTTTTGACATAGATTTTCTTCTTTGGACACTCTTTGTCTACAAGAGATTAAGGTTGTTAGTTCTTTACTTTCAGTCATGTGTTGTTTCATATAGCCAGGTACTATCTATTTCAAAAGTAATCATGAGCAAGGTCATGGTGGTGTGGTAATATTATTTGACATCAAGTGGTAGCCCCACTATTTTACCTATAGTTCTAACACAACTAATAAAGCCTTATGGGTTCTTTTCAATATTATTAATCAAGCTTTTGACTTTATCAATATGTATGCCTTGGATGATGCAACTAAAAGGACTGTTATGGTAGTGGATTGCATATGAATTTTTATAGTGCAAAGGGGTTCTTAATAGTGACTTCAACATGATTTAGGTGGCATCAGGTAAGTAAGGTCATTTGCTTATGTGATGGACAATTGACGAAATAAAGATATAGTTTTATACACACAATAAATTGGGCCTTTATGACCCAAATCTTGGCCACCAAAGCACATCTCCAATTTGGTACACTTGGTCTAATTTGTGTAGTGGGTCTAAAAGAGTCATTAAGAGACTTGATTGTGTTATGATGTTGGTGCAACCATACTTTTTCTTTTCTAGCTATTATTCTTTTCTAGTTGAAACCATGCTAGATTGTGTCCTTTCTAGTCATTCACCAATCTGGTTCAAAATTGAGTCATGCCTACAAAATTTAAGGATAAGAAGACTCAATCATTTTTTAATACTTCCTTGTTCCAACATAATTTCATGTTATCCCATTTTTATGAGTTTGGAATTTGGTTCCACATTTGAAAGGTGATCGGGTTGGATTATTTGGTGGTTTGATGCCATCACCCATACTACTTGTTTTTTGAAATGTTTGGTCAAGAGATAAAAAACATACATCACAAATCTTATGTGGCTATGCCTTTGGAGCTCAATTAAATCAAAGTGGCTTGTTTCCGCATACCCTTCCAAATCTAGGTGGCTAAGTAGCATCACCTTGTGCAAGTGCTTGATGCCTACATGGCTAGGGGAGTTCAAATCCAAGCTAGGCTTTACTAGTTATTAAAAGATGGCGATTATGTCTCAAAATAAATTTTCCAAGCCCTATAGTCCAAAAACTTTTCTCAAAAAATCAAATGTATCAAGGATGGTCAATGCATTTTAACTATTCTTGATGTCCTCCATGCCTTCATTCAACATTACAGAGTTTTATAGGCCCAAGCCACTTATACAAAAAAGGATGAAACTCTTTAGGCTTGTTTAGGTGTTATTTAGGGTAGGCTCTCCATAGACCAGGTGATTGCTAGTGACAAAGTCCTTTCTCAGGGGATATCCACTTGATTGTGCTTGGAATGGGTAATGATGAACCACCTAGTTGTGATGGTTTTCCTTGTGAATTTTACAAAATCCTCTAGGAAGATGTTGGCCTTGATTTGTTTCATGTTGTAGACACTTAAAAATGTCCTGACTCTATGAGTAATATTTTTACACTAATTATTCCCTAATGTCATATTCTGAACTATTAATTAAATAATTTTGAATTATTTAATTAATCCACTTTTTCTATTTTCTAATCTATAATTAAATATTTATTTATTTATTTAATTATTCATTTCCGTTATTCTATTTTTCCTCTATAATTAAATAATTATTTTTAATTATTTAATTAGTCATTTTCCATTTTCCTCTATACATTATTAAATAATGGTTTCCAATTATTTAATAATTTTAGGGTAAGTGCATGGAAATGCTATACAAAAAAGTGGCCAAATGTCCAATTTTAGCCAAAACGCAATCATGTTTTTAAAAAATGCGATCGTGTTATTTTGAAAATCCCAAAACACGATCGCTTTATGGCTTGGTAAAGCCCAAGCCAACACACACTTGCATTTTGGGAGCCCCAAAACGTGATCGTGTTTTGGGGCTGATAAAAAATAAAAATAAAAAAGACATGCATTTTCATTTTGGCCACGACCCTCTACCCTCCGCTTGTGAAGCATAAAATGTGTTCGTGCTATCAAAATTTGATCATTTTGCAATCAAAATTTGCATTATGTCAGGTATGTTCATGATTTTATCATTTTATAATCAAATTGTGTTTGCATTTCGACAAATTTGATTGTTTTTGATGAATTTTTTTTATATAAGATCCTATAGACTCTAACCTGGAACCAAATTTGGATGAGGAAATGCCTGAAGAGAACCCTACAACACCCCAATCTCCTCCAACACTTCTGAGACACCCTAGACAAAGTCAAGAGGATTTGTTAGGGCATTTAGAAGAAAACAAAAATCAATTGACAGAAATAGTTTCAAAATTGAAGGCATCAATATCAAACTCACACCATACATCACTCGCTTCATCATTGGAAGTAATGATAAAGAATGTTGACTCAGTGACACTTCAAATAGATGAATGGAAAAGATATAAAGAATCATGTCGTGAGTTCTATGCAACAAAATTGTCCTACAATGATGTCAAAAAAAGAGATAACAAAAGGACAAAATTGTGCTCTTTTTACTGATCTTAGAACCAATGCACCGCTTCCTGTGACTTCAAAGAGAATTCCAATACATTGGTGCAATCATAATGAAAAAAGAAATAAATTTTGGGAGAGGTGGTGGATGGTGTTTGACCAACCTCCATGTAATAACCACGAGGTCACATTGTATTTTCTTAGGAAACTTTATTGTGAGTTTGTTCTTCTTGAAATTCCTAATTATTTTGATATGAGGGAGTTTCAGGGTAGAGGTGGAGGCTCTGCTAACATAGATTGGGAGCTCGTCAGGATGTAAACCATCCACAAAGACCACTAGCACAAAAAATCAACGAACATGTGATGATTCTATTAGTCGTCAAGGAGACTATGGAGGTGCAAACTCTCCATGCTATTGCTAGCCTCATAGACACACTTGTACAACATGGTACACAGGTATCTCAGTCTTGTGCTTCAACAGATAATCAGGCAACACAACCATCCAGCTCTAGTGTTCCTAGCTCTCACCTATGCCTTAGTTGTTCTAATTTATTCTATGGAGTAGATTGTGATCTAGAGAGTGCAAAGGGTGCCACCTCCCATGAATGCACTCATTGTCATTTTAGATGTTTTCATAGTAGAGTGGGTGATCCAGCAGTACGAGGTCATCAATTAGATGATGTGGTGATGGATTATGAGCTATTAAATGATTTGTTTGTTGATCACACAGGTATTTTTATATGAATTTATAAGATTTTTATATCTTATACTTAAATTTTGAAATTATGTAAATTAATTTTTAATTATAGAATTGAATTAAAATTATGCACATATTATACATTTTGTTGATAACTGAGAGGGGGGGGTGAATCAGTTATCCTAATTATTTCCCTTATTGAACTTTCTTATTAATTGATGCAGCATTGAATCAAACACTAAAACATTAACATGAAATAAGAAACACATAACACAGTATTTTTGACGTGGAAACCCTGTTAAGGGAGAAAACCACGGGGTGATTAACCCAAAATTATTCTCTGTTAGAAGAATAGGAGATTACAAAAAATGGCACTTGCCAATTAGGGCTCACTGCCCGAGCACACTGCTCACAAGAGGCCCACTGCCTACAAGAAGACACACTGTCTACAAAGTGATAAGAATCACAGTCTTGAACTGATTGGAAGCATCTGCATATGCTGGAGTTCAGTTCCGGTTAGGCTCAGTACACTGATTTGCTGCACTTCATCTTTCCTCTGTTCTTTATTCTGCTATCTTTCACATACCGGATCCTTTTTGCTACCTCTGCTCTGTTCTGGACTTATTCGCATATATCTTTTCACGTTCACATCCTTCACAACTAAATCCATCCTCTATATATATCCGCACAAGTAATTTCATCACCTTTCTAGTCGGCATCCGGAACAGTCTAGTTTCTTACAAACTTTTGTTCTGTCGGCTGAATCCTCCCTCACCAAGCAATGCGGATCAAGCATATACTTGTAGATATCATTAATCATGTCGGCCAAACATGATTCATGCCTTCACAACCTCTATCATCAATAGTAACACATCCGGAAAGTAGTCTGATACTCTGTCAGTCAGTTCTTCCTCTGTTTTCACTGTCTCTCAGGAATCCGGTACTCAACTATTCATATCTTTTTCCTTGTCCATCACCGGAGGCTAAATCCTTGGAATATACCACTCAAGGTAGTCCTCTTGACTTCCCCAAATCCGCACTGCACCAAGACACTTCCTCTGAGAGATCCGGACCAATCTGTCGGACCTTGCCACATGCTCTGTTCTTGTTCACCGGACCACAACATTCTTTATTCTGACTTCCGGTAGAGACACATTATGACTTGCGGATATGTGGGATGACCTTTGTTGCCATCAATGACAACAACCATGAATCCATATAGTGTCTCTTGCCAACACATTTCAGGGTGTAATGTCATAACCCAATGTTATGACATTGACCATCCTAACAATGCGTTGTATAGGTGCATCTATTTCAGAAATAAAAATCTAATATATCAAAAAGAAGTATTTTATATTTAGAATAATACATTAAATATTTGAAAATGCAATTTTTTTTGAATAGGTGGGCATTACATCACCATCTAACATGCATGTTCCTATGGTTAGTTGTGGCATTGGATATACAGAGGTACGCTATAACTCATTTTAAATTTTTATTTTGCAAAATCTAATTTTATTGTCTATGCGCATTAGAGTTTCTAAGTTAAATATGTTATTGTTTGTTTAGTTGATGTATTTAGCTGTCACACCTCCTAGTATATGAGAGAATTTGGATATTGGTGTTTTTGCAACAATTTCATCGGCAATGTGTCTAACACAAGTATGAGTATGAACATTTACATTTAATTATGATTATTTTGTTTCAATTGACATCATTAGGTATTTGAAAGAAATTGATAAATACATTTTTGTTATTCTATAGATTGATGTAAACAAACCTCTCTTGATGATGTCAAGCATCATAGGTAAGAACAACTAGACTACCAATATGTTGTAAGTGTGTATATTATTTTTATATCATTTTAAAATAATATATTTTAGTTATAGAGTTTGGCATGGTATCTAATTTAATAATTTGTATATACAACTTGAAATACAAAATAGTGAGGGACGCAGGAGATCCGAACGATGCAAGACAACCACTAATTCAGGGGATCGAGGTTCAATTTCTAGTCGGGTAAAAAGAGACCGAATGTTTTGATAAGTTAGTGTTTGTTACCTATGACAAAGACACTTTTATGCCTTTACATGGCACATCCATAATGTAATTTGTATGACTATATATTGATGACATTTTGTAGTTTGAGAGACAATGTTGGTGTCATGGCATTGTATGACATTTTGATGACATTTGTATGTCTTCATGGCTTTATCACGACTAATGTATGTAAATATTTTATGTTTATTCATAGCTTAAATGGTTTTAATGGTTTGTACCTATTCTATTTCTCTATATTTCCTTCTCTCTAGTATTATCTCTCTCATATGTACATGGTGTGCATAAGGGTTGAATGACATATATATGACATATACATATATGGTGTGCATAAGGGTTGAATGGCATATATGGCATAATATCATACAAGTGTCATGCATGCATCATGGGTAGTGTGCATCAAACTCCTATGACTATGTGCATAGTCTTCTTATTCATAAATCATGGTTATTGACATTCAACCTTGTGCATGATCATGACTTTTATATGAAGGCTATAATGAAATATATGTCATTGCATTATATGGGTTTTGTTTGAAGGATTTAATGGTATATATGTCATTTTGTTGTATGGGTTATAATGGCATATATTTCATAGAGATATAATGGTTTTTCTTAAAGGTTGCATTGAACTGTTATCATTTTTGTTCATGCATCATGGTTGAGTGATACTGACTATTGTGCACATGACAGCATAAAATATTTGTTACAAGTTTCCCATTCTTAGAAAAAGGTTCTTCAAGAGTCCAAACATCATTTATGATAGGTGGCAACATCATCTCTAAGGATTGTAAGGAGATATTTTTTGATGGTCTTGTAAGGTTGTGGAATTTGGCTTTGGAAGGTGGCACCATCATCTCTAGCACTTATTAACATGAGTAGATATGTACATATGTAATGTTTCATCAAAGCTATTACATTCAAAACTACCCTATCTATCTCAATTCATTTTTTTAGGCATCAAAGACAACAATGCAATATCAAAACTACATGATTTCTATGGCTAGAAGGCTCTATGCTACATAATCATATCCTCAATTATTCTTAATATGAGGTTTAGCAACATATATACTTTGAGCTTAATTATTGCAAAAATATACACAGTAGCAGTTCCATAAATAAGGGTTTCCTTAAAAATCATTTTAGAGTTATAATAGAGTCATATCCATGGTCCCATAGGTCTATCCTATAGCCCTTGCAAATATTTCAAATTCTTTTAAGGTAACATTTTTCTCATATGCACATACATAATTGCTATCCACGTATTCAATCAAAGTAAAGCATTTTCACTTTGTTCTTAAGGGCTAATAACAATACATCTTATCAATGAGACTATACACATGGAACTAACAACCACAACAATATTCAAGAGAACTAGTCATTTTAGAAGGCACTCTACTTTTTTCTTTACCATCATCTACAAATTCATTTTGAGCACATTAATAAAGGGTGTAGGGACAAGTGGATCCCACCATGAGGTTTTTAACCCAAGATTGGCATTTTTATATTTCTATTCCAACTTTATACTCCACATGAGAGAGAGAAGTTGGGTATAGGTATATTACATTGCACAAGCCTTCTCGAGACACCAAATGTATAATTCCTATTTCCTTTATGCTTTGATGGTTGTCCATACATTGTTCCAAAGATCCTATTTTGGTAGAGATAGGGAGGATGCTGGCAAAGGTTGTGGAATTTGGCTTCACACGTGCCAATTGCATTTGTTTGAAATTTTCTAAAGTCTTTTCAAAAAATCCATTTTATTCATATCTTGCAATCATTGCATTCCATGAGAGGACATCACTTTGTGGTGTTCTGTCAAATGGTCCATGTGCCTTGTCTATGCTTCCACACTTTGCATACATGTCTACAAGGGCACCTGCAATTATAACATTTGACAAAATTCCTATATTCTTTATGCTTTGATGGATATCCATACGTTGTTCCAAAGATACTATTTTGGTAAAGATAGGGAGGATGCTGACAAAGGTTGTGGAATTTGGATTTACACGTGCCAATTGCATTTGCTTGAAAGTTTCTAAAGTCTTTTCAACAAATCCATTTTCTGCATATCTTGCAATCATTACATTCCATGAGAGGACATCTCTTTATGGTGTTGTATCAGACAGTCCACATGCCTTGTCTATGCTTCCACACTTTGCATACATGTCTACAAAGGCAGCTGCAATTACAACATCTGATGAAATTCCTATATCCTTTATGGTTTGATGGTTGCCCATATGTTGTTCCAAAGATCCTATTTTGGTAGAGATAGGGAGGATGCTGGCAAAGGTTGTTAAATTTGGCTTTACACGTGCCAATTGCATTTGCTTGAAAGTTTCTAAAGTCTTTTCAACAAATCCATTTTCTGCATATCTTGCAATCATTGCATTCCACGAAAGGACATCTCTTTGTGTTGTTCTATTAGACAGTCCACGTACCATGTCTATGCTTCCACACTTTGCATACATGTCTATAAGGGCAACTGCAATTACAACATCTGACAAAATTCCTATATCCTTTATGCTTTGATTGTCCTATGCATGGTGACTGTCCATAAATATGGTGGATGAAGATTGTCCTATCCACGTTCTTCTCTTAAACTGAGATTTGCCTTGATGAAGTGATCAATGTGTTTGAATAGGTCAAGGTTTATGAAAATAAGATTGGATGAAAAGGCTAAGAAAGGGCTAGGGTTTGATTTCCTTAGGTAATCCATCAAACCCTAGCCATGGTTCACCCTGTCATGGAGGGAAAAATAATATGGAACGATGCTATTACAAACCCTATAAGCTACCACAGTCTATTGGTTTTGGATGGAGCTATTGAGGATTGGACTTCATGATGTGCATCAAGGGAGTTACTAGAAGTTTCTATGTCTTACCATCATATATTATCACTGAGATTGAACAATTATCATGTGAAATAGTCACAAAACGTGACAGCCAAAGAGATAGTCCTCAAGCCATGATTATGAGACAAGGAGTGTATGTGAAAAGGAGGTAGTCTTGGACCAATAAAATGATCTAGGACAATCATGAAAAGAAAAGAATACTAATTGGTTTGAGATAGAAAGGGGCAGTTTTGTGGTCTGAGATAGAATGTTGATTGGTCTAAGATAAACTAGCAAATGACATCTGACAAAATTCTTATATCCTTTATGCTTTGATGGATGTCCATACCTTGTTTGCAACAATGGTAGTAAACTTTAGGTCTCTAGATATGATCCAAGACTAGTGATGAAGTCCTTGTTTTAGTTATGCACAACTAAAGACGTCCTATATCTACATATAATACCATCTTGATGAGGGTTTCAAACAAGAAATGACTCCATAACCACCCCTAAAACTATGGCAGTCTGACTATCCTCCTATGACTGTAATAATAAGCATAATATGCCTCTCCATGACAAATCCTCAAAAAGACAATAAAGATGACCTCAAAATTGCATAATAAGCCTCTCCATGATTGTACCAAACCCTCATACACTACCAAAACGTCACTTTTGAAATAAATCTTGCATAAAACCCTAAATTTTATTGACGCTAGGTCTGAAGTGATGCCAAAATTAGTAAAACTTGATATTATCACTCCCCATTATGGTCTCTAGGTGAAGGGAAAGCTATGACATGCTTTCTATAAGTTGGAAATGCTTAAGAAAATCTAGAAAACCCTAGCTTTTACCAGCAAATAAGAGTGACTATCAAATTTTTTTGATAAGTGAGAATCTATGTTGTCTTACATATATGCCTTATAAATATGTTTTCATCAAATTCATGTGGTTGAGCATGTTCCAATAGCTATGATAGTATTTGTGAATATAAGGTTTAATATTTTTAAAAGTTTAACACTACTAGTTGTGACTTTAAGGTTGTTAGTATTGACTATAAGTACTTACAATTGAATGAAATGTGCTCTTTAGATCAAATAGCAACCAATCATGTGATGCCACATCAGTGCACTAACAAAACATGACTTAATGCACAACTGTTAGAGGTGTGATGTTAGGATGCTCAAATATTAGGTCCACTCCCTTATGTTTATTTATTTATTTCAACAACAATATTGTGTCGTAGTGTTGATCTCTTATCTAAGGACAACATAAGGGAAAGAGTGGTGAGGTTACTGTGTGGTAGTATGTGAGGTTATTGGCTTTTAGTTTAGTTTCATATACTAGAAAGGTGCTAGCAGTGAAATTTTGCAATCCATACATCGAACACAAACAATCTCTCAAGAGCCCTAAGAGAAAAAAGGTATCAAACTTTGGACCAACTGTTCTGTCAAAATGTGACACCTACAAATGTCTTCTTTGCATGTATAGGTAGACTTCAAGTCCACCTACAAATACCTACCTAGGTTTTTTTTAAATCAATTTTGTTTGCCTATGGTGGCAAGGAATGCATTGTTCCAAAATGCTTCAATTTCATGCAGTGGAAAGGTGCTAGGAGAGAATTTTTACATTTTATAGCTTGTGGGGCCGAATGAACTACACCAACGAGCAAAGTCCCTTAAGATCCCTAAGAGCAAAAAATTGCCAAACTATGACAGAGCAGTTCTCAGAATTCATAGTAGCTGGGAATGTTCCATTCAGACCTACAGGTGCACATGGGGTTCGTCCACAATAACCTCTCTCAATTTTGGTCAAGTCCAATCTAATTTACCGTGTCGAAATCTAATGCATTATTGCAAAATGCTTCAATTTCATGCAGCACAACCTTGCCAAGAGCCATATTTTTTGTTATGCAGCTCGTGGGCCAAACTGACTGTGCCAACATGTCAGGGTGAGCGGGTAAATGCCAGGGGAGGTCTCATCATCTTACAGTGTTTTACCTATCTTTATGACATCCTGACAGTGGATTTACATCATTAGGGTTTATCTATAGACTACTTTTTGTCAAATTTGATGTGTTTCAAGATTTAGGCTATAGTGCGACGCATCCATGATATCTTGTGACACATTCATCAAATCCTGAGTCGCAGTCGTTAGATCCTGAGACGCATCTATGAGCTCCTATGTCGCATTTTCCAGATCTTGCATCACATTTGAGCCATTCTACACCGCATTCAACTGCCAAGCGAAAAGGGGGTATAAATATGTGATTTTCATCATTTTTTGCTTTTTGCATTCACTAGGGCAGAGATTTTTCTGTTACTGATATCTAATTTCTAGTTGTGTGGCAATCGTTGCGAGAAGACCTTTTGAATCAAACTACTAATCCAATTTCCTGTAGGGTTCATTGTGTGTTTGTGATTTTTAATTTAGGAACATTTAGAATTGGTGCTTAAAAAGAATAGGTGTCTTCTATGTCTTGTGCACTTGCACGCATGTGAGTTGGTTTACCGAAAGGGTGTTTGTCTAAAGTATCCTCTCCCCTTGCACTCCGTGTGATTCCTAGGTGATGAGAAAGAGCAATACACAAGCTTTCCTTTTTTTAATTTTAGTAGGTGGCCTGCCTGGGAGTTCACCCCAAGGTTTGATCACAAGAACATATCTCCAATGGGCTATATAAAGGGGTAAAAACTGAAAGGTGAGCTCAATCCACTTGTGCTATAAGGGGTGGGCCTTTGCGGTCCTGGGTGATTTTGGACACGGGTTAGAGATTTCAATCTCCCATCGCTACTATGTCGTGGTGTTCTTAGGAGTTCCTCCACTATGAACCATTGTTTTTAGAAGCCTAAGACCTTTTGGCCGTTTACTATGGTGGTGCAAGGAATGCGGATGGTACCCTAAAGTTACTTACCATGTATGGTTCTTTGTTGAGGTGACACGGTTCCTTGTTTGGACTCATCCTTTCAAGGCAATAGGTGTCAAGGTGGTCTAGGACCTTGGCATACTCTAGTTACCCACTCCATTTCTCATATCTAAAAACATCGAAAGGTGTGGTAAGCCCACTATAGTAGACAATTCTTTACTACTAGCTAGGTTGTGTTTGTTTTAATTGTTTGTGAACCATGGCCTAGCAAGTTTTGTGGAAGAAAACTTGCAAAATACCGCTTTTCCCAAGAGTCAAAGAGTCAAAACAACCAAAGATCTGTATCCATTTTGGGAATCCATTTTGCCTTCTAGGCCTACCAATCCAAGTTTTGGTAGTATGGCATTAATCCAATTGAAAAAATATTGATTACTAAATAACCAACCGCTTTTACCGGTAGGTAAATTCTAGATCTACTCCCAAGTTCTAGCTATGACTAATGTTTACTACTCCTCTTACTAGGTGCCCTCGAAGATGTCATATCACAAACTTGACAAGCTTCTGTAGGATTTCCTCTAGGTCAATTCAAAACATGATAAAGGTTTCCACCATGTAGTCAGGGATATTTGTTGTCTACCAAGGGATTTGGGAGGGCCTAGTCTTATTAACATCAACATATGAGGTATTACTCTTTATGCTAAATGGATTGTTAGAGCCTATGAGAGAAATAAAGACTAGAAATTTCTACTAAGGAATTTCATCACTTGTGGCTCGCCTTTTGTTTACAATAGCGTTAGATTTCATTCTCTTACCATTGCTTTGGTGCCCATCAAAATTAATGGCACTTTTATTGGCCAAAGTATATGGAAAGCTTGGGAGTCTGTCAAGTCATGGCTATAGTGGAATGGAGATGGTTTTTGCAATGGCTTATCCATCACAATTTTGTGGTCTCTCACCATCTTATTTCAAGATGCATAACTAATAAGCACTCCCTAGATCTATTCCCACAAATTCTTTAGAAGGGGAACTAAGCATCTCGAGGATATTTACTCCACGGTCAAATCCACGTGGATTTCTTGGTCTCAATCCAGAGCTATGTTCAATTTATGCCATTCTAACTTTTTGATGTAACAGACCATAAATGATGTTGTCCCCTCCTAAACATTTACACAAAATTCTTGTGCATTCTCTAAGGCCTTGGTGGAAGAATTGGAAGTGGTATGCCAATACTTGTTTTTGCAATTACACCCTAAAGAAATTATATCGGTGGCTTTTGCCACACCTTTCCATGTTTCAAAAGTTGAATGATAGATTGTCTCTTAATTCTCCTAGATATATTTGGGACAAAAGATTTTAGACAATCTAGAAGGCTATTGTGGAACCTAAAATTGCTCAATTTGTCTAGTGTTTGCTATACTAGGGACTACCAATTGACACCCATTTGATTCATCTTGGCATTTCCATTCCAAGATGTCTCTTTAGTGGGAAGCATGGAACCCTTAGCCATCTATTATAGTATTGTGCCCATGCCCATGATGCCTAGAAATGGTTACATGATTTCTTCTTATCCTTCCATCCTAAATTGTTTGCTTGGCACAATATCATTTTGAGGGACGAGGCTAGATTTCTTGTTGAGTTTTATCAGTTGTGGCATGCTTTCAGATTGGAGATTCTTTTCTATATTTGGAAAGATAGAAATTCTTCTATTTTTGCTAATTCTATTATGGATACTAATTTTGATATTCACTCCAAATTGTTGGTTATTTCTAATGTACTCATGTAGATCTAAGTTCAAACCAATAAGGTTGTGATGGAGCTTCAACATCTCCAGACTTTGTTGGACTACTAGGGGAATGCCTCATGCATTATGGCCAAGTTGCCACCTTCACCATCTCATACCAAATAACCCCATTGATATAAGAGACACATTCTCGTAGAGTCCTTGTATCAATTCCATGAAAGCCATTGGAAAGCCACCACTTTGACTCCAACAAGATAACATTCTAGTTGGACCCCTCCTCATTTTTTGGTTGAAAAGGAGGGTGGTCTCTACCTCCACACTACTCCTCCATGTTTTCTTAGTGACATGGTTAACCTCCTCCTAACTAGGGAAAATCCCCTTGGCTTTAGCTTTCTCTCTCTATAGGGATTCACATAGAATCAATTGTAGGAGGTTCTTAAGGAAGAAGCAATGATGGCTAATTATGGGTGGGAACTTGTGGATGGTGGCACTAACTTGCCTAGTGGATGGGATAATCTTGATGCTCAAGAGCCTCCTCCCAATACCAATATTACCTTTGTGGCTTAATTTTTTTTAATTTTTATGTTATTCTAGCAACTTGCTGACTATTTTCCTTGTGGGTCCATAGACTCTTTCATTTGGTGGATTTGCCATGTGTCTTTTTTAATCTTGTCCTAGATCTAGTTTGAATTTGGGGCACAATCCCATTCTTCTCATTTTTTAAGGATTTGGTTGTATGCTTTAACACATTTGTTTTAATATTTGGTCTTTTCATAAAAAAATGAGACAATATTTTTCAAAATAAAAAAATTAGAATCTACACACAAAAACTCATAAATCATTAGTTTATATTATCTTCAAGTTCTTAATGGTTTTCTTTCTATAATTGATAAAAATTAAAAAATATCTAAAATTGCTTATTTGATTGGCACACTCCAGCCAAATAGTGAGACAATACCTTTATGCTTTTACTTGTAGTTCATAGGTTGACTTTTGACTATAGCTCCAACTATTTTTCTTTTAGTTATGTTTGAATTTTATTTTTACTTTGGTATCATTGCTCGTATGGATTTGCATGCACACCAAAGTGGAGGCAACATATAAGGGTAAAAAGTGCACCCCTCACACTTTTACCCTTCATTTTACACCATTCTATATGGGTGTTCTAAGAACATTGCCCTAGCACATGATTTTGACCAATTTAGTTCTCCCATTGATCCCAAACCAAATTTGACACTTAGAAACAACATATTATCCCTACTTAGAATAATTCTAGATCTATTATTGTTCCCTCTAACATGTTCAAGATTGTAGGTGTGACCTTAACCTAGTTAAGGTTGCACATGTGAGATTTACTTGCCTTTTCCCCAAGGGATTCACTTCTAAAGCAATACCTTATCATGTGCATGCATATTAGGGTTTTTTAAATAACTAAAATGTGATCCAATATATCACTTTAGTATTAAGGGGAAAGAGGAATTTAATTAATGTGATATAGGTAGGTATTAGGGGTTCAAAAGCATGTGCAAAAGGGAGGTGGGGTGTTTATAAGTGGAATTCCAAATCCTTTACACATCACTCTGCATAAGTCAATTAGAAGAAATGTCATTCACTATGTTGGTTTTGCTAGGGTCATGAAGTTGTCTTTTTCTACACCACAGTCTTGTATTGTGTTAAAGCCTCATAATCCCAAGGGTGCCTACTTAATCCCAACCCTAATGTAGTTAACAAAGGAAATAATGATCCCACCAAGGTCATGCACATTTAGTAGAATCCTATCCGAGTTTCTTAAAACTGATCATTGGACACCATTTGGTAATTCCACAACCCTACCCAAAAGAATCACCAGGTATCTCTAAAGCCCTTCCATTAGGATTTAGATTTTTATATATATATATATATATACTATTATTGAGATATTTATTATTAGGGGGATTCATTGTTAGAGTTAGTGTGGCAAGGTTTGAGGATTGGGATGTATAAGTGCTTTTAAATCAAAGTTTTTTGCAAGATGACATATTTGCCATATCTCATCTAGGTTTTATGTGTCGAGGATTTAATGTATGGGATGTCAATCAAAAATGGTTTTGAATCATATGTAGGTGTGGGTAGTGCCCTTGGTTGATAGGGTAGAAATAATAAGTGTATATAAAAATATAATAAAATACGTAGATAGGATATCTAGTAAAAATAGGGAGACATTTTAATTATACTAGTGTATTAAGAGGGGTATCAAAAATATAAATTTGAGGGGTATAAATGAAATTAGGGGTTTCTATTAGTTTCCTACGAATGCATGTGTTATGCCATTAGTTTATTAAGTGAATTCCTTGGGGATTTTTCAAAATTTAAATTTAATCCTAGCCCAAGTTGACTTGGTCCCAACTAGTCACGTTACTCACTGACTCCCATGCCAAAACTTTCGAAGTGTGTGATTATGACATGTATAAAAGGGCATCACCCCTAGGTCATTTCAATGATGCAAGGAATCCATCACCCATCCATTATTAGGACAACCCATTTGTATCTATCTATCACAAGGATCACCTAGCACTCAACACTCAGTCTTTGTATCATCCACATCATCCACCTCTATGCTTTGCATCAACAAATGTCAAAACCCTAGTTCTTGCATTAGGTCACTTGACATCCATTGCATTAAGTCTCAAGTCTCAAACACTTAATATCATCACAACCACATCACATTTGTTGCTTGTTGTCTTCCAACTTAATAAAAACCATTGAATTGCTTAATGAGGCTTGACTATCATTGAGAAAGTCTTGAGGATTCCCCATTGCCATATGAAGGTTGAGTGATTTTCTTCAACACAACAAAGTTTCTAATTGTAGGTACAAATATCAAGCAAAACTTTATTGCATGCACCAAAGTTTTGAGAATCACAATGTCAAATCCACACCCAAAGTTTAGAACCACAGATGCGGCCTTGACCTTACCTAAATTCTAAAAATGACCTAGTTTAGATTTGATCGTTCTTCTAATGCATCCAACTCTAAGTGATTTTGAGCTACACTTCAAAAGTTACCATAAAAAAACTGGGCATCTACCTATCAACCATTGAATTCAAACAGATTCTTTCACTTCTCTTAATTTGTAAGTTTCTAAATTGTCATAATGTATCATAACTCCTAATTAGGTTAATTGCACTGTATTGCTTGTCATATTCATTAAACCTAATTTTCAAAAAAGGATTTTTTTTTCAAATAGATTGATTTTTCACCTTTTAGGGGTGAAGATCCCAACATAAACCTCTTATTATAAATCAAAATATTAATACAACTAGTTCATAGATGTATGTATGTACCTATTAATTAAGTGCATAAACCATGCATATCAACTAATTAAATGCAATGTCTAACAAATGCATTGAGTAGCCTAACTCTAATGTTTATGGAAGGGGTTTCAAGATTTATAATTATGGAGTGACAGGTTCTATAATACTAAGAAAAAATTGCCACTAAACAAACAAAAATCTTATCTTGGACAATAAGAGTCCCTAATTCTTAGCTTATAAATTTTCAATAATTACATAAAGAATGACACTCAAAATTTCCCCACTAACTTAATTTTTTTTTAATCCATATAACATTATTAAATTAAAAGACATCCTTTCATTTTTAATTTTTTAAAAATTTTTATAATACCTATTCTAATACAATATTACAATTTTAAACAAGACCACCTACTTTCAATATTTAAATAGCCCCTTCATAGACCATGACCTATCTTCCTCTTGGACATTTTGAGGACACGTTAAACCTTTCAAAATATTAATTAAACTACTCTAGATATCTTAAATAAATCTATCTAAAAATGAGAGATATCAATTTGAAGTTATTTTATTTACTTTGAGTTGTTTTATTTTATATTAGATCTATTTTATTACGCCGAGAGGCGTTCTACACTCACAGCAAGGTCTGAAAGATTCAGATTCTCTTAAACATTTAGATTCTGTAAACAAAAATCATAAAATATTTAAATAAATAAATTCATGTAAATAAGATTCATTGGAAAAAAAATTCTGTCTAATTTCTTTTTTGGTTGGATAGTTTTTGTGATTTTCTTATTTTCAATTTCTTTTTTGATTTTTAGTTTTTTATGTTTTCCATTTTTTTAGTTTTTAGTTTTTATTTTTTCCAATTTCTTTTTTGGTTTTTATTTTTTATTTTTTATTATTTTATTTTTTCCAATTTCTTTTTTAGTTTTTATTTTTTATTTTTTCCAATTTCTTTTTCAAATAAACTATGGAAAAGAGATATTACTTTAAATATATTTTTTAAAATTAAATATACTAGTTTACTATACATATATTTTATTGTATCTACATTAATTATTTTGTTTAGTTTATCTCTATTGAATGTGATATGCTAAAGTAGAAGTATTTGAGATATCTATGTTACTACACTAGTATATTTATATTTAAAAAGATATATTTAAAATACGCCGAGGTATATCTTTTTTCCATAGTTTCTTTGATTTTCTTTTGCAATTTCTTTTTTGGGTTTTATTTTTTATTTTTTCTATTTTTTTTGGTTCCATAGTTGTGATTTTCTCCACCTTTTTCTCCTTCTAACAGTTTCCAATTTCTTTTTTGGTTTTTATTTTTTATTTTTTCCAATTTCTTTTTTAGTTTTTATTTTTTTATTTTTTCCAATTTCTTTTTTGGTTCTAGAGTTTTTGTGATTTAGTTTTTTCTCCTTCAATGGTTTTTAATTTCTTTTTTAGTTTTTTTTCTTTGATTTTCTTAAGTTTTATTTTTTATTTCCGTTTTGGTATTTTAATTTTTTTTCTTATAAATTTAGGTAAAAAAAATGAGTGCTCTCATCACCACCCCATTGTGACTGTATAATGCCTCTCAACGTAACAATACTTTTAAAATAATTACGTAACAATACTTTTAAAATAATTATATGATTAATACATAAACTGGTATATTTATATTTAAAAAAATATATCTAAAATACGTCGAGGTATATCTTTTTTCTATAGTTTCTTTGATTTTTTCTTGCAATTTCTTTTTTGGTTTTTATTTTTTAATTTTTCCAATTTCTTTTTTGGTTCCATAGTTTTCGTGATTTTCTCCAGCTTTTTCGCATTCCAACAATTTCCAATTTCTTTTTTGGGTTTTATTTTTATTTTTTCCAATTTCTTTTTTAGTTTTTATTTTTTTAATTTTTCCAATTTCTTTTTTTGTTCAATTTTCTCCTTCAACGGTTTTTAATTTCTTTTTTAGTTTTTTTTCTTTGATTTTCTTAAATTTTATTTTTTATTTCCTTTTTGGTATTTTAATTTTTTTCTCATAAATTTAGGCAGAAAAAATGAGTGGTCCCACCCCGTTGTGACTGTAGAACGCCTTTTACGTAATAAACGCCTCTCGACGTAATTAGTCTTTTCAAAATTTAGGAAAAATAAAGTATATATTATTTATTTAAAGATATAGGCATTAAATAAAATAGTAAGTAAAATTTTAGATTTAAGTAAAAATAAAATAATAAATAAAACCAAAATATAGCCAATGAATAAAATAAAATAACTTGGTTTAAAATTTTGAGGATGTAATTTAATGTAAAAAATAAGAGTTTTTTGTTAACAAGGTTGACAATCCCTTATTATTATTTCCTCATGGAATTTATAAAATATATTATCTCTTGGCTCAAATTAAGTTTTCGAACGAGAGGACGGCAAATGAACTCGTAGCTCAGTTTTGTCGCCCATTGCTCGGTCAGGGGTTTGAATCTCACCCTCTCATGTTACCTAAACGAAAAGAGAATGGAATTCACAAGTGATTTTGTTATTGTGAACGTCCATATTTGCGCGCAGAGAATAATGGCGATTTTGGACGACAAATTTCTTGCCATCACTGCTATCGTTACTGTAAGTCAGATATTCAATATGTGATTGCATTCTCTAGTAAAAATAATTTAACCTGCGGACATAAAATGTTTTAAGCGGCTTGCCATTTTTTTCAGGTGGCATATCAATTGGTGTTCTTCATAATAACTGCTGCTTTCAGATTCGACAAGTTAACAGAATTTGCAGGTTGGTTTACTGTAAATTTGTCTTTCAACATACCTTTCGAATAGATGAAATTTAGGCCGTAGGATCCTAAAATTGTTTTTTAGTAGTAGTCACGCTTTTCACAAAAGTTGCAAGAATTTTGACCTGTTTTGAATAATGTTTGGCAAAACGGAATTGGGAAACTTTTTATTTAGTACAGACCTCGTTCAAAAAAATACATTTGTTTTTTCTGTGCTTTGTACATTTTTAAATAAACCGAGAAATGTTTAACATAATATTTACGGCTTGCCTTAAACATTACATAAACAATTGGCGTGCTTGAACACTAACAACATATCACAGTCCATGAAATCTCCTTCACAGTTTTTCCACAGTCCATGAAATCTCGTACACAGTTTTTTCATAAGCTTTGTTTTCATCTAGTTGAATGTATTTTTATCAAAAGCTGGGAAACATTTTTCCAATACTAAGAGTTTCTTTAAAAAGTGCATAAAATTGAACATGTTTTGAACTTAATATTGCTAAAAATTTAGAGAGTATAAAACTTAAGTCTGGCACGGTAATGTGCTTTTTATTAGGTGCCTATAGTGTTATTGTAAGGGGAAATAAGCTTTCCTTGAGCTTAGTTTAGGCCAGTCCAATAAAATATATACACATAAGCATAAATCAACCTAGATTAAACATTCAACAGCTGGCGTAATGTTACATTGATAAGTGTATTTGCTATTTCTAGAAAAGTAAATAAGAAGGATAAGGATGCTTGGCTCTATGACTGAAGAAAGTGCAATAGTCTGATGTGGCACCAAAATTGGCAAGTCTTGAGATCAGAAGCAGGCTGTGACACATTGATGTATAGATCAGAACAAAAAAAATATCCTTTCTTTGTGCAGGGACAACTTCATGAACCTAGGACAAGTTCGCAATTGTGAACTCATCCTGGTCTGGCGAACTCATCTTGTGATGTGTCCTGTGTAATAGCCTAAATAGAATATTTGGCTATTATTCTGATTTTTCTGCTTAAACCCTAATTCTGCCTTAGAATTTCTGCACTTTATAATTCTGACCTAACCCTAGTTCTGCTCCAAAAATCAGACTTGAAACAACTGCATGTATTTATCATAAATCATGACAAATATCAAATATGAACACACCAAATGATTCGCCCAAGCATGTAGAATATATTCACCATGAATCATACATAGAACATATCAAATTACACCAAACATAAGGAGTATAAGGTCTGCTGTAATTAACTTCTGTAAATATAAAGTTTGAGCATACAAATGATGATGGCAACCAGCCAAATAGCCCAGCCACAAAGTAGACACAATTGCCAACAATTACATACCAAGATTATGCAAGAACAACCTTCAATGAGAGCCGCATGAGAAGAAAGTCTGCTGTAGTAAATCTGCTCCAAACAATTAAGTGCATGTGAATTCCCGTGATGGAATCCTCCTAGGATAGTGAGGTTTTCGTCCCACAATCCTTCTCTAGAGATCGCTCTCCAAGTTGTATATGAATAGATGTTGGAATGATGCTCAAATGTCACAAATCCAACTTGTATTTATACATATTTCATTTCCCTTTCATGCTGGCCGACCTAGCACTTTCCCCATTGTTTTTTATTGAATTTCCTCACAGAAGCCGACCTAGGCACCCAATTCCCTAGGGCCGACCTAGACCTTGCATTATTGCATTTGAAACATGATTTCCCTCCAAGAGGGCCGACCTCCTTTCTTTTACAAGGGTGCCAAGATAAATTAAATTAAAGATATAATTTATTATTTTATCTCCTCTTCTAGCACCCACATAAATACAAAGGATAATAACAATATGATCTCCTAACAGGATAAATGATTTGCTCCATGGAAAGCAAACCTCTAAGAGTCCCGGAGTGAAGTGATAAGTCCAAGTCCTCTCTAATGGTGACCATTCCCAGAATGGGGACATTACATCCTGATTTCTATTCTTTGCACAATCCAATGTATCTTTGTTTCTTCTTCCTTTCTGATAGCTGAGGGCTTTTGGTATTTAAAAATACCTTAACAGAGTTCTCATTAGGTTGCAAGGGAGTTCGCCTAGATCAACCCCTAGAAAGTGTACAAAGATTGAAAACAACAATCTTTAGTTGTGCAAATGCTCCTAGGAATGCTTGTGCAATGCTAGATTCCTTTTAGTGCACCAATTGAAGTGTGAACATGCAAATGATATGCAAATAAGCTCTCAAATCCTTGGATTCCTTGATGTTTAGAATGAATGAATTGAATGCCTTTAAATACAATGATATAGCAATGTATCACACAACTTTGTGTTTAGTTGGCCCTAGGTGGGAAGGGTAAAGGCATGAATTGGCCAAAATTTGAATTTTTGAACTTGAATTGGGGTAGGATGAGTACGCGACTATGGGGATGACCCCCCAACTATGAACTTGTCCTAAGACAAGGGGCCTAATCGAGGTGGAAAATGTGCATAGAAAGGTGTGACTAGGGCATGGATAAGGCGAGCGAATATATAGGGGCATGCAAACATACGAATGTGATTAGGGGTAGGTACATAGGGGCATGCAACATGGATAAGAATGGGGCTAAGAATAGGTGCACAAGAATGTGTATAATTAACATAAAGCCAGAGACCCAACTTTGTAAAAAATAATGTTGTTTGTCAATATGTCTATGTATTAAAGCACTCCCCAAAACAGACGTAAAACTAAATGTGAAATGGCATGAGTATGCAAATCTCACTATTACATTTTGCCCCCACTTTGAGGTGCATGTGAATCCTAGAATGATCATGCATCTAAAAATATGTAGCACTCACAAACATGCATGCAAAGTAAATATCTCAAACACTCAAAGGATATTGTCATGGGGTCCATATAAAGTAATGGACCCTACAAGATATGATCATGTACATATGTCTTTTGTGCATGCTTTCCAATGAAGCTAAAAGTGAATGCCATGTCCCTTTTCCCAAAATAAGAATATTAATAAAATTAAAATAAAAAGTGTTTTTAAACACCAACAAAAAAAATATAGAAATTAAAAAAAATAAAAAAAAAATAAAAAAAAAATTCAAATGAAAGCATTTTTAAATACTTGGTGGGCATTAGGTCCCAAGGGTCGAGTCCAAAGTGAGAATGATATATCATCAAGCTCTCATCTTCACTTTGAATTATCTGATTATCATTTTGGAAATTCATCGTGAGTTCAAATTATCTACCTTGCATTCAAGGACGAAACCACTTGGCTGCAACTTTGAGAATTAGGAAGATGAACCCTCTTGACTCACCAAATTGTGAGGTTAGGATGGAAACCCTTACCTCCTCCTGGGCAATTCCATTCAGGAATTTTAGTCTGAGCTAATTGAGATCTTGTTGGGAATTTTTCAGGGATTGCTGGCTGATTGTTGTTGCATAATTGAGGGTCCACACTTTGGTGGGCAGCCATTACAGGAAAAGTTTATCACAATTGCTGAACCAAGTGACTATTCCATAGGAGTAATTCATTATCTGCGGCCTGTGTACTTAGCATATATCCCATCATCCATATTTTCTTTGGTGTGCCAGGTAGGGTATCGGATCACCCCATAATTTAGTTTGCACCTTGCAGTTGAAGACTGGGAACATTGCATCCAGGCATTCATTAAATTGTGGCAGGCTAGAGTCATTCATTAAGGAGGTCGAACAGTATTTCGCCAACCTCATCATTGGACAGAAGGCCATATTTGTAGCGCAAATCTAATCAGAATCTCAAGCAAGAATTGGATGTGAGGCTGCCATAAACATAGTCATTTATTTGTGGATCACAACTGCCAGTCCACTACACAATCTAGTTCAATCCACCATTACTGATCGCTGCACACTATAGGGGTGGTCGGGATTGGTTACCAGTTGAACAGAATCTCAATCAGAATCTCAAGCAAGAATTGGATGTGAGGCTGCCATAAACATAGTCATTTATTTGTGGATCACAACTGCCAGTCCACTACACAATCTAGTTCAATCCACCATTACTGATCGCTGCACACTATAGGGGTGGTCGGGATTGGTTACCAGTTGAACAGGGAGGTGGATAGCATAGTGTTTGAACTTATAATGAAGGTAGTAATAAGCAAGGTTGCGGTTACTCAGATTGGGACTCAATTCCATCTCCAGAGAGGAGTAACTAGTAGAACTATTGGGAGCTTATCAGGATTGACACCAAACACAATTAGTGGGAGTCTTGCTCTGATCCATGTGGAGACATCCCTAAACAAAGGTCGATGCATTAGTTCCACCTCCTAGCAAGCGATCAGGTTCCACTATAAATTTGTTAATTATTAGTCTAAAATAAATCGTATGCCTTTTAAGGATTGTATTTCCATAGAGCGACTCAAGGTGTTGATCTCAGTCAATTTCAATAATTGTAATTCACTTTTCAGACTCTCTGGTGAATCAAATAAATTGAAAATTTTTATATTTCATTTGACTGTTCTGAGAATTCTGTTTGCAATCTAGATAATTTACTTTTTAATCAAGTTCAGAAACAAAATTCAGACCCTTAGCTTGGTAGGTACATTATAGTGGTATCAGAGCAAGAGGTCTTGCTAGCCTGTTGTAGGAAGCTAATTCTTTGATGCAGATATAAATTCATGCAAAGGAGTGACAAAGAAATCAGATATCAGCAAAGAGAGACAAGGAAAGAAGGAACCATGAGTGACCGAGGTGAAGAGGCAAATCTTCAAGATGTCATCAGCCGTGGAAACAGGGAGTTGGCTAGAGAGTTCGAGTCCTCCATGAGAGAGTCCATGGTAGAAATAGCTCGGATCTTGAGGGAAATAAATCATCAATGGAATGCCTCTAGACTAAATCAGAATGTGGTAGAAGGGAGCAACTCAGCTAATGATAGGGTTTCAATTAACCCTCCCATGAAGACATTCCGGGCCAAATTTTTGCAAAGGGAAGAAGAAGATCCATTTGAGGAGTAACACTTACCACCCCACCCGGAAGATGAAATGGCAAGGTATCATGTACCAATACAGTACAATGCTCTAAACCCAACAATCCACCATGACATGTCTTTCATTGAGTACTATGAGATGAAAACAAGGAATGGGTATAGAAGAGGAAGGAGATATCATCATGAGCAGCCTCGAAAAGACATACATCGTTTGGGTAAGATTACTATACAAACATATGATAGGTCATAGAGCTTGGTTATAGAAGTTGGATACCTACTTTTGATTGAACCCTATGTATGAGGAGGAGACAATTAAGTTTGTTACCCTACATTTGGAAGGTGTGGCTCACGAATGGTGGTACCATGACATGGTGACACAAGGGCATGATTCCATTACTACTCCAGAGGAGTTTAGCCAAAGGTTGATAGAGAGGTTTGATACGAAGGATCGGAGATTCATTGCAGAGAGCTAGCATAGTTGAGGCAGGAAGGTACAATTGAACATTATGTGGTGGAGTTTTAGAGGTTGCCAGTGATGGTTCCAGATGTGTCGAAGAAGAGACTCATAGTGCTATTTGTGGAGGGTCTAACCAAACCACGTAGTGGTTTGGTGAAGTCTTTTGATCTAGTGTCTTTATAGGATGCCACCAAGAGAGCTTTGAATTTGGAGGATTCAGTAGCTAAAAACAAGTTCAACTCCAAGTTTCCATTGATGGGACAACATAAGAAACCTTTCCAAAAGGGTTTCCCTCAACCAAAGGCATTACCTCCAAGACTAAACAAGAACGAGGATTTGAAGAATGAGCTTCGAAGAAAGAAATTGTGCTTTTCTTATAGAGAGCCTTGGGAGCCTAGACATAAGTGTTTGGGCAAGGGACATGTACACTTCATAGAGGTTGTTTTGGATGAGGATTCAGGTATAGAGGAACTTGATCTTGAGGTTGTAGTTGATGAGGTAGAGTATAAGGAGGAAGGAGAATCTTCGGGGGGCACCCTTTGTACTCTTTCTGGAGCACCCAAGTATCATCTTTTTTGAGTTCGAGGAGTTGTGCAAAGTCATAGAGTGATAGTGTTAATCGATAGTGGGGCCATCCACAACTTCATTGATGAGGGATTAGTGACTAGGATGGGGCTGAAAATAGAAGACTTTGAGGGGTTTAATGTAATTGTGGTTGATGGGTATACTATCCCTTGTAGGAAGAGGATTCAACATCTAGATATCACCTTAGGGAGACATAGAGTATGCGATTATTTCTATGTGGTTGGCGGTGAGACAGATGTAGTTTTGGGAGTACAATGGTTGCATTCACTTGACGAGTTTACCCTAAACTATCCGACTATGGAATTGAAGTTCAAATCCAAAGGAAAGGAGGTGGTTCTTTGAGGGTTATCTAATGGAGCTCCTAGGGTTGTTTTGGCCAAGAGGATGGAGAGAACTTTTCGTAGAGGCCAATTAGCTTGGGAAGCACAATGTTTGATTACAGATATAGGTTCATCCATGAGTGAGAAATCCTATCATGTTGATATTTAGTCCATCTTGGATAGCATAGCATGGTGTTTAGTGATATCCCTTCGGGGTTGCCACTGGATAGGGATTTTCAGCATATCATTGAGTTGGAGGAGGGATCTAAGCCAGTCATTACCACTCCTTATCATCATCCTAGGAGGCATAAGGAGGAGATTGAGAAGGCGATTAAGGAGTTGTTGGATATGGGACACATAAGGCCGAGTTCTAGCCCATTTGCTTCCTCTGTAGTATTGGTCAAGAAGAAGGATTGTACCATGAGGATGTGCATTGATTATAGAGCTTTCAACAAGAAGACAATCAAGAACCGCTACCCTATTCCTAGGATCGATGAGTTGATAGATGAGCTTCATGGTGTGGTGTACTTCTCCAAGATTGATCTTCGATCAGGGTATCGTCAGATAAGGGTGAGAGAGGAGGACTTGCATTAGACAACTTTCAGATGTCACTATGGGCATTATGAGTTTTTGGTCACCATTTGGGTTGCCTAATGCATTAGCCACGTTCTAGTCTTGCATGAATCATGTATTCATTAATTAGTTGAGGAAGTTTGTATTTGGTTTCTTTGATGATATATTATCTATAGAAAAACTGGGGAGGATCACTTGAGACACATAGATGAGGTGCTTGGTAGTCTAGAGAAGCAATCATTTTTTACTAAGGCATCAAAATGTGGGTTTGGGTTGACAGAGATATTATATTTAGGGCATAAGATTAGTGCCCAAGGAGTTAGAGTAGATGATGAGAAGATTTGGGCAATCATAGATTGGCCTACACCTAAGACTATATCACACTTGAGGAGTTTTTTTGGTCTTTGCAATTATTATAGGAGGTTCGTCAAATGATTTTCATAGCTAGCTGCACCATTAACAGATTTGACGAAGAAGGGGGCTTTCGCTTGGAGTGATTTAGCACAGAGAGCTTTTGACAAGCTCAAGGAGGTAATGAGTTTGTGTCTTGTTTTGGCCATTCCGGATTTCTCACTTTCTTTTGTCTTAGAGTGTGATGCTTTAGGAGGGGATTGGAATGCTTTTGATGTAGAACAAACACCCCATAGCATTTGAGAGTAGGAAGCTCAAGGAGTCAGAGAGACGCTTATCTATATACAACAAGGAGATGTTCGCCATCATGCATGCGTTGGCTAAGTTCAGACAATATTTGGTTTTTGGAGAAGACGGATCACAATAGTGTGAAGTTTTTCCTCAATCGAAAGGATTTGAATGATAGACAATAGAAGTGGGTAAGTAAGTTACAGGCTTATGATTTTGATATTGAGTATGTCAAGGGGAAGAATAATATTGTAGCTGATGCATTATCTAGGAAGCCCTATTTGTGTTCCATGACTGACATATTTGTTGATTGGAGGGTTTCTATAATCACTGAGTACGCCAAGAACACATTTGCTATTGATATTTTGGATGGTAAGTTATAGGATGATAGGTATAAGGTGGATAATGAGCTCATCTTCTATAAGGGCTGGGTGTATCTTGTTCCAGAATTGAAGATGAAGGAGAAGATTTTGAGAGCATGTCATGACACACCATTAGTAGGCCATCCAGGGTATTATAAACATACAAACATGTGAGAGCATTTTTCTTGGAGGTGTCTCAAAGGTGATGTGTTGAAGCACGTTAGGGAGTATATGGTATGACAACAAAACAAAACATAATAGGTATTTCCAGCCAGATTATTGCGACCCTTACCCATTCCAAATAAAAAATGGGAGAGTATTTCTATAGATTTTATCATGGGCCTTCCGCAATGTAAGCTAAGGATTGTATTTTTGTGTTAGTTGACAGGTTCACCAAGTATGCTCATTTTTATGCTATATCTTCAGAATATAAGGCACCTCAAGTCGCTGATTTGGTTTTTAGAGAGGTGTTTAGACTACATGGGTTGCCTAGAAACATTGTGAGTGATAGGGACAGTCAGTTTCTTAGTTTGTCTTGACAAGGACTTTTTTTGTTGATAGGTACAAAGTTGACTTTGAGCACTAGCTACCACCCTCAAATGGATGGACAAACAGAGAATGTGACCAAGTGGATTGAGGGATACTTGAGGAATTATGTTACAGGGCAGCAAACAACATGGATTAAGTCGCTTTATCTTGGAGAGTATTGCTACAACTCTACACATCATATATCCATATGTATGACTCCTTCAAAGCATCATATGGATATGATGCTTTATCTTTTATGGATTTGATCATTTTAGATAATAGAGTCCTTGGAGCTAAGGTTATGGTTTAGCAAAGTCTAGATATTTTGAATGCACTCAAGGAGAACCTACAGTAGGCCCAAAATCGACAAAAGATATATGCAAATTGCCATTGTTCGAAGAGAGTATTTGAGGTGGGAGATATGGTATTTTTGAGATTACAGCCCTATAGGCAATCTTCCCTCAAAGGAAGTGGAGCTGAGAAGCTTAAGCCATGATTTTATGGACCCTACAAGGTTTTGCGAAGGGTTGGAAGGTTGTCTATGAGTTAGAATTGATGGAGAATAGTAGAATTCACAATATATTCCATGTTTTGTGCCTCAAAAAGGCACTCAGACAGTATGTTACTCCTTCTTTAGAGCTACCACCACTTGATGACGAGGGAAAATTGATCTTGGTACTTGAAGCAATCATGGACATGAGAGAGTGGAGGTTGAGGAACAAGGCCATAACGGAGCATTTGGTGCACTGGAAGGATCTTCCACTTGAGGATGCTACATGGGAAGGAGTGGATATTTTTGATCATCTAAATTTGAAATTGCTTGAGGGCAAGCAATTTGGAGAAGGGAGGACTGTCATGTCCCTTTTCTCAAAATATGAATATTTATAATATTAAAATAAAAAGAGTTTTAAAACACTAGAAAAATAAAAATAAAAATATTAAAAAATAATAATAAAATAAAAATTCAAATAAAATTATTTTAAAATACTTGGTGGGAAACTAGGTCCCAAGGGCCCAAAGTGAGAATGGTATATCATCAAGCTCTCATCTTCATTTTGAATTATCTGATTTTCGTTTTGGCAATTCATTTTGAATTCAAATTATCTACTTTGCATTCAAAGATGAAACCCCTTGGTTGCAACTCTACCAATTAGGACGCAAACCCTCTTGACTCGCCAAATTGTGAGGTTAGGACAGAAACCCTTACCTCTTGTTGGGCAATTCTACTTAGGAATTGCAGTTTGAGCTAATTGAGATCTTGTTGGGAATTTCCAGGGATTGCTAGCTGATTGTTGTTGCATAATTGAGGGTCCACCCTTTGGTGTGCAACCATCTCAAGAAGAGTTTATCACAGTTGTTGAACCAGATGACTATTCCACAGGAGTAATTCATCATCTGTGGCCTGTGTACTAAGCATATATCCCATCATCCATATTTTCTTTGGCGCGCCAGGCAGGGTATCAGATCACCCCATAATTCATCCTGCACCTTGCAATTGACTACCGGGAACATTGTAGCTAGGTGTTCATTAAACTGTGGTAGGCTAGAGTCATTCATTAAGGAGGTCGAATAGTATTTCGCCAACCTCTTCGTTGGACAAGTCATATTTGCAGCGCAAATCTAATTGGAATCTCAAGCAAGAATTGGATGTGAGGCCGCCATATACACAATCGCTTATTTGTGGATCATAGCCGCCATTCCACTGTCATGTCCCCTTCTCAAGCATGAAGATTTTCGGAGACCCTTAGCTTATTTAATTTTCCGTAGGCTATTGGGATGCTGCAAGGGAAATATTTAATTAATTAATGTAAGTTGTCAAGAAATACTTTATTTTATAAGGCAACTTATGTTTAATTAATTATTTTATGAAGGGTGGCTAGTGTTATAAAATAATTTTTAAAGAGGGCCATAGAAGTAACTTTTTATGGGGATCAAAAGTAATATCAAATTAAAAGATTTTAAAAGTCACTTTTGGAGGGAAAATGAAGAGTTATGAATAACAATATTTTATTATTCCAAAAGTGCATATAAAAGGAGGATTTGAGAAGAGAAAAGCATCCGGTTCATTTTAATTAAAACCCCAACTATTGTGATTGAACATTGTTCATCCTTCTGTCTTAGGACGAAAACCCTATGGCAAAGAATGGTTTTGAGGGTGAAAACCCTACAGCAAAGAATGGTTTCAAGGATGAAAATCCTCCTAGCCATTTGAGTGATTTCATCTAGAGGTCACTTGAGTGCTGAATGCTTGTAGTTCAGATTTTGATTGTGTTTGAAGTTCCAGTTTTGAGTTGAAGATTGAGATTTTCATCGAGGATTATTTGCTTTGCAAATCGTATCGAAATATCAAGGGAAGGCATTGCATGCTGGCTGCATCACTTTCATATAGGTTGTATCTTTATGTTGGTTGCACCAATTATTGCAGGCCGTACTAGTATTGGAGGAGGCGACTCGGTTTGTAGGAGCCGTAGTTGTTAATACACCTTTCAGTTTGCTATTGGGAGGCTATACAGACCTGTTGTGACGTTTTCACACATTGCCCCATTGCAAATGGGGACACCTCTTTTGCTTGCTTTCGCCATTGTTTTTGCTTTGATCTTGCAGTTTCTTGCCCGAATCTATGAAGCTAGGAAAGAATGTCCAAGCAGTTAGCTCATAGGGAACATTAGGAGTGCTTGAAGTAGTGAAGAAAAGGGCGACTCTCCTGAGGATGAATAATGCCCTACCTATCATTCCTCGATTAAATCTGGCCAGTCCATGGAAGGAGTCCATCATTCCATGGAAAAGGGTCCAAATCATTCGCCCTCAGCATAAAACTCCTTGATGAACAAGGAATCTTATTCCAAAGTTCCTATCCAGGAATCCTATTCCAAAGTTCCTATCCAGAATCCCATTCCAAGGTCTATCCGGATTCTTGTTCCATAGTTCCAATCCATGTTTCAAACTTCAGAATCTGGAGGTCCTTGTTCGCAATTCCATTGCGGTGGTCTTTGTCCTAAGTTCTTGTCTAGGGTCCTACTCCAAAACCCACCATGATTTCTGTTCTAGAGCTCTTAATCCAGAGTCCAGAGTGCACCGAGGGTTTGTCCTTCCTTGTCGAAACTCATCGATCCCTGACTTGAAGTAATGGAAGATTCCAAAGATAACTTCAGGTATTCCATGCTGAATGAGGCAGTTCCTCATTCCAAGGTATAAATCCTTGTTCAAATGTCAAGAGGCTTCATTAGGAGCAAATTGAAATTCCACAGTTTAAGGCAGGAAAACCCAGGACCCAGTCCAACTTGATACTTGGAAGATCCCAGGAAGGAATTCCCGAACTAGATATTCCTTGACAAGAACAATCCTGAACTGGATATTCCTTGACAGGAACATCCCTCAACTGGATTTTCCTTGACAGGAACATTCCTGAACTAGACATTCCTTGACCCACTCCAAAATGCACCTCTGGGCAAGGATGATTTCCTGACAGGAAAATTCCTTCACTTAGTGAAATTTGCAAACAAGGAGTTCAAGGATCATTCCATTCCAAGATCCACCCTGAAAACTGTGACTTTTTCCTTGAAGGAATTCCAAACAGAAGAAGAATCCCTGAAACCTGGATGAACTTTGTCCTTGAGCGGAGATTCCTGATACAGCTGGATTTTGCGCTCCAGGAACAAATTTGTCCAAGTCGCACATTCTTGACCCTCCTGGATTTGCGCTCCTAGACAGCAAGATTCCAGTGCATTCCTGATCCAGTTTGTAGGTACCGGCATGAAGAATCTTCTCTGGCTGGCAAATTTCACCATGAAAATGGGAGATTCCTTGAGGAGGATGGAAGAAACAAAAACTCCATATTTCGCCATGAAAATGGGAGATTCCTTGAGGAGGATGGAAGAAACGAAAACTCCGTATTTCACCATGAAAATGGGAAATTCCTTGAGGAGGATGGGAGAAACGAAAACTCAGTATTTCGCCATGAAAATGGGAGATTCCTTGAGGAGGATGGAAGAAACGAAAACTCCGTATTTTGCCATGAAAATGGGAGATTCCTTGAGGAGGATGGAAGAAACAAAAACTCCGTATTTCGCCATGAAAATGGGAAATTCCTTGAGGAGGATGGAAGAAATGAAAACTCTGTATTTCGCCATGAAAATGGAGATTCCTTGAGGAGGATGGAAGAAACGAAAACTCCGTGTTCCGGATCTTGTGTCGCCATTGAACCTCCGTAAGGCAGCTAGAGTTCACCTTCTGCAAATTTCACTGCGAAAAGGGGAGATTCCTTGGGGATGGAAGAAACGAAAACTCCGTGCCTCGAATCTTGTGTTAATGATCAAACCTCCGATGAAACAAACTAAAATTCACCCTTTGCCAAAATTAAACTAAAGGAAAAGGATAAGTCCTTAACCAAAACCCTGAAGGCTGGACATGCAAAGACTAAAGCGCAAAATCCACCTCCTGTGGAATTGTGCGCCCTTGGAAGTTTTTTGTCCAAGGCACAAAATCCTGTTCCTTAGGGCTATTCCTCAGGGAATGTGCACTCTAGGAGGTTTTTTATCCAGGTTGCAAATTCCTTGACCTGTGGGAATTTGCGCCCTTAGACAATTGGCCTACAGGATGAAATCCCTGCTCCAGCCTTCCAGTTCCACCTTCCTGTTTCTAGTCTGAACTTTGTAAATTGGTAGACAAACATTTCCAGACTTGTCCATGAGTACCTGCAAGGAATTTCACCATCTGTTGGTCTGGAAGATTTCGCCATGAAGATTGAAATTCCTTGCAGAAATGGAGGAAAACTCCTTGTCCCCGATCCCTCATCAACGATCAAACCTCTGTAAAACGACCAAAGTTCACCTTTCGTGAAGAAGATTCCTGTTCAAGCAACAAAACTGAAAGAAGGGATAAGTCCTTAATCGAAATCCTGAAAACTTAAAAGGACACTGCACCGCGGGATGACTCTCCTGACCCAGCCTGAGGATGCAACTGAACAACTTGATCTGGGACTTGCAGGAAGATGTGCTAGATGGATTCCAGTTTCCTCCGTGGGTGATTCCTATCCAAAATGAAACAATAACCTTCATGAAATTCCTCAAAGGAAAAGATCTCCAAAACTTAGCAAAATCTGGACAAGAGAATTTGGAAGGAATCCCTTACTGGAAGAAATCCAGGGCATCAGGAAATCCCCGACAGTGGAATTCCAGGACTCCTTGGAATCCCTGACTGACTAAAATCCCCGACCTTAAGGAATCCCCGACCTCAAGGAATCCCCGACCTGGGCAGCAGGAAATTCCTGTTGACAGTGAAAAATGCGACCTGGACAGGAAGGACTCCTGAACCAACTAGAAGTTGCTCCTTGACTTGGAAATTCCTCCTGTGCATGCCTGGTAATCCTGGAATGAAAAGAAAAGTTAGTCCAAGTATGAAGGATACCAGAAGGTGATGAAAATCCTCTATTTTGTTCAGGAGTTCATAAGTCAATTTGATCAATTATGCAAGTTTAGTTCCTGTTTTATCTTTTGTTTGCATTACATTTAAGGATCTTGTTCATCATGACTACTCGAGGTTCCCCTTGTTTTGCAGGAATCCAAGACGAGGATAAGTTCCATGAGGAGGACGAACAAGGATGATCCAGGACAATCAGGATGGATACAGAGAGTTTAGGCGTCGAAGGATGACCATTTCAAGATCCAAGAGCTCCAATAACAAGAAGACTACACATGGATACCAAGGGAAGATGAAGGCATTACTCCATTCAAAGGCATTAATTTCATCAGCACGCCCCTCTCTTCCAACGCTTAACATGACTGGCACAATGAAGGCAACGTCAAAGGATCCCAATTTCGGACAAGAGGGTCAATCCTTGGACAACTCGGAGGATGCACCTCAAGTTCACCATCCATCAAGAAGAACAAGAATCCACGCCAAGAGCAAGGATCTGTGCTGGTGCGAAGGAAAATACAGCAATTTCATCAGCACGCCCCTCTCTTCCAACGCTTAACATGACTGGCACAATGAAGGCAACGTCAAAGGATCCCAATTTCGGACAAGAGGGTCAATCCTTGGACAACTCGGAGGATGCACCTCAAGTTCACCATCCATCAAGAAGAACAAGAATCCACGCCAAGAGCAAGGATCCGTGCTGGTGCGAAGGAAAATAAGTTCCATGAGGAGGACGAACAAGGATGATCCAGGACAATCAGGATGGATACAGAGAGTTTAGGCGTCGGAGGATGACCATTTCAAGATCCAAGAGCTCCAATAACAAGAAGACTACACATGGATACCAAGGGAAGATGAAGGCATTACTCCATTCAAAGGCATTAATTTCATCAGCACGCCCCTCTCTTCCAACGCTTAACATGACTGGCACAATGAAGGCAACGTCAAAGGATCCCAATTTCGGACAAGAGGGTCAATCCTTGGACAACTCGGAGGATGCACCTCAAGTTCACCATCCATCAAGAAGAACAAGAATCCACGCCAAGAGCAAGGATCCGTGCTGGTGCGAAGGAAAATACAGCAAGGATGGAATTTCAATTCCAAAGTACACAGCACCAAGACAAAATTCCAAGGATCACTCCAAGAATTCCATTAGGATTGACTTGATTTCCATCCTGGAAGGAATTCCACAGCAAAAGTTCCTTGACCCCCTGGATTATGCGCCCAGGAAGAAAATCATTCCTGGTCGCAAAATCCTGTTCCAAGTGGAATTTGCGACCAAGACAAGTGGATTCCAGGACACCATGGAATTTGTGACCAAGGAGCAGGACAAACAGACAGTTGACTGGTCTCACCTACCAACCAAGCAGCTTAGTCTGGCATTGAGGACAAGTGGCGACTTTTCATCCAGGGCAGGTGGTGTCCAGGACAGGTGGCAGCATCCCATGGAGCCTATGACATATTCATCCCTATCTCTTTAGGGCTTGCACGGATTTCGAGGAGATCTGATCTCCTCACCTCCTCTTTGTATTTTGCTTGCCTATATAAGGGCTGAGGGGCCTCATTTGAAAGGGTCGTCTTTCTTCTCTCATTTTGTGCTCTCAGAGCAAGTAGTTAGTTAGTTGTTCCTTTTTGTTGCACTCCATTTCTGGAGCCAAGGAACTTTGAAAAATCAGCAAGATTGTTGTAAGACATTCCCAAATCAATACATGGACATTGAAGATTGATGTTCTTGATATTCTTTGGATTGTGGCATGGTTTTTTGACTTCTTTGAGGCAAATCATAAGCTCCAAGATCTAAGTTGTTTCATTTCTATTTTCTTTCAGTATTTCATTAGTTAGAATGATGGAGATTATTACTGTTGAATGATTGAATCTGCTTGTTCATACCATTGGTGATCTGTGGCTTGCAAATCACCGTGCATGGTTAGCCTGAACTAATTCAAAGTCTAACTTCAACTGTTCTGCATGTTTCAGTTCCATGTCCCTTGCAGGAGTAGTTTGAAATTCCTTACTTCCCCTCAGAAGATAGCACCATCCCTGCCTAGCTGTTATCTCATGACGAAGCAGAGGACTGGTTCCAGTTTCCATCTTCAACAGCAGTCATTTCCATTGATTAGATTCCTGAACCCTTACCTCATCTTTTGCATTTTCTTTTAGATCTTCGTTAGGAATAGTCCGTAAGGAACCTCACTGAGAAATCATTCCCTATCCGGAAGTGGAACTAAGAGCCTACGCCTTGTTTTCCTTGGAAGAGAGTGAAATCCAGGCCTTTCTGTGGAAGAAACAGTGAAATCTCAGTCTCTCTGTTGGAGGAAGCAGTAGGTTCCAGGTTGTCCATTTGTGAAGGAGTTTCATTCACCCACCAATCCGAGTCCCAGGAGTGAATTCCATGTCCATGAAGGAGTAATCCCACATAAGTCTCCCTCGTGATTACCAGAAAATCACATCATTCCACTGAGTCTATCCCTGTGCATGTCAAGACCTGACATAAAAGGAACCTTGGAGCAGTCTCATTCGATCACGTAGTTCAGCGTCTGAGAAGCTTTATTCAAGAGAGGATAGGATACCCAGTATTTTATTCTAATGTTGTTGTAGTCACAAAAACCTCATCAACAAGACCTTAAGGAGGTGTGTTTGGTGTTTTAAGAGGAGTTGCAACAAGTTTTGAAGGGTTTGAAGACCATATAAACTAGCCGCACCACTCTTGTGCTTCCTTTCCAACTTAGAGTTTGGGCGCAACCAATATAGGAGGAAATTAAAGAGGTCGTACAACTAAGTAGGAGCATATTTCACAATTTTCAATTGTAGTTCAAGTGTAATTAGTAGGTCTTCAAGCTCATTTATTCCCAGTTGGCTAATCAACAATTTGGGTTAGTGCTTATTGTTCATTAGTCAAGGTTATTCCTAATAATGATGTTTCATATATAGTTACCTTGGGCATACTATTATGTTGATGTAATTCTAGATTTATCATTTTAGAATATAATATCTTTGATTTAATTATCTTGGTAAACCCTATGCATTTCGTCAATTAATGGTGAAAATTAAAAAAAATTAGTTTGGTACATTTCATCCATTGCGCAATCTAGTTCGATCTGCCATTACTGATCGCTGCACACTATAGTGGTGGTCAAGATTGCTTACCAGTTGAATAGGGAGGCGGATAGCATAGTGTCTAAACTTATAAGGGAGGCAGTAATCATCAAGGTTGTAGTTACTCAGATTGGGACTCAACTCCATCTCTAGTGAGGAGTAACAAGTGGAAGTCAGCAAAAATCTTTTGGGGAAAAAATCGACAAATCAAAAGTATAAGATTTTTTCAAAAAATTGTGAAAAAATGGGATTTTCAAAAAACGTAGAAAAATACAAAAAAAGAAAACCTATTATTTTTTTAATTTTTTGGGGTTGGGTTCGTTATATAAATATATTTATATATATCATAACATAAATAGAATAATAAATATTAATAATATATTATTAATATTTATTAATAGTATAATATATAACTATTAATAATATAATATATAAATATAATAATATTTATAATATATTATTATATATGTCATATTTTGTTTGATAAAGTCAGCTGGAAACAAGGGTCCAGAACCTTGTAAAAACAACCTAGAGGGCAGAGCAAAAGCCTCACACAGGCCAGAAATAGTGCATTAACAACAGATTAACAACATAACATAGAGTAATCTAAAACCCTAACAAAACTGACATTAAGCAAAAACAAACAGCAAAAAACACAAGACAACCAACTAAGGATTCCCATTGATCCCATGCTTAGTGAGGAATTTGAACATCTCATAATCCCCAAGGCTGTCAGCCCCAATGCCCTTGATCTTGTCATCAAACTCCTTCACAATAGAAAAGACAGTAGCAACACCGTGGAAGAATTTGGCAGCAAACCGTCATGATTTTCCACTTCTTTTGCAGCTCCCCAACCTTGGACCTGAGATCAACAACCTCCTCAATCATTTTTTCACACAGGGTGCACTTCCCTTTGTCCTCCTTCTGATCATGGGTATCCTCCTCGTCCTCCAAGTAGTGAGTGTTCATCTTAGGGAAGTGACTAGTGCCCTCTTCCTCTTGCACAGACTCCACGGGAGTGCCCCCTTCATCCTCTCCCAGGGTGTCTTCCACAAACTCCGACGCACCCAATAGCTCGATTCCTTGAGGGTTGGCCGAAGGAATACCCGCAATGCGGCTGGACCTTCTGACCCTTTGCGCTGTTTTACCGGCATTTCTCAACCTGTCCCCACCTCCACCTTGCTTAGTAACAACATCCAAATCCATAAATTTTGACACAACCACTTCATATTGTATAGCCTCCTTCCCTCCCTTTAATTTTTTATGTGGATGGGACCTTCCTTCCTCTTCCATATCCATCGCTCTCTTAATTGAGGAGACCTCCCCCTTCTTGACATCAGTAGCTTGAGACTTGGGGCTCTTGCCGGTATTCTTCAGGGTGGTTTTGCCTTTGGGGGTTTTAGAACCAGACTTAGGATTAAGAGTTTTGGTCGACGGGGAGTCCTAGACTTCCTCAATTCCAGGCCAATCCCCGAGGCCACAAGAAGGGGAGACCACTTCTTTGAGAAAACCAACAGATTTCTTCCCTTTGCCCTTAGCACTAGGGCTAGCAGCAGTAGGGTCGGAGGGGGATCATGGAGAACACCGACTTTAATGGTCTTGGGGGGGGGGCACAAGGCTAAATGGAAATGGTAGAGACGGAAAATAAGGCCTTGCTGGAGGGGGATGACCGGGGTGTTAGGATTCTTAGCATGGGCTTCCCTCGCCACCCTAATGGAGTTCTCCAGAGAAGATGAAAGGAAAAAAAGAAAGCTAATCTTGGCACTGTGACAAAAATGGTTAAGCAAGGCAAAGTGATAATGAAAGTAAACCTTATAACGCCCTTCAAGCATAAAATACTTCATAATCATCAAATACACCTAGTCCCAAGGAGTCAGAAGCTTCTCTTGCTCAACCCCCCCTACATTTTAGTTGCAGATTCTCCCTCTTTGAAGAAGGCCGCCATACTTTTCGGGTCGGGCACCCTACTTCGATGGCAATGCTTTCTCCCTTCGGTAGACATCCCAATTACCTGGCCCGTAACTTCTTTAGTCACTTAGAAGCCAATACCACCTAGCCAAACCTACCTATTATCCCAAGAATCCGCAAACTGACAAGAGAGATTCTCGTCATGCCCTATCAGAATTTCAAGAAAGGAAGCCACACCCCCTTCCTGAAGAACATGCCAGATAGTAGGGTCGAATTTGAATTCATTGGGGGAAGAGGGCTCCGTTCTTACGATATCTCCTCCCATGGTAGCACCAGATACGTCGTGGAAATGCCTTTGCCTTTTCTGCAAGAAATGAGCCAATCTAAGTGGTAAATGACTTGATGGTTTCCAGATCCTTTCGTGCACCTCGTATCACTCCAATGAGTGTCGCACTAGATTTGATGGGCACTGTAATGATGAATCAGATGCGGGGAGCTCCTACCACCTTGCTCTGTTGCCAAGGGAAGGACGTACGCCCGCCACCTCGTGTTGAAATTAATGCATAGGCGATCGGAGATGAAATCATGATGGTTACTATAGAGCCACTCTGTGCTCCAACCATTCCCGTCAAGTGGGCCACCTTCCCCGCTAGCAGCCCAGTCATCAACAGCCTGCTGAGTCATGGCCTGCCAATCCACATTAGCCTTCTTGCTTTTTAGGGTTTGAATCTCAACGACTCCCTTATTAATTTGAATTTTATCTCTAAGGGCATTATATCCTTCTCGGGTCCTATCGATAGCCAACCCTTTCAAGTCAACCACTTTTCTCTCGGCATTGATGCAGAGGCACATGGTCAGGGTAACCCAATAAACATTCCCCCAGCTGACAATCCTCCCCCATGGGGCTTGAGGTCCACCATATTATCAAGGCTTGCTACCATCTTTGGCAATGAGGGCTTGAACTTTGCTAGGCAGATTAGTAGCCTTTCTCCAAGATCTCCAAGAGGAGTTGTTAATACCAACATTGGCCATGGCATCCGCAACAACATTGCCTTCCCTGTATATATTGGAAACCTTAAATTCCTCAAAGCCACTTAGCAGCATTTTTATGTCCTTGACCTCATCCATCGGTCGCCAACCAGAGTTAGCAGTGCCAAGGATAGCATTAACAAGGAGTTTAGAATCTCCTTGCACATGGAGTTTTTTGATACCCAAAGAATGAGCAAGTTTTTTGATATCATATTAATAATATAATATATTAATGTATAAAATATATAATATAGTTATTTATAATTTAATATATAAATATAATAATATATTATAAATATTATAGTATATAAATATAATAATATATTATACGAATTCCTTAGTGAGCATTCCTTCCTGTTCAAGGTCGAGATTGAAACCCTTCCTCCTTCGCAATCCAACACGCAGTGTCCGAGTCTATCGTCCATTGTTTCTTGCTGCAGCAGAAACAAAAACACCCTTTTTGATGGCCCCAAATGTTGCAATATCTCTGTGATCTATGTGAAATGGCACATCATTTGAGCCAATTGAGATAGAAATGATGTCGACGCTGTCAACAATGACTTGTTCCATGGCAGGAACCATGTCCGTGTCATAGCAATCGTCTGCCTAGCAGGATTTTAAATGGCTAGCCTGGCTTGAGGAGCCATTCCTTTGACTGACCCGTTGGCAAAGCCTAAGTAACTGGTCCTGAGAACTGCAGCCCTAGCAACAGTGGAAGTTGTATGGGTACCATGTGCAATGTCCCCTTTCTAGAGGAAGCACTAAAACCTGAATCTACATTCAAAGTGATTCTCAAGGAGACATTAGAAATATTATAGATTAATAATTTTCGATGATAAGATCAAATAAGATCAATGATACTGTATTCACATCATTCCAAGGATTATTTATTTCCTAATTGTTACTTGCTATTGATAACTATTCTATAATACATTCCATAATTCAATCATGCATATTTTCCTTACCACTCTTCCTCATAGAACTAGGCTTTACATATATAGGGCGCGCTGAAACCATCTCTTGACCCAGCCTACGGGAAACTATGTCCTAGCCTACGAGCCTTAATACGGATGGAATTACTCCGCCTCTCCCCACAATACCTAACATTCCTTTAAGGATGAAGTAATAGAGAAATATAGAAGTAATAATCTAAGTTCATCTTCCCATATCATCTTCCTTCTATTCCTTAACCATGGATGGGGAAATTATATGTCTAGGGCGCGTTGAACCCTCTCCAATGCGATTGGGAATGGAATTACTTCGCCTCTCCCTAGCATCCTTGTCTAGGGCGCGTTAAACCCTCTCCAATCCATCGTGATGGAATTACCTTGCCTTTCCCTAACAAGACCGCCTCTCCTATGGTTATGGGAAATAGAAGTGATGAGATGGTTATGTCATTTCTTACCAAGTTTCCTAATATATTTATATATATTTATTGTTCATAGACTTGTGTAATTCTAATGAGATGTATGACATATGGATCTATTACAGATTATATTATATATATATATAGTGAATCATTTATATTTTTATTTACTAATCATATAAACAACGTTAAGACATTACTTACCTTAGAGGTTGCTCAGATTTCCTAAGGTATTGCTGTACCTTGCATTATCCTTGACTTTGCTGTATTGTGAGTCCCTTAATTGCTGTTTATTTTATCTTCTTACTGTTGTATGTTTCTAATTTGTATCCTTCTTCATCGATCTCTTATTTCTTCTTATATATTCTTGCCTTCTCTATATATTATGTTGATTACTCATTTTCTCCTTCTTACCTTCTGCTTGTATTTTAATCATTACTTTTATTCCCCATTCTTCCGCCCCTTTTTACTCCTGCCACGATCCCTACTATATACTAGTGCTTGGTCAATGGTGATGACTTTTTTCCAAAGGATGTGATTTTTCTCCATTCGTAAATTTAACTAAACACTAACTTAAATGGATCGCATCATTTCATAGGTATGGTAACTTGTCTTTTAGGTATCGCTGCTGTATAAGTATCAATTATTTGTTCTTTATTCTAAACTGCCTTGTAATAAGTCAGCGGCAGCTTAGTCTGATTCATTTAGACTTCTTTTTTTTTTATTCTTAAAGTCACTCCTAATATTAGGATTTGACAATTAAATTAATGTTTAGATTAACATATATATCAATATTTATATTCATAATATATTTATTATATTATTATAATCATCTATAATATATTTGTTATTATATTTATTATATTATTAAATAAATGATTATAATAATATTTCTTATTTATATTTATTTATATAATCATAATAATATTTATATTATTATTTAAATATATAAATATATTTATTAATATATTATAATGTAATTATAATAATAATATCAATATTGATAATATTATTTTTGTATTTATATTATCATTTATAAATACCATCAATATAAAATATTTATAAAATAATATCATTTAATATTATTGTTTATATACACGATTGACGATAACAAACACTATATTTGACGGAAACGACTTCTTCGCCTTTATCACTGCATTCAAATCTTTAATTTAAACAATGCCTTAATATGGGGACATGACAACTCTCCCCACTCAAGATTGCTTGTCCTCAAGCAATCATAACTATGATGCCTCTAAAACTATCGATTTCCTCGAGATGTTAAATATAGAAGTGATTACACCAATTTGTAGGTTACATGCATTGCCATTTAAGATTGAAGTAGACAACCAAGTAGCTCAAGAATGCAAGCAACCAGCTCAATCAAGTAGCTCAAGTAGACAAGTAAGTAGCTCAAGCAAGTAGGCAAATAGCTCAAGTAGACAAGCAAGTAGCTCAAGAAAGTAGGCAAGTAGCTCAAGCACATAGGCAACTAGCTCAAGCAAGTAGACAAGTAGCTCAAGCATGTAGGCAACTAGCTCAAGCAAGTAGGCAAGTAGCTCAAGCACATAGGCAACCAGCTCAAGCAAGTAGACAAGTAGCTCAAGCATGTAGGCAACTAGCTCAAGCAAGTAGGCAAGTAACTCAAGTAGACAAGCAAGTAGGCAAGTAGCTCAAACACATAGGTAACCAGCTCAAGCAAGTAGACAAGTAGCTCAAGCATGTAGGCAACTAGCTCAAGCAAGTAGGCAAGTAGCTCAAGTAGACAAGCAAGTAGCTCAAGCAAGTAGGCAAGTAGCTCAAGCACATAGGCAACCAACTCAAGCAAGTAGACAAGTAGCTCAAGCATGTAGGTAACTAGCTCAAACAAGTAGGCAAGTAGCTCAAGTAGACAAGCAAGTAGCTCCAGCAAGTAGACAAGTAGCTCAAGCACATAGGCAACCAGCTCAAGCAAGTAGACAAGTAGCTCAAGCATGTAGGCAACTAGCTCAAGCAAGTAGCCGGGTAGCCTGAGCCACCGGAAAGACAACATCTTAAACACTCATAGTTTTTTTTTTTTGTATAAAGTAATTATAAGAACACATCGTGTTGAAGATACATGAAGTAACACATCACTACATGTGATACATTAAGTATAAATAGAGTATATACAAGAAGCATGAAGCATACATGTAAATTGTAAAATATACACGTATACACCTAAATACACTCGAATACACATAAGCCACAATGTATACACTTGAATACACATAAGCCGCAAAATATACACTTGAATACACATAAATCATGGAGTATACAAATACAAAGTCATAGAGTATACACTTGAATACACAGTCATGAAGTGTACACTTGAATACAAAGTCACAGAGTATACAAATACAAAGCCATAGAGTATACATTCGAATATAAATATAAAGTCATAGAGTATACACTTGAAGACAAATACAAATCATAGAGAATACACTTGAATACAAATACAAGTCAGAGAATACACTCGAATACATAATCATACTTGAATACAAAGTCATAGAATATACACTCGCATACAAATACAAGTCACAGAGTATACACTTGAATACATAATCATACTTGAATACAAAGGCATAGAGTATACACTCGCATACAAATACAATCACAAGTCATAGAGTATACACTTGAAGACAAATACAAATCATAGAGAATACACTCGAATACAAATACAAGTCAGAGAATACACTCGCATACAAATACAAGTCACAGAGTATACACTTGAATACATAATCATACTTGAATACAAAGGCATAGAGTATACACTCGCATACAAATACAATCACAAGTCATAGAGTATACACTCAAATATAAATACAATCATAGAGTATACACTTGAATACAGTTGTAAGGTCATAGAGCATACACTCGAATACAATTGCAAAGTCATAGAGCATACACTTGAATACGATTGCAAAGTTATAGAGTATACAAATACAAATACATTCATAGAGTATTCACTCAAATTCAATCATAGAGTATACAATTACAATTAGAGTATATACTTCAATACAAAGTCATAGAGCATACACTCAAGTACAAGTACAATCATAAAGTATACACTCAAGTACAAGGTCATTGAGTATACAAATACAACACTTCAATACAAAGTCATAGAGCATACACTCAAGTACAAACACAATCATAGAGTATACACTCAAGTACAAAGTCATTGAGCATACAAATACAATACAATCATAGAGTGTACATTCAAATACAAATACAATCATAGAGTATACTCTCAAATACAAATACAAGTCGAATAGTATATACTCAAATACAGTTGCAAGGTCATAGAGTATACACACGAATACATAGTCAAGTCAGAGTACTCACTCAAATACAATTGCAAAGTAAACCTTTGAATACATGTAAGGCACACATAGTATACACAGGATGGCAGGATGACAGCTCTGAAACCACTGCGATGTCCCCTTTCTAGAGGAAGCACTAAAACTTGAATCTACATTCAAAGTGATTCTCAAGGAGACATTAGAAATATTATAGATTAATAATTTTCGATGATAAGATCAAATAAGATCAATGATACTGTATTCACATCATTCCAAGGATTATTTATTTCCTAATTGTTACTTGCTATTGATAACTATTCTATAATACATTCCATAATTCAATCATGCATATTTTCCTTACCACTCTTCCTCATAGAACTAGGCTTTACATATATAGGGCGCGCTGAAACCATCTCTTGACCCAGCCTACGGGAAACTATGTCCCAGCCTACGAGCCTTAATACGGATGGAATTACTCCGCCTCTCCCCACAATACCTAACATTCCTTTAAGGATGAAGTAATAGAGAAATATAGAAGTAATAATCTAAGTTCATCTTCCCATATCATCTTCCTTCTATTCCTTAACCATGGATGGGGAAATTATATGTCTAGGGCGCGTTGAACCCTCTCCAATGCGATTGGGAATGGAATTACTTCGCCTCTCCCTAGCATCCTTGTCTAGGGCGCGTTAAACCCTCTCCAATCCATCGTGATGGAATTACCTTGCCTTTCCCTAACAAGACCGCCTCTCCTATGGTTATGGGAAATAGAAGTGATGAGATGGTTATGTCATTTCTTACCAAGTTTCCTAATATATTTATATATATTTATTGTTCATAGACTTGTGTAATTCTAATGAGATGTATGACATATGGATCTATTCCAGATTATATTATATATATATATATATATATAGTGAATTGTTTATATTTTTATTTACTAATCATATAAACAACGTTAAGACATTACTTACCTTAGAGGTTGCTCAGATTTCCTAAGGTATTGCTGTACCTTGCATTATCCTTGACTTTGCTGTATTGTGAGTCCCTTAATTGCTGTTTATTTTATCTTCTTACTGCTGTATGTTTCTGATTTGTATCCTTCTTCATCGATCTCTTATTTCTTCTTATATATTCTTGCCTTCTCTATATATTATGTTGATTACTCATTTTCTCCTTCTTACCTTCTGCTTGTATTTTAATCATTACTTTTATTCCCCATTCTTCCGCCCCTTTTTACTCCTGCCACGATCCCTACTATATACTAGTGCTTGGTCAATGGTGATGACTTTTTTCCAAAGGATGTGATTTTTCTCCATTCGTAAATTTAACTAAACACTAACTTAAATGGATCGCATCATTTCATAGGTATGGTAACTTGTCTTTTAAGTATCGCTGCTGTATAAGTATTAATTATTTGTTCTTTATTCTAAACTGCCTTGTAATAAGTCAGCGGCAGCTTAGTCTGATTCATTTAGACTTCTTTTTTTTTAATTCTTAAAGTCACTCCTAATATTAGGATTTGACAATTAAATTAATGTTTAGATTAACATATATATCAATATTTATATTCATAATATATTTATTATATTATTATAATCATCTATAATATATTTGTTATTATATTTATTATATTATTAAATAAATGATTATAATAATATTTCTTATTTATATTTATTTATATAATCATAATAATATTTATATTATTATTTAAATATATAAATATATTTATTAATATATTATAATGTAATTATAATAATAATATCAATATTGATAATATTATTTTTGTATTTATATTATCATTTATAAATACCATAAATATAAAATATTTATAAAATAATATCATTTAATATTATTGTTTATATACACGATTGACGATAACAAACACTATATTTGACGGAAACGACTTCTTCGCCTTTATCACTGCATTCAAATCTTTAATTTAAACAATGCCTTAATATGGGGACATGACACAATGCCCATTGTCATCTCTTGGTGATTTGTATTCCAAGGTTTCGTTAATGGACACAAAACGAAGCAGGAAGAAGGTTGAATGGGCACAAAACGAACGCTATGTCTGCTCGACGAAGGAAGAAGGTCCGAATCTGCACAATTTAATAAAAATCGCGATTTAAACTAGGGTAAAAATCGGGGTTCCTTAAAAAATGCGTTTTTTTAAAAAAATCGCGTTTTTTAAAAGATTTATGCTTCTATGAGTGGAACTGTCGAGAGCTTATATGGATTGACACCAAACACAATTAGTGGGAGTCTTGCTTTGATCCATGTGGAGAGGTCCCTAAATAGAGGTCGATGCATTAGTTCCACCTCCCAACAAGCGATTAGGTTCCACTATAAATTTGTTAATTATCAGTCTGAAATAAATTGTATGCCTTTTAAGGACTGTATTTCCATAGAGCAATTCAAGGTGTTGACCTTAGTCAATTTCAATAATTGTAATTCACTTTTCAGACTCTTTGGTGAATCAAATAAATTGGAAATTTTCATATTTCATTGGCTATTATGAGAATTCTGTTTGCAATCTAGATAATTTACTTTTTAATCAAGTTCATAAACAAAATTCAGACCCTTAGCTTGGTAGGGACATTACAGTGAATCTTTGCAAGCACTTTTAACTATTTGTGAATCTCAACATGAAATTATTAGTGACAAGATATGCTCCCTACAACTGGTTGAATTTGTAGGATACAAGGAATTATAAGAAGAGGGAAAAATAGTACATGAAAGGTAAATGCAATCAAAGCATGTAAGCACACAATCATGTAAGCAAGTTAGCATATATAGCAATAATTGTAAAGAATGCATCGTATAATGACCAAATGAGTATCTTGAATGATAGGTACATGGGTTGGAGATGGGATCGGAGAATAATAATGTTGCCCCTTGCATGGGAAAGTAGTGGTGATGTGCCCCTCAATTTCCAGAAACACCTGTATAAGTACATGAGGAATTGAAGTAATCATATGCCCCCAAGGTGGCATCCATGAGCAAGAGCACACATTGGGTGAAGGCATAACAAACAGAATAGGGCATAAAGATTGAGCAGGGCGTAAAGCCAAAACAGTGGGCAAGTGTGTGTAGTGTATGTCATGCCCCCTTTTTAGAACTAAAAGAATTAATTGAAGACTTGTGGCCTATTTATTTCCTGTAGGCTAAGGGATGAATAAGGGAAATAATAACAATTTTTTAAGTGGGCCCAATCACTTTATTTTCAAAAGGGAAACTTAAATATTATTATAGGGCATATGTAATATCTAAAAAGTGTTTTTAACACTTAATTCAATATGTAATTAAAAAAGTACTTTTAAACACTTGATGAATTTAAAAAGTATTTTTAAATACTTGGAGGGAAAATTATTTCAAATGGAAGGCCCAAAGGCAACTACAAAAGAAAGACATTTGTTCAAAGCAAATCATCCAATTTTGTTATTTCATTATTCCTTGCAATTTGGAGTTTGAAGCATTCAAGGATGAAAAACTTTGGTGTGGGAGATGCGGAGGACAAAAAGTCTCTTGGTTTCCATATTTGGATTTGAGGACGAAAACCCTCTTATCTATTGGAGGTGATTCCATCCGGGGATCACATGTGTGCTGATTTTTGGAAGAATTTATTGAAGATTTGATCGTCAAGGATTGGATCGATAGGGTAGTTGCAAGCAAATGTATTCGACATCTTCATTTGTTGTTCGTGAAAGAATTGGCAACACTTGGATCGCTGATTTTACATCATTATTGCTGTTGTACATCGTTTCACGGCTGCACCCCTTTTGGATCTCCTGTAATTAATATTTCTAGTCATTACTCCACTCCTATCACAGCCGAACAACCATAGGATTCCTGGTTTTGAAGAGATTTTTAGTATTGTTGCTGTTTGTGAGGATTTTCAGCCATTGGATCTGCTATTTCCAGTTGCCGTACCATTTGAGGGTTATATCTGTTGTTTGAAGGGGTTTCAAGTTTTTTAGTTGTTGCTACAACACTTCCATACTGCTGCTACAATGTTGTGCTATAGTACTTCCATACTGCTACTACAGTACTTCTGTACTGCGAGTTGGATTGCTGATTTTTGGTTTGAAACAAATTTGTATCAAGGTTTAATCAAATATTGCTAATTTTAGATTTGATTTGAGGGTTTATTGTTATGGTATTGTTGTAAACTTGAAATAAACTAATTTACTAGGTGCCTAATTGCTGATTTATTTGTTGCTGCTGTTTAAGTGTTTAAAATACTGATTTATTGACTCCTACATCAACATTAACTGTTAGATTTGCTGTTCACAATTGATAATGATGTGTTATTGAGGGTTTCAAATTTATATCAGCAATAAATAACTCCGATCTTCCATCATAGTTATCACACTTCATCATACAAGGGTCATACCGGCCATGAGTAGTTTGGATCTGCCGTTATTTTGATTAATTTGTCATTCAAGGGTTTCCAAAAAATCACATCAGCATTGTGGAATGTTGAGTTCTTTGTTCATGGTTGAATCTTTTGTTTGATAAGGGTTTCATATGTTTGTTGTTGCTAATTATATTGCTGATCGACATTTATTTCAGTGGGGTTTGGCATCTACTTTGGTATTTTTTATCATTTCAACTTGCACACATTAGGAAAATTGTCTATTTTCTAAGGTTGTCTGATTGGGGACATTACAGTGTAGTGTCTCTAAATATAAAGATATGTCCATGAAGGTGCAACATAGAAGGGGGTTGAATATAATGCCCACCCATATGTTAAGATATAGCAATAATGGCATACTATGTAGGGGGGAAGGGTGCGTGAAAATGATGGCCCCCAGTGAAACTCAAAAGATGTACCAATGTATGTCCACGAATCATGTATAATGATGGAACAAAATAGCCCCAAGTGGCTGAATAAGTATCATGTGATAATCAATAAAATATAACAATGTTGATGGGTAAGATTTTGAAAACACGTATGAATAGCTAATTGCTCCCTAGATGAGCAAGATACCACAATAAAGTTCCGAAGATAAAGGGGCATCAAAAAGATAATGACAGCCCCCCTCCCTCACATGTAGTAGTCAACATATCAAAGTTGATAGATCAGTTAGGCGGTGTTTCTCTCAACACACCATTACTTCTCATATTACGCAGATTCCCTGGCCTACTCTCTCTTGGCATCATGGCTTTGCTCATTCCCATTGGCATGACTTGGCCCCATTCCAACGACATGGATTTACTACTTACTGGCTACCCCCCAGACCATAGGGGTAGATCAAATTACAAGTTTCTTTTCTACTACAAAAGCTACATTGCCCTCGGATGTTAGGGGAGTTTCTAGAGGAAGTGCTTTGATTGCTCCTAGGGTATTGTTGATGATTGTTTTTCGACAAGTCAACAATAGAGTGAAAACACTAAGTATCCAACCCTCTCTTGAACAAAGCCCTCCAAAGGCTGAACTATGTGATCCAATGAAGTGACTCCAAGGTTCCTTTTCCTATGATTTATGATGGATAACTCAGTGATTACATGTGATCTTGCTGATAATCACAAAGGGACTTACGTTAGACTTCTTCTTCATTCACTTAGCTTATTTCTTCTTTCAGTGTGGATGACATATGTACAAGGTTTCAATAATGAAGAAAAGTAAAAAGGTAAGGGTTTAGGAAAACTAATCTAAGGTCAATGAAGCAATGATGATGCAAGAATAGACAAACTCCTCGATAAACCTAACTCCACTTCGCCAAGGATGCCTACAACTACATGAAGTTGGTGCAATCTCCTAAGGTAAACGAATGGTTTTCAAATCATGAAGGCTCATATAAGCACCCATTAGACGGCGTAGCTCAAACAGGTATCCATAATCGAACTTAAGCAAATGAAGCTCAGACTAGCTTTACACAACACTTCACCGGCGATGAATGTTAAAAGCATGAGCTAGGAGTTGATCAAATATTCAACACAAACATACATTACATCAATGAACTGCTAATCTACTTCTAATCTATTTTGAAACATCTCTCCACTTCATCAAAGTACAAGAAACCATGTTACTCCACAAGATAACACTTAACACCAAACAAACTTTAATGTCTTTGCATTAATCTTGAGAAATATTTACAACAACTTCAAGTCCTCTCAGATAATTTCGAGAGTCTCTTCTACTCTACTCTACTACTAGCCGCCTATTGACTACTGATTTTCAAATGAGGCAACAAGGCCTTTTATAGAAGTCCAGTATTACAATGAATGGCTAGGATCATTTCAAGTAGCCAAGGGTTCAGACCATGCCACCTTGGTAGGTAGTTACAACAAATTGCTATTTTTAGTACATATGAGAGACAATGAAGGCACGTTTTCGAAGAAGATAAGGATAAGATAGAATATTTTAGAGCATCTTCCACATGGATATCCTCTTTGGCTTCTTGCTTGTCGAATGATGTGGCGACTTGTGATTGGCTTGATGATGATGTACATGCCACGTAGGTGCCACCTTAGCAACTCTCATGGATTCCAACTGTTTATTCAATTTGTTTTGTGGGCATATTCCCAAATTGTATCATCAATGTGATGTTTTGATATGATTGCTTTGATACTTGAATGCTTGGGAATGCTTTGTTGATCTTGCCTTGTTCATCTTCTTGTAAACTGGATACATATGATGTTTGTTGCTCACTTGACTAACTCTGTATACTTTCTTTCTTTGCAAGGTACAAGTTGATCTTCTTTGTAGCTTCTTCATGGAAAGAGTAGATGATGATGATGATGTATACATTGATAATGGAGTAAGAGACTCTCTAAGACTTGAAGTTTCAGAAGGAGCTTGAAGCTGAATGGATGAATGTCTTCATTGATACCATTGATGATGAAGTGTTCTTGCACGATGATCTTTGAAGTGGCCCTTTGGAATGTAGATGATAACACCTTCTTTGGATGTAGAGTAGATGATGATGCTTGATTGAGTAGGAGAATCTTTGATACTTGAAGATTGAGGAGGAACTTGAAGCTGAATGGAGGAATGTCTTTGCTTGATGATATGATGAAGATGAAGTAGTGAGATGATCTTGAAATGTTCCTCCAAGTGTGAATAGCATGATGTTTCTTCTTACAATGACCAGCCCTTTAACTTTATTCCTCACATGAAGGTAACTTTGAGTGCTTTACTCCTTGAATGACTCCTTAGCTCAGTCCACGCTCCATGTTCCTGCAAAACCAACAAAGAAACAACATCAATTATGTCATAAGTAGTTTATTTCATAACATAGAAGCATGTTTTAAGCATTCAATCCTTCTCTAGATCTAAGCGCTCATTCATGGTTTAATGGGAGCAAAAGTGCGCCTAAGCCAAATTAACCTTGTATTTGCTATTTTATGACTTCAATTGACTTTGAATGACTTATAATGGCTCAATTTCTCAGGCGCTTACTCAATGATGTAAATTTAAGTTTTTTTCTCCTAGGCGCTCAATCAATAAGTTCATTAGATGCAACTTCCCCTTAGGCGCCCATTTGGGTTCAAGGAATCATGTTTGTCAAGCTAAGGCACTAAAACTAAGTTACCTAGACATGAATTGGCGCCTAGCTATGCTTAGCTAGTTTCTTGGCATTTTTGAGGCTCTCAACACCTATTTACATCCCTATGAGATCATTTCATCTTTAGGCGCTCATTTAGGTGATTGCAAACACTATGCTCTCAAGGCGCCTACTTTTAAACATGGATTTGAGTGATTTTCCTTAGGGCGCCAATTTAGGTGGCATGGAGGTGAAAGGGCGCCTTGATCAATTTGGCCTCTATTTGCTATTTTTAAGACTTTGAATGATTAAACATGCTTAAAGTGATCCTTTCTCTCTAGGAACTTAATCAAATGATATAAATTTGTGATGTTTTCTTTAAGGCACCAATCTAGGTCTACAGAGAGGCAAAGTGCGCCTAGCCCCATTAAGCTTTATACTTGTCATTTTTTATGCTTTAAACAATTGTGAATGTCTTAGAATGACTTCCCTCATCTAGGCGCCCACTGAAGATGTCCTTTCATGTATCTTCTTCCAAGGCGCCTATGGAGGTATGGAGAGACAAGCAAAGGCGCCTAGAATACTTGGCCTATTTCTTTGGATTTTTGATGATGTTAACCTTTAAACGACATCCAATTTCATGCTCTTAAGCTTTCTTCTTACAAGGTGCCTATCCATGATGCTCTGACTGTGAAATAGCGCCTTGTTTCCCTTAGTGATATTGATCTCCTAGAGGTGCATTTTGATGATGGTTTGGGTGTAATAAGGCGCCTAGCATCAATTTGACTTAACTTTTGATATTTCAACGATTTCAAACAATAGGAGATGACCTAAAATGATCATATTTCTCAAGAAGTCCACCCAAAAGGGCTATTTCATGTAAATTCTTCCTAGGCGCCAATTGATAACTATAGGGTATGGAAAATGCGCCTAAACCAATATGGGGTCTTGGATTGGCATTTTATAATTTCCAGTACCTTCACTAGGCTAGATTTGATAACTCCCAACACTTTGCATTCTTAGGTGCTAAAACTAGATGAAACAAACAAGAAAATGCGCCTGTCATACTTGTGGTCTTGAACTTGTTATTTGGGCGCCAAAATAGCTTGGGATTGAGGAAAAGGGCGCCTAGATCCTTTTAACTTAACTTCTTGGGCTCTTAGACTTTCAATTACCCTCCTAAGCCTCTAAGAAGTCCAATCATCCTTCACATACTAGATTTCAAAGTTTCCTTGCTTCCTTTATGTAAGGCGCTAAAGTGGATGGTGGAGACAAGAAAAGGCGACCTATCTCTTAGGAGGATACTTACTCTATTTTCATCAATCTAAAACTCTTATGGGGATTCAATAGGTATGTTGTTTACCGCAATATGGTGTGTTTCACAGAATATGAAGTAAACAGAGATAAAGTAGTAGTATAGTGCATCGTACAAACATAATAGAATTACTCAAAACGGACCATTGTATTCATCATTGATTCACAGGAAACATTACAATGTTCATGATAGCAACTTACATATTCATTATGACTCCAATGTCTACATATCAACTGTTCTCAAAATCACGGATATCTGACTACAATGCATTGACGACTTAAATACTCATGGCCAAGGTTGGTTGTGATGCCAACTGTTGGTACCGACTCCAAACTACCCGACCCGTCGGTTGGTACCGACAACTAATTACATCATTTGTTTACTTAAACTATTTTGCTGTCTACATCTATCCCCCCCTCAAAATTGGTCGTCTTCCAGACGACATTCACATCAAAATGACAAAATTATGACAAAACTCATAAACATCTACTGAGAGGGGGGACGTTGGGAGGACGTCCCTATGTGTACTGACGAGGTTGGGGTGGCTAATTGCTGTTGTGCTTGCAACTTCCTTGCTTCCTCGGTCCTTTGTCGCAGCTGGTGTTGGGCTACTAACTCTCGCTCTCTTGTTGCCTTCACCATGTGACCGGCTTCCATTACTTGTGTTTTAGCCTTCATCACTTCTGCCTCCTTTGCCTTAAGCTGTACTCCCATGTCCTTCATCTTAGCCTCCATCTCCATCAACTTGGCCTCTAAGCCTGATGCCCTGGCCTTCTCTGTTTCAGTGGCCTCTGTTTGCTGTGCTAACTGTTGGTGGGATCTTTGGATATGCTTAGCCAATTCTTTCTTCTTTGTCTATAGCGCTACCTCACTCTCCTCCTTTTTCTCTAACATCACCTCTTTTTTCTTCATCTCATAGAATATTTGCTTGTATGCCTTCTCTATGGTGAACAGGGACTCTATGACCTCTACGTCCCTTCCCCCTACCACTGGCCGTGACCCTCTCTATCGGTCATGCATCTCTCGAGTGTCAATCTCTGGCCATCCCCTCGCTGTGAATTGTCGAGAAAACTCCTCACAGCCCTGCTGTACGAAGTTCCTGATTCTCCTTGCCTCTTGGGTCACTATCTGTTATCATCCCAATCTCAGCTGTTTGGAGATCTCAGCTATCTCCCCCATGTAATCTGCCACGTTCTCCAAGTCCTCCATGTAACTCTGAATGGTACCTATTGGGTCTGAGGGGTTGGGTCTAGAAAGTGTGAGGGTCAATCCCTCTGGAAATCCCTCCTCTGGTGAAGTGGTCATTGGAGTGGTCGCTGGGGAGCTCATAATGTCTATGGAAGGTCCCCCTACCTCCTGTGTAGCCGGTACTGGCTGTGGTAGAATTCACTGCTGAGAGATCTGGCCAGTAACGCTGAGCTGCTCTACGCTCTCTGTCCCCCTTGGTGTGTTGCCCTCCTCCTGACCTTCTGTCACCATGTGTAGTGGGCTTAGCAAGGGTACTGTTGATGATTGTTTTTCGACAATTCAACAATTAGAGTGAAATACAAAGTATTTGACTCCCTCTTGAGCAAAGCCTCTCGAATGCTGAACTAGGTGATCAAACAAGATGACTCCAAGGTTCCTTCTGATGATTTTGGTAAGAGACAGCTCAGCGACTAAATATGATTTTGCTGTTAACACACAAAGGGACTTACGCAATTGTTCAAGTAACTTGTTGTTTCAATGGAAGTGGATACTGGAGAGTCTAAGTACTACAGCTAATGGCGTACAATTTAGCAATTGATGCTCTTAGTTCTAATTCTAACCAAATGGTAAAAAAGGACAAAAGGAGCAAGGTTTAGAAACACTAATCTAATCCTAAATGCAAGGATGATTACTACTCAAGGTGAAACCAAACCAGATCCTGCTTCGCCAAGATGGACAACTACACAAGATAGGTGCAATCTTCTAAGGTGTACAAGATGTTTAAATCATTTATGCTCATGAAAGTTCGAACAAACATAAAGATCAAATTGATGTCCAATTTTGTTCAGGCTAACCATGCACTGCAATCTGCGAGCCGCAAACTACAAATGGTATGAACTTACAGATTGCACCACAAAGCAATAAAGAAACCTTTCATTGACTAACATAAACTTAAAGAAAACTTATAACTTAATATTCGCTTGAAAATCGAAACTATGCAATACTCGGAAACACAAATAGAATCACCAAGGCAATGAATCTTTTATTATCTCAGAGAGCTCTTGCAACAATTTCAGAAATTTCAACCATACAAATGAGAGCAACAAGAGCCCTTTTATAGACCTCAAAAGAATGAAGGGTCAAGATCGATCGGCCAAGTCAGCGGACCGGATCAAGCCACATCACAAGTAGTTGTAACAAACTTCTCTTTATTAAATGAAAGAGGCCAGCTTTATTAAATAAAGGAGGTTATCTTTATTAAATGAAGGAGGCTATGAGGAAAGGAACAAGGCACGCCTCGTAAGAAGGTAAGAATGATATATCATTATCTTATGAAGAATCCCTATGTGAATATCCATCACTAGAAGCTTGGCATTCAATGAATTTGGACACTATTTGCTTGACTTCCTCCACAGGTACACTTGGCGCATTTTGAATGGTTCTTTCGGCTTCAAGTACATCAATTGAATAAGGGCCAAGTGTCCTTTCCCAATCAGTTATTCTTGCTTTGTTGTTGCTAAGGTGGACAGCAAGTGAGAATATACTATCAAGTCTTTCATCTGTAACATCATTTTCCTAAAAATAGAAAACTTGAACTTGTTCTTTCAGATTCTCAAGGGTCATCTCCCCAAAAGGATTACAGATCTTCATCAAAGAAGCATATATTGCATCCTGAATCCTTTGAAGCACACTTCTAATTCTCGACATATCTATTTCTATTTTATCCAGCAACTGTCCTTTGATGCGAAGGCTAAAATACCAGGAGGAAAAGTTATATGTTCTACCTTCTTCAATGACTTCAGCATGTAACAACTCATCCACTGATGTTTCCATCAAGCCCTTCAAGTGTGGTAGATATTGATTCTTGAAGTCTTTGAATTCAACACAAGCTGTCATTAGTGCAAGTACCCTCTCTTTAAGGCTAGTAATCTTATCATTTACTTGCATAATATCTCTCAGATGTCTGAATGTAGTCTCCTTTGATCTTTTCATCCAATCCTTCATTCTGTGAGATGAAGACTTCAACTCTTCCAGGTGTCCAACTATTTCAGGAGGAAGGAGAGAGGGAGGTGTAGCAATCCTTTCCTACTGATGAATAGGATGTACTAAATGCTGAATGTACTGTTCTAAGGCACGACATCTTTGCTCAGCCTTGATTCTCCCTTCTATCTCTTGTCTTATGATAGCTCGAGCATTATCAATCGAATCCTGAAGTTCTTCTTCAACTTGCATTCCAGTCAAAGGACCCAGATTGATTGTATTGATGTCATAATCATTAGGTGTTACATCCTCTATGTTCTTTTTAAGCCTAGGAACGGCTACATGTACTTTCCTTACTCATGTTTCATCTTTAGTGATCTTGGAAAGGATATTTGCCTTCTTCTTTGGTTTCTCCTTCGCCATATCCAAGAGTAACTCATCTACCGGAAGGGGAGGACACTTCTCAACTTCTAGATTCTCTCTGATTCTTTCCTGCAACCATTCCGGCAGTGATGACAGATCTTGCTGCTGTTGTAATTGTCTTCCTTGTGTAGGCAATGATTCCTCTTCAGCCTCATCCTTATCTTCAGTATTTGCTTCATCGATGATCTCAGTATCATGTGGGCTAGAAGGCACTTCTTCCATTGGAGCTTCTGGAACTACATTCTCAGCAGGTATCACTAAGTCTTGATTCAGTGGGATGTCACCTGGCTGTCTAGAAGAAGCAGTCTCAATGCTTATCCTTTTCTTCTTTCTACTGGATTCTCCCTGAACAATCTCAAGCTGTTTTCTTTTCTTTCCCTGTCCTGAATCTTTCTCACTTCCTTTGCTTCATGAATCCTTACTAGGTGCTTTATGTTGTTCTTGCTGATCTATTTCTCCCATCTTAGTATAGGTAAGTTTCTTACCTTCATCAAGCAAAGCTTGTACTTGTTTGTCTATTTGCTCTTCAGTGATAGCAATGACAGGCCTTATCAATCCTTCATCATCGACCTTTTCTCTATCTGCCTAGTTGACTTCATAAGGCAAATTGCGGATTTTATCATATTCATCACCAAGAAGAGCTCTATCACCTTCTAACTGATCAGGAATTCTTAGTACTTTTGTAGCTCTTATCAGGTCCCATTTCAATCTTGAACACTTTTGCATCCTGATGTCGTCATCATCTATAGCATCAGCCCAGTGATCCTCTAGTTGTTCTTTATGCCTGTAAGAAGAGTAAGACTGCTTGATGGCTCCATGTGGATCAAAGTTTTCCCTCGAATCATGTGGATGCAAATGATAAGCCTGAAGCTCAATTTCTGAATGCTCAGCTGCTTGTAAGGATGGACAAGAATAGTATCTACCTAGCTGAAGAGGAAACTGAACTCCTGCTTTCTTCCTTGCCTTCTGCATCTTATGAAATTCCAACAGTTGTCTGGAAACTTCCAGCAACACCATCCTGTTTGAAGGATATCTAGGCAGTCGATATGGGAATGATGTAAATCCTTGAATCCTGATATAAGTGAACTTATCATACTGGATGTAATACCTTCCATATTGCCTGATGAAATTCCTGGCAGCACCTGTTAGTCTCCTATGTAGTTCACCTCTCAACTTCCTTACTATAAACATGGCGAAGGCATCATTGAACCTCTTGTAGTGATTGATGTTTTTCAGATGGAGCTAAGGATAACACTGATGCGAGAGAACCTGTCTCGGCTTTGTACCTACTTGTCCTTTAGCTGTTAGTCCTTTGTAGAATACATTTCTCGCCAAGATATACACAAGGTATGAAGTCATGAAGAAAGACTTCGTTTTATCAAAGTTTTCAAGCTGTTCATCTAGGCAGTGGCTTATAAGGCCAGCCCAGTCAATCATCTTGTTCTTTGTAAACATGTGATCAAAATAGGTATACATCCATCCTTCGAAAGTAGATGATTGTGGCCTACCTGTTACTCGATTCAGAAACATGATCAAGTAACTTATCTCCTGCTTGAAGTCAGCCTTGTGATACTTAGGGTCTTCTGAATTGTATATCTTCATTGACGAATCATTCATCCACCTCTTCCTGATTTCTTGCATGTAGACCTTTGAGTTGCCTTCGAACGTCATCTGAGCAGTTGTAGGGCAGATGAAGACTCCTTTCGCCTTCGGGATATTGAAGATCTCTTGGATAGCTTCCCTTTGCAGGTAGGCGAGAACAGTTCCATCCTTTGCTATGATTTGTCTTTTCTCTTTGTCATAGTGCTGGACACACTCTAACACTAGCTCGGCACTTGGCAAGGTAGGTGGAAAGCAAGCCGCTTGTACAACCCGCTCTTCGCGATGGCTTTGATATCCTCATTCTTGGTGATCGCGAGCAAGAAGTCTTTCACTTCCTCCAAGTTGACGTGTCCCATGTTGGTATCGCCGACATCTTTCCACTGCGTTTCTAACTTGGACTCCGGTATGCTGGACTTGGCATCCATTTTGATAAGTACTTGTCTTTCTTTGGGCGTCATTCCCATTTATCTGCAAGACTGGACTCGAATAAGTGGATTTGAAATAATGGATTTTATGAGTCTTCTACTATGATCATGTTATCATTGTTTTTAATTCAATTTTCAAGTACAAAGAGGTTTTCTAAGTCATTTTTCATTGAAGCATTATCTGATTCCTGAATATAAATCTGCAAATTTAGACAAATACAAGATAATTTTACCAAGTAAAAGTGATAACACATACCTCTTGCTCAATTTTTCTGCCTTAGAAAATGCAATTTTCTGGATTAAATGTTACAAGTCAGTATAGAATGACGGAATTCAAAGCAAATCAACCCTCTAGACTTCAGATCTGCCTTAGAAAATTCTGCCTTCTCTTCACAAATTCAATGTTCCTTTATCACACTAAGCTGCTCCTAGACAAAATTCCTGCCTTCAAGATGATTCGCTGCCCTTTTCTTGACCAAATCACTGCTTTTTTAAACAAAAATTGCTGCTCCTAGATGAATTTCGCTGCCCCTTGTTAGAATGCAAATGAATGAAGGAAATAAGGAAGAGCGCTCTCCTTAAATAGGCAATTTCCTTAGCATTTAATGTTAGCGGCCAAGGGTGAAGGAGGTCGGCCTGTTTAAGGGAGGTCGGCCTTCCTATTTTGAAATTTTAAAATTTAAACGTTATTAAGGGCGCCAAAACTAAAAGTCCTATAGAAGGCGCTAAAACTTCATGATATTCTTCTTCTAGATCTTCTTTGAGTAGACTGGATGAAACCTTGCTTGATGATAAGATGAAGATGATCCTTCATGACTACCCTTGGAGTGACCCTTTGGACTTTGAAACTTGGAAAAGTGAGAGATCTTGACTTGTTGGATGAAGTCCACTTGAACTTGATAAGATCGACATGATGTCATTGATACTTCCTCCTGCAATTTGAAAGATACTTAGATGAATATAAGGCGCATTTGGTAGTCCAACATGGTATCTCTAACAAGGTCTTTATCCTTCTCCTAGGCACCAAAACTCATTTCTTTCACCTCAAGGCGCACAAACTCAGCTTGGGTGCTAACAACCCTATCAACTTAAGCTCTTTCGAATCATACTTCTCCAAGGCACTCTTAGTCCAAGGCGCTCAAACTCTCCTATCAACTCAAAGCGCATTTATGATCTTCTCACTATCCTCCTTCAAGGCGCTTATCACTACCTCTCAAGTGCAAAAAACATCAATATCACCCTAAGGCGCACAAGAGGTATAGATCATCAAGGGGACTCAGACTCCTAGCAAAGGCGCACTTGAGGCTAAACTCAGTTCATTCATGCCAAGTACACATACTCCAAAATTTCAAGGCTCAATGATTTATCACATATCTAGGCGCCAGAATCCAAGTGATTCTTCCCCAAGGAGCTATCATTCCACATCTAGGCGCTCCATAATACACTCTAAGACACTTTGAAGGCGCCAATTCCTTTGAAACTTTGACTTCAAAGTAATCAAGGTGGCTTTGGCACTTTATCCTTTATCACAAGGCGCAAAACTTCCTGGTGGCCACTCCAATACTTACCCAAGGCGCCAGAATGAACTCTTAGCTTCCACTCTTCATGATAAGGCGCCCAACTCTTGTCAAAGCAAAGTGTCTCTAGAAGGATGAATAGGTTCTCTGCAAGGCACACTCCAGGGTTTGATCTTGCAAGACTTTCTCACATCAACTCAAGGCGCTCAACTTCTCTTTAAAGGTGCACAAATCTTCCTTGGGCGCTCATCTGATTGACTTTGTAAGGTTTCTTCTCCCCTTCTGGGTTCTACTCCATCAAAGGCACACTGACTTGTTCAAGGCGCCCATTCATCACTCAAGGCGATCATTCATCTCTACTCTAACCTTCAACTTAAACTCTTTCAACTCATACTCCTCAAAGCATTTACTCTTCTAAGGCGCTTCATCATCACACCAAGATGTTATAATTTCATCCAAGGCACCCTAATCATTATCCAAGGCGCTCATCTGGACTCCAAGGCGCTAAAACAACACCCTTTCTACTAGGCGCTCAAACTTCATACTCCAATCATTCAACCCTAGGCACTTTACTCTTTCTACTCCAAGATTCAAAACTTCCAGATAGCAACTCCACTTGAAGGCGCATATATCTCTTATAACTTGACTCCACTTGAAGGCGCATTTCCACTTGATCTTCAACTGGCGTTGATGGAGGTTTTGGAGTTGATTTTGATTGACACAAGGCATTCAAAGGAGCATGAATTACTTTGTAATGTTTCCATGAAGTCTCTCTTGAACTTGCTAAGTGAAAGGACTTGAACTTGAAGTAGGTGACCACACCTTCCTTGGAGGCGAAGCAGATGCTAATAACCACTAAGATGCTAGTACTAGATGAAGGCACCAATTTTGATGATATAATGTCCTTGAATTGACTCCCAAAGCATTCAAATTGTTCTTCTCTACAAGGCGCTATTCTCCATCATCTAAGACAAGGTGTATACTCCTTTAATACTCAAGGCAACCTCTTCAAGATCTACTCACCTTTCATGTGCACATGATCTTCTTCAAGGTGCATTTATCCTTCAGCATGCCTTCAAGGTAATCAACTTCTATCAATCTAAGGCGCATATTACCTTTTAGATATTCAGCCTTGCCCAAGGCGCTTATCACTCCTAAGACATTCAAACTTACTTTGAGGAGCTCACACAACCTCAAGACCTCCTAGGGCGCAAGATATAGGCTCTTCATCCAAGGCGCCCTAATCTTCTCACATCCTTATCCAGGGCGTTCTCTGATCTCAAAGCGCATATCTCCCCTCTAAGATGCCAGAGTTTTCAACTTAAACTGTTTACAACTCTAAGGCGCCAATTTCACTTCTTTGAGGCGCTCCATTGTCTCATCAAAGGCGCCAACAGGGAACTTCTTCCAGAGGGCGCTAAAGCACACTAAGGCGCTCACCCACACTTATCTCCACTGGGCGCAAAAAGCAACTCTAATCATACTACTCTGAGTCTCCTAGGCGCCAGAACTCCACCCTACTCTAGGCGCATTTGATGGTGGATTCTCCTAGGCACATTTAAGGCGCTCAAATCACTTGTGTTGAACAAAAAACACTTACCCCCACTCTAAGGTGCACACATTAACTCTTTTCATCAGTTCAACCAGGCACCTATCTTTTCTAGGCGCACATGGACTTCAAGATGCATTTCATTCATCAAGACACCTATCTCCAACCTTATCAAAGCCAAGTGTCCCTAGAAGGATCGAGGTTCTCTCCAAGGCGCACTCCAATACTCTCTGCCACTTCAACAACACAAGGCGCATATTGTCCTTAGGCGCTCAAACTGTCCTAGGTTCAATTTCCTCTAAGGCATTCTAGGGCGCTAAATCATTCATTATCTTAACCTTTTAACACTACCCAGAGGGGGCTCATTGGATCATCAAGGCGCATTTTAACCCTAAGGCGCTCTCTTCCTTCACAAACGCTTGATCATGTCTAGGTAAGTCTTAAAGGTTTCAAAACTCTTGACCGAAGGCGCTTCAAGTTATTGCAAGGCGCACATGATCCTTATCATGACTCCTTTCCTATCATCTTAAGGCGCTAGATCTTAAGTAAGGTTGTCTCACCTCCATTCAAGGTGCCAATTCTTCCTTGGGCGCTCATAACACTCTCACCTCACTAAGGCGCATTTCCACTTAAGGCGCACTAATCCACTCTAGAGGCACTTTGATAGTTCATTCCTCTAGGCGCCAGAAACTATCCTTTCCCCCTCAAGGCGCTAACATCCACTGAATCTTTCCCTCTAAGGCGCTCCATTGGACTTACCTGCACCACTAGGCGCCAGACTACACTAGGTGCCCTCTGGAGACTCTTCTCAAAGGCGCTCATCTTCCTATACCACAATTGCCTCTGAAACACTGATTGACGTGATGCCTAGTTTAAACAAGGAGAGAAAAAGCATTCAAAACCATCCAAACGATCATCTCCTTCCTAACGTCTTCACTGCCCCGGAGATAAAGCATTCAAAACCATCCAAACGATCATCTCCTTCCTAACGTCTTCACTGCCCCGGAATACCTTAGCCAAAATGACACATAACAACTTCCTGTGCAAAGCATCTGAGCTCAAAAAAGAGGGGGTCCCCAGTCGATGGGGTGATGTGTGATTTGGTCACAATAGGTACCTCAGGCATGTCTACTGTTAGGCCAATGTCACTTAACCAACTATCTATTTTGTCCTGACCTCCTGCCGATGCTAATGGTAACTCTACTTGTGGTTTGACCAATCCCCCTACTGTAGAGGGTTCCACTGGTGAAGTCGTCACCAAAGGTGTGGTTGGTGATGGTGTGACTCCTGCTGACAATCTTATCCTGACTGGCAGTGTGGCTGTGCCCTGTACCTCTGTAGTCTGTGAGGGTGCTGGTAATGTGAATGATGCTGATTTGAGTTTTGGAAGTACCAAAACTCCTTTAGGCTGCCCCCCTTTTTCTGGCTGTATTTTCCTCAGTATCCCTCATGGTGGCCTCTCTCACCACACTCCGTGTCATTCTTGGTGCAGGTATTTCATCTATAGATGAATTGCTTTCTACTATTGGTGACTGTCCACTGTCTTCCTCTTCTTCCTCCTCTTCCTCCTCTTCTTCTTCACTTTCGGTGGATGTTTCCCTTTGCTTCCTTTTCCTTTTTGGGCTTCGTGATGGTTCTTCCCCATGAGATGTATTGAGGCCCTTCTAGTAGAAGGCTTTAGGCCATCCCGGCTCTATCTGTGATGTCGGTTGCAATCCACCCCATTTGTCCGCTGGAACCTGGGTATGGACAGCATCGAGAAAGAGGGCAATGGCGTGCTGCGTCATGTAAAATACCTTGTGTCGTTGGGATAAAAACTCTGATTCTCTTTGTCAAATACCTCGCCCAGTTGTAGACCTTGCCAACACTTAGTCCAATCATATAATCGACCATCCACAGGGCGATGTCCGATGCCCTATTGGAACCCGTCAGTCTGCATTTCATGACATCCATGATACATTTCCATTCTTCATTTACAAATAAATTTTTCCTCAAACCCCGATTACCTGAATTCTAGATAGTGTCTTTTTCTTTGTCTGAGAGGTCACTTCGGCATACTCTCTGGATGAGGGTCTCTTTGTGCTGCTGTGTCATTCGGCCCAGTTTCACCACGCTCGAGCTGACGGTTGGAACCCCTATCACTCTGGCAAAATCTTATGGCTAGCATGATACAGTAACTGTATGGCCCCGATACTCAACAATGGACTTGTTGGAGTGCTGGCAGAAGTTGTCGACCATGGCTTTCAAATATGGCTCGAACTCCCTGGCATTGAAGTAGGGCATCAGTATGGCCTTGTCGACCTGGGCGTGTTTTAATGCTATCTTCAGCACATTGTTTTTCGGTGCATTCTTCCACCACTGTTTGCACTCATTTCCCGTCAGGCTTTCCCAGGTGATGGCCTACATTCCCGTATCAGCACTTGGTTTTTTCTTCTCCTCCGATGCAATCTTCGACCTGTAGGCTGCAATCTTCTTGCCCTTGTCCATTCTCTAATTTTTTTGACAACTTCGATGCTGAGTATTTGAATGCTGAGGAACTCGTTATCTTGCTGTTTTATTCGACTACGCTAGTGTGCTCAACTACTTTTCCCTCCGGTGAACCACGACTGTTTCCTAGTACGGCCTCCCTGAAATCGTACGGCAGCCTTGATGAGGTCGTACGGCCTGCTATCTCCCTCTTTTCCTCCTTCCGTATAGACGGCTGTGCCTTCTCTTCGTACTTCAGCTCCCTCCGTACGGTCGACTTCAGTTTGAGTAAAAATGACAGATTGGGGGGGTTTTAAAAGGGACAGGGTGGGCCGTACGGTGTACGACTCAGCCGTACGTCATATGACTTGTCTTTTTTTTTTTAAATAATTTTTTTTCAGACCGTACACCGTACGGCCCATGTCGTACGTCGTACGGTCCGCCTTTAAATTTTTTTACTCTATTTTTTCATTGCCTCTTCGTTGCTGCGTCATCCCAATCGCCTCCTTGATTTTGTCTTCCACGACCTTGATTTCTGTCATGTGGCGGAATATACATTGTATATAGTATATACCCTTTCTGTCAAAGGCAATTGTTGGAGCAGCATTGATCGACTTCTTCCAGTTCCCATATCCGATCCACTACTATATTTTCATCTTGCATCATCCTCAAGTTCCATCCCATCGGTTCCTAGGTCCACTGGAATGTTCTTCCGTCACTGTTCATCCTCATACTCTTGGTCCTGAACTTCGCTTTCCAAATTCTACTTCTTGGAATTTGGACATATGGGGTTCCCTGGTTCTTCATCCTTAGTTGTAGAACCTCATTCTCATAGGGTGACCTTTCAATTATGAACATGCTCTCTGCTACATACCTTCTCACTAGAGTTTTTATTTCTCTTGGTAATAAGAATTCAAACTTATCTCTTACCTTGTTGCATTCAGCTATCCACCGGTTCCACGCCTGTTCCTCCTCATTCTTAGTGTCATCATTGCCATTTTCAATAATGTCGCTATCAACCATCCCTTCTCGAATGCCGGTTTGCATTGTTCTCGGTCCAAAAAACCCGGTTACAGGTTCATATGGTGCACTTCGGAAGCATATTCCATCAGTCCCCTTTGTTGTGTCTCCCAGCAATGCGTATCCCAACATGTTGATTTCTATCGTCTCTTCCCTTTTCTGCTTATATTTCTTCAGTTTTGACCCGTTCACTGTGTTATTGATTTGGGTTCCATCAAGGTTATCCAGCCTTATAGCCCCATTGTCCAGTACTTCCCGTACCTTGAACGGTCCCAACCAACGAACTTTGAACTTACTAGGTTTGATCTCGTTACGACCATTATACTTGAGGACCAACTGCCCCGGTCGGAAGTTCATTCGCTGGATGTGCTTGTCGTACCAAAATTTCCTCCTCTTCTGCATCACTTCTGTGGACCACTAAGCCATAATCCGTTTTTCATCAAGTTTGTTCAATTGGAATAGTCGTTCTTGCAGACTCTCCGTGTCCCCCAATCTGTTTTCTACTGCTATTCTTAGGCTTGGGACTAGGTATTCGGCTGGTACCACTGCTTCTTGGCCATACATGAGTTGGAATGGTGTGTGTCCTGTGGTTACCTTGTATGTCATTCGATAAGCCCATAGTACGGCTGGTAGTCTTTCTTCCTAGTCTGCCCCTTCTATCCCGCAGGACTTGTAGATCACTGAGATTAGCACTTTATTTGTTGATTCTGCTTGCCCATTCGCTCTTGGGTAGTACGGACTCGACAGTGTATGAAAGATCTTAAACTCCGTTGTCATCAGTCTGATCACGTGGTTGACGAAGTGTCCCCCACAATCACTCGTCAACTGTATGGGTATGCCGTATCTTGTTACTATCTATTCATCGATGAATCTTGCAGTGCTTAAGGTAGTATTGTCCTCCAGTGCTCTTGCCTCTGCCCATTTCGTCAAATACTCAGTGGCTACCACTATGTATCGACATCGATGCAGTTGGCTAACCTTCAATGGTCCCACAAAATCTAGTCCCCACCTCTCGAAAAGTTCTTGAGGCTAAGTTGGCCACAAGGGCATATAGTCCCTCCTTAATGGTTTCCCTACTCTCTGGCACGTGTTGCACTGCAATACCCATTCTTTGGCATCTGCATACAGTGTTGGCCACCATAGTCTGGCTAGCAAAATTTTTCTAGTTGTGGCATCCGGACCCATGTGCCCTCATGCCAGTCCTTCATGTGCTTCTTCTAGTACACCCCTCACTTCTTCCATGACACATCTCCTCAGGATATGATCTGGTCCCATCTTATATAGCAACCCATTTATGAGCTGGAATGTCTTGCTTTTTAGTGCAATCCTTCTCCTTTCATTGGAAGGCATTCCCTTAGGGAATGTTGACGTCAAGTATTCACCAATCTTCTCGTACCATGATGGCAGTGCTGCAATTTGGAAGAGATGAGCGTCGGGGAAGTCTTCATTTACTCCTTCGGCCGGTTCCCCTGACCTGATGCGTGACAACTGATCTGCTATTATATGACTTTTCCCCGGTCGACTATGATGGTGAAAGTGAATTCCTGCAAGAGGAGTAGCCATCGACTGATTCTCCCTTGGATGATCGGTTTATTCACCAAGTACATGAGTGCTTGATGGTCGACGTAGAATGTGAATGGTGTTGCCAACAGGTAGTGCCAAAATTTTTGCACTGAATACACCATTCCGAGAGCCTCCCTCTTGGTTGTGCTATAATTTTTTTTTGCCTTCAAAAGTAACCTGCTGGCGAAACACACCGGGTGGTCCAGACCATGGGTTCCCACCTGTGCCAATGTGGCCCCGATTGCAAAATTTGAGGCATCGACGTGCACATGGAACTCTTTATCCCAGTTTGGGTATGCCAGTATGGGTGCACTTATGAATCTGTTCTTTAGTTCCTTGAATGCCTTCTGGTGTTCATCAAACCATACGAATTGGACTCCTTTCCTTGTTAGCATGTCGAGTGGGCAAGAGATCTTGGCAAAATTCTTGATGAACCGTCTATAATATCCGACGTGACCAAGGAATGATTTTACTCCTGTGATGTCACTCGGGGCTTCCATCTCCACGATCACCCGTATCTTATCCGGGTCTGCTTTTAGTCCCGCTTTGCATGCAATGTGACCCAATAACTTCCCTTGAGGCACCATGAATCGACACTTTTTCGGATTCAGTGCCAACCGTGCGGCTCTGCAACGCTCCATGCATTCAACAAGTGGCTTCAAATGTGTTTGTTGATCGCTATAGATCGACCAATCATCCAAAAATGCCTTGAAATTTCCTACTGACATTTTATCAAAAATGTGCAAGATAATTCTTTGAAAGGTTGCCGATGCATTACAGAGACCGAACGACATCCGGTTGTATGCATAGACGTTGCCCTCGACCACAAATGTCGTCTTCAGTTTATCCTCTCCGCAATACTAATTTGGTTGTACCCTGAGAATCCATCCATGAATGAATATATTTCATGGCCGGCTACTTCCAGAATTGAGTTTGTAAACAGGATGGGAAATGGATCCTTGATAGTAACTACATTCAGGCATCTGAAATCCACACATATTCTGATTTGCCGACCCTCTTTTTTGAGTGATATGACGATGGGAGAGACCCATTCGCTAGTTTCTACTTTGAATATAATTCCGGCCTCCAACATCTTCTCTATCTCCTCGACTTTGGCTGCATAATTCTTATTCATTTTGTATGGTCATTTCCTCACAAGACGTGCTCCAAGTACCAGGGGAATCCTATGAACACATAGCTCTGGAGGGATTCCTTTCAAGTCCTTGTACGTCCAAGCAAACACCTTCTTATACTCCATGAAGATCCTGAATGCTGCTGCTTTGAGGATGGGATTCCAATCATCCCTTGCCAGTATTACTCGAGGGTTACTTTCTTCACCCAGAGTTAGCTTTTCCATGGATGGTTCCTCGTATTTGATCTTTCCCTCAGCTCCAAAGTTGTGAGTAGGTGTACTGTCTATCTCGGCGATCTCTTCTATGTATTCCGCGAAGGCAGTCGGGAAGGTGTGTTGGTCGTCGTTTCCTTCAGATTTGTCATGTTCTGTGTCTCCATTCCCTCGAGAGGTCTCGCCGATTTCTTTGATGGAGATCATGTTACACTCTGGCTTGAAAAACTCATAGTCCTCCATCTGCCAATGGAGGAGCCCACTCATTGAATCAGTTTCATCCTTGGAACATTCTTGTAATTTTAATATTCCTTCCTCGTCAGTTCCATTGGCCCTCTGCCAACTGATTCCCCTCCGTCTGAGTCAGAATCTGACGCTAGTTCCTCACTTACAACTTGTGTCCTCAGGTCTATGACAATTTTCTTGCCTTTATTCTCTATTGACAATGTGTTCTTTTTCCAGTTATGGTTGGCTTTGGCAGCTATCAGCCACCCTTGGCCAAGTAATGCATTGTACGACGCATTTTGTGCTGTTATGACTACAAAGTTTAATCGAAAGAGTTGGGTGCCAATCCTTACTTTCTGAGCCATTAGCACTCCCAGTGCTTTAATTCTGTGCTGGTCTGCTCCCAATAACTGGAAATTTTGCGGCCACAGTGTAGGTTTCCCCAAGCACTTCCACGTATCTTCTGTCAGCACATTCACTCCTGATCCACCGTCGATTATTGTGTTCGTCAGGTGACATCCACCGATTTCCATGTGTACGACGGCTGGATTCTTGCCATTGTTAATGGCCAACAGTCTCGGATCGACGACTTGTTCTCCTTCCAGCGGTGGCTCCACTATGACATCTTCATCCTTTGTTTTCCCTTTTGAGTTCCCTTCTATTGCCTTCAAGATCGCCACCCTCAGTTGTGGCATGCTCTGTAGAAGATCCGCTATCTTGACCGATACAGTGGTTTGCAGCACCTGATTCACGATACTTTTGTCCGACTCTAGTCGTACGGTAGTTGTTCTTCTGTTCTTTCCTTCCATTTCCATTGCCATCTCTACTTCTTTCCTAGCCTCTCGAAGTCTCTCCTTGGTTCGGGGATCTGGATACGTCACCTTTTTCCATTGTGCTCGGGTGACTGCCAGGATCTCTTCATCATTCTCCTTGAAACTGATTAGGTTCACCCCTTTTTGCTTTGGGCAATCTTTTTCTTCGTGATCTCCAGGCCCACACCACTTGCATAATGCATTTATTGTGTTCTGATTGTTGTTCGGGCATTCTCTTGCAAAGTGCCCCCACTCGTTGCATTGTCGGCACTGTATCATAGGTCGCCCCTTGCTGTCGTACTGCAATCTGTTTCTGGGGCTGTTATTATTCATCCTTCTGTTATTCCGGTATCCTCCGGTATCCTCCAGGGGATGCATTCGGACTATTCTGAGGCTTCGGAGGTGTCGTCGGTGGAGTTGACGATTCTCCCTGTGTAAACAACACTTGGGTATTTCTTGCTTTTAGGTTAAATGGGCATTCCTTGATTGAATGCCTCATTACCTGGCAGATATCACAAAATGACTTTCTTGGGCAATTTGCTTTTATGTGACCTTCCCCGTTGCACTCAGTGCACCATAATTCCCAGCCTTCTTTAGTTGTCTCTTTATCAGTTTTTATTTCTTTCATCATGCGGATCATATCTCTTCTCAGTGCCTGGATGGTTTTTGACTCGCCTTCACTGCTGTCATCACCTGTACTTTCATCGTCTTTGGTTCTTCTCTTACTCCGGGAGGATATTTTGTTCTCACTTTCTATATCCATCGCCTGGTTGTACGCTTCAGCGTACGATGATGGGGGTACGACTTTCATCTTTTTTCTTAATGACGAGACTAACCCTGTTGGATTTTTCCCAAATTGGATGCTTCCTAGTTATTCCTACAAGGTAACCATCATTGATAAACAGGATTTCCGGGCCAGGGGCCAACAGTACAGGAGATAGACTCTATAAATATCTCCTCTCCTTTAGGCTCTGTAGAACCAAGGGGGGTATTCCCTATTCAACATCCATAAAATATGCCTATAAACTTACTGGGATATTGACACAAAGCAGATGAATCCTCTCTTATGCAGACCAAAATGTGAAATAAGTGCAAAGGGGCTAGCTTTGGGCCTATGCTCAGTTGTGAGATAGAGGATTTTGGTCCTAAAACTACTTCTAATGTCTTAAAGGTTTATGTTTAAGTTTTGGATTTGTATTTTGTACTTGGATGCAAGACTGGGACCTTGAGTTGTAACCTCAATACAAGACCAGACTGGTGCCTATCTCAGGGCTCGGAGTTAATAGACATACACATGTGAATGATTATCATAAACTTGAATCAATAACTGAGTTTTAAGGGGAAATTTTAGTGTCTGCCTTACAGATACTTCCCAAGACTGTAATGTCCCCTTTCTACTGGAAACACTTAAACCTAAAACTGCATTCAAAGTGATTCTCAAGGAGACATTATAAACATTATAGATTAATAATTTTCGATGATAAGATAAAATAAGATCAATGATAATGTATTCACATCATTCCAAGGATTATTTATTTCCTAATTGTTACTTTCTATTGATAACTATTCTATAATACGTTCCATAATTCAATCATGCATATTTTCCTTATTACTCTTCCTCATAGAACTAGGCTTTATATGTATAGGGCGCGCTGAAACCATCTCTTGACCCAGCCTACGGGAAACTATGTCCTAGCCTACGGACCTTAATACGGATGGAATTACTCCGCCTCTCCCCACAATACCTAACATTCCTTTAAGGATGAAGTAATAGAGAAATATAGAAGTAATAATCTAAGTTCATCTTCCCATATCATCTCCCTTCTATTCCTTAACCATGGATGGGGAAATTATATGTCTAGGGCGCATTGAACACTCTCCAATGCGATTGGGAATGGAATTACTCCGCCTCTCCCTAGCATCCTTGTCTAGGGCGCGTTAAACCCTCTCCAATCCATCGTGATGGAATTACCCCGCTTTTCCCTAACAAGACCGCCTCTCCTATAGTTATAGGAAATGGAAGTGATGGGATGGTTATGTTTTTCTTTTCATAATGTATATATATGTTCATATATGTCTCAATCATGTTTCTTTATTTAAGAATGTACTTTCAATCAACTATTTGTTCACATAGTATAGTTCTATTTTGATATAGGGATCGCATACATATATATATTTATTCTTTAATATATAATAATCTTGCTATTTTGATATAGGGATCGCATGCATATATATTTATTCTTTAATAGATAATAATCTTACTATTTATTTTTACCAAACATAGATTGAACAAATTAAATATAAATACTTACTTGCCTGCTGTAGCTTTACCTGGAATTTTACTATGCTGCAGTAATATAATTTTTATTGTTTTGTTGTTGCTCGTTTATATATTTTATAATATATATTTCACTCCCTTTTACTGTTGATGTACATATCTCTATATATTAATTTATGACATCTTTCCTACTTATGACTCAGAAATATATATAATTAATGCAGATCTAAATATATGTATTTATCCGATACTCTTTTTATATTTTCTTCCGATGATCCTTTCCTTCTATCTCACAACGTTTATTTATTTCCCTTTCAAGGGATATGTTCGAAGAGGCACATCTCTTATTACCCTCTTATAATTTTTATTACTTTATATTAATTCCCTTTTGTGGTAAAACTAGTTCTAATCATACGTAACTCCCTTATCATAAGAGGATAGGTTAAAAGATGTTTATTTATATTATTATTTATTTATATTATATCATTATAATAAATGATATATGGTTTATATTGTATTATTTATATTTATATTACAATATAAGATAATAATAATAATAATTATATTTATTTATAATATATTATTTATTTATGTGATCGCTGGTGTCAACCAACTTAATTGTTGCACTTATAAATATCCTACTTGGGACTCCCCTTAATCTTTTTAAAGTACATTATTTATATAATATATATAGTATAAAATTTTAAATAATGTTATTAAGTATGGGAGCTCTTTTATCTTACTTTATTCACAAGCATATAATATGGTGGGCTAATGTTTTTGTCTTAGACTTTTATTAACCGTATTACCTTGTCTTATTCCAAAATACTTTACTTTTTAGCTTTAATGGGTAAGACTCTTTGTAATATTTATTTTTATATATAATATTATATCTTATTAATTATTCACATAAATATTATATTAAAATATTTATATTTATAATATATCTAGTTAATTAAATATATATATTTAATATATTTTATAATATTTATATTATATTAAATTAATAATATTATTTATTAAATAATACATATTAATAATATATTTTAAATAAACATATTATATATTTAGTTTATATAAGGCTAACTTATTATTTAAATAAACGATTCAATTATAAATCATTATAGGGACATGACAAAGACTGAGTATTTAGTCATTCATACTTGATATCCCTGTTGCAGCATACCTTTCCCAATGGTTAACTTAAAATATTTAATTTGTTCCTTGAACAAAGATAAGAGATTAAGCATTGAACACAGAAAATCCATGTCCCTGAATCCTAAATAACCCTTAGCTATTTAGATTCAAAAGAAAAGATGCCCACAACTTGGGGACAAATAACCAAACACATGCAACAAAGCATTTCTCATATGAAAACAACATGAAACCAGTAAACTTATGCATAAAACATACAACATATGATTCATAAACTCACAAGGCACCAAACAGAGCCACCAGCAAAACTGTATCTTATTACTCCACCAAAATTTTGCCAAGTCTTCAACAACCTCAAAAATGACTAACACAGTTCGCTTATACAGCAAGAACGTGTACTCCACAATCAAGTACAATGTCACCTCAAAATGCCCCCAGATACATTGCACCATCAAATGGCGCCCAAAATATTCAATGCTCCAGGGAGAAGGAGAGGGAAGGAGTAGTTGAACTCGGGAGATGTGCCGCCGCTTGAAGATTTTCATTGAAAATGGTAGCTGGCTTGTCCCTTCAGACCCATACCTCTTGCAAACCTGCCATTAATGGCCTATCTACCCGTGGCTGGAAGTGCAGCAATGGTTCGCGTGCTCAAGAACTTTTCCTGCTTGAATTGATGTAGCAGATACAAAGAAATCCCTCCTGTGAAATTTTGAAATAGGGTTGTCGATCTCCCTTTCTCCCGCCGAGATCTACGACCTCGGTTCATGCTGAAAAGTCCACGCCAATGAAATTGCGCCATGTAGGCAGCTTTTTGCTCCTTAGACTTTTCGCAGCGTAAAAATACATTTTATGTTTTTTGCCCATTTTTGCCTTTTGAAACTTTGTATATGCAAAAGCATATACATACAACCGCTTGCACACTCAAAACTCTTGTATATGCAGTTGTATATGCAATTGTACACATACAATCACCCTTCATACAAGGCGGACCCCAAATCATTGTGAAACAAATTGAAACTGCAATCGGGTCCGGCTTTCATCCTCATTCTTTGTATATTGGCCTTGTATATCACATATACAATGCGAATATACAAGCCGCGGATTATAATACCTTAATCAGCTAGATTGGAACAACTTTGAAATCCGGCACTTGTACCTAACTTCTTTTGCATATCGGCATATACAAACACTTTATTATACAAACTGCGGACTCAACGCTGAATTTGCCAAATTTGATTTGCCAGTCAAGTCCGCCTTGTATGTCGCTTTGTATATAACCAATGTATGTGCCGACATACAATGCAAACATACATACATGGAAAACATACAACCACCTCTGCCTGTATCAATCAGAATGCATATTCATTTCGGGTCCGAGCTTTGTATCTTTCTCTTTGTACAGCACCTTGTACATTGCATATATACAACATGCAATATACATAACATGCGGATTCCAGCTCATTTATCAATCGGATTTGAAATAACCTTTGAAATCCGACTTGTATCTTGTTCATTGCAGCTCCCAATGTATATCGCACATACAATGTGCAACATACAACTCGCGGACCTCAACCTGAAATCTGCCATAATTAAATCCTCCTTTGCATCTGGATTGTATGTGTGCTATGTATTTTTGCATTGTATATAGCACATACAATCGGGACATACAACTGTGCGGGCCCACCATGCTTCTGAAGAATGTCGACTTTGACCGCTCTTGCCCAGTATATTTCACTTGTATCTTTTCGTTGTATGTTTACTTGTATATCGCATATACAATGCAACTTGTATATGAAGCGGACCCCACCAATTGTATCTCCCCCTTTGTATGTTTGCATACATCAGCTGTCGGGGAGATCCTTAGCTTGACCACCAATAAGGCTTGTCTGGCCGATGGTCCTTTGTATATCTGCCTTTGCACATTTTCTTTGTACCATCGGCCATCAGAATGACTGTTAGCCGAGCTACCGATGTATATTGTTTCGCCAATGAAACCTTTGTATGCTTTCCTTTGCATGTCGTCCTTGTACCTACCCATTGTATATGCCATTTGTATGTCGGAGATACATACAACCCGATATACAAAAGAATGCCTTTGACTTTTCAACTCTTGCCATTGTATCACTGCCCGCCAGGCCCGATTTGAACATCTTTGAGATCCGCATTGTATATTACCCGTTGTATATGCGAATATACAACATACAAACCTTTACATACAAGCCTGGAATCTGCGATGGAATATTCGATGCACATACAAGCCCGACATGCATACAAAGATGCATACAACCAACTTTTTGCACTTTTCAAAGGCCGATTGAACATTTTTCGGGCCCGCCAATGTACAACTGCACTTGCACATACAAAGCTACATACAAGCGACTGCATAGGCCGAAGGGCTTAGAATTTTTTTTTTTTTTTTTAGTGCGACGGGAGAAAGCGTAATGCAATGCAAAGGGGCCGGTCAACCTACGAGCGCTAAGGCATGAAAATGCATCTTAAGTGATTGATGACCTGCTGCAAACGGTCAACACAGAAATAGAAGATACAATGCAGGAGGCCGAAGGAAAATAAAACCTAAGGCATTAAAGGTTTGAGGGAACGAAATACAGGCTTGCAGACTCGACATAAAACCCTAACCCTAGGTGGGCACCACCAAACCCTTCGATGAACCATCTCTTTTTCGTCCATTGGTTGGCTAGGGTTTTTCTAGTTTCCCGAGTAGTTCTTTGAGCCTCCTATTATATGCCCTTACATTTTCATTCTTCCCTTGTCTGGTGTTGTAGATTTCCGCTACAATCTCATTGTCATCTCTCAGAAGTTTAAATTCATTCTCGAAGGCTTTCCTCAATTCATCCCAGGAAGTTTTCTGTGCTGCCTCCAAGTCTGTATACCAGTCAATTGCGATACCTCTTAGTGTCGCTGGGAGCGCTTTTACCCAATAGTCTTCGTCCTCTTGTCCATTTGCCACCCATATGGTTTCACAAGTTTTGCAGTGCCGGACAGGATCCTCTGACCTGTTCCCCATGAACTTCAGCAACTTCTGCCTTTCACTCGCCGGTGGAGTCACCATCTTTTTCCCGGGGTACCCTCTCTGTGTGTTTGACCCGATTCGACTGGTTCTACCGTGTCGTTCCGGTGTCCTCCCGACACTGTCAGCCACGTACGCTTCCTTCCCACATCCGTTCCCAGCGTCCTCTACACTTCAAGTTACCTCTGGTTCTTTCTGGTTCTCCCTCTGCGCAGGGGTCTTGGGCTCAGGTCCTCTTATCCTCGGTCTTTCGTCTGAAATGGACAATGCCACAATACGACGTATATTGTCCTCTAGTTCTTCTGTCAGTTTCTTCCCATTTTCTTTTTCTCTATTTGTTATTGGTGTTCTAAAATTCTGTTCATCAACCCCTTGGTTTACTTCTTCATGTCGTTCATTTTCTTTTTCAATAATCTGTTTTAATCTTTTTCTACGTTCTACTTGTTCCTTTAGTCTTAATGATCTTCTTACTATTTCTTCTGGTGTTTCTTGCCCAACTGGTATTTTATTCTTGTCCTTATTAAGCTGTATGGGCATTAATTATGCTTACCCTTATCAGTTGTACGGCGTGCGACGGTGATCGGCGTCGCGTTCCTCCTCTTGTTTCAGACATTCCTCATACCTCCTGAGTATTTGTTGTTGTCGCAATTTCCTCTCTTTCTTCTCGAAGGTCTTGGAAGGTTATCAGGTTCCTTGCCAGAAGTCGAGGAATGCGGTTCAAAAGGTTGTCCACCTCGCTATTGACACGCAGGTTTTCTGAAATAACCTCCTCTGGAACCTCTCTACGGATGGATTCGTCTCTCACGTATTGTTTGACTAATAACAACCACAATTTTACCAATTCCTGCGTTACTTCATCTTCTCGGCTTCTGGGTTTATTCTCTTCTCTGTCGCTTCCCTCGCGTTCTTCTTGAATCTCTTGTACTATTTTTTCTACGTGCCTCTATTTTGTACTTCCTCATCGGTGTCAATCAGTTGCCCCATTATGCTGCCATCTCCATCATGTTTTTCTCCACCCTGGTTACACTCGACGGTTTGCTTGTTTTTGACGATGTCACTTGCCCGATGGTTTCCGACGACTTAACTTGTCATCGACAGTCAACTTGTCATCCGATGGCCTCGGACGACTCAACTTGTCATCGACTTGTCACCCTCGACCCATTTTCGAACTGGCAACGGCGCCAAATGTTTATTGCAATATCGTGTGTTTCATAAAATATGAAGTCAACAGAGATAAAGAAGTAGTAGTATAGTGCATCGTACAAACATAACAGAATTACTCAAAACGGACCATTGTATTCATCATTGATTCACAGGAAACATTACAATGTTAATGACAGCAACTTACATATTCATCATGACTCCAATGTCTGCATATCAACTATTCTCAAAATCATCGATATCTGACTACAATGCATTGACGACTTAAATACTCATTGTCAAGGTTGGTTGTGATGCCAACCTTTGGTACCGACTCCAAACTACCCGACCCGTCAGTTGGTACCGACAACTAATTACATCATTTGTTTACCTAAACTATTTTGCTGTCTACATATGTCTTTGGGTGTTAGGCGCTCAAATTCACCTTTATAAACACTTAGTTTCCAAGGTGCTCAAAGGTGATTGTAGAAACAAGAAATTGCGCCTAAGCTTTAAGTTGCTCAAGACCTCCTTTGCAAGGCACCTTAGATGGTGATCAAGGTATGAAAATGCGCCTTACTTGAATTTGGCTTATTCTTTGATATTTTAAGGCTTTTAACACTTGTTTACACCCTTGTGAAGCTATTTCATCCTTAGGCGGCCATTTTGAGGTTATTGATCTACTATATTGCCAAGGCGCCAAAATTGGTGATTTAATGCATGAAGGGCGCCTCACTTCCTAGATGCTCTTTCTCCTTCCACTTAGGCCCAACTTTTGTGATTGTTGGAACATGAATAGGCGCCTTGCTCACAATGTGTTTTCCTTGCCAAATTTTCAATTCTTAAGTTAGGTGCCTTGATGTAACTTCTCCTTGCTCAAGGCGCAATCTTGAGGCTGTCTGAATGATGAAAGGTGCCCGGAGTTCTAGGCGGAGTTTGGAGGTTGTGCAAGTGGAGAAATGCGCCTAAGATCTTATAGCAAATTTGCACCTAACTTTGAAAGTCGCCGAGGTAAGGTATATTGAAAAATATATTTAAGTATACTAAACTTATACTTTAAATATTTTTCAATATACCTTTCAGGATGTTTGAGATAGGTCTCGGATCCATCGGATTTCACATGTAGATTCTAGATTTTGAGGGATCCACCAGATTTCAAACTTAGTCAATTTTTAGGATTTTCAGGATATCAGACTTAGTCATTTTTCAGAATCTCAAACATTAGGATCAAGTCATCAGGGGACTATAGGACTCAAACACTACTGACTTCATCATGAAACTATCCTTGACATCATCCAAGACTCAAGAAAAGCACTGGAGCTCAAAAAAAAGGGGGTCCCCATTTGCAATGGGGTGCTGTGTGATTAGGTCACAACATCTAGCGTCAATCCGAATAAATGTTCCTGAACATTTCAGAGACAGACTCAATCCATACTCAGAAACTTCAGATACCCTTCCTCTACTCATCAGCCAGTTAGACGAGAACTTAAAAAGGAAAAGAATCATAGATTGTATCAAGACACTACATCTCCTGATGTGTGATTAAAGATAAATTTCAATTAAAACAGTTTCTTAAATGTTCCAGAGATAAACAAAAATCAAGTTTCAACATTTCCATGTATACCCACACACCAGATCAAATAAACACGACTTCCTGATCAAAGAATCAAAACCAATTGCCAGCGCGATTATCCATATTTGAGGATTCAAGTGCGAACACTTGCATTCATTCCTATCCCGTAGAACCCAGAATCATCTAAGTTCACTTGTCTCAAGCTAGGTAAATTCATGAAAACGGATGGACGGATAAATATACATATTGATGAAACGGGCGATGATGGTATGCAATGACGTGTAGACAGAATGATGGATTGAGGATGATACAGGAAATGGATATGCAATGAAACGGAGAGGAATGAAATGCAATAAGACATTGTGTCCCTACCATGATGCTTGTTTGCCAGGTTTTCATCATGGTACTTATCCAAGGCGCCACCAAAGGTGGTTTTCACCAGCGGACGAAATTTTTCTCTTTACTATTTTTTCATTTTTTTCATTTTTTCTCTTTTTTTATTTTTATTTTTATTTTACTAGGATGACCATTACACACGATGCCTGTTTGCCAGATTTTCACCGAGGTAACGAATAAGAAGAACTCCAGAGTTTGATTTTGCAAATAACACGATGGTCCATTCAAAACCACGTCAAGTTAGTATACACACTGATGTTGGCAGGAAATGATAAAATGATATGGAAAGAGTGGATTATGATATGGATTATATAAAACAGATAAATGGAAAGTGTATCCAAACATAAACCAAATAAGTGGTAGGATATGCTGGATGGCGGAAAATGTAGTGGGAACGGATGGTACACAGTGGAACGAATGGAATGAAACCATAATCAACGTTTGTTCATATCGACCTAAACTTCCAAGCTTGCACGGGAAGGGAGGTAAATGAAGGAACGGGAATAGTGATTAGTGAATGGGTGAAACAATAACTTCATAACCCACACAAACTTAGAATATTCTTTCTGATTTCATTTCGCGAGATGAAGTAACATGGGTGGAATAAAATGGAAATGGAATGGAGTGAATAGAAAATGGACTTACTGGATGCGGAAACCCTTTTTGATTTCAGCTTCTTGAACTTAAGTACCCAGAGCTCTATCTTGTAATTTAGGAATATGGAATGAAACAACCTTAAGTATGATTTGCTTTGATTTCTGGCATTTGTGCTTTAAGGCATATGATCTTTGGATTTTCTTTGCTTTAGGAGTCACAACATCCAGATATTTATTTCATGAAACAATGGAGTGGAGGAATGGACTGCAAGCTTCTAATTTAGACGACACTCACATTCGCTAACCATGATTAGAAAATGGAAAACAATAAGTAAAAGGAGATGAAGGATAAAGAAAGTGAAGGTAGAGTGGATGACGGAAGGTATAGATAGTTACATGCTTTTAAACTTTGCTTAGTAACGAAAGTGGAATGGATACATATGATAGGTGGATAATGGAAAATGGTGGATTAATGCGGAATGGATGGGAATACCAACATCTTAACCTTACTTACCTTGCAGTGACCAAGGCTATATGAATTGACATGGATGAGCTCCAAATGTTTCATTTATAAGGACTTCAATTTATCCATTTGGAGTGTGTAACGAACAACAGGACCATATAAATGATTCAGAGATCAAACTTGAATTCATTATTGGATGGAAAATGGTAAAATGGATGGAGGCTTTATTACTGATACTGTATGGAGTGAAAAAATAAAGGTATGTGGAAATGTAATATAATGAAATGGAGTGAAACCATGAATTACCTTGAGATTTTCACCTGAGCCAGGTTCACAAAGACTCTCCTAGAAACTTCGGGATCATTAAAATATGTAAGATATAAAAACCTCAAAATACTTCAGTCAATACCGAACAAATGACTCATCTCCCAAGAGCAAGCAATCATGCTATCTGACACTAGCGATGGAATCCACGGGAAATCCATCAATCATGACCCAAATTTCTCAAAGGAACACATAAGAATTCATAAAATTTAGATTCGGCATTTTAAAACATTATAATCAAAAGATAACAGTGTCAAGACACAATATATGATTAACTTCTAGGTCAAGTCCACAGTCTAACTAGATAAATTGAAAGAAAAACATCATGAGAATCTAAGACTTTCATGAATGGATGTCTAAGAAATGAACTAACATGTTATCCCGAATTGAAGCTAGAGTGTGTGTTTAATATAACATCACCTTCTTACAAATAGGAAACCCGACACGACAAACAAACTAAACAAAACAACAGACAACTAACACCTACGAAAAACAAACAACAACAACTAAGGAAAGCGAACAACTAATCTACGAAAACAAGACAAACTAACAACTAAGCTAAGGACAAAACAACAACAAGCAAGCAACTAAGCTAAGACAAACCAACACTTGAGTCAAATGACATCAAGTAAGCAAATCTATTCTAAGACGCAACATGAAAGAAAACCCTATTCTAACCTAGCTATGTACAAGCAACAAAGAGATGCAACCCAGGACACCGAGTATATACATGTCCTAGCATGGCTTTCTAGTATGTACATCAATAGTAATGCAACAGTGATAGTTCTCAACCGAGCGAATTCATCCTTGAACTCAGACCAATGACCCTTCAGGCGATAAACCTCAAATGCAGGAAATTTTTTTGGCGGTATCATGATCAATTGAGGATTCTCATCGGGACCATGATTTATCCAAATGCAGGTTGTTCTACCCAATTCGCCATAGTCAAGTTCATATTCAATGTGTTCAATATGTTCAAGATGTTCATGATCATTATCAATAGTACTATCAATTAGAAGTTCAGGATGTTCAAATCCAAAATTCCTCCAATCAATAGAAGGGAAAGATACAACCTGATGTTCGCTGTTTTCAATGAGACATGGCCTACCAAGCATTCGATCATACTCTATACATCTGTCAGGAGGTCGCCATTGATGGTTGATGAGCTTCTCGTCTTCTTCGTATTGTTTGATTTCATTGTCGAGCTCTTTTATGATCTCTAACAGTGGTGTCACCAGCTTCTTGATCTCAGCATCCATAGCAACAGCATGCTCTTCAATTGTCGTTCTCTTCGGCTTGATATCTTCTTGTATAATGATGGAAGTATCGAGCATCGACCTGAATTGGTCTTGTCTATTCACAAGCTCTTTATCAGCATACTCTTGAATAATATCTTCTAAATTCTTTTGCAATGCTTCTAATTCATGATCTTCTAACAACGTTCTCTGTACTTCCTGTAGCTCATTCTCAAGGATCTCTTGATGTAATATAGATGCATACTCCTCAAGAAACTTATCTTCATCAAATTCAGGTTCTTGCCATAAGCTCGAACTTCTTTCTTTCTCAATTGTGCTTGAAGTCCTCTAACATCTTCTAAACCCTGTTTACAATCCTCTAATGCTTCTGATAACTTCTGTCCGAATGCTTCTATCTCTTCAGGATTGATAAACTCGTATTCATATTCTTTCTCACTTGTACATTGCTTATCAAGGTTCTTTGTAGTAGATACTTCTTCCTCAACAGGTACACCAGCTTCTACTTCCTGCATGGCTTGATGAATTGCTTCCCAACATTTCTCACAAGTGTATTCCAAATGATCTGTATCATGCACCCTACACCAATTTCTAGAAAGCAATATATCGTCTACACTTAAATCCTTGTCATTCTTCAATACCTTCTTGATCTTCTCTTTAAGCTTCTTGAATGCTTCACCATCGACAAGAGTATTGGGATCTATCTTTAAAAATACAACTGGCTCATGTACTTGTAAGAACAAAATTTTCCTTTGCACAGCTAAGTCCATCCTTGATAAGAATGTTATACAATCTGCTTCTCTATGATCATTTGTATTATGAATACGACATCCATACTTGCACTCGAAATTTTTCAAACTCTTGCCACCAAGATGCTCATTCAATGACCACCATAGTTGGAGAACAATTGGAGTTGAATTTGCAGGATCATACCCAACAACTTGCCGCATATTCAAACTAGAATCCATGGTTGAGAAATTCACCTTCTGATTTTTTTATTTTTTGCTTTTTTTTGGATTTTTTGAGCTTTTCTACTTTTTTTTGTATTTTTCTGAAAAATCAATCCACCACTTCGGAGTGTCTGGTTGCTCTACTTGAAATGAAGAATATCCAAGCTCAGGCCCTCCTTCTAGTGCCAAAAATGTTGATGATTGTTTTTTGACAAGTCAACAATAGAGTAAAACACTAGAGTATCCCACTCTCTCTTGAATAAAGCCTTCCGAATGCTAAACAAAGTGATCAATCGAGACAACTCCAAGGTTCCTTTATTTAAGGTGCATTCTAGTGATGATTAGAAGATAAATTGGTGCCTAAGTGACATGCTCTTTACTTACCTTACCCACTTCCATAGTAGTTGATCTCACAAAACAATATCTTTTCATCTAGGGCGCTCAAGGTGATCATTCAAGTACAAAGTGCCAGGGTACCAAAATTGGTAAGAATCCTTATGAAGGGCGCCAAAATTGGCAAGAAGAGGCATAAGATGCGCCTAAAGCTCCGAACCTTCTCAATCACTCTCCAAAGCTTCTAGGAGACCCCTCCACCATCTATACGCCAACTTTGAATGTTCCATGTTTTAATATCAAAGGCGCCAAAATTGGGTGAGAGAAACAGGGAAATGCGCCTTTTGTCTTGGAGGACTTCTTGCTTCATTTGTCATGTGTTTAAACATTGGTTGAGGTTCAAAATGGAAATATCTACTTCAAAAGCTTGATGAAAATCCCTTTGGTATTGGGCGCTCAAACACACTTCCTCAAGAATCAACTCCTTAGGCGCCCAATACACTCATAACAAGAAAATGCGCCTTAGACATAAATGAGTATCTTCTCTACATTGGGCGCTCATCTAAAATGATTTTGGTTGAAATAGGCGCCTTGGCTAATTAACAATGAACTATACCCCCCTATGTTAGGCGCACTTATGAGGTAAAACAAACAAGGAAATGCGCCTTAACCCCTAGTGTGTTACTTGAGACTTCAACTTCGTGTTCCATCAAGGCGCTTATTCATTATTAAAGGCCTTTTAAGTTAGGTGCCCAAACTCCTTTTAACCAACCATACACTGACTTTGAACACCAAGTACTCCTAGGCGCAAAAAATCTCCTCTCTTCAACCATCTACTCTCTGGGCGCTCAAGATGATCATAGTAACAAGAAAGTGCGCTTACACTTCATTTGACAAAATTTAGCCAATTTGGAGATTTTTACACAAGGCGCTCAAGACTTGAATACCATTCTTTCTTAGGCGCCAAAAAGTGACCATTTGGATGCAAATATGCGCCTATGTCTCTTGAGCTTTATACTTGTCATCTTTTATGCTTTTTAAACAATCGTGAATGTCCTGAATAAATTCCCTCATCTAGGCGCCCAACCTAAGATGTCATTTCATGTATCTTCTTCCAAGGTGCCAGAATGAGGTGATATAGACTAGAAAGTGCGCCTTGACTAATCCTTGATGTTTCAGGGTTTCATCTTGTATCCAAACTCTTGAGAGAGACTCTTGCCTTTAGGCGCCTAAGCTTCATGATCTCAAACCTCTTTGATTGCTAGGCACACAATGATGATGATTTGATATTATAAGGGTGCCTAAATCTTCCTTTGCTTTCCCCGAGCTCTTATCACTACAAATCCTTCACTTAGGCGCCTATGTAAGATCATTTGAATAAGAATTGGCGCCCAAATCTTATAACACGTTGTATAATGATCATATCACTCTCTTTCAAGGCGCTTAAACAAGGCCATTCCAACATAAAGGTGCACGCAAACTTCATTCATATCTACTTCATTCCTCAGTCTCCAAGCCATTGCAAAAGACTCTTTGTCAAGTTCCAATACCTTCTTGGCGCCAAAGTTGAATTCTCCCACACATGGTGCGCCTAGACTTAGATGAGTATCTCCTCCACTTTCCATGTGTTTGAAGGATCACAGATGCTCTACAAGACTTCACCAAAGTCAATCCCTTTCAAAACTTGTAGATTTAAGTTAACTTTTTCCCAAGGCGCAAATGTGAGGGTATACAAGGAAAATTGGCGCCTAGCCCTTTAAAGCACCCTTTGCTAAGTTTGAACATCCAAAATGGCTCCAAGTGTGATAAGAATGATGACTTCTCAAGGTCTCACCATAGGCGCTTTATTAGGGTCGTTTTGAATTGAATTGGCGCCTAGAGGATATGAAGTTTTCTTTCACTCACCTTACTCCACTTCTATTGTAGATGATCTCACAAGACATTATCTTTTCATTTAAGGTGCTCAAGATGATCAGTTATGAAGGTAGAGAGCGCCTTAATAGAATGAAACAATCTCCAATTTAAGGCGCACGTCTAGGGTGAAATAAGTGGCAAAGTGCGCCTAAACTCCTACTTGGCCACTTTCTCTGCAAATCTTCACTCATCGAGGCATATTGAGTCCAAAACACCATTCTCACATACAGATCCTTCTCAATTGGACCTAAGGAATTCTCTACACTACCTCCGCCGGCTTATCAACTGACTAACTCTGAGATGATTACAAACAATCTGACCTAAAAACAACTAATCCTATGAAGAAAACTGGGGTCCCCATTTGCAATGGGGCGATGTGTGATTTGTTCACGAACATTTCTCCCGTGGAGTCGCCAGATGCTGTATGATGTAGCATATGTCCATTCCACCGCAGGTCTTATCCATTGCCTAAGTATGATGTAACATGGTCCATTCCACCGCTGGTCTTCTCTACCTTTTGAGGTATTAATGTTGCTTCTTCCTAACAAGTCTACCTCCAATCTCTCAATGTGTTCTATGATCTTATATCATGGGTTTGTTTCTAAGGACCTTGCCTTCGTTACATAAATCAAGTATGATTACCCATATAAGATTAGCATAAATTAACATTTGGAAATATAGGTGTAGCATACTTATCTTATTTTCCCAAGCAATTAATATTCAATCTGCTTTATGATCTCGAGACTTAGAAATTATTAATTTTTATATTTATATTTATATTCTTTTTTTCTCTTTTCTGCCTATCCACCATTTTCTTATAACCTTTTATATCTTATGAAATGTGTTATCTTGGTAAGGGGTATACCCCTTCCAACGGTCATATCCCTTTTATGACTTTGTTCATTGTTTAACCAATTGCATATATGCAAATCGTATCACTTTTATTCATTACCTTTATTTAAGCGCTACCCTTTATATTTGTTATTTAAGGTTTCAGATGTATTTCTTTAAGTTACTTTACTATAATAAATTGTTGTTGTCTTAGATATTATCGCATGCTTCTTGTATTTACTGCAGCCAAGTCCTAATTTTATATCAAATTATTTAAACTACTTTTTGTCCTTTATAGGATAGACTCGCTGTTGACACTACTTTTATAATTATATCTTATTTATTATATTTATATTGCTAATATTTATATTTATTTCTATATAATAATATTTAAATTGTTAATATTTAATAATATATATTATATTTGTATATATAATATATTTATTATTATATTTATATTATTATAATAATATTTAAATTATTAATATTTACATTTATATTTATATTGATTATTTATAAATATAATATATCCGTTAATATATTATATTTAAAATATTTATAGATAATATCATATAATATTATATATTTATAATATTATATATATTTATTAATGGACTATTGCAGGGATATTTAACGACATTTTAAATCTTTAATTTAAACCATGCCTTAATATTGGCACATGACATGAACATCATGTTAGACCTGTTGGTTCTTTTTCCCGACTGGATGCTTGCTCCCAGTTATCCCTACAAGGTAGCCATCATTGATCAACAGGGTTCCCGGGCCAGAGGCCAACAGTACAGGAGATAGACTCTATAAATATCTCCTCTTCTTCTTTAGGCTCTGCAGAACCAAGGGGGGTATTCCCTACTCAACATCCATGAAATATGCTTATTAACTGACTGGGATGTTGACACAAAGTAGATAAATCCTCTCTTATGCAGACCAAAACTGTGGAATAAGTGCAAAGGGGCTAGCTTTGGGCCTATGTTCAACTGTGAATCAGAGGATTTTGGTCCTACAAACTACTTCTAATGTCCTAAAAGGTTGTATTTAAAGTTTGAGTTTGATTTTTGGTATTTGGATGCAAAACAAGGACCTTGGTTGTAACCTCAATACAAGACTGGATCGGTGCCTATCTCAAGGCTTGGAGTCAATAGACATACACATGTAAATGTACACATAAACTTGGATCAATGACTGGGTCTCAAGGGGATTGTTTAGTAGCTGCCTTACAGGTACTTCCCAAGACTGAGTATTCAGTTATCTTTGCTTACAAAATCCTCACTGCAATATATTCTTCCCAACACTTAACCTAAAACATTTAATCTACTCCTTGAGCTGAAGTAAAAGATCAAGCATTCAATATAGCAAACCTATATTCTAGAACCATAAACACCCCTTAGCTGTTTAGATTCAGAAGAAGAAAACATTCAATGTGGAGACAGATAACAAAATACATGCAATGAAGCATTACTCATATGAAACAACATGAAACCAGTAAATTTATGCATAAAACATATAACATGAGATTTATAAACTCACAAAACACCCAAGATAGAGCCACCAATGAAGTTGTATCTTATCACAGCACCAAAATTTGTCCAGTTTTCAACAACAGAAATGAGTAACAGAGTTTGCTTATAAAGCACGAACCTGTACTCAGCAATAAATTACATAGCAATTCAAAATTCGCCAGATACAAAGCAATTTCAGATTGGCGCCCAAAGCAATTAATGCAGCTAGAGACAAAACGGGAAGAAGCAGGAGAAGGGCGAGGAGTAGATGAACTCGAGCCCTGTGCCGCTACTAGAAGATTTTCCAGTTGAAGGTGGTAGCTGACATGTCCCTTCAGCCCATACCTATTTGCAATCCTGCCATTAATGGCATACCAACTCGCAGCTCCTCTTGGAATTTGCAGCAGCACGTTAATGGAGTTTTCCCGCTCAAAACAACTTTCAAATTTGTGAGATCAAATAATCTCACATTCACCCTGCAGCGACCTCTTCAGCACTTTATAAACCATGTCATGAGCAAACCTAGTGTCGTGTGCTTTTGCCATGCACGACTAGCAAATCACCCGCCACTCAACCCATCGCCTTGACTCCTGTCGACACTAAATCTCGTCGGAATGACCAAGACCCTCGAAGCAATACTTTCTTGTCATTCCGATGAACACCATTTCGCTAATGACCCTGCGATCCACAGCTCCATTGGTGAGAACCTGAGTGTCGGAGCGACACTCACCAGGTATGCCGATAGTATACGTCTCACCGACCGTTCAACATAACGCCTTGTAATCACCTCGTTGGCTAGATACTTCTCATTGGCAAACTCCATGCAATCATTCCCGATAGGCATTGTCTTGGCTATGTTACCTTCAAACCATGGTCTGTCGGCCAGACCCCAACCCATCGGCACAACCTAAAACTCCCCTGCCAATACTACCACTCTCGCCGACAGCATCACCCCCATCGGCGCGACCAACCCAATGGAGCAACACTTTCCACCTTTGCCGATGGGGAAAAGTTACGCCGACGACCACACAATATAAATCCCTGCTATCATCGGTGATCGGTGAGAACACGAGATGGTCTGCCGAAGATTACCCTCACGTTGATAGACTAGAGAACCTTAGGGTCTGAAATGAAAAATGCCTGCTAATTTTTGCTTGAAAACCTGACTCCATTTGGGAACCACCAAGACCAACCTTAGATGTCATAAGAAATGCATTAGATGCATTAAGAGCAGTTTTATAACAGCAATGAATAATAGAACAGCAATGGAACAACAGATCGGCCTGCCACATCATGGGTGAAATCATGGATCAGCAAGTGAAAGTACAGCCATATCAATGTTATGTCATACTACAGCTACAAGCGTTATATCAACATCATGCAGTGCCACTATACTGTCACAATTGCTTCTTGAAGCATAAAAGGTGTATAATTTATCAAATGCCAAAGAGTCATATGACTACTCAAGTGCCATAACAGAAGCTCATTAAAAAGGACAGTCATACATAAGATTTCTTCAATACACAGTCATGATCTAAGCATGAAAGGAACAGCAAAGGCCTTATGCATTGTCCAGGCATAATAGAAGCAACATCAAGTGTTACAGCCATGATAAAGGACAGCTCAAACTACAGAGTAACAGTCTTGGCATATCATACAGCCGTATTTGTTGGCAACAAACACGGTCTTCAGCAGATATGAAACATAAAGCTGTGATTCCTCTTTAATGATCAAAAGCTAGCATGTGAACAAAGAACAATGCAAATAAAAGTACATGTGGGTAGTGTTATGAAACAGTTATCTTCAGATTGAGGACATCACGGAATCTACAGTTATGATCAACACTATCAAAGCAGAGATAAAAGAGATACATAACATGCAAAGTTGTTTAAGTGTGAGTCAACTTAAGGATATATGACAACCTAGAGCAGTCATAGTCAAGGCAGCATTGAAGAACAAGAGTATCTCATAATCAAGGACAGTGTACTGCAAAGGACAGCCAACAAAGAACAGAATGCCACAAAATTTCATTGATGCAAGGTATCATGAAACGCTTATACACAGGTAGTTCTTCAAATACAGTGTTACAGGCGCAAAACCTTCATGACACAAGAATCCGCCCTTCATAAGGTTTGCAACCTTACAAGGAGCAACAAGTAATTATAGTCATGAGCCCTGACAAATATATCATGTAACTGTAGACAGAAGAAAAGTTTTACAACTGTAGTTATCATGCATAACACAGTCTTTAAGACTGTCATAAGAGTTTAGAAAGGACAGCCATACATGACAGTTAAGTATAGATGAACAGTCAAATGACAGTTATCAAAGATAACCTACAGTGATATATCAACAATGCTAGAACAATCAATGACTTTGTAGGCATCCATGAGGCAGTCATCTTCATCCTAGAGCAGCCTTAAATGACTATTATAGAATGACAGGGGATAACCAATCCAAAAGAGTGACAGGGTTTCATGTAAGACATTTCATTGTCTATGTCAAAAGCCAGAGCAGTTATCAAAGACAGTCCAAGACACTTGATGATAATTGCCAGAACATTCAAAGAACAGCAAAAACAGTCATTGACCAGCAGCAAAAAAGGTCATAAAGGAGAAGAGAGAACTTGGATTATGCATAACAGCATTGGGACAGCAGTCCATCAGTTAGAACGGTGAGTTGCATACCCTAGCCAAAGGGACAATGAGCTTTAGCATCTTTATCATGACTGTCAATAGTGCAACAAAAGTAAATATATTTAACCATCAACGAGAATGTTAGAACTATCAACTAAGGAACAGCAGAAACAAAAGATGTTGCAGTCATATCATGTGAAGGTGTCAATGACAGGAAAGTGTCGAAAAGTCATATATAATGATTGCATTTCAGACATGATGGTCATTTGACTATGGAACAGTCATATATGATGACTGTATTTTAGTGACCAAACATGTTATCTAAAGCCTGTTCCAGCCTGAAGAAAAGGTCAACAAAATAAGTATTTATGTCATGTCCCCATTTCCGGCTTGATCATCAAGTGATGAATGGATTAGCCTACTCCTCATTCCCGGAGGCTAATTCTGAATGATAAGGGAATGAAATGGGTTTTGACTAACTCTGGGTGTTATTTTGCAGGAAGAATCAAGGAGTTTTGAGTCAGAATCCACCAAGTCATGAGCAAGGCGCCCATTTTGGCAGAACACACCCCTTCTGGCGCCTAGCTTCAAGAGTCACTTCTGGCATTGAAGATGAGGATTCAAACAGAAGGCGCTCCACCTGGATGGGTTCCACCAACCAAGCGCCTAGAGCAGATATGGACTTGAGCAAGGTATAATGAAGTTTTCATGCTTGGGCGCCCATGTCATGATGAACCTACCAAATGTGCGCCTTGGGTTTTGAAGGATGTAATCAAGAGGATGGAGTCATCTAAGGGTATGATATGAACCTATTGAACTTGCAGGATCTTCTAGTGTTGAGTTTGGAATCATTGAAGTGGTCTAAGTGAGTTAGGCGCACTTCCTAGCCTTCACAACACTCAAAGTGCGCCTAGTCCTCATATTGCGCCTAGATTCCTTTACAAATGGTGAATTCCTTGAAGGATTGATCAAGTGAAATCTCGCCTTCAAAAGATCCAGTGGAAATGGTTGATTGATCACATGATGAAGTTTTCTAAGTGAGGCGCTAGCATCAGGTTATATCATCCAACATGAGCGCCTAGAGCATCAAGGCGCCAATGCATGATTCCAGGACACTGAATTTGCGCCCAAGGTTGAAGAAGGAGTTTTGTCGAAGGCAAGTATGGTTGAGTTGTTAGATTGAGTCTCTGGCACTCTAGATATGCGCCCTAGTCTTGAAGTCACTTGTGAAGGCAAGATTCCAAGGCATCAAAGGTAGTGGACTTTCAGTTGAGCGCCCCTCCATATCAAACATATGCCTAAGTGGCAAGGCGCCATTTCTTGTTGAGGTAATCTCCTAAAGGCGCCTAGGCGCTAGATCATGACAGAAGCAAACCTTAAATAGCGCCCTATGTTAGATGATAGTTTGATGTTCAATGGAGATCAAGTTGTTTGATGAAGTGATCTTAGGCGCCTAGATGCCACTCTACAACACTCCAAGTCCACCTAAAACATCAAGGCGCCAAGACAGGATTCAATGACCTTGAAAATGCGCCTAAATAGGAATATGCTCTCCAAACTCCTCAAGAGGTCAGGGCGCCTGGTAAGGGTGTATTTTGTTTGATTTCAAGACTCCAGAAGTGAGCAATGGCATAGAAGATAAGGCTTTCAGGGTAAGGCGCCAATCTGGTTTCTTTCCTGCCAATAAGTGCGCCTAGATGAAGTTGAAGACTTTGACAAGATGTTAATGCTCTGTATGAGGGCGCTAGATTAAAAAGGAACTTCAAAGGGTTTGATTGCAAGTGTTTGAGAGTTTGAATAGTGTAGAACACCTTCATAAAGATGCTAGGCGCAGATACTAGTCAAAATTACCTCAAAGGTGCGCCTAAGGTGGATACAAGTCCCCAAGACCAGTTTAGATGCAAGGCGCTCCATCAGGGGGCAAGGTTATGTTCATGTGAAGTCAAATTGCTTTCAAATTTCCTTGAAACGATGACAAGTTAGAACCTAGGCGCCAAAACCCCTGTAAATCCTTCAAATATGCGCCTACCTTGTGAGGTGATGAGTTGAACATTCCAAATCTTCAAATGTTTAAGTATGGATCCAGAGGAGTTCACTTCCAAAGACAGTATCTTCCAAGGATGAGAATTTATGACTTAGGTGCACTTCCTGGTGAGATCCTCCACAGCTGGCGCCACAGTTAGAAGAACCCTAAAACTGCGCCTAAAGTGTTTCAAGAAGTGGTTAAGGTTGTTACAACTGTGTGAATGCCCATTGGTCAGAAGGATAGCATTTGGATCCGTGTCAGGACCTTTGGATAAGATCGCCAACTGAGGATGAGTTGTCAAGAAGAATATTCCTTTGGATATGCTCCTTGGGAAATGTGCCTTGGTTCCTCTTTGTGCATTGAAAAACGTGTCTTCATTGCCTTTGCAAGGCCTATAAAAGGAGGAGCTCTCTCATTCATTTGGCATCTATTCATTTTGACAAAATTCTCTCTGCAAAGCTATTGAGCTTGTGATCTTGAGGCCTGCGAGTTTCAAGTGTTGGGGTGATGCTCCCTCAACAAGCAAGGTGATGCTCCCTTGTTATATTGTGAGGTGTTGACATTCAGTTGACATCATTGAGTTTTATTAAGTTGATCAATTGTGAAAGTCATTGTAATCATCAAGGCTCCAAGGCCTGCTTTTGTATTTCCTCTTGAATAAGTTGTAACTTCATGCTATTGAAAGCATTATCTATGTAATAAGACATTTGCAATAAGATTGAATCAAGTAGGAGACAAGTACCCAGCTTCAAGTTTGAATCATTCAAATAGCTATCTTTGATGTTTGCCATAAAGTGCTAAGCAGTTGATAAGTTTAGTACAAGTAAATTTATCTAAGTTACGGAAAAATTTTAGTAGAACTAGTTGGGTATCTTACAGTGGTATTAGAGCTAAGATCCTGCCAGCCTCTGGGTTATGCAGCTGCCTAAAGCAGGTCCACATAGGTATTATACAAGAAGAACTAGACAACTACAAGAACAACAGCAACAACATCACACAGAAGTTCCAGCTATCATGGCTGAGGAAAGAAGAAGTAGAAGTCCACCTGCTGATGGTGAACGTGAAGCCAGAGAGATGTTCAGGAACATGGCTGTTGGACATAAACAAACAACTCAAATTCTGCAACAAGTCTTACAAACCCTTCAAAACATGAATCAGGATGAAGCAGCTGGGCAAGGTCCTAGAGATGCAGCTAGACATGAGAGACAAGAACGACATGATGATGATGCTGCTGCTAGTGCAACAGGCAGAAGGGTTCGCACACGAACTCGTACAGTTGATAGGCCTTTAAGACCAACTTTCCTTCCACCACCACTTGAACAAGACAATGAAGTTGATGAAGAGTTTGATGAAGGAGATCAAAATAACTTCGAAGATGAGATAGCTCTCTTTGCAGATCTCTATGCCAGATTACCAGAACGTGTTCGGGATATGATGACTTTCAATGAATATTGCCAACAGAAGAGGGAAGATAGGGATAGGCGAGGTAGAACAAGAGGCTTTCGTCCTAGACGGGATGATGATACAAAGGAGTATAAAGAAGCATTGAATCGAGTTCCCATCCCTACCTTTGATGGAAGTGGTAAGCTCAGTGCTAGGGCTTGGGTAAACAAGCTGGATACATACCTTTCACTTAAGCCTTTGACAGAGAAGAAGGCAATTCAATTTGCTACTATGCATCTTGAAGGTTTGGCTTATGAATGGTGGCATCATGGCCTTGTCTCTCAACATCATGATAGGATAACTTCCTATGATGAGTTTGTAACCAAGCTGATTCAGAGGTTTGATAGAAAAGACACTGAAGTGTACTATCGCGAACTAGCTCAACTCAAGCAAGAAGGAAAGGTTGTGCAGTATGTTAATGACTTTCAGAAGATCGCAGTAATGGTACCTGATATGACTGACCGAAGAATCACTATGCTGTTCATTGAGGGATTGAACAATCAGATCAAGCCATTGGTAAAGGTACAAAGGCCGACAAATTTGGAAGAAGCAATTGATTTTGCTCTAGATCTTGATACTACTCCTGTCTATCAGCCTAAGAAAAAGTTCTATAAAGGTGTTAGCTCTACTCAAAGGAGACCCTCTTTTCCTCAAAAGATGACTCAAGGTCCATCTACAGCCGAAAGAGACGAGCTAAGAAGAAAGAAACTCTGCTTTTCCTGCAAGCAACCTTGGGAACCAGGACACAGATGCCTTGGTAAAGGTAAAGCACATCTGATTGAAGTTGTATCTGATGATGGAAGTGAAGAAGAGTCATTGAGTGAAGAAGAATCCACTCAGGATGAAGAGGAGGTACAACCAACTCTTAATGTTGTTTCAGAAGAAACATCTGACAAAATAACATTAGCAACTATCTCAGGAGTACCCAAGTATCATGCCTTCCGCATTCGAGGAGTTGTGAAGGGTCAGAGAGTCACTTGTCTCATTGACAGTGGTGCTACTCACAACTTCATAGATGAAGGTTTGGTAGCAAGGCGGGGTTTAACAGTTGAAGACTACGAAAGATTTCAAATAGCTGTTGCTGATGGATTCCTAATGAGTTGTACCAGAAAAGTGTCCCAACTGCAAATTCAAATGGGAGATTATTCTTTACAGGATGATTTCTATGTGGTTGGACTTGGGCATATTGATGTAGTACTTGGAGTGCAATGGTTACATTCACTTGGCAGAATTGTCCAGGACTTTCAGAAGATGGAATTGGAATTCATGCATAAGGGAAGAAAAATCAAACTGAAGTCAGTGTCTGATGGAAACCCCAGAGTTGTCTCAGCAAAACGAATGGAAGCATTGTTTAGGCATAATGATATTGAGTGGGCAGCCCAGGTTTGTATCAAAGACAACCAAATTCTCTCTGCTGAAGAAATTTATCCTGCAGATATTCAGGCAATGTTGGATAAGCATGGTAAGGTGTTTAGGGACATACCTCCAGGAATACCTCCTGATAGAGGTTTTGAACATGTAATTGAATTGGAGGATGGGGCTAAACCTGCTAATATTGCACCCTATCGGCATCCTAGGCATTTTAAGATTGAAATTGAGAAGACGATCAAAGAATTGATCGATATGGGGCATATAAGACCATCATCAAGTCCATTTGCATCATCTGTGGTGCTAGTGAAGAAGAAGGATGGAACAATGCGGATGTGTATCGACTATCACGCATTGAACAAGAGGACCATCAAGAATAGGTATCAAATACCTAGGATTGATGAACTACTTGATGAGCTGCATGGAGCAGTCTATTTCTCAAAGATAGATCTTTGATCTGGCTACCATCAAATTCGTGTCAGAGAAGAAGGCATTCCAAAGACGGCATTCAGATGCCATTACGGGCATTATGAATTCATGGTGATGCCGTTTGGACTGACAAATGCACCAGCTACTTTCCAGTCCTGCATGAATCATGTGTTCAACAAGCAGTTGAGGAAGTACCTGTTGGTTTTTTTCGACGACATCTTGATTTACAACAAGACATGGGAAGAACATCTTCAACACTTAGATGAAGTATTGAATGTCATGGAGAATCAATCTTTGTATGCAAAGATGTCTAAGTGTGATTTTGGCTTAAAGGAAATTTTGTACCTGGGTCATGTGATAGGAGCAAATGGTGTGAAAGTTCAAGAGGAAAAGATTGAAGCTATTCGCAACTGGCCAGTTCCCCGGAACGTATCTGAACTAAGAGGTTTCCTTGGCCTCTGCAGCTATTACAGAGGATTTGTTAGGGGATTCTCACAGCTTGCTGCTCCCTTGACAAATTTAACAAAGAAAGGAGCTTTCATTTGGTCAATAGAAGCTCAAGCTGCATTTGATAGGTTGAAGGAAGTAATGAGTACAACACCAATGCTGGCTTTGCCAGATTTTTCTAAGTCCTTTGTTCTAGAATGTGATGCTTCAGGAGAAGGCATTGGAGCTGTTTTGATGCAAGATCGACATCCCATCGCATTCGAGAGCAGGAAGTTGAAAGATACAGAAAAATTGTACTCAACTTATGACAAAGAGATGCTGGCAATTATGCATGCCTTGGCTTAGTTCCGCCAGTATCTAGTTGGATCTAAGTTTGTGGTCAGGACTGATCACAACAGTTTGAAATACTTTCTAGGGCAGAAAGATTTGAATGAAAGACAGCAGAAGTGGGTTGTGAAGATACAGGCATATGATTTCGACATTGAATATGTGAAAGGCAAGAAGAATGTGGTTGCCGATGCCCTGTCTAGAAGACCTGCTGTTTGTGCCCTAAGCAAAGTTTTAGTGGATTGGAAGGCTCAGCTTCTAGTTGAGTATTCCAAATCTAAATTTGCTTGTGAGATCATGGATGGAATCATTCAGGATGATAGGTACAAGGTGATTGATGATATCATCTATTATAAAGATAGAATCTATCTAACTCCTGAGTCGGAACTGAAGCAACAAATTTTGCAGTCATACCATGATGATCCACTTGCAGGACATCTTGGCTACTTCAAGACATACAGACAGATCAGGGAAAGATTCACATGGAAGGGTCTGAAGGAAGAAGTTCTTTAGTATGTCAGGGAGTGTCTGACTTGTCAACAGAATAAGTCAGAGCATACATTTCCAGCAGGGTTACTCCAACCACTACCAATTCCTGAACATAAGTGGGAGAGTATCTCTATGGACTTCATCACAGGTCTTCCGAAGGTAAATGGAAGAGACTGCATCTATGTAGTTGTGGACAGATTAACTAAGTATGCTCACTTCTTTGCAATTCCAGTTGAGTCATCAGCATTGCAAGTAGCTGAGCTATTCTTTCGTGAAGTCTTCCGACTACATGGCCTGCCTAAAACCATAGTCAGTGATCGAGATACCTGATTCATTAGTGTGTTTTGGAGAGACCTATTTCGACTAGTTGGAACTGACTTAACACCGAGCACTAGTTATCATCCTCAAACCGATGGACAGACTGAAATTGTAAACAAATGGCTTGAGGGATACTTGAGAAACTATGTGTCTGATCATCAGCGTGCTTGGATTAAGTGGCTACATCTGGGTGAATACTGCTACAACACCACTTTTCACATGTCAATTGGCATGACTCCCTTCCGAGCTTTGTATGGATATGAAGCTGTTTCATTTGTTGATTTGGCATTGGATGACAGTAGAGCTCCCAGAGCAAGTGAATTGATGAAGGATACTCAAGATATTTTGAGAGTCCTTAAAGAAAATTTGCAAAGAGCTCAAAATCAACAGAAGTTGTATGCCGACAAATACCGAGTTGAAAGAAGCTTTGAAGTAGGTGACATGGTGTTTCTGCGCCTTCAGCCATATAGACAGAGTACTTTGAAGAAGTCAGGTGCAGAGAAATTGAAACCAAGGTTCTACGGACCCTACAAAGTGTTGAGAAGAGTAGGGGAAGTGGCATATGAACTTGACTTGCCAACAGGAAGCCGCATCCACAATGTATTTCATGTGTCGTGTCTCAAAAAGGCACTAGGTCAACATGTGGTTTCAACTGATGAACTACCCCCACTCGATGAAGAAGGAATGCTTGCACTTGAACCTGAAAATGTGGTGGATATAAGGGAGCAGAAACTTCGCAACCGCAACATAAGAGAATATCTGGTGAAGTGGAAGGGTTGCCAATGGAGGATGCTACCTGGGAAGGTGAAAAGATTCTGGAGCATCCTAACCTTCAATTGCTTGAGGACAAGCAATCCCGGGAAGGGGAGACTGTCATGTCCCCATTTTCGGCTTGATCATCAAGTGATGAATGGATTAGCCTACTCCTCATTCCCGGGGGCTAATTCTGAATGATAAGGGAATGAAATGGGTTTTGACTAACTCTGGGTGTTATTTTGCAGGAAGAATCAGGGAGTTTTGAGTCAGAATCCACCAAGTCATGAGCAAGGCGCCCATTTTGTCAGAACACACCCCTTCTGGCGCCTAGCTTCAAGAGTCACTTCTGGCATTGAAGATGAGGATTCAAACAGAAGGCGCTCCACTTGGATGGGTTCCACCAACCAAGCGCCTAGAGCAGATATGGACTTGAGCAAGGTATAATGAAGTTTTCATGCTTGGGCGCCTATGTCATGATGAACCTACGAAATGTGCGCCTTGGGTTTTGAAGGATGTAATCAAGAGGATGGAGTCATCTAAGGGTATGATATGAACCTATTGAACTTGCAGGATCTTCTAGTGTTGAGTTTGGAATCATTGAAGTGGTCTAAGTGAGTTAGGCGCACTTCCTAGCCTTCACAACACTCAAAGTGCGCCTAGTCCTCATATTGCGCCTAGATTCCTTTACAAATGGTGAATTCCTTGAAGGATTGATCAAGTGAAATCTCGCCTTCAAAAGATCCAGTGGAAATGGTTGATTGATCACATGATGAAGTTTTCTAAGTGAGGCGCTAACATCAGGTTATATCATCCAACATGAGCGCCTAGAGCATCAAGGCGCCAATGCATGATTCCAGGAAACTGAATTTGCGCCCAAGGTTGAAGGAGTTTTGTCGGAGGCAAGTATGGTTGAGTTGTTAGATTGAGTCTCTGGCACTCTAGATATGCGCCCTAGTCCTGAAGTCACTTGTGAAGGCAAGATTCCAAGGCATCAAAGGTAGTGGACTTTCAGTTGAGCGCCCCTCCATATCAAACATATGCCTAAGTGACAAGGTGCTATTTCTTGTTGAGGTAATCTCCTAAAGGCGCCTAGGCGCTAGATCATGACAGAAGCAAACCTTAAATAGCGCCCTATGTTAGATGATAGTTTGATGTTCAATGGAGATCAAGTTGTTTGATGAAGTGATCTTAGGCGCCTAGATGCCGCTCTACAACACTCCAAGTTTGCATAAAACATCAAGGCGCCAAGACAGGATTCAATGACCTTGAAAATGCGCCTAAATAGGAATATGCTCTCCAAACTCCTCAAGAGGTCAGGGCGCCTGGTAAGGGTAGTATTTTGTTTGATTTCAAGACTCCAGAAGTGAGCATTGGCATAGAAGATAAGGCTTTCAGGGTAAGGCGCCAATCTGGTTTCTTTCCTGCCAATAAGTGCGCCTAGATGAAGTTGAAGACTTTGACAAGATGTTAATGCTCTGTATGAGGGCGCTAGATTAAAAAGGAACTTCAAAGGGTTTGATTGCAAGTGTTTGAGAGTTTGAATAGTGTAGAACACCTTCATAAAGATGCTAGGCGCAGATACTAGTCAAAATTACCTCAAAGGTGCGCCTAAGGTGGATACAAGTCCCCAAGACCAGTTTAGATGCAAGGCGCTCCATCAGGGGGCAAGGTTATGTTCATGTGAAGTCAAATTGCTTTCAAATTTCCTTGAAACGATGACAAGTTAGAACCTAGGTGCCAAAACCCCTGTAAATCCTTCAAATATGCGCCTACCTTGTGAGGTGATGAGTTGAACATTCCAAATCTTCAAATGTTTAAGTATGGATCCAGAGGAGTTCACTTCCAAAGACAGTATCTTCCAAGGATGAGAATTTATGACTTAGGTGCACTTCCTGGTGAGATCCTCCACAGCTGGCGCCACAGTTAGAAGAACCCTAAAACTGCGCCTAAAGTGTTTCAAGAAGTGGTTAAGGTTGTTACAACTGTGTGAATGCCCATTGGTCAGAAGGATAGCATTTGGATCCGTGTCAGGACCTTTGGATAAGATCGCCAACTCAGGATGAGTTGTCAAGAAGAATATTCCTTTGGATATGCTCCTTGGGAAATGTGCCTTGGTTCCTCTTTGTGCATTGAAAAACGTGTCTTCATTGCCTTTGCAAGGCCTATAAAAGGAGGAGCTCTCTCATTCATTTGGCATCTATTCATTTTGACAAAATTCTCTCTGCAAAGCTATTGAGCTTGTGATCTTGAGGCCTGCGAGTTTCAAGTGTTGGGGTGATGCTCCCTCAACAAGCAAGGTGATGCTCCCTTGTTATATTGTGAGGTGTTGACATTCAGTTGACATCATTGAGTTTTATTAAGTTGATCAATTGTGAAAGTCATTGTAATCATCAAGGCTCCAAGGCCTGCTTTTGTATTTCCTCTTGAATAAGTTGTAACTTCATGCTATTGAAAGCATTATCTATGTAATAAGACATTTGCAATAAGATTGAATCAAGCAGAAGACAAGTACCCAGCTTTAAGTTTGAATCATTCAAATAGCTATCTTTGATGGTTGCCATAAAGTGATAAGCAGTTGATAAGTTAAGTACAAGTAAATTTATCTAAGTTAAGGAAAAATTTTAGTAGAACTAGTTGGGTATCTTACAATTTATTAGTCACTAAGAAGACAGTCAACAAACATTGACAATAAGGAGGACAGCAGGAACAGTGGAGTCCTAAAGGAATGCAATGACAATCAGAGTGACTAGAGTAAACCTGAGAGTATGATGGGAACAACAAAGACACTGTACAGTACAAGGCAGAGAGCAGTCATAAGTAGTATCACTATGGTGATGAACAAAAGGCCAGCTATGATAAGCAAAAGTCACTATAGAACATCAAGTGTCTGAAGGTAAGATACTCAGAAGGATACAATCAAAATCCCATTTTTCTCCATATTTTGTCAAAGAAACAAATAAATTTGTAGTTCATCTCAACAAGATTGGATATGGGGTTTCCAAAAACCCTAGTCATACCTGAGCAATACGGTATAAAGAAATGAATAGGAAAGCCAATGTATAAGCATATTCAGAAATGAAATGTCATATTTCCTTCATGCCATATTTTGAGCTACAGGAACAAATATCTATCATGTTGAGAACAAATCTTTAAAAAATTCATGAAGAAAAATGAAAGATGGACTGTATCCTTGCTAATGAACTAATACACAGGGACAGAAACAAGATGAGTGTTAGTACAGCCCAATACTTGTATGCATATGTTATGTCAAGCAAAATGAATATACAAGCTTGCTGCTACAGGAGAAGGAAAGGTTTGCTTTTTAAACCCATTCAATGATACAGAATGCACATTTCCAATTGGCTGTTACAGTCATATGAGATGCAAGTGTGTAGCTTGAACAACATATATAGCCATCAAATGGACAGTCATCTTGGGATGGGTTTTGTCAAACAAATGGTTCTTTCATGGACATTTTACCCTTACTGAGTAATCCAAGCATGTTGCATGATAATTGCTTGAGAGATCCTAGTTTTCCTAATGCAAGATTGGAGTCCAATTACACCGAGCAAGGAGCATGATACCAGAGACAACTTGGCTTCAAATTTCAAGAGCTATTCAAAAGTCCACTGACAGAAAAGTTGCAGATATAACCAAGAAATGCAGATTTTCGAATTCCGAATGCACAGAGATGTTCTCTTTTACAAGTTTTTTTTGTCATGGGTCAAGCTGGAAAATGAACAAAAAAGTGCAGATACAGAGGAAAATGAGGTTTTCTCAAACTCATTTAGGACAAAGAATGCACAGAGAGTGTTATCATGCTGAAGCCTGGTCGAATATAGTTCAACACCCATTTTTTCATTTTACAGTGATAAGAGTGATATAGGATAAAGAGAATATGGCCGTGAGTTTTGACCACAAAAGGTACAAAATGATATGGAAACGATGAAAATACAGAGTATGAGAGAGAGAGTTACCTCTTTGAAGATAAATATGCAATGAGAATGCGACTTCTGCCCATTCTAGGGTGCTTCCATGGCGGCCCCAACAAGGCAAGGAGAAGGACACCAACTCAAACGTAGTCGAAGGCAAGTTTGAAACTCGGCCAAAGAAAGAAAGCCAGAAAATACATCAAAAATCAGTCGAAAATCACGGCCTTGGTGGCCCAAAATCAACGCCAAATCAAACAACCAAGGGTTGAAGTCTCAGTAATACAACTTACCTTGCCTGTTGCTCAGAAAATCGGCCAAAATCGACCTAGAATCGACCAGATACTATGCATTTTTTTCCTTCAAAACCCTATAGGTCTGGCGGCGCTTGAGAGGGGCAGCGAATGGACAAAATACAAATGTCAAAAGTTAGGGTTTATCCTTTCTTTTGTTCGATAGGTTGAGCAATTTTTGTCATTCTTTTTTGACTTAAAAACTATAAATATCATTGCTATCCATTTAGGGACGTGGTCAAGACTTATGAAAGTCTTAAAACCTAATCACAATGTAAGGGGCCCGTGAGGCTATTGTTCCCTTTTTGATTTTTATGTAGTCAAAATATATAATCATATAAGGGAAAGGCTCGATACCTTGTTCATCTTTTGCATGGTGATAAGGTTTTCAAATATTCTTCAAAGGCAAGTAAAGGCATGATGATGCATGTTGTGAAATGCATGAATTGTATGGGGTTATAAGGTGTTTCGATGTAGCCTTGAAATACGTGATATGATGCAAGTGAGATGCGAGAGGTGATGCAAGTGTATGTGGAGTTGTGTTGTTTTGCCTAGGAGCTAGGAAGATGTTTTTTATGTCGATTTTGCATAATCTAGAGATAGATTAAATATTGTAAACGAATGATAAAGTAATGATTATGAATTACTTTATCATTTGTAATAAAAATGCAAAAGCACAATAATAGGCAGATTTATCACACATGGCAAAGTAAGTCTCGTCGATTACTTTGTCGTTCTTTCATAATATTTAATTTGTCATTAAATCATGCAAAATCGGGAAATTAAATATTTGTGTCCTAGGTGCCATTATCTCATTTTGGAGGACTTTAGGCAGATATTTTGGAGACATTTATGAGATGCACGAAAATGGAGTTTTCTCATTCTTATCTCATTACAGCTACTTGGTGAGTATGTAGTCATTCATTTGACTCTTTGTATGGAGTTCTTTTTCATGCAGTTTCTGGAGTTAGTGATTTTTCTGCAATCCTTACTTAGTCTGAGCATGTTTTTGTAACCCTTTTGGCATATGAAATACAAAGAACACCTTGGATACCATTGATAGTCAGATTTTGCCTTCCTATTTTTGCAGTATTAGGTATCATCAAGTGATCAGGTCATTTGTGAGGTATTTTTGTTTCCTTGTGACTTTGTCTCATGTTTCAATACCTTTTCTGCAAAAGGTGTGTTTATGCAGGTTGCAAACTGTGCCTTAAAGTGTTATAAGGCTTTTAAACTGTGAAGTTAGCTTCCTTTTAAAGAGTTTAATGCATTTAGGCCTCTTTGTGAAGTGTTTTTGCAAACATACAGTAATAGGTTGTGCAGGTCTAGTTTCTGTTGTCTGTGGCCAAGTGTATGCAAATTTGAGTTTCATTAACCATACCAAGTTTGGTGAATCACCCTTATTTTCACATTTTCCAGTTTTAACTTTCATTTTCAAACACATTCCTTTTTCCCTTTTCCTCTGCAAATCCAGTAGATTCTAGGTGATAACCAGCTAGGAAGCCGGCCTTCTCCGGAGGTTCTTTCCATCATAGGTGACCCATAGGCCTGGAAAGATCCCATGTTTCTCTAGATTGCTAAGTTTTAGAACTCAGCAAGTGTGCAAATCTGAGACACAACAATTTTTGGCACGCTCGGTGGGACTATGGAATTAGAAATAGTTCAAACACTACCTTTTATTGTTGGTTTGGATGTGCAGCTAGTGATTTTCAGACCCGTAAGAGGTTAAAAATCTTCATATCTGGTGACTCTGAGCTTTGGTTTAGACAAATCAGTGTATTTTAGCTTATGAAAATAATACAAACCAGAAGCAGTTATTCGTCTTTTGAGTATTTATAATCATCCCCACCTAGGAGAAGAGGGATAATAGTTGAGAAACCCAAGAAAACTCGTGTCTATTCTAGGAGAGCCAAGTCTACTCCTCCTGCAGTTGGAACTCATACTGTCCCAAGAATCCTAGTTACAATGATTCCTGCAGTCAGAAATCAGCCATTTGTTGCATTCAACCAAGGCAGCCCGCTGAATTTAGCTTAGTATGATGACATTCCTGTAGCTGCCTTGAAGAGTTTACCATATTTCAATGGTGAGGATCAGACTACTCCAGCTGAGCATATAAAGGATGTTGCAAGCCTATGTGCTGTCCATCATGTGACACAAGAGAATGTTGCAATCAGGTTGTTAGCAGCTTCCCTCAAAGGGAAGGTTTTGCAGTGGTTCAGAAGCCAGCCAGTCAACTCCATAGATTCATGGGATCGTTTGGGTGAGAAGCTGTGTAGCTTCTTTGAAGACAAATCAGACCATTTGTCATTGGTGGAGCAACTGTCTACAATTAAGAGGGCTTCTCACGAGGTTATGTCAGACTTCAACCACCGTTTTCACAAGACGTGGGACAAAATTCCACCAACGGTAAGGCCTACTGCTGATCATGCTTTCTTATATTATTTGAGAGCTTTGAACAACGATATTTCTATTATGGTTCAATCTATGGGAGGAGATTCCTTACCACAAGCTTATGCTATAGCCATAAGAGCTGAGAACAGCCTCATACAGGCTAGTAAAATTGCCCCTCGACCTCCTTTGCCAATATTCCCTGCTATTCAGCCACCAATGCCAATGCATGTGCCTCCTATAGCTGTTATACCCACTGCACCAGTGTTACCAACACCTAATACTCAGCCCAATAACCAAGAGAATGCTGTTCAAACTCAATCTTTTGAGTTACAGTAGATCAAAGGACTGTTACAATCTTTTGGTAATGAGATAGTGAACCTTAAGAGGCAGCAAGGTCAAAATTTCAGACCTTATCAGCCCCCATTTCAGTCTAATTACCAACAAAATCAGCCAAATAGGCCACCTTATCAGCCAAATAATCAAGGTCCAAGGCAAGCCTTTAACTCTAGGCCTTATCAGGCTTACAACCCAAACGTTGCTAGTTCCTCGAAGGAAATTGTACCCACGCAAAACAATTTGACTCAGGACTATGACTAGTGCTTTCCTTGTAACCAGCCCCATAACCAAAATACCTGTGCTAATGGGGTGATTAACCAAGCTTTGATGGTTCAAAACAGTCCAGCAATGCAGTCTAATGTGCTTGTAGAACCTCCTGCTCAGCAGCAAGAAGAACAGGCACATGAGACAACACTCTTAAACTGGCAAGGAGAGGAGTTATGTGTATGAACCAAGTTGGTTCTTCAGCTGCAACCAATACACACAGCAAGAAAAAGGGCTATAGATGAAGGGCAGCAATCTGGTAAGGTTCAAACTCATGAGCATCAAGTGCCAAACGTGAATCAAGGTGTTTCTAACCCATCAAATGCTGAGAAAACTCAAGTTTTATCAAAAAGTCAGCCTTTGGTAGGCAAGGAGCAGCTTAATCCACCAGTTCAGCCAGCTTGTACTCAAGGTGACGTGGCTGCCCCCAAAGGCCAAGTTAAATCAGGTACATCTGCTTTCAATATCCTTGAGCATATGAAAAAAGTGAATGTATCCATGTCTATGTGGGATTCCCTACGTATCCCTGGGCAAAAAGACTTGCTTCAATCAGCCTTATCAAATTTAAAATTGTCTCAAGAGTTTGATATAGATAAGTCTAAGGTTGTTTTGACAAATAACATTGGAAAAAATGCAGAACAACAAGCTTCAAAGGTTAAACCCCCACCATTTTATGTGTCCTTGATCATAGATGATCATTTAGTCCACAATTGCATGATTGACTTAGGTGCTAGCAGTTCTGTCATACGCAAACAGATCATTGACAAGTTAGGAATTGAATATGAGCCATTAGAGAAGGAAGTTGTTCAATTGGATGGAACTGCTGTTAATGCAGTGGGTGTTATAAAGGGACTGAGTTTAACTCTGCATGCTTGTCCAAATTTCTCTATCCCATAGGACATCTATGTCATTGAGTTACCTCCTTATTTTGCTATTTGTTTGTCAAGGGATTTTACTGCAAAGATAGGAGGTTATTTGTCCTCAGATTGGTCTCATATGCTGTTTAGAACTAGGTACGCCACTAAGGTGACTATCAAGTCGGAACCCATTGCCAAAGACCATATTGAACCTTACACTCCACGTCCCATCAATGCCAACTTGGTTGCAATTGAACAAGAGGAGCATCCCGCTGTTCAAGAAGGTAGTACACAAATTGAAGGTATACTAGAAGTTCTTGATGAATGGGCAGATCAGACTCAAGTGGTTGATCCGTGTGAGCACCTAGAAGAGGCTGGTTTGGGTGTGTATATGATGCACGAAGCTGATTCATTCCTACCTAACATTGAAAAAAGTGCAGAACAACAAGATGGGCAGCAAGATAATGAGGTTTGGGAGTTGTTTTTTGATGGCTCAAGGAGTAAAATGGGTGCCGGTGGTGGATGCATGCTTGTTTCCACGAAGGGTGAGAGGTACTATCCAGCTTTTAGATTCTGTTTCAGCTGCACTAACAACGTGGCTGAATACGAAGCTCTTATTCAAGGTTTGGAATGGGCAAGACAGAAGGGTATTGGTTGTCTAAAAGTTTATGGGGACAGCGAATTGGTTGTAAATCAGGGGAGAAAACTTAATGTTACAAAAAATGATCTGCTTAAGTCTTACAAGCATAGAGTATGGGACCTCTTGGAGGGATTTGATGCATTCGATTTGATATCCATACCTAGAAATCAGAATAAACATGCTGATAGGTTGGCTGCCGTAGGGGCAGAATATGATATCCCCAAAGAGATTAGCAGTGGTAAGACTAATCAACATATTAAGGTTGTTGTTAGGCCTGCTGTACCAGATAACAACACGCATTGGCAGGTGTTTGAAAGTGATCAACAGATTGTAAACTTCTTAAGAGAGGAAGCTGAATTCTCTCATGCTAACCAAGAGAGGCTACAACACCAGTACGGTGACCAGATCATTCAGCTGAAGAATAACAAGATGCCAAAGGGTTTGGTCACCTTAGAGTCCATTTTTAATACTGATGATGAAGCTAAAAAAACCAAGGCCAGCTTACAAGTTCAGCAAGATCATTATGAAGAGTTTGAGATCTTCAAGGGTAAGCTCCTTAAACTAGGCAAGGTAATGTACAACAAAGGAAAAACATGCATTTATTCAACTTTTTCAAGAATTTAGTGACATTTTTGCATGGGAGTATAGTGATTTAAAAGGATTTGACCCCCAGCTTGCTCAACATACTATTGAGCTTGAGCCTGATGCCAAGCCTGTCAGGCAGAAACAAAGGTCATTGAATCCTAAAGTAGAGCCTCTTATGAAAAAGGAATTGAACACGCTGATTGAGAGTAGCATAATATTTCCTATTAAGCACACGTCATGGGTTTCCAACCTGGTGCCAATTAGGAAGAAAAATGGGGAGATAAGGCTGTGTGTAGACTTTCGTGACTTGAATAGAGCTTCTTTGAAGGAACGTCATCCTTTGCCTTCCATGGAGTAGATACTTCAAGTAGTCTCAGGATTAGAGAGGTTTTCCTTACTAGACGGTTATTCCGGTTACAATCAAATATTAGTGAAAGAGGAAGACAAGTATAAAACAGCCTTCACCACAAAATGGGGGACTATGGCTTACAAGAAGATGCCTTTTGGTTTGTCCAATGCTGGGACAACCTTTCAAAAGGCTATAGATATGGCCTTTCAAGGCCTAATATATAAAATCGTCCTAGTCTACCTTGACGACATTACTATTTTTTCTAAAGAGGCCAAGGATCATTTAAATCACTTAAGGCAGATTTTTGAGAGATGTAGGGAGTTTGGGATATTGCTTAATCCCAAAAAGTGTGTGTTTGCTATCCATGAGGGCAGATTGCTTGGTTACGTGGTGTCAAAACAAGGTATCACCATTGACCCTGAAAGAATAAGTGCAATTTTGGCTCTCCCCTTACCAGCACACAAGAAAGGCCTGCAGAGTTTCATTGGTAGGATCAACTTCGTCAGGAGATTTATCCCTGATATTGCTGATTTGTTAAATCCACTAACTGCTATGTTGAGAAAGAATGTGTCTTTCAGTTGGACTAGAGAGGGAAAACGAAGTTTTGAGCTTATTAAAGAGGCATTGGCAGCTGTACCTACACTTCTAAATCCTGATTTTTCTAAGGATTATGAGTTAAGGTACACCTTCGTTGAGAAACATGTGCTTGCTGTTATAAGGAGTTTGAAGAAGTTTAAACACATGTTGTAAAGTAATAACATTAATTTAATGGTTGCTCATCCGAGTGTGAAGGAATTTCTATTAAGTAAGGATCTCAGTGATAAGAGAGCTGGTTGGGTGACTAAAGTAATGGAATATGACGTGGACATTAAGGTTACCAAGCTGGTCAGGGGAAAAGGGCTGTGCGAACAACTTGCTGATGGTGTTATTAGCAAAGAACAGGAACAAGAAGCTGTTCTATCGTTACAAGATTAAGAGCAAGCAGCTGTTTCAGTTCCTGTTACTGATTGGGTGCAAGAAATGGTCCATTTCCTGTAGACCGGTGAGTGTCCTCAGGGCTTGGATAGAGCCAAACGAAGGTATTTCAGATTGCAGTCCATATCTTATCTACTCATTAATGGCTTGCTTTTTAGGAAAGATTTCAATGGAGTGTTGCTAAGATGTATTGAACCTAACCAAGTTGAAAAAGTGTTGCATGAATTTCATGAGGGGTCAGCTGGAGGTCATTTTTCACCTAGAGCAACAGCTCTTAAGGTGATGAAAGGTGGCTATTATTGGCCCAGTTTGTTTAAGGATGCACACTTATGGGTCAGAAAATGCAAAGAATGTGCTTTGTTTGCCAGAAAAGAGAAGTTGGCAACCTTACCTTTGCAGCCAGTTCAGGTTGAATAGCCTTTTATGAGGTGGGGATTAGACTTTATTGGGGTTATAAACCCTTCATTCATTGCTGGCCATAAGTGGGTTCTCACAGCCACTGATTATTTTACTAAGTGGACTGAAGCAGTCGCACTTAAAGAGGCCAATGAGTCTGCTGTTCTAAATTTTTATGAAGAGCTGGTTATCAGATTTGGAGTGCCTAAGTCCATTATTTCAGACAATGCCCTTGCCTTTGTTGGTTCTAGAATCTCTGATTGGGCTGTAAGGAATGGTATTTATCTCAATACATCCTCCAATTACTATCCAAAAGGCAATGGCCAAGCAGAATCCACCAATAAGAACTTGATCAAAATTATCAAGAAGACCATGGAGGGTAACCAGAGAGCCTTACATACACAGTTAAAGTCAGCATTATGGGCTGACAAAATTACTACAAAACGGTCAACAGGGTATTCACCTTTCGTGTTGGTGTATGGCAAGGAAGCAAGGCTTCCTATCACACTTGAGTTACCGGCACTTGATTTGGTGAATCAGCTGGACACACTAGAAGAAGGCCCTATGACTGTAAGGCTAGCTCAACTAGTTGAGCTTGAAGAGACCAGGAATGATGCCATGAGAAACATAGAGCATCATCAAGCTCAAATGAAGAGGTCATTTGACAAAAGAGCATTTCCAAGAACATTCCAGGAGGGTGACATAGTGCTGAAATGGGATGTGTGTGTTGAAAAGCAAACTTGGAAAGCACTCTAAGTTCGATGCTTTTTGGAGTGGGCCCTATATTGTTTCAGAATGCAAACAGCATAATGCTTTCCAGCGGTCTAGGCTTGATGGTGACATCGAAGTGGGCCCTATATTGTTTTAGAATGCAAACAGCATAATGCTTTCCAGCTGTCTAGGCTGGATGGTGACATCGAGTCAATCCCAGTCAATGGGATTCACCTCAAACATTGCTTCTGAGGTAGGATCTTTCATGTTTGTACATATTTCATGAAGTTTCTGTTGTTAAATAAGTGTTGCTGCACAGTAGATTAGATGCAAATTTCATTTCCCTAAGTGCGTTTCTGCACAGTTGTTAGTTATTCTTGGGTCTGGTTATGTGCAAGAGGTGAAACTACTGTAATGTACTATAGCTATAAGGAATAAAGACAGCCATCATATGAAGCAATGAATACATGTATTCACTGTCACACATCATACCTGTCCTCCTCATAGAGTTGTAATAAATCGCAGCAGTTTGCTAAGGAGGTGTTCTTGTTGATTATCCCCTTCTAACCTATCAAGTAGATGCATATCATTAATGACAGTGATTTTTGTCCTAGGTGCTATTATTTTCTGCATGGAATTGTAATAAATTTGGAACGTAAAACATTAACTAAAGTGGTGTAATTATAAATCACTTGGTCAATGTTAATTAAATGCAGAAAATAATGTGTGTTTATATCATTTATTGTGCAGTTATCAGACATTTATGATGCTGCAGGAGGGGTTGACAAACAGGGAAAAGAGTTATTGCACAGATTTGACTTGTTTTCAGTGGCCTTAAAGAGCATTTAAGTGCATTATAAGGCATTTTCTGGAGCTTTTATGATTAGTGATGACATGCCTCGACTATTTCTGCATTGGACACCCATTTTGGAGGACTTTAGGCAGATATTTTGGGGACATTTATGAGATGCACGAAAATGGAGTTTTCTCATCCTTATGTCATTACAGCTGCTTGGAGAGTATATAGTCATTCATTTGACTCTTTGTATGGAGTTCTTTTTCATGCAATTTCTGGAGTTAGTGATTTTTCTGCAATCCTTACTCAGTCTGAGCATGTTTTTGTAACCCTTTTGGCATATGAAATACAGAGAACACCTTGGATACCACTAATAGTCAGATTTTGCCTTCCTATTTTTGCAGTATTGGGTATCATCAAGTGTTTGATCAGGTCATTTGTGAGGTAGTTTTGTTTCCTTGTGACTTTGTCTCATGTTTCAATACCTTTTCTGCAAAAGGTGCGTTTATGCAGGTTGCAAACTGTGCCTTAAAGTGTTATAAGGCTTTTGAACTGTGAAGTTAGCTTCCTTTTAAAGAGTTTAATGCATTTAGGCCTTTTGTGAAGTGTTTTTGCAAACATACAATAATAGGTTATGCAGGTCTAGTTTCTGTTGTCTGTGGCCTAGTGTATGCAAATCTTAGTTTCATTAACCATATCAAGTTTGATGAATCACCCTTATTTTCACATTTTTCAGTTTTAACTTTCATTTTCAAAAGCATTGCTTTTTTCCTTTTCCTCTGCAAATCCAGTAGATTTTAGGTGATAACCAGCTAGGAAGCCAGCCTTCTCCGGAGGTTCTTTCCATCACAGGTGACCAACAGGCCTGGAAAGATCCCATGTTTCTCCAGATTGCCAAGTTCTACAACTCAGCAAGGGTGCAAATCTGAGAGACAACAAGAATCACATAAACTTCAACAAGGATGAATGCATACCCCACAAGGGTACGACCTGGTACAACAAAAGTACGGCCTGGGAAAGACTACGCAAACAACAGCAATACACAATGAAAAAAGGTCTGAGATGTATGTTGAGAGCAGGAAGAAATTATGCTAGCATGATTCAAACATTATATGCATTGTCTTCTCCACAAAACCAAGCGCCAGATACCCAAGCTATGGCCAAAATTGTACGACCAAGTAAGGATCATCAATATCTCAAGGAAAAAACCCAAACATCAACTCCAAAACCATATCAAACCGCACACACACACTAACAAAGATTATCAATCCAAAACTCATAAGAAAACATCGAACTCCATTTGGCTCTGTGTGATTCCTGGATGAAATCACCTCAAACCAGCTAGGGTGGATCTTTCACCACTGAAATTGATCTTCTTCAAGAGGGATTTTGTCCTCAAAAAGGGATGGAAGAACTCGTAGGTTCAATCCAGTAGCATAACAATATCATCTCCAGCATAAAGAGCAAAATGAGCTCTCAACGCCTTTATATAGGCACTTTTTAGGAGTTTGTACAATAAAATGAATTATTAAATAGAAAAATAGACTTTTCCACTCAAACTCCAATATTTCACCTTTTTCACCACATTAGCTGACTTTTATGTGCCTAAATTAAAGAGTGACTTTTCCTGTTTCCAATGAGCTATAATACCCTTGCACTTTATAATTATTTCCAACTTATAAGCCTAAGTGCAAATAATTAACTATTAGCTCATTAAAAAACTTGCTTTTGTGGAAAATCCCAAACTTCACCAAAATGCCAAATAAACTATACCAACATACTCCATAAGGTTTGGGTGAATAACGACGCCTTCCGAGTGACTTTCTAAGAATAGATGGCTCCTCCAAGAATCTTGGAGAGCTACTCGAGAAGCTGAGCAAACTTTCAAAAGTTGCATAGTCATCCTTAATATTATCTAAGCTCAAAGCCAAAGCAAGACATCACAAATAATTGAACATGTGCTCTCCAAGAATTAAGGAGCTCCCTAACCAAGCCAAATAACCTACTGAAGCTCAAGGAAATAGGCTATTGGTCACAAACTTGGCTAAACGCCAATTGGGGACATTACACATGATGCAACATGCCATAGCCTTTCTCTTGGATGCTATTTATACTCAGGTACCCTCATTGATAGGTGGTCTGTTTCAACCAGATGAAGAATATGATTCTTCTTGGCCCACAATTTTCAGATGGACAAACTTATGAGCCCCCGTGCAAGCTGGGAAAGGGGAAGAGCAACCCTGTGTCTCTGCAATATGTGAATCCTTTGAAGATGATTCAACTGTTGGCGCTTTCCTCTTTTTGCTAGCTGGGAAAGGGGAAGAGCTCAAGTCAGCCAACAAAAAGAGGAAAGCGCCAGTAGTGGAATCATCTTCAGAGGATTCACATACTGCAGAGACACAGGGCGAGGAAGAGGATTGCATTGAGGTAACCTCATCGGCCTCAACCACTCTTCCATCGCATAGTGATATTTCAGCACCACTACAGAGTGATATTCTAGTACAACAGAGTGATAGTCCAGTTCTGTGGGGTGAGATTAGGGTGCCATCGAATGATCGTCTAGCACTCTTTCCTGTTTATGAAATCACTCCATCTGGTTCCGGGTGGTCATCGGAAAGCTCAACACAGGTGGACAATTGGTTACAGTTGTTGGGAGCCCCCATCAGAATCATAGACTTTTCCCCCCTTGTGCCCTCCTTGGAAACTAGCACAGCCGGAGAGTGAACCAGCCGTTATCATTCCACCGCCTACTATTCAGGTGCAGGGAGCAAAGATACCACAGTTAGAGCCAGGTGGCCCTTCGGTTGAGCATGGACCTTCAGCTAATCCTACTAGGGTTGAGGGGAAGTCCCCAGCAACAGACACTTCATCATCACATTCGGGACTTGGTAGTCCACAGGGTCTGAATATATAGTTATTTAAACCTGACCGAGGGGATCCGCTTGGGGCAGTCTTGAGGTATGTATAGGACCTCCAACCAATAGGGGCAAGTATTAATGAGGTTGCAGATATAGCCTGAGGATTGGATAACATGCATTCTCCATTAGTTCTCTAGGAGGCCTGACAGATTGAAAAGTTTGTGATGGAAGACTATCACAAAATTCACACGCATTTTCAGGTCTAAGGGGTGGACAAATACATTCAGCCCAGAGATGAAAGTCATCTGGCAGTCAGCTAGGATTGTCCCTTCCTTTGGTGGTGGGGATGGTCATGTACTGGCTGCATTATACACCATTGAGGAGCAATTTCGAGCACTATTTTATGTATGAGAGGTTGAGCTCAAAAAAAATGTCACAGTGACGACAAAGATTGAGGAAGCTACTCAAATGTCTAAAAAATTCAGAGAGGCTATGGATGAACAAACTATTCGATATCAGCGACAGCTGGCTCAGTAGGCTGAATTAACTGAACTAGAGAAGGCTAAGGTAGTAGCAAGGGAGTATGCATTAGAAGACAGGGCAAAGGAGTTGGCAACAAAAGAAAAGGAAATGGGTGACCAACTGCATGCTCATGACATGGCCAAGAAGGAAATGGCTGACCTCCTTAGTACTCATGAAAAGACCAAACAAGAATTGGCCGACCTTAGTGCCCATGAAAAGACTAAGAAGCAGCTTGAGGAGGCCGTACACATGGTCAGGGTGACTCGGGAGAGGGAGCTCACAGCAACACATCACCTCAAGCAACTTATAGAGGAGGTTTATTGCCTGCGACATTTGGTTTCCTAGTAGCACACATCTACTACTTCAGTGTATACACCACCAGGGACGTCCCCTCCCCTTGTTTCTCAGTAGAGTTTTATTTTGGGTTTTTGTTAGCCCTAGTCATTTGGAAGATGACTAAAAAATTTTGGTGGGGGATGATGTAAGCGTGAAATATAGCTTAGTCATAGTTAGTTGCTTTTGGTTTGGTCAGTGAGGTTAGTTGTCCTCCCGACGGTTGTAAGTAGTTGGCGATAGTTGGCAGTTTAGAGCAACCATCGGCCACCTTTATATGTTAGTCATGCTATTGTATTCAGGACCGCATTATGAATGCAAGATATTCTTGTACACACTTGTAAGTGCATTATTCTAGAAATATAATGGTATCATCCTGTTATGAACATTTCCTGGGAAATTGTTATGAAGCTTTCATGTTTTTTGTATAAGTTATCCTATTTACTCTCTATGATTCAAACCTAGTTAAATAAGCAGTAAACAGGAGTCAAATCTGTTGTGCTAAAGGAGACATTAGAGTACAAAATTAGATTTCACAGTGCTTGCACATCATAATATCCAAGAACCAAAAATTTAAATACCGGCCACTTTATGCATGGTTAAAACTGTTTCGAAGTCTTGCCTCAAAATATTGAGAACATAAAATTGCACTCGTATTGTCTTTTGCTTTTGTATCTTGCTGATGGGAGGACCTGAAGATTAGATATCAGAGCTTGTAGCATTTTCTTTTGTGATAGCTTTTTGTTGTGCCACTTTATGGTTGCTATTGCTTTTCTTCTGTTTTTGGGCAGTCCCCAAGCCATATCAGGGATTTTGTAATTTGTAACTGTTATATTATGCAATATAATCTCTTTCATCAAGAAAATATAAAATACAAAATACTTGCACTATTATGAAACCTACACACATCTGGAGCAAATGTTTCTCAAAAGCTTCTTTTAAAAGAAATGCTTAATTTTGGAGATTACTTATACTTAAAGATCATAACCTAAGAAGGAAATTATAAAATTTGTTTTCTTTTGATTATTGTTTTTTTGTATCCTAACTTTAAAATGCTGTGCTAAATTATTTAGGAGGCACAAACTTTGTGATACTGGCTTTGTTGACAGCAATCTTGAAAGGAACTTGGCACTTTAGACAGGTATTATGACTTGCAAATCCACGGGAAGGATTCCAATGTGTTCTTTGAATTGTTCATTTGGATTTCTTTCCCAAAAATATTGGAATAATATTGTTTAAAAGGTATTTAGATTCATGTTAATGGATTTAGATCAAATTGTTTCTTCTGTCGCGAACTATTTCTTATGCTAGATCTCCAAATAAAATGATGGGAAAAAAATGTTTTGAAGTTATTCTCTGCCTTGGTTTCATCACGTGTAATAAACAAATTCTTTTTCTATTGCACATTAGAAATAATTTTTTTTGGTCAAAGACTCAAGCATTATCTAATGAAAGACTTGTGGTTAACATGTTTGTTCATCATCATGTCAATAGGGTATCATCTTATCTTGAAGTAGTTTCTATAGTTATATAAAGTCATTATAAAGTGTTCTTTACACAAGTAATCTAATTTTTAAAGTTTCTAAATCAGCGCTTTCTAAAGTGTTGTCTAAACATAGAATTATAATCATATAGTATATTCTTGTGTATTGAAAATGCTTCAACAATTTAAAGATTAAATAAACCTTCTCCTCATGTGCCATGTGGCATGGAATAAACCTTGCCATTTTAATTGCTTTCTCCACAGTACCAATAAATGTGAATGTAATTTATGTCTCTAGGGTAGGGATTGATATTATGAGCTAAATTTCTTTCTTTTTTTTCTTTATAGACATTTCTATGGCATCAATATCCACCTGCATTGAGTGTTTACCTTCCTTTATAGCTTTCTAAAGACTAAAAAGAATCAAAATTAGAAAGCAACATATGCTTTCCACTATAATCAGTTGTTGAAGGGAAGAGGGACCTGTGGAAGAATAGATGATGATGTTGCTTAGTGAGGGATGCCAAGTACCTATGCATTCATGTCACAACCTTCAATCGATAGTTAGAAGGGCTCTTTACAATAAATGAATTTTATTGTGGACATATTTTAATCATTATTTGATTAATATTGTTTTGAACAAGATTATTGTTAGTGTTTTAAATGGCATCTTTCAGTGCGACAAAATGGAATAGCGTGTACAATAGAACTGTTTGAATTAGGAGGGGAAGCTCCCTCTTACAAAACTTAAAGAAAAACAAACTAAACAACTCCTATCTTTTTGTTTTCTCAGCTATTGTAATAAACAGCCCTAATTTTTTTTTATTTTTGCTAACTGAAATAAACTATAATGCAAAGCCCTCAACACCTTTTGATCACCCAGATCCCAATATGGGCAAGGTGAGAGCATAAATTGCGTAGGATCACACCCAAACTCTATTGAATGCAGCAACAAGAGTGTATGCAATACAAAATGCTATCACTGTGACACACTAGGCGGCAAGCCATCCATCTCTGCGCTTATTCAGTGGAGTGTGCCAATGCAACACAATATGAACACACAAGGTGGTTGAGTCATCCTTTCTCTACGCTTATTCAATGGAGTGTGTTTTATGTAAATAGAATGATGCACACAAGGTGGCTAAGCCATCCTTCATCTGCGCTTATTCAACGGAGTGTGCCAAAACACAAAGCATGCTATAGAACTGGCGGTAAACCATCTAGTTATTACAAAATGAAATGCATGATATGAAGATCATTGGCGGTACTACCATCCAGGTTATTACAAGATAGACATTTTGCAACTAATCAGAATATTACAATGAATAAAGGCTGCAATAATAAACTATATGAATCTGATTCATACTGAACAACTGCTGCAACCAATTAACAATGAAATGAATCACTGAATATTATGCAAATCAATAATAGGTTCATACCCACTGAACCTCTAAAGTTGCAAATGAATAAAGATACCTCAAAATACTCTGTAAACACATTGAACCCACTGTAACCACTGAAATATGCAGGTCTAAAGCAAAAGTAGTAGATGCAATGACTGAAAATGCATACACCAAACCCTAACCAGCAAGATTGCTCCTTCCCAAGCGATTTACTCAACTCCAAAATGATGAAATCTGCACTCACCCAAAGGCGCCACCTATTTGATCAAAACAACAAGGAAGAATGAGACGTTTAACCCTCTAGATCTCACGCCCCTTGGAAAAGGTACAGCTTGTACCTAAATGGTGCGGCTAGCTTGTTGTGACGTTTCACACATCACCCCATTGCAAATGGGGACCCCCTCTTTTTGCCTTTAGGTTTTAGAGTTTGTAGGTTTGGTAGTATTGATCCGCCCAACTCTTCCCAAGTTTTGGCTCAAAGTCCATGAGATGATTGAAGAAATTGACTGAGTGGAAAATTGGCCTAAGGGATGGATATTTAACTAAGGAGTCCGTATGCCTTCAGCCTGATGCATGTCCTTGAAACCCTAAAATTGGCTAAGTCTGATGCCCTGAAACCCTGAAAAACTAAGTCTGAAATCTGGTGGATGCTCAAAAATCTAGAATTTGCATGTTAAATCCCATGGATTTGGGACCTATCTCAAACATCCTGACAGTATATTTCAAAATATTTAAAGTATAGGAACTTAAATATATTTTTAAATATACTGTCAGGTAGGGACCCTTAAAATCTGGCGAAAAAATTGTGAAATTCCTACGGAAAATGGAATCTTGGACCTTGGGTGCAAAATCCTTGATCCCATGAAAAGTGCAACAAGGAATATATCCATGACGTGATGTGTGCTAAGGAATTTTTCCATGACATGATGTGCGATCAAGTAATTTATCCATGACTTGATGTGCGATCAAGGAATTTTTCCATGACATGATGTGCGCTCCAAGATTATCTTGGACCCAATGAAACATGCGACTTGGAATTTTTCCACGACTTAGCCAAAATGTGCGAAAAAAAAAATCCAAGGGTATGTGAAAATTGCAACCATGATATAGGAATCCTTAACTTAGTCAAAATTGCGCTCATGAAAAACAATCCAAGGCAAGGTAAAACTTGCGCCTAGAAGTAAATTCCAAGACACCCTAAAATGTGTGAAAAAAAAATCCAAGGGTATGTGAAAATTGCAACCAAGGAGAAAGAATCCTTAACATAGTTCGAAATGCGCTTAAGCAAAATCCTCTTTAACATGAAATTTGTGCCCTTATCCCAAGGATGAAAATCCACAATCAAGTAAAATGTGCGACATGGAAAGAATCCTTAACACCCTTGAAAATGTGATTTCCTCCAAGCAAGAATTCCATGATCTACCAAGAAGTGCGATATGGAATTAATGCAAGACATGATAAAAAGTGCGACATGGAGAATAGAATCCACGACATAAGGAAAAGTGCGACTTGGAATTTTAAGGACAAAATCTTGATGGACATGGAAATTGCGCTCCAAGACAAGGATGAAATCCACGACCCTATGAAAAGTGCGCCCTAGAATTCCAAGAGAAAAATCCATGATGAACATGAAACTACGCCTAGGATTCTTGGCCGACTTGAATGCAGAAAAGTTGAAATTCAATGGAAAATCTAAGGGAAATGGTGAAATTCCTTACCTAGGTCGGCCCAGTTTGGATTAATTGCAAGAAAAATGAAGAAAATCTTTCATTTATTCAAGAATTTGTGAATGAAATTGATTAAAATTGTGTATTTTCTACTTGAATCATGCAAAGTTTATTCATGTTTCATCTTAGTATTGAATTACACTAAAGGATTTTATTCGCCATGACTACTCAAGGTTTTCTTTGTTTTGTAGGAATTGAGGACAAGGATAACTTCCATGAAGATGATGCTCAAGGATGATCAAAGCCGTTCGAGAAGCATCAACACTATCTCAAGCATCAAGGAGTTCCAATGCCAGAGAAGGAGACTACTTCCAATAACAAGAGGACTACACATGCATTCCAAGGGAAGATGAAGGACTTCACCTTTCAAGATACTTCAATGATACAAGGAAGGCTAGCATCAAGATCATCCACAGGAGGATATGCATTTCCAATCCAGCGTCGAGGAATCCAACATCAAAAGAAGATCAGTCCATGGAAATTCAAGAATGAGAAGAAGATCAAAGCTCGACGTCATGAAGTCGAGGATTACACCAAAAATCCACACCAATACCAAGAAATCCAGATGAAACACAACACAAGGATGAAATTCCAAGTTCAAAGAACACTCAAGGGATAATCATGCTGAGGCGACATCCAGTCATCGCCAACCAATTCAAGTGTGCCACGTCGACATGTCCACATTCATTGAACCTGGCCACCAAAGAAAGAGATAAGGGAGGCGCCCTTCTAGAAGATCATGTGTTGTTGATATTTCATTGGTCGGAAGTGGTTGTAGTTGTAAGTACCTTTCATTAGGGTTTTGTTGTCTAAATCTTGGCCATTGATTCTAGAATCAACCTGGGCCCTTGGTTGTAATTTTGGGCTCTATTATATAAGGCTCATTCTCTTCATTTGTAAAGGATGGTTCTCTTGTTAAATTAGAAAGTTAGATCTTCTTGATAGAGTAGAGGCTTTTGAAGAGTTGGAGAGACTATTGTGAAATTGTTGTAAAGATACTACCAAAATCAATACATACTCATTGAAGCTTGGTGAATATTGTGTTATTTTGGGATGTTAGCATGGTTTCCGATTTCTCAAAGATGATTCAAAGCGATTTAGATAAGTTTTAGTTGAAGTTCATTGATATGGTGGATTAATGTGAAGATATTTGATGAATTCCTTGGTTCATACTTTTTGTGGTTTGTTGATGGTAAGCTACAATGCAAAGTTAGCCTGAACCCCATTTTGCAATAGTTCGATTGTGGATGTTTGTTCAAGTTGCGCCATTTGTGGGTATTTGAATGCATATTTGCAATATGAAAATCCTTCATTTCCTTTGAAGATTGCACTGGTTTCGTGTAGTTGTTCTCATGGCGAAACGAAGCTTGGTTAGAAGGAATTTGTTTATCAAAGCATTGTTCATTATCTCATTGTCCTTAGAGTAGATTAGAACTATCTTAACCCTTTCCTTTTGTTATTTCTCTTTAAATAGTTTGATGAGGATTCCATTCATGCACAAATCCAAGGAGTAAGGAGTAGATTTCATCCATAAGTAGGAGTAATTTAGCGTAAGTCCCTTTGTGATCACCAACAATATCACATCATTCCACTGAGTCTATCCATGTGCACGTCAAGACCTAACATTCAAGGAACCTTGGAGTAATCTCATATGATCACATTGTTTAGCATTTGAGGTACTCTGTTCAAGAGAGGATAGAATACTTAGTGTTTTATTCTAATGTTGACGCTGTCATAAAAAACACATCAACACAGCTCTAAAAGGAGTTTGCCCCTGTTTTTTAGCACTTTCAACAGTAATATAGTGGTCATTAATCCCTTGCACCCTAGTTAGAAAGAGAGATACACACAACAACATGGATTTTAATCATTCTTGACACATAACACCCGGCACTGGTACGACCCTCCTTGGGTAAACATGATACTAAGAAATTAATGCAATACTCCACCAAACTGAAAACAATAACTGAACTCTTCAATATCACTCATCAAAAATTGCATCAAAGACCAAACTTATCAACAAAACATCAAAATCTCCATTGCAGCTCAATGTGATTCCTAAAAATGAAACCACCATGACTAGCTAGGGGGGTTTTCGTCCCCAAAACCAGTATTTTATAGAGGGTTTTCGCCCTCAAGAAAATTAGAGATGAACACAAGTTCTCTCATATGCAAAAGCAAATATCGTAACATGTCTAACCTCAACAATGAGCTCCAAACCTTCTTTTATAACTCACTTGAGGAAATAAAATATTGCTTTTCTCTTTCCCTCCAAAAGCTTTTTTTTTTAAATTAAATAATAATTCATTATGTGAGCCAAGTCTTCTTATGCCTAGCGCCTCCTGTATGCACAACTTAAATACCTTGCTATTAAATAATTACACATAAGTTGTTTTTTGAATAATACTTTTCCACAACTTAAGTAATAACTATTTAATAATTTGATTGTCCACCCAAGTTGTGGAAAGTATCAAAATGAGTCAAATATGAATTTTTGATCATACCATAATGCTTCTGAGGACTAAGATGAAGAATTGTATCAACTTGGCGCTATTCTAAAAATAGCTTGCTTCTCCAAGAAGTGTGAACTCACAAAATGATGAAATTACATTCTAAAAGAAATATGGGACTCACCATGATCTCCTGAACCATTGCTTGTTCATTCATGTGTTCTCCAAGAAAGTAGGAGTTCTCCCTTGCTCAATCAATTAGCCTATGGAAAAACTTAGAAAATAGGCTAATTGTTCACAAACTGATTATGCTGGAGAAGGGAACATTAGAGTCCTCCCTCCCTAGAGTTGCTTGCCCTCAAGCAATTGCAAACCTGGATGTTTCAAAATCTGCTCATTCTCCCATATAGCATCCTCAACTAGAAGATTATTCCACTTAACCAGATACCTTTTGATACTTCTCTTCCCGAAAGTGCGCTCCCTGGAATCAATCACTGCTTCAAGAATTAGGATTAGTTTCCCTTCTTCATCCAAAGGAGGTAAGTTTAAATAGGCAACCACATTGTGTCCAAGTGCCTTCTTGAGGCGAGATACATGGAAGACATTATGCACCTTGATGTCTGTTGTGACCATTTTACAACATCACCCCATTACAGATGGGGTCCCCCTTTTTTTTTGACTTGGCTTATAGTTCTTGCTCTGATACTGCAGTTTCTAGCATGATTTCAATTTAAGAAAGACGAGATGAAGTCCTAGTGCAGTTTGCTCACTGATACTTGCGGAAGTGAGAAATGAGGGATTCCTCATGCATAGGTTTGAAACCCTAACTGGCAGACCTAGCAAACCCTTGGCAAGGATCTGTCTTTCCATCTTAGGATATGAACCATCTCACTCTCGGCTTGAAGCCCCGTTCCAAGCCTACAACCTTACTCTGGTAAGTCCAATACAGAGGATGCCCATTTTCGATCCTGCTCCGGGACTCATCCCAAAATCCTAAGACCATGACTCGGAGGAAATGCAGTGAATAGGGTTTTCTCAAGACCTAGAAGAATTTCGAAAGATGAATCCAATTCCATTCCAAGACCCATCCTGTAAGAATTACAACTTTGGTCATAGAACAATTCCTAACTGTCAAAATCCTGAACACCCTGGAAAGTGCGACCTCTGGTCAGAAATCGTGTTGGTACTGAAATTTGCGACCTAGAGAATTCTTCCTTGACCAGGTGGAATTTGCACCACAAAGTGAAAATCCTGTTCTAGGTGAAATTTGCAACCTTAGTCAGAATTCCTGTTCCAAGTGGATTTTGCGCCTTGGAAGAGATTCCCGTTCCTATTGAAATTTGCAATCAGGAGGGAAATTCCTGTTTAGGGTGAATTATGCGACCTTGGAGGAAGATTCCTGTTCCAGGTGGAAAATGTAACAAAGTCAAGAATCCTCCTCAAGGTGGATTTTGCGACCTCAGTGGGAAATCCAGTCCCCTCTGGAATTTGCGACCTGGAGTCTAAAATCCTGTTGACCCTGAAATATGCGACCTGAAGTCTAGAGTTCCTTGAGGAGATAGAAGATGCAACTTATACTGGATTTCATTTAAAAATGCTGAATCTTTGATCAATATCAAAAGTCCATCCCTAAAAAAGTTAAGACAAAATAACAAGTCCTTGACAAAATCCATGAGGAATTTTTGTCCCAAGGTCGCAAATTCCTGTTCCCACTGGAATATGCGCCCAGTCTGAGAAAGAAATTCCTTAGTGCAAATTCCTTTACCTTTAGGAAAATGCGACTCAGTGGGAAATCCTTCACCAGGTGGAAAATGCGCCCTAGATAAAAATCCTGTTGAGACTGGAATTTGCGCCTCAGTGGAAATTCCTTCACCAGGTGGAATCTGCGCCCTAGTGGAAAATCCAATTCTCACTGGAATGTGCGCCCCAAGAGGAAAATCCTGTTCCCTCAAGAAAATGCGACTTAAGAAGATTCCTGTTCAAAGTGAAAAAGGCGACCAAGGAGAGATCATTCATAACTTAGAAAATTTGCCATGGATTTAATCCAGAAACACCTCAAACATGGACTTAGAAATTCCTTGAGGAGGTCCAGAAGTAGAAAAATCTAGTTCCTACTGGAATCTGCGCTCTAGGTGGAGAATCCAGTCCCTACTGGAATATGCGCCATAAGTAGAAAAATCCTGTTTAAGGTGGAATTTGCGCTCCTAGTGAAAAATCCTGTTGACACCGGAATTTGTGACTTAGTGAAAAAATCCTTCACCCACTGAGATATGCGCTCAGAGTTAAAAATCCAGTTGGCACTGCAAAATGTGCCAAAAGTGGAAAATCTTGTTGCATCTGGAATTTGTGCCTGGGACAAGGAAGAATTCCTTGACATGGTGGAATCCCCAACACCTCCCTATTTGCGACCAGGACAAGGAAAAATCCTTGACAACGTGAAATTCCCGACTACCCCAAGATTGCGCCACCGACTGAAGAGGAAAAGACAAAATGTTAAGTCGGCCAAACTCATAAATTTATGGCTGTTAAGACCTTTTGGATAAGACAAAAAGCCAGTCGGCCTGCCTGGGTCGGCCAAGTGGTAGGGAGGAGTCCAAACGCCTATATAAAGAGGCCGCCCAAGTCATTTCATTCATTCAAACTCAAATCCAAAATAGAAAAAGCAGATTTCAGTTCCAACGAAGGGCAGAAATAAGCATTCCAAGGAAGATTTTAGCATTCAAAGAACAGATTTCACCATTAGGGGGGCGAATTTCATCAAGGAGAATCCAGATTTTATCATTTCCAAAGCGAAATTCTTCATAGGAGCAGAATTTTCTGTAAGGTTATGGCAGATTTCTGCATTCCAAGGGCAGAAATTCCTCCTCCAAGGGCAGAATCCTTCATTCCAAGACAAATTCCTTCATAAGGACTGAAAATTTCTGAAGATTGAAGGGCAGATTTATTCGTAGGAATCCATTAGAAATTCAGAAATTCCTGCACAAAATCAGAAAATTCATCATAAAAAATCAGAAACCTTCTTGAAAATCAGAATTTTATTGTTCAAGGACAGGTTTGGGCAATAGGACATAGGTTTCTTTTCATTCTTATTCTTTCATTCCTATGCATTGGCTTTCATAAAATTTTAGTCCCACATGCATAAATTCATTGTACTTGCTTCTCATGTTGGGAATAAAATCCCTCATCCCGCCTTTGCTCTTACTCCTCGAACCTTATACGTTGTGTTTTCTCCTTGATTCCACAGGTACATGGCAAGCACCAAGACCGGCTCTTCAAGACAAGCTCAAATGTGGAACGTCCTCAAGGGAACACTTCCGGAGTCCAGGATCGTCTCGAAGTGGGGGAACATTGGAGATACTAACATCAACCCGTCAAGCATGGAGGAAATCAGGAGGCGGATGTATGGAATAGATGGACGCCCTCCATCCCAGCTCACAACAAAGCTAGTTCAGAATGGAATTGTGCCGGCCACATGTTTCCCACTAGCCATTCCTTGTCCCAAGTTGATCGTGGAGTGTTTCATGCATTATGATCCTGAATGTCGGATGATTGTCGACCGCGACGACATGGTGATAGCCTACTTCTCCAAGGAGAAGATTGCGGAATCAGTCAACATTCTTGTCGATAGCCCTATCGAGTACACAAGTAAGGAGGAAGCATCCGACATGTTCAAGGTTGATCCCTCGACCTGTCTAGGAATTATCAATAATTCATGGATGCAGAAGAAGAGACCTCACCATTCCAAGCTGCCGAAGGGACTCCTCAAATCCGACTTCAAGCAGGAGCATGGAGACCTTGTCGTCATGCTGAACAGGATCATGGGAAGTCCTCAATCTTCCACCTTCGAGCCTTGGATGTTCTATTACATTGAGGAGGTCACCACCGGAACAAAGATGATAGACTAGGTTTGTATCCTCAGCGATAGCATTGATGAACAATTCCGGAGTCTGGAGGATTCGAAGGCATTTTACATGAGTTCCTATGTAATTTACATGCTGGCGAGGAACAATACATAGGGGACTATCATGGAAGGGACGCGTCGGGAATTCCGAAGGACAAGTCAGGGTCTATGACTATTACCCACAGCTTCACCTCCAGAACATAGCTCATTTTAGGAGGTATAATGACGCATTCGCCATGCACATCACAAGAACCCTCCAAGGAGGCACTCACCAAAGGTTGTCTCCCGGCTCTTGGTTCATCCAATTCCCGAAGTTCACATATATCCGAGTGCAAGGATTCTCTGCCTACCCGTATAGACTGCGGAGATATCCGTTGGATAAGATGGTCCTACTGGAATTAACAAGACAACTCTCGGCATATGATAAGGTTCAGAAGAGGAAGAAGAAGGCCGGGATAGCTTTTCCAATCTAGACGAAGGATGTAGTCGAGGTATGTCCTTCCCTCCAAGCCGCGGAGAGGTCCAATGAAGAACTGCAGTTTTACAACTTAGTGACCCATTCCTCGTGTGCAAACTTCGATCCATTCAATACCACCCAGGTTGCATGTGGAAGGAAGCATAGGCACAAGGTGCACCTAGAGGATCATTGGGCAAATGCCGAGGATGACTTCGAGATTCGGAGGAGGATGTGTTCTCGGCTATCCATGGACATGATCAGGGCAACCAAGGTCTTTTCAATTCCGGATCAAGTTGAGGAGGATGGAAAGTAGGTCCAGCCTGCCTTCAAACAGGAGAAGGATAAAGCTCTTCCACCACTGGTTTGGTCTGATCCTGAGGTCACCCACTTGGATGAGGTGATGGCACCCGTACTGACAAGAACGCAGAAGTGGATAAACCAACAGACCGAGAGATTGCACAAGAAAGGCATACGTCCGACCTATGATTTGATGGGAGATCTGGAATCTCAATCTTCCGAGGAGGACATGACTGAAGGAACACCCACAAAGGAACAAGGCACAGGGAGACAGGAAGCAAGAAATAGAATTGCAGAGGATCCACCAGCCAAGAGAATAAAGGCCCGAAAGGAGTCCATAAGGAGGCCCGACCAGGAGGAGCAGAATGCAAGTAGGCCTCATTCTGCCAGCACTGTTTCCGTCTAGGAGGTTGATCTTTTCTCTGATGACAATATGCAAATAGCTAAGGATAAAGGGCCCATGGAGGAGGAGATGATCCTGAATGAGCATGCTGTGAAGGGACATAATGAGTCCATGGATTCCGCCCAGGAACGGACTCCCAGCCTAATGGTAGGAAATCATCCTAACCTTTCATCCCGGAATCCGGGGAAGGTCCGACTTGAGGACATGCTTCATCACCCTGATCTAGAATTCCTGAACGAGGAGTTCAATTCCAGTGAGGTACCAATTTCCATACCACAAGTGGATCAGGAACTGCAGGGACCACTGAAAGAAGTTGACCCGTCCACAAGACCCAGGTGGCTGTAGGATAGGTTGAAGAAGAAGCCAGTCAAGAAGAATGATCCTTCCACCGAACTCGGGAACTTCTTGGCTAGGATAGGAAAGACAGCAGACCCGAAGAAGACAAAAAAGTTCTCCAGAATCACTAGAGATGAATCAGGGTCTCGCCAAGTAGATGTAGCAGTTCCAAGGGTGAATGAGGCGAAAGAAGACATTATTCCTGAAGATTTTGACATAGTAACGGTCGATCTTGGATCAACTACAAAAGGACAGGAAATGGAGGAGCTGGAGGATTCCGTTGCCACCATCAGAGAAAGGTTGATGAAGGAGGAAGAGAAGAAGAATTAGCTGAAGAGAGAAAATGAGGAATTGAGGCATTACATCCATTATCTCATGGGCCCATTGCAGTCTACCCAAGGAGTGACGGCCCAGCCTGCAAGCATAACCATGGATTCCTTAGCTGAGTTCGAAGTGTTGAGATCGGCTGGTCATGCAACGAAGGAATGGATGGAGAAAGTCTCGGATAGAGCTCATAAGTTTGTAGAAGATCTCGTCTAGGTGAACGAGAGTTGCTACACTCATGGACAGGACTCAGGCAATCTTGGAAGTCTGTTAGCAATTCACTGTGGTCCGGGAGGAAACCATTCCTAGACTGAAGGCACTAATGAACACTCCGAAGCAGGACTTGGTGAGGGATAAAGTGATACAGGCTAACGTGGCCTATGATTTCCTCGATTGGTACTCCGCCCTTGTTATGAAGAGAGACAATCTGGAGAAGATTGAGGGTGATACTACTCAGGCCCACGCCATGTTGAGGGAAATCCAAGACAAAATTCTTGTATCCATGGAGGCCTGGTTTGATCTGGAGGTAGCACAGGATGGAGTCATATACTTGGAAGATTTGAAAGACAAGATGCGGAACATATACTTCAAAGCTGATTATCCTACCTAGGGATCCCATCTTGAGGATGCCTCTTCATTCCTAATCTTCATGAATAGTATCCAGGAGCTAAGGCGGATTGGGAGAATGTCCTCGCTGCTTGTGCCACCACCTCGTCTGTCATGGAATTCAGATTGGAGAGCATGCCCAGCATTCCTATGGAGGAGTTGGAAGTTGTCTTGATCAGGTTCCTGGAAGCAGAGACTAAGGAGTAGGAGGAAGTTCCAGAGGAACAGGATTGTCTTGTCCAGGAGTCCTAGTCAGCATGGAAGCCCAGGACAGGTGGCAGTCACCTACTTGCAGATTCTGACGACCCCACCTACCACATCTAGGGTTTCTGACCTAGGCACATATTTCAAGGAAATCTGATTTCCTTTTTTACCTTATGTACTTTGCTTGCCTATATAAAGGTGTCATGTCCCCGTTTCCGGCCTAGTCGAGAATGAACACGGATTAGCCTATTCATCATTCCCGTGGTCTAATACGTATGATAAGGGAATGAACTCGGTTTTGGTTAATGAACTTTTGTTTTGTAGGTCAAGACCTTTATCAAGTGACATAAGGTTGTCTTAGTGCTAGGTGCACTTTTCCATCTGTAGAGCTCAAAACTTGCACCTTTCAAAGAGAAGATCTTCAACAATAGATGAAGTGTCATTTTGATGTCATGTGAAGGAAAGAAGTCTCTTAAATGCCTTGATGCCTATTCAGTGAATTGAAACAGTTGAAGAACATGCTAAGTGATGTAGGCGCACTTTCCCACCTGTTCAACCACCAAAGTGCGCCTTGGCAAGGATCCATTCAAACATGAATAAGAAGATAGTACTTGACCGCTTCAATGATGAGTGGTTTCTAAATACTCAAACATGAATTGGAGAGCTTCAAAGTGCCAAGGGAACTAGCTAGAGGACTAAGGCGCTAACTCATGACTCTAGAACCTTGAACTTGCGCCTAAGTAAGGAGTTCTTAGGAGTTGAAGTGATTAAAGTCATCAAAATAAGTCAAGGAGGACTTAAGGCGCAAGATTGCTACTATACAACTCCAAATGTGCGCCTAAGGGTCAAGGCGCCACTTCTTGATCCTACAACCCAAAATGTGCGCCTAGATGTCTAAGGCACTAGATCATGCCTCTGCAACCTTGAGATTGCGCCTTAGCAAGGAAGTGAATTGGAAGGTTAAATTGATCATCAAAGGTTAAAGATTGTTCAAAAGATCATCCATTCAATTGAAATCATCGTTTATGACAAGAGGAGTATCATGAGAGTGAGGCGCACTTTTCCTCATCTTCAACCTCACATTTGCACCTTCTCTAGAAAGCTCAATTTGCGCCTAAGGTGAGGATCTTGAGACATCATCATTGCTATTGGCAAATTTGCATTTGGAGAAGCCTTGAAGGTTTGAACTTAGTTGAATCTTGAGACATCATCATTGCTATTGGCAAATTTGCATTTGGAGAAGCCTTGAAGGTTTGAACTTAGTTGAAACTTACCTCAAGATGTTAGGCGCAACTTCATGACTCTAGAACCCTAAATATGCGCCTAAGCTAGAAATGGAATGGAAGTCACAATTTGATCATTCTTCTTGTTTAGGAGGTAAAACTTGTTTGAGGGATCATTCATCCAACTAAGATCTTAATCAAAGACAAGAAAACATCATGATGTTTGAGGTGCACTTTGCCTCTTGTTTAACCCTGGATATGCGCCTCACTTGGATCCCTCAGTTGCGCCTTGAGGAGGACTCACCAACTTGCAAGTAAACTTCACAAGGAAAAGAATCTAGTTATTGCCAATGTTTGGAAATTGTTTAAGTGTCAGAAGACAAGTCTTGATGTTGAGGTGCACCTTCTAGCCTCTGCCACCTCAAAAGTGCACCTAGCTTGGGAGAGGCGCCAATCTTGGTTTCTACAATCTCCAATGTGGGCCTAAGCTTCATTGAGCATTGTGCAAGCAGTGGGTCCCAGAATGTCTTTGGGAGTTGCACCAGATAAGGCTTCCAACTCAGGAGTGAGTCATCCAATGGAATATTCCTCTAGAATATGCTCATTGGAAAACGTGCTTTGGTTTCCTCTTTGCTCTTGTGGAGGAGCACTATAAAAGGAGGAGAGCGACTTCATTTTGTATTTTTTTGGCTATTTGATATCTCTTGGTAAGCTTTATGCTCTTTTCATGAAATCTGCATATTTCATGCTTGTTGGGGTGATGCTCCCTCAACCTTGATAAGGTGATGCTCCCTTATCCTTTGAGAGGTGCTGACATTCAGTTATCATCATTGTGTAGGATTGAAGTCGTTACTTGCAACTTGAAGACAAGATACTTGTAATTTGAAAACAATCATTGTTCAATCTAGGCGCTGAGGCCTATCTTTTGAAATCATTGTAATAAGATGAACATTGATGCTATTAAGCATCTATTGAATGTAATATGAAGTTGTATTGACAATTGCAATAAGATATCTCAACTTCATTGTTTGTTCAATTCATGTTGATTTCATTTATATTAGATGTTGATTAATTGAAGAAGTAAGAAAAAAGTTAGCAAAAATTTGGTTGAGTATAGTAGGTTTTTTTACAGTGGTATCAGAGCCATATTCCTGCTAGCCTTTGGGTTATGTATCCGCATGAAGTTGGTCCACACAGGTATTATACAAGGACAGCTAGGCAACAACAACAACCTCCCACAGGTACACAACCACACATGGGTTCAGAAGGAGGTAATGGTAGTCCTAGAGGACAAGGTGGCAATGATGCTTTCAATTTAGAAGAGTTCATGCATGCCTTTGGACAGCAGATGCGGGAATGGTCAAATCAATTCATAGAGGAAATTTGTGACTTGAAAAATGAACGTGCTTCTAGGAGGTCAAGGTCAAGGAGTGTTAATAGTGGAAGGACAAGCATTACAGGTGAAGCAAATCATAATGCAAGTAGAGATGCAAGGAGACATTTACATAGAGAGCCTACTCCTACTCCTACTCCTAGAGCAACCACAACAGTTGATGATAGACCACTTCGTCCAAGATTTGAGCCAGTGAATGAGGAAACATCTTTTGAGGATGAGGAGGTAAATGTTAATCTCTCGGATGATATCATGGTTGCACATGATGAATATCGTTTACTTCCACTTGATGTTAGGCAAGATCTAAACTTCAATCAGTTTATGTCACAAAAGAATGAAAAGAGTAGAAGGAAAAAGGAGAAAAGGCCAACACAAAAGGATAAGAAACATAAGGAGTACAAAGAAGCTTTGAACAAGGTTCCTTTACCTAATTTTGATGGCAGTGGTAAGATAAGTGTTAGAGCATGGATTCATAAGCTTGATACTTTTCTCACCCTCAAACCCTTGAGTGAAGAAACGGCTATTCAGTTTGCTACTATGCATTTGGAAGGTTTGGCCTATGATTGGTGGCATCATGGACTTGTGTCACAACGACATGATATGATCACTTCCTATGATGAGTTCACTCGTAGACTCATTAACAGGTTTGACAGGAAAGATATAGAGGTCTACTATAGGGAGTTGGCACAATTGAAACAGGTTGGCAAAGTAGATTCTTACATCAATGAGTTTCAAAAGATCGCAGTTATGGTTCCTGAGATGCCGGAAAGGAGAGTCACTATGTTGTTTGTTGAAGGCTTGAATGATAGAATGAGAGGATTGGTGAAGGTTCATAAGCCTAAGACATTGGATGAGGCTATTGAGTTTGCTTTAGATCTTAACACTTACCCTACATCATTCCAAGGCCAAAAGAGAAACTTTGGCAAGGGTTCAAGTTCACATTAAAGGAGAACACAAATCTAATCCTACTTCTATGGAACGTGATGAGTTCAGAAGAAAGAAATTGTGTTTTGATTGCAAACAACCATGGGAACCAGGACACAGGTGTAAAGGTAAAGGCAAGGCATACCTTATAGAGGTTCATTCAGATGATGATGATGAGAATGAGATACATGAGGATACTGATATAGCACATGAGGATGACTAACCTACTCTAGAGCTTGAGACAAATGACATAGGCAATTCAGTGACTATTGCTACTATTTCAGGAGTTCCAAGGTTTCATGCTTTTAGGATTAAAGGAATTCTTAATGGGCAACGGGTCACATGTTTGGTGGATAGTGGAGCTACTCATAATTTCATTGATGAGGGTTTAGTGATGAAGCGTGGTCTACAATCAGAGAAATTTGAAGGTTTTACAGTTGTAGTTGCCAATGGGTTTACTATGAGTTGTCAAAAGAGAGTGCCACAGCTTAGCATTCAAATGGGTGATTATACATTAACAGATGATTTCTATGTGGTTGGACTCTCAGGTATTGATGTTGTCGTAGGAATGCAATGGTTGCATTCAATTGGCAGATATATTCAAGACTTGAAGAAGATGGAGATAGAGTTCATTCACAATGGGAAGAAGATCATTCTGAGAGCTTTATCAGATGGTTAACCTAGAACTGTTACAACTAGGCGCATGGAATCCTTATTTCGTCATAATGACATTGCATGGGCAACTTAGGTTGAAATATCATCTAAGTCTTCTTCCAGTAATGAGTATCATGTAGACATCCAATTTGTATTGGATAAAAACAGTAAGGTGTTTGGAGATATTCCACCTGGGAGACCACCTGATCATGGATTTGAACATGTGATAGAGTTAGAGGATGGGACAAAACCCATCAACATTACACCATATCGACATCCTAGACACTTCAAGGTTGAGATAGAGAAGACTATAAAGGAGTTGATTGATATGGGACACATTCGACCTTCATCTAGTCCATTTGCTTCTTCGGTGGTGTTGGTGAAGAAGAAAGATGGAACTATGCAAATGTGTATTGATTACAAGGCACTGAACAAGAAGACAATCAAAAACAGGTACCCAATACCCAGGATCGATGAGTTGTTGGATGAATTACACGGGGCCGTGTACTTCTCCAAGATTGATCTTTGTTCAGGCTACCATCAGATTCGTGTTTGTGAGGACATTCCAAAGACAGCATTCAGATGTCATTACGGGCACTATGAATTCCTTGTTATGCCCTTTGGTCTTACTAATGCACCTGCTACATTTCAATCTTGCATGAATCATGTATTCAATAAGCAGTTGCGTAAATTTCTTTTGGTTTTCTTTGATGACATTTTGATTTACAGTAAGACATGGGATGAGCATCTTCGACATCTTGATGAGATACTTGAAGTCATGGAGGCACAATCATTATATGCTAAGGCTTCCAAGTGTGATTTTGGGATGGAGGAGATTCTCTACTTGGGGCATATGATTAGTGCTAAAGGAGTTAAAGTACAAGATGAAAAGATCTAGGCTATATAGTAGTGGCCTATTCCAAGGAACATTTCCGAGTTAAGAGGTTTCTTGGGAATTTGTAGTGACTACAGGAGATTTGTTAAGGGCTTTTCACAATTGGCAACACCATTGACAGATCTCACTAAGAAAGGGGCATTTCTTTGGTCATCTAAGGCACAGATAGCATTTGATCGGCTCAAGGAGGCAATGAGTACTACTCCAGTACTAGCACTACCAGATTTTACACAGTCCTTCATTCTTGAGTGTGATGCATCCGGAGAAGGAATAGGGGCTGTGTTAATGCAGAATAGGCATCCTATCGTATATGAAAGCAGAAAATTGAAGGATACGGAACGCTTATATTCCACCTATGACAAGGAGATGCTTGCCATTATGCATGCTTTGGCAAAGTTTCATCAGTATTTGGTAGGTGCGAAATTTGTGGTTAGGACCGACCACAATAGCTTGAAATACTTCTTGGAACAAAAGGATTTGAATGAATGACAGCAGAAATGGGTCTCAAAAATCCAAGCATATGACTTTGATATAGAGTTTATAAAAGGAAAAAAGAATATTGTTGTAGATGCTCTTTCTAGGAGACCTACTATTTGTTTCTTGAGTGAGATTTCCGCTGATTGGAAATCTCAACTTTTAGTTGAGTATTCTAAATCTACTTTTGCATGCGAACTCATGGATGGTATCATTCAAGATGACAAGTACAAGGTCGTTGATGATATAATTTATTATAAGGACAGAATTTTCCTAGTGCCTGAGTCTAAACTCAAGCAATAGATATTGCAAGCCATTCATGATACACCTCTAGCAGGGCATCCGGGGTTTTTTAAAACCTACAGGCAGATTCGTGAGAGATTCTCTTGGAAGGGTCTCAAGGATGACGTCCTACAACATGTTAGAGAGTGTTTGACTTTGTTGGCAAGAGACTGTGTGGCTTCATAAGTGTTGTCATTGATGGCAACAAAGTCTATCCCACACATCCGTAGTACATAATATGCCTATATCGGAAGTTAGATTGAAGATTGTTTTGGTCCGGTGGACAAGAACAGAGTATGTAACATGGTCCGACAATCAGGTCCGGATCTCTCAGATGGTGTAACTCAGTAAGTTGCGGATTTGGACAAGTCAAGAGGGGTATCATGACTATTGTATTCTAGAGATTTAGCCTCCGGTGATAAAGCATGAAAAAGATATGAGCATCTGAGTGTTGGGTTTCAGTCAGACAGAGCAGACAGAGGAAGAACTGACTGACAGAGTATCAGATTTCATTCCAGATGTGTAAAAGGTGTTGATCAAGCAATTTGTGGCATTATACATTATTGGTTGACATGATTAATGACTTCTATGCCTAAGTTTTTGATGCGCATCATTAATCAAGCATGGATTCAGCCGACAAATCAATAACTTGCAAATATCTCAAATGTTCTTGTTGCCGACTAAGAAGTTGAAGGAAATTCGTAATGCGGATATATATATATATATCCAATAGATTCAAGCTTGTGTGAGTGTGTGGAGATGGAAAAAGAAGCAAGATGCGAAGAAAAGAAGAGATAGGTGTGTGGACAGCAATTCAAGTCTAGAATGTGACAGAATAACAACACTGAGCAGAGGAAGAATGAAATGCCCCAGATCAGTATATTGTGCCTAACCGGAATTGAACTCTTGCATATGTAGATGCTTTTCATCAATTCAAATACTTGGATATCTTCTGTAAGTTCTGTAGACAGTGTGTCTCTTGTAGGCAGTGTGCCTCTTGTGAGCAGTGTGCTCAGGCAGTGAGCCCTAACTGGAAAGTGCCATTTGTACTCCTATATTATTTTAACAGAGAATACAATCTTGGGTTAGTCACCTCGTGGTTTTTCCCTTAATAGGGTTTCCATGTTAAAATCCTTGTGTTATGTGTGTCAATCTCATTTCTGTTCTTATGTTTGGTTATGCTCTCATGTTTTGATATTGCACTAATTGCTAAGATAAGAAAAGAAAATGAAAAGAAGAAAAGTTTTAAGATAACTGATTCACCCCCCCCCCCTCTCAGTTATCTACATTGTTTCCAACAATTGGTATTAGAGCCAAGTACCTTAGAAAAAGTTTAACAGCTTGAGGAAGATTCGGGAGTCTCAATGGATGAATATGGTATGAAAGAACAACTACAGTCTGCCTTGGATGATCTTGAACAATCCCAGTCTGAAGTCAATAATTTGAGAGAACGACTTAAGGTGGCTGATGACTTCATCAATGAGCTGAAAGAAAAACTCAGTATTTCTATGAAAAAGAGAAAGGAACTACTCCAGAGGTTAGCATATCAAAATGAAGCCAATAATGCTGATGAGGACATGAATGAGAAAACAAAACTATGTGAAAAGTTGTCAAAAGAAGTTGTTATGCTTAAACATGAAATGGAATCAGGGGTTATGAAAATTACCCAAGAAATTGAAGAAAAAGTAAGACTGAAGAAAACTTAAATCAATCCCTCAAGGAGAAATCAGAAGATTGCTACAAAATGGATAGAATAATTAGACATCTTGAGTCTGATCTTGAAGAAGCCAAATACAATGAAGAACAAGTTGAGAGCCAGATTGACACTCTTAAACAAGATCTTCAATCTGCAAATGAATACAAAGAAAAATTCAAGATAAGCTCAACCCAACTTGAAGTTCTTCTTGAAAGTCAAAAGAGGGTAGATGATAAGTATGGCTTGGGATATGAGAAAGGTGAAAGCTCTGGATCTGGTCAAAAGAACTTTGGATCAAGAAATCAAAGAAACAGGCCTAGAAGACCTCTGGTAAGGCAACCAAATGCCCAAAGATATCCATCTTTCAATGGATACTGCTTCAATTGCAGCAATTTCGGTCATAAAGCAACTCAGTGCAGGAACAGAATGAATCAGAACAATCCATCCTTTTCCGGTCAATGTTTTAGTTGCAAAAGGTGTGGCCACAAATCTCATGAATGCAAAAATATGTAATGAACAATTCTTTCAATGGTAGATGCTTTACATGCAATAGAATGGGGCATATGGCTAATCAATGCAGATCAGGAGGATATCAATCAAATAAGCAAGGAAATGTTGTGTGTTACAATTGCAATAAATCCGGTCATATAGCTAGATTCTACAGAAGCAGAAATCATGATGGAAAAGGTCCGGTGAAACATGATCAGAAACAAGACAAAGGCAAAAGTAAATTGAATGCGGATGAGATTCAGAAAGAAATGAGCAAGACTTGGGTAAAGAAGAATGTGATAAACATTGGTAATGGGTCCGCACCAGAATCCGGTGCTAATAATCCCACTGGAAATTAAAAAGTGAGCTCTGGCTTAGGGGGAGCTACAAAGAAGATCAAATTCCCCCCAGCCAGTTAGGAAGTGCCTGAATTTGGCACATTGAGTAAACATCTAATGTTGCGGATTAAAGGGTTCTTAGAGAATCTTCCAAAGAGTTTTCAGTCAGAATGAGAGGTTCGCATGAAGTTTCACAAGGTTTGTGACCGCTTGAGTAGATCCGGTTCCGGCAACCATCTAGTATTAACAAAGCAATACAAATTGATCCGGTATGATCTGTAAATACAATATTCCGATTTGCGGATCTAGAGGAAAGTCTTTAAGACACATGCGTGTTATCAACACACTAAGATACTAGTTTGAAGATCTGCAAGTCGATTCATGAAAAGCTCACTTAAGAAGCAGGGTAATCGGATGACTTAAAAGTTTGTGCATTTATTACAAAAGGGAATTAGGTTTTGTGCAAGGATAAAAGGGCTTTTTCACTCATTATTTACACACTTGCACTCATGGAGAAGAAAGAAGAGCTTTGAGAAGAGTTCCTACAATTTACTCAAATTCAAATAGAAAATCGCTCCAACATTTGCTTCAAACCCTAAGGTGTGAAAAGGTACTTCCCTTCTGCAAACTCTCTCCGGATTTCTTTGCTAGAATGGCTACTCTAATGGTTGTTAATATCTCCGAAAGGCCAAGACCAAAATTCAAGAAACACCCTTACAAGTCACTAGAAGTTGATCCCTTGGGTGCGTTTTCCAGTATTCCACACGGTGTCTTGCATGTAGAAGATATTAGGGTTTATATCCATGCAAACATCGAAGATTTTGGAGACTCAAAATTGATCGACATTGATCAAAAACAGTTAATTGATGAGAATTTTGAACTTAGACCTAAATTCAAGACCCTAATGGACAAACACTTCGAACATTGCATACATTTTCCGTCTTTTGCAGAAGATGAATGGGTCCGGTATGTTCTAAGTAGGATGCATGATAATTTTATGTGGCTAATGAGGCCATTCAAGATAACCAAAGATGCTGTCAGGGCCGTGATCGGACTGCACTCAACTGGTGGGTTACCCGCACTCAAATCTGTAAAGAACCAAATGGTAACTGAAGCCACCGGGTCAAAATTTGACAAGAGAGCAATGACTATAGATGACATCGCGGATCCGGATGTCAAGTTTGCTTCAATGATAATTGGCTACAAAATCTACCACTCAAGTAGGGAAAATTCTATCTGGTACTGCAATCTATGTCGCATATCAGATGCTAACGGAAAATGTGGATTATGATATGTGTGAGCTTCTATTGAGTCAACTGATGGAGACCTTGCAGAAGATCAAGAAAGATAAGAAAAACTCTTTCAAATATGGCAGCCTAATATTATGTTTTTTTTCTACTTTATGAATGAGCTACCCGGATCAAAGGGTTGGGTCTGGCAAAATGATAAACCCGTTGCAATTCAAATCAGAGATTACATGTATGGACTTGGTGATGCTCAAGCCCAAAACTCAGCTCTTTAGGGTTACTTCAAGAATTTCCAGAGCATGATGCAAGCCAGAGAGAGGATACCACAGTCAATAGTTGAGAAATACAAAGACACGGTTTGCTTCATGGTTGACACTGATCAATGCCTAATGGAGGCAGTTGAGCCAAGAATTGTGTGGATAATGCCCATGGGATATGAGGTCGATGAAAACATTTTGGAAGTACATGTTCAACACTTGCTGAGCCAACCTAAAGACACTGAAGCAAAAAGGTTTGGTACCTTTGAAGAGCTAAGCATAAAAATACATGTTGAATTAAGGCAGCTTGAGATAAAGAGAAAAGTAAGAAAGGAAGTTGAAGAAATTGCCAAAAGATTTGGCTTGTCAAAGGAGGCAGTAGATGCCAATAGAGAGAAAATAGAGAAAACAAAAAAAGAAAGACAAGAAACAAAGAAAGAAAGTGTTCCGGTGCAAGTGTCCTCCCAGACTAGATCTTCCAAGAGTTCTGTTCCTGTCACTCCTAAAGGCTCAAAGACTACCAAACCGGAAGTCAAGCCATCCGGGAAAGGAGAAAAGAGAATGAAGACCAAAGCCACAAGGACATATATGAGCCAAAAAGGTGATGAAGAGACAGAATCAAATGAGGAAATCAGGAAAATGAAGAAGAAAAGAACGTCCAGAAAGTCCTCTGGTAGCAGAAATGAGGAAGAGAAAACAAAAGAATTTGTTGAAAAACCCACTTTATCAATTGAAGACATCATCAAAGCCATCACTATAGATGGAAACCTGCAGCTGGTGACAGAATTTTATGATGAATACAATGATGCTAATAAGAGGATACTTGAAGAAGCTACTGTTAGGTATTTGAACATTTGCAACAAAGCTTTCATTGAAATAATTTCATTAATACCTAAGAGCCTAGAAGAAGTACTAGAGCTGAGAAAAGAGAATGCCAAGGCAAAAGATTTGGAGATCCAGGAGCAAATAGTGATACAGCTATGTCCTATCACTCCAAAGCAAATGCACATGGTTTTCAAGGATAGTAAAGATGATTTCCGGAGCAAGTCCAGAATGAACAAACTCATGCTTGGAGAAACTGACCAAATAGCTGGTGAAACAAGAGAAATTCTTTGGAAAGCCTTGAAAAGGTTTAATCTTCCCATTGTAGAGGAAGTAGATGAAGAGCCTTCCAACATGAATGTTGAAGAATCCTCTGACATGGATGTCGAAGGATTAAAGAGAACTGATGAAGGATCTTCTGACATGGATGTTGAAGGATTAAAGAAATTTTAAGAAAAGAAATCTGAGGACTTAGACTCCTCTGTTCTGAAAGAGGAAGTTAACAAAGCAGAAAACACTGGTAATGTCACTCCTCCGGATCCCACAGTTGCCAAGACAAATCTTTCGGGCACTGAAGAAGAAGAGGAAGGAAGAAAAGAAGAGAAGGAGAATCAAGAGAAAGAGGACAAGGCAAAAGAAGAAGGACAAGCAGAAAAGGATGGTGATGACACATCCAAACTAGTCAGTCCTGACATTTCTAAAGGAAAGAAGTCTGAATCTCCAACAAGAGACACTGCAGAGACAGTGCAGAATTTCTTGGACAAAGAAATGATGGAGCTGGATGAACCTGAGTTGATTCAAGGGCCACTGAATTTGGACTCTCTTTCTCCAGTTCAGATAATGAAGATAGCATCTTTTGCTCAGGCCAAAGCAAAAGAAAAACTTCTAAAATCTCACATGGAGGACAGTGAACTGCTGAATATTGCATCCGGTGTATTAGAGAAGATCATGCCCACATACCAAAAGGATGCATCTGCATCTCCATCCGGTAACTTGAAAAACTTGGTTAATTTTGTCAATTCTCACTTTGAATCTTTAGAAAAATCGGCAGAAACTAAGGCCCGGAAAGAGTTCTTGGGAAAGAGATTTAGCGAACTACAAGGACTAATTGCTAATGATAGAAGAACCTTAGGCATTGGCATAAAGAGCCTTGAAAATGCTCTTAAGGATGGTGGGGACATATACAAATTTTGTTTAACTTGGCCCAAAGTGACAGAGGACATTGAGAAGAAAGTGAAAGAACAAGAAGGAAAACTATCAAGTTTATCTCAGAATTTTGACCCCCTTACTACCTCTCTGGTGAATCATGAATGTCAAGCTATTGCTATAATAAATGAAATAAAAGAACTGGTTAAAGAGAAAAAGAACATAATGGATAGAATGGGTGAGCTCAGAGGGATAATCATACCTAAGTTAGAGGCAATGCATGATGCCTTGACAGATGCACAAAATACAGCCCGGACTAGTGATCCAACAAACTTAAAGAGGGCAGAAGCATATGCGTTTTTGTTAAGTGGACACATCTCCATTTGGGATAGAATGAAGAGGAGTTGGGCCACAAAAACTGTACAATTGAAGACAACCTTTGCGGATATACTAAGTATATGTAAGTATAACATATGATTTGTATATACATATGCGGCCATGTATATAATAGTTTTTGCACAATTTTGTATGTGGATTCCACCCTTTGCCATTGATGTCAAAGGGGGAGTGAAGAGTAGTGAAAAATGAGCAATCTAGCAAAGGGGGAGCTTCGGTAAAGCAGTGTAAAGAAACAGAGCACAAGCGAAGGGGGAGTTACTGCGACACTTAGTCATTTTTCACTAAGTGTTGCCATCAATGCCAAAGGGGGAGATTGTTGGCAAGAGACACTGTGTGGCTTCATAAGTGTTGTCATTGATGGCAACAAAGTCTATCCCACACATCCATAGTACATAATATGCCTATACCGGAAGTTAGATTGAAGATTGTTTTGGTCCGGGGAACAAGAACAGAGTATGTAACATGGTCTGACAATCAGGTCCGGATCTCTCAAATGGTGTAACTCAGTAAGTTGCGGATTTGGACAAGTCAAGAGGGGTATCATGACTATTGTATTCCAGAGATTTAGCCTCCGGTGATAAAGCATGAAAAAGATATGAGCATTTGAGTGTTGGGTTCCAGTCAGGCAAAGCAGACAGAGGAAGAACTGACTGACAGAGTATCAGATTTCATTCCGGATGTGTAAAAGGTGTTGATCAAGGAATTTGTGGCATTATACATTATTGGCTGACATGATTAATGACTGCTATGCCTAAGTTTTTGATGCGCATCATTAATCAAGCATGGCTTCAGCCGACAGATCAATAACTTGCAAATATCTCAAATGTTCTTGTTGCCGACTAAGAAGTTGAAGGAAATTCTTAATGCGGATATATATATCCAATAGATTCAAGCTTGTGTGAGTGTGTGGAGATGTAAAAAGAAGCAAGGTGCGAAGAAAAGCAGAGATAAGTGTGTGGACAGCAATTCAAGTCTGGAATGTGACAGAATAACAACACTGAGCAGAGGAAGAATGAAATGCCCCAGATCAGTATATTGTGCCTAACCAGAACTGAACTCTTGCATATGTAGATGCTTTTCATCAGTTCAAATACTTGATATCTTCTGTAGACAGTGTGTCTCTTGTAGGCAGTGTGCCTCTTGTGCAGTGTGCTCGGGCAGTGAGCCCTAACTGGCAAGTGCCATTTGTACTCCTATATTATTTTAACAGAGAATACAATCTTGGGTTAGTCACCTCGTGGTTTTTCCCTTAACAGGGTTTCCACGTTAAAATCCTTGTGTTATTTGTGTCAATCTCATTTCTGTTCTTATGTTTGGTTATGCTCTCATGTTTTGATATTGCACTAATTGCTAAGATAAGAAAAGAAAATAAAAAGAAGAAAAGTTTTAAGATAACTGATTCACCCCCCCCTCTTAGTTACCTACATTGTTTCCAACAGACTTGTCAGCAGAACAAGTCTGAGCATACTTTTCCCGCCGGTCTACTTCAACCTTTACCTATTCCTGAGCAGAAGTGGGAAAGTATCTCAATGGATTTTATCACAGGTCTTCCGAAGGTACATGGTAGAGACTGCATATATGTTGTTGTTGATAGATTGTCTAAGTATGCACATTTCTATTCATGGCAACGGATTATTCAGCTTTGCAGATTGCAGAATTATTTTTCAGGGAAGTATTTCGTTTGCATGGCCTTCCAAAGACAATTGTAAGTGATCGAGATAGTAGATTCATTGGCATGTTTTGGAAACAACTATTTCGACTCACAGGGACTGAGCTAACACCTAGCACTAGTTATCACCCTCAAACGAATGGTCAGATGGAGATTGTTAATAAGTGGCTTGAGGGTTATCTTTGCAATTATGTTGCAGGTCATCAACGTGCTTGGGTCAAGTGGTTGTATCTTGGTGAGTATTGTTACAATACCACCTATCACATGTCAATTGGCATGACTCCATTCAGAGCATTGTATGGATATGATGCTCTTTCCTTTGTTGACTTGGCATTTGATGATAGCCGAGCTCCTCGAGTTAAGAAACTGATGCAGGACACACAGGATAACCTTAAAGTTCTTAAGGATAATATTCAGCAGGCACAGAATCAACAGAAGATGTATGCAGACAGACATCGGGTTGAGAGAGTGTTTGAGGTCAATGACTTGGTTTTCTTGCGCCTACAGCCATACAGACAGAGTTCTTTGAAGATGAGTGCGGCAGAAAAACTCAAGCCAAAGTTCTACGGGCCATACAAAATCATCAGAAGAGTTGGGGAGGTAGCCTATGAATTGGATTTGCTAGCTGAAAGCCGCATACATAATGTATTTCATCTATCATGTCTCAAAAAGGCATTGGGTTAGAATGTGGTTTCCTCTCTTGATCTTCTGCCTCTTGATGAAGAAGGAATGTTGATTCTAGAGCCAGATGGCATCGTGGATATGAGAAAACGCAAATTGTGTAGCAGAATCATTAGGGAATATTTGGTTCGATGGAGAGGCTTGCCGATAGAGGATGCTACGTGGGAAGGAGAAAAGATCTCAGAGCATCCTAACCTTCGATTGCTTGAGGACAAGCAATCCCGGGAAGGGGAGACTGTCATGTCGCCGTTTCCGATCTAGTCAACAATGAACACGGATTAGCCTATTCATCATTCCCGTGGGCTATGATAAGGGAATGAACTTGGTTTTGGCTAATGAACTTTTGTTTTGCAGGTCAAGACCTTTATCAAGTGACATAAGGTTGTCTTAGTGCGTGCACTTTTCCATCTGTAGAGCTCAAAACTTGCGCCTTGCAAAGAGAAGATCTTCAACAATAGATGAAGTGTCATTTTGATGTCATGTGAAGGAAAGAAGTCTCTTGAATGCCTTGATGCCTATTTAGTGAATTGAAACAGTTGAAGAACATGCTAAGTGATCTAGGCGCACTTTCCGACCTATTCAACCACCAAAGTGCGCCTTGGCAAGGATCCATTCAAACATGAATAGGAAGATAGTACTTGAGCGCTTCAATGATGAGTGGTTTCTAAATACTCAAACATGAATTGGAGAACTTCAAGGTGCCAAGGCAACTATCTAGAGGACTAAGGTGCTAACTCATGACTCTGGAACCTTGAACTTGCGCCTAAGTAAGAAGGAGGAGTTCTTAGGAGTTGAAGTGATTAAAGTCATCAAAATAAGTCAAGGAGGACTTAAGGCGCAAGATTGCTACTATACAACTCCAAATGTGTGCCTAAGGGTCAAGGCGCCACTTCTTGATCCTACAACCCAAAATGTGCGCCTAGATGTCTAAGGCGCTAGATCATGCCTCTGCAACCTTGAGATTGCGCCTTAGCAAGGAAGTGAATTGGAAGGTTAAATTGATCATCAAAGGTTAAAGATTGTTCAAAAGATCATCCATTCAATTGAAATCATTGTCTATGACAAGAGGAGTATCATGAGAGTGAGGTGCACTTTTCCTCATTTTCAACCTCACATTTGCGCCTTCTCTAGAAAGCTCAATTTGCGCCTAAGGTGAGGATCTTGAGACATCATCATTGCTATTGGCAAATTTGCATTTGGAGAAGCCTTGAAGGTTTGAACTTAGTTGAAACTTACCTCTAGATGCTAGGCGCAACTTCATGACTCTAGAACCCTAAATATGCGCCTAAGCTAGAAATGGAATGGAAGTCACAATTTGATCATTCTTCTTGTTTAGGAGGTAAAACTTGTTTGAGGGATCATTCATCCAACTAAGATCTTAATCAAAGACAAGAAAACATCATGATGTTTGAGGCGCACTTTACCTCTTGTTCAACCCTGGATATGCGCCTCACTTGGATCCCTTAGTTGCGCCTTGAGGACTCATCAACTTGCAAGTAAACTTCACAAGGAAAAGAATCTAGTTATTGCCAATGTTTGGAAATTGTTTAAGTGTCAGAAGAAAAGTCTTGATGTTGAGGCGCACCTTCTAGCCTCTGCCACCTCAAAAGTGTGCCTAGCTTGGGATAGGCGCCAATCTTGGTTTCTACAATCTCCAATGTGCGCCTAAGCTTCATTGAGCATTGTGCAAGCAGTGGGTCCCAGAATGTCTTTGGGAGTCGCACCAGATAAGGCTTCTAACTCAGGAGTGAGTCATCCAATGGAATATTCCTCTAGAATATGCTCATTGGAAAACGTGCTTTGGTTGCCTCTTTGCTCTTGTGGTGGAGCACTATAAAAGGAGGAGAGCGACTTCATTTTGTATTTTTTTGGCTATTTGATATTTCTTTGTAAGCTTTATGCTCTTTTCATGAAATCTGCATATTTCATGCTTGTTGGGGTGATGCTCCCTCAACCTTGATAAGGTGATGCTCCCTTATCCTTTGAGAGGTGTTGACATTCAGTTATCATCATTGTGCAGGATTGAAGTCGTTACTTGCAACTTGAAGTTACTTACATCTTGAAGACACTAGCAACTTGAAGACAAGATACTTGTAGTTCGAAAACAATCATTGTTCAATTTAGGCGCTAAGGCCTATGTTTTGAAATCATTGTAATAAGATGAACATTGATGCTATTAAGCATCTATTGAATGTAATAAGAAGTTGTATTGACAATTGCAATAAGATATCTCAACTTTATTGTTTGTTCAATTCATGTTGATTTCATTTATGTTAGATGTTGATTAATTGAAGTAAGAAGTAAGAAAAAAGTTAGCAAAAATTTGGTTATGTATAGTAGGGTATCTTACAAAAGGCAGGGGCGCCTCATTTGAGAGGGTCCTCTTTTTCACATATTTTCTCATGCTCTGAGCAGCTAGTTACTCAGTTCCATTTTTTTGTATCACTCCATTCTTGGAGCAGAAAACTTCAAAGGATCAGCAAGATTGTTGTAGAAGCATCTTCCAAATCAATAATATGAACATTGTGGATTGGTGCTCATAGAGTTATTTGCATCATGACATGGTTTTTCTGTTTCCTTTCAAGCAAATCTTAAGCTCCAAGTGTTGAATTTGTTTTATTTCCTTTTATCTTTTAGCTTTATTAGTTAGAATGGTGGAGATTGTTACTGTTGATGCATGATTGAGCTGATTGTTCATACCATTTGTGATTTGTGGCTTGCAAATCACAGTGTATGGTTAGTCTGAACTTATTTCAAGTCTTAACTTCGATTGTTTCTGCACGTTTCAGTTCCATGTCCCTTGCAGGAGCAGTCTGAAAATCCTTATTCCTCCTTAGAAGATAGCACCATCTCTATCTGAGTTGTTGGCTCAGGACGAAGCAGAAGCGTGGTTCCAGTTCCCATCTTCAGCAGTAGTTCTCTCTAGCAATTGGATTCTTGAACCCTTACCCCTATCTTTCTTTTGCATTTTCTTTAGATCTGCGTAGGATTAGTTCATAGAGAGCTTATTCATAAATCATTCTGAAGAGATAGAGCTTAAGAAGTCCAACCCTTTCCTTTGCAAGGAGCCATAAAATCCAAACCTTTTTCCTCTACAATAGATTGAGAAATCCAAGCCTTGCCTCCGGAAATCCAAGCGAATTCCAAGTTTTCCCTTCCCTGCTAAGAAAGTGTCATGCCCCGATATTAAGGTGTTGTTTAAATTAAAAATTTAAACATCATGATAGGATAGGAAAAGTCTCTTTGATGATAATTGTATACATCATAATATTATTAATCTATAATAATATTATTTTATTAAATAAATAGCATTATTATTATTATCATCATCAATATAAATATAATATGTTAATATAATATAATTTATTGAATATAATATATATTATATGAATCATTAATATTATTATTATATAATAATATAAATGTTAATAACCAAATATTATTATAGTAACATATTACTATATATAATAAATATGAATTATGGATATTATAAAATAATAAATATAGTATAAACATAACTAAAAGACCTTTATAAAGTTAAAAGTCAGCGATGAGCATAATTACCAAAGGCAACAATTATTAAAAGAGCTAACAATCAATAGTTACCAAGGATCGATTAAGGCAGCACTTATGAGACCAAATAGTGGCTACAAGATTTAAGACGAACAACAATCCTTTTCTAGCGGGTATGGTATGAAGACCATATGATATGCATGGACTATTCTTGTAAAGCAAAGTAATTAATAAGTATTACATCAGAAAAAAGGATGTGATTATGACCATGAGAAGTCACGTCCCATGAGAAAGACATAACCAATGGGTAAGTAAATGATATAAGGAAGCATCATCTATCATCATAAAAAAAAAAAAAGAAAAAAAAAATACAGTCGATCCTTTATTCTCTGACAGAACTTAAAACAACATTCATTCTCTTAAATCAATCGAAGAACATTTCCTTGTCTTGTACATCGAACAAGTTATCCTTTCATCCTCCGAACAAGAAGAATTCAGTCTGCAATATATATTACATAAAACAACAAGTATCATCCATTGAAGATATTATATTTGATCAAGAACTTGCAGAAATCTTTGTCCAAGAATTACAACAGCAAGTAAGCATCTTAACTTTGATATTCTTTCAATAGTTCTAATCGAACTATCATGATCAGGTATGCAGATTTATTTATAGTTCTTTATCATTCATTTAAGAATTTATCCTTATGATAGTCAAATGCATTTATTCATATCAATGATGATAGCTTTGGTTTATGAACAGTCATCCTTAACAATATATTGTGTACATTCCATTATTCATGATGATAAGATTTATACATAGTCATCACCAATAATGAATATGTAGACAATCATATAGAATGATCCATAATAATGTATCTAATATGCAATGATTTATAATGATATATCTTGTAAACAATTATTCATAATGTTATGTGATTTATTAACCTCATGTGAGAGATTGAAGGAAAAGTACCAAGAGGCCACTCATGGGTATTTTAGAGGCCTTTGTCACATGAGGTATAAGGTACCCATAGTGCAAAAGATATGTATCACATAGAGGCCTTGTCACATGAGGTATAAGGTACCCATAGTACAAAGATAGTGATGTAATGGCCTTGGTTACTTTGATGTCAGGCATCATAAGAGTACCAAGGAGTCTCATAGAGGCCTTGACTCTAAAGGTATTAAGGATATCGCTTGAGTCTAAGGATAGAGACATTAAAGCCCCATGGTGGATAATGGTAACTCTCCTCTCATCTCCCATAGGCTGTTAATAAATGACATATGAATAGATAAGTAGATTGCAATATATATTGATGAAGATCATAGATCATGTGAAAGGTCATGATAAGAATATGCAAGGCATATTGATAATGATCATGAGAGTAACACGTGAAATGTTAATGATATGCAAGGCATATGAATAGTGATCATAAGATTAACTTGTGAAATAAGAGTGAAAGATAATGTGCATTGAAGTAATCATAAGATTAACAATAGTAATATGCATTGAAAGTAATCGTAGCATTGATAGTAATGTATTGATAGTAATCAATGATGAACTAACGTTATGAGTTGACATTTGATCATAAAAAGGATAAGGCAATGTTATTATGTAAATTATATATGGCTTTAAATGAAAAATGTACTAATGTTCATTTGTTGCAAGTTGAAATTTGTGAACAAGGTAACGAGATTTTGATTTGTGACAAAGGGGACATTACAGAAAGAACACTCAGTCCTGTACGTAAGTCCCCCTCGTGATTACCAGCAAATCACATCATTCCACAGAGCTTTTCCCATGCCCGTCAAGACCTGACATAAAAGGAACCTTGGAGTAGTCTCATTTGATCACCAAGTTCAACATCTGAGAAGCTTTGTTCAAGAGAGGATAGAACACCCCGTGTCTCTATCCTAATGTTGCTGTGTTGTCACAAAACACTCATCAACACTGTCTTTAGGTAATTCCAACTCAGAAGCCACTTCTCCAATTCTCTTTTTGATCCTGAATGGACCATAGAATCATGGCTCAAGCTTCTCTAATCCACTCTTTTTGTGAGTAGATTGCCTATAGGGATGCAATCTTAGATACACCATATCTCCTACCTCAAAGGTGCGCTCAATGCGATGCTGATCAGCATACAACTTCTATTGATTTTGTGCATGTTGAAGGTTGTCTTTCAAGGATTTCAGAATGTCTTGACTCTGCTGCAACAAATCCTTGGCTTGGGGGACTCTACTATCACCAAACAGGAGGTCAATGAAGCTAGAAGATTCATATCCATATAGTGCCATGAACAAACATTTTTATTGACATGTGATAGGTAGAGTTGTAACAATACTCTCCTAAATGAAGCCATCTTACCCAAGCTCTTTGTTGTCATGAAACATAGTTTCTTAAATAACCCTCCACCCACTTGTTGACAACCTTCGTTTGCCCATCAGTTTGTGGGTGATAACTAGTACTAGGAGTGAGTTATGTCCCACTCAAGCTGAAGAGTTCTTGCCAAAACAGACTTAGGAACCTGCTGTCCCTATCACTTACATTGTTCTTTGGCAAGCCATGTAATCTAGACACTTCTTTGAAGAACAATTCAACCACTTGAGCTGCTCTAAAATCTGTAGAAATAACCTAGTTCCACGGGGACGCGTCCCCCCTGAAATACAGCTGTCCCCGAAGTCTCCCCATTTCCGAGACTAGGAGACTTCAAGGAAACATCCCCCACCATCCCCCGCCGTCCCCCCGTTTTGCCGCCACATTTCTTTTAGGCATTCTGTCAAACAGTTCACGTGCCTTGTCTATGCTTCCACATTTTGCATACATGTCTAACAGGGCAGTTGCAACTACAACATTTGAAAAAATTCCTCTATCCTTTATGTTTTGATGGATGTCCATACCCTATTCCAAAGCTCCCATTTTGACATAGGCAAGGAGGATGCTGGCAAAGGTTGTGGAATTTGGCTTTACACCAGCCAATTGCATTTGCTTTAAAATTTGAATTTCTAAAGCCTTTTTAACAAATCCATTTTGTGCATATCCTACAATCATTGCAGTCCATGAGACCACATTTCTTTGAGGCATTCTGTCAAACAGTTCACGTGCCTTGTCTATGCTTCCACATTTTGCATACATGTCTAACAAGGCAGTTGCAACTACAACATCTGACAAAATTCCTCTATCCTTTATGTTTTGATGGATGTCCATACCCTATTCCAAAGCTCCCATTTTGACACAGGCAGGGAGGATGCTGGCGAAGGTTGTATTTCAGCGCAAGATGTTTAAACTCTAAACTTTACTTATTAAGTTATTCTTTATGCTTCTACAGTTATACATCTTTTTATAACTAATTTTTCAAGTACTATATGTATTTCAGTGCACCGCTCCCCCGCCCCCCCACCCCTCGCCGTTGTCCCCCTGCCGCACCCAAAATTAGACCCCCCGCCCCCCGTCCCTGAAACGCGTCCCCCGTCGTCCCCCCGTCCCCATCCCCGAAACTCCGTGGAACTATGAGAAATAACAAAGAAGTGTGCAAATTTTGTCAAGCGGTCAACTACAACATAAATACAATCCTTCCCTTGCACTCTAGGTAACCCAATGATGGAATCCATAGAGATACTTTCCCATTTTTATTGAGAATAGGTAGGGGCTGCAGTAAACCAGCAGGGAAAGTGTGTTCATTTCTGTCTTGTTGACATATTTTACATTTCCTTACATACTCAAGAACATCGTCCTTAAGTCCTTTCCATGTAAACCTTTCACAAATTTGCATGTATGTCTTGAAAAATCCTTGGTGACCAGCCAAGGGAGCATCATGGAAAGTCCTCAAAATGTTCACTATATCTGGATTTATTTGTGGCCCTGAAGGATTTTAAAGCTTTATTTAAATGGTTTCTTGGGCTTCTACTATGCTTCTCTTAATTCATTTGTCCTCTGTAGGCTACAAATCTATAATAAGCATCATATATTTTCTTAAGCATCCTGTCAATTAAATTTTGGGTTGTAACACCATGTCCCTTCCATATCACAGTTTAATTATTTATACTAATGTTATTACATTACCCAAGTCTTATTGGAGAATTTACAATTATGATGTTTTCTTTCCAATTTACAGATTAGGATATTAGCAGGTGCAATGCATTCTACTATTCTTTTGCATCTTACTCATCTACGTTGTTTTATTAATCTGAGTTTCACGTTATATTGACTCTAATGGTACTAATATGGGGGCTTCGTCTAGCATTGTTTCTACTTTTACGGTGTGTGGTGAGATATGATTCTTTAGAAAGTATGTGCTTTCAATGATGTTTTTTTTTTAAAATTTGGGAAGATCAAATGTTATCACAGTAGAGACATAACCAGCCAGAATTATGACAGGCACAAAAGTTACTTGTTACAGATAAATTATAGATAATGACAAAGAAAATGACTTGTTATAGATAAATTATTGTGTGCAAGTAATTCCTAAATGCAGACATAGGGGAAATGCATCCTATTATGTCATGCCCTGTTCTAGGTTTTGAACAATATTTCTGAATTTGCAATGTTCCAAAATAAAACCCTAGGACTGAATTCTGATTTTTATATTTTCAGATCTCAATACACACTTCTATCATCCAAATTATCATGGCAGTTACATCATAAAGTTTAAACATCAATGCAAAATATACAATCAAACCCTAGTTGGATTACACCATGAATTACGCACTAGGTTGATTGCAAAATGATGATCAAATCAATTCAACTCCACTGTTATGAAATTAGATTGTTCACTTGCATCGATACATCAAATCTATGGCTCTATGATAGCCAAATTACAATTCCAAATTGCTGTTACAAAATCAGAGTAAAATGACAAGCTCCAACATGCCAATACCAATGTCAAACTTACAAATCAAAGGGGTGAACCTCTTCAGTCCAAACTGCCTTCAAGGGAATGATGAAAGACGACAAGAATGAGCTCCAATTGATGCAACTAAGTGCTGATGAAGACCCACAGATCTGATTGCCCTTCTTCTGTGCTGATCGCTGCCACCTTTAATGTTGGTTGATGATAAATTATGGCACCTATACTGCTGTCCAAGTTCTGCTACAGATCGGCCTCTTGTGTGATGTCCAAATGATCAAAATGCAAGCTCAAACTAGGCAATCTCATCCAATTGACCTAGGCACTCAAAGATGCAAGTATATCATTTAAAGAATGGCGGCGGCTAGGGTCTGCTGTTACAAATGAAGTCGCTGCACTGAAATCTGCAAAGAATGTATATGTCAAACAGCCAACGATTCCTCCAAGCAAGACGCTCCAACTAGCAAATGATCTACAAAATCGGTGCTCAAGGATGGCCTTCAATGTCTTCAATGAAAAACAAATGATCTTCAATCTATCAACAACCTTCAACAATGATCTTCAATGAAACCCTCAATGCAACCAACTACGAATGATGTATCAATGACGCTCACACAAATCCTCAAATCTCCAATGAAGTGTAAATGTGAACTCTATATGAATCCACCTCCAAGATGTGATTTGGTTTTCGTCCAACACACCACCTCCGCAAGGGTTTTCGTCCTTGGAAAGTACCTGCAATACAATTGCCAAGCAAAATGTCAAAGTTGCCAAAACATTCGTGATGCTGGAATGAGCTCCTTCAAGCTTCTTTTATACTTGGTTCTTCTTTCTCCTTCGAAATAGGCCGACAAATTCAAATTAAAGATTTGAATTACTCTTCCCTCCAAGTCGGCCAATAATTTATTTATTTTTGTTTCTCCAATATGGCCACCCAAATAAACAAGTATTATTTTATTATTTTTTATTTTTGTTCTCCAAGGTTGACCGCCCAAAATCAAATATAATATTATTTTATATTTATTTTTCCTTCTCCCAAGGTGAGCACCAAAATCCAAGAGAATATATTTTATTATTTCTTTTTTCCTCTTCTCCAATGTGAGCGCTCAAATTAAATAATATTATTTAATTTATTTTCTCCTTTTCCCTCTCTTGGCGCTAAAAGTAAAAATAATATTTTATTATTTTCCACATGCCAAAAACCCGGAGCAATTATTTTATTATTTTTGGTCTCTTGATAATTAATGTAAAAATACATTAATTCATTTTTCCATCTTTGCCAATGTAATTAGCTAAGTCTTGTAAATCAACATTCCATTCTCCAAGCCTCTGAACAACATTATCTTTTCCAAGCCTTAGCTCAACCAAAATATTCCCTTGTTTTGATGAATTAGCCTATGAGAATGATGATAGGCTAACTTAGTTCCTTATTTGGTGATCATGTCGGAAATGGGGACATGACATATTATCTAGAATGTTTTTAACTATCACAAACCTTCTAAAGGATTCAACTCACTTAAATTTGATGTTGTTCATCATCTCTACATAGTTTGACAGTGATTCACAAAATTGCTCCACCCCTATATCACAACCCTATGGGCATTTTAAGTTTTTTGTTGCCTTCATCAATAAAACTGTGCTACTAGGAATACCTAAGGGTCTTTGTGCCAATGTGCATGGAGCTCGTTTTTCTATTTCTATACGGAGTTTACTATTACCCATATAAACAATCCTAAGAAGCCTGGCACATGTTTGTGCATAACTTGAAGTATAACAACACAAACTAACATGTAATGTAAAGCATATGCAGTCCTAGATATCTTGTATAAGATCCATGCTTGCCATGGGTTTATGTCAATAAGGAAGCTCCATGCAATTAGGATCATAGACATCATGCATTTGCTACAAGTTGGAGGAAAATCCATGCCAATACACATATTAAGGGTACTGCCAGCCGGAGGCATTTCCTCGTGTGACTATAAGAGGCATTGCCTTGCTGTGACACTATAGTATTATGCTCATTGACCATTCTCCTTCCATGCAGCCACCAGATTAAGATCAGCTATATAAGATCAATATGGCTTATGACTGGGTGTCAGGTAATGAATGATAAAATATAAATTAAAAAAACCTCCAAATTGGAAAGGAAAGCTGCATTTTTTTGGCTGCATGAATAAAAGCTTATTTCTTTTTTTTCAGAGAGCAGGTTAATGTTGATGGACTTTCTATCTAAACTTTATTTAGTTTTCAACATTTATTGCCCTAGGGCCTAAATTAAAAATTCCAAGAAGTTCTTTATAAACAAAATAAACTACATGCCTTAGATCATATGCTTCACAAAAAAAAATTCCTATGTTTTTTTGTTCTTGTTCTTGTTCTGGATTTTCTTACTCGAACATTATTTTATGTTTGTTTGAACCTTATGTATACCCTAGATTTGGAATCAAAACAATAGGAAACTAATGCAAATATGAGATCCCTATTCCAAACCTAAGAATACCTCAAATAGAGCATAAAGAAGGAATCAAACATAGAATAAAATGTTTAATACAAATGGAACATTATAACTTCTTTGTTGTGGGGATGTGCTCCTTGATGTTTGATTGATGTAGTTGCTCCAAGGTTGTGCAAGATTTTTGTAACATGTACCTGCAAATTCTCATTTCCCCTCCTCTTTCTTGGTTGAGGGTGATGATTAATTTATAGATGTTTGGATGATAGGATGGAGGGCTAAGATTTGATTAGAATGGATGGCTAGGATTGGATGAGACAAATTAGGGAAAGGTTAGAAGCTTCTACAGCAAGCTAAAAGGATGGATGGTTAAGATTAAAGATGAATAGATGGCTAAGATTAAATGAGAGGACTTAGGGAAAAGATGGAAGCTTCTAGGGCTTATCCTTATGTGAATGGCTAGGATTAAAAGATATAGTATGTAAATGGATGGTGGAGATGCAAGATTGTAATAAGCCAAACTTTTTTTTTTAATTTGTGTAAATTTTTGAAGATGCAAATGCATGACCTTGCAATTTTTGATCACTCAGATCTTGATACAGTGTTTGGACAACACACTAATTGGATGAATGCATTCCTGGAAAGGAAAAAGGCAGCATAGCCGACCAGAGCATGCAGGCGGTAGGGCCAACCCAAACCAACACCTCTTCAGTGGACAAGTATGCATGTATGCAAAAAGCCATTGGCAAATTACAACAGGTTTGATCAAGCCAAATTGGTTGATACAATTGAAAGATACCTGATGGATTCCTTTGCTGAAATGAAGTATTTGTTTTTGTGATTTTTAATGTTTTATGATTTTTATTAATTTTTTTGTGTTCTTTCAGACTAGAGAGAAGATGCAGAAGGGGTTCCAGTTTTCTTGAATTGTGTATTTGCCAAGATAGCAAATAAGTATACATGCAATTGCAAATCTCATATAAGGATGAACTAAAAATAACAATTAAATGATAGAAAAGCACCAACTAAGAATTTGAAGCACATACCCATCAGATCTGTATTTTGTATTCATTGTAAAACCAGGTTTGCAACCCCACTTGCATACAAAGATGGTATTGGCCTAGGAGAGGCTATGCATGCAACTGAAAATGAAGGATCGTAAGAATAATGCTGGTTTGGTACTGCTGCAAGCTTAGATCTGCAATAGAATGCCCTAGAATCTGTCCAATGATACACAAAAGAAAACCCAGAGTAGGCCTCCCAGAAGCATGAACTGGGTTGTTGTCCAATTCACCAAAATCCCTGAGAGTTTCCGTTCCCAAGAGACTATATGCTGCTGCCCTCTTCCTCAAAGTTCAGATCTGCAATGAAGCTTCAAAAATAATATGCAAAAGATGCCTCCAAAAGAACTTCCAAAGCACTTTATCCTTTTCCCAAGATGGGCGTCCACTTTTAGGGTTAGGGTGGCATCAAAAAAGAATCTTTTAATGATTCTTTTCTTTATTTAAAGTCTCCTAAGTTGGGCGCCCAAGTTGAGGGTCCAACTCTCATTAATAAAAGGTCCACCTTTTAACACAACATGTGTTAACTAGGAGGGGGGTCCCTTTATTAAATTTTATTACGAAGTGATATTATTAATCACTTTAATTTATTTTTATTAAATATTAAAGCCACACTTTAATATTCAATAATTATTCCAATTCCATCACCGGCCATTTTGAACTGAAAACTGTTGTAGCCCGCGCCACTGGTGTTGTCGCCACATGGCAGGCTAACTGACAGTGCCTTCCTAAAAAATAGGGATACCTCCTAAAAAAAAGGAACTATGACCAAAACTCCCAAAATGCTCCTGGAGGTCCCCTGATGCCTCCTGGTCAACTCTCGGTCAAACCCTAAAATATAGGAACCCTTCCTAAAAAATAGGAAACTATCGCAAACTGTTTGGAAAGGCCTGTAAAGCTCCCTACCAAGCTCCATTGCCTCTGGATAGGTCCCCTAACCACTTTGTTGACCTACGGGAACCCAGATGATAGGCCAACTCTCAAGTCTCTGCTAGACAGAGCTAAAGAGGGGACATGACAGTCCTCCCCTCTCGGAGATGCTTGCCCACAAGCAACTGCAAAGCCGGATGCTGTAAAATGGACTCTCCCTCCCAGGTGGCGTCCTCTATAGGAAGACCTCTCCAACGAATCAAGTACTCCCGAATCACCCTACTTCTCAGTCGTCGTTCCCTCTCCTCCAAGATCTCCTCAGGAACCAGAGTCAGCTTACCTTCCTCATCCAAGGGAGGTAGATCGGGAGATGCTACAATATGTTGCCCTAGTGCCTTTTTCAGGCAAGATACGTGGAACACATTATGAATCTGGCTGTCAGGTGGTAACTCAATCTCATAAGCAACCTCTCCCACACGCGTGAGAATCCGATATGGTCTGTAGAAGCGAGGCTTGAGCTTCTCAGCTCCACCCCTTTTAAGGGTGCTCTATCGGTAAGGATGCAACCGCAGGAAAACCATGTCATCCACCTCAAATACTCTCTCAGTCCTATACCGATCAGCGTAGACCTTCTACTGATTCTGTGCCTGCTGAAGATTCTCCCTGAGAGATCTCATGATATCCTGGTTCTCTTGTAACCAATCCTGTGCCAAGGGAACTCTGCTGTCACTTACAGCCAAATCAACAAAAGATAATGCCTCGTAACCATAGAGGGCTCTGAAAGGTGTCATAGCAATAGACATATGGTGTGTAGTATTATAACAATACTCTCCTAAATATAGCCAATGCACCCATGCCTTCTACTGTCCTGACACAGCTGCGCAAATACCCCTCAACCCACTTATTAACAATCTCGGTCTGCCCATCTGTCTGTGGGTGGTAGCTGGTACTGGGTGTCAACTCCATACCTGTGAGCTTAAAAAGTTCTTGCCAGAAAGAACTCATGAACCTACTATCCCTGTCACTCACGATGGTCTTGGGGAGACCATGGAGCCTAAATACCTCTCTGAAAATAACTCCGCCACCTGAGATGCTGTGAAATCAGCTGTAATAGGGAAGAAATAGGCGTATTTAGTCAATCTGTCTACGACAACATAGATACAGTCTTTCCCTTGCACCCGAGGAAGACCTGTAATGAAATCCATGGAGATTCCTGACCACTTCTGTTTCGGTATAGGTAAGGGCTGCAATAATCTAGCAGGAAAAGTATGCTCAGACTTATTCTGCTAGCACGTCATACACTCGCGAACATGACGTAAGATATCAGCCTTGAGACCCTTCCAAGAGAATCTCTCCCGAACTGCCCTGTAGGTTTTACCATACCCTGGATGCCCTGCTGTCGGAGTATCATGGTAAGCATGCAGAATTTGTTCCTTCAACTAAGAACTAGGAACCAGATACACCCTGCCCTTTTAGTAGATGACTTCATCTACCACAGTGTACCTATCATCCAACACCAATCCATCCATGACCTCACAAGCATGCTGATTTTTGGAGTACTCAAATAGAAGTTGAGCCTTCCAATCTGCTAAAATCTTGCTCAACGAACATAGGGCAGCGAGTGATGGTTTTCTAGAAAGTGCATCAGCCACAGTGTTATTCTTCCCCTTTATGAATTCGATGTCAAAATCATAAGCCTGAATCTTGCTCACCCATTTTTGCTGACGATCATTGAGCTCTATTTGATCAAGGAAATATTTCAAACTGTTCTGGTCTGTTCTTACCACGAATTTGCTACCAACAAGATACTGTCTGAACTTGGCTAATGCATGCATAATAGCCAACATTTCCTTATCATATGTAGAATACAACCTCTCATTATCTCGCAGCTTCCGACTCTCAAAAGCAATGCGGTGTCGGTTCTGCATCAAAACCGCTCCTATGCCCAAACTAGAAGCATCACACTCAAGTACAAAAGGCTGCGAGAGGTCAGGGAGTGCTAAAACTGGGCAAGTGCTCATAACCTCCTTAAGCCTATCAAAGACTCCCTGTGCTTGTTCCATCCATCTCAAAGCCCCTTTCTTTGTGAGGTCTGTCAAGGGTGCTGCCAACTGAGAGAAACCCCTCACAAATTGCCTGTAATAAGCACATAAACCAAGGAACCCACGTAACTCAGTAATGTTCCGAGGGCGGGGCCAATCTCGAATTGCCTTAATTTTCTCCTCATGCACCTTCACCCCATCAGCACCGATCACATGACCCAGATATAAGACCTCTCTAAGTCCAAACTCACATTTGGACAACTTAGCAAATAGAGACTGACTCTCCATAATGCTAAGTACCTCCTCAACATGTCTAAGATGGTCCTCCCAAGTACGACTGTAAATCAGAATATCGTCAAAGAATACTAGAACCGATTTCCTCAACTGCTCGTTGAAGAGATGGTTCATACATGACTGGAAAGTGGTTGGAGCATTGGTAAGTCCAAAAGGCATTACCAGGAACTCATAATGTGCATAGTGACAACGGAAAGCAGTCTTGTGTACATCCTCTGCTCGTACACAAATCTGATGATAGCCTGAACGAAGATCAATCTTAGAGAAGTAGATAGCTCCATGAAGCTCATCCAACAACTCATCAATGTGTGGAATAGGGTATCTGTTCTTGATTGTCTTTCTGTTCAGGGCCCTGTAATCTATACACATCCGTAGAGTCCCATCCTTCTTCTTAACCAGTACTACAGAAGAAGCAAAGGGACTAGAATTGGGGCAAAAGAAGCCCATGTCTAACAACTCATGAATAGTCTTCTCAATCTCATCCTTGTATGCTCTAGGATGACGATACGGAGTGGTGATCACTGGCTTAGCTCCATCCTCCATCTCTATCCCATGCTCAAACCCTCTATCCGGAGGTACACTAGGAGGTATGTCACCAGATACTCGGCCATGCCGATCCATCACCGACTGAATGTCAACATGAAATGCTCTACCATCCTGAGGAGTAGGTGTCTTGGATTTCACAAAACAACGTGTGGCCCAGATCACATCATCATGTCTAATAATAGATTCCATCCTGCGAGAAGATACCTCCTTAGGCCCACCGTCAGATGCTGCCCACAAGATCACCTTCTTTCCACCAGATAGGAACTCTAACTGCATGCGGTGGTGATCAATAATATATCTCCCAATACCCTGTAACCACTGCATACCCAAAATCACATCATAATCTTCTAAGGGTAGGATATAAAAGTCATCCGTCAAGGTAAAATCCCCCATCTGAATGCTGAGCTGTGAGATCCTCCTAGTACAACCCAACACTGCACCATCTGCAACCTTAACTCCAAAACCCTCGAACACCTCAGACTGTAACCCACGCCTCTCAACCAATTTCTGATCAATAAAATTGTGCGTGGCTCCTGTGTCGACCAAGCTCATGACTCGCTGTCCCTGTAATGTACCTTTCAACCGAAAGGCATGGAACCTAGGATAACTAGATAGTGTAGCCATACCGCCAATGACTCAGGGATATCTATCTCGAACTGAGGTCGCTCCTGAATAACCTCCTCAGGGCTGTCCTTAGTGTCGGTGTCTGGTATCTCTTCATCCCCAAGCTCGGATGTGACCTCAATCAAGTGAACCCTGCCCTTACACATACAGCGGTGTCCGCGCTCCCAAGGCTCCTTGCAGGAAAAGCATAATTTCTTCCTCAAATCATTCCGTGACTCTTGATCCATCCTAGGAGGTCTAGCTGACTGTCCATCTCTAAACTGTGAAGTATTGGCCTTCTGAAGAGGCCGTGATTCCCTGAATGGCCTCTTATCTGACTGATAAGTAGGAGGGGTGTCCAGTCTCAAGGTCACATCAATGGCATCCTTAAGAGTGGCTGGCTGGAAGGCACGTACCAATCCCTTAAGCCTATCCTGCAATCCCTCAATGAATAACATCACGCTATGCCTCTGGGGCATATTAGGTACCATAACTGCAATATGCTGGAACTCATTAACATATGCTTCTGCTTGTCCAGTCTGTCTAAGATGTGCCAACTCCCTATAGTAGAGTTCTGTGTCCTTACGGTCAAACCGGGTAATGAGTTGTTCAGTGAACTCTGCATAGGAATGAACCAAGGCATGATCCTGGGTGACCAATCCATGATGCCACCAATCGTAGGCAACCCCATCTAAATGTAAGACAGCAAACTGAATAGCCTCACGCTCAGGCATGGGTCTCAAGGATAAATATATGTCTAGCTTGTGCACCCAAGCACGTGCACTCGTACTACCCGTACCATCATATGTAGCCAACGTGATCTTCCCAGTAGCTCTACTGAGGTCATAATTCTGCTGTTGAGGTCTAGTGCCTCGGTCTCCTCTGAACCTGGTAGAATCTCTGCGCTGTGCACAATACTGTGGAAAAGGAAACACATCCCTAACCTCGGGGGGTAGGGTTCTCCACTCAGCTATAGCTGCCATGACTGAATCCTGAAATTCCACCTCTGGTGGCTCTACTTGTGCTGGTCATTCACCTGGTGCAAACTGAGGAAGTAAGGGTCTATCCCTGACTTGTCCACGCCTAGGGGAATGAAGGGAGCTCCTGGCTGATGCGTGTGACCTGTGACTACGCTGACTCCCTACCACAGATACTGATCTGCTCCGTCTGCCTCTAACTCCAATCGGTCCAAGGCATCCTGTATCCTTTCTAAGGTCTGAGCAATCCTAGGCTGAGTGTTGATGAGGGTTCTGTAATATACAACCCCAAATTTTTTTCCAAAATATAAAACAATGATAAACAGTGTTAGCACAACTAAACTCCTCCGCACTTCTGATCACCAAGATCCCAAATCGGGCAAGGTGAGAGCATAATGTGCTTTAGATTACAAATTAAAACATTGTGCAAACAAGTAAACATTCATCTGCATATGCAGGCATCCACAAGTTGTGGGGATTCACCACTTTTAGTGGGTATGAGAGCAAGAAAGACAAATACAAACCATCCACTTATTCAGTGGGTATTTGCCACTTATGCAGTAGGTAAAGAATAAGAAAGAAAGGTTCAATTACTCCTCACTGGCGGTTGGACCATCCAGGGGTTAAGAATATTTTAGTGAATTGCTAAAATGATAATGAAATCAAATGTAAGCATAACAATCAATCCATGATGAAAGCTTAATAGTATTACCCATGGAGATCTTGGAAGATGAGCTTATTACCAACATGATATCACTGAGATCTTTATGAGTTCCACTACCAAAAGAAGTCAATTTGCTGCTTAACTGGACTGATATGAATTTCAGGCTGATGAAGCATATATGGCTGTCATGAAAGCATGAATCTCCTATACAAATTCAGACAAGAAGATACCATTCTCATACTCTTAACAGACTGCACCATTTACTCCATAAAACATACTGCCATTGACACAAATATGACACCTTAATGACTGTTTTCAAACTGTGTAAGACTTTCCATGACAGAGTTGTACGGCCAGAAGTATAGACATGCTCATTACAAACTCACATCTCATTCAACCTCTGCAATTTCTTCCAAAAGAGGCTTCTAAATACCTTAAAGACTTCACAATCAAAGGCAGATTTAATAACACTCTGTATATCAATCATCCATATCAGACTTGTACAGCCTAGGCAATATGGATGCATTCATATAAATCAACCCTGCACTGAAAACCCATGAGAGATATATTGAAATGAAAGATATGGCATGGATAATATCATTCAGTCAGATTTTGATCTTTAAACTCCTCCATTATTTAACTTGTCTGATCATACCATCAAGAAGGTGTGGCATGTGCTGTACAGATGAATTTGAGACAGATTCAAAACAAGTTGAATGTTTATCAATAACTATCCAAGACCATATTAAAGTGATCGCCCAAGCATACAATAATATCTACAACCTTCAAATATGAGAAAGAAGTTAGATCAGAAAATTGATATCAATCGATCCTCATCAGCAATGTACAGAACTTGGCATAGTACGGATGATTACCATAAATCATATAATATATCAAATCTCCTGAAAATGGTCTAGAAAGGAGCAGTCAAGGCATACAAAGATATTGATCAAACAAACTTCAACTTTATTTGCAGTCATTGAAAGGCACTTTCAGCTAGTACGGCCCAGTTGTACGGATATTCTCATATAAGCAATATGTCTCATTCAAATCACTATAAAATGGTCCCAAAATGATCTTTTAAACATTACCATGACATTGCAACCAACTTAAAAATCAAAGAAGCTGAGAATAATTTTGGATGAAGATCGACCACTCCCAACTAGTACGGCATAGGAAGTACGGACTTGCTCAGAAATTCATTTACATGTAATAAAGCATCTGCAAATAGTCTTGAAATGGACGTCTATAGCATACAAGAAGATTGCAATAAGATTCAGCTTCAATATCACCAATAATATTTTCTAACATGCATCGTACCATTTCAGTTGGTACGGCTCTAAAAGAGTACGGATGATCACCATACTTCATTTACTGCATAAATACTCCTTAAATTGGTTTCTAAAGAAATGATTTTTCCATCCAAAGACACCTGCAATAGTATAAGACAAACAAACTTCAATGTTATTTGAAAACACCAAAAATGAGTTTCAGATGTACGGCCATGGAATGTACGGCCACTAGGAAAACACTCAACAATACAAAGATATGAATCCAAACCACACTCTATAACCCCAAAACTGCATTCCAACTATACAGAAATGGAATACAAAATCTATCACAACAAGATCTATCAATCTCTGATCAGCTCCATTGGTTCCCTAAAGTAGAAACCACCTTTACCAGCTAGGGTAGATATCTCACTGCCGAAACTGATCTTCTTCGAGTGGGTTTCCGTCCACAAGAAGGTATAAAATGGAAGAACACGCAGGTTCAATCCAACAGAATAACAATACAAATTCCAAGCCCCTTCCAAATGAGCTCTCCATCAGCATATAAAGGCATCTGGGAGTTGCAAACTCCACTTTCTTGAAAATATAATTTTTTTTCCTCCTCAACTTATAAAGTTCTCCTATTCCAAAGTGGTGCTCACTTTAATAATAAATCTAGGAGAAATTATAAATATGTCCTCATCCCACACTTAAGTCACTTTATAAAATATAACACTATAACTTAAGTGCACCAAAAAATAATTAACCTGATTAATTATCAATTTTCCTCCCATTATCAAAATTGATAATTAAATATTTACTCCAAAGATTTGGAATGAGGATAAGTGGCTTCAGGACGACTAGACTAAAAATGGGAACATTACAGGTTCTCATCATTTCTCTCTCTTCATCATCCTGATTCCTTCTGGCATTCATCTGTTCTTCTGCCATAACTGGTTCCTCTGCCATACCAACCCCAAGCTCGTTTTGGACTCTCCTGCGTGTATAATACCTGTCCGTATGCATAGAAAAACAAATCTCTGAACCCCACAGGCTGGCAGGTCAAAGAGCTTTGATACCACTGAAAGATCCCTGATGGATTCCTTTGCTGAAATGAAGTATTTGTTTTTGTGATTATTAATGTTTTATGATTTTTATTAATTTTTTTGTGTTCTTTCAGACTAGAGAGAAGATGCAGAAGGGGTTTCAGTTTTCTTGAATTGTGTATTTGCCAAGATAGCAAATAAGTATACATGCAACTGCAAATCTCATATAAGGATGAACTAAAAATAACAATTAAATGATAGAAAAGCACCAACTAAGAATTTGAAGCACATACCCATCAGATCTGTATTTTGTATTCATTGTAAAACCAGGTTTGCAACCCCACTTGCATACAAAGATGGTATTGGCCTAGGAGAGGCTATGCATGCAACTGAAAATGAAGGATCGTAAGAATAATGCTGGTTTGGTACTGCTGCAAGCTTAGATCTGCAATAGAATGCCCTAGAATCTGTCCAATGATACACAAAAGAAGAACCAGAGTAGGCCTCCCACAAGTATGAACTGGGTTGTCGTCCAATTCACCAAAATCCTTGAGAGTTTCCGTTCCCAAGAGACTATATGCTGCTGCCCTCTTCCTCAGAGTTCAAATCTTCAATGAAGCTTCAAAAATAATATGCAAAAGATGCCTCCAAAAGAACTTCCAAAGCACTTTATCCTTTTCCCAAGATGGGCGTCCACTTTTAGGGTTAGGGTGGCATCAAAAAAGAATCTTTTAATGATTCTTTTCTTTATTTAAAGTCTCCTAAGTTGGGCGCCCAAGTTGAGGGTCCAACTCTCATTAATAAAAGGTCCACCTTTTAACACATGTGTTAACTAGGAGGGGGGTCCCTTTATTAAATTTTATTACGAAGTGAGATTATTAATCACTTTAATTTATTTTTATTAAATATTAAAGCCACACTTTAATATTCAATAATTATTCCAATTCCATCACCGGCCATTCTGAACTAAAAACTGTTGTAGCCCGCGCCACTGGTGATGTCGCCACATGGCAGGCTAACTGACAGTGCCTTCCTAAAAAATAGGGATACCTCCTAAAAAATAGGAACTGTGACCAAAACTCCCAAAATGCTCTTGGAGGTCCCTTGATGCCTCCTGGTCAACTCTTGGTCAAACCATAAAAAATAGGAACCCTTCCTAAAAAATAGAAAACTGTCGCAAACTGTCTGGAAAGGCCTGTAAAGCTCCCTACCAAGCTCCACTGCCTCTGGATAGGTCCCTTAACCACTCCGCTGACCTACAGGAACCCGGATGATAGGCCAACTCTCAAGTCTGTGCTAGACAGAGCTAAAGAGGGGACATGACAACAATGCAGGCTTGATCAATGCCAAAATGGGCTGGAAAATATGCAAATGCAGTGGGTCTAGCAGTGAACTAACCAAGACCTTATAATGAATTCAAACATATTGGCGGTAAACCATCTAGTTTTATAATTTGAGCGATATGCAACTACTATCTAGCGGATAACCATCCAGATTTATAAACAAACATGAAGAATGAAGCTACTGATAAATTAATTCAGGAAACTTCAACATATACACTACAGAATTAATGCAAATCATCACGATGATATTGTTGCAGCAAGGATTAGTCATAATAATCAGCATGATAGAATGAATAATCAGTCCATTAGAAATTGGTCAACTGGATAAGACTGAAACATAACATAAATTTTTGAAGTAAGGCTACAATTGATGATGGATGATGTTGCTCCAAACTGTATAGCCACTAAATTCTGCTCAGAGACCCAAATCTGCACTGTATGGCCTCATAACCACTTGTACAGCCTATCCCAAACTCACCCCAAACTACTGCAAACACTTCAAAAAAGGTACAACTCAGCTAGAAAAAGGTACGATAGCCAAATTAGATAGTATGACCTCTCTAAAAACTGAAATTTGGTGCCCAAAGGAAAAGCAACTTCACTCAAACCTTCACACACCCTAATCATTGTTGTACGGCTTGCAAGAAATGAAATAAGAGCATAACAAAATAGTACAACCTGCTACAAGAGGTACGGCCTGGAATATTCAGAATTGTATGGCCAGAATTTCAAGAGTTGTACGACCCATCAAGTTCCACAATATGCTATGGTTGGAATGGCATCAACAATATGCAAAGATAAAACTCAAACAACAATTAAATCACATCAAAATCTCCATAGAAAATTGAAACTAGAAACTTCAAACAAACCCAATTGGAAATTTCACAACTACTCAACACCAAGGTAATCTTGGAATGGAATTACTCAGACAGCTAGGGGGTTTTCGTCCCCGAAGCCATCTTGCCAAAGGGTTTTCGACTTTAGGAAAAATAAGAACTCATGGTCATTCTCCAGAGCATAGAAATGAGTGAAAGCAGGAAGATCTTCTGTGCACAAGCTCTCCTTATATAGACCCTTTTGAAGGAATATAATTTATTTTTTATTTTTCTTTTTTTCCTTTTTCTCTCCAACTTAATTGTCTGAAAAGTTTCACCACCTTTTTGGACCCATTCCTAGCGACATTTTTAAAACTCACTTTTAAAACAACCTTTTTAATAATAAACAGAAGTTGCCTTTTAGAAAATGTAACTTAAGGTTACTTTTTGGAAAACTTAAGTTTAATTATTAAAATATTTCCCTTTTTCCACCCCATTAGCCTACGGGAAAATTAAAGAATAGGCTAAGGGTCTTCACTAGACTTACTCCTGAGAAGGGGACATGATAGTCCTCCCTTCCCAAAATTGCTTGCCTTCAAGCAATTGCAAATTCAGATATTTTAGAATTTGCTCTCCTTCCCAAGTAGCATCCTTTGGTGGAAGATCCTTCCAACGGATCAAGTATTCAAAAATACTCCTGTTCCTCAATTTTCTTTCCCACACATCTAAGATTGGAGGTAATTCAACGAAAGGTGTAACATGCTGACCAAGTGCCTTTTTGAGGCACGAAACATGAAAGACATTATGAATCTTACTTTGCTATGATAACTCTAATTCATAAGCTACTTCTCCGATCCTCCTCAAGACCATGTATGGTCCATAGAAATATGGTTTGAGCTTTTCAACTCCACTCTTCTTGAGGGAAGATTGCCTAAAGGGTTGCAATCTCAAATAAACCATATCTCCCACACCAAATTTCCTCTCCAATCAGTGCCTATCAACATAAATATTTTGTTGATTTTGAGCTTGTTGTAAATTTTCTTTTAGTGCCTTCAAATTTTCTTGACTCTACTGAACCATGTCCTTTGCTCCTGGCACTCTGCTATCAGAACTAATCAAATCCATAAATAAGGCATCATAACCATACAGTGCTTTGAAATGAGTCATAATACCAGTGGACATGTGGTGTGTGGTATTGTAATAGTGCTCTCCCAGATAGAGCCATTTAATCCATGCTTTTTGCTGTTTCGCCACATAGTTTCTCAAATAACCTTCAACCCACTTGTTGACAATTTTTGTTTACCCGTCTGTTTGTGAGTGATAACTTGTGTTAGGAGTTAATTTCATACCAGTCAACTGGAAGATCTTCTACCAAAACAAACTAAGGAACCTGTTGTCCCTATCACTCACAATATTCTTTGGCAATCCATGAAGTCTAAACACCTCCTTAAAAAGCAAATCAGCAACTTGGGAAGCTCTAAACTTTGAAGAAATTGCAAAGAAATGTGTATACTCTGTGAGTCTATCAACTACAACATATTTGCAGTCCTTACCTTGAACTCATGGAAGTCCAGTGATAAAATCCATGGAGATGCTCTCCCATTTTTGCCCTGGTATTGGTAAGGGCTGCAATAGACCTTTTGGAAAAGTTTGCTGGCAAACTTGACACTCTCTAACATGCTTAAGGACATCATCTTTGATTCCTTTCCAAGTAAACCTCTCTTTGATCTGCTTGTAAGTCTTGTAATACCCCGGATGACCAGCCAAAAGGGTATCATGAACTACTCTAAGAATTTTTTCTTTCAACTTTGATTTAGGAACAATGTATACTTTATTCTTGTAGAGTATGAGGTCATATGTCACTTGATATTTGCAAGGAAACCCGGGGACGTGTCCCCAACATTTGTTGGGGCATCCCCATTTCCAAAACGTTTTGGGGATGTGGGGACACCTAGGGGACGTCCACGAGCCATCCCCAAATTTTCAAAATTCACATGGGACGTCTCGAAAACTTGGGGACATCCTAGAAAACTAAAGGGGATGACCAATTGTCTCCATGATGGCTGGGGACGTCTGTGACGTCCCCTGATCGTCCTGGGGATGACCGGTTGTCCCTAGTCAAAAATAACGATTAAAAAAAATGCTCAACAATTTAAAAAACATTATTTTAATGCCTTTTAGGTGGGACCCTACAACCCAGCTCGCCCTAAATGGGGAAAAAGAGTTGTTTTTTCATTTTAACATGATGAGGAGGCACAAGAGGGATTGGTTGGGATTCCATTGGATGAGGCAAACCCTTGCAGTGGCAGTGACTCAGAGGAGGGCTCTAATTTTGATGCAGTGTTGGTAGATGTAGATTAGGGGAAACAACATACTTTGTTTTTGTATTTTCATATTGAAGTTGAAAGTGAAACTTGCAGCCTTTGGGTATTTTGTTGTATACTATTTTTTAATATCACATGCATATTGATAATGAATTATGAAAACAATTAAGTTTTGAAATTTGTTGATTTGTTTGACTCTCATGTGAACTCTCAATTCAACTCAAATGTTATGTATTAAGGATCTATATGAATATTAATTAATGTTATCATATGAATATTTGAAATTTCCCTATATATTTTAAACCTATTTTTTATATAGCAAAGTCCCCTTTACCATCCCCTACCGTCCCCAAAATGGCCCCAAAAAAAGCCGTCCTTGAAACTTGTCCCCCCATCCCCTAGTATCTGCGTGGTAGTTATTTGAGGGTTATTTTAAGTTTGTTTGTATTGCATATTGTGTGTGAACCACCCCAAAAAACACACCTATACAGATTGTAAATAACAAGTACATATGTTCAAAATATAATTTTAGGTTAGTTTTTGTTTACAAGGAATTTCCCCATATAATTCAAAGAATGGTTTACCGTACACACTGTTCCATTTTGCGTCTTATTAAAAGGTGTGAATTAAATTGCTAATAGTTTTTGGCGCCTCTATTGGGGAATGACAATTGTTGACTGATTATAGTGCAATTTACACTCAATCACGAAGGAAACTTATTTGTTCTCCTCCAAAAGAAGATTCTTCTTTAGCAACTGTACCAAAACTTGTTGAAATTCTTTCAGCTTCAGAAGAACCACATCAAGCAATGGCTAATCTAGAGAACAACGAAAGTCACCCACTTCCATCATTGCCATGGGGAAATCAGATTGATCCATTAGCATTTGTAGAATATCACGAGCTTCCTCATGGATCAAGGAAGAATTTTCCAAAGTTCTATAGTGATGGTAAGCAACATCTTGATGAATATATTTCAGCCTTCACCACCGCATGTGGAATTTTGAGGATGTCATGGCAATGTTGTAGTTCACTTGTCTGTGGAAAAATTACAAGGAAAACAACTAATTGATTTCACCATCTTGTTGCTAGTTCTATCACTAATTGGAATACCATGAGCGACAAATTACTTGGGCACTTCAGGCCAACAAAAGATAGTTATATTTTGTTTGCTCAACCCTCAAGTGCCAAAGAAGATGATGGCAATCTATTCCTACACTTCATATTTATAGATTACAACAAATGTTTTATCTCTAGAAACAATCTCTTCCTATATGGCTAGGGCAATCCAATTTTCTAGATTCAAATGCTAGATCTCACATTATGTTAATGGCAAATGGAGGATTACTATGGCACACCTATATAGGAAGAGGGGTGCCAACATATAAGATAAAGAGCACTCTTTGCTTTTGAGTGAGACATCTTGATCATGGCAACTAATCCAAAGGTTACCATATAAAAGTTAAAACAATACTTTTCTTATAGAATGAGCCCAACTTTGCACAAGATTATGCCATTTGTCATCATGTACATGTATCAAGACATTACCTCAAAATAGGGACAAAGCTAAATGGGAAATGGCATGGGTATGCAAATTTCGCGATTACAATTATATTTATGCACCAACTTGGCAGACCATTATCGGTGCTGAAATTGCATAAGAATTGCAGCAAAAATGGGCGAGAACCAGAAGAGCAAGATCTGGCAATCCAATGTGAAGGATTGTGAGATGAATTCAGAGAGTTTGTGTACAATGTGGCACCAAGATTTGAACCCCTCCTAACAATCAGTTCTTTCACAAAAGGGTATTCTTCCATTTTTGAAGATGGTCACCCACAGGAGTAACACTACTCATTCCGCACAACCTATATGTCATTGCCTTCCATGAACATACATTTTGTGGTGGCCTTTTGTCTAACTTTAGATAGGCATCCTCAACACTCCCACATTTTTAATACATGGATGCAAGGGAAGTAACAACAATATCTTGAGAATCATATCCATTTTTTGTTAGAAAACCATGAATCTCTTTTCCTTGTTGCAAAGTAGCATATGCTGGTAGAGCACTAACAATGGTGTTTGGGCTGTATGTGATTGTGTTAACCTATGTTTTTGTGTTTGATATGCAGTGGCACTTGGACACTTACGTACACCATTATCAAGTAAGGAGGCTTTTGTGTGACAACTGGATAATCTGTGGTAGTGGTGGCTGTGAGGCAGCATCACAAATGGCAATGCCATCTGTGAGCAAGCCTATACTCTAGTATTTAAGATCCAATATTGTGAATGTTTTAAAGGGCATTACAATACCTAGTGCTTTTGTATGCACATTTCATCCTTTGTGACCAGCCCATTCATAGGCACCTTTCCATAGTGAACAATGCATCACCTTGGCACCAATGCCATTCTCTTTATCTTCCCATAAACACCAGCAGCACACAACACCTAAACATTGTACAATAGATGCATCCTCATCAAATAAGAATTATGTGCATACTTTGTGTGCAACTTTATGAGCAGACCTATGTAATCCAAATTTGTCTTTGTAACCTATTGGCTGATTCATGGGCTAATCTGCACAACCCCAATGTAATTTTTCCTTGCACCATATGTTGATAAAGTCACACTTTGTCACAAACTCTATCACACAGTCAGACAAGTCTCTGTGCTGCTACAGAGGCTTGATGAAGTTGCATTCTCCAAGTTCTCTAGGGTCCCATATGCACTTGTAATATGCTTGCACAAAAGGTTGGCTCTTGAGGATGGCCTTGTCTCCTTGTCCATCACCTCCTAACTTGACAACTATTCATCTTACCTCAAGCAAAATGGATTCAATCTTATATAGTTGTGTATGGGACACTAGGTTGAGACTGAGCTAGATTTATGGAAAGTATGAGAGCCACATTCCTTAGTCACCTAAAAAAATGATCAGCACAGCCTAACCAATCATCTAATAGACTAATACCATGTTAGAGATTAGGATCTTAGGCAACTAATCATTTAAACATATAAACAGAAAATAGAAATGAGAAACAAATGGAATGAAAATGTACACAGCACACATGATTTACGGTGGGGAAAACCTTTCAGTAAAAACCCCACAAAGCATCATTCAATATTGAGGAAACTTACATCAAGTCTAACAAATACAGACAAAACAAGAACCCACTTTATTGTATCCTTGACTTCCTTTCTTCCTCATAAGATCATACAAATCCATGCATTATACAAATGCATACCTTTCATGCTTTGCAAGTGCCTCGCATATCACACATACACAACAATGTGATATGCCTCTTTTATAGGCATCCTAGGGGTGGGTTTAGATCACAACTTTTCACATTATAACCAATAAATTATTTACTTTATAAATCACCTATAAATAATATGCCCAAGCCATATTATTAAATTATAAGGCTAAACCTCATAATATTAGAGCCTTATTAGCTGAGAGGCTTTTTATAAGTGGGCTTTCACTTGTATGGACAACCGGCAAAGTTGTCTCACATCGGAAAATTTTCTGAACTCGTCGGTTTTTCTCATGCCGAGGAAAAAATTGTGTCAAAAAAAGTCTCATGTTGTTGAAATGTCCCCTGCCGGATACTCTGAAAACGGTTGAAAACAAATAACTCGGGAGAGCATATCAAATTGCAAGATTTGAGGTGAGCTGAAGGGGAACGCGAACAGAAAACAAAAGAATTGCCTTCCGGGAATCGATCCAAGGCCGTGGAGGAAATCTTTTTTTTTTTCTTAAAAAGGTATTTGCATCAGTTCTTTGTTTTTCTAGCACAAAAACTAAAATTTGTTTGCTGCAATTTCATTAAGCACAGAAAAATTGAAACCCCATTCTGGATCCAACATATTAAGCTTCACCATAATCTCTCCATTGGGATCAGCCAATATTAAGTATGTAATCTTACTTCCAGGGGAACATGCTTTAACATCAGGCAGCCATGCTCTATGTGAATCCACCCCATCAGAGGACAAGCCCAAAAGCTTCACTCCACGCTTCTCAAATTCACCAATGTAGTTCGCAATCCTTCCAAGCTCGGTAGTACAGACCGGGGTAAAATCAGCTGACCCAGAAAAAGAATGAAGACATAAGTAAAACAAAAACATAGAAACAAAATGATATATTGAAGAGTTTTGAGAACTGACTAGGGTATGAGAAGATAATAGCCCAGCTGTCCCCAATGTAGTCATAGAGCCTAATGTGGCCATGAGTGGAGTCTGCCTCCACATTAGGAATTTTGTCTCCCAAGGCAACTCTTGGCATTTTCTGTTTCACGAAAAAAATTATAGTCTACTACTTCAAACACAAAGATTTATGCCCAAACCTTACTGCATATGGTGTAAGAAAATGGAGGGGTATATATAATAGTTAAGGGGTTGATAATGCACTTGGAATTGTGTGGCATATGCATGGTTGCAACGTGACATAGAGCACTAAACAGATGGCAGATTATGTATTTCACACGTTTGCCCCCATACTCCATCTTCCTAAGCATGGATTCTAGACATTAACTGAATCCACGCCTTATTATCTGAGCTCCATTAGTTCACACCCCCCAAAAAAGAAAATAACCTATATTTTGAGCTCCTTTGGTGAACAACAATATAATTTTTAAAAAAATTGAAAATAATAAAAAATAAAATATTTATTTATTTTAATAACACAAAAATGCCTTTCTCGATAATTATTAGAGAAATTTCCTCATCTGGAGATGAACTCACTGCAAAAGTCTTTAACAAACAAGTATTCTAGGCATTCATCACATTGATTCCTCCCATTCCTCCCAGTCTTCTTAACATTCCCTTGAACTTCCTATTGGTGAATCCCTTGCATCCATGAAGTTGCAAGTGCTAGTATATATTATAGGGCCACTTAGGTTAAATATGGATCCCTAATAAATATTACGCTCTAACATGTGTTAACACACAAGCCTTTGTTAAGTCTTGGTTCTGCAGTGTTCTTGTTTAAAGAAATTTGTTGAAAAGGGAGAGGATGCATTTCACTTAACTATGTGTACACATACATGTGTTATTAGTTTTTTATATTAGACTTTAGTTTTGTATCACCAGCCTCCTTTACAATGTACTGAGATGTATAAGTTTTGGGAAAGTTTACTGGCAAAAAGTGCACCAGTCAAATATATTAAGATTTGCTTTGAAAAAAAACCACAAAATTTGAGAATAGATTTCACCGATGTTTGCTGTGGTGTTGATGCCCACATTTTATTTTTTTAATGTTTTCTTAGCCTTCCACATCCTCTGTTTGGCATGTCCATTTATTTGCTTCCCTTCGTTAAAATTTGTGTTTTAATTTTTTCTTTTTAGTATATTGCAATGGGGCGAGGATCAACGAATGGATAAGATGCGCAATGATTTGAAGAAGTTAGCCATATTCTGGAGCTTTCAGGTGTTTCTCAGCATATGTCTGTGCTTTTATAATCTTCTGTAGCAGTATTGTCCAATTCATTTTTCTGAAAACAAAAAATTCCCTCAAGAAACAATATTTGCAAAGCCATCAAATAATACATAATGTGAACTTATCTTTTGTAATAGGCAATATGGGTTTGGACTGTAAGCTTGCCAGTGACATTGGCCAATGCAAGCAATCAAAACCCCAGCATCCAGGCCCAGGATATCATAGGGTGGATCATGTATTTTGCTGGTTTACTAATAGAGGCAATATCAGATCAGCAGAAACTCCAATTCAAACAGGAGTCAACAAATAAGGGAAGGTGGTGCAATATAGGCTTGTGGAAGTGGTCTCGCCATCCAAATTACTTTGGCGAGGTTGGTTAGTAAATAAATATCTGAAAAGATTAATTTTCTGTTGTATAGTTTCATGATCTGGGAATTCCCTTTCAATCCACTTTTTCAGATATTACTATGGTGGGGAGTATATGTAGCTTCAGTGGCTGTACTTGGGAGCTCTAAGTGGATAGCAATTATTGGCCCAATTTTCATCACACTCCTGCTACTCTTTCTGAGTGGCATACCATTGCTTGAGGTAGCTTTTCCAGTAATTTAAATGATCGGCATCTTTGCATGTTGCGATGGATTAGACATTTTTCTGAGAGGAATATTTGAATGAAAATGTTTCACATGGTTGCATTTTTGTGTTTCTATGATGGTGATTTCAGTATTCAGCAGATGAGAAATTTGGTGGCTTTCCAGAGTACCGAGATTACAAAAGGACAACTAGGTAAGTTTCCACAAGTTCTTGTACTAGCAGTCTCTTTTTTCAAATCTTCCTATATGAATATATATCTGTCTACCAGAGGATCCTTAGCATTTCACTGATAGTTATAATTAAGTTTGGCTATTTGGTTGTAGACTAGGAATGAATTCATCACCATAATTCCGTTCTGTTTATCAAACCATATTTATTTTGCTTAGTCTCTGTAAGTGTTTTTCCAGTCTTTCTTTAGCAGATAAAATCATGGAATGTACTAAATCATGCTTTGGTTTCCGAAAAAGAAAAAGGAATGCTCAAATCAAGCAAGTTTGGAAGCTCCCTTGCTTGAGTTTTTTTTAGTTGGCATAATACAGTTTGGTAATTTGATGTGATGTTATTGTAATTGCAGTCCATTACTTCTGTTTCCGCCAGCAGTTTATGCAAAACTGCCAACACTGTTCAAACAAATCTTTCTTTTTGAGTTTCCCATATACAACCGAAAGCTGTCTGCTGAGACGACATCTCATTAAAAAAAAAAAAGAATTACTATTTGCTCTATGGTCAATGCTTTATCTCAGAAGAAACCACTTTGTCTTTACAATCATCTTCATGGGCAGCCTGTATAAAATTATTTGGTAATACTCAGGATCTTGGACATTTGTGTCATTTATTTGATGGCAGAAAATTTATCGTGATATTCTTTTAATGGGACGATTTCTCATGCAAGCATTAAATTTATAAAGTAAGAAAATTACATTGCATATAGGTATTATATGGGAATGCGATGATTGTTTCATTTTAAATTAGATCTTGACATAATACCATGGATTCTAGACTACATTAAAATATTAAAAATGGGTAGAACAGTGCCTTCCCTTCCCCTAGAACACAGCACAACAATCAGAAAACAGGTTACGGTGTAAGAATTCAACCAAACCTGCTAAAGCTCTACAGATATATGGAAGTAACAAATGTTTTTTATTACTTCTGTACTTGAAACTAGGCCCTAAAATGAATGGTATATGCCTGTTTTGAACCTAAGAAGCTGGATTTACCTATATACAGGCACATACCTTTACCGGGTCTTGATTCCAGTCCAATATGCGTATGGGTCTGCCCTGGTTATGACTCTAAAATGCTCCTTGCCCAAGCCGTACCTGGGGTCCTGCAGCCCAGATTTATAAACAAATTATAATGAAAAATATAAAAACAGAATATATATACATATACATATCTGTCCTAACCTTAAAAGCAACTAAACTAAGTACACTAACACCAGTCACTAATTTGTATGTTTCATGCAAATCATGGCTATTTTTTATATTTTTAATACTTTATCATTATGTATTTACTATTCTTTGAATGGCTGTACCCAAGCTCAGGTTTTAAAAAATCAGTGAACTGACGTATACTCAAACCCCAAACCAGCAACTTAGTTTTGAACCTCTCATGACGTCCCTTGTCTAATGGTAACCGCTGCGAGGCTTTGGGCCTTCTTGCCTTTGACCTAATTTGAATATGACAATGTATTGTTAGCATCCTACCTGTTAGCCATATAATACATGGGCCATACTTGTTTACCATATAATAGATGAGGTAACAGTTGTTTCACCTTCAAGCGATTATTGCTGGTATTGTCTCGCTGGCAACCATCTCTCTCTGTGATACCAGTTCTGTTTCATGATAGGACAATAATCAATCATAAGGGCTTGCACATTTGCAATGTGAATAGCATAAGGTGTCAGTCTTAACCAACTGATAACCGTTAAACTAGGCTCTTCCCTTTCCTGGTTGGTTGAGTCCCATTCAATTCAGCTTATTCACAGCTTTTTGGCATCAAAACAATGATTTTTCTGGCTAGAATGGTTATGAAATACTTCACTATTGCTTCTGTTTCATGGAATGCTTGGGAATCATTTGTTAGGGCTTTTGCACCCATTCTAATGTTGGAAATATTTCCACACATAGAAATGCATGAGAGGGAGGGGGCAGGGGCAGGCATTTCAGTGACAGATCTTAAGACGTTGTGAACATGTCCATTATTGACTTCTTCATTCTATTCTCTATTACATCTTCAATGTCTTTATGATATAATCACTACTTCGTTTTAATCAATAAAGTGGGGGTTACACAGGTCCCCCAGTCCATAAAAGCAAAAGAAAAACCAAGGCATTAGCTTGCCAAAAAACAGTACCCTGTGGTGGGATTTTGTGTTTAGGTTCAGATATAGACACTATCTATTCACTCCCTTGCTACTATTATTTGCCCTAAACAATTCGAGCAACTTGACTGCTAGGCTTGCAGCAGCAGTATTTGTAATGTCCCCTTCTAGCAAGCCAAAATTTTCACAACCTTGCAAACAATTTCAACTTACCAAAAGAGAACATTAGTATTCCATTTTTCATTTCCTTTTAATCATAAACATAATCAGATACTATTTGCCATTTCATAAATCCATTTTCCAATACATCATGATTCTCCTTGGGTGAGATAATCCTTAGGCCTCTTATTAACCTCACCTTCCACCTTGTGAGAGAAGATTCGTTAGGTAGGTGATGTCATCTCAATCCTATGGGTCAATTAATATAATTCCTTAGTTCGTCAACTAAGGCCCATAATGCCTTAGTTCGTCAACTAAGGCCCATTCCTTCGATACTTAAATCGAAGGTCCATAGCAATATCCTTGATTCGTCAATCAAGGCCCATAATATCCTTGATTCATCAATCAAGGCCCATTCCCATGGAGTGATCCATACCTACCGTAACTATCTACCCCATATTCTTAGTGTTAGGTAGTTTAGTAAGAGGTCTCACCCTTGGGTGATCATGCCCATGTACATTAAGATCATATTCATAAACCATGATATCAAATTTGTCTTATGCCATTACCATTTATCCCAATGTTGAACTCTTTTATTTATCTAAAATAATGCAATTATTCAATCCTTTATTGAGGTATGCATACTAGATATCTATGTAGTCTAATTTCATTCCTTCTCTTATTTAGTCATATTTAACTATAATCATTAATTTAAGGAGTGCACATTCTAAATCATGACCTATACCTATCTTGTTTTAAATCATAGATAGAAGCATGAGATTCATACTACACACTTATAAATTCTTTGTACTTTTATTATTCTTACACCAATTAATATTCCTAATAAAATTCTTCATCTGTCATAATGCTAATTGCCAGATTTTATACTTAATGTCCATTTTACTAATTTTTTCATTCTATGAGCTAGTCTTTCTCTATCTCTATATTTTATCATTTAATGATTCTAACATATACATATCTGTTTTTATTTATTTGTCTACATGCTTATAAACATAAATAAACTACGTAGAAACTTACCTTTGGCCTTGTGAAGACCCTTGGCAGACGTGGGTCTGCTGCAGATTTCTTCCCTGTCTGATGTGAATTACCACGTTGTGGTAATATCTCTTCAAACTATATTCGCTGTCCCTTCGACTTCCTTCTGCAGTCTATTCCCCGTTGATCCTTTGGGAGGGGGAGTGGGATCCTTTAAAAAGCCCACGAATGGGTCTGATCACTAAGAGACGCAGCTGTTGGGAAAGAGCCTCAGCATTTTGCTCTTTTAATCATCTATTAAATATTTGTATTATTTTTTAAATGTGTTTGTTTCTTTGTGTGGAATCAGCGTCTCTTAGAGAGATTCGATCCCTCTTCCACTATCACTTTAAATTCTATTTATTATCATATTTATATATGTATGAATTAGATATTCCTCTGTAGACCCCACACTGTTGACGGCTTCTCCTACTGCTGATTTCTGCCCTCTACTCTGTTGGGTGACGCCAAGATGCTAACCACAGGTCTGCTGACTAATCCGCTTCCAACTGGTATTACCGTGATCATAATTTAGCAAAGTTGAACGTGTAATGTCTAATCGATGATATCCTCCCCTTTCTCTTCCCAATTCTTCAATCACTATATATATATGCTGGCAGGTGTGGTTTATCAACGGTCATGACCTTTGGGTTGTTTGCTGTTGATAAAGCAATGATTGCTTTTATTTAAAGTAGTTTATAATGGTCGGTTCCTCATACGTAGTATGGGGTCCGTTTGGAGTCACCCAAGAGTTAGGTGTTTGAGGATATAGATCCTCTCTAGCAATTTAGTTATAATATTATATTTATGATAATATAATAATATACATCATGATAATATTTAATTATCAATATTTATATCATTAATATTTATATTTATATTATATCCTATATATATTATTATCATATATATTTGATAATTATATTTATTGTTATATAATAATAATATTTGGTATTAATGATAATCATAACTCATTACGAAAATAATATATTATTTATTATTTAAAATATTAATAAAACAATATTATTTAATAATATATGACGTATGTAATTATTTCTATCATCTGAAATGATGTTTAACGAATCCATGTTTAAATCTTTAATTTAAACAATGCCTTAATATCGGAACATGACAGTATTGCTGACTACACAAGTTTCAAAGACAAAATGAAGCTCAACTGGTTGGTAAACAGCCTTAGGGTAAATTTTTTGAAGAAAAAGGCATCTGAGGTGCTTCAAGTAAACATGCTGAACGACAGTATAACACCATTAGATAAACAATAATGAAAAATGGCATAAGGCCTAAGTAAGCCAGCCACCATATGTATTTTGTGCTATGGCGTATGATGCTTATTAAGTATCACAGCGTTCTGAAAACACAGGTAATATATCCAAACTTGTAATCAAGAATCAGCCTTCACAATCTAACCATTGTGGTTGCCTCATGTATATTGCACGAAACTTGGAAATAATACAGTTTACAAAACAGAAGTTTCTTTTGAAACGCATGTCCCCAACCCCCTTTGGAAATGGGAAAATGGTGAGGAAAGAAAGGTAGAAAGATGTTATATTAATTTCAAAAATGACGAATAGGTCAATTGTAAAGAGAGAACGAAAGAAACTATATTTATTTTTTTTGAAGCTGAGGTGAATACAAAAGATTGATTACTATGTTAAGGACATGTCTATATGGATGGGAAGACTGAAGGAAATTACATTTTTCTTGTTCTAAAATATCATCTATCTGTCTGCTGAAACAGGGTATTGAAAACAGTTTCTGCAAGTAGTACACACTTCTAAAACACCATTTTTAAAATTTAGGCAAGCAGGGAAACATGCAAGTATAGATATTCAATCTGTGAACTTTTTGAAAATATGAAAAACATTGAACAATTAAAGAAGCATTTTGTAAAATTAAAATATATCAATACACATGAATGGCAATGGGAGTGCAGAACAAATAATTATCTTATATATATGAAGTCAGAAATTGATTGCATCATTACTAAAAACTAAGCTAGGGCCATGTCTTCTGGGCCCTACTATAAAAAAGGGCCTATCTCATCAAATTCAATATAGTATTACATTTAATACCTGGCAGTCTGATGGGTATAAGAGCTAACTGGCATATTAAAACCTGTAAAAGATTGAACACTATAAATCGTTTCCGGTCCACATCCCAATCTGTTGCATCTCCTAATAGATAATATTTGTTCTTTAGTGAGTTGAAGTGAAATTAGAGTTTGAGACAAGACATTTCACATTCTTTGTAAGAAACCTGTCTAGATCTGTTCTGAAAATAAACCTGCTGTACTGAAATTTCTGATTTGTTTTTCTTGAGTTTTACTTAGGATTTTGAAGTCTTGTTTTCACCAATGTGTTTGAAATGTTCTGTAGATGGAAAAGTTGCAATATGACAATTAAATAACACCAAATGATGACTGAAAATGAAATAACCAGCTCACTTATACAACCAAATATCAACACAAAACATAATAGAACATACCCAGATAGAAGATTGGCATCTTTATTGAATAGTAGTTTGTAACGTCCCCTTCTAGACACATGGTTAGTCCATCATGGAGTTCCCGTGGCCTAGCAGTTTGGTTAGGGAACTGTGGTTAGTTTGGCTTTGGAGGTCTTTGTCAGTGCTTGGGTTATGGTTCATATTCAGTGGATCCAGTTGGCACCTTCATGGTTGGCTTAGTGGGCTCTTGGTCGTTACTTACTATTTTTAGTCAGTTCGGGTTCTGTGTCGGTTCAGGATTTTCAGAGTGGGATCAGATGCGTTTCGTCGAGACCTTTCAGGCGAGCTAAAGATCATTGAATTTCGACACCATCTTCATATTTATTTTAAAGTCCGAAGATTTATTAATGTTATATTAATATGGACTTTATTATATTTTGCGGGAAAAGTGACTTTTTGAAAATAAAGACTTAATGCAAGTTGTGACCTTGGGCGCCCATTCCTAGGCAAATAAAAGTGTTTTTAAATAACAAAGTTCCCTCTTGAAATCCAACGCCCATCTTGGAGGGAGAATATAAGAAGTTTTGAGAGCTCATTTTCATTTATGCTATGTTTATGATATTGCTGATTTTAGCTCTGCTAAGGTTTCATGTTGTTTGGGGTTTGAGGATTCGAACCAGAGGCTCTTGGAGACGGAAACCTCCCTGAGTAATAGTATCCCACAGGTGTGAAAGATCACCCAACGGTGCCATTGAAGGTGGATGTATTTAGCATTCACAAATGTGCTTGCAATAGAGTTATTCGAAGTTTTGTTTGGCGCTGATTGATATATCTCTCTTCATTGTTGATGTATGTTGATAAGGAAAGGATTAGAAGGTAGATTTCAGTGTGTTAGATAAGGTTGTTTGTTGCTGTTAGCACTTCTAGCGATGGCCGTACTTGCTCCAGCCATGACGTGGGTCCTTTAGAGGACTTTCTTCTTACATTGTAACTTCTGTGTGAGTCTTAGAGAGGCGTTTGGAGCCCTATTCCTTGCTGCTGATAATTGTATGAACTATGATCATTTTTTGTCTTTCCTTGGAGTTTGATGTGATTTTCAGCCATACCCTTGGCTAGTCCGGCAATAGACAAAAATTGAAGTTTCAAATCTGCATATGGGTATGTTTTGATAATTATTTATTGGCCATTCTGCTATCTGGGTAGTTGATAGTTTCCTTATATTTGTTGTATATTTTCTTGGTTTCTATTATATGCCATATATTGTGTGCTCCGGCACTACATTTGTAGGGAAACTGAAAACCCCTTCTGCATTCTTCTTGTCTATCTGAAAGACCACATAAAATCTAATAAAAATCACACAAAAGATTTTAAAAATATACCAACAGGTACGGCACATTACAGTGGTATCAGAGCTATGATCTTGCCATCTTGTGAGGCTGAACAAACATGCAGTTGAAAATATGAACATGCAGATGAAAATGAGGCATGCACACCTCATGATTGAGATATGAATCCTACAGCAGCTTCATCACATCCTTATTATACTAGGAGAAACAAGTTACAGCAGGCAACACAGGTTCCACAACACGTTGAACTAGTAAATCCAGTACCAGTATATCCCTTTGATACAGGTACAGAGGTAGTGATTGCTGCTACCGAGGACGATTGGTAGGTCTCACATACAAATCCCTTTTTAGATGAGCTTCCACCAGTTACAGGACCTACAGGAGAGATGGGTGACAGGGAGGAACCGGAACTTAGTGCGCATGATATTTTGATCGCACTCACTCGAGAGATGAGGGAGTCTCGACGAGAGATGGTAGAGGCACAAGCCAAGTTAACACATGCCATTGAACGGTTGGGTAATGACATGGACAATCACCGTGACAGGAATAGGTACAATGGAGGTGACAGGAATAGGTACCACGGAGGTGACAAGAATAGGTACAACGGAGGCGACAGGAACAGGTACCAGGACGGTGATAGAAACAGACATGAGGGAGGAGATAGAAATAGGAATGATGGGAATGATAGACACAATGGAGACAGGAACTGGGGAGAACATAATAATGGGGACAAGAACCAGAATGATAGACACAGGGACAGATATGATGAGAACGAGGCATCGGTGACACACCGGAGGGCTTCGTAGTTCACTGCAGGAGACAGACTAGGCATCCCTATATTTTCTCCCAGGAACCAAGTTCCTGAATAGGATCCCACACAGGCGGAGTTGCAAGAGGAGATTCTGAGGGACTGGAGAGCGTCCAGTGATGATTTCAGAAACGAGATGACATTCACAGAATATTCTGAAATGAGGGTTAGGTGTAAACCTCAGAGGGGAGGTAGATCACAGAACTAAGAACTGCAAAGGAAAGTAAGTAAGATGACACTTCCTTACTTTGACGGATCAGGAAAAACCACCGCGAGAGCCTGGGTCTAGAAATTGGACAGCTACTTGCAAATTAGTCCCATGCCAGAGGAGGATGCTATTACGTATGCAGCTTTACACTTGGAGGGGGCTGCTCACAAATGGTGGAGCAAAGGGAAGGTCACACTGGGTCACGATCAGGTCACTTCATATGTGGAGTTTACAGCTAGACTGATCGACAGGTTTGATAAAAAGGACCCAGAGTTACAGTTCAAGGAGTTGACTCAGTTGAGACAGAGTGGATCGGTAGACTCCTACATTGCTGATTTCTAGGATATATCCGTTATGGTTCCGGATATTATTGAGCGCAGATTGGTTGTTCTCTTCATTGATGGATTATTAGATCAACTTAATGGTTGGGTTAAGGGTTTTGACCCTACTACACTTCAGGAGGCCATGAAGAAGACCCGGGACATGGAGTCATCAGTATGGAGAAATAAGTTTCAATCCAAAGGGTTTCCACCAAGGAGAGATAAGGAGAGAGATAGGAGACCATTCCAGAGAGATGCCGGACAACAGCATAAGAGTTCTTCCAGATTGGACAACGATCAACTGAATGACTTGAGGAGGAAGAAGCTCTGCTTTCAGTGTCGTGAGCCTTGGGATCCGAAGCACAAGTGCGCAGCCCAAGGAAAGGCCAAATAGTTAGAGTAGTTTTCAGCCGATTAGTCTGTTGATGGGGAGCCCCATTCGGATTACAATTCCAAGATCGAGGGTGCAGAATCAGAGGGCTCAGAGGAAGCATCAGATAGAGAGGATGATATAGCTCTACCTACAGCATGTATCACGAGTATCTAGGAGGGATCATTTAGGATAAGGGGAGTACTGGGTGGCCAGCGATGTATTGCATTACTTGACATAGGTGCCACTCATAACTTCATAGACGAGGGCTTGGTTGCCAAGAGGGCTGAAAACCAAGGAATTTGAGGGCTTCAAGGTGAAGGTTGCAGATGGTTTTGTACTCACCTGCACTAGGAGGATATCTAATCTATCAATCCAGCTAATTAAATACACTTGCCAATTAGAGTTTTATGTTGTCGGCATGGGTGAGATGGATGTTGTGTTGGGTATGAAGTGGTTGAATGATATTGAGGAGTTCACACTCAACTTACGAACAATGGAAATGAAGTTTGAGGTGGACGGAGTTAGACATGTGTTCAGAGGCATTTCAGATGGTGGGTTGAGAGTTGTTTCTCTCAAAAGGATGGAGCGATTGATTCGTCATGATTAGGTGGAGTGGGCAGCCGAGGTTATGGTGATGCCTGCAGTAGATTAGCAAAAGCATGCGTATCCTCCTGACATACAGTCTATACTTACTAAACACACTAAAGTGTTTAGTGATATTCCACCAGGTAAGCCTCCTAATAGAGGTTTTGAGCATGTGATCGAGTTGGAGGAGGGTGCTAAGCGGGTAATCACGACACCTTACAGGCACCCAAAGAGGTATAAGGATGAGATCGAGAAGGCTATCAAAGAGCTTCTCGAGATGGGTCACATCAGACCTAGTAAGAGTTCGTTTGCATCATCGGTGGTCCTGGTGAAGAAAAAGGATGGGACTCTTAAGATGTGCATTGATTATAGGGAGCTCAATAAGAAAACAATAAAAAACAGGTACTCTATTCCCAGAATCGATGAGCTGATTGATGAGTTGCACAGGGCCTATTACTTCTCCAAGATTGATTTGAGATCCGGTTACCATCAGATTCGGGTCCGAGGTGAGAATGTGGAGAAGACAGCATTCAAGTGTCACTATGGACACTTTGAGTTCCTAGTCATGCGATTCGGCTTGACGAATGCACCGGCCACTTTCTAGTCTTGTATGAACAGAGTGTTCAGAGAGCAGTTGAGGAAATTTGTGCTGATTTTCTTTGATGATATATTGATTTATAGCAGGACATGGGAAGAGCATCTGAAACACATTGACATTGTTCTGGGCATCTTAGAGAGGGAGTCGTATGCCAAAATGTCGAAGTGTGAGTTTGGGATGACCGAGTTGTTGTAGTTGGGTCATATCATTAGTGCTGGTAGTGTGAAGGTGATGCAGAGCATCTAGGACATCAGAAGCATACTTCAAAACTTCAATGGAACCGTTCTCTTAAGGTTCACTATTTTCTTTGTCAGAGATCAAACCACCTATAAGGAAGAGTTGTAACACAACAATGTACTTGTTCATGACATCAAAGAGAGGGAACTTCAGGGCACACATCTCAGGGTTCCTAACTCCATCTAAGGTTTCATCCAAGCCACTGTGCAGGGTCTGCAGGACAGCAGTCACAACTATGTTTTCTAAAGACAGTCATAACATTACTTCACAGTCACAGCATCCTCCTTGGAATGATCTCCATCAACACAAATTCAATCTCATACAACATGCTTAATCAATGACATGCCAAGCATACCAAATGCCTTCATAAAACAATAAAATACTAAACATACCTAATGTCTTCCTTCTGGTGGCTGTCTCCTAGGAGGACTGACAGAGACATCAATAAGGTAAGGTGGACTTTTTTCTCCAAGAAGTCTCTTTCTACTCCTTATCACAAGACCATTGGTAGATCAGGAGCCCTTTGTGTTGGTCACAATGCATGGTATTCTCTGATTGACCACTGAATACAGTCAAGGGTAATCACCAAGCTGATGTTGTCCTTCACCAAGTCTCAACACATGATTCTACATGGCAAACCCAACACAACCCATTCTCCTGCCTCTGAAACCTTCACAAGCCTATGCACTGACTATGATACAATCCATTCCACTGATCATAAACAGAAAAGATCAGTGGAATGTGGATAAATCCATCAGATTGCTTAGAAGAAGCCCTAACTTAGGTTTTCAAACCCACTTTCAGAGAAAGGAGAAATACAGAGATATAAAAGAATGTCAAGAGCCCAAACAACTTGCAAATGATAGATAACTCTCCCCACTAACCAACCATCACAAACTCCAACCACTACCAGGCCGTACAGGTACGGATTATTGCAGAAAACAGCAAGTCTCTGTAGGAGACAGCAGTTCTAAAGAGCAGTTTGATAAGCATTCAAGGCTCCATGACTGAATCGTACCACACAGAAGTACGGCTTAACATACAGAAAACTTCAGAAAATGCACAGGAAACTCAGAGAACTGTATTGTATTGGTATCAAAACTCCTTCACCTTGCTAAATGAATAGTTTCTTGGCTTTTTGAAGCCTGTCCCAATGCCCTCTACATGCTTGAGGGAAGTTGAACCGATGGAGGGAGAAGAAAACTATTCAACTGCTCGGTCTACAACAAATTACAGTCTTGTAACTGTCCTCTTTAGGACTGTATCGGCAGTTTTGTGTCTAACAATGTTTTCTTTTACATTTGATTAACCTTGGACAAGGTTTTAACCCACTTTCTAACCTTTGACATGCCTCTAACTAAGAGGATTGCCTCTACACACTTTAGGAAGGCTACAAACTTAAGGAAACACATGATTACCTTATACAATAAGACTGTCCTTCTTAGGACTTACCACATGACAATAGTTTTTTTAGACATTTGGACATAGTCCATTGCAAGCATGGCTTCCAAGCCTTAGTACAACATCGAATGGTCTCAAGGACCTTATTGAACCAAAAAAAACAACTGGAAAATCAAGTAAAATCTAGATGTCTTGGTGCTCCTGCACCATACTCCCCGGCATGATGAAAACTCTTGTCCCAAGAGTTATGGGATTTTCTCCAAACTTTCTTCAATCTTGTAGGAATGTTCCTCTGACTGGTGACAGGAAACATGAACTCTTCAAGGGTTATCCTCCTTCTCCAACCTGCATGATGCTTACCAAAAGTGTTAGTATTCCAAAACATATTCTGATGTCCTTGCCTAGGACCCTGCTGCTGCAATGCTTCTGTTCTTCCCAACTTGTGGTTCTGATATATTCCTCTCTGTACTATCTATTGTTTGCCTTCCTTCTTCTGCCTCATTATAGGACAGTCAATGTCCCTAATCTTGACATAACTCAAGTCCCAAACCTGTTGTTCTTTAGGACTGTCATCCACCTTCTTCTACTATAACTGTTCCGGCTGTTTCCCATCATCCTTAACCTGCACACTCAACTGCAATTTCTCTCCAAAACAGATAATAACATGTTCCTTCTTGTCTTCACAAGGTAAAGGCACTAATTTGAACTTTCTACCATCTTTGTGCACCAAATAGTTATTAGTATAACCATCATGAATTGTCCTTCTCAAATGCTGCCATGGTCTACCCAAGATTATATGCCCACATGTCATTGAAATAACATCACACAAAACATGATCCTGATATGGACCAATTGAAAAATCAACATATGCCTTCTTACTAACCCTTACTTGTTGTTCTTGACTCACCCAAGTGACATTGTAAGGACTAGGATGATCAAATGTTTTCAATCCCAACTTGTGCACCATTTCCCAAGAGACTAAATTATCATGTGAACCTGAATCTATAATCAACTTGCATATTTTCCATGGCTTAAACAGTTTGTTTTAAAAATAGATACCTATGGTGTTTGCTGCATTTTGCCTTTATCCACCATGAGCATTTCTCCAACCATTACTGGAGAGGCTGACAACATTTCCGGTTCTTCTTGCTTCTCCTCCTCTTGTGCCAAGTGAACTCTTCTATCCTTGCTCTTATCAGCATCATCCTTCTTAGGACATTTGAAAGATGTGTGTCCCACTTCATTGCAATGATAACATCTGCCTGTGAATACTCCTCTACCTGATCCAAATCTACGTCCACCTCTATATCCACTTCTCTGATCTGCAAAAAACTCCTTGCCTTTCTCATTGTTGTTCTGTACTTCATTAGTAGGTCTGCCTCTACCTCTATATCCTCTTCCACTTCCTCCTTGTCTTTCTTGCTTCCTCTTTACCTTCTCTTCAGCCCTTATGGCCAATTGAAAACATTCTCCAAGTTATTTTGGTACTGTCAAACCAATCTCATCTTGCAAATTATACCTAAGCCCATTAAGGTATCTTGCCACTTTCTCTTCTTCATCTTCTAATCCTCCTCTAATACTAAGCTTATGAAATTGCTCAGTATAGGACATAACATCCATGTCCTTCTGCTTCAAATTCTGCCTCATCCTCTTTGTTTGAATGGAGTAATCAGATGGAAGGAATTGATCCTTCATCATATCCTTCATCCTACCCCAAGAAGTGATTCTTGTTGCACCTCTAGCCACTTTTTCTGTTTGCACACTACTCCACCATGTAAGTGTTGTTCCTCTTAGTTTTGTTTTTGCAAATTTGATCTTCTTCTCATCACTCATCTCCTCATACTCAAAGAAATTTTCAAGGGCATCTATCCACCCTAATACCTCTTCACTATCCATCTTCCCCTGATAGATAGGTAACTCTATGTTTGCCTTTGTTCCACTACCTTGAACTGCCTTCAGCAATCTCACAAATTTCTTTTCTTCAGCATCTAACTCATCCTCAGGAGGATTCTCATCAGCCTCCTCATCTCCTTCTGAATCATTTTGCTCATCCCTTCTAGGATTCTTCTCCAATGCTTCCAATCTTGCTAAGATTGATGCATTCTCCCTTCTTACTTGCCTTAACTCTCTTTCCCTTGCAGCATCCTGTTCTCTTCTCTCCCTCAACTCTTTTTCTCTAGCCTCTAAGGCTTCCCTCAACTCATTATTCTCCCTAGCCATCTGATTCTTAGGAGCCATCTTCACACTCTCACAACCCTTACTGTTTCACAAGGTTCTACTACTCCCTTAAGGACCTACTAGTAGCTCTGATACCACAAATGATGCAGAGAATCTAGGACAGCAGAAGCATACTTCAAAACTTCAATGGAACCATTCTCTCAAGGTTCACTATTTTCTTTGTCAGAGATCAAACCACCTATGAGGAAGAGTTGTAACACAACAATGTACTTGTTCATGACATCAAAGAGAGGGAACTTCAGGGCATACATCTCAGGGTTCCTAACTCCATCTAAGGTTTCATCCAAGCCACTGTGTAAGGTCTGCAGGACAACAGTCGCAACTATGTTTTCTAAAGACAGTCATAACATTACTTCACAGTCACAGCATCCTCCTTGGAATGATCTCCATCAACACAAATTCAATCTTATACAACATGCTTAATCAATGACATGCCAAGCATACCAAATGCCTTCATAAACCAATAACATACTAAACATACCTAATGTCTTCCTTCTGGTGGTTGTCTCCTAGGAGGACTGACAGAGACAGCAATAAGGTAAGGTGAACTATTTTCTCCAAGAACTCTCTTTCTACTCCTTATCATAGGACCATTGCTAGATCAGGAGCCCTTTGTGTTGGTCACAATGCATGGCATTCTCCAATTGACCACTGAATACAGTCAAGGGTAATCACCTAGCTGCTACTGTCCTTCACCAAGTCTCAACACATGGTTCTACATGGCAAACCCAACACAACCCATTCTCCTGCCTCTGAAACCTTGACAAGCCTATGCACTAATTATGATACAATCCATTCCACTGATCATAAATAGAAAAGATCAATGGAATGTGGATAAATCCATCAGATTGCTCAGAAGAAGCCCTAACTTAGGTTTTCAAACCCACTTTCAGAGAAAGGAGAAATACAGAGATATAAAAGAATGTCAAGAGCCCAAACAACTTGCAAATGATAGATAACTCTCCCCACTAACCAACCATCACAAACTCCAACCACTACCAGGCCGTACAGGTACGGATTATTGCAGAAAACAGCAAGTCTCTGTAGGAGACAGCAGTTCTAAAGAGCAGTGATATCCCACAGTCATAACATTCTTTCTATTCAATATCAAGAGTCTAAATTTATCTTAATGGACAGTTAACTCATCATTCTTCACTTCCAAGCATTCAAGGCTCCATGACTGAATCATACCACACAGAAGTACGGCTTAACATACAGAAAACTTTAGAAAATGCACAGGAAACTCAGAGAACTGTATTGTATTGGTATCAAAACTCCTTCACCCTGCTAAATGAATAGTTTCTTGGCTTTTTGAAGCCTGTCCCGATGCCCTCTACATGCTTGAGGGAAGATGAACCGATGGAGGGAGAAGAAAACTATTCAACTGCCCGGTCTACAACAAATTACAGTCTTGTAACTGTCCTCTTTAGGACTGTATCGGCAGTTTTGTGTCTAACAATGTTTTCTTTTACATTTGATTAACCTTGGACAAGGTTTTAACCCACTTCCTAACCTTTGACATGCCTCCAACTAAGAGGATTGCCTCCTACACACTTTAGGAAGGCTACAAACTTAAGGAAACACATGATTACCTTATACAATAAGACTATCCTTCTTAGGACTTACCACATGACAATAGTTTTTTTACACATTTGGACATAGTCCATTACAAGCATGGCTTCCAAGCCTTATTACAACATTGAATGGTCTCAAGGACCTTATTGAACCAAACAAAACAACTAGAAAATCAAGTAAAACCTAGATGTCTTGGTGCTCCTGCACCAGAAGGTAGACCCGGAAAAGATTCGGGCAATTGTGGACTGGCCACCGCCGAAGAATCTCTCATATCTTAAGGGATTTCTTGTCCTTTGTGGGTATTGCCGCCGGTTTGTGAAGGGGTTCTCTCAGTCGACTGCTCCCCTTACTGATTTGACTCGTAAGGATGCTTTCAGTTGGTCGGATAGGGCACATGAGTGTTTTGACAGATTCAAACAGATCATGAGTACATGCCCTGTGTTAGCCATACCTGATTTCAGCAAACCCTTTGAGCTATAGTGTGATGCCTCGGGTGAAGGCATTGGTGCGGTAATCATGCAGGATAAGCATCCCATTGCATTTGAGAGTAGGAAGTTGAGGGGTGTGGAGAGGAGTTACATCATATATGACAATGAGATGTTAGCCATCATGCATGCGTTGGCTAAGTTCAGACAGTACCTGGTGTGCAGCAAATTTGTGGTTAAGACGGATCACAACAGTTTGAAGCATTTGCTTGGGCAGAAGGATTTGAATGAGAGGCAACAGAAGTGGGTCAGCAAGTTATAGGCCTACGACTTCGACATTGTTTATGTCAAGGGAAAGAAGAATGTTGTTGCCAATGCGTTATCCAGGAGGCCTCATTTGTGTGCACTAGGTGCTATTGCTGATGATTGGAGAGAATTGATTTCAGCAAAGTATGCCAAGAATGAGTGGGCTATTGGAGTGATTGATGACACCATCAAAGATGACAGGTACACAGTGGTAAATGATTTAATCATTTACAAGGACAGGATCTTCTTGGTGTCAGGTTCACAGATGAAGCGAAAAGTTTTGAGGTCATTCCACGACTTGCCTATGGTAGGGCATCCAGGATACTTCAAAACTTACATACAAGTTAGAGAGAGGTGCACCTGGAAGGGCCTCAAGACCGAGGTGATGCAGTATGTGAGAGAGTGCCCAATATGTCAGCAGAACAAGCAAGAGCACTCACTTCCAGGAGGTTTATTGCAGCCCTTGCCTATTCCTAACAGGAAGTGGGATAGCAATTCTATGGACTTTATCAGAGGGTTACCTAGAGTCCAAGGCAGGGATTGTATTTGTGGTGGTGGACAGATTGACGAAGTATGCACACTTCTTTGCTATTCCTACCACTCACACTGCAACTCAGGTTGCAGAGTTGTTCTTTCATGAGGTATTTCGACTTCATGGGTTGCCAAGGAGTATCGTCAATGATAGGGACAGCAGGTTCCTCAGTAATTTTTGGCAGGAGCTCTTCAGGTTGTTAGGGACAGAGCTCACACCCAGTACGAGTTACCACCCCCAGACTAATGGTTAGACGGAGATAGTTAATAAGTGGGTGGAAGGATACCTCTGAAACTATGTTTCAGGGCAGTAGAAAGCATGGGTTAAGTGGCTTCACATGGGGGAGTATGGCTACAATTCCACTTACCACATGTCCATTCATATGTCACCCTTCATGGCATTGTATGGTTACGAGGCACTAAGCTTTGTTGATTTACTGTTTGGTGATAGCAGGGTGCCAAAGGCTAAGGACTTCCTTCAGGAGAGTCAGGATATCATGAGGGCACTGAAGGAGAACATACAGAAGGCTCAGAATCAGCAGAAGTAGTATGCAGATCAGTAGAGAACTGAGCGATCATTTGAGGTCGGTGACATGGTTTACCTCATGCTACAGCCTTATTGGCATTCTACTCTCAAGAAGAGTGGAGCGGAGAAGTTGAAGCCACGGTATTATGGACCTTTTAGGGTCTCCCGGAGGATTGGCGAGGTGGCTTATGAGTTGGAGTTACCAGCAGGGAGCAGGGTACATAATGTGTTCCATGTTTCTCGCCTCAAGAAGGCACTGGGGCATAATGTGACACCTTCAGTTGAGTTGCCTCCTCTTGATGAAGAGGGGAAGTTGATATTAGTACCCGAAGCAATTATCGACACCAGGGATCGTAATTTGAGGAGGCGGATTATCAGAGAGTACCTGGTCAAATGGAAGAACCTGCCGGTTGAGGATGCTACATGGGAGAACGAGCGGATTTTGGAGCATCCTGAGCTGAGATTGCTTGAGGCAAGCAATCTTAGGGAGGGCGGACTGTAATGTCCCCTTCTAGACACATGGTTAGTCCATCATGGAGTTCCCGTGGGCTAGCAGTTTAGTTAGGGAACTGTGGTTAGTTTGGCTCTGGAGGTCTTTGTCGGTGCTTGGGTTATGGTTCGTATTCAGTGGATCCAGTTGGCACTTTCATGGTTGGCTCAGTGGATTCTTGGTCGTTACTTACTATTTTTAGTAAGTTCGGGTTCTGTGTCGGTTCAGGATTTTCAGAGTGGGATCAGATGCGTTTCGTCGAGACCTTTCTGACGAGCTAAAGATCATTGAATTCTGACACCCTCTTCATATTTATTTTAAAGTCCAAAGATTTATTAATGTTATATTAATATGGACTTTATTAAATTTTGCGAGAAAAGTGACTTTTTGGAAAATAAAGACTTAATGCAAGTTGTGACCTTGGGCGCCCATTCCTAGGCAAATAAAAGTGTTTTTAAATGACAAAGTTCCCTCTTGAAATCCAACGCCCATCTTGGAGGGAGAATATAAGGAGTTTTGAGAGCTCATTTTCATTTATGCTATGTTTATGATATTGCTGATTTGAGCTCTGCTAGGGTTTCATGTTGTTTGGGGTTTGAAGATTCGAACTAGAGGCTCTTGGAGATGGAAACCTCCCTGAGTAACGGTATCCCACAGGTATGAAAGATCACCCAATGGTGCCATTGAAGGTGGATGTATTCAGCATTCACAAATGTGCTTGCAATGGAGTTATTCGAAGTTTTGTTTGGAGCTGATTGATATATCTCTCTTCATTGTTGATGTATGCTGATAAGGAAAGGATTAGAAGGCAGATTTCAGTGTGTTAGAGAAGGTTGTTTGCTGCTATTAGCACTTTCAGCTATGGTCGTACTTGTTCTAGCCATGATGTGGGTCCTTTAGAGGACTTTCTTCTTACATTGTAACTTTTGTGTGAGTCTTAGAGAGGCGTTTGGAGCGCTATTCCTTGCTGCTGATAATTGTATGAACTATGATCATTTTTTGTCTTTCCTTGGAGTTTGGAGTGATTTTCAGCCATACCCTTGGCTGGTCTGGCAATAGACAAAAACTAAAGTTTCAAATCTGCATATGGGTATGTTTTGATAATTGTTTATTGGCCATTCTGCTATCTGGGTAGTTGATAGTTTCCTTATATCTGTTGTATATTTTCTGGGTTTCTATTATATGCCATATATTGTGTGCTCCGGCACTACATTTGCAGGGAAACTGAAAACCCCTTCTGCATTCTTCTTGTCTATCTGAAAGACCACATAAAATCTAATAAAAATCACACATAAAAGATTTTAAAAATATACCAACAAGTACGACACATTACATAGTTCGCTGATTACAAACAATAATGGTCTGATATAAAAATTAGACTAGCATATGAATACAAATAGTGTCCAAATATGATTAATAAGATGTACAAATGAGTCTCCAATAATGCAACAACATATGCCAACTTATTAGTGATGAATGCCGATGAAGATCTAGGCCAAATGTCAATTCTTAGAAGTCTGATTATAATCCTATAGCTGCTGATATGCAATCAGATCATGAAACCCTAGCCAAAATCACCAAAATATACCTCCAAATCCTAGCGATAGGTGCCAACTTGAAGCGCTAAGAGTCTAGGATGAAAATATGTCAATCCAACTCCAATGCCATCGTTGGAAATGCACGGATTTGAACTTGTAGGTGAATTTCAGAGGTCTGATATGAAATTCAGCTTGCAAAATATGAGATTCTACCTCTAATGAAGCTACCAAAACATGAAATATCATCAATACATCATAACCATGAAACCAAATAGTGAAATCTGCCTCTTAATGTCTTCACATCTGAATAATAAAGCCTTCAACATGCTTGATATCTTCAAACCCTAGCTGAACCAATAAAATGCATTGAAACCCTAGCTGATTTGAAGCCCTTAATGCCTCAATAACCTACAATATGCTCAATAATGGATTCTAGGTGAATCCATCTCCCATGGTGGATTGGGTTTTCGTCCAAACCACTATTATCCAAGGGTTTTCGTTCTTAGATGCTGTTAAAACAACCAAGAGAAACTCTCCAAAACATGCAAAAGCCAAATGAACAAGGATATGAAAATGATATCAATTGATGTCCTTTTATCCTCCTCGAGTTGGGCAACCCAATAAATCAATATATTATTATTTATCAAGTCCACCGCCATAATAAAATATTATTTATTGATTTTCATTTAATTTATTTTCATTTTTCCTCCAAGGGCGGCGGCTAGGAGAGATAAAATAATATTTTACTATTTTCTTTTTTGTTATTTTTTTATTTTTCTCTCTTGGGCGGCGATTTGCATGGAAAATAATATAATATTTAAAAATAAAATATTATACTTTATTTTCACCTTCCAACATTCCCATTTTCCATCTTTAAGTCATTTTTTGTTTTCCCAATTTGGCCGCTCCAATACTTCGCTAATTATTTTATTATTTTTGGCTATCTTAGAAATAATATAAAAATACCAATAGCCAAAATATTCCTTTGTTTCAGCTTGCAAAATTAGTTGAAGCCATAAAATTCAACATTCTATTCTCCAAGCCTCAACAACATTCGTTTCCAACCTTGCTAAAAAGGGGACATTACATTCTTCAAAGACACATGTTATGCTATACTAACTATATAAAACAAATGTGAAAAATTAGAGACCTAAACAATCATGGAGACTTTGTTTTTTCATTTTTCATTGTTTGTTTGTGGTAGTTTTCATTGTCTTTCGTCTATTTTGGTTGTTGCTTGAGTCCCATTCAATATAGCATATTCAAATTTCACACAAGCTTTTTGGCATCAACAACAGTTTTTCAGGATAGAAATGTTACAAAATGCTTACCTGTTGTTTCTTTTTCATGGAATGTTTGGAAATCATTTAGTAGGTTTTTTTTGCATTTGTTTCTATATTGGAAACTTTTTGACTTATAAAAAATGCATAGCAAGGGAGGGAGTAGGCATTTTGGTGACAAATCTAAAGAATGTATGGATGTGTTCATTTTCTACTGTCATTTTATTCTTCGTTACATTTTCCATGTCTCTATAATTAGTAAAGTGAGGGTTAAATGCATCCCTTCCCCATAAAAATAGAAGCAAAACCAAGGCATTTACTTGCCATAAAATGGCACTTTGTGCCAAGATTCTTATATTTTAGGTTTAGATATGTACACTTTTGAGTCACTCTCTTACTACAATTATTGGCACCAAACAACTCTATACAACAACTGGGTTTCTATTCTTGCAGCAACAATATTGCTAACTATGTAAGCTCTAAAGACAAAATGAGACGTTGCCTATTAGTGAATTGCCTATAATCTACAAAGACAATGAAGCTCTACCTAAAAGTGAGGTGCCTAAAGCTAAAAGTTCAAATTAAAAAAGAATCCATAGCCTTACAACAAATATGGCCATTGGGAAAGCTTAGAAGCTATAAAGCAAAATGGCGAAAGGTCTAAACAAGTCAGCCACCATATGTATTTTATGCTATGGCTTATGATGCTTAGTGTTGGCTCTCAAACATGTATTCCTACAAATCCTAAGTCCAACACTAGAATCTAAGGCCAAGAAATGCCAACGTAGTGATGGGCATGACTTATGCATAAATAGTGGCATGAATGGACCAATTACTGTAAGTGGGCAGGCTCACTTTCATCTTTGTCTTAGCTAAACTCGGGAGGGTATTTTTAAGAGGTATCATTAACGGGACATCTATCAAAGTATGATGAACAACACTAAACAACTATAGCTATACCCAATGTACACTTGGCACCAAGATTTGTCAGTAGGCCAAAGACCAACTAGCTGCATATAAAACCTCTTATTAAGCTAATAACTACATCCTTACACATGCATCCAAAGATGGTCACAATACAATATCCCCACAAGTGAATCCACTTTACGTTTCATACACAAGTGTAAGGTGTAGGCATGCATGGCATGATTCTCTAACAATCTTAGTTGTTTGAGGTCACTTAGAGTGTTCCTTGAGTTATACCACTGAATCATGAAAGCATGTAGAACTCTAATCTACTCCTAAACTACTAAGGACAAGGAGATGATTAAAAGAAATATGTTTGGCCTCTCACTAATTATATCAATGCCTATTCCTTTGGGTGATATAGACCATCACAAAGGCTTTGCAAGGCATTAGAAGTTGCCACACATTCATCTAACCCTTGTTACATTCATACTAGCAAATGTGGTAAGACAGGATCCACAACTAGGTTCGAGCACCCCCCTGAATAATCACAAATTGCCATGGAGACATTCATTTACATGCATTGTGTTCACTGAATATCCTTCCTATGATTTACAAAGTATATCTCATCCCCTTACAGACTAGATTTGCGTAACTTAATGTCGTAGAACATGCTTGAGACACTTATAGTCAAGAAACTGGCTCAACAACCAACCCTTGTTACAAAAAACATCTCTATATATAGTATTCAAATTACATTGCATTTGGTTGCCTAGGCAAAGCTTTGAGGGTTGCACGCTAGTTAATGCATTAAACGTGCTAGGACATTCGCTTGCAGAAGAAATCTCTCTTGGATTCGATGTAGGATGACTTGGAGAAGCAAAACATCCTTCTTGCACTTAGAGAAGTAGCTAGGTACCTTCTTGTAGACCCGCAAATGCTAGGGCTCATTTATGGCATTCTAGCTATTCACCCATGTTTACATCAACATCACATGGTTTTTCATTTGAATTTGTACCTCTAGGGAGCTTAAAATTGTTTTGGCATGATTAGCGTAGTTGTCCAATTACATCGCAATCAATTTTAGCCATTAATGGTGTTCTAGGAAGTATAGGGTAGTAGGCAAAGTCTTCTGGTTGAGTTGCGGAACTCCAGGGTGGAAGTGGAAGTCAGGCTTGGACATGTCCACGAGAGGTTGGAAAGTATGCAAGGAAATGTGTGGTGGGAATTGGGGAGATACGGGGAATCTAAACCTAAAAGGGTGGAGAGAAGTTCTTAGAAGGAAAGGAAAGTTTGCAAGAGGAAAGAAATACCTTGCAAAAAGTTAGAAATGCAGAGCCAAGAAGCATGGGCGGTGTTGGTGTTGGCTCTTCAAATTCTTAAATCCAAGCAGTTCTTGAGTGCCAAGGGTGTCAAAATCAAGATAAGGTGGGTAAGACCTTTTGGCTCTATTAGGCCAAGGGGGGGATTCCCTAAGGTATAAAAGATAGAACATGTAATGTCATAAAATTAGATGTTACATCCCCTTCCACTGAACAATGAAATGTTGGTTATGTTGTTAGTTGTGTATAACTGCTTTCATGTGAATATGAATTTATTCGTTGAATAAGGTGTATAATTATGTGAGAATGGTTTTCTTTTAAATGTGAATATTTTTCAATTATATGTGAGAATGGATGTATGGATATAATATATATTAATGTTTGTATCAAGGAAATGATTTAACCTTCATTAATTGTCGAAGTGTTTGTAAGACAAATCAAGTGACAAGGAAAAAGGGGGTATCAACAGGGAGAGGGTGGTTACGAGAATCGAAAAACAACAATATTGTCTAAGTCTAAGTCTAGACAACTATATCATCATAGCCTTGGCCAAGGCACATACATATACATATATATTTCAAGTTGGTAAGAATTATTTCCTTATGTATATTAAATAATATATATTTTCAACTTACCTCATGAGGAGCACTTAGTGGTGTGCGAGCTGGAGTCTTGTTTGTAACTCCTCCACTCTGCCCGCACGCAAGAAGGAAACATTCCTTCTTGAATGCGGACGGGGGAAAGAGGGGGATGCCTTTATTTGTTGGCATTCATCCTTTTCATTCTCATTCTTCCCTCAATCTTGAAAAACAACAATCACACCCTTTTCCATAAAGCATTCATAGGATTAGTGAGCTATGGTATGAACATCGATTGCATTCTTTGAGTGTTCTCGTCACTGCAACTCAGAAATCCTAATCATATATTCCTTGTGCGTGAGCTTCATATTTTTCTTACTTTGTCAAATCCATATCATAGGAGCGATAGCAAGAACCAGTCTGGCAATTGGAATTTGTCTTTGCAATTGCATATTCCTCAACTTTGACTTACAAAAGCTTAATTAGGCAAGACAATGGCTCCTTTCAATATATTATAGTTCATCATGCGATGGATAGAAATGCATCATTTTGGATAGCTGTAGTTGTTCCTGATTATAATTCATTATGTCACTCTGTATTTTTCTATTCTGCAATTCATGCATGAATCTCCTGAATCTGTATGTCTTTCAATTCCAAATCTTTTGAATCTGCAGAAGTATGTCTTCATACCTATATATATTTATATCTATATGTATATATATATAAATATATATGCTCATTGAGAGATTTGACTTTGGTCATTGAGTTAAAGGATACCTTTCTGTCTAAATGTTCTTATGTTGAATCTCTTATAAATCTATAAGCATGTCAAGTGGATTATACATGTTGTTCGTCCAAACCTGTAAGCAAGGGTGAATGCTGATGACACAGTAGTGTCAGATAATTATTAAAAATTCTTGGCCAAGGTTATGATGCAGTATAGGCATCTGTCAGCTATCAAGTACCAGATATACCACTGGTCAAAGTGATCTTTCTAGTTAGGAGGTACCTATAGGGAAAAGATCGATCAGGAGGTATAGGTTCTTGACACCAGGCTCAGAGGCATATTGTTGTTAGATTCCTCGCTAATCACCCTTGTGAAGGGTCAGGTTTCTTCATTTGAAGAAGCACAGAAGACCAGTTGGTCTTGGTTGGATGGATAAAGCCCTTGTTGATATTCTTTTTTCCAAATTCCAGAGGAGAATCTACAAACAAGTCAATAGGAAACTATTCAAGTTGTACTTTTCTTAACCTCTCTTCCTATCTTAATATTTGAATTTCATTGAAGAAATATAGTTAAGTTAGTTTATTCTTGGTTATATGTATTCTGTTAGAAAAGATTATTTCAACTAAAAATGAAAGTTAGTTGTAATTTGAATATTATTTTGATACTATTTTCATAATAATTAGTTAATCTTTCCATTGAAATTCTATTGTTAGATGTAAATCTATAATTTGTTAGATTAGATAGGGTGTCACATATGGTATCAGAGCTACCAGGTTTCACACTGAACCTTGGGGCTCATTATGCTTAGAACATTGAAAATAGTTATTGATGTTTTCTTCAGGATGGTTTTGATAAGAAAAACACCCCGGAAAAAGATTTGTGACCCTGTATCTATTCGACTATGGAAGATCAGACTTCGTTATGATTATTCAAGTTGTTCTCCTCCAACAAATTCAGAAACGATAGCCGAAGCTCTGAAAAGACTTCCGAAGGAGAGAAGAGAATGGACAATCTCTGGAAAAGAGAAGGTGAAGTCCGCCATAATTGCAGACATAAACAAGACCAAATTTAAAGACCACACTAAACCAGAAACATCTGAAGGAGATCGAGTTCCAACTCTTGGATATAGACTTATCCCATTTTCAAAATTTAGTGATCAGGAGGAACCTATCACTGATAATGAAAAAGATTTAGAAAACTAATCACAGAAAGTGATGACCATTTTGTATTGAATTGAAATAAATCTATCACAAGGAGTGATGGAAAATTTGTAATATGCAATAAATCTATCACAGGAAGTGATAGAAATTTTGTAATTATTAGTGAATCTATCACAGGGAGTGAGTCTTTTTCTTCAAATAAACTAAAATTTTTGTGACCTATTTGTATTTAACTTGAGTTTAAAAATAATTTTATGCAAAAAGGAAGACTCCTTAATTCATTGTGAAAACTACTAAATGACAACCAACAATAACCAAAAACTAATTAAAACTCTTAATTTCTTCAGGAACTTCATTGGGATGGAAAATTCGAGAAATGAGTTCAGAGAAGATCAGGACAATAACTCCATAGATAAACTTGATCAGATATTGAGTATGATGAAAGCAACTCAGGCTAGATTAGCCCACCTGGAGAAAAAGGTAGAAGGGCAATATGAAGTTAGAGAAGAGAGGTCTGAAAATCAAAGTGATCAGCATGAAGATAACTCAAAAACATTAAGTATAGGATACAAGAGAAGTAGATTGGCCGATGAGTTAACCAAAGATATGAAAAAGATAAAACCTCCTAAGTTCGAAGGCTCTACTTCGGGAGATGCCGCGGAGGCATGGCTGACGGAAATGGAAAAGTATTTTGAGCTTCAAGATTATTCTGATAACTCTAAAGCAACATGGGCAACCTACCAGTTGGCAAGAGAAGCTGCCACATGGTGGGAAAACAAAAGCACTGAAATGGGATTGGCAGTGGCTGATGTGTCATGGGATCAATTTGTGAAGATATTTAGCCAAAGATGGCTTCCATAGTTATTTTATGATAAAAAATTGTTAGATTTTGAAAACCTAAGGCAGGTACCTTTAACTGTCAATTAGTACTGGGAGAAATATACTCGTTTACTCAAATATGTTCCACAGTACCAACAGGATGAAAACTTTCAAGTACGAAAGTTCATAATGGGGTTAAACAATCGTATTGGAGGACCAGTAGATGTTTTGGCGCCTCGAACTATGGATGAGGCTTATGAGAACGTTGTTCGACAAGAACAAAGATTGAAGAAAGATGATTCCTTTAGGGACAGGAAGCATAACAAGGGTAAGTGGGAACAGTCACAACAAAATTTCAAAAAGAAGGGGTACAAGAATAATCAGTTAAAAAAGAATAATTACAACCCCCGGAAGGATGAAAACCACATTAGTAAAAGTACTGAAAAGAAGGGACCGCCCGGAGGATGTTTCAATTGTGGAGGTGAGCACTATGCAAACCAGTGTCCCTCTAAGAACCAGCAAGGACAGCAGCAACGGAAGCCTCTACCACCTCAACAGACCGTTTTTCAGCAAAGAATTCATGCAGCAGTTGACAATAGACAAGCAGAATACCAGGTTGCTCCCATAGAAACTCCAGGTATGCTTTATGGAAACCCAATAACTATTTTAATAGACACTGGAGCCACTAAATGTTTTATATCACCTAAGTTATTGGGAAGGTTCCTTAAAAGAACTGGGTATATGGCCAAATCATGAATGGTTGAATATGCTAATCAGACGAGAGCTCGGGTAGAGCAATGCCTATTTGAAGCCAAGATTGAATTTCCAGACTTCACTGCAAAAGTCAACCTTTACATAGCACCTCTGGGTTCCTATGAAGTGATCATTGGAATGAATTGGTTGAAAGAACATAGGGCTAAGGTCGACTGTTATGCTAAGATAGTAGAATGTATGGATGATTTAGGGAACTCGGTAAGGATTCAAGGGAAACAACGAGAAGTTAAGGTGCGACAAATTTTGGCTATGCAGCTGAAAAGAAATAGGAGGAAAGGGTTTAAATTGTTTGTGGTCAAGATGGAAGCAGTCAAAGAAGGGACAAAGCATTCCCAGAATAGGAAGAGGAAAATGGGAGTTGAAGATAAGGAAGAGACCTTCATTGAAAAATACCCTTATATTTGGGAATATCAAGATGTATTTCCTGAGAAACTACCTGGGTTACCACCTAGAAGAATATTTAATTTTGCCATTGATCTACCCTTATATTTGGGAATATCAAGATGTATTTCCTAAGAAACTACCTGGGTTACCACCTAGAAGAATATTTAATTTTGCCATTGATCTAGTACCAGGGGCCGAACCTGTTTCAAAAGTACCTTACCATATGACCACCTTAGAGCTGGTAGAGCTAAAGGCACAATTACAGGAGTTATTGGATAAGGGTTTGATATGATCGAGTGTTTCACCATGGGGTGCCCCAGTGATTTTTGTTAAAAAGAAGGATGGGACTCTTCATTTATGTATAGATTACCGAATGCTAAAGAAGCTCACCATCAAGAACAAATACCCCTTACCTCGAATAGATGATCTTTTTTATCAAATGAAAGGGGCTGCAGTATTCTCAAAAATAGATTTGAGGTCAGGGTATCATCAGCTCAGATTAAAAGAGGAAGACATTCATAAGATGGCATTTAGAACTAGATATGGACACTATGAGTTCACAGTTCTACCATTTGGACTTACCAATGCCCCAGCCGCGTTCATGAATTTAATGAACAGTGTTTTCAGAGATTGCCTAGATAAGTTTGTATTGGTATTCGTAGATGACATTCTTATCTACTCCAAAAATGAGGAAGAGCACCTTCAACACCTTCAAGTAGTTCTTCAACGGTTAAGGGATCATAAACTACATGGAAAATTGTCAAAATGTACCTTCTTCCAGAAAGAGATACAATATTTGGGGCATATAATATCAGCTAAGGGAATTGCAGTAGATCTTGCTAAGATAAAAGCTATAGTGGATTGGCCCGTATCGAAAAATGTTCCTGAGGTTAGAAGTTTCATGGGATTAGCTGGGTATTATAGAAGGTTTGTCAGAGATTTTTCTAGAATTGCTCATCCCATTACCTCTCTTCAAAGAAAAGGAAAAAGATTCGATTGGATTGAAAAATGTCAAGAAGCGTTTAACCTATTAAAGGAAAAATTAGCAACTGCCCCAATCTTGATAGTACCAGATCGGACTTACCAATGCCCTAGCCGCGTTCATGAATTTAATGAACAGTGTTTTCAGAGATTGCCTAGATAAGTTTGTATTGGTATTCTTAGATGACATTCTTATCTACTCCAAAAATGAGGAAGAGCACCTTCAACACCTTCAAGTAGTTCTTCAACGGTTAAGGGATCATAAACTACATGGAAAATTGTCAAAATGTACCTTCTTCCAGAAAGAGATACAATATTTGGGGCATATAATATCAGCTAAGGGAATTGTAGTAGATCTTGCTAAGATAAAAGCTATAGTGGATTGGCCCGTATCGAAAAATGTTCCTGAGGTTAGAAGTTTCATGGGATTAGCTGGGTATTACAGAAGGTTTGTCAGAGATTTTTCTAGAATTGCTCATCCCATTACCTCTCTTCAAAGAAAAGGAAAAAGATTCGATTGGACTGAAAAATGTCAAGAGGCGTTTAACCTATTAAAGGAAAAATTAGCAACTGCCCCAATCTTGATAGTACCAGATTGGACTTACCAATGCCCCAGTCGCGTTCATGAATTTAATGAACAGTGTTTTCAGAGATTGCCTAGATAAGTTTGTATTGGTATTCTTAGATGACATTCTTATCTACTCCAAAAATGAGGAAGAGCACCTTTAACACCTTCAAGTAGTTCTTCAACGGTTAAAGGATCATAAACTACATGGAAAATTGTCAAAATGTACCTTCTTCCAGAAAGAGATACAATATTTGGGGCATATAATATCAGCTAAGGGAATTGCAGTAGATCTTGCTAAGATAAAAGCTATAGTGGATTGGCCCGTATCGAAAAATATTCTTGAGGTTAGAAGTTTCATGGGATTAGCTGGGTATTACAGAAGGGTTGTCAGAGATTTTTCTAGAATTGCTCATCCCATTACCTCTCTTCAAAGAAAAGGAAAAAGATTCGATTGGACTAAAAAATGTCAAGAGGTGTTTAACCTATTAAAGGAAAAATTAGCAACTGCCCCAATCTTGATAGTACCAGATCGGACTTACCAATGCCCCAGCTGCGTTCATGAATTTAATGAACAGTGTTTTCAGAGATTGCCTAGATAAGTTTGTATTGGTATTCTTAGATGACATTCTTATCTACTCCAAAAATGAGGAAGAGCACCTTCAACACCTTCAAGTAGTTCTTCAACGGTTAAGGGATCATAAACTACATGGAAAATTGTCAAAATGTACCTTCTTCCAGAAAGAGATACAATATTTGGGGAATATAATATCAGCTAAGGGAATTGCAGTAGATCTTGCTAAGATAAAAGCTATAGTGGATTGGCCCGTATCGAAAAATGTTCCTGAGGTTAGAAGTTTCATGGGATTAGCTGGGTATTACAGAAGGTTTGTCAGAGACAGATGGTCAGACGGAAAGGGTAAATCAAATTTTAGAAGATCTACTTAGAATGTATTGTATGGATCAACAATACAGGTGGGAGGAATATTTACCCTTGGTAGAATTTGGTTATAATAACTCATCAGTCAGCAAAAAAAATGGCACCTTTTGAAGCATTGTATGGCAGGAAATGTAGAACCCCTATAAGTTGGAACAGGTGGGAAGACAGGATCATTCTAGGACCTGAAATCCTTCAAGAAATGGAAGAGCAGGTAAGAATAATCAGGCAGAGATTGAAAGAGGCCAATGACCGGCAAAAGAGTTATGTTGATGCAAAACGTATTCCCAGACAGTTTGTAGTGGGAGAAAAAGTTATTTTGAGGGTAAAACCATAGAAAAGCTCTATAAAATTTGGGAAAGCCTCTAAGTTAGCCCCAAGATACGTGGGACCTTTTGAAGTTCTAGAAATTATCAATCTTGTGGCATACAGAATTGCTCTACCCCTGGCTCTCGCCAGAATTCACAATGTATTTAATGTTTCCTATCTCAAGAAATATTATGCAGACTCTGAACATATGATTGATTGGAAATCATTGCAAGTATGGGACCCTGGGGTAATCACAATAGAGCCACTCTAAGTACTCGAGATACGTAAGCTACACTTACGTAATCGCGAGGTGGTACAATGTAAGGTCTAGTGGGACCAGTATTCAGAAGAGAATGCCACCTGGGAAGATTATGATGAGATTCATCAAAAGTTTTCTTATTTATTCCCAAACAATTAAGACTTATGTGAGACTATGTTGTTAAATTTTGATATATATATATTAATAAATAATCATCGAGGACGATGATTCTTATGGGGAAGAATAATGTTTCATCCCCTTCCACTGAACAATGAAATGTTGGTTATGTTGTTAGTTGTGTGTAACTGCTTTCATGTGAATATGAATTTATTCGTTGAATAAGGTGTATAATTATGTGAGAATGATTTTCTTTTAAATGTGAATATTTTTCAATTATATGTGAGAATGGATGTATGGATATAATATGTATTAATGTTCGTATCAAGGAAATGATTTAACCTTCATTAATTGTCGAAGTGTTTGCAGGACAAATCAAGTGACAAGGGAAAAGGGGGTATCAACAGGGAGAGGGTGGTTACGAGAATCGAAAAACAACAATATTGTCTAAGTCTAAGTCTAGACAACTATATCATCGTAGCCTTGGCCAAGGCACATACATATACGTATATATTTCAAGTTGGTAAGAATTATTTCCTTATGTATATTAAATAATATATATATTTTCAACTTACCTCATGAGGAGTGCTTAGTGGTGTGCTAGTTGGAGTCTTGTTTGTAACTCCTCCACTCCGCCCACACGCAAGAAGGAAATGTTCCTTCTTGCATACGGACGGGGGAAAGAGGGGGATGCCTTTATTTGTTGGTGTTCATCCTTTTCATTCTCATTCTTCCCTCAATCTTGAAAAACAGCAATCGCACCCTTTTCCATAAAGCATTCGCAGGATTAGTGAGCTATGGTATGAACATCGATTGCATTCTTTGAGTGTTCTCATCACTACAACTCATAAATCCAAATCATATATTCCTTGTGCGTGAGCTTCATATTTTTCTTACTCTGTCAAATCCATATCATAGGAGCGATAGCAAGAACCAGTCCGGCAATCAGAATTTGTCTTTGCAGTCGCATATTCCTCAACTTCGACTTACAAAAGCTTAATCAAGCAAGACAATGGGTCCTTTCAATATATTATAGTTCATCATGCGATGGATAGAAATGCATCATTTTGGATAGCCGTAGGTGTTCCTGATTATAATTCATTATGTTACTCTGTATTTTTCTATTCTGCGATTCATGCATGAATCTCCTGAATCCGTATGTGTTTCAATTCCAAATCTTTTGAATCTGCAGAAGTATTTGTCTTCATACCTATATATATTTATATCTATACGTATATATATATATGCTCATTGAGAGATTTGACTCCGGTCACTGAGTTAAAGGATACCTTTCTGTCTAAATGTTCTTATGTTGAATCTCTTATAAATTTGTAAGCATGTCAAGTGGATTATACATGTTGTTCATCCAAACCTGTAACCAAAAAGAAACATATGAAATAAAGTCAATGTCGAGCAAGGGTGAATGCTAATGACACAGTAGTGTCAAATAATTATGAAAAATCCTTGGCCAAGGTTACGATGTAGTATAGGCATCTATCAGCTATCAAGTACCAAATATACCACTGGTCAGAGTGATCTTTCTAGTTAGGAGGTACCTATAGGGAAAAAATCGATCAGGAGGTATAGGTTCTTGACACTAGGCTCAAAGGCATATTGTTGTTAGATTCCTCGCTAATCACCCTCGTGAAGGGTTAGGTTTCTTCAGTTGACGAAGCACGGGAGACCAGTTGGTCTTGGTTGGGTGGATAAAGCCCTTATTGATATTCCTTTTTCCATATTCCAGAGGAGAATCTACAAACAAGTCAGCAAGAAACTATTCAAGTTGTATTTTTCTTAACCTCTTCCTATCTTAATATTTGAATTTCATTGAAGAAAGATAGTGAAGTTAGTTTATTCTTGGTTATATGTATTCTGTTAGAAAAGATTATTTCAGCTAAAAATGAAAGTTAGTTGTAATTTGAATATTATTTTGATACTATTTTCTTAATAATTAGTTAATCTTTCCGTTGAAATTCTGTTGTTAGATGTAAATCTATAATCTATTGGATTAGATAGGGTGTTACATTAGACCTTGCTACAAACCATACCCGATGCACAATATACTCCAAAATTTGTCACTATGTGCTTGTGTGTTGGTTTGAAGAACACAGAGATATTACACCTTCATTAAACAGATACACAACCATGCAGAGAGTCTAAAATGATGCTTTGATAGCCCCTAATGCAAAAGCATACATCTAGACATGGATGTGGGTAATACAAACAACACAAAAGAATAAAAGATTGAGATTTTGTTATACTTTGAGTGTGTTGGGGGAAAAGAGGTTGAACAAAATGCATATCAATGTCTTTGTCCAGTGAGGGCGGAAGAGTCTAGATCTTCAATCAAAGGGGACACCAATGTACTCAAACTATGATATCTTAACCAAGATATCAACAAAGACCATATCTAAATGTTTAATGCATAAGCTAGTTTAAAACTCTTTAGTTTAAAGAAACTCTGCATAAACCAAATTGTAAGGCAAATGTTTTATAAAATAAAATTTATGAAAAATCGATGTGGATCTAGATATAACATCTTGATACAACACATCTTGTAGTAAGATAAAGTTTTGCAAATAAATCATTATCATTCTTATCTTGAGGAATTTCTTTAAATAAATTATAGAATTTGAATAGGATACTAGATTTCACATTTTAGATTACAATATCATGTTGTTAAGAAAAAATCCACATTTCAGTTTTCTTTCACATTTTGTTCTTTCATTTTAAAACTTTGCGAAAAAATGATATAGGACAGAAGGTGAAAAGTCAGTCCCAAATATTCTCTTGTTTATTGAAAATCTAGACAAAACATTTTTTATGCCAAATGTCTTTGTAAACTAAGTTTGTAGAAAAATGATAGAGAATTGCATATATCATGTTAACTAGACATAGCCTGTAGCAAAAGAAACTTCTACAAATGAAAATCATGACCATTAAAACAAATGTACTGCTATTCAATAAAATGTGGGATTGGATAAGAGGATTGGATGTTAGTGTTTCATTGCAGTATCCCGTTCTAAGTTCACATTTTTATTTTCTATGTTTTGCTCTTCTATTTCACTGTTTGAAGGTTTGTGGGAAAATAGAATAGTTAAATAGGTAAAGAGTCAATTTTAAATGTCCTATCTAGGGAAATTCAAAAATCAAAGAGGATAGGAAATTCAAACACTATGTTTTTTTTAATTGAGGCATCATTTTACTCACAAAAGGAAATTGGCAAAATGGACAAGGGGATTTGGATCTATGAAATAATCCTGACACATCTTGTAGCAATACGAAATTCTACAAAACAAAGACTCAAAGACTTTCAATGTTATAACAATTTCATAGAAAATTTGAAAAGGATAGGACATTCAATAAACAAGCAAAAGAAAGCACATTTGGTAATAGGTCAAGATTCTGCAAGATTATAACTTGAAGACTTCTCAACATTAAAAATCACTTTTTAGAAAAAATAATAGGGAACCAGACATAACACACTAGTAAAACATCCTGCGGTGCCAAGTCAAGAACCCACAAACCTTTATATAAATTGTTTTTAACACTTATATCAATGAAATAAACCCCGTGGAAAAAAAGTAAGTGGATAGGATGAAATGATCAAGAAACATGACATCCAATAGTAAGCTTGAAACTTGCATCCGGTTGTAAATTAAGACATGCAATTTTGCAAAAAGGTAAGAAACTCAAGATTTTACAAAGGACTGTGCACTCAAACCTTTTTCAAACAACCTAGGCACCTAATGAATTAATCCATATCCATTCAAAGCTTAAAATTGTCATAACCTGATTTCCTTACAAGTGACAAAGACATCATAAACTCCATTATGCAAGCATCACAAGGATAAGAAGAAAGATCCGATAAGTACTTGGCATTTTATACTAACTATCGGCATCAACAAAGCCACTATGGGCATCTC